>JAQPZY010001454.1:1537500-2880000 GCA_029931535.1 Margaritifera margaritifera
AGCATGTGTCATACTGCAGATGTGAGAATGCAAGCATGTGTCATACTGCAGATGTGAGAATGCAAGCATGTGTCATACTACAGATGTGAGAATGCAAGCATGTGTCATACTACAGATGTGAGAATGCAAGCATGTGTCATACTGCAGATGTGAGAATGCAAGCATGTGTCATACTACAATGTGAGAATGCAAACATGTGTCATACTGCAGAGGATAAGTAACATAATTCTGTTGAGTATTAAATATAATATACTTATCATTTGATGAAAAATAAATACTATTAAATTCAAATAATATATAAAGACCAAAATATAATCAATTATATTAGTCTTAGAATGTAATTTAATTACTAATTATTTATACAAAATCAGTTATTTTCAAAGCCTTTTCAGCTGGTCAAAAATTAGAAATTTCGAAAATACATTTAAGATTCTTTTTTAATTTGCATACAAAATGGATTTAAATTTCTCTTTATTCGGCTAACAATAATATCGTGGTAAATATTTTCTTTTCAGTCCCTATACAATGCAAAAACTGATATTCATTTTCGACAAATTTAAATTACACTTATTACGTTGCCGCTCGTTCCTTGGTACTCCATCGCAACGACCCGTATCTATATTCAAACTGTGCAATACTGTGAAAATCCCAGATCATTAAACAGAGATTTAACTTAAAATGCCCAATTTCCGCCCCCCCCCATATATATATATATATATATATATATATATATATATATATATATATATATATATATATATATATGACATTTTAAAACTTACAAATTTTAATTGGTTATTATCTTTTAATAAAATTAGTCAAACGAGAAACATCGATAGGTAGATTCTTAACGTAATAATACTCGAACTTAAAAGCTAGAATAGTATCGAACGGAATCAAAGAAAATCTATCTGAAGACTTTGTGTTTAAATTTTTCTTCGTATTCTCAGGCAAAGCAGAAGCATATATTTATATTTGGCTACAAAATGTAACCATTAGCGAAAATACAAGACTTAGCTTAATTTCCACTACGTTGTATTCTGTTACTTTTATCGTCTATTTTATATACCTTTTACAGAATTTTAAGATTTTTAATGTTATTTATTTTATCTTTTACTTCATACATTTATTTAGATTTGGTTAATCTTCATAAATTTTTTGTGCAATTCTTAATTTTTACATTTTTCAAACTGTACCTTTAGTTGGCCCCATATAGCCACTATTGTGCCGAGGTGTCGTAAAGGAAGGAGTTAGGTTTAGTAACTAATGAGGGACAGCTGAACTTAAAATATTAACTTCGAAAGGCCACAAAGACAAAGACACAGCCATGTATGCCTAGTATCGTTCATACTTTTCTTGTAGGCGAAAGAAATTAAACTTCCTTTTTTAAAGATGTTCGCATATTTATGCAACCAAGATAAAATATGACTACACGCAAAATCATTCAAGACACGGCGTGTGACTTGTACTCAATTTTACAACTCTCTGCACTCGAGCAATTCAAGCATTGCCTGTGTATAACTATAACGCATAGTCCGTATAGTCGGGATAATAACAACTACCACCGTATGTAGCAAACTTATGCATACTAATACAGATAAAATAAAAAATAAAAGCAAAATTTTGATTAGCTTTGTTCATAGAGTGGACTAGGACAATAGTCACCGATTCACTATAGAGTTCTGGTTCTGATTAGGTTTCCAAAAAGATAGAATAACGAACCGAGCAGAACAAGCAAGTAGCTGTTTGGTCAACGGTAATAATCTTGAAGAAGGAATAAAGAGGTTACAATATGCCAGAAATGGTTTATACTAGTCCATTTGAAATTTCCGGATTTTTTTTTATTGGGGATGAGTCATTCATCTTTAGAAGATATAAAATAAATTAAATGTAAAATATCAAAGCCTAATTAGAAAAAAGAAAGGTTGGAAATTTTGACTTGCTTAAATTCGGAAGCTGGGGCCTTTATGTTATTTCAAAAGCGAAACATACATCGAAAAAGATACAGAAAGGTTAAAGTTACGTGTAGAATTACTCGATTTATAGTTTCCAAATCATAAACTTGAAAATATTATTAACGATATATATATATACACACACACACACACAGACACACACACAGTGGCGCCGCGATTGGGGGAGGGCGAGTACCCTCGGGCGCCAGGCGATCGGGGTCGACGTCTGGATTTTTTTTTTTGGTTTAGCAGCTGAAATTTTCATAATATTTTACCTCACCTTAGTGTAAAGGGGGCAATTCTTCACAAAACTTATATTTGTTGTAGGGGGGGGGGAGGAACTGACATAAATACTGTTCTCTGTGGCAAAGAAGGGGCGCCACTAAAGAACATTGCCCCAGGGCGCTTTGGTAGGGGCTCCACTAAAGCGCCTCGAACCTACATATATGAATAAATAATATTATCATACAAGTTAGAGAATTTTAATTTGTACTCTACCGAGATTCGAACCCGGATCCGCGGGTTACGGCACCCATCGCTTTTAAAATTATGTTAATGTTATCAAGCATTCTTCCGTAAAATCCAGGGTTAGCACTTTCCACTCTGTTTGGTATATATTTTAAATTTCTCTCTCTCTCTCTCTCTCTCTCTCTCTCTCTCTCTCTCTCTCTCTCTCTCTCTCTATATATATATATATATATATATATATATATATATATATATATATGTATATATATATATATATATATGTATATATATATATATATATATATATATATATATATATATAACAAACTGAATTGTGAATAAAGTGTAAAATAGGTCTGTAGCGTCTAATTTCTAGTGCATGAAAGAAAACTACAAAGAGTACGATACAAATTGCAGAAAATATGTCCTCGCGGCATCGATCCCGTGTGTCATTTACTAAAAATGTGTCGCAGTGAACTCTTGTAGTTCGTTTTTTTAATAACATGTCGTTATCCGAGTTTCCTTTAAATTACAAGACACATGATATTTTATTTGTGCAATGTCCACGTGAAGGAGAAATAAATCCGTATTTGAGACTCAGCCGGAACATTGAATAAAGTACAGTGTAGACATCGTAACGCAAATAATATCGATTGCCAGATGATATATTTTTTATGGAGTACTTAACGTTGTTTTTGTCACGATTTTATTTCAAATTGACCAAATTTATGGAAAAGCTGTAGTAAGTGGGTTATTTGTAACGAATCTGACTTTAATAATATATAATACGACGGTAGATGACATTGTTGTAAATATTCATGTAAATTGACATCGCTTGTGCTGATTCTTTCATTATTTTTTCACACTTGGCGAAGAAAACTGAATAAAAAAATAATATGTTACATACATTAATTAGTACCATATCTATTTGACTTCAAAACTATTTATGAATTGAATTGCTAGCTTTAAGAAATTAAAGTTCTGAATAGTAGTATGATTTTTATTTCCTTGGGTATTCTGAAGGACAACTCTAAACTAAACAAGAAGAAAAGTGTAAAGACATAAAAGTACTTAGCTTTCATGACATATTGTCAACAATAATTGTGTCAGCTGTCACCTTATATAGAAATTAGAAGTTAGTACGCAGAGTAGGGGTACAATTTTACTGCAATGTGAATGTTTATCACCATTTCTTTTTTCAATATTTGTAAATGGTTTAGAAGAAAAGTTTGCCATGCATGGTATTGAAGGTATAGATATTGGCCTGTTACACCATTTTATTCTTTTATACGCAGATGACATTATCATCTTATCAGGTTCGCCCAAAGGCCTTCAGGGTGGGCTAAATTATTTGAAAGAGTATTGTGCTAAGTGGAAACTTGTGGTTAACACCTCAAAAACAAAGGTTATGATTTTTAGCAAAGGTGGTACTTTATCTAGAAATATGGAATTCACTTACTGTAATGAAAAACTAGAAATTGTAAATAAGTTTACATATCTTGGACTTGTTATGAGGTCTGGTCGTTCCTTAACCGAAGCACATACATCATTGTCAGGGAAAGCTATAAAAGCGATATTTGTACTTTGCAAATACCTTAATAAATTTGCATCCTTAAAAGCAAGCTATATCATGAATCTTTTTGATAGACTGATAAAACCTATCTCAAAATAATTATTGTTGCCAAGTTTGGGGATTTAGTCCTGCTAAATGCATTGAAAGAGTGCACTTATGTTTTTGCAAAAAAGATATTATGAGTGAGTAAGACAACACAAAATGATTTTATTTATGGGGAGTTATTAGGACGTACGACAATGATAGTAAATAGATTTTATTACATTGTGAAGTATTGGTTTAAGATATTAGACGCAAAGGAGAACACACACACACACACACACACACACACACACACACACATATATATATATATATATATATATATATATATATATATATATATATATATATATATATATATATATATAATGATGTTGAACGATTTATAAGCTCTACCTAATGAAGTAAATTGGGCATATTTAGTTAAAGATTTATTGTCAAGATTAGGTTTCTAGGAAGTTTGGGTTAATCAAGAGGTCGGTAATACTGACATATTTTTTACAGTTATTTAAATTAAGGCCATACGTTGAATAGATCGTCTTAAGAACAGTAGTAGATCATTATTTTATGTAAATATTGCAAATTTAGGATCAAACCTTTACCTTGATATAATCTATTCTTTGAAATATAGAACTGCAATTGCTAAATTTAGAGTATCCTCTCATAGACTCGAAGTTGAAACCGGTAGATGGGCGAGACCGTATAAACTAATTCATGATAGACTTTGTTCTATTTGTAACCTCATTGAAGATGAATATCATTTTGTCCTTGAATGCGTATTGTATAAAGATCTAAGAGCCAAAATATATAGAGAAATATTTCAGAAAAAGACCAAATATGTTTCAATTTATAGAACTTATGATACCCAGAATACTAGAATTTTGAATAATTTTGCTACTTACAAAGCTTTTAAGCATAGAAATAGAGTCGTATATTTATATATCTTTTAAATATTTTGACTGACCACCATTTCAATATGAATTTGAATTACATAACTTCTGATTTTATCTTCATATTATTACCATTTATAATGTTGATATCTCTTTCTCTCTACGGAAAAATTTTGTTAATCAACCTGCTTAGTTCATTTGCATTGATCTGCATCTGCATGCACATGCAATTTCGTTTATTACTCTGTTTTCTTTGTATATTGTACACTATAGATGATGATACCTTGTCGTTTACTGTACTATGCGCCACTCAATTCAATTGAAAAAAATGAGTCCACACAGTCCGTGTTGGCCATTGGAATGAATAAAGACTCTTCATCAATCGGAACACCTCCTGCAGACTGTTTTGTTTACCAAATGACATTATGTGCACATCACACACCGTCACATCGTTTTTTACGGGCGACTCGACTGAGATTACTTATTCTTGGCCAAAACGTTCCTAACTTTCTTTTTTCAAGTATGCACTCACCAGAGAACTTTCTTTACTGAACACGTGCAAATTATTTCGTAAATGTATCATGATGCTTTTGTATGCATTTCTATTAATTCCATTCCCGCACAGGTCAGTATAACACATTTCACGTTTTACTGGCTTTGGTTAAGTTGTTGCGTTAAGCTGAGGACTACATAGGTCTTTTTGCACCCTCTATACATACTGTTATACATGGATCATGAAACTTGGTGAGAGGATGCATCTTGATGAGTACTGCACCCTCATCACAAACAAAGGTCACTGTGACTCATACTTCACGCGTCATTGAATTGGGTTCAATGTTGTATTTTATCTCATTCTCAAGCCTTGTTTATGTTAGAATCATTAAACTGGATTATTGTATATTTATCCCCATTAATACCACTCTCATGCAACAAAGGAATGTAACTGTGACCCATATATAACATTGTACTGGCTTAGGTTCAGTTTTGCGTTTAGTTCATGACCATATAGACTTTCTGCATGCTATGTACATACTATCAAATCTTGAATCCCGAAACTTGGTAAGGAAAAGCATCATGATAAGCCCTACACCCTCATTGCAGAAGTAGGTCATTATGGTGCATATTTTACACTTAATTGTCTTGGGTTACATTTTGTATTTAATGTCCATTTCTAAGGCACTGCTCGTGCTAGAACAATGAAATTGATGATGATATGCATCTCTGTTAGTACCACAGTACGGGAACAAAAGAGGCTCATTGTGACCTTTATTTCATCTTTTACAGGCTTTGTTTCAGTTTTTGCTTTTAACGCATGTCCTTATAAGTTTTTGGCATGTTATCTGCATACTATCCCACATAGACTCGTAAAGCTTGGTGAGTGGATGCATCTTGATGATTGCTACATTCCTATTGCCAAATAATGTCTCTGTGACCTATATTTCTTGCTTTATTGAAATTTTGTATTTAACGTCCATCTTTGTGTACTTTTTAAGTTCTAATCCTGAAACATGATAATTTGACGCATCTCAGTTAGTACTACACCCATACAACTAAAGATGGTCGCCGTGACCTACATTTTATGCTTCACTAACATAGATTAGGTATTTGTGTTTAGCTCATGACCACATACCTTTTTCCATGCTATATACATCCTTACCATATGAATGCGTATACATTCTATATTGTGGTAGGTTGCCATCAACATATTAACAATGTATTGTACATTTGGAAGAGTATGGGAATTAGATGAGTGGAGTGCATGCTTTTCACGTGAAACCTAAGGTGTGGTTAATGAAGGTAACTATTGATGCATGAACTCTGCTTCTATTTCTGGTGGTCACTCCAAGGTTACTCAAACCTGTGACTTTCAACCAGTAAAATATGGCTTCTTGGGATGGGCAATGTTAACAGCTTCTGAAGCAGATTTTAAGAAAAATGATTTTAGAAAAGAATAGCAAAATTAATATCTCTCTTTTGTCTACTTTTTTATACCTTTTCTTTGATATCATAGAAAAAAAGGTTCTTTTATGCCTGTCACAGTATGAATGTATGCATGTACATGGTGTAAAGGCACGTCAGCACAATACTGGCTATATAGTACCGATTTAAAGTTAAGGTCTACAAATGTAAAGATAAAACAAACAATGCAACAAAAATAAAATGGCTGCTGGGGACGATTAAAAGCTTTGTTGAGGAAAGCGATGTAATTTGTAATTGTTGATTTCATTCTGGTTTATTTAGACGCAAGGGGTACGGGTGGATCAATTTTGAATATATATTTTTTATGTACGTGCTATAATTTCCTACAAACACGCATGATTCTTAATTCCTGTTCCTGTCCCATTCAAAATGTACCTATTCTTTGTACTTTGAGTTGAATGAAGATGTGTATCAAGAACGGTATTAAATTAACCAATATCATGCTGTGTTTGTACATTCATGACGGTATTAAATTAACCAATACCATGCTGTGTTTGTACATTCATGACGGTATTAAATTAACCAATACCATGTTGGATTTGTACATTCATGACGGTATTAAATTAACCAATACCATGCTGTGTTTGTACATTCATTATCCAATGTTATCTCAAGGTCGGTAAGATGGTAATGAGGTGATAAAACTTACAATGTGCATTCACTTTTGAGACTAAGGTGTGTATTCCTTTTTAGAATAAAGTTTGCATTCATTTTTTAGACTAAAGTGTGTATTCATATTTTAGACTAAACTGTGGATACATTTTTAATACTAAACTGTGCATTCATTTTTTTTACATACTAAATTGTGTGATCGTCTATGAGACTAAAGTGTGTATTCATTTTCAGCGACAGCAAATATTGGTTCAGAAATGTGTCGTATCTGTATTGAATTCTTCATAGTATGCGGTAGACTGAGTTTCCTCTGTCTTGGAAATAGTTTTATTATTTGGCTATTACTGTCCGTTTCCAAGACAAAGTGTGATGCATATAAAACAATGTGCAGGTAAAAACAAAAATTGCCAGTGTTTTTAATGGTAGGTGTTTTTAAGGGCTTACCTCCATTTAGCCTGGTCGTCTATCTTCATTATCCGACAGTACCGTTCCAATTAAGCGTGAAGATTTCGCCAAATCGCCTTTTTTTTCGGTAGCTACTCAAGTCGTCTTCCGAGCTTTCATACATTTTTAAATATCACACATCCCCTAAAAAAAAAAAAAAAAACATATGAAAAATTTCAAAAATAAATTCACGTCGCTCCGTCCAGTTATGGTACGGCTACAACTATGTGTTTACGTTGCCCTGGTTTGGATATTATGCTGAACGTATATGTCAAACTAACATATTTCGTATTTTTTTTATATTATTTTTCCTTTTTTATTTCAAAAACTTTCCCTAAAACGAAGCTCTTTTCCAAACCCAATTCCACAATTCATGTAAGTATCAATTCTTGCAACACCTCGTTTCTCGTATATACCATTACCTATTTGTGTACTGGCCTCATCTTGACATGTATTGCGTCTCTCTTTCACCTTGAAACCGTAACATATGTTATATAAATCAAGTCAAATAAGCTCTACTCTATTGTTTTAGTTCCCTCTGATTGTTGTTTTTCTGCTTTTGCTTCATACTACTACGATGATGACGACGACGACGATGATGATGATGTTAATGATGATGATACTATCTGTTTAGGACCCATTTTTAATAAGGAATTTTACAAGACGGTCTCCAGGACAAGGAATAATTTCGATAACACTTACTGTATTACTGATGTGACATTTAATTACGTATTGATTTTCTAACCAATGCACCACTTTACCGTTTACAAAGTTATAAGAATTGTCTCTGCTGGCGTTGAATTTTCATTACAATGGTAAACTATTTTAATTTCCTCGGCGGTGGAACAAGTATCGATCGACACATAACTATTTTTAGAGTCACTGTCAATTTAATTCCCTTCGTGACAATCAATTCATTAGTGCCTCTGTCAAGTTGACCTGTTTGAACAGAACCAATATTGACTAAGCATGGACACATTCCAAAAGAAATCGGTTTCTACATACCGTAGGCTGAGAACAATTAGGAACAGCACTAAATGACCGCTCGTCTTTGCTTTTCTATTTCGAGTACAATCCCATCCTCTCGAAAATACCGTTAAACGCTTGGTAAACAAACGTATATTATTACGATAAAAAAATGTATGCAAATAAAAAGCACAAACGTCTCGTAATTAGCCAATAATCAAAAGAAGTTCTCCGACCTGGTTCAGTGCTTTAGGAAATTACTGATAAACTATGCACCAACTCATCTAAAGTAATTCATTTGTGATGCATGATGCCCCCAGAATTTATATCGATTTGCCTTACATCTTAATGTAAAAATATTTGTCATATCAAGTACCAGATTGTTTTTTCTTCAGTTACTGCTGAGTACAGGTTGCCTACAAGTCGTAAGAGTCGATTCCTGCCTTGAAAAGACAGATCGATTGTCCAAAGTCTTGTATGAATTGCAATTATGTACCGTTTTTCTAGAGCAAAACGAAATCACGATCTACAGTGAAAGCTATTATTAAGAAAAGCAGAAAAACACATTCTTGTTAATGCGATTATTAACTAAATGATAAATACCTTGTTTCTAAGCATATCCAATTTCCTGAAACTGTCCCACACGATTAAGTTGCTAACACGGTTTATTAACTGATATATGACTGGCAACTTTATTGACCAATTACGTTTAATTACTAAGAGCAAAGGAACTGATCGGAATGTTCAAAGGAAGTAACATCTTTCTCGAATCATCAAATAACAGCATCGATTTCGCGCGTGCATATACAGCACGGCAGCAAAATAGAGACTGTAACAATTTTGTCTATGACACTAAAAGAAGTGGCACTGGAAGGGAGGCACAATATACAATCGAAAATAGCACTGGAAATAGAGGATATCTACTTTTAGTAGATATAAGGAAATATTCCACGAGCGAAGTGGAAACATTGTATTGTTAAGTGTAGCGAAGTCACGACTGACAATACGAAATGTTTCCGCGTCAATCGTGAAACATTTCCTTACTACTAAAAATGTATATTTTCGTTTAATTATGTATTTGAAGGCGGCAAACGTCGATTTGAACGAATTTTTTCCCATTCTGTGTGTGTCGGTGTGGTTAACACTGTTGACGAGTAAGCCGCATTATTGCACATATAAAAATTATTGCACATATAAAAAAAAGTTCTGAAATATTAAAATAATTTAGGACAGTACTGCTTACAATTCTTTTATCCTATATCAAATACTTTCAATAATGTTTATTGCTTAATAAATTACTGTTTTTTAAAATAATTGAAGAGAAAATTTTCGTTAACACATCTCTTGCGTGGATTGATACCTTGACTTGAGATTGTAACATATTGAAACTAAAAATCTAAAATGATTGTTATTATCATCATCATCATCAATCTTTATTTCTTCTTTTCAGAGATAAGGATGCAAACAAAGGAAAAAGAAAAGAATTTTTTATTATTTATATACAATTAGCAGAGGTGTTCATGTGAGGAGTCTCTTAGAAGCGCAGCTTCCCCATGAGAATTATCATGAGGACAATATACTTATTAAAAAGTAAGCTACACTCCTGCGCGATCCTCCAATACTTAATTATTGTACACATCATCATTATTTTACAGAAAATAATATTTTCTATGTAATGTCAAAAAATAGCATGCGTGAAGACATGATTATCAAGATTTCTACGATCACATGTCTTCCAGATCTTGATAATTTGAAAAACGATCTTATTACTATGACAAGAATATATTAATTACAGTTGCAGAGAACACTGAAGCAGACATTATAAAATTTCTTAGTATTTTGGGTTCGTCTAAGCCGATACCGTTGGGAAATTCCCTTCCCAGGAGATGTTGAACGAATTCTGCATCTGATATATTATGAATGAACATGCCAAAAGGAATGTCAAAGTTATTTATAATATGTGTCCAAATATGTCTCGTTGTCGCACAGTGCTCTAACAGCAAATAAATGCATGGATAATTACATCTGTGTAAGAATAACTGCAGTGTTTACAAACTTGCATATAGTATCATTTGGAACAGTTATCAGAACATTTGTAAGGGATGTAATTAACTGTACTTCTCTTGTTGCTTTTGGAGTTTGCCATACAATTGAGGGTTTTATAGAAGTATGAACATTTTTTAATCTTTTGTAGGAAATGTCAGTATGACACAAGTTTGTAAAGCGCTCATTTTCATATTTATGAGTAGCATGTTTTATAATTTGTTTCCATTGTTTTTTTCCTGAAAATATTTTTTCTCTAAGAAAAATTTCCCTAACTTCATAAATATTATATTTCTGCAAAATGCTACATATATAGGGAACTTTCTGTTCTGTAACATCTTTTCTAGAAAGATATAGGTATAGTCGGAATAAAAATATTCTTTTAGATGTCACATTTTGTGGAAAGTGATATAATTTACTAAGAAAGTTAAGGTTCCTTTTATCAATTTCTGGTACAATTCTCTTTATCCCCAGTAAACTTTCGTTCATTCCTGACCGCGTGGTTTTAGGAAAACCTTGCAGAATTTTGGTACAATGATTATGAAATACATCGAGCGTTCCTAAGTCTTTGAGTCTGATATTCGATCAAACTTCACAACCATGAAGGGCTGATGGTATCACAATATATTTGTACAAGGTGACGTAGTTTAACTGGTATGGTTTGCATATTTGTACAAGGTGACGTAGTTTAACTGGTATGGTTTGCATATTTGTACAAGGCGACGTAGTTTAACTGGTATGGTTTGCATATTTGTACAAGGTGACATAGTTTAACTGGTATGGTTTGCATATTTGTACAAGGTGACGTAGTTTAACTGGTATGGTTTGCATATTTGTACAAGGTGACGTAGTTTAACTGGACTGGTTTGCATATTTGTACAAGGTGACGTAGTTTAACTGGACTGGTTTGCATATTTGTACAAGGTGACGTAGTTTAACTGGACTGGTTTGCATATTTGTTATTTCTGCATTCAAACGTTAATAGCTCCGTAACTGACACTTCACCCAAATTTCGATAGTCACTTAATTTCTGTTTGCAATCAGCACTCGTCCATCTCCTATTCTCTTCTGTTTACAAACATAGGTATAAGTGTGAAAGTTAGAATTGTTAGTTAGTGATGTTTCAGTATTATATTAAAATGAGATTTTCACTTTTGAATTTGTTATCATCTGTCATAGAGTTTGTGACGTAATTTGACAATAGGTGACACTGAATATCGATTATAAATAGGTTATGGTACGTTCAGATGATTCATGTGGACAATTATTTTAAATAAGCTAATATCTAAAATCTACTTGCTGTGGCTTGAACTTTAAGTTTAGGAAGGTTTTTTTTTTGTTGTTTTTTGTTTTTTTTTATTGGCACCATCTCATTGTTTAACAATACACTTATGATTGTATGTACATTTTATTTATGATCTGTCCATATTATGGAGAGAGAGAGAGAGAGAGAAGAAAATAAACTAAATATGGAAGGCGTAAACACCAGTCAGATATACTTCCTACATGGGAATATAGCAATACTACTTTTATCTCTATTGTGGACATATACACTTGTCTGACAGTGATAGATTTCAGTATCCAATGATCAAATATATAACAAAACCAGCAATATACAGACCATTAGAGACGATTGCTTAAGGGAGGTGACTCATGGAAGGTTGGGCTGTACTCTTTTTAGAATATACAATACAATTTAAGGAACATTTGATACTCAGTCTATAAATATATTAAGGAATAGAAAACAAATGCCAGCGGAGGAGTTCATAAAACAAAATCACGCAGTAAACAATAACGGTCAAGAAAGCCACTGGTCCTCTTTAAACAGCTGAAACCAATGCATTATATAACAGAAAGAAAATCAGCAAGTACATTACATTACCCAAAACATTCGTGTAGAGATAGCACCACATCCAATTATTATTATTATTATTATTATTATTATTATTATTATTATTATTATTATTATTATTATTATTATTATTATTATATACCCACATCCAAATATATTATTATTATTAGTAGTAGTAGTATTAGTGGTAATAGTAGTAGTATAAGTGGTAATAGTAGTAGTAGTATTAGTGGTAATAGTAGTAGTAGTATTAGTGGTAATAGTAGTACTATTAGTGGTAATAGTAGTAGTAGTATTAGTGGTAATAGTAGTAGTATTAGTGGTAATAGTAGTAGTAGTAGTAGTGGTAATAGTAGTAGTATTAGTGGTAATAGTAGTAGTAGTAGTGGTAATAGTAGTAGTAGTAGTAGTAGTGGTAATAGTAGTAGTAGTAGTGGTAATAGTAGTAGTAGTAGTATTAGTGGTAATAGTAGTAGTATTAGTGGTAATAGTAGTAGTAGTAGTGGTAATAGTAGTAGTAGTGGTAATAGTAGTAGTAGTAGTGGTAATAGTAGTAGTAGTAGTATTACATACCCCAGGCGTACATGACTTTCCAAAACATTTTCATAAAATCTTAACCCTGTAGCCGTGGCCGTCAGGAGTGATATCTATGTTTCATCATCTGCTAAATGCAAACTCAACAATAAATTAAAACGTTTGATCATATTTACTCATAGCGACTTACAAATTATAGAATAAAAATGTTTCCAATTATCTAAATTGCTTGAATAAAAAAGAAAAAAAAGAATTAAATATATTTTCTTGCATCAATAAAGCAAAATATATTATCTAGCTAAAAGATAAAAGTCAGTCTTTTTACTTTGATATGGTTATAACATGTTTCAAATTCGAAGATACAAGTCAGTCTTTTTATTTTGATCTGATTATATCATGGTTCAAATTCGAAGATACAAGTCAATCTTTTTATTTTGATCTGGTTAAAACATGGTTCAAATTCGAAAACTTATTGTCCTTGCGTCTGTTTCAATTATTATTGCACCAATCATTGACAAAAGAATGCACACACACAGAGTTTCTTTGGTAGAAGAAATTAGTTGCTCTCTAGACATTACCAACGAAATTTGATGGCTAACACATTTATTATTCAAGTACTGGGAAGTTTGTGTTTTTTTCCCTCTACTTTTAACCACATACGGAGAATTATCATTAAAGTCCGTTTAAAGAAAATTGATATAAAGACTGCATACTAATCAAATAGAAATGACTCGAAAATAGTTAGTTTAAAGCCTAATAAACTGAAGGATATGTATCTCTCTTTTGCTTACATTTTCTGGCTCTCTTCATGTATTGGTGTCATCCAATTGAATTCTGGAACACCGGGGACAAGCGTGAAATACCATGGCAGCACGTAGCATCAGTAAAACAGCTTTACCTTTCAGTACATTTTATAAAGTCAGATTTCAAAACATGAAAATGACACATTGAACCGAATCTCCATTCTGGGACTCAAGAGCAAATGCGGTCAATAAAACTAAAATCTGCACATTTATCAGAAGCTGTCTTACACGGAGCGTCATACAAATGTCTCACAATAACCTGGTTGTTCTCCTGCTCTGAGCCTCAAAATGATTCTGAATATCAAAAGCTATTGTAAATTTGAAAGTGGGTCGCAATGACTCGACTCTCCGCGGAGAACCCTTATTCAAGAGTCGCTTTGGTCACAAAAATGTCGCTATGATCACAATAGAAAAATAAACTCTCCAGACATCTTGGATTGGGTCGCTACGAACACTAATGGGAAATTAATGTTAAATACGTGCATAGGCTTAACATTGGATGTCACATATGGAGAGACAGATGATACAAAGCCAAGAGAACGTGAAGCACATTTATGATATAAAAACCCTAGTGATTACCCCCCCCAGCCCCCCCCCCCAAAAAAAAAAGATGGCCAGCGTCTAGAGATTTTGGTCGATGGTCGTGACCTTTTTTATGACTTCATGACCGGAATTATAATTTTTAATAACGTCATGACAGGAAGTAGTTTTCTAACAATATGCTCAAACGCCCTTGAAAAGTTTGTACATGCACATTAAGACATGTTTTGCACATGCGCACTTAAGCTTTAAAAAGCTATGATTCAGACTAAAAGTCGTACTACATTCCGAAAGTGACACGGAATTTAGCAGAGACTAAAAATATCCGGAATGATATATTCAAAAGTATGGCCAAGACTACAAAAAGTACTAAAATTACGAAACTAATACGGAATAAATATTAGATTATAAACAATCCAGATAATTATATTTTAAAATATGACCTAGAGTAAAAAGCACTAAAATTACGAAACTGACACGGAATTTAGTAGAGATTAAAAAAAACACAGACTATTTTATGAAAATGGTCAAGACTAAACTAATATTAAAAATGCGAAACAGACACATAATGTAGAGGAGACTACAAAACCCCCAGAATATTATATTAAAAATATGGCTTAAATCAAAAGTAATGCTAAAATTCAGAAACTAACAAGGACTTTAGCAGGGATAAAATAATCCAGAAATAATAAAAATTGGAAAACAAAATTCTTAAAGAAATATAACAAATTAAACAAATTTCCCAAAATAAAACATATTTCACAATATTTATAAAAATAGTAGAAATTTAGAAGTTTTAAACTTAAACAAAATAATTAAAACAAACAATTCAAATAGTAACAAAACAATTTCAACAAATAAAACTCAATACAATTTAAAGCCAACTAAACAAAGACATAATGACAAATGATAGTTCTAAAAAAAAATCTCCCAAAAAGATTAATAAAACAAGTAAAATAATTTAAATTAAAAAAATTTAAAAGTACAAAAACGAAAAGCAAATTTCACAAAATTGTACAACAAAAAGTACAAATACAAGAATTTAAGAAATAAATGTAAAAGATTTAAAACAAATTTACAAAATCATAAAATTGCAAAAAAAGAATTAAAGAAAAAATGCACACAAAAAATTTAAATAGAAAAACTTGTAAACGAATCTTTAAAAAAAGTATGACACAAAAACACAAATTAAACGAAAATTGAAAACAAATTTGAAAATTGAAAAATTAAGAACAAATTTGTATAAACAATTGGAAAAATTACAAATAAAACACAAGTTACAAAATAAAATTAATAACATTAATGACAACAAAACTGAAAAAAAACATAATTTAAACCACAAATTGCAAAAAGTTAAAAACTGCAAAGAATGTGATTTAGAAAATATTTTACAAATTGTAACTGAATTATAAATAACAAATTTGTAGAAACATTATAAAAAACAATTTTAAAAAAAGATTTTAATGCAAATTGAAAATCAAAAATTTATGTAAAACGTTAATAAATTTTAAGAAATTATAAAGTTTAAAACAAATTTAAATTTTTTAAAATTGTATAGAAAATGTAAAATGTTGTGAAAGACAATAAAATATGAGCGAAAGACATAAAAAATTAAAACAATTTACACAATTTTTTTTATGGATTATATAAAATTGCACAAATTGTACACAAATGGAATAACTTGCAAAAAAGGTTTAAATAATAGCGAAATAATAATAAAAACATGTATTTAAAAATTGTACACAAAATAAAAACTTTTAAAATTTTTTTTAAAAAAAGGAAACAAATTAAAAAATATAACAACAAAATCTTGTAAAATCCCCTACCTCTTCCTCTCTTGGTGTGTGTAATGGTATGTGTTATGGTATACAGGTGTGCTTTTTTGTCTGTGTCTGTCTATCTACATCCTATTAATAGCATTGATGATGATGATGATGATGATGATGATAAACTCATAATAATAATAATAATAATAATAGTAATACACAAATCAAAACATTTTTGTTTTCACGTATTTTTGGTATATTCTCGTGAATTATGAACACCAATTAAATTTGAATCATGGAGGGTTTGGAGTTATTTGGAGGTGTAGGTCCTCTTCTTAGACTCGATCAAAGAAGTTTCTATAAGGCGCTTCTGAAATTTATTTTAGAATTTTACTTTGTTTCTTTTTTTACTATTTGTTTAATTTCTTTTTTAATTTTGCATTCTGTTTTAATTTTTTTAAATGTTATTATTTTTCCATAAATTTTCAAATAGCTTCTTTTTTTTTTAACACTTGTTAAATTTTTTTGACAATAACTTAATTTTTAAAAAAAATTCTTCAATCTTCCTTTTTTTGTTGTTGCTGTAAATATTGTTAAAATTTTTTTAAAATGATTTTCATTCGTAATCTTTTATATTTGTTATAATTTGTTTTTAATTTGTTTTTGTTTTCTTACTTATGAAATTTGTGTTTAAAGTTTTTCAACTTTTGTCGTGATTTTATTTATAAAATTTGTTTGTTTTGAATATTTTTTTAAATAAATTTTTTTTTTATATGCAGATTTATCATTAAAATTGTATTTATTGTAAGCTTTGAAAAATTTGTCTTAAATTTTGAAAATTGTTGTTTAAATTTTCTCTTTTTATTTTTGTTAGATATTTCGCTTTAATTTTAAAAAAAGTATATATTTAAAAACTTTGTTTTAATTGTTTTTATTTGTATTTTGAATTTTTGACTTTTAAATTTTTGTTTACATTTGTCATTTTTTGTTTTTTTAAGGTAAAGTTGTTTTTTGTATATTTTCTTTTTAATATCTTTTGGTATAGTTTTTAAAAATGTGCTTTAATTTTTTTTAAATGTTGCTTGTTTTGTTTAATTATAGTTTTCTTATTTTTGTTTGATAAATTTTGCTTTAATTTTATAAATTAAAAAAAAAAATTGGGAAATATTTTATAATTTTTCTTTTTTAAAATTTGGGTGAATTTGCTTGCTAATTTGTTACATTTCCTTAAGATTTTTTAATTTTTTTATACATTTTTTCCGGACTTATTTTAATTCCCGCTAAAGTCCGTGCCAGTTTTGAGCTTTGAAAGGATTATTAGTCTAAGCCATAATTTAATTTAATATTCCGCGTTTCTTAAAGCCTGCGCTCACTTACGTTTCAGTTCAATATATATGTCTGGGCCATTTTCATTATAAATTTAGAGGTTTTCGCAGTCTTCGTTAAATTCCGTGTCGGATTCGCAATTTTAATGAGACTTTTAGTCCAGGCCATATCTTTTAATATAATATTTCGGATTTTCTTTCATATCCGCTAAATTCCGTGTCAGTTTCGTAAATTTTATTAGAACTTTTAGTCATGACCATAGTTTTTAATATAACATTTTTTTGGTCTCCACTAAATTCCATGTCAGTTTCTTAATTTTGTGTAACTTTTAGACTGCGCGATATATTTTGTAAAAATGTAAATGCGTTTACAGAAAAAGTTTTAAGTGTGCATGCACAAATTTAAAAAAAGCAACCAAAAAAATAAAAAAAATTATAACCGGTCATAACGTTATAACAATTCTTCTTCAGTTCATAACATCATAAAAAGGTCATGACCATTGACCTAAATCTTTATACTCTGGCCGCCATTTTGTTTTGCATTGAGTCACATGGTTTTTATATCATAAATGCATTTGACGCCCATTCGGCATTATATTGTTAGATTGTGTCCATAGTGACATCCAATATTAATCGTATGGACGTTTTTAACATTAAATTCCTGTTAGTGTCCATAGTGTCCCAATCCAAGATGACCGGAGTGTGGATTTTCCTGTAGTCATCATAGGAACATTTTTTCTTACCGTAGCTACTGTTACGACTCTATGGTCTAAGAAAAATGTAACAGAAAGAAAGTGAAACCAACAAATCATGTAAAAAATCAACAAGCAATTTATTACTAGATAATTAAAATGAAAAATCAAAAAGTCACTTACAGTAATGTGTTTTGAAATCCTAATAATCCAATAAGAATGATTGTTCTAATCACAAGTCCTAAATATAGAATGTTCCGAATTCACGGCTGTGTCCTTGAATGTTATGATGTGCTAATGGTCTCCAAAGTCCTGATGTACTAGTAATCTTTGATGTGCTGATGTCAAAATGAAGTATTCCAAAATATCTGAATAAGTTCACTTAAATTCCAAAATCATCAATTAAAAATCCAAAATCCAAAAGTTTATGAGCACTGTTATAATCCAATGAATATTTAAAATAATTCCTTTCTTAGAATTTGGAATGAATTTTCACAACTGTAATAGCTCTTTACAAGACTGATGGTAATGTCAAAACTGAATAAATGTCCACCAAACATGGCATATATAAAGATTGGTCACATGACAGAATGTTCTAGAATATGAGTCATCTTAATGGAATTTTTACTTGTAAACAAAAATCAACCTTGACCTTCAAATTGAGAAAACATATTGATCAAAACAACCTAATTCAAGGACACTAGTTAAACATGTTTTTCCTGATAAACATACAGATTTAAGCAAATATTAAAGTGAAGAAACATTTATAATTTCCTAAAATATTTATAATATTATATAAACATCATACATAACACTACCACTATAACTGCTTACAAGATTCGTGTAGCTGCTCTGTACCTGCGATGTTTGCTTGACCTGTACCATTTTGGGGGTGGGTGGGGTGGGAGTGGGGGCGATTTAGTCTGATCCCTGTTAGCTAAAATTCGCGCGCACAAGCACACCTAACCTAATATGCTTTATCCCGGAGTTACCGTTACCACTGCATTATGCAGACATCGACGATTCCGTAAGAGAAACCGGCCAAATTAACTACAGGTTATCCCGGAGTTACCGTTATATCTGCCTTATCCAGGCAATCACAAGTCTGTATACTTAATCTGTGTAATAGCCACAAAGAACCAATACCAAACCGGTATTTATTTCCTAGAGGTGATCTCGTTCAGGCAACCATCTAGTATATTTATACTCGCTTCTTCTTCTCTCTGATTCTTCTAAGTAATTTCTTGAACAGCGAACTTCTGACTGACCTGCATAAACAAGCCCAGTGGTTCCCAACCTTTTTGAGTATAAGGACCCCTTTTTAACCTAAAAAAATTGCACGGACCCCCCACATGCTAATAGTTGTACTTTTAGGCTGTGACGGGGATAAACATTTAGCAGCTTGGCGCGTTAAATTCGAACAGGCCTTGCTCTCGTTGCGGCGGGGATAACAGAGGAAAGCAAGAGCTTCCTGGAGGAGCAATACTTGCTGCGAAGCTATGTGAATTCGCGGACTCCGGGGAATAACCCCGCGGAGTCCGCGCTCCACAGGTTGGGAACCACTAAACCAGCCAAATTATCCACTTACTTGCCCAACTGCTCGAATTGTATTGGCTGAAAATAAGCTCAGTTTATGATTAGCTGATGAAAAACCAATGTCGAAAATGATTGACTAGAATCTAAGCAGTCTGATTAAAGAAAAGAACAATTTCAATCCGATCGGTAGACTATAGACCGATTCTTTGAACATAACAGAAAGGGACATCTGTTTGAAAAAAAGTTATTACATTACCCATGATTCCAGCTTTATGTGTCATGCATGAATTATGTGAAAAAAAAACAAAAAACAAACAACATCGGGTACCGACCTAACATATCCACAACAGAGTCTTCTGTAATGGAACAGTCATATTCTGGACTGTAGTAAAGCTTCCCTGTCCTACTAGAAGCAGACTTAACAACACAAGCATAATAATCTACTGCACAGTGAGCGGGCATCCAACAGGTCGAAAAAGCAGGCAGCTCCTGCTTAAAACAATGAAGAAAACCCTATAGGACCTAAGCGATATACATATTCACTGTTCAACATATTAGGAAAGCTAAATACCAGCTGCCTTCGTTACCACGCATCTGAAATCGAAACCTTCTAGCCGCCTAACACCGCGACTGAAAACTCGGCGTTTTCATACCAAAGAGCGCCAGAAAAACTTTCCTCGATATCAAAACTATATATCGGGCCAATATACACTGCTTCGTCCTCTCTCTCTGTCTCTCAATTACCTAAACCATAGTAGAAATGGAGCAAATCTAATTCCGCTACGGCTAATGCTTACAAGAATTTCGAAGATATCCCAAAATGAAAGCTCTGAAGTAAAAAAAAAACTCTAACCAAAAAATAAAGGTTTTCTGACCATCGGCTTGAGAGCACAATAACAATGTCCATCAGCATATTTTATATACTGACTATGTAAGATCACTGAGCAAAGATAAGATGATTCTGCTCATATAAGAGCATATCCGAATTTCAAATAATCAACTACTGGCTAAAGTGTAAATCTTTACGTGAAGAAACGGCATATACCTTCACAAAAGTATATCTATACCAACCAGAGAAACGACACTACGTACATCAGCCAGTTTGCTAAGCGCACAGCAGCTCTGCTCTCTGCTTAATCTGCACTGCCCCGTGTGGTTATATCCACTCAACTCGTTTGACGGCAATGGAAGTCCTTAACTCGACAATTAAACAACTATGATTACACACAGGTTGCCCACCCTAACGTCACGAGGTTGTGTCTTTACACAATCACTTCCCTTCGAATCCCAAAGCTGCCACCAAAATGTCTAACGTGTGGGCGTGGTAGAACGATTTGTCCTTACGCTCGTTGCAGGTTATTCTGAGATTGAAGGGGTTTACTGCCAATATATGAACAAATACGCCAAATCAAAATAAAATCCACCGATTGATCGAAAGTTCTCCGACCTGGAGTGTCATACAAAATATATCCCAATAGTTTGCTTACTCTCCTGTTCTTAGCTGTCAACAATTATTATAATTTTGGAAATGCGTCGAAATGTCTTGAATCCCAGGAACGACCATGCATCTGGTATGCAGCATTCATGTAGCTACTTTTTCCATGTTATGTTTGCAGGGCCTGTACCAATCTGGAGGGTTATTTAATCTGATCCCTGTTAGCTGCAATTCGTGCTTACACGCACACCAAAGCCTAAGAGGCCTTATTCTGCAGCTACAGTGACCACCTGACTTGTTCGGGCAAGTACGACTATATATGTAAAATCTTTGCAAAATAGCCACATGCCATTTATATCCAAACCTGTATTTATCTCCTAGAGCTGGCTTCTTTGAGGCAACCATCAAGTATATTCATACCAACTTACCTTAACTTCTTATTCGCTCTCTTTCTTCGGAGTAACTTCTGAAACAGTACTTGAGGTTGACTAAAATGCCCATATCACCCGCTTATTCGAATTATATTGGCTGAATAAGTTTAGCTTATGATTGACTGATGAAAAACTAATGGCAAAAATGAATGAAATGATTGGCTAGAATTTATGAATTCTGAATGGTTAGCAGTAAAGAACAGTTTCAATCCCTTTCTGGTTATCGATGAGCAATAGACTGATTCTTGGAACTTAACTAAATGCAATATATTTTTGTCAAAAATCATTACATTACCCACGCCTTGGGCTTTACGCGTTCCGCATAAATTAGTTGAAATCTTTTATTTAAAAAAACAAAAACATAAACAACGTTGTGTACCGACCTGCCATGCCCACGACATAGTCTTATTCAATGCAGCAGTCGGGCTCCAGGCTGCATGATAACTTTGATGTCCTAAAAGCAGTCTTGGCACGGATTCAATCAAATTGCTAGTGGCCCCATATCTTCTTAAGCTGACTTGATAATTAAAACATGATGATCTACGGTGCACGGAGCAGGCTTCCAATAGACTGCATACCCAAGTAACACCTGTTTAAAATGACGAAGAAAACCCTGGTAGGACCAAAACAATGTATGTATTGTCTGCTCAACATGTTACCGAAGCTGAATACCAGCTTCCCTCCGCTGACACGCGATGAACATTGAATCCCTACGAAACCATCCAGTCACCTTACACCACGGCTGAAAACCCAGTGGTTTCATGATAAGAGCGCCAGAAAAACATTCGTCCATATCAGACCATGTCAGCAGATAATGCATCTTCCCTTTCATTATTATTCCGACACCGCAGTAAAAGCTGAGCAAATCTGCTTCAGTCACGGACTAATGCTCACAAGAATCTCGAAGCTATCCCAAATGAAAGCTGTGCAGGCTCGAGGTTATCCAAGTGAAAACAGAAACACTAAAGTCCGGTGCACCCGCATACACAACCAACAATCCGTCAGTTTACACGACGAGACTTGCAGTCACAAGGTGGTGAAGTCCTAGGACCAGATACGAGCAAAATGCAGTCTGTTGAAACCAAAATTTGATAAACTAACTGCAATTCTGGAAAAATGGCTTCAATGGACTATATAGACAACAAACTCAAGTCTCTAATAACGGAAAGTAAGTTCTAGTCCTCCCTGGACCAGCAATAAGTAAACATTACAGATGATATCCTTACGAAAGGAGATGCAGTCAAAAAAGAAGTGGAGAAACTAAGAGAGGAGGATTTTGAATATCGGACTGAAAACGACGAATTAAAACAAAAGATTCGGGTGTTAGAATCAAGGAAAGAGGTAAAGAAAACATTAATTGAAAGTTTGCGGACTCGGAATGAAGCTTTACGTAACCAGAGCGACGAAAACGAACACTACATGAAAAAAATTATATATATATATATATATATATATATATATATATATATATATATATATATATATATATATATATATATATATATATATATATATATAATTATTTATGGCTTAGATAATAGAAAAAATAATGAACCAGTGGACACCTGCGCAGAAAGAGTGGTGGGCTTGCTCAGGAATACATTTTGGATGCGGATCTCAGTTGAGGATATTAGCATAGCTTATCGCTTGAGTTAGTTTAGAATCAACGAATAGACCCATGATATTCCAGTTCAATTCGAGGAAGAAAAGACTGCAGGCGATTGTGAAGAGAAAATATTTGCAAGTTTTAGACTCGTAATCAAGAAGGATCTGATTACAAACACGACTGACTTTATGGATATATTGAAGTCGCACACATCGAATCAGTGGTAAGAACAAGGAAGGACCTTCAAAATTACTATATCGTTTTTAATCGGACAGTACACAATTGTGCTTTAATTCAGCCTGACTTTTTCATAATTTGTGTCCAATTTATTCGATGACTTTCATTGATCTTCTTGATCTTGTATTAGTATTGATTAATAGAGTCATTCGATTTACATTTAATTGCACTCGTACTTCTCTTTCTCGCTCTCTCTTAGGTTTGAAGTTGTTCATAAGGGAGATAACTCTTCGAATAATTGACAATTCGGATGGGTTATTCCTAGCCCGACTTGCCGATTTTTAACAACTTATCTTTTACGATGAACTCTGCCAGTAAGGGCTTTGGGCGATATTCTTTAGGATAAAAGTCACAGCAGAGAACCATACTATATTTTACTCGCTTCATCCGAAACTCATAAATGGCTGATTACTAAGAAGCAGAGAGAAAAAAAATGAGCATCTTCAAAACAATGACTTGGTAAAAACTTATAGTAGAAGCTTCTATCAAAATTATATTCCCTGTCCCCCGGGCAGTTTTGAAGTCTGATGGGTACACTTAATGCTGTGTAGGGGAATAGGAAAGGATAAATTGACATGGAAATATAATACAAAACGCTCTCTTGGACTTAATGGAATGGGTGATTGTGTTACAGATTTTCGAGTGAAATAGTGCATATATCGCGTTTACGTTTCCATACACTGAGCACTTGTTGCCCTTTGTTGACCTTGAGCTTTTCGCCATACATTTTTATTGTTTTCCAAAATATTATGACCTTTGGCAATATTTCTTTCTTTACCATTATCTTGTTATCTTTTCTTTCTTTATCATTATCTTGTTATCTTTTATGTCATTTATCTTTGCTATCTTTCCTGATCTTTCGTCAGCTTTGTTATTTTCACCACTTCTTCACCACTACTTCTTACTTTTTATTCTTTCTATCTCTCTTTCTTTTACCATCGAATTGTTACATTTTGTTTTATTTTTCTCATCTTTCCTCTAATTGTTAGCTTCGTCATTAGCTTAAGTTTGTACACTTCTCTAGCTAGGAGGGTATTATATACATCTGCCACCTGGGTTTCCTCTTCACCTTGGAGGTCCACCCCTTCGTTTCAATCAGCCAAATTTGTCTCTATTGTTAATGGATGACAAATTTAAAGATTGTTACTATGAATTATCAGGGATTAGGTAATCGGGTTCAGAAAAAGAATGTGTTATACTGTCTAAAACAAAAGATATATTAAATTTATCTTCTTCATGATACCCATTTTATTCAGAACTATACCGTATGAAAATGCATGCATTGCAAATAGACTAAAGACTAATGCATAGTCTTCCATCAATTAATAATATTGATCAAACTGGTTTCATCAAGTATATATATATATATATATATATATATATATATATATATATATATATATATATATATATATATATATGGAAATATATTCTTACCCTGTATAACCTTATTTTTTCTACCAAAGAATATAACATACCTGGACTTCTTTTGCTCTATTTCATTCCCGAGAAATCCTTGAGCCGAATGCAGGGGGAAGTCATTGCCTAGAAAAATATATAGCGATTAAAGCTACTTATCTTCCAGCACCTTATCCCACAACTGCAGTAACAGAGGATGTTTATTTTGCCTGACATAATACATAGACAGAACCGAGTTTTCTTACTTTGTAGCTGTGGTGTGTTTTGTACACAATTCCATAGACATTGTGCATAGATATGGATTTAAATAAATATCATTTGAGCCAGATATGGTGCACTTGTTTCTTAGTCATCTCGGTTGAAATCGATCAGGCATAATCACCGTTGGTTTATTTTGCATATTTTGACACAAAATACTATACCTGTTACACTTCTGCAATTTAGGTCGACACTTGCGAGGAAAAATATTCCTATTTCGGGTCCGCAATTAGATGGAATGAAGCCAAACTATGATCCAAATACGTAAAGATGTTGCAGCAGAACGGTAAATTAAGATCATTATCATTTAGTTCAAATGATCCTTAACAACCAAATATCATTAAACAAGTTTAAAACATAGGTTTTCATCGTCCCATCTTATTATCTTCGGATATATACTGTTTGTATAATAGCGCCATCACTAACCAGGTCCTATAGTAAAGCAGATTGAAGTGAGCTGACAAAAAGGTCTTAGAGATATTTCTGTCTCCATGAACATCATGATGTTCAGCTATAATTTGCAAGAAAAGAAGATTTAATAAGAAAGGGTAATTATTTAAACTGTGTCACAATCAGCTTTGTGCTGATCACGTGTACCATTTGTTGGAGTTTGTCCATTTGACTACGCATATACGATATAACTTCCAGGACTAGAATCATCAAATGTACAGACTGTATGGTTTGAACAATCTGACCTTTCAGCAAGACTTTTTCAAAATATGAGATGTGCGACACTCAAAGTTTCTGGGAAAGATGTAACTTGGATAGTAAGTCAATTAAAAGGGTATTGCTTAAATCTCGTATTTTTGATACTGTTTTGAAAGAAACAATGTAACAGATCAACGTTGCGTTTGTCAAAATTAGCATGCATATAAAATATTTTCAATTCCTGCAATTTGGTTCCTATTTCATCATAGTTAGCAAATGCAACGGTTTAATGAGACCACTACATGATGAAGGGGTTTTTCAGTGGTCGACATCAATATGAATCCAGTATAATGTATCATTCCATATAACAAAATTTAGTTTGACGATCGTTTCTGTCATTAGAATGTACTTCCTCCATACACGATGATCAATATGTATAGTCAATATTAAAAATGGATGCAAATAGGTAGAAACTATAATATCACACTGCAGTCCATTAGCTTGCAGTTTAATATTATTGGTTTGAATTTGTGATATTAAAATAAATATTTTGGCTGATAATGTACCAGAACAAAGAATACAGTGCAGTGGTTGAAATGCCGAAGATTTCTTTTATAACTAAAGTTACATTTGTCTGGGTCGCTTTGTATTTGACGACATAAGTATTATGAATATTAATGGAAAATTCAAAGCTTACTGCCTGCACTGTCTGTATGAATAAAAGAATTTATTCAGCAAGTTAAACTTACAACTGAGACAATTTTACCAGTCATTGTTTATTTCAACTATCTTGCAAACGGTACACGTCGTAATGCATGTAATATTTATTATTAATTACATTTGCTTAATTTGAATGAATAAGTATAGAAACGGCTGAGTTAACGTAATGCATTATATAACCAGTTCTGTCTTATTTTCATTTGCATCAAAACTAAAATAATTTCATTATGACACGAAATTGTCGTACTTGCATCAATATGTCATCATTTAAAATCAGTTGCTTTCTTTATGGGCTGTACCAATCTTTGGACGGTTTCATATTGATCATGCTGACATTTAATTTAAATTACTCTCAATCCTTTAAAGCAATTGAGAATAATGTTTTTATGAATATTTTTATTTCTCGAAGAAAAAATGAACTATATCTAATTCAAGAAAATATCCACTGTTTAAAATTTAAACTATGAGCCTTTCCTTGATGAAATTATTGATATAAAAATGATTAGCAATTTCCTGAAAGATACTAGACAAAAATAAGGATATGGTTTGCATTGGGTTTCATCCAAGGTACTTTTCATGAGAAGAATGATATATTATTTGTTTCTTGGAGGTGTTATCGCTCCGCTCTGCTCTATGAGGTACATTTAAATGCTATCACTCTAGCATGGTCAATCCACCAACAGATTCAATACTCTCATCCTCACTTAACGTTGTGAATAAAATGTTCCAGATAAGGACGTTGTTAAAACGTATCCCTTTGATCTTTTGGTGGTTTTAGTCATTTCAAATTCATGCAATTTCTGCGCATTTCATATGATGGTTGACATGTGTTGAAAACCATCTGGAACCTTCAGTTAAAATAATGTAATGAAATGAATAGTGCAGAAAAGCCCATTTTTATTCTCTTCTTATGACATATTAAGGCTTGCTTCTATTTTGCCCATCAAATAATTATTTTCATGAATTCACATTGAAATGTATCCGTACCTATGTAAGTTAATTATATTAGTGCTAATCCACGTATATACAGAATTATTGAATGGGGTTGCTCCAATCTTGCCTTATCTGCGAGACGTTGTCACTTGTCAGTTTATGCAGGATATAATGAGATTCGGTCATCCGATGCTTTTATCAAAAAGCATTACCGACAACGTGCGTGAGACGTTTCCGTTCCAAAATTTATTTACTTTGTTCTACAAGGACAGTTAACAGTAGAGTTTATCGAATATTATTTTACTTGCTCAGCCAGGATTTGTGTCTCCTGTATCCAGGTAGACAGGCAATGGCCTCAGTTAAATGAATGTGAACTCAACATCACGAACATATGCTTCATGAAGGAGCTTGTTTTTGTTGCTATCCACGTTTTGGTATGGTCTGTAGCACGTAGTAATGTAATATGTGTGTGTGTGTGTGTGTGTGTGTGTGTGTGTGTGTGTGTGTGGATTAAATGATACCCGTGTGAAAGAGCGCAACATTGTCATGAATGTGTTTTGATTTGTTTCGTTGACAGCACTCTTTATAATTTATTGTTTACAATGAACGTATTATCGCCTTTTATATATTGTAAATACGTTGAGACCTTCATTTAAGACTGGCAAAACATCAAATATACAGCCTCAGTAAATATGGATAACTAAATGAAATAAAAGAAGTACATTGACATGCGCTTCAGAATAATCTCGTTCCAAATCAGTAGTAAAGTTTAATTTCCTTTCTTTACTGTCTAAAATTAATGGTTTCCATCAAGTGCAAAACTTCGATACTTTCTTTCTTAACTTCAGCGTGAGAGGCAAGTACTATCTAATGCCATGACGATATATATACTTCTGTGTCTATTTACACTGTTTTCAAAACTTTCCTTCAAACAGTGAGCTTTTAGACATTCCCATTGATGACACTAATCCATCGTTATCAAAAGAACAGAAAGTAACACAATATTTGCTATTTAAAAAAAAAAATCCACACATAAGGCAAAATTCCACTTTTGGCACTAAAAAGTATTGTTTGTTTTCAAGAGAAGGTCAACATTCTGATTTTAATTTTTGAAAACTTGTTCAACACAGTTTGAGGAGAGGCCAGTCAGAATTTTTTTTTAATCAGGAAGCAATGCCTTCTTATGCATTTTATTTCCATGTTAACAATCCTGTGTTAAAATGTTACAAATTGTTCTTTTTTATTTTCATTCAAATGCTTAGTTTAAATGTACAAAATATAAAATAAACAAAACATTCTATATTGGAACTTCTGGAGGGCAGGGTATCTATCTATCTATCTATCTATCTATCTATCTATCTATCTATCTATCTATCTATCTATCTGGGTGTATGCTGTCTGTATATGTTAATATCTAGCTATCTCTGTCTGTATATGTTAATGTCTAGCTATCTCTGTCTGTCTATCTATATGTGGCTCACAATGCGACTTGGGGAGTTTATGAGGAATACACAATAAATAACATATTTCAAAAGGGACAAACCACACTCTCTCAGTGAATGTCAGTATTGAAAAATGAAGCGCATTAGGATTCATTCCATTTAGAAATAAACACCTTGAAACCATCAATGCCATTAATTGACATAGAGCCAGAAAGTTCAGGATCACAGTTCATAACAGCATGCAGACACACAACAGCGAATTATATATATATATATATATATATATATATATATATATATATATATATATATATATATATATATATATATATATGTGTGTGTGTGTGTGTGTGTGTGTGTGTGTGTGTGTGTGTGTGTTCATATTCACAACTTGTCCTTGGGTGCCAGTTTTCGTGGATTTGGTATAGAAACCAAGAATTTAGAAATGCAACGAACAATGTACCTTTTTTGGAAATAGTGGGACCTTCCCCTATTTAAATAAAAATGAAAATTTCGCTGTTCGCAAAAACACGACTGTTGATACCCACGAAAATAATCGTTACCTTGGATTCCCAAGAGCACTGTTGCTGTCATGCTAAGCGTTAATATACTCACCGAATCGTCACTTAAATTCGAGCTGAGAAATTCCCATTTGCCTAACTTTGTCGCCTTAAATCTTTGTCTAACTAATAAAGAAACATAATCCCGTCCGAAATATAACGCCGTTTGCTCCTCGACGGACTTGTAAAAGTAAAATATTTATATTATTAAGGCATTGCCAGCTTGGGGAAACCTAGATGACATAAATTACGACAGTAGTGATGTTTTCTAACAATGATTCAAGTTCCCTATCCGATATATATCCGATTTATTTCTGTTTGCTTATTTAGCCAGGTTGTAAAATCTTCAGAATACATATAGTATCTAAATGGGCGATACAATTTGATCGGAATCTTATTAGTAGGATGTATTGGGTCATATAATATTCCACGTAACATATTTCGTTTTAATAATAATTTTTTTAAGTACCATCTGCTTGTGAAATCTGTCACTATTTACCTTTTCTCATTCACAAATACCTTCTAGGAATAACCACCTATCTTGCTTCCATCCATTATTGAATAAAATACAAGGATAATTCCTAGAAGTTGCTCATCAAGTGTACATTATCCGTAAAGCAATAAAAATCAGATTCAGAAATGTACTATTCTTAATCATTTTTAGACAATTTCATGATAACTCTTACAACCCTACCCTAACATTTTATGATTTTCTGGCTAGGAAGCAATAATTGAATATTAATTGTTTTGAGAACGAAGAGCACCATAACAGCTATGTAATGTTTCTATAGCCAATTAATTTGTGTAGGCCTTATTTTTATTCTTTTCGTTGGGGTATGGAATACATGCACGCGGTATAGGTTACTAGAGTTTGAAGCGCGAGAAAGAGCACAACAGAGTTCGATCTTAGTACTACCTGCTGTTAAGCATTTTGAAGTGAAGACCTTCTAGAATGAGAATCAGCCAAGGCATATTAAGTTCAGACCCAGTGTGAAGCCATGTGTATGTTTGACAACGAATTATTTTGCCCCTGTTTTGCACAACCTCTTTGACACATTCTCTTGCATTTTTTATGAGATGTTATGATAATGGCAGAGGGCTTTATATCAGTAAAACTGTAGAATTCTAATTATGCACACATCCCAACGACAGCTTTGTTTGAGATCAAATTCATCTATTATGCCTTTAGTAATTACTTTCAGTTGAACAAACGAAAATTTATTTTCACATTTATACTTTTTGACAGTCGTAAAATAAAGATGAGTCTGTTATTCGAACCAGGCAGGGACAATGTCAACCACTCAACGAGTCTTGTAGCCCATGCACCATGCCTTTTAAATCATATTTTTTGTTTGTTTGACAAATTACATTACCAGTCTTATGGCCCCTGCACCATGCCTTTTAAATCATATTTTTTGCTTGTTTGGCAATATACGTTACCAGCCATATATTGGGGGTTAAGCGCGGGTAATACAAAAGACATGAGTTTTCTTATAAAACACTGCGAAAATTTGTTTTATTGTCAATAAATGTAGCAGCAGAGATTACATTTAGCATGGCCCCGGATATTACATAATCTTGTTAGAGACTTTAAATGTATTGTTTCACTCGCATTTTTATTATATGTTTAAAGTACTAGTATAGTAGATAGTCACTCTTACAATGCTAATCAAAAGAATTCTAACTGAAAAAGACTAAGTCAGACATGTGAATCAAGGTGCATAAAGGTATACTTTAGATACTGTTTTGATTTTAGTGAATATATCGAAGCTATTAGAAAATGTTTGCCATTAATATATTTCGTCTCAGAAACACATGTTTCTCGTAACAAATGTTGACCATTTCTGAATATTAGAACAGAGGCTGGATGGACAAAGTGACTAGGGAAAGTCATGCATCATGTAAAAAGTCTTGGTCTTTTCTAACATGAAAACTCTTCAATATGTATTGTGAATATTTTCATAATTAGCCATTTCATAGCGTTACACGTGGGAAACATTATCGGGGCAGGAAGACATTAAGGGCTTTCCTATAGCATCAGTTTATCTAATACTTTTTATTATAAAGCAAAGGCTAGGTATGCATTTTTAAATCACTCTTGGTACTTCGCAATTGTTTTGTAGATAGTCAGTTAGCGGTGAACTTGTTGAAAAGTTTCAGTTATTACTTTCTCACTGGCAGAGAACTAAAAAATAAGAGTTCTTATGTTAGCATCTGTTTCTGTAGTCTAATCTTATTTTACACTTCCTCCTGGAGCCATAAATCACGTAGATATTATTTCAGAAGCTATTACCGCCTGTATTCGCTATTAAGTGGCTGAAACAGTATTTTCTGATTTGACTGACACATAAGTATTTCTCGAACACCTGCTATTGATATTGGCTTGGTGAATCATCAGGCAAGTTGGAAAAAAGTGGAATCTCTTGTCAGTTTCGTACATCGTAATTTAACTAATAACAACATAATTCCGTGTACTGAATCAAGCCTTTAATCTGGGATTAATGCCAGAATTATAAACATACTAAACTAAAGTAGGTCTTTAACCGATTAAAACAAATGTCTACTAATTGGATTGGCACATGGACATCAAATCTACATGTAATGTTTGTTTCTTAGTTATTTAATGGTAAATATTTAATAGCAAATGAATTCTTGAAAGATAATTTCCTACCAACATAATGAGCAGTTTATGCCATTTAATGGAAGGAATCGTAATGGTTGTGGCAAGACTAAAAAATTGACTCCACTCATGTGTTTCTCCTCGAGCTAATTGATATATTGTGGGGAATTGTTTGCATGGAAAATTTCGCAATTTTGTTTACTTCAGACGAGCCGTACATGATACTTTCCAATACCATTTGAAATTTTCTCTCATCATATCAAATATTTTAAAGTAAATAAACTGTATTAAAAAATTAATTTTTTTTAATTTATTCTTTTTTGTTTTATTGAAAATGTCAGTAACGTAGTGAGGTGTTTACCGCGACTTTCTGCTATGCAACCTTGTTTAATTGGACACTAAATATGTTTTCCTTTATTAACTTTTCTGTTTCTTTGAGGTTTGTTCATGCTAATGATATTCAGTGAAAAGCCATAATTACATGATAATACCCTATGCCCTGTGTCAGCACGTGCATACTTTTTATATGAATCATCTCCATCTTATCAGTGAAAATTAAATTCATAATTCAGGAAAACGAATGGTATGATATGCCCAATGTTTATTTAAATTGTATCTCTTCTGCTAGAGACAATTCAAGCGCGGAGAAATTCTTCTCCAGTGTCAAATGCAATGCTACACTGCGTTAAAACAAAAGAATAAAGATGCAACCTTTAACTGGTGTTATACACTTCTAACCCGTTCTTACAATTTAATTGGTGTAAGACACCTCTAACCCGTTCTTACCATTTAATTAGTGTAAGACACATCTAACCCGTTCTTACAATTTAATTAGTGTACGACACCTCTAACCCTTTCTACCATTTAATTAGTGTAAGACACCTCTAACCCGTTCTTACCATTTAATTGGTGTAAGACACCTCTAACCCGTTCTTACCATTTAATTGGTGTAAGACACCTCTAACCCGTTCTTACCATTTAATTAGTGTAAGACACCTCTAACCCGTTCTTACCATTTAATTAGCGTAAGACACCTCTAACCCGTTCTTACTATTTAATTAGAGTAAGACACCTCTAACCCGTTCTTACTATTTAATTAGAGTAAGACACCTCTAACCCGTTCTTACTATTTAATTAGTGTACGACACCTCTAACCCGTTCTTACTATTTAATTAGAGTAAGACACCTCTAACCCGTTCTTACTATTTAATTAGAGTAAGACAGATCTAACCCGTTCTTACTATTTAATTGGTGTAAGACACCTCTAACCCGTTCTTACTATTTAATTGGTGTAAGACACCTCTAACCCGTTCTTACAATTTAATTGGTGTAAGACACCTCTAACCCGTTCTTACTATTTAATTAGTGTAAGACACCTCTAACCCGTTCTTACCATTGATAAACTACTTTTATTACCATACATCTTCATAAAAGTTACATATCTACTGTCGTACTTGGCATCTAGAGCTACCGGAAACGTCGTATTGTGCTTGGAATGGCATGGAATGGTATTTGATTGATAATTAAAATTTTCTATTGAATAAAACAACTAGCCATACATGGTTTTCGGATTCTCGAGACTCGGGATAATGGTTTTCTCTTACAAAGTAGCAAATAGTGAACGGGTGTTGTGGTTGTTACAATACATTTCCATGCATTTCCATGCACGATCTTTTACAGGATATCTTTTTCACTTCATTAGTTTAGGAATCATTTATTGCTTAAAGAATGCTTTTTCAAGTCTGAGGTTCCAGTGCATTTGAATTTAGAATGAAGGTGTGATTCCAGCAAGAACTTATCCAACATTCCAATTCGCAGATACAAATTTGTAAGATTACATAAATTGTAAACGTTGTATATCATTTTATTTCCACAGGAACGGGATAAGGCTTTGTGTTTCTGTCCCGGGATTATTTTCTTCATTCTGTAATTTGAAAGGAAGGTTTATCAAAAGTAAAATAATTTTTTTTTAAAAATCAACAAAAATAAATAAACCAATCATAGACACTAAAGCGCTATTTACAAAGGCCATATTTGAAATTCAAATGTTTTACACCTTAAATCCAACCCGCTTCCAATGTTCTCATCCACCCCCACCCCCCAAAAATAATAAAAAAGATAAAATAAAAAAAATTTAAAATGTTTTTGTTTAAGCAATACTGTGGCATATCACGGAATCTGAAATTAATTAGAACTGGCAAAGTAGTTCATTTTGGTCATTCTTTTTTCATAGAATTGTAAAGAGTTCATGATAGCAAATATATATGATTATGCTTTCCATTGTTCTCTCTAAAGAGAAACTGAGCACAGCGACAATGCTATAATTATGCGGTACATTTATATTAGTAGTTGATCTCGTATTTCAGATTTACCGAACACAAGTTTTATAAAAATTAGTAAAATGCCAGTTTTTCCACTATTGCTTCTTTAAGATCGCATTTGAAGTGAGCTTCTAGCAAAATTGCTACACTCGATGTAAAAGAGGCAGGCAAAGAACTGAGAACATAGCCGACAGAGGAATTATAAATTGGCTTCTTTTCAGGTCTGAAGGTTTTTTGTATTTTTTCTCCACCTCCTGAAATCCATGTAGTGTCAAGATTAATACCGCGGCAACCTATTTGTGGCTAAAACATGGCTTAGAAGAAAATAGTTTCTAATTGACATATCAAATATTTAATTTCTCAGCACCTGTTCTGAATAAATCCTTTGGAAAATCACTGAGTAGCTGTATAAATATAAAATTTCATGTTATTTTCTCACATACCTACATCAATAGCCAAGTCTAGAACAAGGTATTAAATATGGGAAATTAGCCAGAATAAGAAACATACAGAGGTCATTCACCAATAAAGAACAAGACTTGTTTTTTTATTTTCTTTCTTTCTTTAAAAAAAAGTTTTATTGCGCATTTTGTCATCATATCCTCAAGGGATGTTTGTTTCTAACGTCCTAAACAGCCAACATCATATCTCAAACAAATGCCTACAGTATCACTTGGTCTGGACATAATATGGATTTAATGACACAATGCAAATGTTTATAATAATAGCAGGGTTACGAAAATATATTTGCATTTAATGATCAGCACTTAATTTTTGGTGTTTTTGTCAGATGAAATAGGGCACATATGAATACAATTTATAATTTACTCTGGAGTGTTTCAGGCCTTCTTCTAAAATACAACATATAATATTCATTAATATTTAAGTAATCATTTTACATTTCTTTCTTTTTGTATGATTGGTAGGGGATTCTGTATTAGAGTACTTTGTAAAGACAGACATAGGTTAGCATTCGAGGATACAATTTCACGATTTCCATGAAACGAAAAATTCTTCAGGTCTAAAAATGGACACGAAATGATTTCAAATATGTTAGAATAATGACATAAATTAATCCATATAATACTTCCATATGAAATTACATTTCTGCATGAAAAATTTCATTTTTATCCACAGATTTTTGTTCCAGTCTACATGTGCTATGTCCGAAAATCCCTTTTAACAAGTAATGCGCAAACTTACCAAACATACATATCCTGTAAATTAATGGAATGTGGCAAAGACATACTAAGTGCATATTTTTGTATACGTATTATTTTATCGCTGTCATGGGACAACTAAGCTTGTCTTTTTTCTTTGGGGGGGAGTTAATCTATGTTTAACTGTATTGACGTGTGTGTGTGTGTGTGTGTGTGTGTGTGTGTGTGTGTGTGTGTGTGTAAAATGAACTAAACGTTGGAAAACGGCGCGGGGAAGCACAAAACGAAGTTTCGCTGCATTTCCACCTAAAGCAAGCTTTTCTGTAGATGACAATAAAGAAGTACACAAAGGCACACATACACACACAAAGAATGACACACGAAGAACAATAAATATTTACATTTTGGGACATATAAGCAAAACTATCTAGAATAATGAAAAGTCTAAATTAAACCAAAATCGCAGAAGCAAAAACTACATGTATACAAAGGGACCTAGTATATGTGAATAAGGTGAATAATTTGGATGCAGGCTACCAGCACTCCGCTTGCCATGACCTAGTTATCTACGTCATTGCGAGCAGATCGAGTTACATAGGGTGTCATCTGTAGCGATGCATTATTTTTAGCTTCTATGTTTACATCCAGGATATAATATGAATGTATTAGCATTGCAAGGAAAGGTGGTGGAAACAAGTAATAATAATAATAATAATAATAATAATAATAATAATAATTTGGTGTTACTAGATTAGAGTGAACCTGAACACACATACAGGAAATAAACCGATACACGGTAGGTTGAAGACATATCTAATGGACTAGAGTTTTTCGTTTAGGTTAAATTCGCCATGTGCTCGAATCTATAGTATCCAATATTTCTCTTTATGGCTGCGTTCATTGTCAGCCCATCCGTGATTTGACTCAATGGGCAGCATTTCGGGAAACTGGATAGAGTATCCGGCTGGGTTGAAATGCTTGGCAAGTGTGGTTGACTTTTTGTTTCTGATATGGATTATGTGATTGCTAATTGTTGTGCCAACATACTGAATGACACAAATCTTGCACGTCAGAAAGTAAATGACGTTTTTACTGACACATACTAGCCTTTTATTGTTATTGTGCGTAATTCCTGTTGACAGACTCTTGAAAGTAGCAGTCTCTGGCATTTACCTATCGATTACATTACATCTGTCTTTACACCTGTATATTTCCTGCTTCCGTACCGTTGTTTGAGTTCAACTGATCAGACACAAGGTGGTCTTTTAAGTATTTTGGTCGTCAGAAGCGGCCATATGCGTTCTTTAAAGACCTCCTTTAGACGTGCAGAGGAGTAAATAAAAAAAAAACTCGAAATCGTGAAATTTTATCCTCGAATTAAGCTTTTTCAATTTTATAGCGGAATCATACATCAACATTTTTTTTTTCTCAGTGGGATGGAAAGATTGATTACACTGCAGCGTCTGCGGGCAAAGTCTTTCCACAAAGTCGAACTTTAAAATAAAAAATCAATATTTAATAACCAAGTATTATTCATTTTTCATTGTAAATAGGGAAAAATTTAAATTAATAATGTTATCTTAAAAATAACATCACAAAAAATTAACCCAATATTCTTCAATTAGTGAAGCAGCACATGCAATGTATTTTCTGCCCTCTTGCTATGCAGATATTTACGAAAGCATCAGCAACGCCATGGCTTTAGTGGAGTGTATAAGAAACCTGCTAAATGGTCCAACTAGTTGGATGTCTTTGCCCTTTATTTGCGCGAATTATATTAAGATACTACAACTTATTGTATATGCGGTCACTGACACGATATTTTTTATATTTTGAGTTTTCCTTCGGTGTTTAAAATCGGCAACAGTCAGCAGGTGTATTAGACGTTAAATGCGCCATAAATGGTTCATCTTTACTTTAGCATAAAACTCTAAGACGCCCCAAAACATTGATTTCTACTGGAAGAATAAAAGTAATCAAAACGTTAGCTCTTTCTAAACTCTTTCATCTGTTTTGGGCTTTAGCCTACCCACCTGATAATATTCTACATAATTTAAATAAATTGTCCTTTTAATTTATTTTGCAGGTATTCAATCAAACACAATTATTAGAATGGTGGCTTAAGTAAGGTTAATTTCAAAAACTTCATTCAAGCCCTAAAATGTTCCTGAATTAGAAGAATATTATTTAAATAAATAAATAGCTGGGATAATATCTTTATAAAATTATTTGGACAAAATAAACTTATTGTAGATTTTGGAATGGAGAACGTGAAGAAACTAAGATATAATACAACAAATTCTTTCTGGAAAAATGTATCCAGTGATTGGATTATTGTATACGAGAAAAACAAGATTTGATTATTATTTGGATGAATCGTTAAATATACCTATTTGAGAAAAAGAAAAGATAACATCGGAAAAAAAAACAAAAACAAAACAAAACAACAACAAAAAAAACCCAAACAAAAGCAAACTGTGTTTTACAAATCTTGGTATAAAGTTTGTAAGCGATATTTTGATGTTGTTAACTTTAGTACAAATGAAAACTTTAAGACATAATTCAATATTAAAAAAGGGAAATCGACTACTGTTTTTATGTCCTTGAAATAGTATTAAAATATTTGGACATTATTAAAAAGTGAAAATAGTACAAAGATATGTACATGTATAGCATTGTTCATGATGATATTTTAGTGCCTAAAGCAAGTCAGAAAATGGAAACTCTATTTAACATTAACCCAGAGAGATGGAAAAATGTATTTAAAGGAACTAGAGACTCTATAATAGAATATTTTCAGCATAGGATAATTCATAAAATACTACATACAATATTTGATGTAATGGTGTAATCAATATTAATGAGTTCTGGTCAGACGTAATTGTATATATCATGCATAGATTCAAATTAAAAGATAATTTTTCACTACAATAAAGGATTATTGGTGATACAAAATACCTTGAAGCATTAAAAGATTAAAAGCTCAATTATATATATATATATATATATATATATATATATATATATATATATATATATATATATATATATATATATATATTGTCGTAAAAGAAATAAACGTAAACAATTCCTCAGCGAAAACTCCTTAACCTTATGCCCACACGGTGGTTAATGGCTCAAAAGCAAAACTCCCAGAAGCTGAACTAAAACATTTAACAAAAAGGTTTGAGTTTCTCTTTCCGCCCAAAGACATAAGACGGAAGTAAGCTCCTAAAAAACACTGAAGACTTTAACCGCAGCCTAAGATTCAAGGTCCATTACGCTCTGCAGCCAAAAAAATAACCACATGAAGATAATTAGCCTGGACAGACCCAGGTCCCGAAAGAATAGTTGCTGGACCCCACCAGTAAGCTCGCAGTTGCAAATGTAGAGGTCTTCATCATTTCAGTTGAAAACGATATTTCAACACACATCAACCATGCTAGCAAATATTCAAACTTTAGCAAACAAGAGAAAGAGGTCCTACACACATTGAAGAACAGAATATACACCATAATCAATCCTGCAAATAAGGGCTCCGCTGTAGTCGTTATGAATAGGGAAAACTACATCAATGAAGCAAATAGACAATTAAGCGACGCTTGTTCTACCAAGAACTAGACCAGGATCCAACCCTGGACGATGCAAAAACAGTTAAAAATATTATTGATAACGCCTTCCAAACTGGACAAATAGACCAGCAAACCAAAGACTACTTAACCCCAGAAAACCCTAGGGGGGAAAGATTTTTATCTTCTTCTTAAAATCCACAAACAATGAAACCCAGGGAGACATAATTCCGGTAATGGGCATCCCACAAAAAGAATGTCAGAATATCTGTATCATTTCATGAGACCACATGTCCACAAATTGCCATCCCATCTTTCAGGACTCGACAAGCAAAGCAAGTGAACCATTACCGCCAGATACAACGCTTGTTTCCTTAGACGTCACATCCCTATATACTTATATAATGCATAGTGAAGGGATACAGGCGTATGAAAAAGCATGGGAAGCAAGAGCTGTACAAGTTCCGCCCGCTCATTTCCCGCTTAAACGTCTGAGGCTAGTCTTTAAACTCATCAACTTTGTGCTCAATGAAACCAATTCCTTCCAAATCAATGGAACCGCCATGGGTACAAAGATGGCTCCATCATCTACTAATATTTTCATGGGAAGTATGGAGGGGCAACTTTTGGCATCGGTGAGACTGACACCATAACAGTGGGTACGTTTCATCGATGGCATAGCAATGCCACTTTGCTGTCACACTACGTCATCAAATATATATACATATATATATATATATATATATATATATATATATATATATATATATATATATATATATATTAACGACGTACTAGCTTTAGACTGTTTTAGTGCCGATTCAGAAGAAATATTAAACAGATTAATGATTGTCCCATACGATGCAATCGTTTACCTGCCATATCAATAAAAGTAACACGAGTAATAATCCCAGAAATTGCCATCTTTGACATTCAATAATCAGGAATACTTTATAAACACTGGATAACTGCAACCAAACAATATCCCATCATATTGTTAGATGTTGATAAAAGTCATTTTGATTCAGATCCAAATAATATGGCACAACAGAAAGAAAATATTGACCTTAAAAAAAAAAGTATTATAACAGGTGTACACATTTGTCTTCTGATTTTCTAATAACGTACTGAAGATAACAAATAAATCTGAAAGACTATTGACAACAAGTACTATATTATGACACCTTTTCTGAGAGACCTTGTCATTAAGAATACCATCTTGTCATTATTTCAAAAACCCCTTTGAATTTTCTTTTATTATGATAACCAGTTTTCCTGGATACCTACACCCCACCCACCCCCACCCCCACACGAATTGAATGACCCAAAGAACACCAATTCTTCTTTGGTAACAATAGAAACCCATTTTCCGATCTAAGGACTAAAATGTCATTTGTGTGTGTGTGTGTGTGTGTGTGTGTGTGTGTGTGTGTATGTGTGTGTGCAGAACTACTCAAATTATATACTTGACCCTAAATAGATTCAGAACATCTGTTCATTTATTAATGAGCATGTTTGATGAAAGTTTGGTTACTTGTCTTATCTAAAATGACATGTAAGGAAACATCAATCAATTATCGTTTTTGCTTCAGACTTGTAACTGTCACCTGATGTCCGATTTCATGCAGAGTTTAATATTTCCTGATCATGATTAATTAATGCTCTGGATTTTAAGTTGATTGGTAATATGATCGATCTGTCAAAACATATACTTTTGTATGATGACAAGATGTCCAAACAAAACCATTTACAAATCTATTTTAGTAACAACATATTTCGAGAGATTTTATCTTATTCAGCCTCAGATAAAAAAAGTGGAGATTGATAAGAGGACAGACTGATAAATACGCATTTATACGGCAACATGGATCATAATTACATTCGATCAGTGTATCTAACAGCCAGGATAGTTGATCAATATAAAATTAAGCTGGCTTTGAGGTCACTTCCGATACACAATATGATAGTAGCTGAATGCAATTTGGTTTTCTAGCTACTCGCAGAAAATTAATTTCGATCAGATTAATGATTTTGTTATGTATAATACAAAAGCGTAATAGATAACACGTGATATGTTGATGATTTTATTGTGACGTCGACCTGATTTGGCTAGCAGGTTTCCATGTGGACCACTTATTTCTAATAACGTAAGACCTCAATAAGATCTATATTTTTGTGTTAATCATAGGCTGATACCAAATGCATGTAATTTATTTCAATGGAAAAATCAAATTCAGCTTGAGGAAAAACAAATTGCAGTATTTAGAGACAGCAATCAAGGATAGTTGAGGAATAAAATAGATGTATTCGGTCAATGTCTTTTATACTGGTTCATAAAATATGGCAAAGTCATTTTAAATTCAAGTCAGATTTTGGGCTATTAAACTAGCAAAAACTCGGGAGTTTCCTGCTATCGCGGGAGACATGTATTTGTGGACTCGGTCGCGTGAGGTTTAACTTGCGGACCTTGCGTATCCTGTCATCCATTTCCGTGATGAGAATGTATTTGGCTAGCGTCCTCAATTCTTCATAATGGACAGTCAATAATGATATATACAAAGGGCTTGTCATCTCCTTTGATACCTGACTTCATTTACTGATAAACAAGTCAGATATATTCTATCATATGCCTCGGATGACATCGGCAGCACAATAATAGAAAACCATTAAATATGTTTCCAATCATTGCTACTTCCAGCAAGTGTTCAAAAGACAGTTCATATTTGGAGATGTGATATAAATATCTCGTGTTTTGTTTTCTTCATAAAAATCTGTTTCAGGACGGAAAGTAATAGACTTTTTGTTTTGTTGACTAGTAAAATATTTTGGAAAAATGCGGTATAGCGTGGTGTAGTAAAAACTCTTCTATAATATTTAGAAGTGTGTCAGATAAATTGTATTCTCAGAAGGTTTAGGAATGAGAGGATAAAAATATATTAGTCCTTAGAGGGTCCTATCTGTTATTAGGGTCAGAGAATACAAAATTCAGATCAGTAAAATAGATTGCACGTGCACAATTTGCATCAAACTGTCACCATGTTTTCACTTTCAACCATAATTTACACTCCCAAATGAGTAACAATGCTGGTTGTGTTTGATTCGCGTGAATGTATGTATGTGTTGATAGAACACCGATACTTTGCAACACAGACAATACATAAGAGTGTGAAGAAATAGAACATAACTCCTTTCATTATACAGTTATGATAACTGAAAAGGAGGTTCTTATATAATTATTTTCTGTAGCTGATGTTTAGTCCAGAGTTCTTTCAGAATGATAAATGCCATAATTGCATTTTTAAAGTCTATTCATGAAGTTGTTGTTGCAGTGACTGTTATAAGAGCAATTGTTCCACAGAATTATATCTGTCATTTTTACAAACATGGGCATGTTGTTTTACACATTCTTGAGAATAGAACAACCTATCGGTCTAATTTATTACGTATTACTTTCTCAGTATAGTTCAAATAAGAAACCTGAATTTGTAATTTGGAAAATATTTTTTACACTAAAATGTCAGATGTACGGTAAGTGGATTCTGTATCACTCATTCTTCATTGTTTGCTTCATTGTAAGTTTCTGGATTTTCACATTGCAATATATGTTTTAATAGCATCAACAGGCACCGATAGCTGTAGTGATCTGGGATGTCACGTTTTGATGCGTTGAATTGTAATGGAAAGCAGAGGGTCGACATACTTCAAATTTATACAGGTACCTTTTTATGGTATAGTCGAAGAAAGTACATATCTTCGAAACAATGAACCTAATTTGTTCATTTCAACCACTTTGGGCATTTATAAAAAAAAACGTTAAATTGGAACATTCAATTCATATGACCTGCGTCTGGAATTCGTTAGTTCTCGATTACCCATTATTCTCAACACTTTGTATATTTCATAAATCGCTTAAAAACTAAAATTCCGAATTAGTTAAAACTGCATTTATTTTACATTAAACTAGTCTTGATTCTAAGTAAAGTAAAAAAGTAAAACACCGTAAATGAAGCCCTTAAGGTACCAACTGACAGCAAAATTCAATTTTATATAAATTTCCTGTACTCGGCAAGACTACACACCATCGTTACTGGTCGTCATAGTAACGTCAATGTGTTCTCACTCAACAAATTTCTCACTGGTGTTTAAAAGATAAAAGTAAAATGAGTAAGTTGGAAATCAACGATATTAAATCCCGCAACAATTTTATTTTTTAATTGAAGAATCTTTGAACTTACATCCGTTGACATGCATTCTGTGTAAAATATCCTCCTCACATTTTCTATGTAATTCCCGCAACATGAGAGTTCAGTCAAGGATCTTGATGTTGGCAATTTTTAAGAAATAACAACCATATGGAGCAATTATGTATACCAAAATAAAAATAAATGAAGGAAAAAAAACCCAATTGTTAGAGATGAAAACTTACTTTGAAGTTGACCAGTCAGTGCTAACATAATTCAACTGACGAAAAGGTGTTATAAATCTTTGTATGGAACGTGACAAATTGAAGTTTCTCTGACAACTGGGTTAAATAATAATGCCATTACCCTGTAAGTGATATACAAGGCAAGAATCCCTTCCCTCACACGAAGAATGTCATCAATCATGAGTCCCAAATTGGCAGAGACAATTGTACAATAAATTGTCCCAAAAATGTGTAAGTACCTAAAGCATAATATACTTATAAGCGTGATAGAAAGGAATAATTAAATTTCGGTTAAGAATTTACAATGACTGAAATTTCGTTACAGCATCAACAACGCACACGATGAAGAATGGAAATAAGGTGTTGATCTAAGGTAATGCTTCTTGGAGATTGAGCAGTTATTGATAAAGTCAATCATGATGATTTTAAAAAATATACGGAGTACGAAATAATTGACCAACCCATATCTCAAGTCTCGAATTACATCTTTTGATGCAAGTTTCATGAAGACGAGAGCAGAACAAAAACTTGGGATTGCTTGTTACAAATGTTTCAACCTGTAAAAACAATAAAGCACATTTTTGTTTTTGTGTCCATAATAGAAGCTTTTGTATTTAATAATAGATTAGAACTCATCCAGTTGTACCAATGCCACACTGAAACTACCAATAAAACATGGGTACCAATGTTGTTATTCTCAGGAATTTTAAACAAACAAAAATACGTATATCACATTTAATAGAATGGTAAAATATTTCATAAATTACATTCAATTTTTGCCACGGCGATTCTCAAAGAGGTAACCTCACATGTTGCTCTCTGGAAAAGAAATATCAGTTTTTGTGTTGAGTGGCTAGATTTTCAAACCAAACCAGACGGAGACGCTTGAATGATGAATCGAGGTATATCAACATTTTATGTTTTATGAAAAATAAATAAGTAAAGTAGTTTAAATATTCTAAAGGGACGCATCCACATTTTTAAAAAAGCTGTTTGTGACGTTCAAATGGTCCACAAAATGATTGCAGAGACTTTAATTGCAAATCCTTAACTTCGATTGGAAGATTAAATAATTCACAATATTAAAAACATTATTCGGGCATAAAATTGACATTGCCTCAGTAAATGAGTGCAAACAAACAAATTAAAAAATATTTGTCGTAAAAACCAAAATTTTTTTTTTAAAAAAGAAAACAAATCAGAGTCACGTTTCATTTGCTGTAGGAATTTTTATACTCAGCAAGATGGGTCTAAAGACCAAAATGTTATTATAAATGATTCTATATAAAACAGATATCAGGTAAAAGTTCCCAGCTAATTATTTTCACAATAAAAATTCCCTTTTCTCAAAGGACTAATCATGGGAAGTCTTGCAATTTAATCCATCCTTACATTACTTTTTTTTTCTTTTTAATGTTGAAATATTTATTTCTGGCTTGACATATCTAATTTCTGTATGTATAATGCCATGTAATGCAGAGCACTTTTTAACAATATTATTATAAATAATTCTAAATAAAAGAGGTATAACGGATATGTTTTAAACTAATTATTTTCACAAATAACTATATCCTTTTCTCAGAGGACTAATCATGGAGAGTATTGCAAATTAATCCAGCTTACATTTATCATTTTCTTTTAGTTGAAGCATTTATGTTTGCTTGACATATTTAATTTCTGTATTTTTCATGTTATGTGATACGTAGAACTTTGTCATCATATGTTTTTATTTTGCATAATGAGAAGGATGTGGATAAAGGTAATTACGAATTCATAAAGGTTTCCAATTATTGTCAAAGTTTAAAAGGAAACAATAGGAAGCATTGATCTTGTCCAGATATATTAAGAAACAAATATGTTCAATTTTTCTAAGTCGAATTTAGTTATTAGGAATGATAACAAATATCTTCAATTTCTAAGTCGAATTTAGCTATTAGGAATGATAACAAATATGTTTAATTTCTAAGTCGAATTTAGCTATTAGGAATGATAACAAATAGCTTCAATTTCTAAGTCGAATTTAGCTATTAGGAATGATAACAAATATGTTAAATTTATAAGTCGAACTTAGTTATTAGGAATGAAAAAAATTATGTTCAATTTCTAAGTCGAATTTAGCTATTAGGAATGATAACAAATATGTTTAATTTCTAAGTCGAATTTAGCTATTAGGAATGATAACAAATATCTTCAATTTCTAAGTCGAATTTAGCTATTAGGAATGATAACAAATATGTTAAATTTATAAGTCGAATTTAGTTATTAGGAATGAAAAAAATTATGTTCAATTTCTAAGTCGAATTTAGCTATTAGGAATGATAACAAATATGTTTAATTTAAAAGTCGAATTTAGCTATTAGGAATGATAACAAATATCTTCAATTTCTAAGTCGAATATAGCTATTAGGAATGATAACAAATATATTTAATTTCTAAGTTGAATTTAGCTATTAGGAATGATAACAAATATGTTTAATTTAAAAGTCGAATTTATCTATTAGGAATGATAACAAATATCTTCAATTTCTAAGTCGAATTAAGCTATTAGGAATGATAACAAATATATATAATTTCTAAGTCGAATTTAGCTATTAGGAATGATAACAAATATGTTTAATTTCTAAGACGAATTTAGCTATTAGGAATGATAACAGATACATATACGTTGTACATCTGAAGAGATAAGAATCATGACATAATATCACTAGGTCATAAAATCGACCCCATGAAGAAAACTATTTTGTAGACAACTGTCTTACTTCCATTTATCATGTTTCGACCACCATCACTGATATTCACTTGTTTTCTTCATTTACTCTACGATTTAGTAGTCACAGTTTTATCAACAAAACCTTCGCCTTTATTTAATTATTTTCAAAAATATCGTCATATTAGAGAACAATATATTGGCTGTACATTTCTTCTAACCCAAGAAGGACTCCAGAACTACATTTAATTCATTGGTATTACGAACGCTTACAGTTTACGAGGTAAACCGTCAACCTTCCGCTTTTAAACTGATTATATGAAAATGAATTACAATCTCGTAAGAAGGATAAAGATAAACAAAAAAGGAAAGAGAAAGCATATCTTCGTATTAAAATAAAAGTTCACCGAAAAGATAAACCATAATTCGTTCCATGAGTTATATTTATTGCTCCATTATTTGGCCATATGGAACACTTAGAATGAACCAATCTTGAATGTGTGAATCCCTAAACTGGAACAAGACAGTACTGTAATTACCGATGTACACTTAACATGTTGTAGCCACATTTGTTTAAGTGTGAATAAACATGGCAATAAGCTGCATGTAAAAATCACAGGTATGGTATTAACAAATAACACAAGAAAACATAAAATGCTAATTATGCTTAATTAGGTATAGTTTCTTATATTGATGCTTGCTATTTCAGGCGAATTGTCTCTGAGCAGTAACGACGTAGACGTCCTGATATTACAGGCAATACAAATATTAAAAATAGACTTAATAGACTGTTAATAAATGACTTAGCTTGTATCCAGTGCATTCTAACACAGATCTTTTCGCTGATGATTCTACACTGCATACATCTGATAAATCTCTTGACTCCATTGAGAATAAACTTCAAATGGACCTCAACAATGTATAAGTTTGGTGTCAACAAAACAGAATGCATATTAATGCATCTAAAACGAAATGTATGAGAATCGGAACAAGGCAGCGCCTATCCACTAACATGGATTTACTTCTAACTCTAAATGACTTTGACGTGTCTGCTGGAATACACATATCTATCACATATGTGCAATGGTCGTCAATAGGATAACTTTCTTAAACTTGCTGTGGAAATTTCTACCTTTATTTTTCGGGATATATACCACCAATAATAGACTACGGCTGTACCATATGGGGAAACACATCCAATTAAAATCTATCAAGAATTGACAAACTCAAGACAAAGGCCGCGCGAATAATTCTGAAACTTCCTATTACGACTCCCTCGAATGTTTTGTTTTCACGTCTAAAATGGCTACATATATAAAAACATATTCTTTATTTTAAAGGAATCATGACATATAAGTCTCTAAATGATCTTTCTCCAGATTATATCTTTAACCTAATTGAACTAAGATGATCACATACTGAGCGTAATCTCCGATCAACAACTAACAACGAACTCCAGATTCCGTGGTCGAAAACCAACCATTTCAAAAGCTCTTATACTGTATCAGCACCTACCGCTTGGAATACCTTACCCTTGAGGATACGTAATTTAAATTCCCAAGCTTCGTTTAAAACCTCATTAAAGAAATTCTTTCTTGACCAGCTGGAATTATATATTAAAGCCTCCCAATACAAAATTTTATCATTGTATCCAGAGATAATCTGTGCATGTTTAATTCTATCTATCTATCTATCTATCTATCTATCTATATATATATATATATATATATATATATATATATATATATATATATATATATATATATATATATATATATATATATATATATATACAAATTCTGACATGCTGAAATGTGTATACCTGTGTATAGTATCTTGTTTATATGTAACTGTTGACCACTATAGTTACATATATTAATCAATTTTAAATTTGTGTGAGTACGTGTGCGAGCATACGTGAGTGAGCGTAAGTGACTATTTTTTTATTTTTAACATGAACTGTTACAAAAATCGAAGACCACATGACAGATGGGTCTTTTATGACCAAATCTGTTATCCTCGTTAAATAAAGAGTATTGTTATTATTATTATTATTATTATTAATATTATTATTATTATTATTACTTCCTTAGACAACAATATACTTAGTGAAAATTGTATGCTGACAGAATACTGTAACAAAGTAGCGATTCTGATTAAATTCCAATGCAGTTTTAATATTTATCATATATGGAGTTATTTCATCGAGTTCCAAGTTCAATGTTTGACGATCCAGTCAGAGTAATTAGTGCTACCTGATTTTCATATTGTGAATTCCTGAAAGATATTGCCTCCATTTACCAGCATCTTCCATACATTTTGCTCAGTATCGCCTTTTCGTCTGTCATTATTTCTCCGCCTTTTTATAAGCAGCTGCACAGACTAAATTATGTCATCAGAGGTTGTAGGAAGGTTTTATCAATAAGCAATAGAAACTCCAGTGTACCATGTCACCGAATTATCACAAATAACTATACCTGTTAAAATCTCATTGCCTTGTTTTTGAGATTACGCGAATGTATGTGTAAACTATACTTACTGAAGTATATATAAATATTTTCGATTCTAAAATAAAAACTCAGACACACCATTACATAATATAAAATGTTTCACTACTTCTGCATAAAATGGACCTTAGGTACTGTGATTTGAATTAATATGTCCTTACTTTGGGACAATGTCTGCCTTCAGCATGCTTATATCTTAGAACGAATACATTCTCCTTACACCTTGGCACCCTGTCAAATATTTAGAGCAGAGACTGGACAAAAAGGAGTTTTTCGTTTCCCAACATCGTTTTGTGAAACTAAAAGTCTGTTTACGATCACAAAGGTGTATGGCTTTTATTGAAATACCCTTTTCTTGGTCATACTGGGCATGACGAAGATATTGAAGGAGACCTATTGAAGCAAATAAATAACTAATAGCAACATTTGGTCTCTTATTTCGTAGTTAATATACCTCAAAGACTTTTTTTAAAGGTTCTCTGCCGAGAGGATTTGAGGATCAAATTTATAAGTGGGAATTTGCTACATTCACTGCCAAGTGATCATAAGAATTGATGAAAGAGGATTTAAAGTTTTTTTTTGTTTGGGTCTAAGTATTTTATTATGCACTTTATCCCTCTGATAAAAATTCAACAAGTATTTACATTCACCTGTCTTAACTATCACGTGGCTTGAAACAGTAGATTCGGATTTGTATGACACGTAGCTAATTCACTAACATCTGCTCTTAATGTTAACACGATAATTCATCTGCCAAGTCGGGAACACTTGGGATAATCTAATAATGTCTTACATCGTAACTTACATAGGTGTGGCATGAAGCCACGCGGAGAACAAAGCTTAAATCTGGTAAGCATGCCAAAATGTAAACATACAAAAGAAATCAAGGCATTTCTTCTAAATTGAAAATCGTTTCTTTAGGACTAATTGGGTTGGCATTTTGTCATCTCTACACCTGGTCTTTATTTCTAAGATCTTAAAAAGTCGACATCAAATATACAATTAACGCAAATTTTCGGTTGGCATAATAAATAGACGATTGGCGGGTTATGAAAGAAATTTTAACAGTCATGGCAAGATTAAGAAGTTTTTATCATGTTCATTATTTCACATAGAGTAGTATTGCCAGGATAGTACAGGGATAAAAACAAAACGCCTGGGGCAGTTACGTTTTGTGGATTCACTTCTTTACTTAGAGTCCAATTTATCTGGAAAAAGATATGCTTCTTCCCCTCGTTTCACCTATAATAATATTTCCGACTTCAAATATTCATAATGTAATATTGAACAAAATTGTACAGGAGGAAATTAAATATTTTTGTCAAATTAAAAAGAATTAAGAATTTAAAATCAGATGAAGTTTGAACAAAAACTTGACAGCAAAGGCGGGGTAGGTGTTATCCTGGAATGCCTCCTGATTATTTGTTGTTCTTAAATAAAAATCGAGAGTTAAACCTCAACAAATAAAGTGCTTGTATACTTTGGTTAGATAGATAGACAGATAGATAGACAGACAAACAGACAGACAGACATACAGGTAGATAGATAGATAGACAGACAGGTAGATAAATAGATTGATAGACAGACAGATAGATATATAGATAGATAGATAGACAGACAGACAGACAGGTAGGTAGGTAGGTAGGTAGTTAGGTAGATAGATAGATAGATAGATAGATAGATAGATAGATAGATAGATAGATAGATAGATAGATAGACAGATAGATAGAGTTATCAAGCACAACAATTTGTTGAAAAGAAGTACTTTGGTAATACTACATGGGAACTGTAAATTAAGTTCATAGTGCTCAGAGGTTTTCGCTTATCAAGGATCTTAATTTGTATTAATACATTGTTTCACTTAATGGTCTCGTCGATTGATATTTCTTATGTTTTATAAGACCTAACAGTATGTACACGTGTGTTGCAAAACAAAACCCTGATTCGATTGAATCACATATGTGTAACGAGTTCGACTGCTCTCTTTAGTTAAAATTCCGAGTTTCTTCTCCGACCTTTTGAAATAATTGCTTTAGATTAAAAATGATATATTCGATAGATTTTGGATCAAAAGTCTATATGTTACTTTTTTTCATATAGAATAAAATTTAGACGACTTCTCCAGAGATTGCAATCAATGCATGAGAGTGTCTCTAAGCATTACCAGCAAAAAGTCAGACATTTTGTTTCTTCTGTCGAATGGTATGGTTATTCTGGTATTGGAATGTTTGACATAATGAAACTGTATATAAAACTAAACGTAATTTTCATTTTCTTTTCAGAGCAACTCAGAGATAATATTACTATTTATATGATTAAAAAAATCGGCGCCTTAAACCTCGCACCATTGGTATTTGTGCAACGCGAATATTAGAAGTAACGTTATTTAGTTTCACTTAAAACAAAACGACTTTCCTTGTGTTCATTTTTGAAGACTGTTGATATCAAGAAAATCAGATTTGCTTCTCTGTATAATTTACATTTTTGACCTAGTCTATTTCATAAAAAACAAACATGAAATTAATTCATCCATTTTACTGTTATATAGCAAACATTTACAGCAGTACAAATAACCAGTGGTACTGTATATTTAGCTTCATCCAACTCCATCATTTATATGGCTGCAGAAGCCTGAATAAAATGAAATAAATATAAAAACCCGTAGAATTTCTTTTTCTACATTCAGCGTTGTATCAATTACTACGATGATCAAGAAATCCCCTTTCGATTTCTTGCTTAATGTGTATGTAACGGAATGATGCACGATTAGTTTAATGTTCATATTATATTCCATGTATATACAGACCGTAGTTTTATTACGCGTACAGCTTTACCCATTGTGTTTCACTTGGTTCTTGCACGATTCCCACTGACCTGATTAGCGCGTGAAGCCTTACTGTATTGGATTGACTTTTATTTTAATCACTTAACTATGATTACAGTTCAATGCTTTCACGCCTACTTTGTGTATCTCTATTGCGGTTTTAGCTCTAAAGGATATGAAAACGTTGTTTTTAGTGTGGGCACAAACCAGTTCATTTGCCTTCTCCGAGACATTGATAGCTACGTTCCATCTCTAGCTGCAGAGATACGTTTATAATTATTAATTATTTTCTTTTAGTCATGCATGTTTGATAGGTAGGATATATGCATTTTTTTTTAGTTGATTCGTGGTTTTTGTACATTGTCGTTACGTCAGTCAAGTTCAACAGGTCATGATGCTGTTTTGACTATAGTGTTATGTCAGTCAAGTTCAACAGGTCATGATGCTGTTATGACTATAGCGTTTACAGTTCGAGCGACATGATAATCGTATTCATTCGTTGTCACATTGGCATAAACCATGCATTTTGATATATGTGGAGACTGGAAGAAATCAAGCCCACGTAGGGTGTATAAATTTGAGGTGATCAAAATAGGACATCTTCTGCAATGTTAGTGTCTTGACTTCATGCTTATTCTATGAGGCCCATTTACTACTGGCATTATATATAATAAATCGGTGTGAAATTAAATTAAATCTACAAAACACATTGACGTCCTGATACTTCGTGTCACATACGTTGATGCAGATTGGATGGAGACGGAAATAAAACGATTAGACATTTCTACATCCAAAGCGTTTCATTGTTTTGCTATAGCATATTGAGATGTATCCTTATTGTTCCCTGTGCCCACTATCGATGATTGCATTTTCATCTTTAAATAAAATGAAAAACAAATACAGTCTATTTAAATCCATTCAGGACAGTGTTTGATGTACAGGCTGCTGTTCACAAGACCCCATAATGGAGTAAAAACCTAATGTAACATGTGGTTCAGTAGAAAGATGTGAGGGTCTTTGAGTAATAGATGCATAAGCAATTATGCAATATGTGACCAAAAATTAGTCTTCCCAACTCCCCATAGCCTTATAGCAATTGACAAGTTTGAAAAATGTGTGGAAATTATATCTTTAAGATTTATTTGACCTATGTATTAAAATGGTAAACTATTTCTAATAAGGCATCTTTGATTAAATTACTAATGAAAATCTGAAGTTGTATACGAGTAACGACACTGTCACTATCTAGGATGAATTTGACTAAAGCTGGTCATAAGGAATAACTATAAGGATTGGACACTCAAAATTGTACTGTCCAGTGATCTCGTGCCTTCTATAAATTGTCCTTTCCGTATCCCAAAACAATAATTTTATTCAAATTTTTTCTACAAAGTTTGAATAAATGTGTACGTACTTTACATACATATTCTGAATAATAAGCATTGAAAAAAAAGTGAATTAGTGTACAAGTCGATGGGAGTTTTGAGTGGGAACTTATTTATCGCAATATGATATGCAAGTGAGGTGTCAATGACCTCTTTAGGGACACATATCATTCGATTTATTTTCTCGCAGAGTTGCAAATAATAGAATGTTATATAATCGTATCGAAGTTGTTCGAGTGACGATAAAACACAAAAATAAGCACATATTACGACAGTATAGGCAAAATTTGAAGAAAAAAAAAGACCGATTTAACAGTTTGTGTTAATTGCCAATACTATCATGATCATATTACATATTTCACTGCGACTATCATTAGCTAATGGATATGTACTGATTGATGTACATGTAAAACCGGTAATTCGATAAGAAACGTCGCAGTGGGGGGTATTATTGCTTAATTAAGTGTTTTAATAACACAATAATTCAGTCAAATTACAATCAATAGAGTCAATATAATCGATGACCTTTAGATAGCACTATTTTCTATTCAGAGAAAAATTAATTGTTTGCCTAATCATGGTTACATTTATCTCAGTATTCTGTCTAGCGTATATTTTTCCAATACTAACATAAATAACTCGCTATTTTACAAGATAATCGTGAACATATGATATATTAACATAATTTCAGCTCTATGCTAATCTTCTCAGGACTATAGACATTTCAAATCAAGATGGGCATGTCAAAAAAAAGATGTGTGTGCGTGTGCGTGTGTGTGTGTAATCGATGTGTTTTCTGCCAGAGCTTCTCGTCTATCTTAACCAATGTATGTTTGCTAGATGAAGACTGGTGTTTCTTTTATGTAGGGGAGAATTTACTAAATATGAAGAAAAGAAGAAAAAGATCAAAACTTTAAGTTTCTTATAAAAAAATAATTTGGAGACTGTACTGTGTGATGTATATACAATTTTTGCAAAGCATGATGGTGATCAGAAAAACGTTTATTGTCTTCACAACTCATGATGCGCTAATCCGTGCTTGTTGTATTTACCATATAAAATCACGCCGTGCTTGTTGTATTTTACCATATAAAACAACTCTAATCCGTGCTTGTTGTATTTTAACATATAAAATAACTCTAATCCGTGCTTGTTGTATTTATCATATAAAATAACTCTAATCCGTGCTTGTTGTATTTACCATATAAAATAACTCTAATCCGTGCTTGTTGTATTTATCATATAAAATAACTCTAATCCGTGCTTGTTGTATTTACCATATAAAACAACTCTAATCCGTGCTTGTTGTATTTATCATATAAAATAACGCTAATCCGTGCTTGTTGTATTTATCATATAAAATAACTCTAATCCGTACTTGTTGTATTTATCATATAAAATAACTCTAATCTGTGCTTGTTGTATTTATCATATGAAATAACTCTAATCCGTGCTTGTTGTATTTATCATAAAAAATAACTCTAATCCGTGCTTGTTGTATTTACCATATAAAATAACTCTAATCCGTGCTTGTTGTATTTACCATATAAAACAACTCTAATCCGTGCTTGTTGTATTTCAACATATAAAATGACTCTAATCCGTGCTTGTTGTATTTACCTTATAAAACAACTCTAATCCGTGCTTGTTGTATTTTACCATATAAAATAACTCTAATCCGTGCTTGTTGTATTGTACCATATAAAATAACTCTAATCCGTGCTTGTTGTATTTAAAATATAAAATAACTCTAATCCGTGCTTGTTGTATTTTAACATATAAAATAACTCTAATCCGTGCTTGTTGTATTTTACCATATAAAATAACGCTATAAGTTTACTTGACGACAGCTGTGTGTCAATGATAAAATTATGGCTTTTTCATCTGGGGAGGCTGTCGATCGGATCGAAACATCTGATAATGCAAAGTTTTAACTAAATTACGATGTGTAAATGGCAATAACAGTATATTACCGGATAAAAAATATAATTTTATTTTCAATCCGGGAGGCGGATTCTAAAATTCGAAAAGATTAAGTTTTAGAACGATCTAAGATATTTATCGCAAGTTCTTGAGTGAAGCTAAATTCAAACTGGATTCATCTCTTGTAGGCGAAACATCAGACTCATTTTGGAAAAAGCTTTTCGCTCGGTAAACTGGACATTTATTTCTAAGATTTGGGACTTTTATATTTTGGTAGTTTTATAAAAGATGGCTGACTATTTTACGACGACATAGATTCAGATTCATCTATTTGCCAAAAGACCAACTGGTCCTTGTACAGTTAAAACAATAGGCCAACTGGTCATTGTACAGTTAAAACAATCGGCCAACTGGTCCTTGTACAGTTAAACAATCGGCCAATTGGTCCTTGTACAGTTAAAACAATAGGCCAACTGGTCCTTGTACAGTTAAAACAATAGGCCAACTGGTCCTTGTACAGTTAAAACAATAGGCCGATTGTTCCTTGTAAAGTTAAAACCAAGAGTGTACTGGGTAAGCAACTCGGCCCTGGACTTATCTGCCGGGACAGGCCCGGGGTTTTGCTCACACCAGTAAAACACCGGTAAAAACGGATTTTTTTGCGGCGGCCCACCGGGATTTGTCCCGGTATGCCCAATGGCCAGTACACCACTGGTTAAAACTATAGGCCAACTGACCCTTGTACAGTTAAAACAATAGGCCAACTGACCCTTGTGCAATTAAAACATGGCGATAAGACACTTTATTTTCCAATAGGTCAACTGACCCTTGTGCACTTAAAACATGGCGATAAGACACTTTATTTTCCAATAGGTCAACTGACCCTTGTGCAGTTAAAACAATAGGCCAACTGACCCTTGTACAGTTAAAACATGGCGATAAGACACTATATTTTCCAATAGGTCAACTGACCCTTGTGCACTTAAAACATGGCGATAAGACACTTTATTTTCCAATAGGTCAACTGACCCTTGTGCAGTTAAAACAATAGGCCAACTGACCCTTGTACAGTTAAAACATGGCGATAAGACACTATATTTTCCAATAGGTCAACTGACCCTTGTGCAATTAAAACGTGGCGATAAGACACTTTATTTTCCAATAGGTCAACTGACCCTTGTGCAATTAAAACGTGGCGATAAGACACTTTATTTTCCAATAGGTCAACTGACCCTTGTGCAGTTAAAAAATGGTGATAAGACACATTTCTTTTTTTCAATAGGCTAACTGACCGTTGTGCATTAAAAAAAATGGTTATAAGACCATGTCTTATTGTCAATAGTCTAACTGACCGTTGTGCATTTTAAAAAATGGTGATAAGACACTTTATTTTCCAATAGGTCAACTGACCGTTGTGCATTTAAAAAAATGGTTATAAGACAAAGCAACACTGGAATATGGACATATTACAACAGAGGTTTACATAAAGTACAGCACATATAAGTTGAAAAGTATTAAAAATCAAGTTACGTATTATGATCTTTTTGTAAAGGAATAATAGCAAAACATTACTAAATTTATGAGTAATTGTCTTCTCCGTTATAAGCAAAGTTACTAATTTCATAATGTTTATTCTGACATAAAATAAGTTTCGATAAAGTTGTGTCTTATTTCATTACAATTATTAAGGACATTCAAAGTAAAATTATATTTATCTTATGTACTACAGCAGATAGGAGAAAGTCGATAATCGCACTGATTGTACAATGTAATCATGTACAGAGGTTCTCAATCGTGTAGGCGCATATCTGAATTTCTCTACTTTTAATTTTTCCAACTTACTTTTGTAGGCTAATTTTTGTATTTACTTTTTGATATAAAATCTAGCCTTAGAGGAATCGGCAATATTTTCGTTAAAAAATAAACACTCTTTAATTCGCTTTAAACAATAAAATAGAATCTTTTGCTACAATTTTGCTTTTTGATTTCCCAAACATATCAGAATCCAACCTCATATAGTAATTGTTCATCAAGATCAGCCTAATTAGGTATATCAAAGCATATTATTAAATCATTTAATAAAATGGATCAGCCTAATTAGGTATATCAAAGCATATTATTAAATCATTTAATAAAATTGAACAGCCTAATTAGGTATATCAAAGCATTTATTAAATCATTTAATAAAACGGATCAACCTAATTAGGTATATCAAAGCATATTATTAAATCATATAATAAAACGTTATAAATTATGTAAATATGTAAATATACCTTTCCTCCTTCTTATTATATATTTTCAGTCTAAAGGAAATAACTTTACATAGTCCATCTAATCGGAGAGGACGACGTCCCAATTCACTATACACAAAATCATTTTGCATACTTAGTCATATACCAAAAATACTTTTACTTAACTCTTTCAACCGACATGACTTGATGCAAGCCCCAAACGTCCCGACCATATATTAAAATTACATTGTTGGTACAATTAAACTTATTAAATAGTGGGGGTTTTTTTCTTCTTAAAATGCACTTTATATCAATATGTACACATTCACATAGCAATTTCATCAACTGAAAGTAAGCCTTCAGTCTCTGTCCAGCGAGTTTTGTTTCAGTTTCAGTTGAAAATCCTGTTGACGTAAGTACAACATCTAAATATTTAAAATGATTAGCAATTTCCAGCATTTCGTTTGTAAAGAACATTTTTTCTCATGTTAAAGTCTACTCCCTTTCTAAAAACTAATATATATGTCTTAGAGACATTGACAGTTAATTACCGTTTTAAGCAATAGTTCCATGCAGTGTTTAGGACTCTGCAATAGAAAACTATAGCATCAAAATACATGGGAAATTACAGATGGATGATTTCTAGACTAATTCCATCAACTTCATTCATTATTAGAGCACTGTCAGGATCATTGACATACATCCCAAATATAAACAGTGAAAAGTCCCCCCCTCCCCCCGCCAAGAATCCTACATTGTGCAAGAGATTGTTTTATGATATCTGATTTAATTTGATTGAATTTTCGCATGTTGCTGTATTACGCATAATACATATTATAAATCTACCAAACACCAGTATGCATAAGTTGTGAACTACATATTATCTCCTACTCCTATAGGTAAAAGCTTTGTAAAAATCGATAACAGCACGGTACAAGCGTCTACAAGAATTTAAAAATTGAGTAATTAAACCATGTAAAGCAAGTATGTGATCAATCGTACTCATCCTACTCCCAAAACCAGCTTGTCCTTCAACATAGATGCCATAGTTTTCAGTCCATTCTCTGAGCCTCTTAAGAAGAATTATGGTTAAAGGTTTTCCGGTTACGCTAAACAGTGATATACCTCTGTAGTTACTTACATCTGGTCAACTGTTTTTGTGCATAGGAATCACATAGCTGGTCGAGCACTGTATGGGATAGTAACCAGTCTATAGTACTACATTAAATAACCGAAGCAAATAGGATACTAGGTGCACCATGGGATAGTAACCACTCTAAAGCACTACGTTAAATGCACCATGCACAACTAATTCATTGGCAAACAAATATGGACCACCGCTCTTTTCGGTTTTCAGTTGTTTGATAGCTTTTTCTATATCCGAAAGTCTAATAGGTACATTTAATCAAGAAACATAGCCTTCATGTCAGAATTGACATACTAATTTATACAATCGTTTGTATCTTAATCGGATACATACAAATCTGAATTAGGATACATACAAATCTGAATGAGGATACATTAAAATCTGAATTAGGATACATAAAAATCAATCTGAATTAGGATACATACAAATCTCAATTAGGATACATACAAATCTGAAGTAGGATCGTTAATGATTGAAAATATGTACTAAAGGTATTCAATGAAATATCAGATGACTTATGTTTGTGCCTCATAACTCTTCCAATATAATTTTGCATTTTCTAGTCTTTCAGCTTCTTTCCAGCTTACCAATATTAATAAAATCTTGTGTAAAAGTGAATGGACATTATATAAATGTATACTCGAGGGTCTACAGTCTTGACACATTTTAAGATATGTTCATCCTGAGAGAGAGAGAGAGAGAGAGAGAGAGAGAGAGAGAGAGAGAGAGAGAGAGAGAGAACAGAAGAAGCAGAAGAAGGAGAAGAAAGAAAGAAAAATTAAATAATCCTAAATATGGAAATACAGGTTTGAATAGCATACATAAGGACAGATATATTTCCTAAATGGGAAAAGAAAGATGTTCCAAAAGTGATATCGACACTTTAACGATATAATTGTTTATCCCACTGATATATTTCAATATCTCAGTATGAAATATATAATGTTTACACGCAAGAGGTCTCACTACCGAGCAAATCAAACAACTGCGTGAGTCTGACTTTGACGGTCCATATTTCCCCTATTTTCAATGACCTCAAGACAACAGTCGTTGTCAACTGAAAGGTTCTTAAACCCGCAAACACTACAAATAATTTTCCTCTAATCGCCTAATGACAACACATCATGAAAACTTGTATGGTTTTTCTTGTTTCACATTTGTATGGTTCACCAGTAAGCCTTTCTAAGCCGAGTATTAGTACTTCACGACATGCAATAAAAAAACATGACCCAAACACCTAATACAAATAATTATTCCTATCTCAAATTACTAAACACGTATACCTAAAAATATCCAGAGAATTACCTATGTTCAGAAATGAGGAGGGTCAATTTTATGAAACTAATCCATGCTGTCACAAAGTCTCGTGAACACTGTACATTATGGCGTCTGTTCCTAGAAATTGGCTAATTACCCCGGCTGAGAAATATCCTCCCAACACGACTCCCCTTAATCTACAAATAATCACTAAAATCTAACAAAGCTATAAACGGAGACGTAAATACAAATAGCACATACCCCAGGTTTATTACAATAATAATAGACATTTACAATTATAACTCTTTGCTAACAGTTATATATATATATATATATATATATATATATATATATATATATATATATATATATATATATATATATATATATATATATATATATATATATATATATATATATATGGGGTGGTAACGCCATTTTTCAGCACATGATACATGGCGGGCGGCCAGTATCCACCGACCCACGGGAAAAAAGCTACAGGCAAGCTTTCTCACATATCCACTTTTGCCGAGCCGAGTCTCGAACCCATGCGGACAGAGGTGACATGTCAGTGATCTGTAAAGGCGCGCGCCTTGGACCACTCGGACCCCATTTATATATATATATATATATATATATATATATATATATAAAGAGTAAAAATCATATGGCGAATAACAGTCCTTTCTCCTTTCAAGTGCACTGGATCCAGCAAGGGATCGTGTGTGTCAGGGATTGATTAAGATAAACCCAATAATCTGAGAACCTACAGTGCACACTATTTTGTAACTAGCCTAAGCGCTTTCGACTCTCGTGGAGTCTTTTTCAAAGGCAAACACAAAAGAGAGACAAAACAAACAATAAACGCAAAAAGCGTTGAAATTCGAAAGTTTACATAACTATTTCTACGGAAATTACATCTTGAAAATGTCTGATGTGTCGGCTAGTTGACTTCAACTCGACTGCTGATGCTGCAACTTAATAGGTTTGACCTACCTGATAGTATCCTTTATTATTTTGTAAATTAGAGATACTATCAAATACCTCCTTTGTAAATTAGAGATACTATCAGATCTCTCCTTTGTAAAATAGAGTAACTATCAGATTCCTCCTTTGTAAAATAGAGTAACTATCAGATCCCTCCTTTGTAAAAAAGAGTAACTGTCAGATCCCTCCTATGTAGTTTTGTAAAATAGAGTAACTATCAGATCCCTCCTTTGTAAAAAAGAGTAACTGTCAGATCCCTCCTATGTAGTTTTGTAAAATAGAGTAACTATCAGATCTCTCCTTTGTAAAATAGAGATACTATCAGATACCTCCTTTGTAAAATAGAGTAACTATCAGATCCCTCCTTTGTAAAAAAGAGTAACTGTCAGATCCCTCCTATGTAGTTTTGTAAAATAGAGTAACTATCAGATCTCTCCTTTGTAAAAAAGAGTAACTGTCAGATCCCTCCTATGTAGTTTTGTAAAATAGAGTAACTATCAGATCTCTCCTTTGTAAAAAAGAGTAACTGTCAGATCCCTCTTATGTAGTTTTGTAAAATAGAGTAACTATCAGATCTCTCCTTTGTAAAAAGAGTAACTATCAGATCCCTCCTTTGTAAAATGGAGTAACTATCAGATCCCTCCTTTGTAAAATAGAGATACTATCAGATCTCTCCTTTGTAAAAAGAGTAACTATCAGATCTCTCCTTTGTAAAATGGAGTAACTATCAGATCCCTCCTTTGTAAAATAGAGATACTATCAGATCTCTCCTTTGTAAAAAGAGTAACTATCAGATCCCTCCTTTGTAAAATGGAGTAACTATCAGATCCCTCCTTTGTAAAATAGAGTAACTATCAGATCTCTCCTTTGTAAAAAGAGTAACTATCAGATCCCTCCTTTGTAAAATGGAGTTACTATCAGATCCCTCCTTTGTAAAATGGAGTAACTATCAGATCCCTCCTTTGTAAAATGGAGTAACTATCAGATCCCTCCTTTGTAAAATAGAGATACTATCAGATCTCTCCTTTGTAAAATAGAGATACTATCAGATCTCTCCTTTGTAAAATAGAGTAACTATCAGATCTCTCCTTTGTAAAATAGAGATACTATCAGATCTCTCCTTTGTAAAATAGAGTAACTATCAGATCTCTCCTTTGTAAAATAGAGATACTATCAGATCCCTCCTTTGTAAAATAGAGTAACTATCAGATCTCTCCTTTGTAAAATAGAGATACTATCAGATCTCTCCTTTGTAAAATAGAGTAACTATCAGATCTCTCCTTTGTAAAATAGAGATACTATCAGATCTCTCCTTTGTAAAATAGAGTAACTATCAGATCTCTCCTTTGTAAAATAGAGATACTATCAGATCTCTCCTTTGTAAAATAGAGTAACTATCAGATCTCTCCTTTGTAAAATAGAGATACTATCAGATCTCTCCTTTGTAAAATAGAGTAACTATCAGATCTCTCCTTTGTAAAATAGAGATACTATCAGATTCCTCCTTTGTAAAATAGAGTAACTATCAGATCCCTCCTTTGTAAAATAGAGATACTATCAGATCCCTCCTTTGTAAAATAGAGTAACTGTCAGATCCCTCCTATGTAGTTTTGTAAAATAGAGTAACTATCAGATCTCTCCTTTGTAAAATAGAGATACTATCAGATACCTCCTTTGTAAAATAGAGTAACTATCAGATCCCTCCTTTGTAAAATAGAGTAACTATCAGATTCCTCCTTTGTAAAATAGAGTAACTATCAGATTCCTCCTTTGTAAAATAGAGATACTATCAGATCCCTCCTTTGTAAAATAGAGATACTATCAGATTCCTCCTTTGTAAAATAGAGTAACTATCAGATTCCTCCTTTGTAAAATAGAGTAACTATCAGATTCCTCCTTTGTAAAATAGAGATTCTATCAGATCCCTCCTTTGTAAAATAGAGATACTATCAGATCTCTCCTTTGTAAAATAGAGTAACTATCAGATCTCTCCTTTGTAAAATAGAGATACTATCAGATCTCTCCTTTGTAAAATAGAGTAACTATCAGATCTCTCCTTTGTAAAATAGAGATACTATCAGATCCCTCCTTTGTAAAATAGAGTAACTATCAGATCCCTCCTTTGTAAAATAGAGATACTATCAGATCCCTCCTTTGTAAAATAGAGTAACTATCAGATCCCTCCTTTGTAAAAAAGAGATACTATCAGATCTCTCCTTTGTAAAATAGAGTAACTATCAGATCCCTCCTTTGTAAAAAAGAGTAACTATCAGATCCCTCCTATGTAGTTTTGTAAAATAGAGTAACTATCAGATCTCTCCTTTGTAAAATAGAGATACTATCAGATACCTCCTTTGTAAAATAGAGTAACTATCAGATCCCTCCTTTGTAAAAAAGAGTAACTGTCAGATCCCTCCTATTTAGTTTTGTAAAATAGAGTAACTATCAGATCTCTCCTTTGTAAAAAGAGTAACTATCAGATCCCTCCTTTGTAAAAAGAGTAACTATCAGATCTCTCCTTTGTAAAAAGAGTAACTATCAGATCCCTCCTTTGTAAAATAGAGTAACTATCAGATCCCTCCTTTGTAAAATAGAGTAACTATCAGATCCCTCCTTTGTAAAAAGAGTAACTATCAGATCCCTCCTTTGTAAAATAGAGATACTATCAGATCTCTCCTTTGTAAAATAGAGTAACTATCAGATCCCTCCTTTGTAAAAAAGAGTAACTGTCAGATCCCTCCTATGTAGTTTTGTAAAATAGAGTAACTATCAGATCTCTCCTTTGTAAAATAGAGATACTATCAGATACCTCCTTTGTAAAATAGAGTAACTATCAGATCCCTCCTTTGTAAAAAAGAGTAACTGTCAGATCCCTCCTATGTAGTTTTGTAAAATAGAGTAACTATCAGATCTCTCCTTTGTAAAAAGAGTAACTATCAGATCCCTCCTTTGTAAAAAGAGTAACTATCAGATCTCTCCTTTGTAAAAAGAGTAACTATCAGATCCCTCCTTTGTAAAATAGAGTAACTATCAGATCCCTCCTTTGTAAAATAGAGTAACTATCAGATCCCTCCTTTGTAAAAAGAGTAACTATCAGATCCCTCCTTTGTAAAATGGAGTAACTATCAGATCCCTCCTTTGTAAAATAGAGATACTATCAGATCTCTCCTATGTAAAAAGAGTAACTATCAGATTCCTCCTTTGTAAAATAGAGTAACGGTCAGATCCCTCCTTTGTAAAATAGAGATACTATCAGATTCCTCCTTTGTAAAATAGAGTAACTATCAGATCCCTCCTTTGTAAAATAGAGTAACTATCAGATTCCTCCTTTGTAAAATAGAGTAACTATCAGATCCCTCCTTTGTAAAATAGAGTAACGGTCAGATCCCTCCTTTGCAGTTTTGTAAAATAGAGTAACTGTCAGATCCATCCTTTGTAAAATAGAGTAACGGTCAGATCCCTCCTTTGTAAAATAGAGTAACTGTCAGATCCCTCCTTTGCAGTTTTGTAAAATAGAGTAACTGTCAGATCCATCCTTTGTAAAATAGAGTAACTGTCAGATCCATCCTTTGTAAAATAGAGTAACTATCAGATCCCTCCTTTTGTAAAATAGAGTAACTGTCAGATCCCTCCTTTGTAAAATAGAGTAACTGTCAGATCCCTCCTTTGTAAAATAGAGTAACTGTCAGATCCCTCCTTTGTAAAATAGAGTAACTGTCAGATCCCTCATTTGTAAAATAGAGTAACTATCGGATACCTCCTTTGCTACAAGAAAAAAAGAAGGTTCGAGTTTAGAGTTTTTACAGCTATGAAGAGACGGGATTTCGCTCTCAACAAATACAAGCATTTGAAGCCTCTGCTGTGTCTTGTTTCATATATACGAAAGTCGAATCGGAAGTTTGATGTGGCGGAATTGAAGACGAACCATTATATTCACTAACGACTACCTTCATAAATTTCCAATGCACCACTGAATTAAATTTCTGATATTCGGATAAGCAAGTGTCTAAGTTAATGTGAAGAAAAAAAATTCTTTGGCAACCTTTCTCATACTTGCCACGTTGTTTCTTTGTTGTGACGAGCTATAAAGTGATAATGTTTTTGTTTCACGAGGCTTTTCGCAATATAGATCCGACCTTAATAGCTCTTTGAAGAGACGCAAGTCGAATGGTATCTCATCGTTGTGATAATGAACGGTGAAATTTCGCTTGCTGCTTCATTGGATGCGAAACAACGTTGCCAGAAATCTTTATTTGAATTTGGTGGACGGTAACCGGTGCAGAGTAATAAAGTTTTATTTGTAAGGAAACTTTGCAACCAGTTAATTTCACAATTAAGACAATCATTCTCGTGTCTTCGTATGCACCTTAAATTTTCATTAACTTATTATGCTACTCCGCGTCCAGATTGGCTCGTATCTTTTCTATAAAGTTTTTGATAACCCTCCCACTCCATAATCAGAATATTTGTGTTTGCAATAGCAATCTCCACATATTCCAGAAACATGTGAGTTTTATTTCAGGTTTTTATTACGTCTGTTTACTTGCAGTTTCGTATAATATGCTACTCTTGTCTCTTTCTGTTGGAGTTTTCTTTGTTCTATCACTTTACTTATATTGCCAAAAATGTAACGATATGTTTAGTGAGCCGAATTTTATACCACTGGATGATCACCAAAGTCCCCGACACCACTCGAATTAGTGGCCAGTCGATAAGCTCACTCGTATTGACATTTCGGCGCTGATTTCGGCGCTGAACTGTAGGGTTGTGGTCTGATAAACTGTGCTTAATCGCGATGCACCCAAATTACAGTTTGACAACATGCTTGTAACGCGCTTTTGTTCAATATTTACTGCGAGACGATATTACCATGTATCTTGTAGCTTTTTTTATATATATATTTTTTTTCAAGATTTAAAAAAGCAAATGTGTGATAAACTCTTGCTATCTGCTTGAAACAAAAAATAACTCAGTGTGTCATGAATACTACATTAAATAGTAAAGGAAAGCTTTCTTGTGTATGCTTTGATCTGAATTGAAATAGTCTGAGATATTTGAAACATATTTGGGATCGAATTGCGGAATAGAATAAAACAGTATGACAGATATGACAAAATAATTATGCTTTTCAAAGTTTTCACAAGAAAAGAAAACGAAGAAAAATCTATAAGAGATAGTAGTATCAACCCGTGTTATATAGAAACCGCGCTAGCTATACTGAGATACTTGATTTAAACAAAAACCAGTACGCTTAAGTAGATTTAGATCGATATAGCAGTGTAAATTGCAATATGCCACCTGCTGAACAGTTATCTACTGAAGTAAGTATGAGCCAAAAGGTGTGGTTCCAAGATTAATCCAAAGGGTTTTACGAGAATTTCGGAATTTTTTATTAAATGATTTAAAATATACTTTAAACAAAACTAGTGCAATAAAAGTGCGTGTGTATGTTATAAGAAAGAGATGGTGTTGGGAGGAAATAGGCGCGAAAAACTGAAATAGAGAACTGAATGTGAGCGATACAGACACGAAAAACAAAGACCTGTATACCAGTCTCAAACATGAAAAACAAACACCTGTATACCAGTCTCAGTTCAAAACATTGGGATATCATATCTATTTTTAAAACAACATTATAGTCCTAAAAAGTGTAGTTCATCGTACCTTTCCTCTGCAATTTCACCATTATGTTGGAGACATAAATGAAGCGCATTATCATAGAAAAGGGAGTTATCCGCAGTGAAAAAAGTACTAAAACCAAATAGATACAGATATATACTCGCGTATAAATCGGGTCCAAATGCAAACAACACAGACCCTGATCTGCCTTCGCATAATGCGCCGGCAGATCAGGGTCTATGTTGTTTTTCTTCTACTGATTAGTCCTTACAAACTGCATAAATCCAGATCTGCCTGCGCATTATGCGAAGGCAGATCTGGGTCTATGCAGTTGGTAATGTATTTTACGCGAGTATATACGGTACATGCTAAAGATTTCATTGTAGTAAGGAAATACGAGTCAATATCTCAGACTAAAGCAATACAATAGGACAAAAATTAGGATCATGCGCTCAGCGAGTGCTAACAATACTGAAGACTTGTGCCAATGACGCGTTTAGTCGATACTCAACTAGCATGGACAGTTAAGAGAGATAAAACACGGATTCTTCAAAACGCTCTGTGATAAGCTTTCCTGGTGCAAATTTTTATCAGATAACTTGAAAGCTATGGTGAATTTACCTGACTAAAATTTTCCATCATATGATTGTAGGAAACTATTAATATTAAATCAGCATCCTGGTGGTGTTTTAAATTTAGATTTAAATGGTTCTTTCTCAAATAACATTTTGTGTTACAAATGTAAGAGGAGGGACAGGGGAAATGACGCGTTATCATGCTGAACTCTTATACAAGCCAATCTCTTATATAAGTTTTATAAATATGACATAATTTAAAAAGCGAAACAAACAAAACGCATGGTTTGTATTATGAGAACTGTGATTACTTTAAAGTTTCATTGAGTCATGTGCGTGTTTGTAACACTTTTAGACAGATAAATGTGTTAGCTGTGAACAAAAGAAAAGCAAAACAAATAAAAAATATGGTTTTTATTAAATTTATAAAACAGGTATCAGAGTGGAAGAACATTTAGGCAAATTTCCTAAACAAAAGTGTACTCGGGTTTTTTGAAACTCAGGACCTCAAAGCATAAATTACCTGTTGAAACTGATATATGGGATAAAATTCCATATGAAGTTAGAACATGTTCCTCTTTGAATGTGAATTCTTTAGTGAGGATACTGAATTTGATTAAGAAATATTATTATATGTATCTGAATATTTTGAAGTATCAAAATTTAAGGAGAAATAGAAATCAAATTATATTGCAAAATGTAAGCATATTTGTTTGCAAAGTTATGACCGAATTAGAAACTGGATATGGGCCTCGATAGCTACATATGCTGATTTCACATGTTAACGGATCACCAATCTTTAATATATAAAGTGAAACATATCAATTTATTTTAAATTTTAATTATTGATATTAGTTTCGTACAGAAATCACATCAAGCATTTTTTAGATACTCCTTGGACTTGAAATGTTTAGATAAGCTAAGTTCTCTCTCTTTTGATTATCTGTCTCTTTTATTTTTCTTCTCATCTTTCTCTTATTTATATCACACAATGTTGACTCATTATATAATGGAACTTTGATTGTACTTGACGCATATGCCATATATGTATGGCCTGAGTACGATTTTTTTTTCCGTAAATAAAGTTTTGTTCTGTTCTTTTCTTCTATTCTGCTTGTTATTGTAAGTTAAACCAAATGAAACCAAATAAATCTCTTACAGGCTAAATACTTATCAAATGACAACATTTCGTGACAAATTTATGACGTGACTAAATCAAATAGAGGCTTGTAGATCGCCCTCATCAATTCAATTTACTCCCGTTGTCAGTTAATCTGGGACGCGTTTTGGCGACCAAAACAAATGATTCTATTCTGACAGAGATTTCCTGTCCCAAACCACTTTCTGTGTATTTGCTGCGAATATATCTTCGGGAACAATAAAGGGGAAGTTTCCTTAGCATAAAATATAAATATACTCATTGAAATCTTTCTGTTTAACATTATACAGAAATATATGTGAATCATGTTGATTTATTCAATGATGATATTTCTTTTCCAAGATGCTCTTTTTGTTTGTCTTTTTTAAAGTTTTTTTTTTCCTTCTAAAGATGCTCAAATATCAAAGATCTTGCTATCTGTTCAAAAAGTAACGTTCCATGACCAGGACCTCCCTCGAATGGCCGAACCTTAACAAATTTTGAACACGTTTATGGTCATAATAGATCAAACTTATCCTGGTGGATATAATTTGTTCCTATGGAATGAAACGTTGATGCTCGCAAGTATATCGAACGATGGAGCACAACGTTCAATATTACAAGCTGGCAATCCCCCAAAATGTTCTGTTTGCGATTCATTTCAATTACGACAACATAATCAAGGATTGAACTATTATGAAAACGTGTTGTTGTCTACCGATGTTCGCCTTGAAGTCGCCGACGTCAGCGAGTGTAACATATTTTCGAGTGAATGATGCAAGCAACTAAATTCCATCACTTAGCAACTTGAAGTTATGCAGAGTTTAGCAATAAATCAAAATTGTATTAGTTTCAAACAAAAACTTTCAAAGAAAAGGGAGAATTATTAACGAAAGCATTAGTACGTACAGGGTAATGGCTATAGTTGTATATACACACAAACACCTCGGTTATTAATTAAGTTCAACATTTTTTTTAAAACTTAGAGCATATAAGCCTACAAATCTATTTACAGAGCAATATTAACGGTTTTGTTAAATAATCTTTCACGATTATTAGATCAGCTTATACGAAACACCTCACAATCGGTCAAGCAGTGAAAGATTTGTCTCCCTTAAATGAAAGAACAACTAAATATGTGTACAAAAGGGTTTAAAATTTGAGTTCCCATGAATGTTCTTATGGGAATGTCAAAAACGCATCAGGGAGAGTGAAAATCAGTTTACGTATGACCATTTGTAACTTACACATAATTTAAACTAAGTATATGTTTAGGTATTAATTCACGTTCAATACGCAGTGCTGCATGGTCTCAAATCCAAGGGTGACAATCCGCTACTCTCTTTTATCACCCGTGAGATTTCCTCGTTTTAATGAATATGCATAAACCTGCTTAACCAATCACTGCGAGGGCGATTAAATTTTTCATTGTGACCCACCATGACCTTTTACGCTATATGAATGAGATAATCAAAAGTTTCTCTTCCAAACGCAGTTTATGCGTACTCATGGAAAACGAGGAAATATCAGCACAGGCAGCCACGAGAAATAAAGGACCGTAGAGGATTGTCGCCCGTGGCTTGCGACTATGGATATGTTGTGAATTGGTAGATTTTCCTGCGAGATCATACAATCCAATAGGACAGTACTGCAACATTGAGATAACCTCGTACGGTCCCACATGGAGGAAAATGTAGTTCTTCTATTATCAGTTTTTATCGACAACACAATAAACAGCCTGCTTTGAAATATTCATGGTTAATAACTCCGTGGATTTAATTTATTCGTATATCTCGTTCAGGCACAGTTATCGAGAATCAACACTAACTGTGCGATTTTCTCTCAATTACTCTGTGTGCTAGACGCTCAATATAAGAATACACTGCGGTATATTACGTTCAAGTTATTTATTGGCATAACATTAAATCTGCTATCGACAATATAAAACATATTTACAATGTTTAAATATCGAGACGATCAATTTTACAAAATGAAAAAGATGACTTTCACGAACTCTTTTTTTCCCCATTGAAAATTGAGTTACAATATTCTCAAGTATTCAACAAGACTTTTAAACAACCTCTTACGTCTTCTTTACAGACCGCAAAAATGTCCATAGTGGAATGCGTAATAAACTTCTATGTAAGCTGTGATCCTCAGACAAATGTAATCGCACTTGCAGCTTTCTGGGGGAACGAATGACTTGAAAATGGATAAATTATCTTTAACTTTAATATAGTTAAAAAAACAAAATATTTACAAGTCTTTAGCCATTATCGATGGTGTAAAGATCTAGCAAAAAGTATGAAGTAAACAAATTATGCATTATATAAGTCAGGGCATTTGAATATGACTCTACATAATTTATTTACAAGACCGGTCATATGACTGTGATTAACTTCCATCAGATGCTTAGAAGTGCAGATGTTTAAAGTACCAGCCTAAATTTTAAACAGAATAGACAACGCATTACATTAAACAGGAATAATCTTTCGCATAGTATATAGACCAATGTACACATTCCCAGAGGAGACGTAAGATATACGTCCAATTGCAATAGGACAAAGGTCACCGGGAAAAAAATAATCGATCTACGTTTAGAAGTGATTTCGGCGAATACTCGCTGAAATAAGCAGAATTCTATATATACTTGGTAAAGGTTTCTATGTACTATAACATGGGTCCAAGTTCTTGCATAATTTGCATATTTCTCTTTAATTTTTTTCTGACGCACTGAATAAGAGTATTGCATTGTTTTCGCCAATGACCTGTGACCTATTGCAAAGGGACCTAACTCTTACGTCGCCTTGGCGAATGTGTTAATTGGGATATTTCCATATTGTACTTTATATGTTTTTTTCAAAAGTTTACCTTTCTAAATGAAAGAAAAAATAATTGGTAACATTTTCTAACTTACAGGCATACCATGGCTGCAAAATGTACACGTGCTGCTTCCACTTTGTGTCTTCAGAACTTCTCTTCTACAAGACGATGCAGCTCAATTATCCGTCTACCTCGCCAGTCAACCTGCCTTTTATCCATCTATCCATGCCTCCATCCATCCATCCATCTATCTATCTATCTATCTATCTATCTATCTATCTATCTATCTATCTATCTATCTATCTATCTATCTATCTACCTATCTATCTATCTATCTATCTATCTATCTATCTATCTATCTATCTATCTATCTCCATCGATTAAACCTTTTTTACTGAACAATAGCCACTTTTGTGCTGAGGTGCCGTAAAACATACATACATACATACATACATACATACATACATACATACATACATACATACATACATACATACATACATACATACATACATACATACATACATACATACATACATACATACATTCTTACTGAACAATGTATTTCCAATATTCGTAATTTACATGAACGCCAGCTACGGAACAAGAGTTAGAGATTAAAATTTAAGGCTTCTTTTAGCTTTAGATGGTATGATGAATAGCGCTCCTGTCTCACTATTCATGTTACTAAGTATAATGAAATAACACTGTCAAAGAAATAGTAACCTAACGCAAGTCGGTTTAGACAATGTAAGTATCGTGCCCATCAATTAAAAGTCATCGTGATACCTGAAATTCATCTGAAATTCATAATGAAACCAATCTACCCAAAACACTACTAGGAGCGTAAACTGAAAAAGTTAAACCTTTCAGACCGAAAAGAAATAAAGGTATTTTTAATAAAGAACTAAGTGATAGTTCCCTTTTATCAACACAATGGTCCATTTATTAATGTGTTTTGGAATTTTCATGATATTGGGATGCAAGCGTCTTTAAGTAATGTTATTTGCGAGAGAGAGAGAAAAAAAAAAAACGTCTTACAGCATGATGAATATTGACTCATTTTGCATTTGATATCTGAAACAAATTTAATCAGAAGGACCAATCAGGAAAATACCACAAGAGATGAAGAAAATGGAGTTACATACTAAATTGTATTAGAAAAATTTGGTCTGATGAAAATAAACGTTAGATGCATTTGGAAGCAAAAATATGCGTTAATGTCCCTTATAATAGGTCTGAACTAAAATATGGGTTAATGTCCCTTATAATAGTTCTGAACTAAAATATGGGTTAATGTCCCTTATAATAGGTCTGAACTAAAATATGGGTTAATGTCCCTTATAATAGGTCTGAACTAAAATATGGGTTAATGTCCCTTATAATAGGTCTGAACTAAAATATTGGTTAATGTCCCTTATAATAGGTCTGAACTAAAATATGGGTTAATGTCCCTTATAATAGGTCTGAACTAAAATATGGGTTAATGTCCCTTATAATAGGTCTGAACTAAAATATGGGTTAATGTCCCTTATAATAGGTCTGAACTAAAATATGGGTTAATGTCCCTTATAATAGGTCTGAACTAAAATATGGGTTAATATCACTTATAATAGGTCTGAACTAAAATGCAATGGTTAAAGAGGTGGCGTTCGAAGGAATTAGTATGCAAAAAAATGATACTGGCATCTAAGCTGAAGGTATGAGAAAGAGGAACGAATGTTTCAGTGATCGATGAAATCAAAAATGTTAAAATAAAGCTGGTTCGTTCGTTAGTTGAATTAACGACGTGTGCGGTCATTCGGCCATTTAGGTCGACATAAATAAAGCTCAATAGGAGCTGTAAGATATAATTAAAAAAAATAATTAAAAAAATATTTTCTACATGCTGTTTTAATTATAGCATGTAAGAGGTTATCTTGTATTTGGTCTATTCCAGCAATGGTATAGCAAAGCTGTTTTAATTATAGCATGTAACAGGTTATCTTGTATTTGGTCTATTCCAGCAATGGTATAGCAAAGCTGTTTTATGAATAGCATGTAACAGGTTATCTTGTATTTGGTCTATTCCAGCAATGGTATAGCAAAGCTGTTTTATGAATAGCATGTAACAGGTTATCTTGTATTTGGTCTATTCCAGCAATGGTATAGCAACGCTGTTTTATGAATAGCATGTAACAGGTTATCTTGTATTTGGTCTATTCCAGCAATGGTATAGCAACGCTGTTTTATGAATAGCATGTAACAGGTTATCTTGTATTTGGTCTATTCCAGCAATGGTATAGCAAAGCTGTTTTATGAATAGCATGTAACAGGTTATCTTGTATTTGGTCTATTCCAGCAATGGTATAGCAACGCTGACAAGAAACTGGTTATACATATAAACACAAATAATTACTGTATACTTGCGTATAAGTCGGATCCAACCCCAAAACAACATTTACCTTGATCTACTGTCACATAATGCTCCGGCAGATCACAGTCTATGTTCCTTGTTCTACTGATTGGTCCTACAAGAAATTGCATGGACCCATATCTGCCGGCGCATTATCTGACGTCAGATATGGGCCTATGCAATTTACAGTTTGATTCGACTTATACGCGAAATAACACGGTAAGAGTTAATTCTAGATGAGATGAATTCGTATTATTGTTGTTTATGTGTAAACATGTGTCGTTACATGGTCAGGCCGGATGCGCTGGTTTGAATCAAAAGATTTTGTGATGCAACATGTACGAAAAAATCGGAATTACACCGCTGTTTGAGTAAAGTTTTTTTCATGTAGAGAAACCTTTCCTTTTGTACACGTTTGTGGTAGATGTTTGGTGCATTTTGTTATTGATGCTGTATATTTTAGTTGCGATACAATATATTCTCTCTCATCGAGATAAATACGGAGGTGTAAAAAAAAAAAGTACCCCACAAAATGAAATATCGGCAGAAAATGGATTTGGAAAACATGATTGGGCCGTGCATAAACAAATTCCTTCCAGATAATTTTTATGGTCAATGGAACAGTCCTATCAACTCCAGTTCTAAAAATCTGGCCAACATTACTCCAGTTACTTGTCCCGTGAGTACCAAAACCCTAACAAACAACTCTGACTATATTTTACGCGTAGGAGGAGAAAATAGCAAGAATTAGACCGGGACCATAATTAAGGGGAACACGATACAAAAATAGGCTGCAAGGACTCTAGAGACAGCCGCTGTCAAATAGGTAATCGGCAATGAATCAGTGGATCTGGAAAAAAAATGTGTTTTGAGTTTTATCAAATAATAATGAGAAGTGTAGTCAAGGCACTATATACTCACTCCACCATTACTGAATAATAATAAATATTAATTTCAATTCGCCACAGTATGTAAATGTTTGGATGACTATGGATGATTTATCTGGGTGCTTAATCCTATGTACCCATATCATCTACACACACACACACACACACACACACACACTCTTATTTCATATGTTGTTAATATAATCACGCTGATATATGATATAAACCGAAAAGATTTCATTATTCTATATATGAAATTATTTTTCGTCAAATTCAGAACATTGAAAATATTTTATTATCGGTGATGATATTTTATTGTCGGTGATGATATTTCATTATCGGTAATGACTATAGAGATTAGACTTTTCCAGACATATTTCATCCATGTTTGAAGTCTTATCTTTTCATATTACACTGCGTCTTTGGTCAGGAATAGGCTTCTACAATGACCATTTGGATTTTGAAACAGTCTAATATACCAAGCAAAAAATTACCGTATATACTCGCGTATAACTTCAATCCAAATGCAAACAACATAGACACTGATCTGCCGTCGCATAATGCGCCGGCAGATCAGGGTCTATGTTGTTTGTTCTACTGATTAGTCCTTACAAACTGCATAGACCCAAATCTGCCGGCGCATTATGCGACGGCAGATCTGGGTTTATGCAGTTTGCAGTTGGTATCGGATTATACGCGACGGTAGATCAACTGATAGTACTTTGATGTAGCAAAATAATGAACATTGCATAAATTGCATATGAACATCCATAGGACCATTGCTTTTTTATACTTTGGCCGAATTACGGTTTGAGATTGAAAGGCTATCTATTTTTAGGAGCTTTGATGAAGTCGCTCAGTCTCAGATGGTCTTTTACAAGAGTTTTTCCTTTTACTGCAAAAGTAAATCCAGAATGACCTACAATCCTACATGAACTCCTTAGAGAGCGGTCATCACAAACGCGATGAACAATGAATCAGTGACTTTCATGTAAATGACATTATGAATCAGTGACTCTCATGTAAATGACATTATGAATCAGTGACTCTCATGTAAATGACATTGTGAATCAGTGACTCTCATGTAAATGACATTATGAATAAGTGACTCTCATGTAAATGACATTATTAATCAGTGACTCTCATGTAAATGACATTATGAATCAGTGACTCTCATGTAAATGACATTATGAATCAGTGACTCTCATGTAAATGGCATTATTAAGACGTAGCTCTCTGCCTACACAGGCGAGACAGAAACTGCTAGTATATCAAAATACAAACTTTAGGCATATACATTTTATCCCAAAGTTTCAGCTGGATTGAGTGACCGATGTAGAAGATGTGTGAATTTGTAATATTATGGCACAACACCCTACCATTGTTGACAACGATATAACATTTAGGCACAACACCCTACCATTGTTGATAACGATGTAAAATTTTGGCACAACACCCTACCATTGTGGACAACGATGCTACCAGCTTTCTGCTTGCCTAGGCAAGACAGTTATTCCTAGCATATTAGGGTACACACTTTGGAAAAATGGTATTATTATCCCAAAGATTCAGTTTAATACACTATTGATGTAGAAGGTATGTGATTTTAAAAACTTTAACACAACTTCTTAACACTCTTGACACCGCCGTCGGTGGTAACTATGAATCAGCAGTCAGGAGAGAGACAAATATTGTCAGAAGTTTTGAAAAACATTATTAAGAAATGGTGACTGCTAATCTGCTAAAATCCGGCCTAAAATCATGAAACTCATGAACATGGACGTTATGATCAAACAATGCCAATATACTTCACTTTTGCGCATCAGATTTTTATCGCTAAAAACGGAACTCTAGGCAAGGTTATTTATGATTCAAAGCCAGATCCCATAAGGGTTACTTAAATTACTGATTGTCATGATGAATTTTACAGCGAGGATATTGTACAGCAGGTGCGCCCCTGCTCACGACTTTATAATCAAATTGCATGATAAAATTAATATACTTTAAAAAAAAAAACTATTGTTCAAATTATCTCTTCCACGGACGGATTCTGAGACATCCTTGATGGAAAAGCTGAGGCTAAATACAGGAGCAATAACATTGGATTAACTATAGCGTCTCTTTGGTTTCACTAAAAGCCGGTGAATTTTCGCAGTGCATTTTATTTTTTACATCAATCTCGCCCTACATTTCCAGAATTTCGAAAAATATTATTTTCAAAGTTTTATAATTTAGAGAAGATTCATCCAATTAGTTTCAGCATATATGCGGTATTATAAAACGCAATATCTTCTGTCAAGCGCTTTGCACACACTACAATACATAGGTAAACCATGCAATGACGTTCTCCTCTTCTTACGTTGATCATTTTTATTGATGATTTTATTTTGTGTAATATCGTAAAAGCTCAATTTTGCTTATTTTCCTTATTATTCTATCACTTGGCAAATTGCATTTTTCCATGCTTCTTTTTTTCATTTTTCTTTAAAAAACTTGTTATCATTGAAGTAGCTAAGAGCAATTTATTTCATTAAAATAAATATGAATATATGGCAGTGGTTCAATATCAATATTAATATCCATAATCCTGATGATTCTGCATGATACATTATTTCCTTTTTAATAGGATATGGTTCCATCATAAAAGCACCAGGATTTTAAAAAAAAATATGAATTATCAATATGAACTTTCTGTCAACATAAAAATATTTTCAAACAAATGTCATATTTCTCCACCAAGGTGAGACAGTATAACTTGAGATGATACAACAACGCCATTTCGGCTTCTGGATTGCTTTGCTTTCCGAAACCTTACCAGAGGCATTGCCCCTTGGACCCACAAACGGGGCGTGTGTGTGTGTGTGTGTGTGTTGGGGTGGGGGAGGGGCCTTTGCCCCCGCTTACCCTGCTACTTTTTCATGTCCTCCTGCTTCTTTCTTTTTTATTGAAGCCTCGGGACCGCCTTTCCACTGTGCCCATATAACTCACCACACTCAGCTAACATCAAGATGGTGGATGGGTTGGTGAATTAATATTTGCGCAAGTCATTCCTTTCTTTACATATAAATTGTCAGCAATCATGAATAAATATAAAAAAGGATTAAAATAAAAATACCCCTCCACCACCATCTCCCTATTCAAAGCAATGTTTCTCCAAATAATGCGTACCAAGAAGAATAATGATAACAGTAAAGGGTCAAACAAATTTCATAATCATTAAATTGTAATAACGGACTTTGCACATCCTCCATATCGTACATAATATGCTCGAAACATGAAGCCCCCCCCCCCCCCACACACACACATTTTTCTCCCATTAATTGACTGGACGAAAACAAAAAAATATTTGCCATTGATATATAATCTTACGCATAGCTTAGGTTCCGTTGTAAAATCATAGTCTTAAGACGTGTGTAGGGTCTCCCTGCCTGACTTATAACTTGCTTTAAATTTTTTATAACGTCATTTTTATGAAGATAATTATCATGAATACACAACGGCAGTAAACCTCAAGAAAAGGGTAACACTATGAATAACAAATTCATTCACGATTGACACACAATAAAAGACACGACAATAATACACGATACATATCATCTTCTGGGTATACGCGTTCGCATACATATCATCTGCTGGGTATACGCGTTCGCATACATATCATCTTCTGGGTATACGCGTTAACCATCTCATTTCTCTCAATTTAAGTGGACTATTCCATATTTAATCTTTTCTCTTACAGGTACATGCATTCTATTTGTGTTCTCTGGTCGTATAACGTGTTTTTTTTTTTTTTTTTTTTTTTTTTTGGGGGGTGCATCCACACTTAATATTCCACAGGCTGAGATATAATAGATTTTCTGAACATTGGTCGTAAAATTAAGATTAATGACATTAAATGTACTGATCCAATGACTTTCTTAGTGATTGAATTTGATTGATTAATCAGACATGACCTCTCTTTCTGGATGTCACTGCAAAACCAGCTCGTTTCCGATCGGGGAAGGGCCAGGAATCAATAAACTTGGGCCCAGCTTCACAAACGTATCCGAGGAAAGAAGTTGTTCATAAGAAATAGCTTAAGAAAGACTATTTCCTAAAAATGTTTCATGAAGGTTTCATAGCTAATAACGTTCTTAAGAGCATTAGTAACTGTATGAAAGGTACAGCGTTGTCTTAAAATAGAGTTTGACATGTCCACAACTTTTGTAGGGCATCTAATTTAAAGGAAACTGCTCATAAATGGTGACAAATGTTAAGATTATAACGAGTCAAAGTTAAAACAACAGCAACTACACGGATTACGGCGGTGGCATTTTTGTGATATTTCTGCATGTGATAACGACGATGACTAACCCCCCCCCCCCCTTCCCACAATCCCCTTTGCATTAAAAAATACCTAGACAATGTTTTCCTGCAGGTGTATGTTTTTGTGACAAATGTTCCTACGAAAATATCGCCATCATCATGATCATCGTCATCATCAATCAAATCTATAATTTTCATATAATTAAATAATGTACGAACCATACTATAGTTGTCTGTAGCAGGAATCTTTTTCATTAACTATTCACATATGCCAGCAGCCAACAGCATGCTTATTCGCTTTAATTGACATCTATATATTTATTTTCCATCAAAAAAAAAATGTTTTAAATTCTATTTATTCCACTTTCTCATGCAACACATGTAATTTTTTCTGTTAGCTGTGATATTACGATCATCGCCAAACTCGTATGACCTGCACGTGTTCTCCATTATCTTTACCCAGCATGAACTGTTTAGAAAATGGGTATTAGAGGAGAGAAGAGCTATACAAAAAATTCAGACTTGTAGAGATCAAGTAATAAAGAAATATGAAAACATTGATTTTGCACGGGAACGGATATACATGATTTTAATAAAGTAGTATATATATATATATATATATATATATATATATATATATATATATATATATATATATATATATATATATATATATATATATATACCAAACCGAGCGGACAGTGCTGTCTCTGGATCCTACAGCAGAATGCTTGATAACATTAACAACAGTTTTAAATACGAAGAACTTTCCGCTCTGTTTGGTGTATATTTATATTTCTTGATAATAACCTATATATCTCTTAATTTATGTCGTAGAAATCCGGAGTGACTGTACTTAGATGGAGTGACTGTACTTAGATGAGAACTAGGTCGATATGCGGGTGTGTCTGCTACGCACGAATGTCTGTACCAGCGACTTTGTAGCATCATTTTTTGGTGATGTGTGCATGGTCGAGAGGGTGGACTGGTTGGTGCGTTCCGTAACCCGCGCTCTCGGGTTCGAATCTCCGTAGAGTACGAATGAAAATTTCTCTAACTGTATGATAATATTATTTCTTCGTATATATATATATATATATAATTTATATTTTTAAGCAATTATCACTTAAACGTTCCTGTACTCACTATACATTATTTGACGGTTACATTTATCAAGAAGAGAAATCAATGTTCGGTCTTTAGGTAGTTCATAAGATGCATCTTTGTAAAGACATTCCCAAGATATCTCTATGAAACAACTTACGATGTATCTTATGAAGTTCGTAAGAACTATCTCAAGAAGGATCTTAAGAAACTTTCTTTAGACTAGGCCCCGATCATTAATCTTTTTTTTTTTCTGTATGCCAACAAAAGTTTTTCATAATCGAAATGTGCTCCAGTTGCAAAGAAGAAAGGGAAGAAGTGGTTATATACTGATTAGATGATCCTTAACATGATAGGAGAGAAGAAGAACTGATTGGTTACCAGGGTTACGCATGTAGCCCCTGGTGTCAAAATAAGAGAATTTCCTTCACAAACCTGCTCGGTTGGAAGGGTTTATTATATATTCAGAATGCAACCGGGATTACTAGTATCTTAACACAACACAATATGTCACTCTCCTTCCGACAGACGAGAGTACTAGTATCTTAATACATTATGTCAGTCTCCTTTAGACAGTCAGGAGTACCAGTATTTTAACACAGTATGCCACTTTCTTTCCGAGACACGATAGTACCAATATGTTAATACATTATGCCTGCAGTCAGGTCAGGCTACGTCTGGTACCGTAAGAAACAGTAGATGGTACTACCTGTGCCGGTTGACCCAGAGTAGACAGTTACACCTGACTTTCTCTCGAAAGTCTGCTCTGGTGGATCAGGCGGCCGAGCAGATATGCGTGAAGGCAGATGGCAAGAGCTGTGTGGACAGCGCAGGACATATGCTCAGGTGCAGTTGGACCTTATGTCCATTCACTGCCTCCTGACCCGTCTCCAGACGTTTCGACATTGTCGTGCCACTTGATTCAGACAAGCCCGGACGAGAGAGTGAGGATGACTGTGTGCAAATTCTCCTCACTTAAACCCAACTCACGCGCAAGTCATGACAATATTCCCCTCTCCCAACCATATACCTTCATGTCCTGTGACGATAGGCGAGCGACAAAGCAGAATGTGTGGTTACACTGGGAGCTTTAGTTGTAGACCTGCATACAGGCAGCTCAGGGCATATGACTGCTTTCATTTGACCGAATCAGCAATGGAACTCGGCATCATCCTGGGCGTATTGAGCAGCCTATTTAGAATCACACTGCTCACATCCGTAGCATGAGGAAGGGGCTCGAAAAAGTGTCCTAAACATTGCTTGCTTCACCTTAACCCTGGTCAGCATGCCGCGGCTGATGGGATAAAACCTTGTCGGTCGAAAATCTGACAGGAAGAAAGGGGTGACGCCACTCATCATCAAGGCCTGGAATGTGCGCACAGTAATGAACAGTACATCAGCAGAGAGATGGTGTTGGGTTTACCATCAAATCACAATTAGCCATCAAACTCACAAATCTCCCAAAGCGCGTGAATGACAGACTAATGCAAATGAGATCCTCACTGTCTGGAAAAAGACATACAACTATCATCAGCGCTTATGCACCCACTTTGACTAACCCAGATGAGATCAAGGACAAATTTTATGAAGACCTGGAGTCTCTTATCGCAGAAGTATTCAAGGCAGACAAGTTCATCATCCGCGTTGACTCCAATGCTAGAGTTTGTGCAGATGACCAGACATGGCTAGGTGGCATCGGCAAAAATGGCGTTGGCAAATGCAACAAGAACGGACTCCTTTTACTAGGAAAATGCTCTGAACACGACCTCCTTCTCTCCAGCAGTCTTGCGCCTGCCAAACCGATAAAAGACGTCTTGGATGCACCCGCGCTTCAACAACTGCCATCTCCATGATAACGTCATCGTCAGAAGAAGAGACAGACAGGCTGTCTGAGTGACGAAGACCACGAGAAGTGCAGATTGCTAGACTGACCACTGGCACATAGTCTCCAAGCTCAATATCCAGAGTCAGCCTAGTGGACGACAACAAGGCAAAAAAGTCTACAGCTCAAGGTCTCCAGATTGAAACTGGAGAATTTAAAACAGGCGTTTATTGAAGAACTGTGCAGCTGACTAGAAACAATTGATGCGAACTCCGAAAACGTCGAGGAAAACTGGACATCCTTCAGCGACTCTGTGTACTCGGCTGCATTCTAATCCCTTGGCCCTGCCTCACGTAAACATCAGTAATGGTAACGCAAGGCTGAGTGATGGTCCCAGCCTTCTTCAGTATGATGTTCTCTGCCATGCTTACAGATGCATTTACGTGACTATGACAGTGGGATCGACATCATATACCGGACGGATGGCAAACTCTTCAATCTGAAGAGAATAAGGGCGAAGACGAAGTTACAGGAAGTGACTGTTCGTGATCTCCTATTTGCTGACGACTGTTCCCTGAATGCCAAATCTGAGTCTTACATGCAACAGAGTATGGATCATTTCTCTTCAATGCACCAACCTGCACCAGAAACGCTAAAATCAATACCAATCCGGTTTCATCCTCGAACTCGAAGGACGAACAACTACACATTATGCAACTTTCCTGACAACAGACGAGAATATTGATATCTTAATACATATTGTCACTTTCCTGACGAACAATTATATGCTTTTTTTGTCATATGCTACGCAAACCAATGACGTAAGGGAAAGTACAATTTCAGACAGGTTTTTTAAATAATCTTTTAAAATATAAAGTGACAAATTAAAGCATTTTAAACAGCTAATAGATTGTTCTTTAAAGCAGGTTCAACTGCGGATACAGTGATCATTCACAGATAAGAAACACAGAGACCTTTGTCTATGTTGTCAAAGAATAGGTTTTGAAGAGTTTGTTAGATATTAACCCTTTTACAGCATGATCCTCTTTACAGTTCAACATGATCCTCTCTACAGTTACAGAACGATCCTCTTAACAGTCACAACATGATCCTTTTTACAGTTACAGCATGATCCTCTTCACAGTTACAACACGATCCTCTTTACAGCTACAACATGATCCTCTTTACAGTTACAACACGATCCTCTTTACAGTTACAGCATGGACCTCTTTACAGATACAGCATGATCCTTTCTAAATTCACTTTAAGAAACAAAAATTGATTCTGTTCACGCACGCTCGTATCAAGGTAGAAAGTCGCTATATTTACAACAATCAGTCACGTCCGGAGTTATCATCAATAACTTTCATACAAATTTATCTATTTTGCCAAAAGCTGAAATCCCCGGAAGGTAAATGAATATATTGGTCAATATAAGAAGAATTACCCCCGCTAAAACGTAAACACTCATTCCTACATGTATGAATATTAACAAAGTGCGTTGTAATGGTGCCATATAGTCAAGCAAAGTTTGTTTTCCTACTTATAAACAGTCTCTATTTTAACGTAGATGACCTGCACTTTTAAGGGAAACAAATATCCCGATATGAACAAGTTTCTGATTTAATTTTTCATATCTTCAAAAACTTTAACTGACACAAACTGAATGGGAAATGTTTGTGAGTTTTGAGAAAACTAACTAGGTAGTGTTGAAACATGGGTTTTATGCAGTATTTTCACCATTTTTTAAAAACGTTTAGTCTTAAATTTAAATTAGAATAGTCAGTTTTATATATACCAGATCAAAGGCAGGATTTTATTTCCCTAACTTCAAAATTTGCAAAGCATGGTGAGGATGCTTTAAATGAATGGGTTGCCATTAAATACAGTATTAAAAGACTCAGCACGGAACACGTGCATTTCCTGACACATATAAATCATCTGTATTTGAGTAGAGGATACGCAAATGCATATATATCTCACATTTCAAACTATAATTGCTCTATTTACTGTGATCACCAATGAATTTGCCCGTGTAATGTAAAATAAGATTGTGCTCTTTTTCAGACCATATAATGTATTTTGTCTTCAGATTTTAAATTGCCGATTAGACGCCAACTCGTAATTTGAGCTTTGTATTAATTTATTTACAGGTCGCCAGTATTAAAGGTGCTTTTAAAGTTTTTACCCATAACTGTAATGCTAAGAATTGCGTACATCAAGTTACGGCAAATGTATAACCCAGTAATGCTTAATAGTTGAATTTCTTTGGTTGCTTCATAAGGTTTATTGCTTAAATTCTGCCTTCTCCCTGGGAACTTTTTTTCTATAATGCTGTTTCGTTTCTTTGCGGAGGGGGGGGGGGGGCAATAAAGAAGGATAGTTCCCAAGGGACAGGGCGATAATAGACTGAGTACATCAGATAACGGCATGTGACATAATTTCACTTTGGCGTGTGGCACTAGTGCCCGCTGGAACATGGATAATTTCCGTAGTCAAGTATAGTATCCCGTAGGCAAGAAGAAATACATACTGTTCTGGATCCTTGTAATCAGCCAATCGATACGCTATAATTTATCATGTGATGTACAAAATGTCATAAAGTGCTGTAATTGTCATGCACCTAACCATTGCACAGCTCATTTATTGCAAGCACATGGTTTGTTAATCATAGAGTTCCATAATAGCTGCTAAAGCTGTTCCATCCGAATTAATTGGTCATCGGATCTTTTATTATCATGATTATACAAAACAAACAAAATATTTACTTCTGGTTGAAATCAGAAAAATCACCAATGCACTTATCTTAGTTTGTACCTGTGATATAAATCTATAAATCATGTTAGGTCTAAAACTGTAAGCTTCGTGTAGTAAATTTATGAGACAGACATATATTTCAAGATTAATTTTCATACATACATACCCCCATATATATATATATATATATATATATATATATATATATATATATATATATATATATATATATATATATATATCTATATATATATATATATAAAGCGGACAAAATAAGAGCCTAATAACATGGATTCTATCGTTATGTCTCGTTTACATATTTGCACTATTTGTATTGAATTCATTTTCTGTAGTTCATAATGTATTGATATATTCTCTGTAGTGAATCTCTTCCTAAGAGGAAATAAAGATAGTCATACATACACACAAATAGACAGTTTGTATGTATTAGGGTTTAACGGCACGTCAGCACAAAAATGGCTATATGGTGCTAATTAATGGTAAAGTTATGAAACTGTTAATATAAAGAATTCCACAAAGCTTTAGGAAGATAAACCCTTCCAAATAAATGTAAACATGAATTAATACAAAGAAAGCAAATATCTTTTTAAAAAAGTAAAAGGTATATCAAATAAAAGATAAATATAAAAAATGCACAGAATAGTGTGTCACACTTTAGTGTATAAACCGCACTCCCACAAAGGGTCCAAGATTTTCTATCATGGTACATCATTTTAAAGTGCCATAATTAAGTTCACGTCTATAAACTTCTGTCTCACCGAGAGGAAGTTGATACACTCAACAAGAAAGCGTTGCACTGTTAGCGGACACTGCCAGGATATGCATTCTGGTTGAATGTTTACCGTTCAGGAGGCACGTATCATGTATGTGTGTCCTATGCGCGATCGGTACAATACCACCTCATCTCTGTGATTTGAATCATGTATGTGTGTCCTATGAGCGATCGGCACAATACCACATCATCTCTGTGACTTGTTCTAAATGAAGGAGGCCACCCTCAGTCATGAGTTTAATGTTATGAAACTTGTCTGTGGAGTTTTCATTCCACATATTTTGCCAAGTATATAGAATATCCGATTTGTATAATACTTGAAGTCAGCATATGGAATCTTCCATTCAGAAACGGGTGACTTCGGGGCAGCTCTGCCGTTTCATTACCCTTAATACCAATGTGACTAAGCAGCCAACCGTGAAGATTTTTGTTTTCTTCTCCATATTGCAACAACTGATATAAGGAAATGATATCATTCCTAAATGGAACTAATCAGAACATGTAACTTCAGTTGGTAATCAAACAAGAACCAACTTATGGAACTTATAAACAAATATGTCGGATATATGGATCTATCACCATGGACGATCAATGTATAAAATTTATACCAAAATATGAACAATGTATGATTCTATCACAAAGGACATCAAAGTACAGTATTTGTATCAAAATATGAATATGTATGTTTCATCCACAAGTAGGATCTTTGTATTATGGATTTTTGCTTATATAGCGATATTGAAGTATTTATTTCACTCATATAGCGATATTGAATAAGATTAATTCAAAAATGAAACATATGTATCTCGTGGCGTCCAGTAGACGATCACGATGTATTACCGGTTCCATAGCTCTCGTCAAATGGTCAAGGAGCCACCACGCATGGCCCGCCCCTCCCAGTCTGCTGAAGGATCCCTTAAGAGCCTCCTTATTCCACACAGTCCCATTGGTCACTAAGCTTTGGTCCCTCACTGCGAGTAAACCAGTACTGTCTTCCGAGCCAACGTCACCATCGACAGCAGCATACGGGTTGCACCAAACCACACAGAGTTGCACGACTCCCCGTCACAAAAACAGCTAAACATATAATGACTGAGCCGTGTGGTACACGAGACACGATGAAGCACGAATACAACAATATACATTATGGTTGTGGTTTGATCATCTGTATTTGTTATCTGTAGGAAATATTTGAATTGATCTTTTAGCACAAATAACACATTTATTGTCAAGGTTCTGAACGTCAATATAAGAAAGTTTGGCTTTACCCACTCTATTAATTATATGTATGATCTCCCTCTAATAGGTCGGTATTTATATGCATGCAATATCAAGTAATCTTAAGCAACCCCTTAACCTTTTTATTATAAAATTCTCTCCTTCATCGAACTGTATCTTTGTTGCTTTTCTATCTTTAAATACAACGTCAAATGCATAATAAAATTCGTCAAATCTTTTCAACTTCACTTTCTCAGCCAAATTATATTCAGAGAAAATAGCGATCACAGTCAAAATGTAATTGTATCCATTGCTATCCTTTGCGGACAATTGAAACTCGATATATATATATATATATATATATATATATATATATATATATATATATATATATATATATATATATATATATATACCTGCCACTGAAAATCATTGTCTTTTACATAAACTCTTTTGTATGGAAGTCTTGCTTTGTTTGCTTGTGTAATGTGCAGGTGGACTGCTCGGTTAACCATTCCTTTGGTTCGCTATATTTAATCTTCTTCTTAACTTTTTATGTGTTCCCATAATTGATTTACATTTGTGAAAGCAACAGGACTGCTAGGATTATGGTATAAATAGCATCTGTTATTTATTTTACAATTTGATTTTATTTTTAAATGACTATTGTTGTGATGAATTATACAGTCTTTGCATTAGTGACATCATTATTTTCAAACTTGAATACTAAACCAGTAATGTCTATATCACAAAGTAATATTGTTTTCTTTATTATTTAGATAGTGTAAAGATAAGGTTGAATATAGTCCTAATAAAAATAGTACGAGAAAATAGAAACATAATCTTGGCTATTTCTGACATCATAAGATATATTTTTCCATATTATAAATAAACTCCTAGATTTACAACCAATTTGTATTGAGCATGATGTGAAATACTTCGTGAATTAATTCTTCAAAGTGGACACAATTGCAACCATTAAAACTGCAAAGTAAGAAACATATATACATTTTATCTTCGAATAAATACATCTTTTGAATCTTATTTTGTTTCTTTCGTTTAAGACTCAAAGAATTTATTAGTTTTTCAAAATCATTATTTATTGACAAGACAAAAGCAGAGGTGGAATTCACCAAAAGTAATGTCAGATTGAAAACTGGTTCAGCGACTGCAATGTGTGAATTCCTCTCGAATAAATTATACTTTACAACGGGCAAACTATGATATAAATGCAAATATATTCATTTATTTTATTTATTTAGAAACAACACTGTAATATATTAAATGTGAAAGTTCAAGTTATAAAGGACCACCCTGTAATTTTTTAAATATTTTTATTAGCACTAAAACAATATGTAAAATAATATATAATATGTAAAATGATACTTGATTTTTAGAAATGTTAGTAAAGCCAAACCACAGAACTGGGTGCTTGGCCCTGCTGATTATTTTAGTTCCTCAGCAATTCAAGGAGCACACGGAAACCGGTCCACTAGTGTCGCCATCCTGATGGCGGGTCACCCGACATGTAAATCCCGTGTGGCCACTGAGGCCATGACAAGAACGCAGGTTAGACCTTACTCTCTAACTATTAGCAAGTCTGGAGACTTCGCATCTTCCATATTAGCAGGTGGCCGACCCACTAATATAGTCTATGTTTCCTAATAGCTTCATGTATATCCTCGATTATATATATATATATATATATATATATATATATATATATATATATATATATATATATATATATATATCAGATCTGGTGGTGTAATTATATATTAATATCTTTGTACTTATGCTAACGGTTAGTAAATATAAAATATATACGGTCAAAATGAGCTTAATAAAATATTCTTTCAAACGTCAAAGATATTCTCTGGTGTAATTATTTCAGATACTAAAGTGTTTCATAACTTTTTCGTTTATAATGAATCTAACCATATAAAATGAAAAAATACTGATATCAGCCAATACATAGATAACTGATTTTCAGATAATTTTGAAATCTATTTACCATAGAATAATGATCATCGTAGATAAATAATTAAAATCTAATTATCCTTTACTGTGTATGACATACAAATAATTATACAAAGCAATACTTTAAGTTCTGAATATTCTTACATATGTATACATACGGCGTGGAATGTTGTCATGTACCGATTTTATACAAATTTTAAAAACTATATACATGATTCATGTATCCGACAATATCGTAATCCATTAAATCAATAACGTAAACAATCCGACAATATCGTAATCCATTAAATCAATAACGTAAACAATCCGGAGTCAAATCCAGTTAATATTAATGAAATACACTAACAAACATGCACCAAGAAAAGTAAGAATTAAGATTTAAAAATTTCCATTTTTCATGAGCGTACTTGATAGCAAAAGTAAAGGAAGTCAATTATCTCCCTTTGAGTCAGATCTGATCTCTAGTATTCGAAGCCATTCTTATATTTTGTGTACGTTAACCAAATTACAGATCATATATACACTAAATATGTTTGCATTTTAAGCATACATTTTTTCGAGTGATTTTAGGTCTTCGAAAATGCAATTTCATTGCTTAAACCTATTTATGGCGAGGTGGTTTTGTTTTGAAGTAATATTAAGCCTAGAATTATTACTTCAAGACACAGCAGACAGTTTTAGCGCTTGTGAGCATTACTGTAGAGGAGAACTTATGGTTTAAAAGCCTGAAAAACATAGGATAAGATGGGAATTGATAGTTAAAACATTATTATTTTGTGTAAGTTTAAACCCAGTAAAAAAGTACTTGGGTTCTAAGCCAAAGTTGTATCCAATCCATGGGCAAAAATGTTTTTTTTTTTCGCCCAGATATTAATTTTTAAGTTTTAGAATTTTGAAGTGTAATTTTTGTGGGTTTTTAGAATTTAGAACATGATGATGTTTTGGCGATCAATCCAGATCTTACATGCTACTTGGCATCCATTAATCGTTGTAGATGGAGTTCAGATTACCCCCCCCCCCCCCCAGTCATCCAGGATCCGAAACCTTTGTTGTAATCGGTTTTTTCTCTTTAAATATGATACCAAATATGATAACTCTCACACAGTCAATGTAGGAGTTCAGATTACAGGTTCTAAAAAGAAGGACAGACGTAAATGATGAATCACCAGTTATCTGCACAAAGGTGTGCAGATCTAAAGGAGTGTATTGACCTTTATTTGATACATTAATAGCATTTTCTGTGGAGACCAACCGTTATGATTAATAGAATGGGGAAGGAAGTTAAGTAGAATATTGCATAGCGCATGACTGTATGGTAATTCGAACAATGGAAAGCATTTATCTATTTCCTGCAATGTCATCAATTTTACACCTATATTCCGTACGGACTTAAGTACAGGGGAGCTATAATTAATGATTAGAGAGATTCAGGGGATTGAGAACGACAGGCATATAGTTAACATGATACTAACAGAAGTGAATTAGGTCTGAACTACACGATGTATATAGTCATACATGCAGTCAGGTCGGCATCCTAGCCAAATCGCATGGTATGTTGCTATTGGCACACATTCGAGCAAGTATTACCCAGTTTACCCAAACTTCTTGGGTGGTGAACTTTGTGCCTCAAATCCGTAAAATAAGTCAGTCATTGTTCTAGCTTCATAGAAGTTCAAATGAACTAGAAATAAATGTATCTTATGACTTTAGCCAGTCATCAGATCGAAAATACAAGCCTGACAGTTGTAATGTACTTCTGTGAATAGAATCAAGAATGAATGTATGTGCACATCTCTGTGAAGAGTTTTAGGGAACTGATATATGATTTATGAGATAAAACTAGATAGAATAATCTTGTACCAACTCTTAACTCTAAAGCATCCTAGGAAATACATAACCAAATTGTACTGATGAAAGAAGCACGCATACTCTCTTTTCTGAATCACAGATCTCGAGGCATTAGAAGTTCCTTAAATAAGAAAATACATTTAAATGTACTATTTTGAACTGCATTTAAACGATGTATACACATCAAAAATATGTAATTTCTTCTGTTGATGGAATAATAAGCTAGGAAATGATACAAGATGCTTTTTCTTTGTTACCTTACCATTGTAAAACAACACGCTTCAGAAGGGACTGACGCTAAACTGTCCAAAATGAATTTCTATGAATCCAATTGAAATCCTTTTTTTTTTTTTACTGTCCTGTTATTCTTTCTAACTGCTGAGTGTTAAAACCATCTCTGATCTTCTTGAAATACTCCAACATACCAACTTTGGTAAAAAAAATAATTTTCGAGTTAACATATTCACAAGATGCAGCACAAATTCAGTACATAATTCGTTGCCATGACCTTAGATCTTAAACCTGATTTTATTTATAAAACATCATTAAACTTATTGTCTCAGACAATGTCTAAGTATAATCACATAGATTTGGCCAAATCTACAATTATTTTTTTCTGGAAACAAAAGTTATTGCAATGTCATAAATCCAGGTATTCTTGAGATACATCCACAAACTTGCTTTGAAAAAAATCCAAACATCTTTGTCTTTATTATCACGCGTACAAGACTGAACAGCTAAAAACCTAAGTGAAGACTTTTGACCTTAAAACCAATTACAGAGTGATGCATTTCAGCTTGTTTATTGGAAAACAATTAAATATGAAGTATGGTCACAATTCATCTGTATATGTACAAGTCACTGTGTCCATAAGCTCGATGTAGTAAAAACAATTTATGCAATGACCTTTGACATGACGATAAGGTCAAATAGGTCTGGTTTTCAAACTCCATAACAATCATGTGGATATGTTGGTGGTATGATCTGCAGCATTTTCATTCAGAATTGATAACATATTGTAAAACTCCATGCCAATGGAAATATTCCTGCAGAAGGAACAGCGATAACAAGATGTTTAGTGGGCACTATGGTGCCATGTTGGCGGTCAGATGAAACACCATTTTCATTCACAACCAGTTACATACTGATATAGTGTTTTTATGAAAACTGCATGTCGATGCGACCATCTGTTCAGGAGAAGTATCCATATTAAAACAAACAAACAAACACCCACACCCCCAACAACAAGCAAACAAGGAAAGACCAAAGCAAAATAACAAAACGCAAAATACGTCGATATGGCCATCAGTTCAGGAGAAGTAGCTGTAACGAGATTGTTCACATTCGGTGAAGTCACAACTGCATCATTTTCATTCAGAATCAACTACATAGAGTAAGAAGTGTTTAAGTGAAAACTCCATGTCTATACAACAATACCTTCAAAAGGAGCAATGATAACGATTTTCAAGATGGCCGCCATTGTCATCATGCTGGAAGATTGATCTGTACCATTTTATTTAAGCCGAACTCGATACTATAAAAAAAAACTTTTAGTGAAAATCCAATGTTTATATGACTATCTGTCCAGAAGAAATAGCAAGAACACGGTTTCTAAGGTAACCACCATGGCGGTCACATAGGAGGTATAATCAGCACCATTTAATTAGAGTCAACTACATATCATAAGAAGTAATTTTTGTGACTCTACGGTAATCCGTTAAGGACACATCGTAAATTTAGTCGTCTCCATTTACATGTAAATTTAGTCGTCCCCATTTACATGTAAATTTAGTCGTCCCCATTTGCATGTAAATTTAGTCGTCTCCATTTACATGTAAATTTAGTCGTCCCCATTTACATGTAAATTTAGTCGTCCCCATTTGCATGTAGGACCAACTAGATATTATACAATGCCTTTTAGTGAAAATTCCATGTCAATATGTTAATCCATTCAGCAGTAGGGCGATAACAAGATTTTAAAGATGGCCGCCATGGCGGTCATGTTTGATATCAGGTTGGACCATTTTCATCTCGAACCGACTAAATATAATAAAAAGTCTTTCACTCAAACCCTATGTCGATATGACCATCCGTTCAGGACAAATTGCGATAGCAATAATTTCAAGATGACCGTCGTAAAGGCCATGTGACAATACTAAACCTTGAGATGAATGTGTGTGTAAAGTTTCGTGACAATACTAAACCTTGAGATGAATGTGTGTGTAAAGTTTCAAACCTTGAGATGAATGTGTGTGTACAGTTTCATGACAATACTAAACCTTGAGATGAATGCGTGTGTTGAGTTTCATGACAATACTAAACCTTGAGATGAATGCGTGTGCACAGTTTCATGACAATATTTTCAGTAGTTTGCGAGAAGCTGCGATAAGAAACTTATGCTAACGGACCGACAGCAGACGACAAACCATCATCCGGTGCATGACAAGCCATCATCAGGTCTATGACTGTCTAACTGCAAGCTAGCATGTGGTCTATGACTGTCTAACTACAAGCCATAATGTGGTCTATGACTGTCTAACTACAAGCTATCACGTGGTCTATGACTTTCTAACAAAATAAAACATATTAAGATTGAACGCCATAGTAAGGTTCTTTGATATAAAGAGTCGAAAGCTTCTGTTTCGAGGTGTCTGACTGCCTTGATTGAATAATATACTATTAACTATAGAAAAGGACAATAGCTAGACTCAATAAATTTTTTTTACCAATCTTGTCAATAGAGATATTTAGCATATAACAATTCCTTAAGAAAAAGTACAATTCCTATGTCGATTGTTTCGAATTCGAGATAAAGGTTCTGAACAAAAATAAATAAATAAACAAAATAAAGAACAATTGTTTAACTTGAAATGGAATTAGAATTTTCAGCACAATTTTTACATCTGATTCGTTCGCTTTCCTGAAAATTTCCTCCGCTGTTCAGGTGATCGCTCTGTTTTACAAAATAACGTGATCCAATGAGTTATGTATGTTTTGACGCATGACTTACGAGTGTTTCACTAACGAGATAATGTTACGTTTTTCCGTAAGTTTTCCTTACATTTTTACGTACCTTTACGCCAGCTCCAAGGTAGGCGTAAGTGCAAAAGATAGTAAGTGTGTTTGTTTGTTGAGAGAGAGAGAGAGAGAGAGAGAGAGAGAGAGGGGGGGGTCTTTTTGAATGCACACTGACATTTCAATATACCGTATAGTCAGTCATTCGGTCTCATTCAACATTCCTATGCGTAGTTATACATTTTACTTAACTTATTAACCCGAAAAATATGAACAAGTTAAACACGTTAAATATCCAATCGTACTGATACTACGTCAAAAATTATAGCAGTAAAATAACCCATTATGTACCAAGTATCCCCGTCAGAGCAGTGGAATGTATTGATGTAAGTAAAAAGGAGGTAATCTATGTACAAAAGTGTAATCCATTGTATGTTCTATTCTACAGTTGTTATCCTTATACAGACGTTCTTTTTCTTGCATGGCAAGTGACGCTGTTATCATTTCAACCGTGTCATCGTCATTATCATCAGATAGTCGTATCGTCACGAAACTAAATTTAATAAGTGTTTCAGTAATGTTTCATAACAATAAATCCTTTTTCATTCAGATAATCGATAAACATTTGTCAACTAGAACACTAAATTAGTATTTACATGATATATCTGATGGAATACAAGATGTTCCCTTGATCTGATGGAATACAAGATGTCCTCTTGATCTGATACAATACAAGATGTCCTCTTGATCTGATGGAATACAAGATGTCCTCTTGATCTGATGGAATATAAGATGTCCTCTTGATCTGATGGAATACAAGATGTCCTCTTGATCTGATGGAATACAAGATGTCCTCTTGATCTGATAGAATACAAGATGTCCTCTTGATCTGATGGAATACAAGATGTCCTCTTGATCTGATGGAATACGAGATGTCCTCTTGATCTGATGGAATACCAGATGTCCTCTTGATCTGATAGAATACAAGAAGTCCTCTTGATCTGATGGAATACAAGATGTCCTCTTGATCTGATGGAATATAAGATGTCCTCTTGATCTGATAGAATACAAGATGTCCTCTTGATCTGATAGAATACAAGATGTCCTCTTGATCTGATGGAATACAAGATGTCCTCTTGATCTGATGGAAAATCAGTATGAGACTGGGAGTTGATTGACGTTAAGAGGTGGTGGTGAACTTTGTGTGAATGTGTAGATTTATGTTGGAGATTTACATTTATACACGAGAAATGTGCATAAAAGGACCAAAGTTTGAACAGGTCTCTCCACAATTTTGTTCGTTTCTTTGATTACCTGACTCAAGAACAATGATTTAAGTGATGAATCCATCGCGTCCGAAACGAATTCAGTAGAGTTGGAAGCCGATGAAGAGATCAGATCATACTTTTACCTTATCATTTAATCTTTCTTTTTCTCTGAATAGGCATTATCAACTATAATAAGAGCCACAAGAGTCTACAGAACTTGGGAATAAAGGCAGAAATAATCGAATTTATCAGAGCTGTAGTTTAGTACATTTTACTACTGTTTCGGTCAGGCAAAGAAGTTTACAAGGCAACAAGACATTGATCATGTTAATGTTTATTTGCAATCTGATATCGGTTCTTTTAGATCTGGGATGAGAACATCATGCGAAGAAACTTACAAAGTGTTTACCAGTGGGGTTAACAACCTGGTTTTCTATAACGTTATAAGCCCGATTTCGTTCATTATGTTTGTAGATCTGGTTATTTAGGAGATACACGGCTTTTATTGCACCTAGGTCACTGATGAAGGAAATTGAGTTATAGGCTTAGAGAGTGGCAAGAACAAATTGAAAATAATTTACGAGCAGGTGCCCAAAATTAGCTGCGTGTCATGCAACCATAAAATAGTGATCGAGACACGTGTGAGCCATAAAAAGTGGATATGGTTCTAAATCGACACGTGCAAATTGGGTTGGTAGAAATCCAAAGTATTTGACCCTCTCAAAATGCTAACCTGTAAATGCATTCGCTGCCATTTTCTTCATTCCCTGACGCTCACATCTATGGAGGTAAGCCCTAAATATATATGTATTTGAATGTCCCTGGTACAAGACAATGATTTTAAAGTATTCCCTGTTGATCAAATGTTGTTTTTGTTTTATAATTTCAACAAGGTAAAAAAATACAACATTTCTATTCAATCGAACAATCAGTTAATTGTGTTATTGAAACAGAGCTTTTCATATGTTTATTTTTGGGGGGGGTTGGGGGTTGGGGGGAAAATACAAGAAAAACTGAGAAACGAGATTCTGCTAAATTCAGTCAAAAACATCATCGTTGAAACTCTTTGCGGTTTTTTAAAAATAGTATTTTGTGCTATTTAAATATGTAGCCTTTTGGATATATCTCAGAATTGTTTTTTTTTTTCAATTACGTCTCTTCGTCTACTATCAGTTACAACTTCCTGCTCTAATTTATCCAATGGGACTTCATTTTTAATAATGTTTCTTTGTTGCATTTTACATAAAAGACAATATCGGCAATTTTAAAAACTACAATAATTTGTATAAAACATTTTATCATAAAACTTTTGATAAGGATATTCGGCGATCTGGAGGTGCTTAGTGTTTGAAGCTTTTTTAAAAACATTTTAGTTTCTAAAGCTGCCATTTGAAACTAATCAGATTTTAAATGTTCGGGAGAAGCTGTTGCACGCTGCTTTGTCAAACAGAAACAAGCGAATCATTCCGACTGTACTTTTCTTTGAAGACCTGATTATTTGTTTTACAACCTGTTTGTGACTTAGTGCACGCACTTCGCTCGTCTGTTGAATCTATCAGTGTTTGGAAATGTTTTCTTTCGTATGGTATATTGCAGTGTTTGTGAAACCGGCCACACCAACGAACCCAAAGGCATAGTAAATCATCATACAGTACAGTATTTTCTTATTATTGTTCTCTTATGATTATACAATAATGAGCACAGTTTTCTATTAGCAGCTACTAGCAGGAAACACTGCACCACACAGACTAAGCTGACGCTCTATTTTAGACACCTAATTCACTATGAAAAGGTTAACTTCAGACTTGATAAAAGTTTAATGAGGGGCGGGGAGGGGGGGGCGGAACCCTGGGGTGTGTGGCTAAGAAACTTTAAACACAAAACAATTTTTTTCAGATTACATACAGTATATTAAAATTTATCTTTTATACAAGAAAGTGTAGATTCTCTGTCAAAGCCGTTAAGTTACTTTGAGATAAGGGCTTGTGTACTGGACAAGAACCTCTAAATTAATGCTGAATACTGAATATAACGAAAGACAAGTTTTATGGATTTCCCATTTTAGTAATAAAATAAACAGAAAGTTGATTTATTGGAGCATTATATATACATAGCCATGATATATACTCCAGGACACTCATTGATGGTATTGGAACAAAATTACATTCATTTATCTGTCTCTACACAAAAGGCTCTTTTGACAGGTTTTATTTGCTTCAGAATGACTCATTGGTACTTAGGACCCCAAAATGTCACGGTTCAACTATTCTTCCCTCATTATAATGCAATAAAGGATAACGACTTGATTAAGTATTCTACAAGAAACAATTTATCACTGACACAAGTGCGTAAGTTATTGCTCGTGCTAATGTGGCAGAAATGATGGAAAGTTATATTTGATTTTACCAATGAAAATATCGTAAATCTGCAGTCTTAATTGGGAACAGAACCCCTTTCTTACAGTACATCATTATCCCTGGTCCTCGGGACTGTTTGAATTGGTTTCACTAAGAAGACGGGTAAACAAATTAAAAATATAAGTTCATTATCATCATCATTACCCTTTTCATTCTTAGCAGCACCGCCAACAAAACACCACTACGACCCCTACTTTGGGCAGAAGCACCACCAACAAAACACCACTACGACCCCTACTTTGGGCAGAAGTACCACCAACAAAACGCCACTACGACCACTACTTTGGGCAGAAGCACCACTAACAAAACACCACTACGACCGCTACTTTGGACAGAAGTACCACCAACAAAACACCACTACGACCTCTACTTTGGGCAGAAGCACCACCAACAAAACATCACTACGACCCCTACTTTGGGCAGAAGCAGCAGCAATAAAAGAAGCAATAACCACTGCTACTGATACAGTTCTACTACTAGCACTACCATCTCCCCCATCGCCACCGATTACTACTACTATAAGACCACGACGACGACGACTACAACTACAAATTAGTACAAGAACTACTACTACTACTTTCACTTCCATTATAACTAGCACTAATACCGGAACTAATGTTACAACTACTACTTTTACTACTCCCAATACTATTGCTACTTCCGGAACATTTACCAATCCTATTTATGAAGCTGATGTTGCTTCTGTTATTAATACCACTGCCACTTCTTCTAACAAATTCAATGATTTCTTTAATGCATTTTAGTTTCAATGACAATAGACGGATAATAACCATATATTTCCTGAAATTTTCCAATGATGATCAGTATTTAATATATGAAGAACAGGAGAGCATGGAGCAACGTGATAACATATTGAATTCGGAAATGAGTCTCTGAGACTTTTAAAGTAGCATGGAGCAACGTGATAACATATTCAATTCAGAAATGAGTCTCTGAGACTTTGAAAGTAGCATGGAGCAACGTGATAACATAATGAATTCGGAAATGAGTCTAGGAATGCACCTGAATGTACATTTAACTGGCCGGCGATCGGAAATTTAAGCTGTACTATTTAGTTCTGGGGTTGGGTAACTTTCTACACGAAGGTTTAAAGGGAAGTAACGGTACTGACCCCCAAACCCCTCCCCCTTTTTTAGGACTATGGGTACATTAATAACTGCTTTCTCTTTAAATATCATATTCTTAGTACATGAATAGTTCAATAATTGATAAGTTCAAAGGAGTACGCCCCACTTTGTTTTTTAAGACCGTCGATTCAATAATCAATGCTTTCTCCCTAAATCTCATAATCTCAGTAGATGAATAGTTCCATAATTGATCAGTTCAGGTTTATCATCACGAACTAGTGGTATAACTCTAATTTAACGGTACAGAACTGCACTTCGGCCTTGACATGGAAAAGTTTCCAATACAAACTAACACCAGAATCGATAATATTTAACTGGTGTGATGCGAATTAGATATATAATACACTTTGACAAACCAATCCACTTCATCCGGGTATTATACAACCAACTACATCAAGCATCAAGCATATGATATTCTATCAACACTGTTGATCTAGTTGTGAAAATGCAGGGCATTTGTAGCTATCATTTTGGTTGTGGAAATGCAGGGCATTTATAGCGCTATCATTTTCGTTGTGGAAATGCAGGGCATTTGTAGTTATCATTTTCGTTGTGGAAATGCAGGGCATTTGTAGCTATCATTTTCGTTGTGGAAATGCAGGGCATTTGTAGCTATCATTTTCGTTGTGGAAATGCAGGGCATTTGTAGTTATCATTTTCGTTGTAAAAATGCAGGGCATTTGTAGCTATCATTTTCGTTGTGGAAATGCAGGGCATTTGTAGCTATCATTTTCGTTGTGGAAATGCAGGGCATTTGTAGCTATCATTTTCGTTGTGGACATGCAGGGCATTTGTAGCTATCATTTTGGTTGTGGAGATGCAGGGCATTTGTAGCTATCATTTTGGTTGTGGAGATGCAGGGCATTTGTAGCTATCATTTTGGTTGTGGAAATGCAGGGCATTTGTAGCTATCATTTTGGTTGTGGAAATGCAGGGCATTTGTAGCTATCATTTTGGTTGTGGAAATGCAGGGCATTTGTAGCTATCATTTTCGTTGTGGAAATGCAGGGCATTTGTAGCTATCATTTTCGTTGTGGACATGCAGGGCATTTGTAGCTATCATTTTGGTTGTGGAAATGCAGGGCATTTGTAGCTATCATTTTCGTTGTGGAAATGCAGGGCATTTGTAGCTATCATTCTGGTTGTGGACATGCAGGGCATTTGTAGCTATCATTTTCGTTGTGGAAATGCAGGGCATTTGTAGTTATCATTTTCGTTGTAAAAATGCAGGGCATTTGTAGCTATCATTTTGGTTGTGGAAATGCAGGGCATTTGTAGCTATCATTTTCGTTGTGGAAATGCAGGGCATTTGTAGCTATCATTTTCGTTGTGGAAATGCAGGGCATTTGTAGCTATCATTTTCGTTGTGGACATGCAGGGCATTTGTAGCTATCATTCTGGTTGTGGAGATGCAGGGCATTTGTAGCTATTATTTTGGTTGTGGAGATGCAGGGCATTTGTAGCTATCATTCTGGTTGTGGAGATTCAGGGCATTTGTAGCTATCATTTTGGTTGTGGAGATGCAGGGCATTTGTAGCTATCATTTTTGTTGTGGAGATGCAGGGCATCTGTAGCTATCAATCTGGTTCAGAACCTCAATAGTGGAACGCAAAGAATACTTAGTTCCATGAAAGTTTTTTTAAAAATTCCATGACATCATTTCGCTTATACAACAGAGTCCTTGACATTTAATGGGCAACAAAAAAAGTAGGTCGCGTTTACGATTTTAAAGGCTGAGTTAACAAGAGCACCACAGAACAAAAGTGGTTCACTAGTTCATATGCACGATGGTACTGTTGTTCATAACAGAGCTCGGAGGCACAGAGGTGAATACTCCTGCTACTAGTCTATTTAGGACACACAGATCCCCAACCCCCCAACCCCCAGTACACACCCGCCCTCACAACACACGCACACACACTTTTCACAAATAATTACTTGCCAGCAAAAATCTGTTTCAGACGCTTTTGTCTTCTTTATGGCGTATATAAAACATATCCGCCTTCTAAGGAAGAACACAAAGCTGATAAACAGATTTTGTACCCTGTTTTGCTTTTTTGGGGGGATTATTTTGATCATAAAAATAAGAGTATCTGTCACTTTTAAGTTGTATTTATGGCCACTTTGCATCCTTCAGGTCTACATCAAGGTAAAATGAACTTGATTCGTATGCTTTTATTGCCTGATATGTCACATAAATATGAGGATGAGACGACCTTTGTAATCCGTCTTCCAGATTTGTATAATTTAATAACTTTTCTTGTCAAGTCTATGATCATGTTAATGACGGGGAGGGGGTACCACCAGTTTTGCCACTTTATAAGCCAGTCACTGTATAACACTTGATTTTATGTGTTACAGTGGGCTTGTGCTGTAAATATTCCGTCTCAGCCAACATCAAACAATTTGTTCTTTTATGAGCTTGCCTTTTTCAGCGTCATTATGTTTATTAATCGCAGTTGCGTCTTGCTTTGGCATCAACATAGCTTGAGAAACAGAGACAACTGACGCAAGGACACAAGGAGTTGCGTCTTGCTTTGGCATTAACATAGCTTGAGAAACAGAGACAACTGACGCAAGGACACAAGGAGTTGCGACTTGCTTTGGCATTAACATAGCTTGAAACAGAGACAACTGACGCAAGGACACAAGGAGTTGAGTCATGCTTTGGCATTAACATAGCTTGAGAAACAGAGACAACTGACGCAAGGACACAAGGAGTTGAGTCATGCTTTGGCATTAGCATAGCTTGAGAAACAGAGACAACTGACGCAAGGACACAAGGAGAAACCTTTAAAATAACTTAGTTCATCCATAATATTTAAAACTATTTTAGACCTGCATAGGTGAATTCAAATAATCGATCTTATCACTTCAAAGATACAATATCAGATAGATTACAGGATGATAGCCAAAAATATGGTAAATTATCGATTTCTTTTAATATGAATAATAATGATTTTTTAGTGCAAATGTTGAGAAAAGTTTAACAATTTTAAAGAATCCCTAAATAGTTATGGTTTTAAAGATAAGAACAAAACTTACACTACTACAAAATAATTATGTAGCTCAGAGCTGCTATGCTCAGTGGCTAGCGTGCCAGACTCGCTATAGAAAGGGTGCGTGTTCGAATCCTACCACCGGATCAGCCCGGATAAACTACCGTCGTGTGTCCTTGGGCAATGCACTTTACACCAATTGTATGACAATAAATAAACTGTTTGCGTTGTTGCTGTGCTGTAAATTACCAAACCAACCCAACATATCTTAGCTCTGACATACACACAAAAATATGCAAGTTTTAGTTATTTTACCCCATTGCGGCCATGAATACGTGTCCGGGAGTATAAATAAGAAAGGAAACAAAAGCCCGTGCATGGGCAAGCAAAAATTTAAGCATTGAAAGATACACAGTGAGCTATCGTTTTCAACATTTGTATGCGACAGTTTTACCCCGAATTTCCATTCTGCAAAATGGTTCCTCAGAGACACCAAGTAAAGGGCAACATTTGAGGAAAAAGATACAAGAATTAGTAATTCATAACTTGAATTGATTTGTTACGGTGACAGATAATTAATTGAATGTTTACACTATATTTTAATGTGTGAGAGAGGAACTGACAAGAGAGACATTGCGGTACCAGCAGACACACAAGCAGGGCGTAAAGAGCAGAAGAAAAAAATATATCAAGTACACACACGTGACCAGAGGGTCTAGAAAGGAAATCAAATCGTACCAATAATACACGGTGCTCTAGGAATAATACCACATAGACCGACTATGGGGACTAGAAATGTTGCTAAATTGCTAATGCCCAACACACTCCAAACAGCTGCATTCGTGTGGACCTTCAGGATTTTATGAAAAGTAATTGATATCTAAGACTGCTCTAAGTAGCCCGGTTTCTTGAAGGAAAAAACAAAATAACAAGCAATAACTAGGACCTTCCAATCAAAGACCGTGAAAAGAATCGAATAATAATAATAATAATAATAATAATAATAATAATAATAATGATATTAATAATAATAATAATAATAATAATAATAATAATAATAATAAACGTTTTTGATCGCGACCCTAAATACCGTCTTTTGCGACCCAAAATGCAGTACCAGTCGCGAGGGACCGAAAACTCACGGTGTTATCATACATTAATCAAAAAACCCCAAATCGTTTTCAGTTACTGAAGTAATTGTAAGGACTCATGGTGATCCCACAACCAATATTGGACATAAGTCGCATATAAGTACACAAATAGATCTGCAGGGATGTTAAAATAAATCGAGTATTTAGTACTAACACTGTTTCACTTGCTACTAAGGGAAACACCATTTATTTTATTTTATTTTATTTTAGTTTTAATTTTTTTTATGGGTGAGAATTTTTTTCTAGCCAGGATATTGTTTTCTCGTTTACCTAAGACAAGATAATTTATTCTTTTCAACTAATATAATGGATATACTAGGTTCTATTTTTCTATAAATCAAGGCTAGAATTTTTTTCTCAAACTATTTGTGGACCGGAATGTTTTTTCTCTCCAAAAAATCCTACACCGCCCCCCCCCCCCCCCCTCACACAAATGAAATGTTCGGTCCCTAATTCATTCAATCTTCAAAGTTTATCGGGTACTACAGCTGGTCTTACATCAGGGCGAAATTTACAAAAATGGGAGGTAATAACAGGCTTTCGTTTCAGTTAAGAATCCATGATTCAGATTTAAATTTTCCTGTGCAGACAATCAATCGTAGGCCAAAATTAAAAGTCATAAAAATACAATGGGAAAGTCAAAACGCTATTACATTTGCATAGAAATAAGTTTAGATTGAGAAAACAATATATCTGCACCTAATTAAAAAATAAGTACTTTTGAGGATAGATGTGGGTTTAGCTCATGTTAAGCTAAAGCCTAATGCCAGTAACTACTGTGTAACTAACTATTCTGCAACTGTATAAGAAACGTTTTTAAAATGGCCTGATGATGTTTTAAAATGACCTGATGATATGTTTTAAAATGACCTGATGATATGTTTTAAAATGGCCTGATGATATGTTTTAAAATAGCCTGATAATATGTTTTAAAATGGCCTGATGATATGTTTTAAAATGACCTCATGATATGTTTTAAAATGACCTGGTGATATGTTTTAAAATGACCTGATGATATGTTTTAAAATGACCTGATGATATGTTTTAAAATAGCCTGATGATATGTTTTAAAATGGCCTGATGATATGTTTTAAAATAGCCTGATGATATGTTTTAAAATGGCCTGATGATATGTTTTAAAATGACCAGATGATATGTTTTAAAATAGCCCGATGATATGTTTTAAATAGCCCGATGATATGTTTTAAAATAGCCCGATGATATGTTTTAAAATAGCCTGATGATATGTTTTAAAATAGCCCGATGATATGTTTTAAAATGGCCTGATGATATGTTTTAAAATAGCTCGATGATATGTTTTAAAATAGCCTGATGATATGTTTTAAAATGACCTGGTGATATGTTTTAAAATGACCTGATGATATGTTTTAAAATGGCCTGATGATATGTTTTAAAATAGCTCGATGATATGTTTTAAAATAGCCTGATGATATGTTTTAAAATAGCCTGATGATATGTTTTAAAATGGCCTGATGATATGTTTTAAAATGGCCCGATGATATGTTTTAAAATGACCTGATGATATGTTTTAAAATGACCTGGTGATATGTTTTAAAATGACCTGATGATATGTTTTAAAATGACCTGATGATATGTTTTAAAATAGCCTGATGATATGTTTTAAAATGACCTGATGATATGTTTTAAAATGACCTGGTGATATGTTTTAAAATAACCTGATGATATGTTTTAAAATGACCTGATGATATGTTTTAAAATAGCCTGATGATATGTTTTAAAATGGCCTTATGATATGTTTTAAAATAGACTGATGATATTTTTTAAAATGACCAGATGATATGTTTTAAAATAGAACGATGATATGTTTTAAAATAGCCCGATGATATGTTTTAAAATGACCTGATGATATGTTTTAAAATAGCCTGATGATATGTTTTAAAATAGCCTGATGATATGTTTTAAAATGACCTGATGATATGTTTTAAAATAGCCTGATGATATGTTTTAAAATGACCGATGATATGTTTTAAAATGACCAGATGATATGTTTTAAAATAGCCCGATGATATGTTTTAAAATAGCCCGATGATATGTTTAAAAATAGCCCGATGATATGTTTTAAAATAGCCTGATGATATGTTTTAAAATAGCCCGATGATATGTTTTAAAATGGCCTGATGATATGTTTTAAAATAGCCTGATGATATGTTTTAAAATGACCTGATGATATGTTTTAAAATAGCCTGATGATATGTTTTAAAATGGCCTGATGATATGTTTTAAAATGACCAGATGATACGTTTTAAAATGACCTGATGATATGTTTTAAAATGACCTGATAATATGTTTTAAAATGGCCTGATGATATGTTTTAAAATAGCCTGATGATATGTTTTAAAATGGCCTGATGATATGTTTTAAAATAGCCCGATGATATGTTTTAAAATGACCTGATGATATGTTTTAAAATGACCAGATGATATGTTTTAAAATGACCTGATGAAATGTTTTAAAATGACCTGATGATATGTTTTAAAATGACCAGATGATATGTTTTAAAATAGCCTGATGATATGTTTTAAAATAGCCTGATGATATGTTTTAAAATAGCCTGATGATATGTTTTAAAATGACCTGATGATATGTTTTAAATTGACCTGATGATATGTTTTAAAATGGCCTGATGATATGTTTTAAAATGGCCTGATGATATGTTTTAAAATGGCCTGATGATATGTTTTAAAAGCGCAGGATTTGGTCTATGTGCCCAACCTGAAAATAGTTATTAAAGAAAATATTCGAACACCATATATGGCTTCTCCCGAGTCTAGGAGTAAATGCTACGCGTTCGACTGAATAGATTTCTACATATACCAGATTTAGGCTGTCACAACAACTTCTTTGTTCGTTTATTTCTATACAATAGTCAACAAAAAGAAAGCATTTAGTCTGTAATGATATGAAAGCGTTTCGTCTGTAATGATATGAAATAATTTGATCTGTAATGATATGAAAGCGTTTGGTCTTTAACGATATGAAATAATTTGGTCTGTAAAGATATGAAAGCGTTTGGTCTGTAATGATATGAACTAATCGGGTCTGTTATTATATAAAAGCGTTTGGTCTGTAATGATACGAAAGCGTTTGGTCCTGTAATGATATGAAATAATTTGGTCTGTAACGATATGAAAGTGTGATGATATGAAAGCGTTTGGTCTGTAGTAATATGAAAGCGCTTGGTCTGTGATGATATGAAAACGTTTGGTCTGTAATGATATGAAAGCGTTTGGCCTGTAATGATATGAAAGCGTTTGGTCTGTGATGATATAAAAGCGTTTGGTCTGTAATGATATGAAAACGTTTGGTCTGTAATGATATGAAAGCGTTTCGTCTGTAATGATATGAAATAATTTGGTCTGTAATGATATGAAAGCGTTTGGTCTTTAACGATATGAAAACGTTTGGTCTGTAAAGATATGAAGCGTTTGGTCTGTAATGATATGACATAATTTGGTCTGTAAAGATATGAAAGCGTTTGGTCTGTAATGATATGAACTAATCGGGTCTGTTATTATATAAAAGCGTTTGGTCTGTAATGATACGAAAGCGTTTGGTCCTGTAATGATATGAAATAATTTGGTCTGTAACGATATGAAAGTGTGATGATATGAAAGCGTTTGGTCTGTAGTAATATGAAAGCGCTTGGTCTGTGATGATATGAAAACGTTTGGTCTGTAATGATATGAAAGCGTTTGGCCTGTAATGATATGAAAGCGTTTGGTCTGTGATGATATGAAAGCGTTTGGTCTGTAATGATATGAAAACGTTTGGTCTGTAATGATATGAAAGCGTTTGGCCTGTAATGATATGAAAGCGTTTGGTCTGTGATGATATGAAAGCGTTTGGTCTGTAATGATATGAAACGTTTGGTCTGTAATGATATGAAAGCGTTTGGTCTGTGATGATATGAAAGCGTTTGGTCTGTAATGATATGAAAACGTTTTGTCTGTAATGATATGAAAGCGTTTGGCCTGTAATGATATGAAAGCGTTTGGTCTGTAATGATATGAAACGTTTGGTCTGTAATGATATGAAACGTTTGGTCTGTAATGATATGAAAGCGTTTGGTCTGTAATGATATGAAAGCGTTTGGTTTGTAATGATATGAAAGCATTTGGTCTGTAATGATATGAAATAATTTGGTCTGTAATGATATGAAATAATTTGGTCTGTAATGATATGAAATAATTTGGTCTGTAATGATATGAAATAATTTGTTTCGGTGCAGACTCTATGTACTAAAGCGTTAGACATTCTTAAGATTTATAACGACTTCCGCAATCTTCATTTCTTCTTCCAGTAACATTTTGGAATAATCTCCGGTATTTTGATAAATTTATATTTCAGAAATAGACTTTAGTCCAACTGAACACATGTATCCTTCGGTATTGAATGAATGATAGCAAACCCTAGGCTAAACAGTTTGGGATTTTGATGAGGAAAGTATATGATTTAAAAGTCAGAAGTTCATTTACAAAATTATTGTGAAGAAAGAAAAAAGAAGAAAAAAATCCATATGATTGGGCGTGTGTATCTCTCTCCCCTTGTCTTCGAACACACACACACACACACACATCTATAATTACATTTTTCATTTTCATTACGATTTCGTATATGCTGATCATACAGTTTGCACAGCATTTTCTTCAATTCATACTTCACTGAACTTAAGAAAATAAACTATCAATTCTTTATGTATATATATATATATATATATATATATATATATATATATATATATATATATATATATATATATATATATATATATACTTTGAAGTCTGGTATATATATATATATATATATATATATATATATATATATATATATATATATATATATATACTTTGAAGTCTGGTACTGCGAGGTAGGTGTGGCAAAGAGCCGTAAGTTATAAGTTAACAAATGTTGTACAACCAATTTATTCTAGATCAGAATCATATCTGTGTGTGTCAATAAGGCTATAATTATTTTTTTTCTTTTTTTTTATTACGATTTCCATCATTATATTTGCTCATTTTGGTAATTGGCCATCCGTTAGTCCAACGTTGGCCCAAGCTGTCAAAATGACGTTGACCTAACGTCATTGTGCTCATTGGCCCTCTGTTGGGCGAATGTTGAACTGACGAATCATCATAAAATTGTGACATTGGGCTGATGTTGGTTAGACAATGCTCACCGTTAGGCCAACTTGTCCCGACACGTTGGCCCAAAAGAGGGCCAATGAGCAAAGTGACGTTGGGCCAACGTCATTTAGCCACGTTTGGCAAACGTTGGCTCAACGTGACGTGGGAGTACTCTCTGAGAGGTTCAGATACCCTGGAAACAGGGAAGTGAAACCTAAGTGGGTAAATAAAAATGTTACAATCTAGCTTGGCTGCTACCTTCTCGGCACTCTCTCTCTCTCTCTCTCTCTCTCTCTCTCTCTCTCTCTCTCTCTCTCTCTCTCTCTCTCTCTCTCTCATTTTCACATATGCTATTGATCATAAATACATTTACTTAATCGGTCTGAATTCTGTGCGACATTTGACAGAGTGAGTTGACCATTTTAGCCCCGGTTACTAGAGCTGATTTTCTGATATAAAAGATTGCTTTTTTTTTCTTTTTTTGTGTGAAAGTATTCTATATTGATAGTAATCACAAGCACTCCAACCCCCATCCCCCTTCTTTGCCTATTACAGAGGCTTAATATCAGCTTTTATAGAGCCAGATTGGTGACTTCAACCATGTTCATGCTTTGGTCTCAGGTCCATACAGAATGGCGACTCTCTCTCTCTCTCTCTCTGAAAAGTCTTCATGTTAAGTAGAGGTCTATATCATTTTCATTAACCACACATATTGAAAGCTTAGAAACTAGAATTTTAGGGATGAAAGTTGTACGCTACTGCAGTTGACGGTATGATTTTGCACTTTATTCATTTGCATATTTATCCACCATGGAATTAATTTTCTTTAAATTGATTTAATTGTCCTGTATGATTATTTTACTGACAAATGGTCAATTTGTACCAAGGTTGACAGGAAACTGCCGGTCGTTTTCTTATTGGCTATGTGCAAATTATGGACATTGATCGGTATTTTGAATGTATTCGTTCACAGCATTCAGGCAGAATATATTAAATGCATTTTTGACAGAATTCCCATTATTATGTCGTTCATGGGAGTAAAATTGAATTATAAGCATTGACTATTTCATCCAAGTATGAACTGATAAACGCTGTTCAAACATAAATATGATCCGTTTCATGGATTATGCAGTTTGTACAGCGTGTTTTCGATTGATACTTAAGATAACTCAAGAAATAAAGGGTGAATCCTTAAATGAGTCGACGAATGATGGAAGAAATGGATATAATGGCTTCGGTCCCTTTTCCTTTTTTTCGCTCCTTTTTTTCTTTTTCTGAGAGATTCGTGCACCAGAGTATTATTTGCATTACACTAGCTAAAGACTTTTTATCACTGCTTTTATTTTTGATCTCTTTTTTCTAATATGCATTTCTAATCTGATTCTTTTCGACGTCATGTTTACAAGTTATAGTGAACTAAACTGTGACTGTCAAGCGACCTTTCACATTGATTAATTTAATAAATGTTCGATGTTTGATAATCTCCATAATGCATCCATTCTAAAGTAGTTTCAACATTTATTCTGTGCAGAAGCTGGTTGTGTTATCGGTGTTACTACGAATGACAAAAGAGAAAGATTTTAGAAAAGGAAATACCTCGTGAAAATTTATCCGGTGGTGCAGTGCAGCTAAAAATTATCTTAATCTATTTCAAAGATTTAACGATGTTGTCAAATGTGCAACTACACCGGATTATATAATCTTCAAAACTGTATCGACAATTTAATTTGAAAATTTGCAAAACGGTAACTTGTTTGCAATATTTAAGTGAATTTGCAAAATAACGACATAAATTCTTTTATGTAGATATCGGAGATACTGGATATTCAGGAGTCTTAAAATGTTTAGATCGTCAAACTTATTTTACATCAAATACCCACCCCATTCTATCCCATCCTATCCCATCCCGCCTACTAAATCACACACAAATACTTATAATGGCAACGTAAATGTATACATTTTCGAATGCGTATAAATAATGAACTATAATGAAACAAATACTGCAATCCCAAGAATTTGCATCGAATTTTTTTTAAAGATAGAGTTTAAGAAATCTCCCATATTAGTCATCACAAAAACACATAATAGCTCTTGAATAGAGGACATACAAATATTTTTTCCTAACAAACCATAGTGCTTTTATCAGTCAATGTAAAATATATTAGTTAAATGAAACGTTAACGCTTTTTGATATAAGAACATACGTACATACTTGTCAGATCGAAGTGTTCACAAAAACGAAAATCAAATCAGCTTCAAGAACAAAAGAAACGAAAATCAAATCTGCTTCAAGAACAAAAGACACTGTAGAGTTAGTGCAAATTCTAGACCTTGGCAATTTCATGGAATGCATGCAGTGACAGAATGCGTCAATTAAAGAAAATGACGCTTTTTACGCAACAATCTGATATCGTGTTAGATGCCATTTCATTACCATTAATACTAATTGGACCCGACAACCAACAACACAGAATACTTTTTCCAGGTTTTATGAGCAAATCATGTTTCTGTAAGATTTTCAATATTAACGGATTGTCAAATGTAAGGTTTTGCAAAGCTTTCAGTGTAAAAGTGGAATCCAAAAAGATGGTGAAATTTGTGTTTTGTGAGGCTTCGATGTATTTCAAAGAGCTGAGTGGGGGTGTAATTTCTGCGATAAAAAATGGAGGCTTTATTCGATAACCAGCTTGAGAAGGTGCCGTGGGTGGTGCCGCGACAGCTGCAACCTTGTGTTCATCTTTCGAACTGTCTGTATACAGGGACTTTTGGCCCTTAAAGTTTTTAGCCGAAGTACTTCTCTTCAGTGTTAGGGCTGTATAAATTGTCAGCAATTAGCACTAAATGGGATACAAGGCTTACGTACAATGCTTGTTAAAAATATGCTATATGACGATGAAATCATTATTTCAAATGTATCAATGCTCATCCATTTTCAGTAAAACCATTAACAATGACATGTCGCCAGGAAGCAAGTGGTAAGTTTTAAATTACTAGATGAGATATTCCGCGTGAATTCTTCCAGCAGATATGTTGATGGTAATGTCCCATATGCTAAGAATTGTCTTTCCATTATGTCTTTTTGAAACGAGTACAAAATGCCCTGTCACCATTTTATTTCTGTCAATCTTTAATGGATTTTTAAACAAATCTTTCTTTTGTTTCTTAATTTTCTGCTGATATGTCGATGTTAAATGATTTCTGTGTGCATGAGATGACACTCCAAAGATAATTACAACCATTTTGATTTATGCCTCGTCCTTGCTTTGATCGACTGCCACTATTACTCGACTATTCTCAACAGTTATGGTGCTATGCACTCAATATTAGACACAACTTTATTTGTAAAACATTTACCCTGCGGCAGGCGTGAAAGCAAAGCAATTTAGCAAATTTTTCTTATACATAAACATGAAGAAGAGTCTAGTAAAAAAACATATATCTCATGGACAGTCAACTCATCTGTATAAGGATGGATAAAGAAACCTTTTTTCTCTCACTCAACAGTGGTAGAAACTGATAAACTTTATGTGAAAGAGAAGATATCAAGGGACCTTACAATTGCAGTATGAAATAATGAGTTTTGCTTCTCCATATATAATGAAATGCTCCTGTCTTCAAAAACTTTCTTTTTAATTCAATAGCATTAAAAAAACTTTCTTTGTTTTCAAACCTAAACTGGACCCAGGACAAAATATAGCTGAGTTAAAATATAACTGATATTGATACTATTTTTCTCGATAGAAAGCAAAATAGTGACATGGAATTGCTCATGCATACTGGAAGCATATAGCAACTGCATTATGGAATTGCTCATGCATACTGGAAGCATATAGCAACTGCATTATGGAATTGCTCATGCATACTGGAAGCATATAACAACTGCATTGTGGAATTGCTCATGCATACTGGAAGCATATAACAACTGCATTGTGGAATTGCTCATGCATACTGGAAGCATATAACAACTGCATTGTGGAATTGCTCATGCATACTGGAAGCATATAGCAACTGCATTATGGAATTGCTCATGCATACTGGAAGCATATAACAACTGCATTATGGAATTGCTCATGCATACTGGAAGCATATAACAACTGCATTATGGAATTGCTCATGCATACTGGAAGCATATAACAACTGCATTGTCATGTTAGGATAGTAATGCTAATAACATGCGTTTTCATCATTAAATTCTCCATCACATCATTATTCTGAAGGAAGCATTCAGGGACAGCATATGCCCTTAGACGTTTCACAGTAGGAAAGAGAACATAAAACAGAAAGTTTTAATTTGAAGAACTTTTTTTTATCTAACATTAGTCATATTAAATTGGCAATTAGAGCCTTGAGGAACGAATTCTTCAAAATAAATGACAAATCCAATTAACTGAAATACACTGATGAACTAGGAATTCAGATAAATAAAGAGGAAACGGAAATCAAGGCAGTCATAAAATGAAGAAAGCCATTGATTTTACATTAAGCTGAATATATCGTAGCTTGCGTAAGCAGCTAGTTGGAAAAGTCTTTAAACTGATTCCCATAAAATCTCCATTGGAAGATATTTGCTTTGCTTAAAAGGAAGTTTTGTGTCTAAGTGTAATATAACATTGTGCATTAATTATTCATTTAGTGATTTAATGTCATGTAAGCGATGCCCCTAAACTCATTTGGGTAGTTTTGAACTTGCATAAAATTATGTATGTATATATATATGTATATATATATATATATATATATATATATATATATATATATATATATATATATATGTGTGTGTGTGTGTGTGTGTGTGTGTGTGTGTGTGTGTGTGTGTGTGTGTTAAACTTCATCTTTTACAGAATTCACGAAGTCACGAAACTTGAAAAACGCTTACACACTGTATGAACGGCCGTAGTGAAGCGAAGGTTGTTCATGCATAGTGTGTAATCGTGAAGTTCAATTTGTAAAATTACAAACAGGTATACATATATAAAACCGAATCTCAAGGAACAAAAGATCTATATTTAACCATTGTTTGCAAATATTGTCCAAGTGCACTAATACGCGAGAGTTTCCTTTCTGCTATTATGAACTTAATAACTACTAGTTTTCTTCGTTACATGATGCTATTTTAACCAATCCAAAAGACTCTAACAAAGGCTTAGTCAGATTTGTAATTATTCTATAAATGTACATCTCTTACAATTGGACAGCTTATTGTACACTAATTGATGCAACATAAATGGAGATCGGCGTACTACACTGAGCTTATTTTCAATCTGTTTAATTCATTATAATAAAAGATGCGATGCATAATCTCTTAGTTACTCTGTGTTTGCTTATCAGGTCTGTATGTAGGTTTATTTTAAAAATTATAATTAAAGTACAATTGATGCTCAGCAATACATCGTCGTTTATATAAATCTGTTCGTGGGGATATATGAATGCTACTCTGTGAATGCTACTCTATCAATGCTGCTCTAGTAATATGACGTTTAATATGCAACAAAATATGTGTCAAGATGTTACGAACACTGTTTTCTTGTCCATTTCCTTTTACAAGCATCAAACAGCTAATAAACGGAATATGTTTAAAATGGGTGTTCAACCCATATTTAACAATACTTTTTTTGCGGTCCTACTGCAAATTATATTCTTATGTCTACATTGTGGAGCTTTGCAGTACCGATATGGTGCAACTTATTAATAAAAACAACCTTTTTACAACTGTATTCTTCTAAGCGATTTTTTTTTCAGTCGTCAGTGACCTGTCCTGTTATACAGAAACCAATGTTTCTCGAATGTATCCATATAAACAAACAACATCTGGAATGTTTTGGAAGATATATAGAATACTGACTCTGGTGAGAGAAAAATCTCGATCCAAGAAAGTGAGAGAAGCGACTTGACTGGTTCACTCTTCTAGCTTTTTGCGGTTGAATATTGCACATGGAAATCTTCTGTTGATCATTAGATTCAGAAATTTTCGAGACGAAAAAATAAACAAGTGTTGGAATATATTTAACATTAGTCAGTGGATATTGGTATTTATTAACGAAACATAACATGTTTCGCGACATCAGATTTACCTGAATTGAAGATTTGGAAATTGATGTTCAATCGAGTGTTTTAATAATCTGATAAAAGAGTGACTGCTTAGAATAACCACCCTCATTCGGTAGTCCTTATATTTGATGAGTCTCAGATGCAGACTCGTTGTAATGCATTTGAATTTGTTGAACCTGTTTATTGAATTCAAATTTTACATTCTATCGCACTCCTGCTTCGATGAAATGAAAAAAGAGTCAAAGTCACCAAACAAGCTTAATTTTAGCTATTTTGTGACATACTTTTATTTCATCCACATGTATAATTTGAAAAATATAATAAACGACCAGTCGTACTCTGTTTTCCTTGTTCTGAAGTGTGATGTATACTGAAATATTCTTGATGTGTAATTTCCGTCTAACATAGGAATAAAGTGACCTTTAATTTATGTATGTACTTGAAATGATCATGCAGACCATATGACAAACTCATTTCCCATGACATTCTGTTCAGGAAAAGATTTGCCACTAACACATTACCATGATCCTTTCCTTGTGCATCAAGATTTATTACTCTGGACCAGTTATCATGCTGCAATCTTACAATTCATACGAGACAGGTAAGCAAAAAGGGAAAAACTTGTTTATGAAGCTTTTCGCTTACTATCCCACGTTGTGTTTGACCTTCTTCTATGTTATAAACTTTTTGTGGTTGCATAAGTATCCCGTTTTTTTTCTGGTTAAGCATTCTACTTTTGGTAGCCTCTTTTAAAATTACACATATATACGATTTTTGGCTACGGTCTCTAGTGCATCACGTGACTATAATCTACGCTAAATGTAAGATTATTTTACTGGTACATTCTGGAGATTTTTCAAAATGTGCGTATGAGGACTGAACAAATATATTTTCAACTTTAGATATTTGCTGTGGAAACTCAGAAAATGACATACACAAAGAATATCTTCTGTAGCATGAAATATATTAAACAAATTTATAAAAACTATATGTCAGTCTGATAATGCAAGGATAATCTTCCATAAAATGTCAACATTTCTCAAACTTGTAAGATGAGCTGCAGTGTCATCTTCAAGCAGTTTTGTCGCATTGAATACCCACCATGAACACTTAATAAAACTTTTTGTCGGCAGGAATGGTAAAGATTTAGCCATTACATGCATGTAGGCAACTTTTCCAATGCAATAATTAACACCCTTGCAAGACTATATTGCTTCAGTAGTTGTTTATATTGTCGTGGCTTGAATTCTATTTGCGAGATTTAGAGAGTTCGTCAACTATTTACTTATGTTTCCAATAAAACTTGCATCGGCATATTTTCAAATAATGTTTCTTTCTGTTCTAGGAAATCCCAGGACAAACTCTCAGAAGTCCCTTACTTTCGTCACTTCCATAAATATGTGTGACACGATAATACAGTGGAATTTTAGAAGCTTAAAGGATAATATGGATGAAATATGTCTTCGACATAAAGAACATGATCCAACAGCTGTCTGCTTTTAGAAGACCTTTTAAAAAAGGACGATATAATTAATTTAAACAAATTCATAGCTACAACACCAATAAATGCTGACAAGATCGCTGGATGAGTATCCATGATCATAAATAACAAAACTCATCAGAGCCAAATTTATCTTAGTTGTGCATTACAGGCTATAGCCGTTCGTGTGCCGATACCCAAAACTCTTTACACTTTATTCAATATATCTTTTCACAAGCACTCCAACAAATAAGTCTCATCTTGACCATCTTATTGAACAGTTATCAGCACCTATGATTTTATTTGGCCACTTTAACAGCTAATGAGGTTGCCAAGATATCAACTATAGAGGGAAGAAAATCGAAGGTTTTGCTTGAAATACAATCTTTGCCATTGTAATGATACGTCATATACGTACCTACATCATGCAACAGGATCTTCCTTATCCCTAGATCTGACCATCTGCTATACGTCTCGTTTACATGACTTCTCTTATGAAGTTGATGAAGATACCTGCGGTAGTGACAACTTTCCAATATACTTAGAAGTAATACATCCAAACATCAAGTCTTGGCCAGAGATGGACATTGAATAAGGCAAATAGGAAACTGTTTCAGTTCCTCTGCGAATAAAATTTGACAACTGGTCTTTTCGAAAACGTAGCGGATTTGATATTCTTTGTTACGAACACACTGCATTATGTTGCACGGGGTGCACTACTTAAAATGTCGGCAGTTCCCTAAACATGTCAACAAACCATGGTTTAATGATACTTCAAAGAAAGCCTTAGAAACAGGAAAAGGTCCTAGAGAATTCGATGCCAATTCAACAACTGAAAACCTTCGTAAATACCGTTTACTCCGAGCCATGAGAGAGAGAGAGAGAGAGAGAGAGAGAGAGAGAGAGAGAGAGAGAGAGAGAGAGGAAAACATGAAGATCCTATATATCTCGTGCAATATGGTATGGAAAATAATTGGCAGAAATAAAAACAACCGTATCAAAATGTCTGAAATCTGACAAATTGGACAGTACACTTTCACAACATTCTCGAAAAATTGCGTATCAAAGAAATATTCTGAAAAATTCCGTTATATCAAAAACCTGAACAAAAATATTCCTTTAAATTATAAATATCTTTTTGTTGAAGATTATAATATATTGTTCACTCACAGAGAACTACAAGACTCTCTTGATTAAGTCCATGACACTTCAGCAGTGCCAGATGATATTCAATATCAGCTTTGAAACATTTATCTAATACAGCCCTTAATACACTACTATAACATTTGGAATAACAGTTGCGAAACTTGGGACTTCGGCCATCGTGTGGTAAAGTAACAGTGATACCTGTACCAAACCTGGCAAGGGCCATTTTTGCCCTTCTAACTATTGTCCATTATCACCAACACGTTGTATTTGCAAAACCAAGGAATGAATGATAAATGACAGACTCCTTTGATATCTTAAATTCAACAAACCACCGTCATACTTTCAATATGGATTCAGACGCCAGAGAAACACAACTGATAATTTAGACAAACTTGAAATATTTCTAAGAGAAGCTTTCATAAAGAAAGAGCATATTGCAGCCATTTTCTTTGATTTGGAGAAAGCTTACGATACCACATGGAAGTACGGTATGATGAATGACTTATTCAACCCAGGTCTAAGGTGATGCCTACCTGTTTTTATATCCAAGTTTTTGAAACTTAAATATTGTGTAGGTATTACCCTTTCTCAACGCTATTTACAGAATATGGGGGTACCTCAGGATAGCATAGTGTCAGTCATCCTTTTCAACATAAAAATTCACAACATACATAAATGCTTAAATCCACGAACTAAATGCTCATTATACGTCGACGAATTTTTTATCTATGGAAAGAAAAGTATGCATACTTTTGAACGTCAACACCAGATATGTTCAAATACGGTTCGTAAATGGTCAGAAGAAAACGGGTTCATGTTTTCAAAATCAGAAACGGTCTGTAAGCACTTCTTTCCATTCCGTAAAATACACAATGACCTAACACTCTGTTTTAACAGTTTCCTGTTTTGGAGGATACAGAATTTGTAGAACTTATTTGTGACCTTAAACTAACGTTCTTACCACATATTAGAAACCTCAGAGACGAATGTCCAGAAACAATGGATTTAATACGAGTAGTGGTAAAGACGTATTGTGGAGCAGACAGGGGGATCATATTCCTGTTATTCAGGACTTGACTATGGCTCGATTATATACGGATCAGCTGGCAAATCTTGTCTTCAGATATTTTATCTGATACAGAATCAGGGACCCAGACGTTGTCTGGGAGTATTTAGAACTTCCCTTTCAGAAAGCCTTTATGTTTTACAACTTATGCAAATAAACCATCCCTTTATCTCAGACGAATGAAATGCGCTATTCAGAATACTACCAAACTATCTTATAATTCATCTAACTCTGCATTTTGTCGTCTTTAGGTCTAAATACAAACCATGCATGATAAGACACTTTTGGTATACGAATTTGTCCTCATCTAGAAGCAGCAAAAAATCATTTTTGCCAAAACTGCGAAATTTTTAATCGCAATATCACCACCGTGATTAGTCTTTTTTTTTTTTAAATAAAACCAAAATAATATTTGATATTTGCCAGTTCAAAAAGTATACTACCCATCATGTCATTGTTCAGCGTTAATTCAGTCAAAATGAGAGGTTCCTAAAGTGGTCATACGTTCCTATATACAGACGGTTTGAAAAATAGAGACAAGGTTGCAGCTGCTGTTAGAACATCCCATACACCTCTCTAGCCGGTTACTGAATACAGCATTCATCTTTACCGCTGAAATTACAACAATACTTAAATCACTGCACTCCATTGAAACCTGTCCAAAAACTAATTTAATTACCTCTTCAGATTCACTTTCCACACTGAAAACCTTACAAGATCTTAAATTTTACAATGACTTAATGTCCCAAGTCTTATAGAAACATGATCTGCTTATACAGTCTGGCAAAAACACATTGGACGGATTGCCACCCAGTCACATCGGTTTCGAGGTTAATGAGAGAGCAGATAAAGCAGCCAAATCTGCAATGCAGTCACCAGTTTCTGAATGGAAGATTCCATGTAGGGACAGTAAGTATTATATCAATCGATATATTCCATATACTTGGCAAAATATGTGGAATGAAAACTCTATTACCAAGCTTCGAACCTGTGGAGAGTGGTATTGCATACGCTTGCATACATCTTGAAGGACCAACCTCGACCTGAATATGTACCGTGCCAGTGTCCACTGAGAATAGAGCGCATTATTGTAAAGTGTATCGACTTCCAAACTGCGAGAAAGAAAATTTTAAGATTTCAACTCGTTCAAACAGCTTTGTGTTGATATTCAGCCAAAAACAACTTTAAGTTTCTAAAAGAATTCTGTTTATATAACAAATTTGTATCGTGTATTTTAAAGACGATGCCCTCTTAACCTTTCTGTTTTCTCTATATACATTTAAAAGAATTTTAGCATCTTTTACATTTTATGTTTAATCTTGTAAGAGAAAATATTAACCTTAATTTGAAAAGGTTAATCTTCTTGAAGATTTTAGCAGTTTTAACCTTTATAATTTTACAACTTTATTAAGATATATGCATTTTATATTGATGGAATACATATTTACGTTTATTTAGAATGTGGGGTTTTTTCTTCCTAAAGTTTGACGCAAATTTTCAAGAGTTATCTCCACAATATAGCGGGGAATGTGCTCGCGTACAGTTAAACCCTGTACATACATATATTTTTATCTAAACCAAAACCCTTTACAGACAACAATAATGACCGATAAACAACGTGAAGACTTCAAACATAGGAAGTCAGACCATGCTGCAATGTAGCACATAATTATTTTGTTGTTTTCAGAACATATTTTAGACATCCGACTTGAGAAACAACCCTAGCATAGATTTATTTTTCTTCAAGTCAACCAAACTGGCTGATACACAAATAATTTATTTGAATTTGCGCAGAATACCAACCAGGATCAATATGTTTTGATCATTATGGAACAATATTTGCATTGGTATTGGTCACATCCCATGAATTACAGTTATTCAATATATACGCCTAAGATTCATAACAAGCATTGGGTTCAATAACAGGAATTAGTGAAAACTTCACTCACATTACAAGATTACCCTCCAAATTTAAAATACTCCTTTATATGTTGTACTTATGTCCATGTCGCTAAACGTGAATTAATGTGTTGTGGTTATGCGTTTATCAGACAAAGACTAAATCTGCTTCAGTTTCATGGGAAAAAAAAACTATTTGCAACACTGGGCATATATTTTATTAAAAAATAGGTTAGTAAAATACTTTTAATAGCTTCAGCGTTTTTTTAATTTATTATATTCAATAAAGATTTGGAGATTATCGATGGCTAAATGAATTTACAGCTACTACAACAATAAGTTACTTACAATTTGATCAGACAGAAACAGCCTTGACTAGGGACGATATTTTTGTACTTAGTAATATGAAACTTAGTTGTGTATCTGCGATTTTCTCACTGGTGGCACTAAATGACAGAGATAACTTGAACTGTGATTACGGACAGTTTAACCTTGTTTTGTTTTCAGTTATTTAACCAAAAAATTTCCCTCAATTATTCACACACGCACCCACTTATTCGCTATACATACCGAAGTATATATATATCTGTCCATCATTAAACAATTGTATGCCCAGTTCCTAACGTAAGAAATTGCATAATACATTTATCATATTACATTAACTTTGTATGGGTGTAAGACTGGTGAATTTGTGACACATATTTTGTGTAAAATGCTATGAACGACATTCACCATTTTGTCCCCACCAGACATGGAATTTTTGCCGCACCTGAAAGGGTAATAGTAAGAATTTTTTCAGTCAAAACCGCGTCAATGTTAAATAAATCAGATTTGGAATAAATAACCATTACAAGTGGCGTCAATTAAGATACAAAAAAAGATTTAAAAAAAGAGCGCTTCATTTTTTAGATCAAACTTAGCAAATTTTCAGGGATTGATTCGTAATGTCAGTGTTGTCTGTACACAATTTATCGACGCAATATTTTGCTTCTAAATACTGTACTTTTGGAAATGAGTTGCATCGAGAATAGTTTTGGGAACAAACCAATGTACGTTTCTCTTTAACCATCTAATTACCACTTTGCTGATATTTCCAGTTTATCAGAGGAATACAATTATCTTACTGATATTTCCAGTTTATCAGAGGAATACAATTATCTTACTGATATTTCCTTTTGAGAGCAGCATTAATTATAAGTGTGATGTACAATAACCGTTTTTTATGAGCCATACACCATATATGGGAGAAGCAAAGCTTTCAAATATGCTCTGATAACCCCGGATGTATTAATGGGAAGTCAAAGAAAGAAGTGTCGATATCCTGCATAACGCACTGTTTAAATGACAGGAAATTTCGGATGGAAACCAATTTTTTATTAGCTGCACGTTGTATGAAATATTTGAGAAAAAAATGACTAATTGTCACTATTAGAAGCGACAATCAATGTTTTAAAATAAACATTCATTAAAAAGTGAATACAATGAAAGTTTTTATTTATTTATGAGGTATATTTTTGAAGCATGTAAGCTACGAGATTACAGGGGTATTTCATACATTGTATAAACTATAGATCCTCCATAATTTCATCCTCCATATTATATGTGAACATAATGAATTCATTAACATTATGTGAATATGTATATGTTAACATAATGAATTCATTAACATTATGTGAATATGTATATGGTTTACGTATCTTCCCTCGATGTATCATTTGTTCTCTGTAAGCATGTTATGTATCTTTCCTCTATGTATCATTTGTTCTCTGGAAGCATGTTATGTTGCAAGAATTATGATACTTGAATACCAGACACAAAATTATATCCTTCCTTCTTGATTATAGCTATCTAACCACATAACACTGATGCTAAATCAGGTGTATATTTTATGAACCCGTGGAAACAAAAGATCACAGTCTCATGTTTACTTTTTGTAACAATATAAGACATGACTGGTAAAATATGCTTATTTTTCTCTGTGTACCTTGTTTGAGTTTTTTTTTTACTTCTCATTTTTTCGATTAAAGTTAATATATGGACACAGTGATTCATGTTTAATGTTAAATCAACATTCAAAGAATGCTTGCTCTGATAATGTATTACTACAAATATATTGTACTCTGACAGACTGTTATTTCATCGCCCATATTTACTACAGCGACCAAATGAACCAGGGCATATTTGGTGCATTTGAAGAACGAGTTGTCTCCTGAACGAAGCCAACATTGTTAGATTTATGCAAAATAATTGTTTTAATATACTGTTAGTCAAAAAAGAAAGCAAAGGATTTTTTTTCATTTGCATCGTCTCACAAGGACACTGATGACGGCATGATGTGAAAAAATACTGTCCATGTAATGTGATATGGCTAGTACAATTTATCTGTTTCAATTCCGGACTGAAAGTCCTTTAATTTCTCCTAAATTACAAAAATCCTACTTTCACGCGGTCGTCTATTGAGATAAATATCTTAATATCACACAGTGACCTAATTAAATTGATGTATTACAATCACACGGTGGCCTGATTAGATAAATATCTTACTATCACATAATGGCCTAATTGAATAAATATCTTACAATCACACGGTGGCCTGATTAAATAAATATCTTACTATCACAGGGTGGCCTAACTGAATAAATATCTTACTATCACAGGGTGGCCTAATTGAATAAATATCTTACTATCACAGGGTGGCCTAACTGGACAAATATCTTCCTATCATACAGTAGCCTAATCTTACTATCACACGGTGGCCTTGTTTGATTTTTATTTGAAATATAGTCAATGGCCTAATTTACATTTCAGGTAGAGTGGAAACTTCAAGTAATAATTCCCAATTAAAAAAAAAAACAAAAAAAAAAACCACACAAAAAACAAGATTAGAAGCCAATATTTTTAGCTGATGAGATACATGTTGATATTTATGACAATTTGTCATCATTTTAAATATCTTACGTTGAAAGACTTTGTTAAATTGTTAAATTTGTTTATTATCATTATTATTTTTTGGGGTGACATGGTCCAGTTGTATTCACTTATATAACTAAAATGCTAAGATATTCAGTCTCATATCTTGGAACGTGGTACAAGGGTAAAAGTCAGAGCACACGAGAGTGTCTGTGGATGGATGTAAAAGTGAACTCACCCATCTCACTTTTTATTCATCATGAGTTTGTTCAACGCGTATTTAATGACCGCCGGTGAATACTTTATGAGTCTGCTACGAAATCTAGTTCACGATGAGAGTCGGATTGTACCGAATCATATCACGCAAACAGAATAACAGCGATTTTTCAATGTTTGTTGAATTTTACATGTCGCATAGAACTGATTATTCTTTAAGGTATTATTGATCAAATATAATTGTGATCGAACATAATTGTGATCGAATATAATTGTGATCGAATATAATCGAATATAATTGTGATCGAATATAATTGTGATCGAATATAATTGTGCAAATTTGATGTCAATATAATAGAGACTTTTATAATACAGGCATGATAAAGGCGTTTTCATGAAGCGCAAACACTTTATTTTTTCTTGTGAAAGGTTTGCAAACGGAAACGAGAATATGTCAAAGTGTAGCTTGTAACAACTGTAAATTCCACAATTTTTCAGACAGTTGTGTCTGCAATACACTGCATAAAGATAATACAAAATAATGACGTCATGTCCGCTTAGTGAGAAATTAAACTTTGAACAGTGAAACGCAGTTTACGAAGAAATTAGTTTGCAGTATATACAGGGATAAAGAATATGGTGAGAGTAAGAAAGGGGAGATAATTCAGATTTTTTTAAACTACAGACTAGTTAAGGTATGCAAGGCTGCAGGAATTGCTGCAGTAGTTTAGTAGTGAATATGTGCATTATTTCATAATGAACAGGTGCAGTAGTTTAGTAGTGAATATGTGCATTATTTCATAATGAACAGGTGCAGTAGTTTAGTAGTGAATATGTGCATTATTTCATAATGAACAGGTGCAGTAGTTTAGTAGTGAATATGTGCATTATTTCATAATGAACAGGTGCAGTAGTTTAGTAGTGAATATGTGCATTATTTCATAATGAACAGGTGCAGTAGTTTAGTAGTGAATATGTGCATTATTTCATAATGAACAGGTGCAGTAGTTTAGTAGTGAATATGTGCATTATTTCATAATGAACAGGTGCAATAGTTTAGTAGTGAATATGTGCATTATTTCATAATGAACAGGTGCAATAGTTACGTAAGGATTTGCTGTGATGAATAAATCTATGGAGCTATTTTATTTTCTGACTCATCAGTGTATTGTCTCAAAAGCTTAATAATTAGGATAGAAAGATGTGGAAAGATTTGTAACATTCAATTTTTCTTCTTTAGTTTCTAATTAAGTTTTTGTTATAGAACAGTATTGTCAGTACAGATTACTTACTGTGCTAGATTCGCATTTTTAAATAATGTTCTTGTCAAGACAAGTAACAAAAGTCATTTAACACAAGGTTCATGTATTTAAAACTCTTATACGCGCTGTTCTGGAGATGTGTCTTCTTTTTGCGCCATCTATTACTACAAGCAGAAGAAAAGAAGAGGTAGATAATATTAAGAACAAAAATAGAAGTAATAATAACAATAACAACATCGAACATCAGTAATAATATCATAACCACAACAACAGAAGCCCTTTAAGAAGTTAAAAAAAATCACGAAGTAGTTTAACTGAAATCTTAACTCATTTCTTCAGGCAACTAGATCAGAGGCATGAAATAATATTTATACTGACAGTATCTCTAAAAGCAACACATACTAGTGCAAGAGCTGTAGATGTATATAGTCGCTTCATGAGAAATAGGGGCACATATTCCAAGCAATATATCATCTTTTTGAGTGTCTTTCATTCCAGACAATTTGACTTTAAGCATTTATTTACAAAATAGAAAAATGGTATTTTTCGGAGTTATAGCAGAATGTTGATATTATTGAGAATTAATAGGGACTGGAATACATTTTATCGGCAATTCGGACAAAATAGACTCAGTAAGAAAAAATATCGATCATTTTTTAGCGTCATGAAATTTATGTTATTGGAATTCTGTCATCTTCATGCATCAGAAACACAAAACAACAGCAACAAAATTAAAATAATACAATCATATATGTAGCTTTAATGTCGGACGTACTAATTACTTACCAATATAGTCTGCAGTAAGTCATACAAGACATCAAAACAACGGCAAAACAACGATTTTACACTGCATCGTGATAAAGATGAGGATGATCCTATAGCCCCATGTTCGACTCTTTCAAACTTGGTACAAAAGGTATCAACCACCTCCAAAGCCAAAAACCTACAACTACTAAAACTATTTTGCACCAATGTGATCAGAGTAATAACTACAACAACAACGACACAAACTACCATTACATCTATACAACGACACAAACTACCAATACTGCTATTACTAATTATTATTATTATTATTATTATTATTATTATTATTATTATTATTATTATTTGTATTATTATTATTATTATTAGTAGTAGTAGTAGTAATAGTATCGAATAGTAAATACTGCATCTACTTCTATGACTTCATCTCTCTCCGTTTACTCTTCCTCCTTCAACTCCATCTACTACTACAAGTTCTATACTACCAATACAACTTAAAGCGTGTCTGCTGGCTGCTACAGTCTGTATCATCACTCCTTGTACCACAACAACAAGTACTACCAATACAACTTAAAGCGTGTCTGCTGGCTGCTACAGCCTGTATCATCACTCCTTGTACCACAACAACAAGTACTACCAATATAACTTAAAGCGTGTCTCCTGGCTGCTACAGCCTGTATCATCACTCCTTGTACCACCACAACAAGTACTACCAATACAACTTAAAGCGTGTCTGCTGGCTGCTACAGTCTGTATCATCACTCCTTGTACCACAACAACAAGTACTACTTCGACTTCTCAACTTCTACTGACATCATTATGGATGATTAGATTGTAGCAGACTCTCGAATACCATACAAAGCTATTCATGTTTTAAAATATCAGTTGTTAGTACCTCTTGTCTGCCTCTCAGCTATGATTGTCTTTTGACTGTCTTCTCCTTTCCGATTTATACAGGAATCAGCCGGTGACATGTTATCACGTGAAGATCTTGAAATACTTACGAAATTTTACTTGCAGCTGGAAATTCGTAAGGTAAGCATCTTAGTTATTGTAGCTGTGGATTTTCACCTGTAGGTTGCTATCAATGTTATTAAACGAACTGTTCAAACCCTGATATAAAAGTTAACTGTAACTCAGAAGAAGTATCAACAATAATTCAAGCACCTATGGAATGTATTAGTGTTCTTGGATAAAACCGTTTTGAAACAATTAGATATTTCAAAACGGTTTTATCCAAGAACACTCATACATTCCATGAAACAAAAAAGAAAACAAAATCAACAGGAATGTAGACAAACTCCCCGAGCAACGTCAACAATAAACCAATTTTTAAATCTTATTAGCACTTACATCATAACAGAGAAAGCGACAAAATGATAACTTATTCTCACGATAATCTTGAATAAGTTTGAAATTTGCTGAGATGGTCTACAATAGGCACTTCCAGATATCACCTTTTAAAATATGTACTAGCTGCAATGGGACGTCTGTAGAGTATTGGCGAATACTCAAAGAGGCATTGCCCTAATTGCAGATGTTTATAACAAGGTGTTCAAAAGTCAGCTATTCAGATATGACAGCACAATAGCATATATATCATTGATATTAAACAGGGAATTAAAACAATATTTTTTTAAAAAACAACATCATTTAACATCTTATAATTCTACGTTTAGAATCGGCAAAGTTACAGACTTTGAGCGTTGAATTCGATTTTGATGCTTAATAAATCTCGCGGCTATATGGCCCAACTTCATGGTCTGCTATATGGCCCAACTTCCTTGCCTGCTTTTAACAGTCATCTTAAATACATTAAGTTTAGATTTGGCTTCTATGGAATTCACACAGTCAAACTAACAGACACCGACTTATGTCTAAACGTAAAGTCCATTTAATGCAGAAGGGGGAGTTGATATTTTCCACTAAATCCGCTTTTTTGAAGAATTATAAAATAAACACCATAATTTTCAACCATGATCACGACTAAATATGATCTTTTAGATTTGTATAGGCTTAAAATTGATAAGATGTGTCATGAATGATCTTCTGTGACCATCCTTATCCACAAATAAGTGCTATTTCTTGTGACCTTCCTTATCCCAGAACGAGTACTATTTCTTGTGACAGTCACAATAAATGATATATGTAAGATGAATCTTTGGTAAGTGAAATTGTCCCATTCTGAATTCTAAACGACAGCACTTCAGCAGAAACGGGGTATTTCAAGAAATTACGATGCAGTGTTTGGGCTGAAAAGCATATAATTCAAATAAATTAAAAGACCGTCATGGTTGTGTTTTCTTGACAGAGTTCACGTTCACACAAGAGCTCTTGACATATATGTCACTGTTTAATGTGTGAAGATTAGTTGTGACTGTTGTGTATCGAACAGAGAAAAAAAACATCGCTGATCGGTCACATTGATTACATTTCGACACAGGTACTAATAAAGAAAACATTTCTGAACACACTGAAAAAGTTACGTATCCTTTAAAAAAATATCCTCTGAAAAAAACCGGGAGTATATTTAAATCGTTTCACTACATTGTATTCTCCGATTTAGTATAAATGAAAATTATATGAGTGTATTCTCGATTGCAACACTGCTCTTTCGTCTATACGTGGGGTCCCGGCATGCATATATGTACAGTCCTTTATTCGACACCTCCCTGCAAATATTTTTATACTAATCATCTTTACCTGAGAAAATAACAAACCATCGGTCACGTTTATCACAACGCAGCACTGTAAAAGTCGCTGATCCAATTTTGTTTGATTTCTGTCTCTTCTTCAGTCTTCTCATAAAATACAATGTTACATCCAATGTTACATACGATCATACATACAATATTACATACAATTGTTGATTTAAGACGCAAAATCATTTCACGGCAGGTGTTTTTTATTATGGGAAAGGTATAAACTAAAGGAGAAAAGATAGCTTTGTTTTTTACCAATCAAAACTCAAAATAAAACAAAAATACTGATTTAATGAATCATTAAGTGCATGATATTTTTGAAAAATCATTTTTATTTGCTTGCGATAAAATCAGTAGCGTAGCAAGAAATTCTCTCCCCTCCCCCTGCAAATTTAATTATGGGGTTCCCTTCCAATAAAACAAAGATGTTTGATGGGAATATTAGACTTCCACCCCCCCACCCCTACCCCCCCCCCCCCATCCCGCAATTGTGTTGATTTCTTGGGCGGTTGCTACGCCAATGGATAAAAGCAACAAGAAAAATAAAATCGATTCTTATTCTATACAAGAAAAGAAAATTGATTCTTATTCTATCACTCTTTGCAGAAAATAGGCAGATTTGTGTTTTGCTGTCACTGTATCATTTTCAAAATAGACAGGTGTGAAATCAGAAACTTAGAAAACACATTGAGAATTCATAGCATGCAACAATCCAATATTTTGCTAGTGGTTGGGGGTGGGGGGTATTTAAAAAAAAAAGAAGCTAGTCTTAATTTAATTCATGTCTTAAGTAATTCGATTATTTAGTGCTATTGCAGTTGGTTCCGTAAAGTTATCCTCTTCCAAGGTCACATGACATCGACAAAATCGTAATTAAGTGACTTTTAAATTTAGATTCAAAGAGCGTTTTTTTTTTTTTTTTTTTTTTTTTTTTAAATTTGTTTAGTTTCTTTTATTTTTATTATAGTATTTTCAGGCTGCTTGTAATGAGAACTTTGCTTCACGAGGAACGAGCACTTCTTAATCAACGACAAATCTAATAAAGTGAAATCCACTGTGAAGTGATGGAACTGGAATATTCAATAAGTCAACTCAAAAGTATTCAATAAGTCAACTCAGAAGTATTCAATAAGTCGACTCAGAATAGAAGAAGACGAAAACACTATCTATCATTTAAATTAGATCTGGCATGTTAGAGTTTGAGTAGCCAGCGAATTGGAAATATTCCAAAGGCCCTGGAACATTTTAAAAATAAGCACCTCTTGTGGAAAAGCAATCATTTTAGGTCGAGTTATAATATCGTTTAGAAAATAGTGCGAAATTCTTTCAGAGATATCCACTTGCAGACATCAGTGTGAGTAAGTCATCGTTCAAGTTCATCCCTGTATAGACAAATATTGCATGCTACTTCATCTGGAGATATTCTTTTATTCATAAGCGAATGCTTTCAAACTTAGTTTCGAATGAAAAATAAGGAATTGTTACTTGTGATTTTTTACATTATGAAATAAATCTCCACTTCTCTTCGCTGTGCGTGTGACTTTAGTTTATGAACGTTTGAGGGAGAGAAAGATCAAATTTATCACTCGATTTTTCAAATTCTCTTTTTGCTTTACTAATGAAGCTGTGGAGTTGCATCTGTGTTTTTGTGCTCACAATCACTAGTTCGTGAACAAATTTAGATTTTTCTGAGCTTTTTGAGAATAGCAAAGAAGTATCTAATTAAAGGTTGGGATGGAAGATTTATGTATATTACCCATATATGTTATTTCCAGTTATTAGCAGTTGTCAAATTTTGCATCACGGAAGATTTTAATAGCTGAATGAATCTGAAAGTTTCTTTCCCAGGACAGGTTAAAAGCGGTGTGACAAGCTCTAAAGGGGACTTGTCGTGGGAATTACAGCATTATTTTGAAATTTATTTACAACGGGATTGAACAAATTGTTGGAACTTGATGATATAGATTTGTTACAGAGAATGTTACTCATTCCCTTTTGCATGTCAAGTGAGGCTACGGCATAGCTGTTCACGCTTGTTCAGTTATAAGCGGGAAACATCGAGGAAAAGGTAGTTCTAGCCTCGTTTGAGAGAATGGTGACAGGGAATCGGAAAACGAGAGTATCGTTTTCCTGCTTCTAGGAAATGACGCTAAATTTCTGGTCCTCTCTTGAGTAAAAAAATGATGTGTGTATAATAAACATCACGATCAAGCAGAAAGTATTTTGTTCCGTGTGAGATCTCTGCCAAACGAGTGTCTAGGTAAAAAGTTATTTGATTGGTTGAGATGTGGTGACGTAATATGTCGTTGTGAGGATGAGTTGACGTCATGTTTCATATAACATGAGTTTTATTAGCTGAATGAGAAACCAGTAGGCATGCCTTCGTAGTTTCGCTTGTGCAAATATTGACAGAAGCACCTACTATCGGTGACAGCGCTCGATGAAGCATTTTACCAGACCTTTGAATGGCGGAGCTCTCACGCAGCCACGCGAAAGTCTGGTTCAACGAGACAAAGTGAAATAAGACATTGACAAAATGGGCGTATCACTGTATTATTTCTTAGTAGAGTGTTGACATAGTGACACATATATGTATATGTGGGTATGTGTGGGAGATTGTGTGTGTGTTGAATAGTTGCACAATGTCTACATTCAACTGACATCTGTACAAAATTAAAGTAAAACAGAACAATGTAATAAGAATGCAACACACTGACCAATTTATAGTGTGATTATTTAAGAATGTAGTCTCTTCACGCGGAATAAAAGCAACTTCGTGAGAATTTCAAGGCTAAAACGAACAGAAATAGAGAAAGCTCTGGAGAAATACATTTTGAGAAAAAATCAATTACCACAAAACTGTGATATAATCAGTGCAAAACAGATGTAAAGGAAGCACCATTACAAGTCAATGAGCTTATACAGTATTAACTGTATATTTTGTTTTAGAATAAGCTTTTTTCAGAATATCATTTTTTTAAAAATAAGAATTTATTCAGAAGCTCAAATCTGTTAAAATGTGATAGTAACTAATGATCGATTTTAAAAAAAATCATAACGGTATATTTCCTATGGACTGCTGGTTGCAACGCCTTCTATGTTTTCATACGAATAGTATAACTAGGAAGTAAACAGATGCTCATTGAATTCTAACTTCAGAGTTGTTCATGAGAATTACCTAAATTCCCATTGCCTTCTTCTACAACTACTGCCAGAGTCACTACTACCAGTATTGCTTGTACCAGTACTAATTTAGTTATCATTTCCACCTCTGTAAAAATCGGTAGATGTATTTCTTGGTGTCGTTGTTAATATTTGTGCTGCAATTGATGATCTTGTCCTTATCTCTTTGGCAAATATGTCCTTCTTGATACTATTCTCTGAATGGTCAAATCCAATAAATATTCATTATATCTACGATGACTATGATCATATGCTAGCACTGTGTCATGTAGATTGAATTTATAATATGTGTCCATGATGACAAGTTGTCCTTTAGTCAAATTATGGTCATTTTGTAAACAACATGTTTACATAGCATTGGAGTTAAAGGCCGGTATTGTTAGCAGCTGGACTGTTATTTCCATGTCTTGTTGTGACAAACGTCAGGTACACAAAGTAATTTTCCATAAAAATTACTCATATTCTGATGTGAGAATTGTCAGGTAGGCCAGCATTTTCATAGGCACTTCGCAATTGGACTGATGTGACATAGGTCATATAGGCATGTGTATTTATGTACAGATTTTGGGAAACAAATTCATTCCTATTGTAGAATTTCGGTTATAAAAGATTAGTCTGGAAGGAATCTATTTTAGTTGTGTTGTTGAAATCAGATGTTACAGTTGTGAAAACCAGATATAATTAAGAGAGAGGAATTATATATTAACAATATTCATTGGAAATACTAAAGTGCTCATAGATTTTAGAACTTTTGGGGATTTATGTGAATTCATTCAAAACGTTCCAGATTACATCATTGTGGTACATCAGGACATTCAAGGCTATTTGAGTTAATTCGGAACATTCTGTATTTTTGAACTTGTGATTAGGACAATTAGGATTATTTGGAATTTAATTTACGTTATTGTAAGCGTCTTTTGAATTTTCACTTTAATTGTCTTGAATTAAATTGCTTGTTGATTTTACTTGATTTTGCTGGTTCACTTTCTTTCTGTTACATATTTTTAGGCCATCGAGTCGTATCAAGTGCTATATTAAAAATGTCTCTTTGGGTCGTAAGAATATATACTGAAATTATTTCTTGGCATTTTAAAGATGGGGACAACATGTCAAGTTTTTTTTCCATTATCTCTGCGGATACGGACAACCTGATTATCCTGGAATTTTACAAGAATAAGATTAATTGTATTCTAATCCAATATCCCTTTAATTTTAGGTTCAAAAGACTGTTCTTACATATACTCATGTACGGGTAATTCTTAAGCAGATCAGAAGCACTGACAAGATTAAAAAATGAAAACACGATCTATAATTAAGCTTATTATTTAGCATGATGCCAAATGTATTTAGCTTGCAGGGTGGAATTAACTGTATTCCAAATGCATTTAGCTTGCAGGGTGCAATTAACTATATTCCAAATGCATTTAGCTTGCAGGGTGCAATTAACTGTATTCCAAATGCATTTAGCTTGCAGGGTGCAATTAACTGTATTCCATATGCATTTAGCTTGCAGGGTGCAATTAACTGTATTCCAAATGCATTTAGATTGCAGGGTACAATTAACTGTATTCCAAATGTATTTAGATTGCAGGGTACAATTAACTGTATTCCAAATGTATTTAGATTGCAGGGTGCAATTAACTGTATTCCAAATGCATTTGGATTGCAGGGTGCAATTAACTGTATTCCAAATGCATTTAGCTTGCAGGGTACAATTAACTGTATTCCATATGCATTTAGCTTGCAGGGTACAATTAACTATATTCCAAATGCATTTAGATTGCAGGGTGCAATTAACTGTATTCCATATGCATTTAGATTGCAGGGTACAATTAACTGTATTCCAAATGCATTTAGATTGCAGGGTGCAATTAACTGTATTCCAAATGTATTTAGATTGCAGGGTGCAATTAACTGTATTCCATATGCATTTAGCTTGCAGGGTGCAATTAACTGTATTCCATATGCATTTAGATTGCAGGGTGCAATTAACTGTATTCCAAATGTATTTAGCTTGCAGGGTGCAATTAACTGTATTCCATATGTATTTAGATTGCAGGGTGCAATTAACTGTATTCCAAATGTATTTAGCTTGCAGGGTGCAATTAACTGTATTCCAAATGTATTTAGATTGCAGGGTGCAATTAACTGTATTCCAAATGCATTTAGATTGCAGGGTGCAATTAACTGTATTCCATATGCATTTAGATTGCAGGGTACAATTAACTGTATTCCATATGCATAGAAGAGGAAGAAATCCAGTTTTCTATGTATGCCACCAGCTTTTAAGATGTGAAGACGTCATGTAGACTGACACTTAGTCGGTCAAGGATTGATCAATTATTCCTTATTACATACGGAAGCGGAATCGCTTGGAATTTTTTTTTAAGAATATGACATCTTGAACCTATGTATAAATGAGGAACAAATTACATTGATGCCACCCCAAAACATGTTTACTCTTACAAATGCATTACTACTTTAAGAAATCACGGAAATTGCATATAGTTGAGATCATTTCTCATATAGTTTAGTTAAACATTATAGAAAATTCACGTACGGCTCAGTTATTCATTAGACAAGCTTAATGGGACCCGCTTTTGTAAAAATCAATGCTTACAGCGCAACTCGAAATGACGTTTAGATGTAAGTTATGATTCGTCAAGAACATAGTGCCAGGACATATAAGAAAACATCTGGGCGATGTAAGTGTTGATTCTTCAACACATAGTGTCAGTAAATCTTTTACACAAGAACCTACTGGAAGAACTTAGAATGACTTAAGCTCGGATTTCTCAGGGAAAAAAAAGAATAATAGTTAGATATCTTGAAATATGAGAGCTATTTTATTCATAAGGTGACCTTATATCCACTAATTATGATTATATTTAACTTAATTGAGTAGCCAGTGCCAGTAATTGAAACCTCATTTACCGAGGTCCATACCTCACTTATGGAGGTGCATACCTCACTTAGATCTCAGGCTTCATTTCGCATTCCATCTACTTCAACCTGATACATGCTTAAAACATTTTATGGACTAGACGGCAACAGCTCAGTTCACTAAAATGATTACGCCGATTTGTATTCACATGACTTGTCTATTTTGACAAGGATCCTATTCATGGTCTTCTTTCCAAACGTGGAGAAGGCAGACATCGCTATCGTGTTTGCGGGAAAGAAAAACAGTTTCCTCTGTGTTTGTTCCGGTATTAAGTTTCTCTGCTTTTGCAAAAGTACATTGGATGTTTTTGCGTATATCATCTTTGTAAGAGTCACAAATACATGTATATCTTCATCAATTAACATATCTCAAGAATGACTATTAAGCACAGTACATGTCTCAGAATGTCAGTTCCCAATTAGAATAGAAGCAACCATATCATGGAGTATCCAGACAGACAATATAAACCTTGTTTCCGTTGTGGATTCGACATGAGAAGCTGAAACGTGATAATCAGATATGAATGAATTTCATAACAAAATAGATAAGTCCGAATTCCATTCCAATTTATCTAAGTATCCGTCAGCATAAATAAATTATGACGATTTAAGAACTATTTTCCACAGAGCGTGGATAGCATTCACCAATTTGAACAGGCTACAGATTCATCTTAAAGATTTGAAAACTTCGTGATGCTTCGGAGTTTTGTTATGTTTACAAAACTACAAATAAATAAATAAATAAATATCGGATCAGAATGGGAAGTATGTTGAAATCATTAGCTTAATAAATTGATACAAATAGTTTTCGAAGAAAATCGTATTATATGATTGAAAATAACTTCAGTCATTTTCTCTAATGTATGCATATAGTTTAACTGCACGTCAACTTAATATTGGCTATATAGTGCTTATTATTGTCTCTTAAAAGAGGAAAATATTTTAATGTTTTTGAAATTTTTTTTGCAAAATTGATTGTGCCACGTTTATTCATATTCATGGTGGCACAAGCTTATGACACGGTGGCTTCGAAAGAAATACTCGTAAATTATAATGGGTGCTACATCATTGAATTGTTTTCACAAGGCTATAGTTTTGAAACATTTCGAACTCTAAAACAAAAGCAATTACGTTGTGTTCGTTGTGCGCTAGTGGAGTATCGCATCTAAATTCACACTGAGATGGTCCCACAAACCAATTCAGGTGTCCTTTACAAATAGCGATTAGAGAACATTTCCATTGTTAGATAGTAAATACTGTAAAAAAAAAAAATGAGTAAGAAAAAAAAATCTAAAGTGGTAACTCTTTGCATTTGTAAGTTGCCTGAGTCACTCATGTTGGTTAAAGTGATGCACAACCTGAATATGCAAGTTACTATAGTTTTATTAGGTTGTAGATATGACAAGGTCGTTGTTGGATCTATCCCAAAGTTAAAAGGTATACATAACTTCGGAGATTTAACAACATAAAACATTTTGGCAATTACAAGTAAAAGCATACGAAGAAAAAGGAAGTTATTGTTGGTCATTTACACATTCCTCTTTCCTTGTTTGCTCAATCAGACTGACTTCTTAGTATTGCTGAGCTTTTCAATGTGGATGTAGATTGCACAGTGAAATTACAAAGGAGGCCATACTAACAGTTTAAATCCAAAGATTTGTACTTAGTGGTTAGATTGCACTATCTTGCCTTAAATATAGGACATGATGCATTTACTCGATAGGTTAATATTTTCATGTTGCTTGTTTTTATTATTTCTTGTCTAGTTTTGTTTTCTGGAGACTCCAAGATCATAAATAACATGTTTTTAGTCGTCCAAAATAAAGTCATCAAGCTAATACACAGTTTGTTTGCGAGGAAGAAAAGAGAAATTACGCAAAGATATCACTAAGTATTGAGATATATTTTACGGTACGTAGACTTTGCAATGAAGTAAGTGTAAATATTTTGTTTCCTGTTTGTTTTCAGTGCTAATTTATTGTTGTTTCGCAGATTGAAACGTATGTTACACGGTGTATGTACTGATGTAAGTGCCTTATTTTATTATGGGATTCCAAGTCAATTCGGTCGACTACAAATTAGTACCATTAAAAATAATTTATTAGGTTTAATAAAACGGTTCGTTAAGATCGTCTTTTCCATCGTCCAACATTCTTCTTTTTATTATTATTATTATTATTATTATAAAGAATTGAATGCGAATGGTTCAAGAGCAAATAATTAATCAAGCTGCGACTCATCTGTGTAGAACTTGATTTGAAACGATAGTAATTAGTTGAGTTGGGCGCTCAGAAAATTACTGTTCTAGAATACAATATCCGTTCTGACATTTACACGGGTACAAGCTGTCATGATTTGATATCTGCACGAGTATAAACTGTCACCATGATTAGATACTGTATTATTACAATTTGCAGCTTCCACTTTTGTTTAAAGGGTTTTTCGACGGAACTGAAATTATGAAATAATAATGAAAAACTGATGGTTTATTACCTAAATTGCAGCGTTTTACTTGGAACTGTTTCATCCAAACTAGAGCCTCTAATCAACAAAGAACGAAATGAATAACATTTTCTTTCATAATTTTTATAAAATTATATTTGCATTGAGCGGATAATTTATTATAACGAACTTGAAGCATCGCATTCATTAGTATAATGTATATTTCAAAAACGTTCATTTTCAATAGCATCATATTGCTGATCCACTGATCTTACAAAGCAGTCAAAGATTGTACCTGCAAATTGTATAATAAGAAGCACTTATATCCAGACTATTCAACACATCTGTTTAATTTTTGTTTGTATGTTTATTTATTTACTTATTTATTTTTTTTATTTATTTATTTATTTATTTATTTTGTCTGACTTTTCAGGGTTATCACAGTTTAGTCCTTTTTTGTTTGCTGCGTTTCTACATTTTTCTTGTTATGTGGGGTATATTTTTCACGTTTGCCTTTGAATGCTTTAGTTTTTTAAGCCGCCTGTCAAGAAACTTCGCAAATGGGTGTAATAGGATTGTTTCTTGCCCTTCATCGGGCTCATGTTATTTATCTAAGTACCATCTTCTATCGTCTCTAATACCAGAAAGGTCATGTGGAGGCATTGCCACCTGCTTTACCTCACACGTGGCTGATGGCACTATTTTCTGACTGGCATGGTATATAACTAACTCTCCAGCACCTGCACCATATCGATAGTTTTTAATAATTTAGCAAGTCTCATTACTGTGTATGGCTAGGATATCTTGTTAGTTTTTCACACCATAATTTACAAGCGTAAATCGATACAACACGTGCAGAACAGAGCTTTCCAGCTGGAAGAGTTACCAGATTTACCAACATATACAAAGAATCAAAAGTATTTTGCCCACAGGTACAGATACTTCTCGAATGACTGAAATGAGCTGGTACTTTGTTGTCTTATCTTCCATATGTTTCTGATATTTTCTTTTCAGATATCAATTTACTGAGATTGAACAGCAATGAAACGTTCAAAAAATTATTTGCTTTTTGCAGCTAAACACTTTATATGAAAAGTGTAGAGAAATATATTTAGTACAGCCAAAGATAGAAAATAAATGTTGGCCTTTTAATATTGTTTTTCTCTCCATGTTATGCAAAAACAAGTATATTTAGAAAGAAGAAAGAAAGATCAACATTACTTTGTAATAAATTGTACATTTCTTGATTTAGAATTTGGTCTTTAATTTTCGTTCTTAAGTAACTTTGAGTTTTTAATAATAATTCCCACATTATTACAGTCAGTAGATGTTGTAAAATCGGAAAAATAACAGATTTGTTTTTAACTTTCCGTGTTTTATTTTTATGTCACTCTTCGTGCATTAATTAATATTTTATTTAAAACAAACTTGATAAAAGCACGATAGAAATGAATTGAACCACAATGCAATATTTAATCAGCTTGTAAATCTTTGAATCAGATTTTGCTTTCATATTACAAGTCGATTCTTACCCTACACAATTTTAAGTCATCTGTCTATACTAATGCAAAACTTATGCCTGAGATTTTGACAAACAAATTATTGAAATGGTTTATTAAATACTGCAACAATATTTTGTCTCCTTTATGAACCTCTCTTCTTTATACATTGATCTTTCTTGTTATATTGAATTTATTAAATATGTAGGAAAAATTAATATGTGCAGTACCTCATATTTATCACATGTGATTTATCTAAGACATTTTTTTCCTGAAATCTTGAAAATGAGTTTGCATTATACGTTGAAAAACAGTGATGATGATGATGATGATGATGATGATGATGATATTAATAATAATAATAATAATAATAATAATAATAATAATAGTAGTAATAATAATAATGTTATGGTTAGCAGCCGGCTTGAAAAATAAACTTTTTCATTTACAAATTGTAATATTGTAGGCGTCCACTTTTACAACGCTTTCACATTGTTGTTACATTGTTCCATTGACCCATACCTGTACATTTGATTGTTACATTGTGGCATTGACCCATACTTGTACATTTGATTGTTACATTGTGGCATTGACCCATACTTGTACATTTGATTGTTACATTGTTCCATTGACCCATACTTGTACATTTGATTGTCCCATTGTTGCAATGGCCCAGACTTGTACATTTGAATTTGAGCCAGCTGCTTCTAAAGATAATAAGAAGACTAATATTGTATCAAATATTCCTGTATGTTAAGGGTAGAGTAGATAAAGTCGGATGGACCAAAGGAAACTATCACATACAAAAAGGAGAAACGAAGATTCAGTCCATCAAGTAAAAAGTATCGCACAAGTGTAGTCATGGATTTCAACATCGCAGAAAACTGCCATTTCTAACCTAGTTTGTAGAATCTTCTAAAATAATGTATTGAAAGAAGAGGATTACACCCAATAAAGGAATAACTGAATAAAAGGGAATATGAACTGTTTGTGTATCCACAACAAACATAAAAGATAAACGTCGGCAAAGAAAACTTAAACATCGCGAACACAATTAAAAGAATCGGGATGAGCAATTAGTCATATAGTGTTGCAGCAAGGTGGATGGGGATATTCATATTTTGATTACACTTCACCTTAAGACGAAGGTGCATTACCCGCAGTGGCGTCACTAGGGGGATGCGGGGGTGCGAGCCGCACCGGGTGACACCATCACAGGGGGGTGACACCAAAATGGAAAAATGCAAATTCGACAGAGCAGAGCAGACAGAAGTCTGGAGGAAGTCTGGAGGGGGTGACACCATGAGTTTACCGCACTGGGTGACACCAAGCCTAGTGACGCCACTGATTACCCGTCATATTAAATGTATTGTGAATATATTACTATTCAGAGACGGAGTGCATGGAATAATCTGCCTGAATGTTACCTATCCAGATTTCAAGAATTTTCTATAAATGGGGATGAACAATGACACCGCTTGGACCACTCAGTGGCCGAAACAGTCCAAAAGGGAGATAACTAGTCAACACTATAAAGCTTTCTATTTTACTTTTCCAAACAAAACATAAACTGTTGCAACAAATATAGATTAGAGGAAAGGGATTTAATCTTCTAGTTTATTCCCATTATTTCAATGTTTAATTGTTAAATACTGCATTTATGAGGCATTAGAAGTGATTTGTGTATCATTGCCTCGTGTCAATCTGGTGTATTTATTTTTGCATGAACTTAGTAAAGTTGCTGTGAAATCTGCCAAAGTATTTAACCCCTGGTGTACGAGATTACCGTATATACAACCTATTTTTTCTCTATAATTTGCGATGGGGATTGTTATCGTCTTCGTACTTGGCAAGAAAACTGAGATTATTAACTTTGGAATTTCTACATTTCTTTTAAACGTATTCATTATATGTAGGTTGCAAAACAAACGTGATGAATTTCATCAATTTCTTGCCTTTGATATTTTATAGAGATCAGTGGCAGGTGCACCTCCTCAATGCAAATGTTTATCCAACGTAGGCGTGTAAGATTTTTGTGTCATTAAAGTACTTGCCAAACGTTTTTCTGCCTAAGTGGTGTCAAGGGTAAGACTCGCTTATCAACTATGGTAGTTTTTATTGTGTAAAGTTTCATTCGATATTTTGTGTTATATATATATATATATATATATATATATAGTTCCTGAAAATACTGAAGAAAAACAAACTATTCACTTTGTTTACCTAGTTTCAGAATGTGCGAATGTGCTGTCCCTTCTCTTTTCGGTGTCAAAAGGTATTATCCATTGAAAGACTACAACTCTTATAGTAAGAATGGTGTGCATATGATAGATTTTTCATTTTTTGGAAGTTTTGCTTACTTTCAAGCAAAAAATGTTGGTGACAAAAATGTGTACTCAACACAAGAATTGAAATCGACTGGCTGTAGTTCGGACTTCTTTTGTTTTGGAATACCGCACGCCGAAATACAGCTTACAAATTTTTAATTTTGTGTGTGTGTGTGTGTGTGTGTATGTGTGTATATATATTATTAAAACCTAACTCAGTCTGTACGTCAGTTAGATCATTGCTCTTTTGGAGCATCACATTAAAGTGAATCAGTTTGATCAACACCAATATAATCTTTCATTCTCAACCACAACACTAGATTACAAGTTCTATTAAAAATCTGTTTATGTTCCCGTTGTACTTCTGTTTCTTCCTTTTCTTCTTCTTATTCTTCTTTTCGATAGTAAATATTTTTCTTTGGAATTCTTTTTTATTATTATAAACTCCAACCGGTTAAATGTTTACGAGAGAAATTTTGTACCCGTAGCTCCAACATACCGGAGGTCATTAGAATACAAAATATCAACAATTCAGTAGTGATCTTAATAAATTTGCTAATGTGAAATATATGAGTCTCAAAGTCAAGGTTTTCAATCAATAATAATTTATCACGTAACCTCCTTTAACTAGAGCATTTAATGGATTACCGTAATTTATTCAAATCTACAATGCTCATCTCAACGTCGATTAGCCGTTACGCAGTAAATGTGTTGATCATGATCTATTATGTATATCCAACAGAGGGTTCAAATCGTGAAGCATCGATTTCTGTAGTCAATACTGTCATGAAATGTCAAGGTCTCTCAAGTATGTAGCATATTCAAATATTCAATTTTGGGTGGTAAATACCTTGAAATTATATATATATATATATATATATATATATATATATATATATATATATATATATATATATATATATATATATATATATATATATATATTCTTTCAGGCAATGCACTGTAAAGAATTAATAATTTTCATTTTTCAATATGCAGTAAAGTCACGACGGCAAAAATATAATGAATTATCTACAACGTATTTTTTTCTGTTCTTTTCATTTCATCTTTCTTACCATTTTTTTTTATTCGATTTACTGCTAAGTTTCTCCGCTTGGTCGGAATAGAATTCAAAAACCAATTGTGATGTTTAAATATGGTGCTAACATGAGGGTTAATATTTCCGATCAATCGTTTTCTGAACATATCTAAAATTTGATCGAATAAAAGCGTAAGTTCACCGCTACTGCTGGCGATGAAGTATCAACAATAACGCAAACGTTTCAGATCATCACCGATACAATGTCTAATAATACAACGACTATCTTACAACTACTACTGATAGACACTTATCATCATGGCTTAATCTACAAAAGTGTCTAATATTGTATTATAAGAGAGAAAATAAAAATGATGATAAGAAATGTAGAGAGCTGAATCAATTTTACAACAGTCAGTTGGTACAGTCTTGGCATTTGTCTATTTCAATTCTTTGCAAACGCAGTTATAATAGCTAACACTCCAAATTAAAAACAGTTTTGTTGAACCGCAAAAGACCCCAAATGATTAATAGACCAAGAAATGTGCCAAAATCATCTTGTTTAATCCTTGGCAAGTACCGACTCTGAAAATGACAGGGATACATATAGTCATAAATTAAAAACGTACTTTGTGGTTGGACTAGGAAGAAGGAATAACTTTAATTCTTTTTTGCGTTAGAGCAACCATGCCACCATGAAAAATTACGTGCTGATTTCTTAAATCAAATCGTCTCATTATTTCAATTCAACAAACGTTATTTCTATTCTGTCATGGGAAAACAATTAAGTGTATATTCCTTTAATTCGGTTGACTCTTTATATCTCCTTGAATAATACAACGTCTCATTATTTGTTTTTAAAAAAAGGTAAAATTGAAGACCTAAAAATCCAGGCTAATAATTAAGGCACACTACTGATTTATCTTGTATACTTGAAGATCTAGAAAAGACACTTCATTTTCTTTATGTCTGTAGAAATCCAACGCTTAAGTATCTTTGCAAATATGTTTCGAAAAAATGTACCCTTGAGTATCTTATGGACATCTGAACACCATTACAGCGCACTCAACATACTGCAAATTTAGATTTGAAGAGCTATTTGTCTATTTTTCATTTTCACGGATATTGAAATATAAAATTTGCTTCATGAGAAAAGTGAAATTGCAAACGAGTGCCAACTTTTAGTAAATTGAAATACACTGAAGAGTGGGCAATTCAGTTCATTGGAATAAATTCCATCCAAAGATGTCAGTTGAAGAAGACTTTTTTTAATTAAGATTTGACAGGCTGCTAAAGCTGGAGTACTCACTGAGAAGAACTGTCTAGGCTTTCGAAAATCAGTTTAAAAAATATTACATTTATTGATAAAAAAAGATCTTTAAGGAAATTGTTAACAATAAGGTCCTGATGCAGAACTAAACTTTAATTACAATATCCTTTATGACACAGACATTTGTACGGACGAGTACTGTGAAGAAAACTATCAATTATTTTCTTTCAAAACTTTATTTCTAAACAAATTGTTTAAGTACAAGATATGGAACTGAATTTTACTGTTGCGCGTAATGTTAAAAAAATTACTGTTGTTGTTTAAAAATTAGTTGTTCTCATTATAAGTTAGAGTAACAAATCAGTTTCAAAGGAAGTAAAAGTCAAAAGATACAAATATCCCTGATCAAAGTACGCTCTAACATTCTTTGTGACACAGTTGTTGAACGTTTTCGAAAAGTTATTTAACAAAGTCTGTCATTTCATTTACATGACGATTGATGCCGTCTCACTATGAATACTGATTTGTTGCTTCGATATATTTCTCACAATCGTGTATATATATATATATATATATATATATATATATATATATATATATATATATATATATATGTAAATATATATATATATATATATATATATATATATATATATATATATATATATATATATATATATATATATATATATATATATATGTTTGTGTGTGTGTGTGTCGGAGGTAGATATAGTGTTTGGCATAATTAGAAAAAACAAAGAAAACTCTTTCCTTTTTTAAAAATTTTTACACCTAGGTGTCTTTCGTTACAGGTGAAAAAAATCACAAATTCTCACATTTTCCACTGACATAATAAAGGCTCTTTTCAGTAGAGTTCAAAATTGTATGACTGTATTCTAATCCTTCATATCCATTGAATTTCCTGGAAACAATTGCCAAACAAGCAACAGACAAGATAGTCACAAGACTCAAATTGAGGAAGACAATTTGAGATGCTGAGTGAAATTAGGGCCAGGTAAGGTTGCAAAATGGCACTGGTCCATTTCATGACAAGGCAGAGGTTGCGAAATGGTAAGGTTACAAAACTGCTGCAACCGTAATTTCTTTCTGAAACAGATCGGGGTGGCTGCACGTCCTTTACATGGTCCTTACATGGCAAAGGGTCTCTTTCACGACCTACCGTGGTCCAGAAACGGCATCTAGAAGATTCGTAACCGAGCAGTTTATCTGTTACTTTACATAACAGGGTACTGGGTGCCAATCTGTTTTAGGAATTTACCTGATTCTGCCGTATCGTAAAGTATAAAAAAAATGTTAATGCATGACTTTTTTATAAATATTATAAGAACTTAAAATATACAAAAGTAAATTATTTTCGATTAATTCTACAGTGATTGTTAATCGACATCTGTGCGGGTTAGAAATCGTATATAGCGCCGTTATTTAATATAATTGTCTTCGGTAAATTAAGTACCGTTTCAGGACCAGCCCTACTTAAAGACGAAACTTCGTCTTTTCGCTCTATATCATATAGACAAAGGGTAATAATTCTTCTCCATTACCTACCCTTGCCATCACTAGGTGTCGCTGGTTTTTAAGCTTCGCTGCCGTACTGTGAACTTCGTACGTGAAACCTCTCGCCAATCTAAGCCAAATTTGTGTTAAATTCGAACCATCCATACAGGATTTTGGATTAATTTGGAATAATATTCATTTCTGAACAGGTAATAAATATTATTTTTTTAATTTTGCGAATGTTTTGCGAAATTGTTCACTATCTCGGACTCAATCAATTTTTTAGACCGCATGGCACAACACGCTATTGTTGATGCATGTTGTTATTCACTGTTTCGCGCACACTACCTTTTGCTTGCTCACCCGGTTAGTAACGGGTGTTGTTTTAGAGACTGATTAACACGCTGCGTCATAAATTTATCAAATTTTGTTGTGTTTTATTTTAGCTCGTCGTTTCAGTGAAACCTGTCGACGAAGTGTAATAAATGCAACAAGTTCATGGCAAAGGTAGACACGCATGATTCATGCCTTGTGCGTACAAAATGTACTTCTTCAGTACCATCTAGTGTGTGCGCCATATGGTCCGAGAGTGTATGGATTACGGTTTTGCGAAAATCGACCAAAGCAAAGATAGAGGGTGACGACAACGCCAATTTTAAATTCCTTCAAGTAATAACGATAGATTGAGGAAGTGTACCCCCATTTGTTTAGGCAGTCCAGGTGGCGTAAATCCCCCTCAAGTCCGAGCATGGCCTCTGGGCCCGTAAGTCGAGGCGCATGGGGTATTTAACGAATCCAACGGATCCATTCTGTACTACTGTATCGCCGTCTGGAGCAACCGATCATAAAACCAGATGAGCCGGCCGTCCAGCCAGTCCAGCCGTCTCAATCAAGGGACCTTACTGAAAGATCCGTCGGTCTCGCCTGGCGGACGGCTTTATTTTGCTACAATTACGGTGATCTTAATGATCTGTCCTTCCTACCATGCTGTGTCTATATACAATTACAATTACGGGGATCTTGGTGATGGATCCGTCCGTCTCTCAGGGCGTAAAGCTACATAAACATATTATTACGCGGATTTTAGTGATAGATCCGTCCTCCAGTCATGCCCACACAACTGCCGGTACCGGCACCAATCTGACCGCCTTCCGCACGGCCGGTAACCGTGCCAACCGTACTCCTGTTGAACCAGCCGTACGTACCGGTGCGACAAAATCGTCTGGCGGAGCCTGATTGTCCAAAATTCACTGCTTTCCCGCAGTGTAATGCCCGTGAATTATATAAAGACTATGATATTGCCTCATCGTTGCCACAGGGAATGGTTTATGCCGAAATGGAAGCAGACCATGAACAGAAGACTTCACACAGTCAGTGTGAAGATACTTCTGAGCAACAGCCCTACTCTGATCCGACCATAGAGAGGACGGAGTTGAGTTTTAAGGCTACGGTCAAGGCTCAATGCCCTCCACCACTACCGCCACGCATGATTATAAAGTCAAAGCGTTGGTCGACATCGATGATGAAGAAGTCTCCATCCTTCCGGCTGCTTACCCAGTCAACAGAAATAAGGGAGATTAACGATGGACTATCGGGATGTGACATGAAGACTGCTGAGGTTTTCTTTACTGGAAGTCAAGTACCAGCGACATTTTAATTGCGCGGGTACAAGACACATTCTACCGCCTACCATACTGAACTTCGGACGTTTGTGATGTTCAGACGAAGGCAACTCAATAACTATCCCTCCAACATGCCAAAAGACCCGTATCCTCATTTTAAAACCAGTCGTCCCTGCCCCAACGGAGGGACGATAAGCGAGCCAAGAAAAAGGGATTTTTTAGTCCCAAGTGCCGTTCAGATCTCGATTTTATGCCAGCATTCAACAGCCAAACCAGTTTAAGAGGCACCCTTACAGGGGAGATGAGAAACAAAGTTTCTCCACCCCAAGCCTCCTGTCTCCCATCAGACAGTCTACCGAACAGCGCCAGTCTCCTGCAGCTCTTATCACGTTGTATCAACCTATTTCCGCAAAACGAATGTGCGATCCAAGTCATTTCGGAGGGCTTCGGATTTCCAACTCCCTCCTCTTTCTTCATCCCTAATTCTAACGGATGCGTCATCCGAATGGGAGAAGGACGATATTCTTCAGCAGGAGATAGTCGATCATCGACAAACGGACGGTGGAGATTGTACGAAACTACAATCTCCGGGGTTCTATTCATGGCTGTTCCTTATAAAAAAAATACCAACGTTAAGATGAGTCCGATCATACACTTGAGTCGCATCAACGTATTCATTCTTCCGCCCAGGTTCAAGATGGAGATGGGGAGATCTATACGACTCTCCATCCGAGGGGACTAGTATGCCATCAGTCTTGATCTCACAGATGCCTACTTTAATGTCCCTATTAACCTGGCGTCGCGAACGTTTCTTCGGTTTGCTTACCGCGACAAGTTTACCAATGTCGAGTCCTTCTCTTCGATCTAATATCAACCCATGGGTCTCTACCAAATTATGGATTGCGTCATCACCCTGTTCCGGTCAACTTCTTCTACGGCAACGGCTGCGCATCTGGACGATCTCCAGAAACGTATGGCAAGTTTTTATTCTCCTGAAGGGCAGAAATGATCTTCTATCCCTTTTGAATAATCTCGGTTTTCTCGTGAATTGGGAAAAATCTGACCTTCACCCATCCCAGTGTTTTGTCCACCTGGGTGTGGAGTTTATAACCAATCTCAATCTTTCCGTCGTGTTTGCGTCATACGGATCGTCGAATTAATAGAATCTATTTCCAACAAGACGTGGATTTTAGTTAGAGAATTCTTGCAATTCCTCGGATTATTCAATGCGGCGGGGGACTTATCCCGCTCGACCGTCTCTTTATAGGCCCCTAACAGATGACGTTGCTAACCAATGGCGCCCCTTTATCAAGTCGATCAAAAGTCCTGATCCCACCCGAGGTACGATCATTCCTGCGTCAGTGGCGCAACCTAGGTTGGCTGACGATGGGGGTCCCTCTGGAGAAGCCCCAAGTGGAAATGACGTTATGTGCCGGTTGGGGTGCCCACACGTTGCCGGACTTCGATACTGTCAGCGGCGCGTGGGAGCCAGGGAATCGGCCTCTTCACACAACCTTCTAGAAATGAAGGCTGTCATCAAAACGCCTTTCAGTTTTGCAAGGATTTACTCAGGCAAAAGTGTCCTAATTATGTCGGACAACTCGGTAGTGGTGACTTACCTCCTCAAACAGGGGGGCACCAAATCACCCGACCTGTGTGTTCTGATTTGGCAGTTTCTACGTTGGTATGACAACTCAGTATCAAAGTACAAATGAGACACATTCCTGGCCGACACTCTATCCAGAAAGGGTCAAGTAATTCACACAGAATGGTATCTCCATCAATCAATCTCTCTTCGGATTTGCGCACTTTGGGGGCGTCCGATGATCGATCTTTTTACGACAAGGTGGAATCACAAATTGCCCACTTTCATCTCGCCAGTTTCAGACCCTGAAACTGTCAATCAGCTCGGAGGGGTTGTGGATCTTCGCCTACCCTCCCACGGTCTTGGTACCGAAAATATTCCAGAAGTTGTGGGGTCAGAGCTGCAAGATGATTCTGATAGTACATTTCAGATGTGACAAGTCCTAGGTCACCGATGTACTTGATGTAGCGATAGATCTACCCATGAAGATTCCGACCAAGCCGAATCTACTCAAACCACCGCGGTCATAGGTGCTCCACTCCTGCCCGGAACGTCTTCTTCTTCACGCCTGGCTCTTGTAGGAACAGCCTGGCGACACAAAGAATTTAAACCTTGTATTGTGGAGAGAATCTCGCGAACAATAAGGCTTACGTGGGAAAGTGGCGTGTTTTCAGGGACTAGTGCAAAATCAATAACATCTTTCCTTTGAGTGCCTCAATCCCTCAACTGGCCGACTTTTTTATATATGTCTCTTCGATGAGAAACAGTTGGCTCCAATTACTATCAAAGGCTACCGCTCCATGATATTTTCTGACATCGCGGCAGACGCGATATCGGTCATGATAAAGATCTATCGGATCTTTTAGCCAATTTTTATTTGAATCGGGCAAAATCCCTCATCCTGTTTCCAAAATGGAAGCTGTCCTGGGCTTTAACATGGCTCAGTTCGAGCCTTTATCCCCCACTTCGCTGAAGCTGCTATCCTACAAAACATGTTTCCTGATAGCCGAAGCTTCAGCATGCAAGGTTAGTGAGTTAAGCGCCCTTTCCGACCCAAACTATCTTCAGTTCAGATCGGATGGTTCAGTGGTCCTCTTGACGTAACCAGACTCCGTAACCAAAAATAGGTTACCATCAGTCGGCAATCAAAGAGTCGTCATACGCTCGCTCTCTTCAATAGACACCTCGTGAGCAGCGGCCATGCAAAACCCTGTTAGTGCCATCAAACACTACTTAAAGCTCACAGTGGCAAGTCGTAGCACACGATAGCTGACTCTTTCTCCCGGTGAAAGCCGGATATCACCCCTCAAACCCTATCTTTTTGGCTTCAGTGGGTTATATGCTCGGCGTACTCTGAGGTGTCATAAGATCAGAGTCGCCTCATGAAGATTTCTGCTCATGAGATCAGAGCGATCTCTGCGAGCCTCGCGTTCGAACTTAACATTTCGATACGAGTCATAATAGAAGCTGTTGGCTGGCATGCCGAGTCAACCTTCTCGGGTATTTATCTCAGAGATTCAGCTTCGCAGATACAAACTTGGAATCTGGTGGGTCCGGTGGCGGCGGCCCAGATGACCACCAGACCCAGTTAAAAGTCAACACAGACTATTAGCTTCGATGGATTCGCCAGTGAAATTTTGGTCTGTAAGAAAGTTTCAAAAATCATCTTCTTAACCGGATATAGGTGTAACAGATCACGTTACCCTAGACTGCGTTGCTTATCAAGTTAGGAAAACGGGTTATCGTTCACATGGGGAATCCAGCCATTATTCCCTAGAGGATACCCGAAGTAGAGGTCCGATACTCAGCATTCCCTCCTCCTATTACCTATTCTCCTAACGTTAATGTGATCGGGGAACGTATTTAAAGGAGAAAGCAAATTTTTAGGTATATTATGTTTCTCCGAGGGTACTTACCCGATCACCGTTACAGACTCAGGTACAGATATTATCCTCTCTGAACAAAATCCCGTGTTCAAACCACCATTTCCCAAATATTATATATTTTCCTTACTATTTTTCAAATTTTCCATTTTAAATTATACATTTCAAAGAGAATTTTCCACGTAAAGTACATGCTGGAGAAAACCTAGTCTGTTCTGGGATAGCAATAAATACAGACAAATTTCATTGAATTATTGAAGGATTTGGAATCTCTTTCACAAACCCAGAGAGAACTCAAGATTCCGTTTTGACTTGTCTTATAAATATTTTGCACAATATGATAAACTGTTTGAAATTTTGTCAAAAACAACGGCACAACCCCATTTTTTGCAATTTTAAAAACAAACTTGACCTTCTTGTTTTCTCCAGTATTGTCTACACTTTGAATACACTTATCTACATAAGTTTAAGTGTCGGAAATGAGTTTCCAATCCCAGTGTATATTTGTCCCAGATTTTTGTGACTAACGATTAATTTTGCAGAAGCATAATAATTAATAACTTATAAATATTTATGTAGGTATTAAATGTTAATGAAGAAACAATTGCAACTGTTATGACGGGACTGCGTCATGTGCTATATGATTGGCTGAAATCAGTCATGTGATACTGAACTGGAATTGCTTACAAATTGATAAATTGTGGGGACTACTTTAGGTTCCTAGTCCGGCTTCTAGTGCATTTTCGGTCAAACTTTGTATCAACTCCTTACACCAAAACCCCACTGCGACTTCAGATCATAAAATTTGCAACCTCAGATAAAATCTTCAATCAGAATTTCAAACTCTGTAATGGCACAGTCCTTCATGCACTCCTGCACCCAACTCTAAACAAAATATATGGCAGGGTTTGCGAACAGCTCTACATTCATACATTACTGTAGTGTTTCTTTTACAGAATCAATCAGCTGTTGATATTCAGGGTCATGGCCATATGACGTAACAGCAGCGGATCTCACAAAATATGGACACGAATGTTGTGCTTTGCTTTGTTTTGTTTTTCTTTTTCTTTAATTTGTATTGTTTGGAAATTGCTTGTAAAAATGTAGGATTAAGGAACAAAACACTACTAAATAGGCTTTCTCAGGCATAACAATTAACTAAATATGTTGTAACTTTAATAAGCCGACATATAAGGCGATTATCCAGTATTTACTAACAGACTACTCAGCATTGCTTACTCACATGATCACCAAATCTCGAGGCATTTGTATTTTTTTCTCAATAAGCCTTTTCCCTGCATATGTTGTTTTTATCACGTGATCCTTTGATTACTGGCGTCAAGAACAATTTAAGCCGCGACATTGGGATCACTTGACCATGCTATGAAAGATATGGTAAAGTACGGTGTTAAGTTCGTAAACACTGTAATTGTGATTCATGCCTCGGTTTATTAAAAGGGCAAAATAAGTTTTAATTGTTAAGAATAAAAAGGAAAAAAAAAAAAAGAAATATAAGATTCTACTTATCAACATCAGGCTGGTAGGTTCGATACAATATTACTTGAAGCGACAACCTTATGCTAGAACCACGTGGTTTCGCAGAATTCTATGTTTTCGATGGGGAATACGCTCAGACCTTCCACCCCAATATAATTGTCCAAATATTTAAATTGGGATGGGAAAGTTCAGAGGGAACTGTGAAATAATTAGAATCCGTAAAATCCTTCATTATAGTTTTATTGTTATGGGCCCACTGCTAATGCAGCAATGGCATATTGTTTTGCGTCTGTCCATCCGTACGTCCATCCTGCATTAATTCTAGAGCTATAGCAATAACATTTTTACACACTTTATCATGGTCATGCTAAGATTTTCAGGCAATTACAGCAGTTTTTCAAATTGGTCTTACAATTTTTATCACATATTGGACATTGCTCAAAATTGAAGAAAGATCACTCTAGGTAGACGTATGAAATTGGGTATATATATATATATATATATATATATATATATATATATATATATATATATATATATATATATATATATATATATATATATTCACATGTAAATTCTCCGTTTTTATATTTAGGCCATTTCAGCAATTTTTTTTTTCCTTTACAGATTTGTTAAAACCTTTTGGACTTGAACTATTTTGACAAAACATTATTAGTTATCGCAATTAAGCAAAATCCACATGAGGTAAACAAATTAAATTTGTCTTTGTTTTACTCTGCAGTGATAGCATGCATGTTTTACAAAAACACAAATCTAGTTCCTACTTATTAATTTGTTAATAAATAAAACTTGTAAATACATGTAAATTTCTCGCTTTAATAGAAAACAATGTATTGTAAGCAATTTGAAATATTGTATTGACTATGCAATGTTTGTACTCTTATAACTGTAAACATACAAAATCCGTCCAATCAATTGTTCAGAATTTGATAATCTTGCTAGAATTACACGAAAGAGCATATACATCCCAATTGCAAACTATATGTGAGGTTGAAAAAGATTTATAAAACGTCTCTATTAAGTTTAGCTCAATTCGTTCAAATAAAAGAAAACCAAATCTACCTCCATGGATCAACATCTTAAATTCCCATGCTTTTTATTGCATGTTCGCAGCCATGCACCCAACCCTCACTCCCTGACCCAGACCCACTCACACTAATCAGATTGTGACCTAGGGGTCGTAGCCTGAAATAAGTTTCATGTGTTATGTGTTTTTTAAAATATAACTGTAATTGTAATTTATGTATATGTGAACATTGACCTCTCGCAGTGACCCTAGTGGAGGTTTCAAAACCCTGGTCACCACATAAACTACCTATGTAAAAAGTTTAGTGAATGTTTAGGAGGAGAAATGATTAGGGACGGACGAATGGACATACAGACGTGGGGGATCACAATATTCTTGACGGTTTTTAAAATGCTTTGGGATAATGAGAAGAATGCTTTCGTATTTTTGGCTGTTGAGAAAACAGTATTTTGCATTAAGAAAAATATTCTTGCCAAGATTGTATTTTTAGTTTCGTTTTGTTTTGTCTTTTTCTCAGTATAAGATATAATACCATTCTTGCAGGAGCAGTTTAAACTTAATGTTTTTCTTTTATGCAACAAGAACAAGGTTTTCTTATCAAGATCATTGGTTAAATAATAATATTGTATTAAGATAATATTTCTTACTAAGATTAAATTTCTTGCTATGATAACTCTTTTCATAATAAGAAAAGACGGCGTTGTTTTCTTTCTTGATGCGAGATTAAAATTATATTGGTGTGAGAAACTTTTTCTCAGAGCAAGAAATGTTTAATTATATGCTCACTTAAAATAATAAATTGTAACTTACCATATTATCTTGTAACAAGAAACTATTTTTTGAATTTATGATTCTAAATCTAGCAATCCTTCAGAGACAAATATTCTTATTTTAAGATGATTCGCTCTTGATTTAATTTTCTTTTTCTTAGTTTAAGAAACTGATTTTTGGGCATAAATATTTTGGCAAGCACGTGCTATTGCGAGATAGGTAGGTATATATATATTCAACGCTTTACGATGAAAATCGTACATTCAAATGCTGAAGGACAATGTGCTTATTTCATATTCTGATACGACTAAAGAACGTTAGCGTTTCTATCTGCTAGATAGTGAGTCCTGTTAATGACAGATTCATATTTTACATCCTATATCTTTCTCATTTCTTTCCTTTTCTTTCCTTCCGTAGTTTCTTCGCATGTCTTTTTGTTTCCATTTTTTTTTTCTCTATATAAATACTTTCTTAATATAACTGCGTCCACCCATTTCGTACGGATTAACGAGGAATCCGGACAGACGAATCGCTTCAAATTATAGAAATAATAGAGGAAATTTGTTGCAGAAATTGTCGTTCGAATGCCGAGACATTCGAATAAACAGAATTGGGATAAACAACATATTCGGATAAACGGAGTTAGGATAAACGGGACAGTCAGATAAACGGAGTTTAGATACAGAGATATTAGGATAAATGAAGTTTGAACACAAGGTACCTTGAGATAAATCGTGTTGGGATAAACGAAGCATTCAAATAAACGGAGCTCGAATAAACAAAACTTTCGAATAAATAGAGTTGAGATAAACCAGACATTTGGATTAGCGGAGTTCGGTAACTGAGAAATTCGAATGAACGGAGTTGCGATAAACAAGAGATTCAGATAAACGGATTTAAAATAAACGAGACATTTGAATAAACTGGGTTCGGATACCGAAACATTGTGATAAACGAGACATTCAGATAAACGGAATTCGAATACTGAGATATTCGGATAAACGGTCTTGGAATAAACGAGACATTCGAATTAAATAAGTTGGGATAAACGAAGCTTCCTGTAATAAAACTTTACCTCTCCTATTTCAAAATTATGGGAAAGAGTTCATCGTGTATTGCACGATTGTTCTCTACTCTTGGCAGGGAGTTTGTAATAAATGCCACTGAACGATTTCCTCCTTAGCTTGCCAACTTTAAAACTGAAAAGATTAATGCCAGGGGATTTGGATTTTGGCTTCCATCAGGGTCATTTTTTAATAACACTTTTCTCTTCGCCTGTAATCTGAGAAGGGTGAGTTTTGATGGTGTAGCCACTTGTTCTCGCTCACACGTGGCTCAGTACACTATTTCCTGATTTGCTTGACATATGACCACTTTTAGGCACCTGCATCTAATATCGAAACGTTAAATCATCTGGCAACGCCCATTAATGTTGGAAAATAGAAATTGTGTTACTTTCCCACAACATATCTTGCATACCTACAGCGATAAACCACGTAAGGAACAAAAACATTCATCCGAAGTAACTGCCATAGTTATCAACATGCACAAAAAAACTTCATTATTTCTCTGATAAAGAAAGTGTTTATTATGAACAGAAATGATGTGGCGCTGTGTAATCGTTTTCCTACTATATACCTGTGATATTTCTTTCTCGGATCTTAAATAACTAACTTAGAATCGCAAACATTTATACGTCTATTAGCTATAGGATTTATATGCTGTTTCTGATCAAAAGTATACGCACGATATTCATCACTATCGAATCATAAGATTAAAGTTGGCACGTTTAATTTTGTATGTCATTTCATTGTCATTAGCCTTCCATTTTATGCTCTTTTCTTGTAATAAATTAAAAAATAAACAAACAAATAATTCAATTGCAGAATTGTACATAATGCACTATACATACATCTACTTTGAGATAAGTCTTATATGTCTTGACGACACATATTGAAGTCAATTCAAGGTAAAAGTATACATTGTTCATTAGAAAAAATTATGTTTGTTATTTATTTATATTTGTAATTTGTTTTCCTTGAATAATCCAGACCTACTTTTGGGTCAATAGATTTGTATGCTATGCTGGTGCAAATCATACAGTTCATGTTAATTTTACAACTTTTGTATAACTGTCTCTCTCCATGAATAAGGTATAGTATTTTTGTTTTAACGGCACTTTTAACACATTTTTGGCTATATCGTGCCGAGGAAATGGGAGCTAAATGCCTTTCCAAAGGACACACCGAGGCAGCCGACCCAGGCCGGCCTGGGTGGGTATCAAACCACGACCCTTGGATTACGAATCTTACGCTCTACCAACTGAATTAATTATAAAAGCTTGATAAAGCAAGTTTGAAGAACATAATAAAAAGACGTTGTCCTATCAAGCTGAATACAATGAATTTATCAAAGTTTTAGAATCGTTATTACGAGTCAACCGTCATTTTACACATTTTAATCAAAAAAACTTGATTGATGCATTGCAGTTATTATCAAGAGTCTATAAAAATGATACTTTCTCAAATGAAATATATCCAATCGGCATTAAAAATGTATAAAATCTTGACCTCAACGCTTTACCCTGACAGGATCCGGGCAATATTTGATAATACACAATCTCTATATGAGATTCTAATAACTCCAGTCAAAATAACCATGGATACGTTTTAGACAATACCGTGATATTGCATGTACTGCATGTACCTGCATCAATAGCATGTTTCCCGGTTGTACAATTTCTTAATCAATAAAGGGATCGTGTAATATCTCACATTAGTAATATATACTTTTGATGACAACACGATGACAACTGAATTGTTTCCTTTGCAAAAATATGTAGTTTTGCATCGAAAGAGATATCAAATATATGTCTCGAAAAATTTTAATATTCGTGAAAGACAGAGTGCAAGAAGTGGGTTGAACGCAAGAAAATCGTCATATCCAAAGGAAAGGAGAACTATTTTAATCATTATGTGCCGTTGTACTCGCGTATAAGTTGAGTCCAACTGCAAACTGCACAGACCCAGATCTGCCGTCGCATAATGCGTCGGTAGATCTGGGTCTGTGCAGTTTGCTAGGAGTAATCAGTAGAACAAATATCAGAATCCCTGATCTGCCGGCGCATTATTCGGCGGCAGATCCGGGTCAATGTTGTTTGCAGTTGGATTAGACTTATAAGCGAGCAAAGACGGTATACTGTAGAGTGGAACCTTCACTTCTACTGGAAACTGTAATTCCTGGACTATCTTATAATGCAAAGAAAAAAAAGGCCTACACCTAGACTAACAACTGAAAAATTAAGCTTTACTTTACAGCCCAAAAGAAACAAGACAAATAACGGCGCACATACACAAACAGCATGGTAGCATTTGAAGGAAATGGAGGGTAAACAATTAAACGATGCCGCCTTAAGGTTCATCATACCACGTGAGTCATTACACCATGTTTTGTGACTATATGACTTCAATGAGTACAGCAAAAGTTATACATTGCAATGAATTCTAACTGCTAGTAGTACCTAGATTACATTATGGTAATTACAAATAGGTAGAGATATTTCATAAACTCCCTCTAGAACAAAGTCTTTTTTGTAATTTCTAAAAATCCACTTACCCCCCCCCCCCCCATACCCCAACCCCCATGAACTAATAGTGTAAACCAATTTAAAGTTAATTTTGAAATAAACCTCATAAAATGTACCAATAGCACATGCTCAGATTTCTTTACCTATAGTAGTAAATTTATTTAGACCATAATGAGTAATTGTTATTGATGTTACAGGTGAGTAAACCTCAACTTTACCACTATATGTTTGAGGGATCAATTCAAAAGTGTATATCAATTTTGTTACTTTGTGCAATTATTTTTGGTGAAGTTTTGGAAACTAAGAAACATAGATTATTTGTTCTACTTTGAGTCTGTTAATTATTTTTTACCTATGTGTAATTAACATGATGTAACTGGTACTACCAGCAGTTAAATTTCATTACAATATATTATTCCGGTGGTGGTGGTAGTGGGGGCAAAGCCATTTTTCCGGGGTGGGGTGGGGGGTGGAGACAAAGACAAAATCAAAGGTGATATATATATATATATATATATATATATATATATATATATATATATATATATATATATATACATACTGCACAATTGATTTTTTACAAAATCCTGCCCCCCCCCCCACCTTGCCCACACCACCCCACCCCCGCCGGAGGTCCATGTTTTCTGTGCTCATTTGCAGTCATATGGCTAAAATAATGGTGTAATGACCAAAGTGTTATGATGAACCAAAGAACGGTCTTATACCATACTGTCAATAGCCAGTAAACTAATCGATATAATAAAAAATCGTCACCTCATTAGCTGTGCTAAGCAAAATATAAAACTGTTGAATTCTCTTTTTCATATATGGAGAAGAGGGGAAATTTTTACAGATTTTCACTTCTGTTTAATGGTTTGAGTATTTTTACATGCCTCATATATCGGTCTGTTGAAGGCAAATTGCATGCCTTTGCACTCATTTCGATCATATAGTTTTGAATTTTGTATATACCCAGTGCAGTGTCTGTGAAACCTGCCAAATTATTTAACTTCTGAAGCACCAGACCATAGTATTAAATGCCAGTATATATTCCATTATTATCCAAGGATTATCTAATTCCTACCATTTGGCAAAAGTACCGTAGGCTACAGACCTTGGAATTTGTACAATTTGTTCAACGTTAATCTGTGGTGTCTGTATTTTGCAAAAAAGAGAATTAGGCATAAATCTCTACGGTAAGGTGCACTTCTTCCGAGCCATTGTGCGTCCATGACCGAGTGGTTATAAGCGCTGAGTCTCTGACTCAATGAAGCTTGAACTGCATTAGGCTGCAGACCAGTGTCTGTCTGGTTCGACACAAGCAAACGGCACAGAGGGGATACGTCTGAAGGTGGTTTCCTCTAATTTCCTCCACCTCGCGAAGGCGGCCTCCCGTCGTTCCCCTACTTAGTGTAGAGATTGGTGGTGGGTTGTAAATATAGAAATGACCACACACCTTGACTACATATTCATAGTCGGGGAGTGTCGGGTTGATCACTCTACCTCACAAGTTGAAGGTGATCCGATAAAGTACCGGAGGACCTACAAGACATGCATACATACTTACATTGCGTATCCTTTTATTAATTTTCTCGTAACCATGCAATTATTTCTGGCATTGAAAAGATTTGCTCACATATTTGCTTCGTGAATTGAAAAGATTTGCTCACATATTTGCTTCGTGGATACTGCCATGGGGTCAGGATTCCTCTTTCACAAAGCACGTGCATTATATTTGTCCTTGGGTTTCGTTCATTTCAGTACATGCATAACACTTCATCTGTGTTACTTTCTTATAATTACGTTGATTATTTCTTTCACAGCTGCTCAGTATATATATATATATATATATATATATATATATATATATATATATACACACACTTTTTGGATATGTCTATATTTTGAACAAGGCTATTTTGTATTCTTAAATTCTTTGTGAATATTTGTATGCGTCTATTTCATTTTGTGTTTTACAATTCGATAAACATAAGGTTGAAATCACTGGAAATTGATCTGGAAAAGAACGACCATATCCAAAAATTAATCACTTTTTCATCTAAAAAAATCCCGAAGTCTTGTTAATTAAATTGAAAAAGCTCATTAGTTAATAGATGCCACTGTTGTATTTATATTGCCTACAGTGATCGTTAATGATAGATATAATCCAAGCACTCAGAGAAAAAATCTGCTATTGATCTGGGAAATTGATATCAGCAAATATCGTTTTCTGTATCTCAAAAGATCTAAACGCTTCTTTCATCAGTCAGCCAAAAAAGATGGGAAATCATGACATTTAAAAGAGAGACAGTTTATCATATTTTGGAACTTAACTAAAGAATTTCAGATATATGAGCCTGTATCTTTATATCTTTAGCCAGGCTCCTAACGTAGCGGGGGGGGGGGGGGGAGGCTTCAAGTTGGCAATAAGCTTTGATATATATTGAAATTAAAAGACGTCATCATGGAAATTTCGACTGTCTGCCAGCGCTCTGTTTGGAAAGATGTGAACATAGATGGATTCCCCCAAAAATGCATGTATTTGCAATATAGTTGTTGCCTTGAATTATATACGTGTTTTATACTATAAATCTTTACTTCAATGAGTATTTCATTCCTCTTCTTACTTGTATTGAATAACGCATTATCGATTGAATTACTGCTTTCCATCATCTTACGAGAGCAATTATTTATTTGTAAGTTATATGGACCCTAACCAGAGTTACAACTGAGAATGTACACTTTAGTCATAACATGATTTTCGATCGTAAACAGTGAGGCATCTAGGACACTCTGCTCCTTGCTGCGCCGTTCAAGTACTGCAAAGAAAGAATGTCCCACAACTCTACCTCCACCCCAACCCCCAGCCCCACCCCCAATTAAAATCGAGATCTGCGACATAACCGAGATCTGACGGGCACCGATGCGAGGTCATGCTGTGTTGATCTTTTGATTCACCGATCAAATTACAGCTTTCATATTTCGGAAAATAACAATCTTTTTTTAGAAACAGATTGTTATCAACGATAACTCCCATTAAGACGAACGATAACTCCCATTAAGACGAACGATAACTCCCATTAAGACGACATGCAACGCTTTATCTGACGGGCTGTTAAAATGTATGGGCCGGTTGTGGCGAGGAGAATTAAATTAGAATAGAAAGAGTACAGTTTGAAGCTGCCTGCATTATGACTGATTTACCTTGAGTGAAAGGAGAACCAGTAAAAATCTAGAAACTTTCTTTAGGATTATTAACGGTTTTGCCATACTTTTTTACAAAAATTGATTCCCCTTATGAGTGAGAGCGAGATAAGCCGTTATCCATTGCGTAATAGGTCTGATATTATTTCAGTCTCATTCAGGTATGCTTCTTATAGAAACTCATTTACACCATTCAGTGTCAATTTGTGAAATAATCTTTCAGAGGATATACGTCAGATTAACGGAGTTCAAACAATCCCTGAATCCAAACTCTAATACTTTCAAAAACGTTTGTCATGGTGATAGAAAATTATCGATTTTATACCCAAAACTGACGAATAATTGCAACTCCCTACGGCAGCATCTCCACAGAGTAGGCTAAAGTGACACTCCCGTCAGTGCATACGGATAAGGCACCGAAACTAATGAACAATATTTATTTTAATGCCGTAGGTATGTTAATCAAAGACGCATGCTATAACTTGAATAAAAGCAGTTCAATTTAATATTTTGATCTATTATTAAGCGGAAATTCTAAACTAACCAAAGAGCAAAATCAAATTAGAGGTTCAGCAGTACAACACTATATTATAACTACGAAATGGTTAATTCCCATCAATGCTTGAATTTTTTATAACTACGAAATTGTTAATTCCCATCAATGCTTGAATTTTTTTATAACTACGAAATGGATAATTCCCATCAATGCTTGAATTTTGTATAACTACGAAATGGTTAATTCCCATCAATGCTTGAATTTTGTATAACTACGAAATGGTTAATTCCCATCAATGCTTGAATTTTTTCCTGTATCTATGACATAGGATCTAGATTCTTCACTTTTCTATGAAATTCATTTGGTACCTATGCCAGCTATATCGTACCGTTGTATTGGAAAGTATCATTTGTATTGGAAAGTATCATTTGCATTAGAAAGTATCATTTGCATTAGAAAGTATCATTTGTATTGGAAAGTATCATTTGTATTGGAAAGTATCATTTGTATTGGAAAGTATCATTTGCATTAGAAAGTATCATTTGCATTAGAAAGTATCATTTGTATTGGAAAGTATCATTTGTATTGGAAAGTATCATTTGTATTGGAAAGTATCATTTGCATTAGAAAGTATCATTTGCATTAGAAAGTATTATTTGTATTGGAAAGTATCATTTGTATTGGAAAGTATCATTTGTATTGGAAAGTATCATTTGTATTGGAAAGCCGATAATACGTTGTTAGAACATTTAGCCGATCCCAATTGCATTGTTTGCAGTAAAAATATGTATGTACCTGCTCAATGTGCGCTATATTCGATTTTGTTTACTTTGGGATGCCAGACCGGTTGTACTTGGAAGTTTCTCGCAGGTCAAACACTTTTTCCTCGTTCTAATACAACAATTTATAATAAGTACAAGATTCAGGAAGCAACCAAACATTGCATATATTAATGTAATTGACTTTCCTTTTGTGAATGTGGCAGACATGATGGAAACTGAGAATTGCTTTTATTTATGAAGATATTGTAAACCCGCCGTCTAGTTAGGAGCAGCACTTTATAATCACTGTTTCATCAGCCATTCCTAGAGCCCGCTTTTATAACAGTTTAGTTATCCATAAACATAGATGAAGGGTCGTCTTTCAAGTCACAGTCGTCAGCAGCAGTATCACCACCACCATAATAACCTCCCACACATTACTCACATTCAACGTATGCAGTCCCGGTTCTACTACTCCTACTATTACTACTACGACTACTACTACAGCTAATTCCACCACCATACCAACAATACCAGTGACTACTGAAAACCTTGCTAGACAGAAAAAGTTATTAATGATAACTACATATAACATCCAGAGCTGTCAACATTAGATAAAAGGTAGATACGCATGGTTCATTGTGCAGTCAATATTATGTCCTACTAGTAGCTGCTCTGGTTCTTATTTTCAGGATGAGGCTGGGGTGGCGGTTCCACAGAGATTTTTTTAAAATTATTTGTATGAAAATTAAGATTCTGACACCCTAAGCGGATGTGTTATTCTCTTTAGTTTTGTTTGATCGCGGGGTAGCTGTTGTAGCTCAGTTGGTAGAATGTCGAATTCGTAATCCAAGGGTCGCGGGCACGATAACCGCCCAGGCCGGACCGGGTCGGCTGCCTCATTGTGTCCTTGGGAAAGGCACTTAGCTCCCATTTCCTCCGCATGATATAGTCAATAATGTGTTAAAAGTGCCGTTACAACCCGCAAAGCAAAAAACATTACGCTTATAGCGTTGGGATAAGACAGGTATCCCAATGTCTGTTGTGCCGTCTAGGGTATACATATAAAGGTTTTCTGATTATTTCGAACAGTTCAGTATATTTTACTCAGAGAAGCTACATCGAATGCTTACATATGTATTGCCAAGTCCTCTGTGGACTAATGCTCCATTGTCCACACTCTTTTCTAGAGATAATGGCTTAGAGATTATTGTGCCAAGCTCAAAATCAGTTGCGGGTTCGAGTCCTGCCCAGATCAGCCCTTTTTTTTTTTTTTGCACACATCAAATCTTCGAAAGCCATGCTATAAAGATTATCATTCCAGAATTTGTTTTCCCATTCTGCTCTACAATACATGAAAAATCTACTTCGAAGTCTATAATATTTAAACTGTCCTGAAGAAAAGAAAACTCTATCCTTTTCAGATGAAGAATTTTCTCTTGATATTTTAATGACTCACTGTGAAAACTAGGAAAACATGGCGAAAATAAGAGGGGATGGGTGGAATGGGGTGGGGGATAGAGTACTTATAATAAAGTACCTGTCAACTGTGATAGCAATTTTTAATGATGTGAACTCTTATTTTAATTATCTCTCATTGCAACGTGTACTAACGAAAATAACAAATTACAACTGTAATAGAATGAAATCGGGTGGGATTGGATCTAGCGAAAACACGTAACACAATCGCGTGAATGAGGTGTTTATTTATAATGTAAATTAATGACGATTGAATCTCCGACACCCTAACTCAAACCCTTACTTCCACCTCTCATCAATTAAACTCTAATAACTGAGAGCCCTAGCCTACTCATGTGCACGGAGTTCAACAACGGATATAACAAAATGATATCGTTCCTAAATGGATACGATCAAAGTATGGATTTTCAACAAATAATTACAAGTGATATTGTTTGTCAACGGATATGATCAATGCATCGATTTTGTTACGACTAGGGGTAAATTTAACAAAAGAAAAGACTCAAACAAGCTTTCAAGATTTAAAACACAACTATTTAATTTCCTAAAAGATTAAAATATTTCAACAAACAATCAAAGTGAAAGAATTAAAAATAACTTACAGCATAGAATATCCTTAAAGGTCCTAAATTGTTCTAAAGTTCACTGATCCGGAAGTTAATCCAAATATTCCGAACGAAGAATATTCCGAATGAAACCAACAAAGTGCTGGCGTGCCAACAAGAATCAGTTATATCCAAATATTATTAATTCCAAGTAATCCTTGTGAATATGGAATTTCACACAAGTTCTAGAAATGTTTCCGATAATTCCAACGGAGCTGAATAATTCTTAAAGTTGAAGTAGCAGAACTAAATCCACAATGTACTGTATATCTCTGAAGCAGAATATCACACAGAATGAACCAATCTCGTTTATGACCTCTCAAGCTGACGAACTATGAAAGAATGACGAACATTACATCTTTTTTATAGTTTTTTTTAATCTGCGTCTTACAAACAAACAAAACCCATTCCTTATTCCGTCTCAAATCAACATCTAGTTACTACGATCTTACAATCTAACTTCTGGTTAACAAAATGAATCATTCTCTGTATATTGCTGAATCCAGGTCAGGTCAGAAGATCAAAACTCACTAGCTGATTCACGTGACACCGCTAAAGTACCTGTGCACTGACGTTATTACCAGTCAACAACGTATTGACTTCTTATTGAATCATGTGACATGATAATGCTTCAAACAACAATATTGATTTTTTTCCCAGGACCAATGTACTGGGTCACATTGAAATTACCGTATATGTGCACTCTGCAAAACGACACCTATTAGACTATCATACAGAGGTCATAAACTAATAAAACTATACCATTATTTAAAAGAAATGATACATAATTACGTAACAGATTTATCAACAGATATGATAAATGCATGGATTTATCAACAAATATGATCAATGTATTGTTCATCAGCAAGAATGATGGTGCATTAGATTGTGACGCATATAATGATATTGACTTTTAGGTTTAAAGCATAAATGATGATGTTATCTCGTTGCATCCAGGCGATGATCACGAATATTTACAATCCAGCGTTCCTGATGAATGGTCGAGGAATGATCTCGTGTAGTCCAGTCTCCTCGACTTACTGAAGGATCCATTCACACTGAGTTAACCCATATCAACCCTCAAACCAACATTGCCGTTGGTCCTAGTATCCGGGTTACACAACCCCACAGAGTTCGACGACTCCCCGTAACAGCTAAAAATACAATGACCGAGCCGTGTAATACACGAGACCCGTTTAAGTGGGAACACAGTGATATACATTACGCATGCGTGCACATGAACTGACTTCGTTACACAGTAAAAAAATTCTTTCATAAGAACGACTGTATGAGATTATTATTACAATAACCATGTATATGAATCTGTCTCCGGCAAGAATAATCGCACTAGATTATAAAAAGTCGAAGGTTTCTCATCATTTAATGACAGAGGGAGAAGTAAAAGGATAAATCTTGCAGTAGATGGTTGTGATTTTTTTCTCTTTTATCAATCTAGTCGATTTATTCACATTCTTGAGACAAGACTGTATCAATGGAAGCTTGGCTATATATTGTAAGAAATTCAGTATTCGAGTTTTGTCTCATCCTGAATACCTCTTCTAGAAATGTGATAAACCTCGAGCAACAGTATTTATTGTATGGCAGTCTTTAATTACCTCGGGCGACAGTATTTATTGTATGGCAGTCTTTAATTACCTCGGGCGACAGTATTTATTGTATGGCAGTCTTTAATTATATAGTTTTTTATGCACAACAAAAGTAAGGTATAGTTCTTGGTTTTTCTTTTTTTTTGTTGTTGTTGTTGTTGTTGTTGTTGTTGTTTGTTGTTTTTCTTTTTGTTTGTTTGTTTGTTTTGCTTTATTCCTGCATAGTGCCGTAATAGATCCTTTACAGCTGACTTCCTGGATGAATGGTAAATATAAATAGTTACTGACCATCGAGTTGTTTAGATTCATAATAAACCAATGAAGACTCATATAGTTATATACAGAAATGAGACTATTTGTGTATTGAATATAGAAATAATGTCCTTTTGAAGTATAACCATGGCACAAGTATGTCCTGCAAAGTTTAAATTACATTTCTATTTTTCCACAGTTCAAAGAACTTGATTTCTATTATATCCCTTCCAGGAGAAATCGATTAGATTCTTTGTGAGTAGATCATGTTCTAAATCTTGCGAAAAAATGAAAGTTTAATTGGTTAAAATTTATAAAATTAGAGACTTATAATCCAGATATGAATCTGAAGCACGGAACATTTTTATATTTAGATTAGTATTCTATAAAATAATACCATTTAATTTCTGTCCCATGTGTTCTAAAAAATTCATTTAATCTTTTCAAGGTCATTGACCAAGAAAAGAAAAAGGCCTTTAAGCGACTTGAGGACTTAAATTGAAAGAGCAATTCTCCTTTATCGTAATTTATGCACATTAAAAGTTCCATTTGCACAATAAGGGAACGAGCACTTCAATATAAGTGACAAACCTAAGTGAGTGAAATCCGCTCTGGAGTTTGCAGGTCTGATTGTTCAGATAAATTCCACTCAAATCTGTCAGAAGAAGTAAATGCCATCAATCTTTTAACTAGTTTTGAACTGCTGAATTTATGTTAATCAGCAAATTGGAAATATTGTCTCGACCAGAAAACATCAGTAAGAGTTAACATCTCTTGTTGAAAAAGGTTCGCACTATAGGTCTCGTTGGAAAAGAAAAAAGCATAATCTTTAAGAAAAATGTTGAAAATTATGACTTGATATGCGATTACAAAAGGAAATTCAGATTTACATGTTTTTAAGAAAAAACCCTTACTACAGATAACGGCCAATATTAATGTTTTTCACTCCAACAAGTCGAAGTATCTGTTCCGCGGCAATATTTTGAATACGATGGGTATTTGAAAGGTTCTGAATATTTTTTATAACTCTTTTTATTCTTTGAATCTGTCAATAAATTTAATACCAATTGAAAGACAAAACAACGTTCTTCAGAATGATCAGCAGCTGCATTCTGGACTAACGCAGATATATGTGTGTGACGAAACATAGGTAAATGACAGTGCTGGACTAACGCAGATATATGTGTGTGACGAAACATAGGTAAATGACAGTGCTGGACTAACGCAGATATATGTGTGTGACGAAACATAGGTAAATGACAGTGCTGGACTAACGCAGATATATGTGTGTGACGAAACATAGGTAAATGACAGTGCCGTAAAAAAATGGAGAAGGCGAACAATTCTGCTATTAAACAAAAAGCAAACTGTGAAATCCTTGCGTTCTATTGGTACTCTCTGGCTGATATCAAGGCCGACTTGGAGGAAGTTTATGGATGTAATTCTCTGTCATATCCTGCAATTTTGAGGCGGTTTCATCGTTTAAAAGATTGCCCTGAATTCACATAAGATGACCCACGTTCTTGAAGACCGTTGTCACCGGCTTTAATTCATCAGCTTTTTTTTTTTTATACGGAAGAATCATTTTAAGCTCAGAAAGATTTGTGCAAGATGGGTTTCGCGTTTGTTGACGGCTGAGCAAATACATACTCAGGTTGAAATAGTCAAACAGCAAGTGGCAAAATATGAAAAAAGTGACCAGAGGCGTTTGAATGGGATTGCCACAGGTGATGAAACATGAATTTGCTTTTTTTAAATCCAACTCAAGAAAACATAATCAAGTTTGGATCGGAGAAAAAACGAGCAGAGACCACAAATAACTCGACGTAGTCGGACTGTCAAGACAGTTGTATGCACATTATTTTTGATGCAAAGACCCGGTCGTCCAGATACCTGTGCCGGACTCTGCCGGTGTCGCAGGACATTTGTATGCATCCAAAGTCTTGCCAAAAGTTGTCCGCGCACCGGTACCTGAGGTATCCATCTACTCCTTGACAACGCACCGGCGCATAAATCCTCCGTCATGACAGACTTCCTGAAGGAGCACAGCATCCAAACTTTGCCACATCCTCCATACAGCCCTGATTTAGCTCCAAGTAATTGTAGGCTGAATCCCGTTATCAAAGATTCGCTGAGGAGAAGACTATTTGAAAGCCGCCATGCGATTGAAAGTGTTGTGTTCCTGTGCATGAACAACATGCTAAAAAAAGTGAATATAAAGTGGCATTTAATAATTGAATAAACAGACTGAGAAAGTGCGTAAGGGTACATGGGGAGTTTGGGAAGAGATGCACTAACATATTGTTCACTAACAGATAACTTTGTTGTGCAGCACACTAATATTCAGCACTTTTTACATTCCCCTGATAGATGGTTAAAACTAGGTAATATTAGTATATTAGGAAACTAATGGGGAATTTGGAATCATATAATAATCAAAGGCACGAATTTGTTCCTTTATTTTGTGACCTCTATCTGTCTTTCTTCGTGGAAGAACGATAGCGACATTTAGATAAGAAGTGGTCAAAAATCAAAGTCGGAAATAGTAAGACATAATTTATCAAATTTTATGAAAATATATGTATATTCAACTCTATAGACACGAGTGTGAAACAGATCGCGCACATTTTTACATTTTTTAATGGTAAAGTTTGAGAAAAAAATCGATAATGCAAAATTCTATATCTAAAAAACACCGATTCAAAGCAGATCTCACTTTCATTTTTTTATATTTCAGCTTACAGCGCGAATTCCAGTCGAAAACAGATTCAGATGTATAACTTTTGAAACAGACGGAGCTGTCAATCTCACAGTTTCCCTTTTTTATTCTCTAGTAGAACGTGACACCTCGCTTATGGTACGATGGAAGAAGGTATTTTAATACGAACTGATCTTGTTTGTTGTAGCTGGATGGAAACAATTGGTCTAATACCTTAAAGCAAATAAAGTTTTGTCCATAAATTTAAGGACTGAGCCGATTTTCTTATAGCTCGGTGGTGTACTCTTGACAAATGCCCGTTTAGTCCTTTAAAATGGAACAAAATGCGGGCAAATGAAACGTTTACCTATGAGAAAAATCATTAAATAGAGCTATGATGGTGCGATAATTTACCATGCATAATCTACTGTCATTCCAAAGAGTTACTGACACTGTGGACCAGAGGTAAAACAAATAAAAATGTCATTATCGCATAAAACGTTTCATTGTTATATAATTAAGATGGAGACTAATTTAGTTCTTTTTTTCTCACACGGTGTTAAATATATACTTGAGGATGGTCGTCTCTTGACCATTTATGATCATGTTGTCAGTCAAAGAGCTTATAGTGATGGGGAAGAACTTTGGGTATGAGTGGAGTTCCTTAGTAAATTTGTTTGCTTGAAACCAGGTCTTTTTTCCCTTTATTAATCTTATCCCCACTCGGAAATACCTGTGACAATGTCATTTTTAAAAAACTTTGATTCTGTAGAGCGCTTATTAAAACCAAGTCTTGATCTATTGATGTTATCTATATTAACCTACTTTATTTAATGTAATACCATTCACACGCTGGAAAACTGTTCAAGGCACACGAAGCTTTATCTCTCTATCTATCTATCTATCTGTCTGTCTTTCTTCATGTATTTTTTTCTTGTTTATTTATTTATTTATTTTCTCTTTGTCTGGCCACTTCTGTATAAATGACTCTTACTGTTTCCCAGTCAATGGCTGCTTATTCATTGCACGAATAAGATTATTTGTAGAAGAAAAAAATACTGTAAATTCTTCTTTTTTTTCTCCATCGATATCAATGTTTGTGGTTTTGCCAAAACGACATTTGCGTTCATACTAATATTTTTGGACTGGAAAATGGGTCCAACCGTTTCCACATAAAGATCATTGTTGGCTGGGTCATGATTTGTAGTTTATAGCAAGACGAAATCAACGAAAATGGTTCCCAACGAAAAAAAAAGGGAATTCACATTTGTCACGTCACTTTGAAATCCAACAAAGTTTACAACAAATACCTCAATATGGACAACTGAACATACTCTCTAGATTTTTGGGAAACTTAACTTTTTTTTTTTTTCTTTCTCCAATATTGTATATGACAATTTTACTGAATGTATACTTATTTGATAGAAGAACATATTAACCCTCTATGTTGAAGTAGGTTTGACATCTGTTAATATCAAGGCATCAGTTTGTAGTAAAATGTGTATATCTCTGTGAAATTTATTAGGAAGAATACGTATCCATAGCAATTCTTTTTAACTACATCATTTTACTATCTATCTTGTACTCTGTGCTATATAGTCAGTATTGTGCTAATGTGCCATTAAACGTTATTAATTCATACATAGATACATCATATATATATATATATATATATATATATATATATATATATAATAGAATAATCAGCAAACATATATATATATATATGTCTCTGAGTGTGTGTGTGTGTGTGTGTGTGTGTGTGTGTGTGTGTGTGTGTGTGTGTGTGTAAAATAGAATAATAAGCATGCGCTTTTGCCATGGATTCCATACGCCCTAGTGAATTCTGTGGTAATTTATAATCGAGTTAAGACCAAGACCTATATGCATTTATCTTTATTGGGGATATTTTATGTGCCTATAGCCTAATAACTGCCTCATCCCAGGATTATAACACATAGACTGCCAAAGATATTGACTATAAAAGGCGATTCGATAGCAAATGTGGGTCTTATTGTTTTTTTGTTTTTTTTTTTTTGTTTTTTTTTTTTTGGTTCTCTTGTTGTTGTTGTTATTGTTTTGAATAAAGATAGAAAACTAAATTTATTTTTCGTCAGCCACAGGAGTATTGTGCATTCTGATATTTGGAATCCAAGTTTCTATCAGTCTATGTTAGTTTTCAAGGCAGCAGTACACGAATTAAGATCCGTATATGTTTCCCTCATTTTTGACGAAATCCATTATATTCGTTATAAGTTCAGATGCACCAAGACTATCTTACGTATGTAAGGTCCTAAAGTGAACACTCTGGGCACAATAGAAAAATCCACTCTCCGGCAATCTTGGATTAGGGCCACTCTGGGCACAAGGGGAATTTAATGTTAAAAACATTCATCGGTTTAACATTGGGGGACGGTATGGGGTTCTATGAGAATCTAACATTAGGATGCAAATTTCGGGTCCTTTGGGAATTTAACAGTGTGGGTCGATATGCGATCTAAGACATTTAATTACAATCCAAAAGAAGATAGAGTGACCCTGATGATATTTAATTTAACATTGCGATACCGTGTTCCTTTGGCAACTTAAGATGGCCGCCGTAATGCTAATACTATGAACACGGTGGAATCCAAGGAGATATCCCATCACTACTACCGGAAATGACGTCGTAAATTCAAGTTGCCTATCGGAAGTAGAATATTTAAATATTGTTACAAAGTTTGCGCATGCATATTTTAAAAAATGTAAAAATATTTTTCAAATTTAAAAACATTTACACAATATTTTTTAAACCAAAAGTTTCCTCATGCGCACTTAGAAATGTACCCCCGAAACGTAATAAAAATTTTTAAAAAAATCGGAATTTAGAGAAGCTGAACAAAAAAACCGGAATATTATATTGAAATGGCTGAGCCTAAAAGTCGTACTAAAATTAGGAAACTAAAAGACAATTTAGCAGAGACTCAAAACAAACCCGTAATATGTTTTTTAAATTGACGAGACTAAAAGAATACAAAAGTTACGAAGCTGACACGGAAGTAAGCTACGACTAAAAAAATACCTGAATATTTTACTATAGTATCAGAGACTAAAGCAATACTAACATATTGAAACTGGCACGAATTTGTGCAGATAATAAAAAGATCCAGTATATTATATTAGGAATATGTCTTAGATAAAAATTCGTACTAAAATTCCGAAACTGAAACGGAATTTCGCGAAAACTAAGTAAACTCTGAATATTTTATTAAAATGGCGTAGACTCAGAGTAATGCTGAAATTCCGAAACTAACACGGAATTTACTTGAGTTTGAAAACGCCGGAATGTTATATTTAAAAATATATTGTCGCGATTAACATACTATTAAAATTACAAAAATGACAGAATTTAGCGGAGTCTGACAAAAAGCCCGGAATATTTCATAAAAATGGTCAAGACTAAAGTAATACTAAAATTACGAAACTGACACGGAATTAATAGAGCCCCAAAACACAATTGAGAAAAAATTAAAACCATAAAATAAACACGGTGCAAATGAAAAATAAAAACATTGTAAAAATTTGTCAAAACATAGATAGGCTGTACAAAACTTGTACACAAAAATAAAAATTAAAGAATTGTAAAAATTGAAGAAAAAAGGAAACAAAATTTACTAGATACAAGTAAATGATTTTGAACACAATTAAAGCATAAAATTGCAAAACATTTCATAATATAAAATGTACACAAAAATTGAAAATAAAATTTTTACGAAATATTAAAAAATAAAATTGAACATAATTTTAAAAAGATACAAATGCATAAAGGCAAACAATTATAACAAAATATTTCAAGAAATTTAAAAAAGTTATAAAAAGGTGTGAAAAAAGAAATTATTACAAACACTTTTTAACAAATTTAAAAAAAAATAAAAAAAGATATAAAAATTAATCATTAAAACAAATTAAAAAAGGAAAGAATAAAAAACATTTATAGAAAAAGCAAAATTAAAATAAAAGCATTTTAGAAAAAAAATATTGAAAACAAAGTAGACTTTGGTGTACAAAATCAGGATGAGTCACGCGAACGTAAAGGAAAACATCAATTTATAAAGTGAAGAAAATATGGAAAGAGAAATTGAAAGAACATTGAAGAATTATAAAACATGATTCATAAAATAACAAAGAACAAAATGTAAAACAACATATTTTAAACGCAAATAAAAACGTTTATACACAGTAAAAAGAAAAAATACAATACAAAATTAAGGAATAAACATTTATAAATAAAACAAAAATAAAATTTGGAAAAAAATTAAAAAGGTGGTGGGAGGAAAGGTTACGAGAACCCACATACACTCCTAAATAAGAACACACACATACAAGCTGAAACGGATAGCTCATATACTTATATTTATCATCTAAGTACCATTACACATGTAAAGGGAGTGTGGAATATTTAAGTTTTGCTTTTAATTGAATTACACTCAAACACAAAATATATGGGTCTATGGAAATTGAAATGTGTATCTCATATATTAAGACGTACTATCCAATATAACATCATATAAAATTGAAATGGGTATCTCATATATTAAGACGTACTATCCAATATAACATCACATAAAATTGAAATGGGTATCTCATATATTAAGACGTATTATCCAATATAACATCACATAAAATTGAAATGGGTATCTCATATATTAAGACGTATTATCCAATATAACATCACATAAAATTGAAATGGGTATCTCATATATTAAGACGTATTATCCAATATAACATCACATAAAATTGAAATGGGTATCTCATATATTAAGACGTATTATCCAATATAACATCACATAAAATTGAAATGGGTATCTCATATATTAAGACGTATTATCCAATATAACATCACATAAAATTGAAATGGGTATCTCATATATTAAGACGTATTATCCAATATAACATCACATATACAAACAGAAAGGAGGTAGCTCTTATAGTTAAATTTACTATACAACGTATTATTAGACATACAAAAGGATGGGGAGTTTTTCATATAGTTAAATTTACTATACAACGTATTATTAGACATACAAAAGGATGGGGAGTAGCTCATATAGTTAAATTTACTATACAACGTATCATTAGACATACAAAAGGATGGGGAGTTTTTCATATAGTTAAATTTACTATACAACGTATCGTTAGACATACAAAAGGATGGGGAGTTTTTCATATAGTTAAATTTACTATACAACGTATTATTAGACATACAAAAGGATGGGGAGTTTTTCATATAGTTAAATTTACTATACAACGTATTATTAGACATACAAAAGGATGGGGAGTAGCTCATATAGTTAAATTTACTATACAACGTATCATTAGACATACAAAAGGATGGGGAGTTTTTCATATAGTTAAATTTACTATACAACGTATCATTAGACATACAAAAGGATGGGGAGTTTTTCATATAGTTAAATTTACTATACAACGTATTATTAGACATACAAAAGGATGGGGAGTTTTTCATATAGTTAAATTTACTATACAACGTATTATTAGACATACAAAAGGATGGAGAGTTTTTCATATAGTTAAATTTACTATACAACGTATTATTAGACATACAAAAGGATGGGGAGTAGCTCATACAGTTAAATTTACTATACAACGTATCATTGCACATACAAAAGGATGGGGAGTAGCTCATATAGTTAAATTTACTATACAACGTATCACTACACATACAAAAGGATGGGGAGTAGCTCATACAGTTAAATTTACTATACAACGTATCATTACACATACAAAAGGATGGGGAGTTTTTCATAAAGTTAAATTTACAATACAACGTATTTTATTACACATACAAAAGGATGGGGAGTAGTTCATATAGTTAAGTTTACTGTACAACGTATTATTAGACATACAAAAGTATGGGGAGTAGCTCATATAGTTAAATTTACTATACAGCGTATTATTAGACATACAAAAGGATGGGGAGTAGCTCATATAGTTAAATTTACTATACAACGTATTATTATTACACATACAAAAGGATGGGGAGTTTTTCATATAGTTAAATTTACTATACAACGTATTATTACAGATACAAAAGGATGGGGAGTAGCTCATACAGTTAAATTTACTATACAACGTATTTTATTACACATACAAAAGGATGGGGAGTTTTTCATATAGTTAAATTTACTATGCAACGTATTATTAGACATACAAAAGGATGGGGAGTAGCTCATACAGTTAAATTTACTATACAATGTATTTTATTACACATACAAAAGGATGGGGAGTAGCTCATATAGTTAAATTTACTATACAACGTATTATTAGACATACAAAAGGATGGGGAGTAGTTCATATAGTTAAATTTACTATACAACGTATTATTAGACATACAAAAGGATGGGGAGTAGCTCATATAGTTAAATTTACTATACAACGTATCATTACACATACAAAAGGATGGGGAGTAGCTCATATAGTTAAATTTACTGTACAACGTATCATTACACATACAAAAGGATGGGGAGTAGCTCATATAGTTAAATTTACCATACAACGTATCATTACACATACAAAAGTATGGGGAGTAGCTCATACAGTTAAATTTACTATACAACGTATTTTATTACACATACAAAAGGATGGGGAGTAGTTCATATAGTTAAATTTACTATACAACGTATTTTATTACACATACAAAAGGATGGGGAGTAGCTCATATAGTTAAATTTACTGTACAACGTATTATTAGACATACAAAAGGATAGGGAGTAGCTCATATAGTTAAATTTACTATACAACGTATCATTACACATACAAAAGGATGGGGAGTAGTTCATATAGTTAAATTTACTAATATACAACGTATTTTATTACACATACAGAAGGATGGGGAGTAGTTCATATAGTTAAATTTACTATACAACGTATTTTATTACACATACAAAAGGATGGGGAGTAGTTCATAGAGTTAAATTTACTATACAACGTATCATTACACATACAAAAGGATGGGGAGTAGCTCATATAGTTAAATTTACTGTACAACGTATTATTAGACATACAAAAGGATAGGGAGTAGCTCATATAGTTAAATTTACTATACAACGTATCATTACACATACAAAAGGATGGGGAGTAGTTCATATAGTTAAATTTACTAATATACAACGTATTTTATTACACATACAGAAGGATGGGGAGTAGTTCATATAGTTAAATTTACTATACAACGTATTTTATTACACATACGAAAGGATGGGGAGTAGCTCATATAGTTAAATTTACTATACAACGTATCATTACACGTACAAAAGGATGGGGAGTTTTTCATATAGTTAAATTTACTATACAACGTATCATTACACATACAAAAGGATGGGGAGTAGCTCTTATAGTTAAATTTACTATACAACGTATCATTACACATACAAAAGGATGGGGAGTAGCTCATATAGTTAAATTTACTATACAACGTATTATTAGACATACAAAAGGATGGGGAGTAGCTCATATAGTTAAATTTACTATACAACGTATTATTAGACATACAAAAGGATGGGGAGTAGCTCATTTAGTTAAATTTACTATACAACGTATTTTATTACACATACAAAAGGATGGGGAGTAGTTCATATACTTAAATTTACTATACAACGTATTTTATTACACATACAAAAGGAACGGGAGTAGTTCATATAGTTAAATTTACTATAAAACGTATTTTATTACACATACAAAAGGATGGGGAGTAGTTCATATAGTTAAATTTACTGTACAGCGTATTATTAGACATACAAAAGGATGGGGAGTAGCTCATATAGTTAAATTTACTATACAACGTATCATTACACATACAAAAGGATGGGGAGTAGTTCATATAGTTAAATTTACTATACAACGTATTTTATTACACATACAAAAGGATGGGGAGTAGTTCATAGAGTTAAATTTACTATACAACGTATCATTACACATACAAAAGGATGGGGAGTAGCTCATATAGTTAAATTTACTATACAACGTACCATTACACATACAAAAGGATGGGGCGTTTTTAATATAGTTAAATTTACTATACAACGTATCATTACACATACAAAAGGATGGGGAGTAGCTCTTATAGTTAAATTTACTATACAACGTATCATTACACATACAAAAGGATGGGGAGTAGCTCATATAGTTAAATTTACTATACAACGTATTATTAGACATACAAAAGGATGGGGAGTAGCTCATATAGTTAAATTTACTATACAACGTATTATTAGACATACAAAAGGATGGGGAGTAGCTCATTTAGTTAAATTTACTATACAACGTATCATTACACATACAAAAGGATGGGGAGTAGCTCATATAGTTAAATTTACTATACAACGTATCATTACACATACAAAAGGATGGAGAGTAGCTCATATACTAAGACTTATTATCCAATATAACATTATACATCCAAGAGGAAGGGGTTATCTAACATAATTATGTTTTCTATCCAACATGCCATCAAACATACAAAGGGAAAGATTAGAGTATAGTTTGTTTCTTCATCCACACATAATTTTATGCAAACATACATACACAAAAACACACAGAGAATGAAAACTTTAATAGGGTGGGCAAATAAGATGGAAAGACAGACAGTCATATCTAATCACACACAATTGCTTATTTTGCAGTCCAATACCCACCTATGCAAATAAACCAATGAAGGAAGGTAGGGGATATGAAACGGTCACTAATGCGCGTTCTTAAAGACAAACAGTCATACATAAACAAAACAGAGGAGGGAAAAGCAAAAGGTGAAAGTAATTGACACCGACTTATGGGCAAACAAACACACATTCTTATTAACCAAGCAACCAACAAACAAACACATCCTTACAAACAAACAATCCAACAAACACCCCCCTTACAGACAAACAATCAAACAAACACCCCCCTTACAGAAAAACAATCAAACAAACAGCCCCCTTACAGACAAACAATCAAACAAACACCCCCCTTACAGACAAACAATCAAACAAACACCCCCCTTACAGACAAACAATCAAACAAACACCCCCCTTACAGACAAACAATCAAACAAACACCCCCCTTACAGACAAACAATCAAACAAACACCCCCCTTACAGACAAACAATCAAACAAACACCCCCCTTACAGACAAACAATCATGGCGTTGATAATGCATATACATATCAGGGATTTACAAATCCACTTGCTCGACTCCCGGGACAAGTTCAAAGTCGGATTTGGCAAGCTCAAGTTTCCAAAGTCCCTGACCGCGGGCAAGTCCAAAAAATTGAGAGAGAGACAGACAGAGGGGGGAGAAAGACAGAGAGAAAGACAGAGAGAAAGACAGAGAGAGATGGAGAAAGGTGTCATGTTCTGTTCATAATGCTTTATGTTCTGCAAGGTTTATACCTTGCAATCTCGCCACAGCACATATATGAGCACTTTAATTTAACACAGCACATATATGAGCACTTTAATTTAACACAGCACATATATGAGCACTTTAATTTAACACAGCACATATATGAGCACTTTAATTTAACACAGCACATATATGAGCACTTTAATTTAACACAGTACATATATGAGCACTTTAATTTAACACAGCACATATATGAGCACTTTAATTTAACACAGCACATATATGAGCACTTTAATTTAACACAGTACATATATGAGCACTTTAATTTAACACAGCACATATATGAGCACTTTAATTTAAAAAATTTAAATCTTAAAGAATTTTTTATTGTGAACAAATATTTTAAATTTTAAAAAAAAGACAAAATTTAAAAATGTAAAAACTACAATAATTTTCAAATTTAAAAAAATTCAAGATATAAAAATCTTACAAAAAATTTATACATTTTAAACTATTAATAATTGTACAAAGATTTTCCAAAAATGTTAATAAATTTAAAATTAAACAATTGGAAAACAAAATCTGAAAAACGCCACCTCCATGTGCTTCGCTGGGTCTGAGCAATTGTATGTATGATGGTATATAAGTGTGTGTGTGTGTGTGTCCTATTAATCATAATAATTATAATGATAATAAACATATCAAGACCTTTTTGATTTTCACTTATGTTGGTATATTCTCGTGAAAAAGGAATCACAATGAAATGTCAATCATTTCACAAATAGTAACTTTGTTCTTATTAGTATCTTGCTTTGTATTTCTTTGAGGGAATGGTTTTTTCTGCCACTTCTGAAATTACTTTTTTCCACCCTTTTTCGCGTCACTTTTCTTTGACGTTCTGGACACTCAGAAGACCAATATCCTTGCTAGTGACTGTTATGTATGATGTTAATATAATATTATAAATATTTTGGGAAATTATAAATGTTTCTTTACTTTAATATTTGCTTAAATCTTAATGTTATCAGGAAAAACATGTTTAACTAGTGTCCTTGAATTAGGTTGTTTTGATCAATATAATGTTTTCTCAATTTGAAGGTCAAGGTTGAATTTTGTTTACAAGTAAAATTACATTAAGATGACTCATATTCTAGAACATTCTGTCATGTGACCAATCTTTATATATGCCATGTTCGGTGGACATTTATTCAGTTTTGACATTACCATCAGTCTTGTAAAGAGCTATTACAGTTGTGAAAATTCATTCCAAATTCTAAGAGAGGAATTATTTTAAATATTCATTGGATTATAACAGTGCTCATAAACTTTTGGATTTTGGATTTTTAATTGATGATTTTGGAATTTATGTGAACTTATTCAAAGATTTTGGAATACTTCATTTTGACATCAGCACATCAAAATTTCTAGTACATCCGGACTTTGGAGACCATTAGCACATAATAACATTCAAGGACACAGCCGTGAATTCTAAACATTTTATATTTAGGACTTGTGATTAGAACAATCATTCTTATTGGATTATTAGGATTTCAAAACACATTACTGTAAGTGACTTTTTGATTTTTCATTTTAATTATCTAGTAATAAATTGCTTGTTGATTTTTTACTTGATTTGTTGGTTTCACTTTCTTTCTGTTACATTTTTCTTAGACCATAGAGTCGTAACAGAAATTGGGGGCTCGTCTTCTGGGATCTGAATTTCTTTAAAGCATATTAGAGATATTAAATTTATCTTTGAAATTCATATTGATTTTGTCTTGGAATTTTTTTTTTGTCTTTGGCAAAGATTTTTAATAGAGAAATTTTTTTTGTGTGTGAAACCAACAAGCATTTACAATGGCATCTAATGTTCAGAATTTCATTTCAAAACCTACCCAGGAGGGGTTAGAGTGCATGAGAAAGGATGAGTTGCTCGAGCTTGCCAGAAAATACAGTCTATCTGAGGCAAAAGTATTATTGACAAAACAGGAGATAAAGATTATTTTGATTCAGTATTTAGTAGGAAAGGGAATTTTTGAAAATAGTGCTTTAAGTTTGAAGAGAAAGCCTGTATCTGGTTCTGACAGGAAATTAAGGGAATTAGAGTTAAAGAACCAGATGGATTTAGAATTGGCAAAGCTTCAGATTCAGAGAGAGAGAGAGAAAGAAGAGAGGCAGATACAGATGGAGAGAGAGAAAGAAGAGAGGCAGATACAGATGGAGAGAGAGAAAGAAGAGAGGCAGATACAGATGGAGAGAGAGAAAGAAGAGAGGCAGATACAAATGCAGAAAGAAGAGAGGCAGATGGAGAGAGAAAAAGAAGAGAGGCAGTTGGAGAGAGAGAAAGAAGAGAGACAAATGCAGATACAGATGGAGAGAGAGAAAGAAGAGAGGCAGATACAAATGCAAAGAGAAGAAAGGGAAATGCAATTTAAGTTAAGAGAATTAGAACTGGCAAACAGAGCACACTCCACTCCTTTAAAAACAAGTTCAGGTTTTGATGTTACTAGATATATTAGGTTAGTACCCCCTTTTCAGGAAAAAGAAGTAGATAAATACTTTCTTCATTTCGAGAAAATAGCTGAAAACTTGAAATGGTCCAGAGAGCATTGGACTTTGTTATTACAAAGTGTACTAATTGGCAAAGCTCGTGAAGTCTACATTTCACTGTCAGTACAACAAAGCACTGATTATGATGTGGTTAAGGAGTACATCTTGAAAGCTTATGAGTTGGTACCAGAGGCATATCGACAAAGGTTTAGGAATTGTAGAAAAGAAACTGGACAAACTCATGTCGAATTTGCAAGGGATAAAGAACAACTATTTGATAGGTGGTGCTCAGCCAAGAAAGTTGATCAAGGTTATGATAACCTCAGACAGCTCGTATTAATTGAAGAGTTCAAGAGGTGCATCCATAGTGATGTTAAAACCTATCTTGACGAGCAGAATGTGGAAATTTTGGAAAATGCTGCTCGTATGGCTGATGATTATTCCTTGACTCACAAAATTTCATTTGGTAATAAATCGTCCTCTCAGCAGTTTTCTGGTAAAAAACCATTTCAATCTCACTCGAGTACTTCCAAATTTCACAACAGCACAACTGTTAGGAATCAAACATCTGATAAGACTGATCAGAAATCCTTATCTCTTCCTACGTGCACTTATTGTAAAAAGAAAGGGCACGTTATTTCTGATTGCTTCAAGTTGAGAAATAAGCAACAGAGAAAAGACAGAGCTTTTCCAAATGCTCTTATTTCTACGAGGTCAAGGTCACGGTCTTGTATTGAAAGCAATACATTTGTTGGGTCAAACAAACCCCAGTCTGATTCTATTTTAGAGGCTTATGAACCATTCATGTCAGAAGGTTCTATATCACTTATTGGTGATTCTGCCAAACCTATCCCAATTAAAATATTAAGGGACACTGGAGCTTCTCAGAGTCTTTTATTATCAGGTACTTTGCCTTTGTCTGAGGAGTCTTCTTCAAGTGAAAGTGTTCTTGTTCAGGGAGTAGAGTGCGGCTTTGTAAATGTTCCTCTCCATTGTGTAAATTTGGCATCAGACTTAGTTTCTGGACCTGTGACTGTTGGGGCAGTGACTTCTTTACCCATAGAGGGTGTTCATTTATTACTAGGCAATGACCTAGATGGAGATAAGGTTGTGGTTAATCCACTTGTAACTGACAAGCCTTGTTTGGATCAGAAAGTTGATCCTGTCGAAACTGAAATCCCTGATTTGTACCCTGCTTGTGCAGTTACTAGAGCTATGGAAAAAAGAGCTCTTGAGAGTGGTGTTGATCAGGATATTATTCCTTTAGCTGACACATGTATTGGTCAGTCTTTTGATGAGGTCACTTTTTCCTCAGGTATTGATCAATCAAATGGTATTGATCACAGTGATCCTCTTTTGGCAACTCATTCTCTTTGTTCTAATCAGGATGACAAACGACAATCCCTTGTCGTTGAACAGGAGCAAGATCCCGAGATATCTTGTTTGTTTCAGAGGGCTATTAATGAAACTGAAGCCACACAAGTTCCAGTGTGTTACTTTGTGAAAAATGGGGTCCTTATGAGGAAATGGAGACCACCTGATGTACCCGCTGGTGACGAGTGGTCAGTGAGCTATCAAATTGTTGTTCCTAAGTCATATCGACAGGAAATTCTTAATTTAGCCCATGAAACTCCTTTGGCTGGTCATTTAGGAGTCCGTAAGACTTATCACAAGATCTTGAATCATTTTTATTGGCCGAAACTCAAAAGTGATGTTTCTAAATACTGCAGATCTTGTCACACTTGTCAAATGGTAGGAAAACCCAATCAGAAGATACCTAAGGCTCATCTGCAACCTATTCCTGCATTTGATGAACCATTTAGTAGAATAATAGTAGACTGTGTTGGTCCTTTACCTAAAACCAAGTCAGGCAACCAATACTTGTTGACCATCATGTGTACATCTACAAGATTTCCAGAAGCAATTCCTCTGAGAAATATAAGAACTAAAACTATTGTGAAAGCTTTGGTGAAGTTTTTTACACTTGTTGGCCTTCCCAAATCTGTCCAGTCAGATCAAGGGTCAAATTTTATGTCTGGAATTTTCCAACAAGTTATGCATGAATTAGGCATCCAACAGTTTAAATCTTCTGCCTATCACCCTGAAAGTCAAGGTGCTTTGGAAAGATTTCATCAAACTTTGAAGAATATGATTCGATCATATTGCTTTGATACAGAAAAGGATTGGGATGAGGGTGTTCATTTGTTGTTGTTTGCTGTTAGGGAATCAGTTCAAGAGTCGTTGGGTTTTAGTCCCTTTGAACTAGTTTTTGGTCATACTGTCCGTGGACCATTGAAATTATTGAAAGAGAAACTTCTTTCAAATGAAGATTCAAAGATTAATCTTCTTGATTATGTCTCTGATTTCAAATACAAGTTGTCAAAGGCCTGTGAAGTAGCAAGAACTAATCTTCACACTACTCAGTCAAAAATGAAATTAAGGTATGACAGAAATTCACAGGAAAGGAGTTTTAAACCTGGTGACAAAGTTCTGGCTCTCTTTCCCATACCTCAGAATCCTCTTCAGGCTAAATTTTTTGGTCTTTATACCGTTGAAAAGAAAGTAAATGACTTAAATTATATCATTAACACTCCTGGGAGACGGAAACAGAAACAACTTTGTCATATAAATATGTTAAAGGAATATTTTGACAGAGATAGCTCACCTAATTATTTAGTTAATTTAGTTGTACCTGTCCCACACAGTGAAGATATTAACGATGGAGTACGATCAGACTATAGTGACTCTGGTATAACCAATCTTCGGAATTCAGAAATATTGAACAACCTAGACCAGAAACTTTCACATCTACAACAACAGGAAAGAAATGAACTAAAACAGCTATTACATGAATATGAGCACTTGTTTCCTGATGTTCCAACACGAACAAGTAAAATTTATCATGACGTTGACATTGTAGATTCTGCGCCTGTGAAACAGCATCCTTATAGGATGAATCCTCTCAAATAGAACTATCTGAAGAAAGAAATTCAGTATCTACTGGAGAATGATTTCATAGAACCAAGTAAAAGTAACTGGAGTTCACCATGTATTCTTGTTCCCAAGCCAGATAATACATTCCGTATGTGTACTGACAATAGAAAAGTCAACAGTGTCACCAAAACTGATTCATTTCCAATCCCAAGAATGGACGATTGCATTGATAAAATTGGAAATGCGGAATATGTCACCAACTTTGACCTTTTAAAAGGATTCTGGCAAATTCCACTGACGGAAAGGGCAAAAGAAATTTCAACATTTGTAACTCCAGATGGACTTTATCAATATAAAGTCATGCCGTTTGGAATGAAAAATTCGCCTGCAACGTTTCAACGTCTGATGAACATGATAACATTTGGTCTTGATAATTGTGACGCTTATATCGATGACGTCATTATCTACAACAACACCTGGGAAGATCATTTGGAAACCATTCGAAAATTCTTCGATCGACTCAGTGATGCGAATCTGACAATTAATTTGAGTAAAAGTGAGTTTTGCCATGCTTGTGTCACATTTTTAGGACATATTGTGGGACAAGGTCAAGTTAAACCTATAGAAGCTAAGGTCAAAGCTATCTCTGAATTTCAAGTTCCAAGTTGTAAAAAGCAACTGATGCGATTTCTAGGTATGGCTGGATATTATCGGAAATTTTGTTCCAATTTTTCCAAAATTGCTGAACCTTTGACAAGTTTATTGAGTAAGAAAACCAAATTTCATTGGTCTGACAAGTGTCAGGAATCTTTTGACAAGTTAAAGGCCATGCTTAAGAATGCACCAGTTCTTTCTGCACCAAATTTCAGCCAATCATTTAAATTATCTGTTGATGCAAGTGATGTAGGGGTTGGTGGAGTATTGATTCAGGAAGACAAAAGTGGTGTGGATCACCCTGTGTGTTATTTTTCTAAAAAACTAAACAAGCACCAGAACAATTATTCCACAATTGAGAAGGAATGTTTGGCTTTGATATTGGCTTTACAGCATTTTGAAGTGTATGTTACCTCAGCTCTTTCTCCAATTATTGTGTACAGTGATCACAATCCCCTTACTTTCATCAACAAAATGAAAGATAAAAATCGGAGATTGTTGAGATGGAGTTTGATATTGCAGGAATATAACATTGACATCAAACACATCAGGGGAAAAGACAATGTGATTGCAGATGCACTCTCACGTGCCTAGAAATGTAATATTGCTTGATGTAATTAAGTCCAGTATCATAAAAACATGTTCTTATGTAATTTTGGTTATTGTAGTATTAGATGTATATTCAAAAGAAAGCTTTATTATATAAATCTTTCTTTTTCTTTATGAGGGGAGGTGTTATGTATGATGTTAATATAATATTATAAATATTTTGGGAAATTATAAATGTTTCTTTACTTTAATATTTGCTTAAATCTTAATGTTATCAGGAAAAACATGTTTAACTAGTGTCCTTGAATTAGGTTGTTTTGATCAATATAATGTTTTCTCAATTTGAAGGTCAAGGTTGAATTTTGTTTACAAGTAAAATTACATTAAGATGACTCATATTCTAGAACATTCTGTCATGTGACCAATCTTTATATATGCCATGTTTGGTGGACATTTATTCAGTTTTGACATTACCATCAGTCTTGTAAAAAGCTATTACAGTTGTGAAAATTCATTCCAAATTCTAAGAGAGGAATTATTTTAAATATTCATTGGATTATAACAGTGCTCATAAACTTTTGGATTTTGGATTTTTAATTGATGATTTTGGAATTTATGTGAACTTATTCAAAGATTTTGGAATACTTCATTTTGACATCAGCACATCAAGATTTCTAGTACATCAGGACTTTGGAGACCATTAGCACATCATAACATTCAAGGACACAGCCGTGAATTCTAAACATTTTATATTTAGGACTTGTGATTAGAACAATCATTCTTATTGAATTATTAGGATTTCAAAACACATTACTGTAAGTGACTTTTTGATTTTTCATTTTAATTATCTAGTAATAAATTGCTTGTTGATTTTTTACTAGATTTGTTGGTTTCACTTTCTTTCTGTTACATTTTTCTTAGACCATAGAGTCGTAACAGTGACACAAAATGTCTCGCAACCGCTTTCTCCGTTCTTAGGATATCGGGTTCCTTTTCTTCGACGTTGTGGACATTCTGAGGCTCAGTGCCCTTTCTCTTGACAGACAGAGGACAGGTATTTTTACTTTTTATCTCGTGAGTAGGTTTGAGTTTCCCAATAGCTCTTGTTGGAAGTTGTGTATTTTCGAATCACTTTCTGTAAATCTTTCCCCAGATGTGCGATGTTTTGTTGGTCTTCCATCTCCACAGGTTGACACTGGAAGTGAAACTGAACGATATTACCATCTACGTCGGGTCGCTGCATGGAGCGAAAGAGAATCAAATATTAAGGCAGAAACTTTTTTTGACAAGCTTTTCGAAAACTTTTTTTCTATTATTTTTTACTTTTTTATTTTATAAAATATATTATTTTTTTATTTTGTTAAAACTTTTCATTTCAAATTTTGTTTTCAGATTTTTTTAACTTTTGTTTTTAATCTTTGTTTGAATTTTCGTTCAAATAATTTCGATTCTCGAAAATTTGTATTTTATTATTTCTTTTAGATTTATTTGAAAATTTTTATAGATTTTATTATCGTTTTATTTTAAAATCTTTATTTTTTATTTGTTAGATCTATATTTGTCATTATACGCGTCTTTTTAAAAAAAATTCTTTTGTATTTTTAGTTTACATTTTAATTTGTTTTGAAAGTTTTTACAAGTTTTAATTATTTTTTTTCTTCACAATTTGTAATTGTTTCTACAGATCAGTTTCAGTTTCGGAATTTTAGTACGACTTTTAGTCTCGGCAATTTGAATTTAGTCTCCGCTAAATATGTATTTTTTATTTTGAGGTGTGCATGCGCCAAAGTTTCTATAATATTTTTGGGAATATCTTTTTATTTCTGTATTTTTTCTTTTAATTTTAAGTGCGTATGCGCGAAAAAATGTTTAAATGCGCAAGCTTTTCATATTAAAAAAGTTCTACTTGCGGTACACACCTTGAATATATGACGTCATTTCCTGCAATATTTCTATCAATTTAGGAGTAAATAATTAGATTGCGATATCCATTCAGTTGACCCTTTCAACGATTTTCTAAATAATATGTCGCCTCTTGAGAGAGGAACAAAATGCACAGAAAATTCCAGGTAAATGCAAAGCACGCAATAAATGCATAGTTTTGTTTTGTTCGAAAAAGATGCTAATTACTATTTCTGCCTTAAGTGATATAAAGGTTGAATATTCAGCAATTACGTCATCAAGAAGTCCTACTCGACCTTCCCTTGATTATTAGAAGAACATACAAATGCACTTAAGCCACACAAAATTTAGACTTGATGAGGAATGTTGTTGGTGGTTTGTAATTTGAAGGCTGAAAATTGCTCCAAGAGGATTAAATAGATCATAAAAATCTAAGGAACTGAAATGCATCAGAAACAAAGCATGTATATGTATGTGTATACATTGCTTTCAAAAGTGTGAGAATTAGAGAGAAAAGAGAATTTTTTTTAATTTAAAGAAGCTCTAACTTGTGAACCAGCGAAATGTTTGGTTTCAAAAGATAATTAATCTTATTTATGCCGGTAGGGATTTAAAGCATCTTGCAAATGTATTCTGAAATAAACCCTTCTAAACCTTTTGAAAAATTATCAGAAAAGAATAGAAACGCACTTAAGTGCCTCGACGCTTAGATTTTAAGTGGAATTTGTGGGTTGTTTTTACACATGAAAGCTGAAATGTGCGCCGAAAGGAATTACCACATCATAATGAAAAACAACTTTAAAAAAATAGGTTGTGGGCAAGTCTTAGCACAGGATAATTACTACCCAGCTTTCAAAAGGAGAGAGGGAACCATTAATCTTGTAGTAAGCGTTAACACAGTGACATTTTTGCTAGCAGGTAAAAATGGGGACAATGTCAGGGTCATCATACGTCTGTATACGACAGCAGCTCTGGTCGAAGAAAAATTCATACGACAGTTGTCATCATTCTTGGCTTCTTTTGGAACAAAATGTCTTAAAATGGCTATTAATCATTCTAAAGACGGCGCTTAGAAAAAAAAATGAAATAAAAAAAATATACAAACGAGACTTACTTGCAAATATGTTTACAAATATTCCTTAAAAATGCATGACGTTATACAACCGTCAAGAAAAGGAACTGAGAATTTGTGTTGTTTAAGCTCAAGACTCCTCTTTGAGAGAGAAATGTTTTAACGAAAATAGAAAATGTTTTCAGAGTTAAGAAACTTTACAGATTTATTCATCTGATACCTAAGCACATATGGATATTTTAGGTTACACCAGTTGATAAAAGTAAGCTGAAGAGGTGACAAAGATATATCGTTCTATTTAGCATGGTTGATATTCTCCTTTTATGAAAAATGTTGTATAGCCTCTATGCTTTAACCAACATCATATGTTTAAAATTGTAATTAAATTAGAAATGTAGGATTCGTTCAGAAATCCAGAAACACTTTAACGCTCGTCATTAGGTTTAAAGAAAGCGGTTATATATGCTTATCGTCAACACCCCCTCCTCCCCGACCCCTCCCCCGAAAAATAATCAAGGCAAAAAACAAATAACAAAAGCAACAATATAATAATATAATATATTAAAGGAACCACCCCTCTATAAGCAGGACACCCCAAACCCTTCCCCCATCCCCTCCCATAACTTAGGATTTGATAGATTATTTTTACAAAATGTCAGCATAATGGCTGATATTCATTAGCATGACAAAGGTATTTCAGGTAATTAAGGGTCATATAATATGACTTAATTAGAAAGTTCATGAAACTTACACACATACTATAGGAGTGCAAAATTGAGTTACCTTTGATTAAGAGCTTGTTATGTAATATAGTTGTCGTTGTTTGTGTCCTAATGCAATTAGTGAATATTCTTCTAATAACAAATCGTAACAGGGCACTGCATGTCCGATTTTCACGTCTTTTTGATAGTATCTCCTTTCGTGGTAAAATCATAGACTACATTGTTTTCACTGGGTACCTAGCTGATCGATTCACTTTGAAGTAAACCAAAATTACATGCATATAATACCATTGTACATATGAAGTCCTAATTTTTAATACGACTTAAACGTAGAACATGTACTTCTGGATAATACTGACGTCAAAGAATGTTGCTGCCTTGTGATGGTAGACATCATACATCGTGACTCCAATCTGACTCATATAAGCAATCATTCGTATCATCCAAGAAAATAACTCTCTCTCTCTCTGTCTCTCTCGTACAATATTCGTTCCTTCATAAACAAACTGTTCCATCGTCCTAATTAATATTTTATTCAAAAGTCGGTGCAAATAGGTTAATACCCGTTAATACCAGACAGCCCAGACATTGACCATAAGTAATACCTATTTAGCATCTTAGACGAGGAGGGTCATAAGGAAATTAAATTTCTATAATAACAGATTCCTGATAACACTGACTTTGATCAAAGTTGTCGTCGTAATTAAAAACTTGATTCCTCTGTACATCAAATTTATTGGGGTTTATCATCTGAATAAAGTTGTAATGACATCAAAAGTGTCGAGATAATTATACAAGGTATACAGGGTGTTATCTGACACTACTTCACTGAACAGAAACGGCTGATTATAAAAAGCGGTTCACAAGCTTTCAAAAAATTATTATTTTAAACCTGACGGCCACTTGCCAGATGATGCGATAAGTTATGGCAATAACCCATTGAATATTCAAGGACATATATATCTGACTTTCTTGACGGCTTTGCGTTATATTTCTTTCAAATTATTTTATTTCCGATTTTATTTATTTATTAATCGATTTATTTTTGTTTAGCCTTTATGTTGCACAATGAGTGACAATTTCGTACTTTTTAAGGTGTTTTGTATTTTGTGCCTGTAAATTAGCGGTGAGTTTATGGCAACTGATGCTAAGAGCTTTCCTTCTGAGGTCCGCCAGCCAGAGAACTGAGAAAATGCCTATCAGTAAATTTATCGGTTGACTTCTTTTCAGAGTTAGCTTCTTAATACTTTTATATAATCCCTAATCCGAATGCTTACGTTTGGATGCTATGGCAACCCGTTTCGTCCATACATTGTCTCCTGTATTAGGTGATATATAACTAATGTTGGAGTTACTGCTCCAAAATAACCTGACAAAAGTCATTTCTAAAACAGCTAAGTTCCTTCTTTATAATTGCCCAAGTTAATTATGGCAATATTAGGGCAGCAAGTGCCTAATCTAGCATTTATTTCTTCATTAACTGTTATAATTACAACAGGTGCCAATCAAGCATTTATTTCTTCATTAGCTGTTATAATTACAACAGGTACCTAATCAAGCATTTATTTCTTCATTAACTGTTATAATTACAACAGGTGCCAATCAAGCATATAAAGATAGAATTTAAGTATCGAGTTGATACTGTGTCAATGCTGATACTTTATATATGCGATTCTCCTTGACCTTAAATACCTAATGTCAAATCTCACAAGAAGGTGTATATGATGATTGACTGCTTATGCAATTACATAGCGTAGTTCCAAAGTACAAACATAATCTTTATGCTATGTAAAGCTAGTGAAAACAATTGGCTGTTTTGTTGGTCTTTGTCTCATACTCGTGAATCATGCGTGTTCGGTATTTGCCAAAAACTAGTAAGAGATTAACGTAAGCAATGACTCGATTAATCTAGGTTGGGTTTCTTTTACCTAAAATAAAGATCAATGTTTACCTGGTATACACCTGTAATATAGGTGTGTCTCAAGCTTATTACGATTTTAAGATGCTGCACATCTGGAGTAAAAGAAAGGACTTTATGTCAACTTTATAATTATCTTTTTCTCTGTCTTTTGAGTTGTACCACACATGTCTATTGAGTTTTGCCACATATGTCTATCGAGTTTTACCACACATTACAAAATATAATAAAAATAAAAAGACGTATCTTATTATTCAGAGGTATTTGATTGGTTTATATAAATCTTTCAATAATGCTATACGTAATCATTTTTGGTCATCCTTTCATTTTACAAACTTTCTGTCTTCAAAATCATATCAATGGTAAAAATTTTTCAGTGAACACACACACACACACACACACACACACACACATATATATATATATCAGTAGTTCAGTCAATACAGATATAATTACATAATTGTATTTGACTCAAGCAGTCTTAAGGTAAAGTTTTCATTAAAATCTTCTATATGAACCGTTAGGATTTAATATAAAAAGGAAAATCTCTCGTCAATGAGACTCTGAGAGAGAGAAAAATATGAACAGTTTTTGGTATTCTTGTTTTGTTTGTTTTTTCTTCTTTTTTTTAAAAAATAAATATTTTACTCATATCTTGAACGGCCACATTATATTGGTAACAACTTGTCTGTCATCAGGAAAAACTATGTGGACAGTACAAGTATCTCATATTTGTATCAAACGATTTTTATTGATATGTTTCTTTGTTATATTTTATAAATGATAAGTCTTCCATCACGCGACGGTGGTTTTAGTTGTTGTATTCAGTAGTGACAAAAATGATTAGTAAACTTCAAATTTAAGAATTATCCTCCACAGTCACAAACTGTTACTAGCTTGCTTCAAAGCCAGAGTGTTTCTAAAGCAGACACAACACAAACCTAGTTTCGAGATCTGCGGTATTTCTTTCATATTGATCTATTTAAGATGAATTCATTCCGCGGGCACAGGTACTGGCCAAAACTAATACATATTGTCTTCTGCATTAGCTTTGTGCACAATGTCAGCTTTTAAATCCTAGTTTTTCTTTTGACTCTCTGCTTTGCGTATGGAAATATAATTATTTGTTTGTTTTAGAAGTTTGGACGCTCGGTGATGATCCATACAACATAAAAGCTTTTTTAAAAAAGAATTTCCGGCAATCATGATTTGATGATTTGATCATCGTGAAAGCATGTTTCATTTTGTCTCATAAACGCTTCATGTTTTTGTAAGCTACAATAAAGTAATCACAACAGAAATCTCCAATTCAGTTGATTTGCCAATGAAATCAAGACGTAAAGACTTTGCTTTTACAAACATGTATCAGAGACAAATTCCATCAGTTTATCCCTTCTGCTCCAAAATGTTAAATTATTTGATATGGTCTATATATCACCTTGTCTGTACCTATTGAATGCGTTTTACATGCTTTTGACTCACTTACATCTGGAAATTGTTACTTTGGTATGACCTTGCTTGTGCGTCTGTGAAATCTGCCAAAGTATTTAACCTTTGAATCACAGGATCATCATACAAAACATCAGTTCTTGCTCTTTTGGGGTTTGGTATTATTTACTTTCCATCCCTTGGCAAATTTATCTTTCGCAAACAATTTTGGAATGTGTTAGTTCTTGCAAAATTATTTCTGTGGTATTTCTATTTTGCAAATAGAGTATCAGACATGTCATGCGCCAAGAATAACTTGCCTTTCATCCTGCATAGATCGCCGTGCTAAGATGCGCCTCTTGAAAGCAGGTGTTAATCCAATAGGTAATTATCTTGTATTTTTTTTTTTTTAAAGTTTGTTTTTATCTGTTACCTAAAATATTTGCCAACATGTTTCTTCAAAACTACATGTGCAAAGAATTACTTAATCACGTGATGTTGGTTTCATTGTTGTAAAAGATTTCATTCGAAACATTGTCCAAGATTTGTACGATTGCTGAAAATACTAAAACATGCACTATTTCGTGTATCAAGTTTTGAAATGTGTTGTCTCTGCTCTTGTTGAACTGAGTTAGTACGGTGCATAAACATGTATAAACTACACAAGTCAGTACGAAAAAAAAGCAGTAGCTCTCGTTCACAATTTTGCAGAAATACAGTGCTCTTAAATAAAGTGTTTGAATTTCGATATGTATTGTGTCACGTAAGATTATTCTCTAGTCGAGTTTCCAGTTGTGTTCTGCTTTAGTCTTTAACTTTTTCCCTTTAAAATGTAATATTTAGTTTTGCCTCATGGTTCACATTAATGTTCCATAGATAGTGCTCGACCATATAGTGAACTGTATTCACCGAATCATACCAGACAGATCCAGAATAGAATAGTCAATAACTCTGTTATTATCAAAACAAACCAGGATTTTTTTTCGAATGAAAGTAAATCAGTCTATTCTTAATATTGGATAGATGCTATGGTAACTGTATACATAGTCTAGATAAATTTTATTAGGCTATACCACTTAATACATGTGATAACTGCAACCACACTTTGACCATTAAAAATGTGAGGCGCGTGTTTAATAATTTTAGCATCAAGGCAGAGAGACAGACAGACAGACAGACAGAGACAGAGAGAGACAGAGAGAGAATATTAGCTTACTGATGTGGAAAAGTTGTATGGAATACCACTTTCTCACATACCGACGTGCGTTTGATCGTGACGTGCGTTTGATCGTGTCTTCTAGTGTTGAACAACAATGTGGAATACCTCTTTCTTTCATCTTGATTACTGTCTTTCATCACATGACCTTCTACCTTGATGACAGTGCACACAAAGCAAAAATCCCTGATTTCAAACATCATTTGAGCATTTGTTTTCACAGTAATTGATATAAACATTAATTGCAACAAATGTACATCTTAAAACGTGCAGCGGTTGAAGTTAGTGTATCGCAAACAGGACCTTTTGCTCTGATCGACCTTGCTGCAAACAAAATTTTATTGCATAATTGTTAATAAGTTGTTTTCTTCACCCTTGGGATACTTTTACAGTGTAAATAGGACACGTGCAGGTGATTCGGTTCTTCCTATTTGATGGGACTTTGGTAATTCAATTTCAAGCACTGGTACCTAACTATAGTAATATTAGTTTGTCTTGACAACAATTAGAAACTTGAACATCACACCTTTTTTACTATTTCCTATGGAAAAGAGTCGTAAGAAGACATAGAGAGCTATGATCAGACATAGAGTGAGGCCACTGCTTTTGGCTCTGAAACCAGACTGGAATAGACGCAACCAAACCTGGCAGTTATGTTTCAGTGCTGATCCAGGTAAATCAAAGCAATTTATAAAACAGGTCCAACTTTTATAATTTCTTCCAGGTATCACTACACTAATTGAGCCAATCAGTTGTTATTGTATCTTATCTGGTGAAGAATGTTACTTGTATTTATCAGAAAGCAGCATTAGTCTCTAAACAGAAAATAAAATATTTATTGAGTTTAGCCTCTTGGTTTTTGCGTAAGATTACAAAAACAAACAGGTGTGATTCCTCCTGTTCTGGGAAGGTTACTTGCACTAAAAGTTCTAGTCATTTCATTCCACTGAAACTATTGTCAGAAAATGCAAAAAAAAAAACAAAAAAAAAAAAAAAAAAAAATCCGTGCTGAATCATGTATATGTTGTGTCCATGTTAATGCCTAGTATACGAAAGCTAGCATTGGCGCATCTGAACTTACTGTAATAATGCACTGGATTTCATAAAAAAAATGTTGAAAATGAAGGAAATATATATATATATATATATATATATATATATATATATATATATATATATATATATAGAACTTAATAAGTGTAGAAATACCTTTACACAAAAGAGTATGTGTCACCATTACGTTTTATAGTCCATGACACTCATAATCAGTAGAAATCTGGTCCAGTCTAAACACTTTTCTCTAACGAAATAGGGATTAAAGATAAAAGGTATAAATCAGTTTTCTAAGAGCAACCATGTTTCACCTATCGTTATTTACTTAACCTTCCCCGTGCCAGTATGGCGGTAGGTTGAGAAGTTAAGAAAAACCACTTCAACATACATTACATCATTAAAAATGACATCTTCATTAGGAGTAGAATCCTAAAATATTCGTGTCAATGGCTATGTCTGATACTTGCCACTGTTGGAATTATGTGATTCGTAAGCAAGACAAGAGTATGAAAATCAAAAAGGGAAATGATCATCGTCATTATCATTATCAGCAGCAACAGCAACACAACTCCACTACCGCGATTACACTCATCTGCAACATTTTGAGCAGCTAGTTGGAGTTCATGTCGAAGTAATACATCAACAGCCATCACAACAAATGAAAATGAAAAGGTAAGAGCATCAGCAACAATACCAATAACAACTACTACTCCTCCAACTCCACCTACTACTACAAGTATTAACTGCTTGTAACAATATAATCACAGTATCAATAGATGTTAATTATTGTCCTGAAAACAATGTACCGTTGCGATGGGCGAACATTCATGGCAGTTGTACGGGTAAAGTGGTGTCCAAACGAAAGATACTCTGGTCTGGATGCCGGTTGAAGAAGCGAAAGACTACTAACGTCTCAAGCAAAACATATTTTACTGTTGACTATGTGGAAATACGAAATTCACCTTTACATAATCGAGTCAAACAATATAAATACCGATGTTCTCTTTGAGAGAGAGAGAGAGGGGGGGGGGCGACCCTGCCCCCTTTTATTATTATCCTTCCTTTATCCTTTAGCAAACAGAGCTTCTCGTGTAATATATATTAATATTTTTCATCCCATTTCCATAAGTACTTTAGCAATTTTATCGACGAGAAATTATATTTGAGGTCTTACAAATGATTAGACTGACATTATCATGACGAAAGATAAATTATGGCTGAGTGAATAAACATGGCTTATACATAGGGATAAATTATCTGTCAAATTTTACAGAAATTATTATAAATGTCAAGTCCTTTGTATATACATTGGTAAGTTTACTGTAACCTCCTCTACTGTGTCCTATATTCCCGTATGCAGGTTATGCCATTCGTTGTCTATGAGACAGAGAACACCATTGATTTGTGGTCAAACTATTAAAGGTCAAGGACACTGTGACTGACCATAGTTATGACTGACATGCCTTCACTAAATATAGAAGTCTATTGATTGGGAGTCCGAAGTTCAAAGCTTAAGGTAACCATGATCTGAGAAAGTAAAATGGTTTCCACACAATAATTTAAGTGCGTGCTACTGAACATAAATTCACCAAAATATACAGATGTTTTGCCATTGGTGATAATAATAATTATTTGTATCAATTTTGCATTTAAAACTTTAGATTTGCTAAATCTACCTTCACCAGATCTCACAGGTATGTTGTCCTGAATGCAATCTGTATAATTTTAAGATTAAAAGGTCTAAGTCAAGCTCACCTTTAACAAGACAAGCGGCGAGTACATTTTTGTACTACTTACGGTACTCTTGTTAGAGTGTTGGATTTTTTAAAACACAAATATTATAGGTCCATCCATTAACTCGTTCTGTTTGATTTTATTTTTCAGAATTTCTGTGTCGTTAAAAAGAGGCGGAAGGTCAACTGAGTTTTCGTTTTTAAAGGACAATAACTTCTTATTTTTATTTAATTAGTTTCATTCACAATGTCTTTCTGACTTCTTGTTCAAACACCATCTAAATGTATTGAAGTAGGCATCATCTTACTAATATAATTTCTAATTTCAAAGTTACAAAAATATTGCAAGGATTGCTCACCCCTCATGTGTCCATATTACCTGATCTTGACATCTACCATTTCCATCAAATGATTCATCGTACTGACTATGATGTCATTAATCTAGTTCACACATTACTTACAAATAACTTATACCCTTAATGATTTGTGTCACGTGTTAATTTTAGCGTTTATTGAATAGGGGATATGCAATAGTTCTCCTTCTAATTTTCAATAGTACGGTCCAAAATATAAATAAATGTTTTTATCTGTATTTTTCAATATTACCGTCTCAAAAACTAAAGCTGTAAATTAACCATTCAAACAAATCAATGATCCTAGTCCAGTATTCTTGAAACGTTTTAACTAATGAGCAAGACACTTAATCGGAAGCTTAATATCCCCAAATTATGATACTTAGAGTGCACATACGTCTCGCAAATATTTCAGCCTAATAGAGGGACCCAAGTTAGATATGGTACTTAGAGTGCACACACGTCATACAAATTTGGCAGCCCAGTAGAGGGACCCAGTATATACAAAAAATCATTATAATTTCGTTGGAAGTTTTAGGTCTAATAAATATCTATGCGAATGAAAAGACATAACTATCTCTGCTTTGGCGATCCATCAATTGATATTGACATATGAGTTTGCTTTTGTAAGAACTTTGTTTTGCATGAACAGATTTGTATAACCGCTCATAAAACTACCTTGGGATTAAAGAATATAGGACTGGTCCATGAGCAGTATGCCAGTTGCTTTCAATCAATAAGATATTTTAAAGTTGTTGTGTTTGTTTGTTTTGTTTTTGTTATTTTTGTCCAAGCGATTAGGGTTCTGTTTTATTCTTTTGTGTATAACAAAGTAAACATTTGCATTTTCCGAGAGATATAGTAATAATTTTTATCAATAAGTAATAGGCATTTATACATTTTTATTAGAGATATTGGTTTTATAAACCATCAGTGGTCGATATTTGTTCTCTTTGAATGTGGAGACCTCATATATCTCGCAGTATCAAAAAACAAAACAAAAAACAACAACAACAACAAAAAAAAAAAAAAAAAAGCAACGAATAAATATAAAATAAATTGTGAGTTTTGTGCGACCCGTCAAACGTGAAGCGTATTTGTCAAACATCACAACTATTGCCAGACTTGGGTTCAGACATTTAATAATGCCCATTCAGATTATAGAAATTGTGTGGTGGGATGAAACGTCAAAAAAGAACCTGAGAATCCGTCTGTTAGTTTTCGAAGCATAGGTAAGTAAAACCCATGCACACAGCTGCTTCTTCTTCTTCTTCTGCTGCTGCTGCTACTACTACTACTACTACTAATAATAATAATAATAATAATAATAATAATTCTACTATTACTACTTCGTTTTCATCTCCTTCTTTTTCTTTTTCGGATTTTATTCACTGTTTTATGAATTAAATGCATTTTAACATTGCATTATTTTCATTGACATATATATATATATTATATATATATATATATATATATATATATATATATATATATATATATATATATATATATTCATACATTTATAAAGAATCTGAGCAATCATCATTGAATTTAAGTGCTTGTCAAATTAAAGAAAATAAAAACTTTGATAAATATTACACACCATTTTCCTCTCTGGTGGCTTTTAATTTAAATGATGATTCGATGATACATCCGAGAATTGGTTCACAAATCGCCAATCCTATGATTTGAAAAAGACAAAAAGAAACATTACTCATGTTCAAAGACTATTGCAGCAAAACGTAACGAAAAAGAAGCATTAATCACTGACTTAGCATTTTATTGAAAACGTGGGGTAAAATATAAAATTGCTACAGCTTCACTAGAGCTGCAACGATATTTTAGCCTTGTGCGCAGAAAATGTGCAAGAAATATTTTGAAAATACTTTTTAGGCATGTAAACTTTAAAATTTTAATTTATTTTATAGAGTATTTGCAATGCAAGTTAAAAGGGCATATTAGATGCCCGATTTCTTCCATACCCCCACCACGCCTTTTCCCACCTGCGTTCTTAAAACAGATCTTGTGAGTGTGTCATCCCGACGCTTCGTCTGTTGCCAATATTCATGTTAGAACCCGATTTTTATTTTCCAAATTTTTCACCCGTGTGTGCAACTGCTAGATAAAGTACAAAGTGTTTGCCCCCCCCCCTTTAATCCCTCGAGAAGGAAAGATTGATTGATTGATTGGTTGATTGATTGATTGATTACCAAGCAACAAACTCAAAACGCGATTGGACTTGTCGACAGAAACGGCTGGTCCAGACTCTCGCATTGCGATGTACCCAGATCAGTGTACCATTCTCTATTATTCATTGAAATACAGTCAATACATTCCTTTTTATAAGAAAAAAAGCACGGACTGACCTCGCAATAACGCCTCATCCTGGAGTTTTAACCCATGGATTAATGGTATCTAGGAACGTCACGTTCGATTTTACTCCTTTTTCGAGCCTGGTGGTTCATTTATAGGTGCTTTTTTCTCAGTACATTCCAGGTATACGATTGGTTTTTATATAAAGACACAGTTCATTGTTTGAAACATATTTACCTATTGATAATCAGGTTTAATACGCAATTTCAGTAATCTTTTGTCTCCAGCCTACTGTGGTGATGTCACAAAAAGTATACAATAATGCAATATGACTGTGACGCTTGTGGCAGAGCTGTTGAGTGTATATGGCGAATATGGAAAGTAACCAAGTTTCATGTCAAAGGGCATTAAAGTAGAAGTGCAAAAAAGGGGAAGAACTTGGTCAGTAACCCTGACCTGGAAGATAAAACCTTGACTATGATACATGAGATGCCATGAAACATAAGTGTATTATGATTCTTTCCCGAACCTCAAACAGGTTTTAAGATATAAAACAAAAACAAAGCAATCACAAAATAGACAAACGTAACCTTTTCCTTGAAGATAAGACCCCAAATGTAGAATACAGCACATCTTCTACTGTTTAAATGCAAGCGTACAAAATGATATTCATTTATCTTAAACAGCTTATAAGTTATAGTGCGGAAGGGAAAATTCAACTGAGACGTAAAATATTGGTCTGTAACCTTGTCCTTGAAGATAGGACACCCAATGTGGCACATGACAAATATAATACGTTTCATCCCTTAATCTCATATGGCTCCAGTGTTATAGAATGGAAAGGAATGTACGAAGGAAAACTTACAATATTGGCCAATGACCTTGAACTTGAAGATAGGACCCCGAATGTGGTATGCGATACACCTGCTAATGACGATGTATTGTTACGACTCTATGGTCTAAGAAAAATGTAACAGAAAGAAAGTGAAACCAACAAATCAAGTAAAAAATCAACAAGCAATTTATTACTAGATAATTAAAATGAAAAATCAAAAAGTCACTTACAGTAATGTGTTTTGAAATCCTAATAATCCAATAAGAATGATTGTTCTAATCACAAGTCCTAAATATAGAATGTTCCGAATTCACGGCTGTGTCCTTGAATGATATGATGTGCTAATGGTCTCCAAAGTCCTGATGTACTAGAAATCTTGATGTGCTGATGTCAAAATGAAGTATTCCAAAATCTCTGAATAAGTTCACATAAATTCCAAAATCATCAATTAAAAATCCAAAATCCAAAAGTTTGTGAGCACTGTTATAATCCAATGAATATTTAAAATAATTCCTCTCTTAGAATTTGGAATGAATTTTCACAGCTGTAATAGCTCTTTACAAGACTGATGGTAATGTCAAAACTGAATAAATGTCCACCAAACATGGTATATATAAAGATTGGTCACATGACAGAATGTTCTAGAATGTGTGTCATCTTAATGGAATTTTACTTGTAAACAAAAATTCAACCTTGACCTTCAAATTGAGAAAACATATTGATCAAAACAACCTAATTCAAGGACACTAGTTAAACATGTTTTTCCTGATAACATTAAGATTTAAGCAAATATTAAAGTGAAGAAACATTTATAATTTCCTAAAATATTTATAATATTATATAAACATCATACATAACAGTATAAATATACCAAGTCTTATCTTCAATCTCAAGCAACTCTTAAATAATAAAGAAGAAAGGAAAGTGTTATAGAAAACCTAAAACATTTACACATGATTGTGACCATCATGATATCACCCTCAATGTGGTACACGAGACACATTTGAATGATAATATATAATTATACCAAGTTTCATCCCTAAAACTGGTGAAAACCGTCTGTAACTGTAGAGAACGAGAGAAGACGTTTATAAAACCGAGTGCCTAGAACTACATGGAAATAATGTCAGGGTACGTGCCATGTTTTGGGGCTGCATTACGTATCATGGAGTGGGTACTTTTGCATTACGTATCATGGAGTGGGGCTGCATTACGTATCATGGAGTGGGACTGCATTACATATCATGGAGTGGGTACTTTTGCATTACGTATCATGGAGTGGGTACTTTTGCAATACGTATTATGGAGTTGGGCTGCATTTCGTATCATGGAGTTGGGCTGCATAACGTATCATTGAGTGGGACTGCATATCGTATCATGGAGTGGGGCTGTATTACGTATCATGGAGTGGGTACTTTTGCATTACGTATCATGGAGTGGCTCTGCATTGCGTATCATGGAGTGGGTACTTTTGCATTATGTATCATGGAGTGGGTACTTTTGCATTACGTATCATGGAGTGGGTACTTTTGCATTACGTATCATGGAGTGGGTACTTTTGCATTACGTATCATGGAGTGGGTACTTTTTCCATTACGTATCATGGAGTGGGTACTTTGATCCAAAATTGAGGGCAATATTAATAGCAAGAAGTACATTAATACTTTTAGCTTGCATTTATCGCGAGTTGTTGCAAAACATTTTGCAAATTCACAATTTATATTTCAAGATGACAATGAATCTTGCCACAATTCTGCATGGTCTTGTGTCTGGAAACCTGAAAACAATATTGGACATCTTAAATGGCCATCAGAGTCACCTGACCCCAACATAATTAAAATTGTGTGGCATATTCTCAAAATCAGACTTTGAAGATCTCTGCATCCAATTAACTCTCGCCACGATTTCAGTGAAAGAGGTGCAGGTTATTTGGACATCGATCACTACAGACTATATTGAAGCTTTAATACAGCATGCTTCCCAAGAGACTCATGTATTCGGGTTTATTGACTCCAAGTGGGTATCTGACTCCACATAAACCCTAGGGGTAAGATTAGAGACTTTGCACATCTGCTTTGACATGGGTATGTTTGCATAACGAGGAACACTATACGGTGTTAGTTACATATATCAGTATCTTGTTATCTTACTGGTACATGATAATTTAAATTTGCTAGGGTACATGAATGGGTACATTTGGGGGGGGGGGGGCACCTGGACGGCACAGCCTTATCCAACATATTATGGAGTACACCACCTACCGTTTATGGGCAGGTTCCACTTTTCGACAGGAGAGTCATATTTTGTTGATATCAACCTTAAACCTACTGATCTATATATTATTTGAATCACAAAGACATGAAAACAACTTTTTGAACTGATTTAAATTTATTTTCGAATCATAACATGTGTGATTTCACATGACCAATATGTCAAGTTTGCATCGCTACCACGGGTATTGCCTGATCGTGATATTAAAAATTCTCTCTCTCTCTCTCTCTCTCTCTCTCTCTCTCTCTCTATATATATATATATATATATATATATATATATATATATATATATATATATATATATATATATATATATATATATATGTTTGATCGAACACACTGTTACAGACAGTAAACTAGATAGTACGTCGTTTGTGATTTGGTTTAAAGCTGCATTCTCAGAGCGACGACAAAATTTTAAAAAGTTCACAAATATGCACTAAAATCTCCACAAAAACCCACAGCCTTTAATCTCTAAACAAGATTTGCTGTAAGCGAAATCCAGAACATTTAACTTTAAAGCAATGTAGCATGATCAACATCCACTGTATTATAATACAAACAACTTGGAATTCATATGAAACCATTAAGATTTGACAGTTTCGTATTTACTGGCCAAAAAAAAGCGCTTATAAAATGTCGCAAAGTTGACAGAAATTCCGAAAATTTCAAAATGACTAGAGAAATAAAAAAAATGGCAAATCCGCCATAAATCTACAGATTCGGTTACAAATTTGCAATTTCTGGAAAAATGCATAGGTGTGGTCACCCTAAAATCCCTCGCAAAAATTCGAAAATGTCAGATAATTGTATGACACGAACTTTATTGCTTTCCCAATAAATGCTGGTGAAACTATTTGTAACAAAGACACACCAGAGTCAATAGCCCCCCCCAAAAAAAAAAAGTTGAAAAATAAATAAAAAAATAACCAAGCGAAAAAAAAAAAAAAAAAAAAAAAAAAAAAGAGGTGGGATGGGGAAATCCGAGCGGGTGTCTACAACGTCGGACAGACAATTTAGGATTTTAATAAGGTGGGGGTGTTTCCCAGTACATTGTTCATCGTAGCCGCTGTGGTGTTCAGTGGTTAGCATGCCGGAACCGCGATGGGAAATCGAATCCTACCAACGGATCCACCTGAGTGGGCTAACTTGGTGTGTCATTGGGCAAGGCACTTTACTCCAATTGCCTCGACACTAAATAACCAATTTGTGTTGTTGTGCCCTAAAACACCAAACCAAACCAAAACATTGTTTATTACGTACTTGTATTATGACGTAAACAAGCCGTGGTACACCCAAATGAACAGAAGCAACACATAATTAACTGGAGGGGTGGCAAAGCAAAGTGACTAATGCACATGCTCTCACGGTCCAAATGTCCCATAAAAACGATTTTCACAAACTAAAATCTGGTCTAACTATAAAGGTGTAATAGAAGCAATCAATATAATTTGAGAACAGTGCATATTTGCAATTTAGGCAACGCGAGTCTCGTTGTCTAAAGACCTAATGTCACTATGTCACTGAGAGTAAATTCTTTTTGTAGACCACGTCACAAGGGTTCCGAGAATATTAAACGAGCCAAACCGGATGATCTGGGTGAATTGTGGTGGTAAGACACTCATTTTACTGCGTGGACTCTTTAAAGTACACATTAGTAGTGCGATAATAGCGATATGAGATTTCAGTTACTGATCTAGGTCAAAGTCTTACATACCCCTTGAATTTGCCCCCGCATCACACGCGATTGTACGCGAGCCCGAGATTGTAACCTGCGTGTGACCCCCCCCCCCCGGGCGAAGTTACCACGAGGTGCCCCAATACAGCGTGATGCGGGGGCAAACAAAGTCATGGGGTATAGAAGGCTTTGACCTAGATCAGTAACCCAGCAAACTGCTATTATCACACTACTCGTGGTTCATAGGATGTATGCACACGCGTGTGTGTGTCCCGCGCCGAGCCCCACAAGTGAAGTTAGCATGAGGCGCCTCTGCAGGCAGATCGATACACTGGCAAACATTTACTCGAATTTCACTGCCGGTAAATCCACTACCTGTTTTGCTTCGCTAACTCCCCGGTTTCGTATCTGTGCTCGGAGACGTCTGTAGTTTTCCATTTCAAGCAGCAACATTTCAAACTCTGCAATGCTAATTGTTTTATCTTCGATGGCCACCTATTATCGTCCACTGATTGTATTGAGTCTACTTTGTGCCTAAACACGTATTCGTGAATATAATCGTATCGAAATTATTTTTCCCGCACCACCCGAAACACCGGTTGCTATTGATATAGCTCCGATAAAAATTCCGATTGGTTTACCTATGATAGTTGCCATGGTCACAATTCCAGCAATACCAAGGCCAACGGTCGTTGCCGCGGCGAGTCCACAAATAGCATATACAACAACACACACGTGTTTGTATCTCGTGAGTTAAACGGTTTTCTTGGGGATTTCATCTCTCAGCTGTTGTTCCGCTTCTAATATTTTCTAGCTTCGGCAGCTTTGAGGGTCTATAATAGTTCTTCTATTAATATTGTCATCGTGGAGACTAATTGCTTGAGCGGCTCGCCTTTTTCAGCTGCAACACGCGCACGCACTTCCAACCAAGCACTTTTCTTCATTAATAAAACCGTCATGCAATCATAGAAAATATCTTCCAGGGGAATATTTAAGTCTCCGGTGATTGTGCGTTCCTGGGGTTTGGCACTACGTTCATATAGAAACACAACGATTACGCCTTTGCTTTGTGTCTCTAACAATCGTTTTCGTCCAAGAACTGTTACGTGGACAAGTGCGTCCTTGTTGAATAATAGTCGAGATCTTTCTCTTCTTAGTTGAGTCAATGTTGGTTTAACATAATCGATGGGGAATGTAAACGGAGTGGATTCGGCGGTGAAGTTCACTTCATCGTTATAGAAACAGTCTTTGGCTAATTTCAGTTACAACTCTTTTTGCCGGGCGTTTTCGCCTGCTAATGCTATGACTCCAAGCTGTCCTCTAGTTTGTAGTAGCACATCAGGGTGGTCCCAACGGTCGATTTATATCATACCTTCGCTTAGATTAAATTTGAATGTATATGAGGGTCTGGTAACGCCACTCTGAAGCAGATATTATTCGACAAGTGGAACAAAATTGCTATACATGTTAGCATCCGCTGTCAGCTATTCCAACACCCCATCAATAAATTCCGTAACATCGTCAGCGTGTTCAGAATCTATTACGTATATGTAATAACAAATCTTAAACACAAAAGCCAAAGACGGTTAAGAATCCGTTTGAATAGACGTTGATTCCTTCGAACTGTAAACAATTCTGCACGAACACCAATACCAGTTTTGTTGATACGTGATATATATGCTAGCAAATCACGATGCCGCTGATCATTTATCGACATCGCCATTTGACCCCACCCGCCTTTACTTCCAGTTATGATAAACATGTGTGATCCGGACTCGCGCACCTTTAAGATGTGACGTTAAGGTCTTTCAAAACCATTTTCAAGAGAACCGAAAACAAGTCGACCATTTGCTAAGGTTAATTCGTCAGTTTTTTTTATCTATTTCTTTCGTTAATATTCCGCTAACTACGCTCCATGTAGTTACTACGCGTGATGGTAAGGGCACCTCTGCGACCGTTCCATCCACGTATTTTTCATACCAGCATTAGCAGTATCGACGTAGTCTTTGATAAAGAAAACCGACACGCCGGCGTCTCTTATTCCCCCGATTTCCAAACCAACGTCGTTGATGTCCACGTTACATATTTTAAGTTTTCCAGTTTGATCTTGGAAAATCACAAACTCGACTGGGTCGACGTCAACAACAACCCGGCTGGTAAACTCAATCAAATCCGCTTTAGTGGCAAACCTGCTCAGATCCACATCAGTGTCGCGTTGGGTTGCTACGACTTCGCATCCGTAGATGTCAATGGGCATTTCGTATACTATTAGGCGTAATTACTAAGTGACAATGTAAACTCAACAGGTGCTTGCGGGGTTGGTGAACGCTCAAGTGCATGCAGTGCTTCAACAAGATGTCCACATATAGAGCAGTTCAGCCGAGTTTCCAACGGCAGCGTCGAACTGAAACAGCTATCGTCGTTGAGTGGCAAAGCCACCATGTAAATAATCAACGACTTCACGTGGCGGTGCAAGCCCGTACGAGTCAAAATACAAAAGACGTTGAGGCTTTACCACGTATGCGACCTAATGAGTTCCAGGTTCTGTTGTTGAATCCAGGTTAAAGTGGCCGGTTTCCCGCGAGCGGGAGATCATTGACATCGTTTTTTCGCATAACGACACCTCTGAAATGCTTTAGTGACTTTGCCATCGCGAGTAAGTCAAGATTGGTTAATGGACGCGCGGCCTTTTGCCAGTCGTGCCGGGTAGTTGAAGAACTTTGCCTGAGGGTATTTTGCGAGTCGTCCCGGGTAGTCAAAGGCCTTTTTCTTTTTTCATTCGTCTACGAGACACTGCCTTTTTAAAAGCCATCCGGGATGCAGTTCTGACGGCCCCTAAGGCAGCCGCTTTTGCAACCGCGGGTGCCGCAGCCGTTATCAACGCTGGAATGGCCGCGAAGATTGGAAATATTCCACCAGTCTTTTGCATTTGTGTCATCTCTGAATTTGATAATGTCTATGTCACCGAGGTGTTCTTTTGTTTGGCTTCCTTTAACTTGTTAAGTTGTGTTTGGGTTAGCCACACGGGGATAATTCCAGTTAATTTTGCAGGAGAAAGTTTCAATGTGATCCTGCAATCGTTTCGTATCGCGCTCTTTATTTTTGCAAGCTGCTTTGTACTAAGACCAATCTTAACTTCGTGATATGACATTTTTTTAAATTATGCTATTCAATTACAACAATTACGAATTTTCCACATTCGCGTCAATGACCCTCATCCGGTCACCTGCGAACTCCAACTACAGATTCTTGTCGGAAAGGATCACAGCAATGCATCTGTAACGGGGGACAGCGGGGTCAGCAGTCGGATTAACACGTGCATGAAAGTACATGTCGACCACGGACTGATTAAACAACTCTAGGTGTTCCAATGAAAAGTAATAAATAGGATACAACGTAGTGAAGTCTTTCAGGGAAATCAGCAGACCCGAGTCAATGTTTTGATGTCGGTTCATGTACGATCATAACTTGTGATACACACGTGCGACTTGATTGTCTGTGAAGTTAAGCAAAATTTTTTAGGTGGGTTCCTGATGATCATTTAACTGCAGAGAAACTTCAGACACTCCTACCTTGTCAACTCCTACCTTGTCAACTAACATTGCACTACGCTCTTGATTGTCAGTCCGATCTCTATTTTGAAACGCCACGAACACGTGTCTTGGTGCGCTGACACCATGTTAGGTACTTATTTGCCATGTAAACTGTCAATTAACTTCGATTGGCGTCGAGTCTGTGGTGAGCGCGAGAAACGACAGTGTTGACGCGCTTCCAGACTGCATAAACGACAACAAACGGTCTTATATGGTCACTGAATGGATTAGTGCAGGCATCAAGAATGTTAATGTTGACAACTCAACTTTGCCATCATCAATGCCGTCAGGATGTCAAATTGCATCGTTGCTGGTACCTTTACGAGTTAACATGACTGTGTGTTTGGCTCCGAAAATAAAAATGCTAACATCTCTGCAAAATCCGAATATATGACTGAGGGGAATCGCACACGAAAACGACAAAGATGCTCTACTAAGTCGTCCTCCACGCTGCAGAAATCCAGGGTTATAATTGTCATTGGCGCCCATGACAACAAGTTCTACATCATCATTACCGGCGATGACATTTTTAGGTCGCCTACGTGTATAAGAGAAAGGATCTGCATGATCGGATCCATCCTTATCAAACATCAATGACGGGCCAGCCGACCTTCGGTAATCATCGCTGTATCTGGCGAGTCCGAGAATCGTCGTGGCAATATCAACGTTGTCAAGAATTGTTTCGATTTCCTAACCGTCGATGGAATAACGTGCGCTGTTGAATAACGCCATGATGCCGCTGTTGACAAATCCAATATTAGTATTGGCGGGATAATTGTAACCGTTGGTTGGTACAAGTTTTCCTCGAGTTCCAAGAAAGCCTAACAAGGAAGAAAAAACTTAGACGTATCATGCAATCGTAATTGTATTTTTAATGGCTTGAGGTCCCTAGCCGGGTAGAATAATACTGAAAATCTCGGGTGCTGTGATCTACCAATACAGGCGCGCCCATATCAAACGCGGGATTGAATTTATCTTTTAATTTTGCCATTGTTTTCACTTATACATTATCGGTTTCGTCTAATACCTTTTTGCCGCTCGCGTCCATAACTGTAATAGGCTTCTCATAGCCAGATTTGGAATCGTCAAATCGGCTATACGTTGTTGAGTGGCTTAACTGATAATTTTACTAACCGGAGCTGGCATTGTTGCTGTCGACGGGAAGTGTAACTGCTTTTGGTGGTGCCGAGCCACTAAATGTCGTAGTCGATCTCGAATCGATTGAACCACTTGCAATCCCAGATTTTTTTAACCGATGCGCAGCAACGCTTTTGATGCAATCAACGACTTGCATTGCAATTTGTTTAGCGATCGGTACAGCACGCGATGTCAGGGCCGTTAAAACCTTTGGAGTCCTGTGAACAATCCCCAGACAACATCACTTAGACAAATTCCGTAATATGCCATGTAAACGAGTTTTCTCGCCTTGACAACGCGCAGTGGTAGCACACGTTCACGTACGACTGTCATTATATTTAAATGTCAGGTCGATCTCTAATGTACGGTTGTATTGTCAAGGTCTTCCCGCGGAGATCTAACATGTGCCCGTCCTGGTCCACAAGAGTAAAACGAAGCTGCGTCAACTGGGGATTGTGGCATGGAAGATACACAGGCGCCGTGGGAGTAATCGAGAGCAAAAGTACCCATTGGCAAATTCGGGGAGAACCCAAACAATATGAAACCCTGAGAGGCTACTCTTGTGGAAGCTCCGCTTTCATAACTACCACTGATGGCGTCACAAGTCAAATTAATCTGTATCGTGGTGGTAATTCTAATAAGGTCTGGCGCGATATATTATCCGTACCCTCCAGGTCCTGCGCGTAAGATTCGTTCGTCTGCGGGAATCTCATTAATATATTCTGGCCAACCGAGATCTGTTCTGTGCGATGACCGTGCGATGTCAACTGCGTTCTGTGAAGATTAGCTGAGTATATGCTCGTGTTCGTGGAAATAGATTTTAGAGTATTTGCCGCTCGCGATCGGATATTAAGCCAACTGTAATAAACGCGCTGCGACGCAAGTGCGATTTCGAGTATGCTACCTCCCCCTCCCCCGGTGATTGGTGTAGAAAAAAACTACGTTAAACTCTTGTTTCGTACACGAGATCATGATCATTGAGGTAACGTTTGGGGTTGTATTTGCAACGACACGCTGCATCGCACGAAATGTTTCAATCGCCTCAGTCCTCATTATCGATGTATTCAATGAGTTCGTGTATTAACACGCTAAACGTGACAGGGTCCATGATATCGTTGGTGAGCAACCGCTGACAAATCGATGCGGCCTCATTGATGACCTCTGATGTATTGTTGCCTCCGCGAACCGAGCCCACGAGAGTTTCCAAACGATTCACAAGGTCGTGGTGGTCACACGGTCCACAAGGGACTTTTCCTGTCGTTGGTTTCTTTGTTTATTTCGCTAGCCACTCGTTTATTTCTTTTTGTTCTTTTTGAAATCTGGCAAATTCTTCTTCCTGTATCCATTTCAGGTCTTCTTTGCTCTTCTTGAATTCTCATAAATTCTTCCTGCGTAGGTACACTTTGGGGTGTAACTGCACGTTTTCTTTGCCGTCGCTGTTTTTACTTTGCGCTTGTCCTTTGTTAATATTTTTTTTTTCAACCCGGTAAGTTCTTCTTCTTGTTTGTCTTGGACTCGGGAAAATTGCATCATTGGAGATTCGTCCCAGGGTTCGGGTTCCCGTGCGTATACTTATCTGGGTTCGTATAAGGGTCTGTATATGTATTCGAGTTCGGGATTGTCTTCGGGTTTGGGTTGAGGTTCTAGTTCGGGTCGAGGTTTGTAAAGCGCGCTTGCCGCTTGGAACTTCGTTTCGTAGGTTTTCCCTCCTGTACTACTTGCATAAACTCTACAGACGTTGCGTTGCCTTTTTAAAGTCTCCAGCTTGAAATGTATCAAGTATTTTATTATAATATTTCCACGGCTCGCCAGAGGCTTGTGCAAACCTTGCAATCTCCCTGTTTACCCAACTGGGGCATATTTCGTTCATGGCTGCATTATTTGATCTCGCTGGTAGTTTCAACACGAACTCGCGCCACCCGGGGGGTCTGGTAAGAGCGACACGTACATGATTTTCAAAACGTCACTGGCGACCTCGTTCCTTGAATAATTGCTTCTATGTTTTCATCATTGACTCGTACATGGGTGGTTGTGGCGGTGGAATATTTGCCGCTCTGACATCTTCATCGAGTACACAGACGCCTTTTGCGATCACACGAACAATCTCTCCAATTTCTACGATATCTTCTTGGATTCCATCAATCGCCTCTGACAAGCGTTCAGTGGCTTGTGCTGTCCTGGCAATTGAACCCAACATTTCTCCGGTGGTTTCCGCGACTTTCTTCATCTGTTCAGCGGTTTCGCGCGTGGGTTTAATCAGCGGTGCAAACGTTTGTTCGATGCCCTCTGTGAGGACTTCCCGTGCAGTCTGTCGCGACGGTAACATAACTTTGAAACGTTTGCAGCCGGCTATGACATTACGGATCAGTTCCAGGTGTTCGCGGGCAGTTTTGCGGTGTCGGTCAGCATACTCCGCTACGGTATCAAAGACAGGTTTTGACTTATATTTATTATAGTCGTTTTAATTGTTTTGTCCAGACCCGCGCTATACTTGCGCGGTCCACCACTCAGATCAATTGTTAGAAAACCATACGGGTCCTCGGTGACTTCCGCAAATCTATTCCGAAATTCATTCCACGAGTGGTCGGCGGCACAATAGGTCCATGAATGTTTGTCCTGGATCACTTTAGGCACGTGCACATATCGTTGTGTCACATAGATCACGTCTGTGTTTTTGTATCGACCTCGGGAAAATATCTCGCGGGGTTGTCTTGGTGTTCGAGCATCATATCATCATGTTAGGCAAGATTTTATTTTCCGGTTCTAGGTCGTCCTTCGCGGAGGCTTGTAGAAAAGAACTTAATGGTGGCGCTTCTCGACGTCGTCTTCAACGATGCAAACGCTTCAGTGAAATCCATGAGTATACCATAACACGGCTGATCGTCTACGGATGATGCAGTCACATACAAACGATCCCACTTTAACCATCTCATGAACAGATTCAACAAAAGTTTACTTTTCCTTGATCCATCCGAGCCAATGATTAGTGCGCGAACTGAATTTGGAAACATGTCACAGTGCTTTGGTGATCTGGGCTTTGCCTGCGCAGAGAAGTCAATGACGGTAAAATCTTCAGCTTTTCTCTATTGTGATGCTATGTTGAATGTCAATTGTTGTATAGTTTAATCATGCCTTTATATTGTGTGCGATGCCGTATGAAAACTCGTACGGCAAATCCAACGCTTGATCAAACACGTAATAACAGCGGGTAGGTAATTCTCCCGCATGATTGCGCATGTGGACGCACACACAAGTATGCGTTAACCGTCGTAGATGTTGCCAGTAGATACATGGAAGCCAAGCCGTTGACGTCCAAAGATACAGCAAGTGTCGCAGACGCGTTCAAACGCATCTATACACGTTCACAGCTAACATGGCCGTGGTGGACTCAGGTAAAGAATTTCTCGAAGCCGTTGTTACGTTTTTGACAAAACATAAGGTGCTGGTTTGTCTTGGACAAGATGGCATACATCGTGATCAAACTATTGTGGAACGATTTAATCGTACACTAGCGGAACGATTATTAGGCCAGCAGTACGCGCAAGAATTGTTAATGAATCTTAAAGAACGATCTCGTGAGTGGGTGACACGGCTTCGCTCAGTCATAGGAGTGCTGATTAATGAAACCACATGCGCGATTGGGTTAAAACCCAATGAGGCGATTCGTCAGAAGACAGTCACCGTTACCCACAAAACAGTTTTACAACCACACACGTTAGCCCCACTCGGAAACAATTTCGTTAGGTATCCGTATACACTGGGGGGAGCTTGAAGGCCGGCAACGTCGTGCTACTGACCCGGTATTGTATGTCGAACATTTACGATCTCAGACCGGATTGACTTTCCGGTGCAACCACCACACTACCATTTTTGGCACCGGTCCAACCATGGGAGGCAAAGCCTCCTGGTAGAGCATTCGTGCGAGAGGAACTGCAAGTCATTGCCGCGGATACGTAACAACCGCCAAGATTTATTGTTGCCCAATCTGCACGTGCCCGTACGCGTAAGTAGTGACACCATCAGGGAAAATCCACGGCGTTGTTCATTAGTCTGAAAAAGTCTTTCTCAAACTTGTTCGTGACGCAGATCCGTATTCATTTGTATATACGGCGCCATCCAGGCGTGCTGGTGAAACCTACGTACCCGGTGGACTCGCAGCACACGCATCCCCAATCGCAAATACAACTGCAGGTTTTGTACGTGGAGTACATTGTTGCTCTTAGTTCTCAGGTTCATGACAAGCTTAATGCATTCTGTAAACTTGCTTCTGCAATCATCCACGATTCACACTGATACGGGGACAGCCACTCGCGGGGCACTGACAGCACTTCTGGGGCTATCGGATAATCATTGTGGGGTTGATGAAGTTCGTCCGGGTACTCCAAGTCGACTTCGAATTAGTATCCATAGTCTCTGTTGCTATCATATTTGTGTACGTGTTTGTGTATGTCCACGTGCGCGGTATCGATCTACTGAAACTCGACTATGGGCATGGGCTTCATCATTGCCCAGATACATGAGGGAGGGCGGGGTTGTATCCGTCCACGAGCGGATTGTTTGCACCAGCATAGCAATTACTAGCCATTGAAATTCAGCCACGGATAACACCTTTAGCAAACAATGCTGATGGATGCCTGTCAGCAGTTCCAACTCTATCTTTATTTTCGATAACAAGCCATCGCTAGCCATTCCCGGGGACGAAAAGTAATGTGCGGGATCAAGCTTGTACACCCGCATGGCAGTGTCGCGGAAGGCTTCGAACACATCTGCAAGTAAAAGTACGTCTGTGTGCAGGTATAGATCGTGATAATCACCGATCTTTTTGGCAACGAAAAGCCGACTAAACTTTGTTTATATACTCGTATGTTTGATAGAGATGTTTTCTCGAGACAGCGCTGAATATAAGGCCTCGATGGGTGGTAACTGAGTTTCGACAAACTATTCCCAGTAGCTCATATATTCGTATGGGTAGATTCTTTTGCAAGTGAGCAAGGCGAACTTATCCGGTTCATCAGCGGCGTCACCGTATCGACGAGTGATTGTACAACGATCGTTGCCATTGGCTGCAAGGCTGCTCACTAGTTTGTCTAGTCCGAAATTGAGAAACTGCAGTCAATAAACTTGCTGGCATTATTAAGTGACCATCATAACTGCACGTGTTTTGTTTGGATACATTAACAGCTGTAAATTGCTTGCGCTATGTGCAGCTCATCAGCGATGTTAGGGTTGAGTCGCTCAAACTTATTGATGTCAGTAATTTGCACAGGGAATTATATGTTACCAAACTAAGTTCGCCCAGGTATTGTTGGTATTTGCGAGGCTGGTCTGCATTATCGTTTACAGGATGTAGCGCGGACAACTGGTTGTTAGCATTTTTCTCATTGATTACTGCTCGCCACGGAATACACGCTGGTGTTGGAATGTAACTCGATCCGCGAAAAGGCTTGTACGGGGAAATATGTAGTTCAACCCGCACGCATCTGTCAAGATGTCCATTCTGAACCTGTGTTGGTGTACTATTCCAGCTTCTCGAGAATTGATGCAAATGCTTTGTCGGTTTTATTATTAAAGGCCTCAATGTCTTCACGGTTCAAAATTGTACGGGCACCACAATGAAACCACGGCCTTGCGATTTTTAACACATCATTGTCATGGTTAAGAGGCATAATCAAGTGCATACTGTTACGACTCTATGGTAAGAAAAAACGTAACAAAAAGAAAGTGAAACCAACAATGTTTGTAAAATCAACAAACAATTTATTTCTAAATAATTAATGTGAAAATCAAAATACACTTACAGTAACGTGTATTAAAATCCAAATAATCTAATAATTATTGGTGTCCTAATCACAAGTCCTGTATATATAGAAACTATATATAAAATGTTTCGAATTAATGCATGTTTAGAGTTAATGAATGTTAATGAATGTTCCGAACAAATGAATCTTCGTAATGAACGAATGTTCCGAATGAAAGATTGTTCCGAATGAATGGGTCTGGAATGTCCTGATGTACCAACGATAACGTAATACATATCATCTTTAAGAATCTTCACAGGCATCCAACAGTCATAAATATAAATCCAAAGGTTGATGAATTCTAGTCGAATTATTTATACAGCATTACAATATTACAGCACGACTATGATTCCAAACATCTGATGATTCCAAAGGCTGATCATAAAAAACAGATGTTTTTAAAACAGGATTTAAAATTGGAATGATTATAATGCGTATATCAAGGTCTTATATACTCTTTGCAAATGGCATTTTTCACAACAGGAAACGTCATTTTACGACCCAGAATGCAAAACTTAATGCGTCGATTTAGTGAAAAAATTCTCAAAGAACGGTAAACAGCTCTGACCTTGAACTCAAATATAGTCAACATGTTGCTTATAAAATGACTAAAGTAAAACTTAAGCTAACTTAAATGTGACTCACTATTTAATACATTTTAATACAGTCATAGACCAAATGAAAACGTTGATATTATTCCGGGACGCATCTTTGATAAAAGTTTTACCGTGTCTTTGCCCGGTTTCTACATGTGCGGAATAATCGCATGATAATCTTCGACATCACGAATGCGCTTGTGTAACTTAAACTCAGGGACTTGAGCTCGTTGCTGAACATACGCAGTAGCTTCATCGGCGATAACAGTTGCAATAGCGCGAAGTTTTTGCTCATCAGCGACCGCCTGTGCGATTTCGGCCCGCTTAGTCCGTGGAGGAATCTTAATATTTAACCGTGCTGCTGTTGCTCGAAGCTGCCTTAAAGTCAACCGTGGCTCGTCTTCAAGGAGTAACATTACAATTATATCTACCTTTTTCATACCGCTTGGAATTCTTATTCTACGCTTATTCCATTATTAAATGTTTGTAATATTTTTACTTTACCAGGATCAGAAACTGCAATCACTTCAATTTCCCTTCTTTGTTTGTATCCAAAAAGGGTAAACGACTTGCCACACTTACGCTCATATATTTCAGCTATGGTCTTTGGTCGTTCATCTTCATTTTTCAGCATACAGTAGTAGTCATCAAGTAGGGCCAGCTGTGCTTCTTCTGCATCGTTATGAATAGTGTTCGTATTTCTTCTCAAGGTAGGTGAGTGTATATGCCATTACTATGTTATTGTCAAAAATATATTTCTAATTGATTTGCTAATTACCACATTCACTGTCATTGTCACTGTCAATATATTTGATGTCTTCACTGTATACGCTGGAAATTTCGCTACCTTAGGTTAACGTCAGCGACTTAAACATTTCTTGCACAATATCATACAATGACTTTTTGTTGTAAGCTTCACCAAGTTTCTGTAGTTCTTTTTCCTTGACAATCCCTAATTCGATTAATTTATCAAGATGCTCCGGATACGTATTTGAAAAATCATACAATATATTTTGAGCCTCTTTGACAAATCGGTATGACGCATTTAGGCGAAATAATGATCTCATCTTTTCTGTGCCATTAGTCACACGCCATTGTTCAGGCAATGTGATTCCCGCATTAGTTACGCTCATAAATCGGCTCAAAATAATATACATATCAATCGGTGAAGCTTTCGCCATTATATATATATATATATATATATATATATATATATATATATATATATATATATATATATATATATATATATATATATATACCGCGACAATGCTCTAATATAATATATTCTCACGCAAAAGGAAACAATCTCCGCTCGGGTTGTGCTTATCGATCAGTATTTCTTGGAAATTATAAGCACGCTGCTGGTCTTAAACTGTTGCCCACTTATTTCTTAAAGTCAGCTGACGTGTATGGTCAGTGTCAACGGTTTGAATTTGCAGCCTCAGATGCCAAACGGCATACTAAAAGGCTCAGAGGTTGTTTCAAACCAAATTATGTCTCAAAGAATTATGTATGCCTCGTAATCAACCGTACATCCTCAGATTTGAATTTCATATTGTGTATGCAACCAACCTGAGATAGACGTTTCCTCAATTAAAAAAGAAAAATATCATTTTCCGCAAGTGTGATCAGAACCTGGAATATCTCGATCAAGAGCATGACCCACTAACCGATTAGACCACCAAGAACTCTTAACAAATCAGTGAAAAAAAGTCATACTTGAACTTAACAGCGCTGTCGAAAACATGCGTGACGCACCCTCTCCTATTTGTTAATGTGAAAAATGTAGCCATTTTGAATTACCATTCTGTGCGTATTACGTAGATATCTCGTTTTATCACATACATGGTTCCTAGATCGCATACATAGTCCCAGAATAGTAATTCTGTGTCTCAAATATTGATTTAGTACTTCTGCCAACAATAACGTTAGTCGTTTTTCACATCTGACCGACGTTGTATAAGGCAAGAAATGCTCGATTCCGCTTTGAGAATGATAGACACGCCAGAATACTCCATTTCTTGCTTAAGTCAAGAAATCCTTGTTTCCTCCTTGAGAATTAAAGACAGGCAAAAATAGGTTATTTTCTTAATTTAATTTTGCCTTATACAAGAGACGGTACTGCGTTTACTGTACTGTATTAGGGCACCTCGTGGTAACTTCGCTTGAGGGGTTTACACGCGGTTTGCAATCGCGGGCTCGCGCGCACTCGCGTGTGATGCGGGGGCAAAGTCATGGGGCATAGAAGGCTTTGACCTAGATCAGTAACCGAAATCTCAAATTGCTATTATCACACAACTACATTTGTAATATTATTTCAAAATCGGTGTTTGGAAGGAATACAGCTTTACTATATTTGTGGCATACACGAAACGATAAATCGATCGATTGTGGATATGGCATAAAACTAGTTCCAGATCAAAAGTAGTTTAACTTGACTTAAACCACGCGACATACCTGTATCCTTCACGTATGGTAATAATATTCAAAATCTATAATACATGATTGTTTTGTGTGTGCTACAAGTATATACATGTATTTAATTTTGTAGTGGGTTAGATACGTTTGAAAAATTCAGAACTCGACACCTTTAGAGCTGACTTTGAAACACATGTAATAATTCTACCCTTACGGACAAAACGAGATCCTTGTGTGAACTGAATCATCAGAATTGTCTAGATTGTTGTAGCTCAGACCCAATACAAGGCAACTGAGAACTGGATTCTAATTATTAATCATCAAGACACTACAGTTGTTGCTCTAAACAAGTACGTTCAGTGTGAAAACTACGATGACGCTTTATCAGATATAAAATGTCAGCAAAACTCGATCTATCGTTTGTTTCTTATTTTTTTATTTTTGTAAATATTGTTTTAAATTTCATTTATTATGTTTTTTTATCTTCTTTTTACTGGACCGTACTATGTGCTGTTAGTGGTTCCGAAATTATTCATTTTATACGACAAAAGCAGAGATATCCCGCAGATTATTGATGCCACTCTTGCAAACAAGTCAAATATGCAATGACAGCATGTCCTTTTATATTGTTAACTTTGATGCTGACATTATCCCTAATCTAATTTAATAAACATCTACAATCAGTCTGTATTGATTTACTAATTCAAAAATAGCATTTATTAGTCCTAATTGATTCTATAATGAATTTCAGCTGTGATTGATCGCCATTTTAAAAACGAGAAATCAGAGATGTGAAAATGAAGATTGAATCTGAAGTAACTAAATGCTATTGTAAAGTTCTGTATCAAAATAAAAGCGTCTTTGATCCTCAGATGATTCATGGCTCTGATATCCTGCGAGATGTGCTATAATAATAGACAGATCCTTTTAACCATGTCAAGGTATTTGGAGCAACACTTTAGTGCACTTAAATGAACCAAAAATTCAGATTTGAAGGATGGCGTTTCATTTCTTTTTAATTTAAGACAGATGGGATGATCTATCAATGTCATGAAATACGACTTCATCCAAATAAGTGACAAATCAAATAATGTGAAAATCACTTAGGTGTTTGCAAGTCGCATTATTTAGGAATTATTCAGAAATATTCCTTTTCAAGCTGTCAGAAGAAAATCGGGCAATCAATCTTTAGATTAGCTATGCCAAGATGAAGCTTGTGCAACTAGGGAGATGGAAATATTGTTGAAGTTCTCCAAAAGTCTATGTGAAATGAAGACCCGTTCGGGAGGGGGGGAGGGGATGAATACACAGGGTCCATCATCAAGCAAAGTTTTCCACACTTTCGGTGGACACAGTTATTTTAAGAAATTCTTCCAAAGATTTCTCAGTTCCGCAATTATTATTATTGACTCAGCAATATGTCTGGTTTATACAACCGTTCATGTAGACAACGAGATGGAATCGAGTAGTCTGAAGGTAATATCAAACATGCAGGAGAAAAATAGATTCAATTCTTAATAAATGACAATGTATAAGTTAATGTGGTAGACGTCTATATTAGACATATTTGTATACAGTATGAAAAATAATTGCAGATATGTATACGTATGTAGATTACAAAATAGGACCAAGTTAAAACGAAAGCAACAAAAATAATAAAAAAATGATATCAGATGGAAAGATCTGCGAATGTATTATTTTTCATATTCTGTGACACTTAAAATCTTACGAACGCGCTGTTTTAAGACGGAAATTTACTTTTTGGATTTTGAATTTGTCTTGTATATTTAGCATATTTGTCGGTAATCCTTTAAAGATTAACTTGTTATTGTTGTGCACCTTTGTGTTTTGGCTGTATGTTTTTTTTCCATATTTTGTTCCCAATATTTCCATATAAACATTTCATTATGAGTAAAGACTTACTTACATCATCGAACTTTACAACTTTAAGATGAATTTCTTAATTTCAATATGAATTGAATTTCCACTGACTTTATCCTAGATGCTACATAAACATTTTAAGCTAACATCGCATGGACAGTGAGCTTGCAAGTGACTAACCAACTTTACTCGGAGGAAAGAGTTTGAGTTGAGATTTTATGAAAGAAGGACAAGTATTTTCAGAACAAAAGGCTAAAATAGTACTACATCGTTCACTCAACTCTGTTATCAAACGTATTTTGTGTTTGACATTTGATATTTTATTTTCTCAAATTACTGCATACTTTATGCATTGTGACTGATCGTACTCCTCGAAGAACGGAGGAAATAAAGACATAAATCAATCAACTAATCAATATCTCTCAATCTCTCTCTCTCGCTCTCTCTCTCTCTCTCTCTCTCTCTCTCTCTCTCTCTCATTTCGAAAGAAACATCTACATCCATATCAAGACGACCAGCACATGACAGTAGTGGACCATTTTAAAGCACGTACGTTGAAGAATTTCAAAGCTTAATGACAACAATGACAAAAGATGAAACTTCTGTTTTACCATTGCTCGCTAATTATCGAAAACAAATAATAGATCTAATCATCTGAAACGTTGCAGAAAACACAATCTTAACTGCATTAAATTTATGTAAAACTCTTCATTTGAAAGTCAATTGTGGTATAACATTGGCTTACGCCTTTCATGGTTTATAAGGAGTCATATACGGCCTAGGTAGGCGCTAAGTCACACTACGTACTAATACATTATCACACGAACTGATTGTCTTTCATAATAACTTATGACACGAAAATTCTGTGAAACAATTTACAATGGAGACAAGATGAGAAGTATAAGAAATGGACGACTGTAGCAAAACCCGCTTGCACCATACAATACAAGGCACATTTTGTTGGCCAAATAGAAAAAGAATGTCACAAAAGGGGCTTTATAGATTTAGTACATTTCTTCTACTTAAACTCTATTATTTTTCAAAAATATATCAATAGTGTACGCTGTTTGATCATGAATACAATCTACATGTAAATTAGACTATTTTCGAGAAAAGACTGGCGTGTTGAAGAGTTTTTCAGTTTATCATGTTTCCCCCCCCCCCCCCAAAAAAAAAAAAAAGAATTGAGTAAATGTAATGTACTGAGGTAAAATAAAATTAGAATGTCATCTGTAAGACATAAATGATCTACAACCAAGCAGTCGGATTTACCACCTATACATACAGTCGGATTTACCACCTATACATACAGAGACATAATTAGAGTTATTGCATCTTTGCTTGATGAATTTCTTTGAGAAATATAAAAACACAGGAGAAGTAAACTACAACTGACCTAGCTGTTTAATTTTATAAATAATTCAACTACAATTGACCTAGCTGTTTAATTTTATAAATAATTCAACTACAATTGACCTAGCTGTTTAATTTTATAAATAATTCAACTACAATTGACCTAGCTGTTTAATTTTATAAATAATTCAACTGCAATCGGACCAACTCTCTACTTAGTTCCAATCTCATCTAGGGTCAGATCTATCCACCAGAAAAAGAACAAAAAAAGTGTACGCAATACAAAAAGAAGACATGGACAAATACAACTTTTTTGACATGGCTTTTTCTATCTGCAATAATAACCCAAATAGCGGCTAGGCATCATTCAAACGTCTGTTAGTCCCTACCTCACCAATGAATTCTTACAAATGATAGCAGCGCGGACCGGTATGCGATATGTCAGCCTAGAAAACAGGCATTCATTAATTAAAATAGGTGTCTTTTGAAAGTCACTGTTACATTTTAAAATGAACAGGACATTGTATAACTTTTCATGCAGTCATATTAAAGTCAAGAAAAAAGTGTAGATTTTGAATTTCCTTTTTTCTGTCCTATGAAATATTATTCTATATAGTTTGACACGCTTTTTTTGTGAAATAATACTTACACAAACTGCATAATGTGTTTTGTTCAGAGTTGTCGGAAAGAATTATTTTGATATGGTGTACGGAAACGTCAGGTCCGACTGGATGAGACATATTCAAACGAATTTTTTCCCCCGACTTAGAACAAAAGATGAATTTTTTTATTTTTAATTTACTACATACACACTTTTTGGGGTTTATGAAAAGTTAAATTCGGTGCACCTTAGAATATCGACGCGCGGATGCTTATGAAAATACTTGAACAGTTCCAGTCCGAATGTGCGATACAAAAATACGGACTGAACATCCGTATCGACCACCAGATCAACCATGTAAAATTAAATCGGTATTTAATAATACATTTTGTCATTCTTGGTTTCACTAGTATGATCCCATCAATCGTGTGAGTATTTGCATCGTGTAAAAAGTACAATGTATGCAGCTTAGTACGCCTTGCCATCGTGTAAAAAGTGCAATGTATGCAGCTTAGTACGCCTTTTCTGGTGCAAAATAAGAATAGTCTGTGTTCGTGAGAGTTAGGTTGCTGTCTCTCCCAGTATCGGCTAGACAGCCGCCCACAATTTGAACATCATATTGGATATTGCGAAAGTATATTTTAGGACAGATTTACTGCCTGTTATTATTTATAAGAAAATATTCCGGAAAAACTTAAATAAATCTTGCGCTAATTCGCCCGCCCCACCCCTCCCCCTCCCCCTCCCCGTCCCCCCTCCCGGAGTAGTGAGGATCATTGGGAGCACTCGCGGCGCGAGGGTTCGACGCGCCCGGGGGCAATGTTCTTTAGTAGCGACCCTACTTTGCCACAGAGAACAGTTTTTATATCAGTTACCAACCTCTACCGGGGCCCCGGTTGGCCGAGTGGTCTAAGGCGCTCGCCTTTACAGATCATTGACATCTCACCTCTGTCCGCATGGGCTCGGCCAACGTGGGTATGTGAGAAAGCTTGCCAGCAGCTTCCCGTGGGTAGGTGGTTCTTTTCAGGGTTTTCTCGGGTTCTTCCTCCACCAAATATACTGGCCACCATGTATAGCCTATCATGTGCTGAAAAAAGGCGTTAAACCCATAACAACCAACCAACCAACCTCTACCCCCCCCCCTCTACGCCCCGGTTACAGCTATAAAAAAAAAAATTTTAAACTCCCGACGGCGCCCCCTCTCCCCTTTGCCCGGCGCCCGGGGGCAACTGCCCCCTCTCCGACCGCCACTGATTGGGAGGATACTGTGACGAGTTAGGCGTCGAAGCTTGACAACCGAGCGAATTGCACCAAATACACGAGCGTATTTGCATTTTAAGGATAACAAGCAGTGGTACCACAACATACTGAGTGTTGCACTTGGAGATATAAGACCTCAGAATAGGTATATATTGTGCAAGAAAAACTTACATGTTTGTAAATCAGTTTGTATTTTTTTTAGAAACAATTTCTTCAGCACCTGTTTTGTTGTTGCTGTTTTATGGTTTTTTTTTATTATTTATTTCTTTTTTTTTTTTGGTGGGGGGGGGGTAACGCCATTAGTCAGCATATGGTAGGCTATACATAGCGGTCAGTATATTTTGTGGAGGTAGATCACGAGAAGATCCCGGGAAGAACCACCGACCCACGAGAAGTTAGTGGCAATCTTTCTCATATACCCACGTTGGTCCAGCCGAGACTCGAACTCACGCGGACAGAGGTAAGATGTCTGTGTGATCTGTAAAGGCCACCCGGGGACCCCTCAGCACCTGTATAATAGTCAAGTATAACTTCCTTTAATCTTCCTTTAATTATTAAATTTACCACGCTTTGATACATATATACATTAGATAGACAAGAAAGAGCAGATATATTTTTTTTTTACAAAGGGGCCCACTTAGCGCTCATATTTGCAGTCAATATTTTCCACTTCAATAAACACAAATATTGGACCGCAGTAATAAGTTCTTACCAATCAATTAAAATATTCTTAATTTGTTTTCACACTTCATGTTAATATTCTATTGGCTTTAAGTAAATACGTCGGAACAAAAGACACTGCAACCTATATACTATATTTGGACACAAATGTTTTATTGTTACTTGTGCAAATCCCTTTATATCATCGCCGTAACATTTGAGTCATGTAGTAATCGCCGTAACATTTGAGTCATGTAGTAATCGCCGTAACATTTGAGTCATATAGTAATCGCCGTAACATTTGAGTCATGTAGTAATCGCCGTAACATTTGAGCCATGTAGTAATTTTGGAAATTATTTTTCGAATAAATCCTCGGCATATATTTCAATCAAACCATAACGTCTACCCAGCTCGTCTTTTTCAAGTTAATATAAAACATACTGCACTGTTTGGGAGGTGGTGTTGACATTAAAGATGTAATTTTTTAATGGAAAAAAAACAACAACGAATATTTGCTACGAAATTGGATTGTCAATTGTTAGGTAAGGTGCACTTTGTATCTAACACATTTATCAGCTGCTAAACCACAAGGCGTGCTACCGGAGTTAAAGTAGCATATACAAACGATGTCCACAAGCTTTGTATGTAGCCCTTACTTCAATGTCCATTGCGATAACATTTGTACTTGATACACACATTTCAATAGGCACGCCAAGCAGTGGGAGACATTTAGAACATTCTAAATGAAAAGATTAATATAAATGCTTTTACCGTGGAGAGAATATCGAAATAAATATATACTGACGGTGCCTAAAGTCGGTTACAGTGGTCTCTCACAATGATGAACTAATTTGACCTTTATAGTATCTAGTTCACACTAAATCCCACCATCTAACAGTGAATTTCAAAGTATGTAGTAAATACTCAATTAGGGAAAAGGTGATAAATAAGAGCAGACAGGCTAATTCATAATGGATAATGAAGCACACACACATGCCTATATATATATATATATATATATATATATATATATATTATATATATATATATATATATATATATATATATATATATATATATATACATATATATGTGTATTCATGCGCCGTCATCACCTGAACATGATTCAAAGACTTCATCAGAAGAACGTGATTTAAAATAATCATAGGAATCTATGTAAAAGATCTTTATAGTGACACACATATTAAAAGTCTGTCCATTCTTCCCTTTTACTTAGCTTTTTCTTCTTATTTAGTGTTTTTATCTGTCGTCTTCTATTACCCGAAACCATTAGTCTGCCTCATCTAGAATTAGCATTCATTATATGTAAAAGTTATCTTTCTGGTTTAGCCTAGCGCATGATAAGGAAATTCGACGGTTAAATGATGATGCTAGGCAGATATCAAGTAAACGGTTTGCAATTTACGTACAAAAAACGGTTTGACTACGTGCTTGTTATCTGTATCTTTTCCGTATTTGTTACGATGTCTACTTTAATGATGTAGGCAACAGTTATTTGAGAAAACACATTTGTTTTTCAGAAGTAATCAATTTCATTCATAGATATATCACTATGTTTAGAGATATATATGTTTGTCTTCATGCATTGTATAGTGAGACGGAAAGCGCTCATGTTAAAAAACAATTTTTTAAATGAAGCATTTTAAATCATCTTTTGGACATGAAGAGTGTTTGATCTGTTGCCACTGGAATTACTTTATTTATTTGTTCCTAAAAATAATTGTAAAGCAGCAGCACAGCATGCAGTATAGTGATCAGTATTGTAGTTAATTAGTACCTTCCCTTTGGTCTTTCTTAAACTATATGTTAATATGTGCTTTGAAACATATCTGCATTCGATAAACAAGAAACAGTAAATACATTTTTTTAGAAATAGTGACGCCCTTCATGCTCATATTTGGAATCAATATTGCGCGCTTCAATACACAGATTGTTTTTGATCACACAAATAAGTTATTCCAAATCTATACAGATATACATTATATTTTCACACTTTAAAGTTAATGCTCTAATGGCTTTAAATAAATACTCTAGTATAAAAGGCCCTGCAACCTGTTTACTACGTTAAGACAAAAAAATGTTTAGTATGTATTTTATTTGTTGCTTGTGCAATTCCTGCGCAATCATTGTCGTCACATATGAGTTAGATAGTCACGTTTAAGTTTATTGCTAAAAAGATCATCTTCAAATAATTCAATCAGATTATAGCGTCTAGGCAACAGTCTGTCTTTTTCAAATTAATATGAAACACATTGCACCGTTTTGCAAAGTGGCGCTGACATGAAAGATCTAGTTTTAATCGAAATAGAGGAAACATTTGTTACTTAATAGCATTGGGAAGTTTTAGTTAAAGTGCACTTGGTATCAACAAATTTATCAGCTACTAAACCACATGATGTATAAAATCTCCTACATGTTTTGTACCAACAAGGTATATATCTCTTTTATAAATTAGTACTGTATATATTGCTGTTCATCACCTGATACTTCATACGTAACTTTTATGGTACCAATAATGGGTCTACTATGCAAATTATAATTTGAAACAATGGAATGGTGAAAAGAGAGTCTTTCGGATTGAACACATAACGTTGGTGAATAGTTTAAATGTGAAATATGTAAATGGCAGAAACATATTGGCACGGAGTATTTTGACCATTCTTGCTGATTTTCTAAAAGTAAATTCTAGACAATTTTTTAATAGGAAAATCAAAGCAATTTTCAAACGGTTTTTGTAACAACAATGTATGTTTTCTCTTATTATAAGAGATGAATTATAGGGGATTAACTGTAAATTGATTTTCAAAAATTAAAACTTTCTTTGCAATTTACAACCGTTATTGGAAACTTTATACGCCGTACACAGTTCATGCAAATTACCGAGACTAGTGTTCACGCTGAAGACGACTACTCAGGAAAAACTTGCAGAAGATAAGGAGAGTTATTTCTGTCATTTATAAGTCTGGAGTGTGTTTCCTAGTTTTATGTGAATTCAGAAATGATCATAAAATCATGATCTATCTTAGGACATAAGCTAAAGACTTTTAACCCACAATACACCTAATTCTTTTTATAAACATCTTAACCGATACAGAACCCACTGATAGGAAGAGTGACTCAGACAATATTATAATTTCAATTAAGATACTTTCACCTTTTTATTCATATATAACAGATTTTCACAAAAGTAATGAAATTTGTACACTTTAGACCTTATTGGTGATATTATTTCACTTAGCTTATTTTATATGTGATTTGTCTGGCTTCATTAAAATCACACACACACACACACACACATATATATACATATATATATATATATATATATATATATATATATATATATATATATATATATTGTTGTTTTTACAAGGTTCATATTTACCCATTGACACCAGTTTCTTTGATGTAATGCAGAGTCAGAGAATACCAGTGATGTTGACGGTAATGATGATCGTGCTGGACATGTTGCTGATGAGGTGGATTGGTACTCGCCTATTTTATAACTATGACATTGGTTCGATCCCAGCTATTAAAGGTAGAATGGCAAATTAAGCTAGGATATAGAGCAAGTACTGTATACTGACTTTAGTTTGCAGTTTCCGAAAAAAATTTAAAATAAAGGTCAGTAGCAAAGGTATTGATAATTAAGGTTTACGGTATCGCACTGCCATCTTTCAGAGTATTTCACAGTACGTACAAATTGGGGAACAAAGATGACATTTAAGAACAGACAGAATAATTCATAAAGGAAAATTAATCACACACACACACACATATATATATATATATATATATATATATATATATATATATATATATATATATATATATATATATATATATATATTCATTTATGCGCCTTCCTCACAAAAACGTTATTCCAAATAATCATAGGAAAGTATGTGAAGGATGTAAATTTATAGTGACACACATCTTAAAAGTGTATCCATTCTTTATAGTGACACACATTTTAAAAGTGTAACCATTCTTTATAGTGACTTACATATTAAAAGTGTAACCATTCTTTATAGTGACACATATATTAAAAGCGTATCCGTTCTTTATAGTGACTTACATATTAAAAGTGTAACCATTCTTTATAGTGACTTACATATTAAAAGTGTAACCATTCTTTATAGTGACTTACATATTAAAAGTGTAACCATTCTTTATAGTGACTTACATATTCAAAGTGTAACCATTCTCTATAGTGACTTACATATTAAAAGTGTATCCGTTTTTCATAGTGACACACATATTAAAAGCGTATCCGTTCTTTATAGTGACTTACATATTAAAAGTGTAACCATTCTTTATAGTGACACACATATTAAAAGCGTATCCGTTCTTCCTTTTTAATGAACTTTTTCTTCTTATTTAGTGTTGCTATCTGTCGTATTCTATTACCCGATACGATGAGTCTGTCGTATTCTATTACCCGATACGATGAGTCTGCCGTATTCTATTACCCGATACGATGAGTCTGTCGTATTCTATTACCCGATACGACGAGTCTGCCGAATTCTATTACCCGATACAATGAGTCTGTCGTATTCTATTACCCGATACGATGAGTCTGTCGTATTCTATTACCCGATACGATGAGTCTGCCGTATTCTATTACCCGATACGATGAGTCTGCCGCATCTAGGGTTAGCGTGCGTTAGATTAAAAAATTATCTTTCTGGTTTATTCTCGCACATGATAAGGAAAAGTGATGTTGGGCATATATCAAGTACACAGTTTGGAATTTAAACACGAAAAGCTGTTTGGCTCTACTTATTAACTGCTTCTTTTCAGCATTTGTAACGATGTATACTTTAATGATATAAGCAACAGTTATTTGAGAAAACACATCTGTTTTTCCAGAGGAATCGATTTAAATCCTAGATAAATCACTTTGTTTAAAGACATATATGTTTCTCTTCATGCGTTTTATAGTGAGACTGAAGGCTTTCATTTTGAAATATATAAACAATCAAGCATTTAAAGTACTATTTCTCACATGAAGTGTATTGATTTATTGACACAGGATTTACGTTTTCTATAACTTGTTTGCATCTAAGTTTGAAATTTCGCTTGTAAATATTTTTAAAGGCAATTTTATCAGCAGCAGTATAGTTGTAAAGTATAGTCAAGTAGTTTCTTTCTGTGATATGTGTTGATTATTATAATTACTGCACTTTGAGAAATATCTACATTCGATGTACATGTGTCTAATGAATAGTTCACAGTTCAAAAACACAAATATTGGACTGCAGTGATGAGTTGTTTCCACAAAATTCATATATTCATTACAGTTTTACACTTTGATGTTAACATTCTGTTGGGTTTAAGTACATACTCCAGTACAAAAGACCTTGCAACCTGTTTACTATGTCAGCACAAGATGTTTTGTGTCTTTTAGTGTTGCCAGTGTAATCCCTTCGTAATTATCGCCGTAACATATGAGTCAGGTAGTCATTTTTAAGATTTTTGGTATCAAAATTCTTCGGCAGATATTGCAATAAAATTATAGCGTCTAGGCAACAGTTGGTCTTTTTCAAATTAATATAAAATATATTGCACTGGTTTGCAAGGTGGCGTTGATATGAAAGAGCCAGTTTTTATGGAAATAGATGAAACAGTTGTTACCTAATAGCATTGTGAATTGTTAGGTAACATGAACTTTTGTATAGAACAAATGATAAGGACCAGGATTTCAAGTCATTTCCTCCTCAACGTGGCATATACAGAAAAGAGTCCACTAGCCTTATATGTAATCCTGACTGCAATGTCCCTTGCACAAAGATTTTTTACTTCATACACACATTTGAATATACACGCTTAAATATAGAGAATTTGGTGATATATAGGACATTCTGAATGAAATCTTTAACATAAGAGAACAAGGCTTTATCTTTTTGTTCCCGATAAAATAGCGCGATAAATACATGCTGATTGTGGCTAAAGACTATTACAGTGGTCCCTCGCTATCATGAACAAGGTCTGGTATGAACTACCGTATATACTCGCGGAAAATTTGGGTCCAAATGCAAACAACATAGACCCTGATCTACCGTCGCATAATGCGCCGGCAGATCAGGGTCCATGTTGTTTGTTCTACTGATTAGTCCTTACAAGGCTACCACTGATACTCTCTAACAATAAGGCTACCATTGATACACTCTAATAATAAGACTACCATTGATACTCTCTAACAATAAGACTACCATTGATACTCTCTAACAACAAGGCTACCGCTGACACTCTCTAACAATAAGACTACCACTGATACTCTCTAACAATAAGGCTACCACTGATACTCTCTAATAATAAGGCTACCATTGATACTCTCTAACAATAAGACTACCACTGATACTCTCTAACAATAAGACTACCATTGATACTCTCTAACAATAAGATTACCACTGATACTCTCTAACAATAAGACTACCATTGATACTATCTAACAATAAGACTACCACTGATACTCTCTAACAATAAGGCTACCACTGATACTCTCTAACAATAAGACTACCATTAATACTATCTAACAATAAGACTACCATTGATACTATCTAACGATAAGACTAGCACTGATACTATCTAACAATAAGGCTATCATTGATACTATCTAACAATAAGACTACCATTGATACTATCTAACAATAAGACTACCACTGATACTCTCTAACAATAAGGCTACCATTGATACTCTCTAACAATAAGACTACCACTGATACTCTCTAACAATAAGACTACCATCGATACTCTCTAACAATAAGGCTACCACTGATACTCTCTAACGATAAGACTACCACTGATACTATCTAACAATAAGACTACCATTGATACTATCTAACAATAAGACTACCACTGATACTATCTAACAATAAGACTACCACTGATACTATCTAACAATAAGACTACCATTGATACTATCTAACAATAAGACTACCACTGATACTATCTAACAATAAGACTATCACTGATACTATCTAACAATAAGGCTATCATTGATACTATCTAACAATAAGACTACCACTGATACTATCTAACAATAAGGCTACCAATGATACTATCTAACAATAAGACTACCACTGATACTCTCTACCAATAAGGCTACCATTGATACTCTCTAACAATAAGACTACCACTGATACTCTCTAACAATAAGGCTATCATTGATACTCTCTAACAATAAGACTACCACTGATACTCTCTAGCAATAAGGCTACCACTGATACTCTCTAACAATAAGGCTACCACTGATACTCTCTAACAATAAGACTACCATTGATACTATCTAACAATAAGGCTACCATTGATACTCTCTAACAATAAGACTACCATTGATACTCTCTAACAATAAGGCTACCACTGATACTCTCGAACAATAAGACTACCACTGATACTCTCTAACAATAAGACTACCACTGATACTCTTTAACAATAAGACTACCATCGATACTCTCTAACAATAAGGCTACCACTGATACTATCTAACAATAAGGCTACCACTGATACTCTCTAACAATAAGACTACCACTGATACTCTCTAACAATAACCACTGATACTCTTTAACAATAAGACTACCATCGATACTCTCTAACAATAAGGCTACCACTGATACTCTCTAACAATAAGGCTACCACTGATACTCTCTAACAATAAGGCTACCACTGATACTCTCTAACAATAAGGCTACCACTGATACTCTCTAACAATAAGGCTACCACTGATACTCTCTAACAATAAGACTACCACTGATACTCTCTAGCAATAAGGCTACCATTGATACTCTCTAACAATAAGGCTACCATTGATACTCTCGCTACTTACTCACGAAAGGTGCATTTAGAAGATAAGGAGAGCTATTTCTGTAAATTTATGTGAATTCAGAGATAATCATAAAATCCTGCTGCATCTTAAGACATACGATCAAGACGTTTTAACCAAAATAAGCCCAATTGTTTTTATAAACATTTTAACCATTTTACAGAACCCACTGATAGAGAGGTGACTAACACAAAGATATAATTTCAAGTAAGTTACCTTGATCTTTTATCTATCTAGCACATGTTCACAAAATAGGATAAAGTATTTAAACTTGTACAGTTCATATCATATTAGTGATATTTGACTTTTCTTATTTAATATGTAATTGTTGCACTGATATTTGTCAAAACTGTCTTAATTAAACACACACACACACACATACACACACACTCATATATATATATATATATATATATATATATATATATATATATATATATATATAGTTACCTGTATTCTCATTTTCTTTGATGCAATGCAGAATCTCAGAAAGCAAACGATGACAAAAGAGATGAATATAACAGTGATGTTAACGGTAATGATGATCGCTCATAGTGATGATTGACTACGTTAGTGCGTAGGTTATTTGTACTATTTTGGTAGCTTACAATACAATTTATAAATTAAAGTCAGTAACAAAGACATAGTAATTTTAAGTTCGACTTTTATAGTATCTAGTTCACACTAAATTCCATCATCTTCCAATGAATTTCAAGGTATTTGCAGATAAGGAGAAAAATATGGTTAATAAGAGCATACAGAAATTATTATGGATAAGGAGTCATATATATAGATATATATATATATATATATATATATATATATATATATATATATATATATATATATATATATATATATATATATGTATGCATATCCATACATACATACACACACACACACACACACATGGACATGATTCAAGATATTCATAGGAAACTATGTGAAAGAGTTTATAACCCCATACAATATTAAAAGGGTATAATTCCCTCATTTTTTATGTAATTTTTATTCTAATTTAGTATTGTTATCTGCCTTCTTGTGTTACCTAAAAGGACAAGTCTGCCTCGTCTAGAGCATGTGTTTTATGGAAAAATTATCTCTCTGCTTTATTCTCGCACATGGTAAGGAAAACCGACTCTAAAATGATACTGGCTTGATATCAAGCGCAGTTTGCAAATTGAAACACGAAAGCGGTTTTACTACCAGCTTGTTAATAGTATCTATTTCCACATTTGTACGATGTATACTTTAGTGATCTAAGGAACAGTGGTCTGAGGAAATACATTTGGTTTTTCATAGGAACCAATTTCCATCTTGTATAAAGCACTATTGTTTAGAGATATACATGTTCTCTCCATCCTTTGTACAGGAGACGAAATGCATTCATGCTAGAAAACAAACAAACAAACAAACAAACAAACAAAAATAAGAATCAAGTATTTACAATTATTTCTTTGACATAAAGTGAGCTTTATTTGTTGACATCGGAGTTATGTTTTTCAAACATTTCTTACCCTCTGAATGCGAAAATCAATTTGATCTTATTTTCATAAACATTTTATCTGCAACAGTGTAGTACACAAGTAATTCCTTCTTTTGATATTTCTTAAGCTTTCTGTCAAAACATTTACTGCGTTTTGAAACATATATATATATAAACAAGAAAGATGAAATATATTTTTCTTAGAGAAAAGGACGCGCTTCACGATTATATTTGTAATCAATATTTCTGACTTCGATAAACATAAATAGTGGATCACACTGTTAAGTTGTTTCCAAACTAATCAGATAAACTTTATATTTTCACACTTTAGAGTTAATGTTGTATTGGCGTTAATTAAAAAAATCCAGTACAAAAGTGATTGCAACCAGTTTACTATATATACACAAAAATGTTTAGTACGTGTTTTATTGCTGCTCGTGCAATCCCTTCGCGATTATTGTGATGACATATTAGTCAGGTAGTGATGTTCCCAATCAATGTTCGAATAAATTCTCGTCAATTATTTCAATTAGATTATAGCGTCTAGGCAATAGTTCGTCTTGTGCAAATTAATATAAAACATATCGCACTGTTTTGGAAGGTAACGCTGACAGGAAAGATCTAATTGTAATGGAATTAGATAAAACATTTGTTACAAAATTGCATTGTCAATGTTTAGCTAACGTGCAATTGGTATAAAAAAACAACAACATTATATAGCCCTTATTTCAACATGCTACCTTAATGCACACATTTTGTTGCGGAGAGAATAGAGCGATAAATATATACTGAAGTGTCTATATTCATATTATTTATAGAATAAAATAATTCGTGATGTTCATATTTATAACGGTGAATCGGTGTTCAAACGAACAAATTTCAACATTTCTTAAAGCGATTCCTTCTCTCTGAACGTAAAGTTACAAGTAATAAGTATAGCTTTCTTTTCATCCATACCCAAGCTACAAGCCCTGCAAAGCTCCAGAGTAAATAGACTCTTGTAACGTCCGAGCTATACTCAATAGACTGGTGCTGCCAGAAGTGTGTATACTCATAAGCCACACTATTCTACCGCTGCTAGAAATGTCTATACCCATAAGCTACAATATTCTAGTGCTGCTAGAAGTGTGTATACTCATAAGCTACAATATTCTAGTGCTGCTAGAAATGTGTATACTCATAAGCTACAATAGACTGGTGCTGCTAGAAGTGTCTATATTCATAAGCTACAATATTCTAGTGCTGCTAGAAATGTGTATACTCATAAGCTACAATAGACTGGTGCTGCTAGAAATGTGTATACTCATAAGCTACAATAGACTGGTGCTGCTAGAAGTGTGTATACTCATAAGCTACAATAGACTGGTGCTGCTAGAAATGTGTATACTCATAAGCTACAATAGACTGGTGCTGCTAGAAGTGTGTATACTCATAAGCTACAATAGACTGGTGCTGCTAGAAGTGTGTATACTCATAAGCTACAATAGACTGGTGCTGCTAGAAGTGTGTATACTCATAAAGCTACAATAGACTGGTGCTGCTAGAAGTGTGTATACTCATAAGCTACAATAGACTGGTGCTGCTAGAAGTGTGTATACTCATAAGCTACAATAGACTGGTGCTGCTGGAAGTGTGTATACTCATAAGCTACAATAGACTGGTGCTGCAAGAAGTGTGTATACTCATAAGCTACAATAGACTGGTGCTGCTAGAAGTGTGTATACTCATATGCTAATACAGTTGCTACCGTTGATACTGTTTATGCCACTTCGAATAGTATATAGTCCTACTACTACAAAATTCACAAGTTGTTGTAATGGAAAACTTCGTCCGAATATATAACAAAATAGTGAAATTGAATCTGTAGCCTGATCCATTAAACCATATTCAAATATATCTTCTTATATTCCAATTCAGGGGTAATTAGATAAACATCTGTAAATTTTGACTCTTCCCGTTAATTATAATTCATGAAGAATTCATGTTGTTACAAATCAGTTTAGCCGTGTAATGTTTTTATTTACTGAGTCATCTTGAAGTACAATGGTATTGTGTGTTAACAAATGTTTGATGAAAATGCGTTGACTGTATCTACGATATTGTTTATTCTGTAGGTAGGATTTAGAATAAAGATGCAATAGTTATGTTCCTATCAACACAATAATAATGTAATCTATAATAAAAGTTTGTTATATTTTTTTATTTTTTATTTTACATACCATCTGGATATGAGGACCACTCAGGATATTAATACCCCCCCCCCCAAAAAAAGAAGAAAAGTTACAAATAAAGAACAATGTCAACTATTACCTATCAATGTTGTGTGCAAGATAGATTTTCTTGAGTTGATAGTAATTTTAAGGAATAAAGAGCTACAGGGATATGAGTACAGAAGTTCTTAACAATACACATCGGTATCAGCTCTGAAAGTACATTAAAAGCCTGATTACTCCAAAAGACTTGAAACTTTGGCTGTAAAGCATTTATTTTTTGTTGATCGTGCGTTCAGAGGGCCACACTCTTCTTTCTCTGTACAACATTCCTTTCCATATGCGAATATATATCTCACATACAAAACATTATTAACTTGTGCACAAAAGTAGACAAAAGGGCAAGTAAAGGTATTTATATATATTCCTAGATCGTCAATAAATTATTTTTTAAACAAATCTCCTTACAATAAACGTAAAACATTTAGTGCTACAAGATAAAAGATAAAAGATACAAATGTTAAAATTCCGTAAATGGTATACAAATTCAAATACAAAGGTACAAAAGATAACATTCTTAAAATATAGGTACATCAATTGTTATATAAACTGCATTCCCTCAAAAAGTCAAATCTTTTCTCTGGTGGTACATCTTCACGCACTTTTTAATTGAGTTCACATAAAGAAAAATGCTGTCTTACAAGGCTGAAGTCTATACATTCGACAAAAGTGTTTCACTGTCAGTGGACACTGGCATGGTATGCACTCTGGTCTAGGTTCACCTTAGGAGGTATGCTTGAGTCAGGTATGACCTATACGTGATCGGCACAATAATACCTCATCTCTGTGATTTGTTTTTTTAATTAGGGGTGTCACTCTTTAATCATGGGTTTGATGTTCACAAGCTTGTTTGCAGAATTGTTATTCCTCATGTTTTGCCAAGTATATAGAACATGCCGAGTCATGTAATATTGTCGGTATATGTAATCTTCCATTCAGAAACTGACTGCAAGGCAGATTTATCTGTTTTATCTGTCTTTTCATTAACCTTTATACCAATATCACTAGACAACCAACAGTACAGAATACATTTTGCATATTGTATGAGCAACCCATGTTTTCGTAAGGTTTGGGATATTAAGGGGTTGTCAAACTGAACGTTTTACAAAGCTTTCCTGTATGGAAAGGAAATCCAGAAAGATGATGAAATTTGTTTTTTGAGAGGTTGCAATGCAGTTCAAAGAATTTAAACACGGCTGTAATTTCTGCGGTAACAATGGGCGCTTTATCCTGAAGACGTCTGGAGATGGTGCCATGGGGTGTTGCAACGGCAGCGGCAAGCTTGTCTCTATCTTACGAACCGTCTATATACAGGGACGTATGGCTACAATACAAGGTTCTAATTAAAATTTGTTCCCCTTGACAACAGGGATAAAAGAACCGTTAAGAGAGAGTTTTGGGTCAGTATGAAGTCTGTATATTTGGCAGAATTTCATGCAAACAGTTCTTCTGACCATTTGAAAACTCTATTTAAGCATACGTGTTGGTTACGTTAAATAGTGAGCATACACGTTATCTACAGCATATCAAGAAGTTGCACAGCCAGTTCCTAGATAAGGGCATTTCACTGTGTTGAAAAACTGACTGAATTTAGGCTGCCCTAAGGTACGTACATATTCCCAGGATAGCTTTCAGATACCTACCTTAAATCTGAAATTTCTATCTTTAAAGACAGGTAGGTGGCCCTTTATAGTAGAGTAGATCATTCATTATGCGTATTTCAACGTGATGTCATAAACTTTCTCAAAGTTAAACGCACGAATGTGGCTAATATATAATATTTCTTTGTGAAAGCTCCTCTAATAAATATAATAAATATTTCAAGTCTGATAAATGGTGAACTGTGCTTCTCTGACGTCTGAATGCACATTGATAGTATGATAGAAGTGTCTGTCATTCGTTTCGTGGTTTTGCAAATACAGTCTGTTAGTGATATGAGGCGATTCTTGGATAGGTCGTTATGATCCTTTCCATGTGTACGTACTGAATTCAGCGTTGTTTCTCGCAATGATGACAGGAAGTCGCCAGTTTTCAAACTTTAATTGAAAATATTTAGTAATGTATATAGAGCTGTAATAGTTAAGTGGTTCAGAAGCTGGTGGTAGATATCGTCTGGTGGTGAATATCGTCTGGTTCTGCTGAGGTATCATTAACTCGATCAAGAGTGTCTTGTAGCCCTCTGAGAGTCAAAGGTTTATTGTAATCTTCAGCTTTAAGCAGATCTGAAATGTAAAGGAACCTTTTCTTTCATATTTTGTATGCAGCTTAAGCTTTCAGAATAGTTCTCTTGAGAGACGTTTTTGGAGAATATTTCTGCCAATGTACTTGAAATTTCTAATTAGGTTGTGACCAAGTCATCGGATTTCTTCAAGTGTGTGTTTGATGCAACTGTTTTTATTTTTGTCAATGATTTTCTATACCATATTCCATACTGATTTAACAGAAGAGAGGGACATGGAATCTCCATGATTTCCCCGTGCTCTTTGTAATGGTACAACGAATTTTAGCACGGAATATACGCTATTTATTCAGATTTTATTTAATAAAGTAGCGCTGGATCTAGCATTGTCCATCACCTGATATTCGACAAATAACATCTTTGTACAAACTAATATGAGTAGAATGCAAATTACATTTTTTGACAAAGGAGGGACAAAAGACCAGTCGTCCAGAATGAAAGAACAGATGTCGGTGAATAGAATTAAACATCAATTCACTCAATTATTTGCCTTTCTACGAAATATAGAGTTTATTTAGGTTTGGTTTGGTTTGGTTTTGTAGGGTTTAACGCCATTTTTCAGCACATGATACATGGCGGCCAGTATAGTTGGTGGAGGAAGAACCCGGGAAGAACATGGAAAGAACACCTACCCACGGGAAGCTACTGACCAGCTTTCTCACATACCCACGTTGGTCGAGCCGAGAATCGAACCCACACGGACAGAGGTGAGATGTGAGTGATTTGTAAAGGCGAGCTCCTTGGACCACTCGGCCACCCGGGACCCCGAGTTTAATTAGGAAAATCAGAAAAATAGCTATTGGTTTTATAATAAAATATTATCCTTTCTTCTGATTGTGAGATATAAATTGAATAGTATTTACCGTAGACTGATTTTCAAAAATTGAAACCTTTTTTTGCGTTCTAACCTATAGAGAATACGTAATATGCCATACACATTTCATGCACAAAAATAAGGTAACCATTTGTGCTCGATTTGCCCTGTTACAAAAAGATTTAATAATATTTTCCTTTCATTATTTGTTATGTGATTTTGCGCTGATATTTCCTAAACTGATTTCATTAAACTCACTAATATAAATTTATTATTTCTCTTTTACAATTCGCAGTAATATGTTGACTGATTTTTGTTGTTAATGTAATGCAGACAAGTAAATTGCTTATAAGTATAATTGATATTCAGCTATTTTAAACTAATAATTTGGGTATGTTACTTGCTGGTATAGGTACTAATGATGTGGGTATGTTACTTGCTGGTATAGGTACTAATGATGTGGGTATGTTACTTGCTGGTATAGGTACTAATGATTTGGGTATGTTACTTGCTGGTACAGGTACTAATAATTTGGGTATGTTACTTGCTGGTATAGGTACTAATAATTTGGGTATGTTACTTGCTGGTACAGGTACTAATAATTTGGCTATGTTACTTGCTGGTATAGGTACTAATGATTTGGGTATGTTACTTGCTGGTATAGGTACTAATGATTTGGGTATGTTACTTGCTGGTATAGGTACTAATGATTTGGGTATGTTACTTGCTGGTATAGGTACTAATGATTTGGGTATGTTACTTGCTGGTATAGGTACTAATGATGTGGGTATGTTACTTGCTGGTATAGGTACTAATGATTTGGGTATGTTACTTGCTGGTATAGGTACTAATGATGTGGGTATCTCACTTGCTGGTATAGGTACTAATGATGTGGGTATGTTACTTGCTGGTATAGGTATTAATGATTTGGGTATGTTACTTGCTGGTATAGGTACTAATGATGTGGGTATCTCACTTGCTGGTATAGGTACTAATGATTTGGGTATGTTACTTGTTGGTATAGGTACTAATGATTTGGGTATGTTACTTGCTAGTATAGGTACTAATGATTTGGGTATGTTACTTGTTGGTATAGGTACTAATAATTTGGGTATGTTACTTGTTGGTATAGGTACTAATAATTTGGGTATGTTACTTGCTGGTATAGGTAGAAAGGTTTCAGAGAAAGTATTATTGATATTCTTGCAGTTTGCAATAAAATGTCTACATAAAGCCAGTAATAAAAGCTATGTAATAATAATCATGTAAAATGTTTGCCTTCTATAACATCTACTTTGCACCTGAATGCACCATCTTACACTAAATTTCATAGCATGTTCAAATTAGGAAATACAAATGATTAATAAGACCAGAAAGAACGAATCACAGAAGATAATGAGTCATTCATATGTATGTGTGTGTGTGTGTGTTCGTTCCTGCGCCTTCATATACACGAATGTAATTTTTTAAAAATCATAGGAAACCAGGACAATAACACACAATATTAAAAAGGTATCCATTAGGAAGAACAGTTTCTTCAATTCAGTGTTGTTATCTGGCGTCTTCTAATACCTTAAACGAGAAATCGGCCTCATCTTGCGTTTTATGTAAACATTATGTTTTAGTTTATTCTGGCACATGGCAAAGAAAATTGAGGTTAAAATGAAGCTGGCAGATATCGAGTAAACAATCTGAAATTTACACGCGAAAAGCGGTTTGACTACGTGCTCTTTATCATTATCTTCTTCCACATTTGTAACGATGTATACTTTAATGATCTAGGTAACAGTTATTTGAGAAAACACGTTTGTTTTTCCAGATAAAGTAATTTCAATCCAAGATAAATCACTTTTTTGGGGGTAACATAAGACTGCCTAATCAGATATTCTTGAACATTGGTAGGTTTCTCTAATCACTAAACCAGTCATAAGAAGTTCAGAACTTAATAGTGATGAATTTCAAGAATCAAATTACACAAAATAAACACATTGAACGTGACGGAAAGTAGGTTACATAAAGGTGAAAGGCTTTACATTCTTAAGTGCAACTTTTGCAATACATTATATAGACAAAAACTACAAACATAAGTAATGATGATGACAATGGTGGTGGTCTCAATGCTAGTGGCGATGATAATGGTGATGATATTGTAACAGTGAATTGGGTTTATTTCTACTTTTCTATCGAGGTAGAAAGATATACTAAACTCTGTTACTGGGTTGGTCCAAAATAAGTAAATGGCGAGAAACTTTAGCTTTTGCTTTTCCAATATGCAGTTGGTATGCATGTACGTAAATCCAAAATTAAAAGAAAGTGATTAATAAATGCAAATAGCATAAATAAGAGATATGATATTTTTATTCGTATAAAACAGCAAATAAATATATATTATACTTAAGTGTGAAATATATCGTTAAAACAGCAAATATATATTATACTAAAGTGTGAAATATAGAAACTTATTGGCGAAATAATTTATATATTTTTTTCATTCCTATAATTTCACATGTGAACAATATATAATTATAATTTCACCTGTGAAAATATAAGATTTCCCATCATGCCATGCGACGCTTGATTGTGTGTCCCTACAAAAGTTATACTTGCAGCAAGAAAAACGAGCACCTTGTGAGCTAGAACAAATAAATAGAAACTGCATTACATTTCATACATATAAATTATTTTTGCTGAAGAAATATGACTCGACGCCGTTCGCGTCTCAAGGAAGTTATTTCCCCTTACTTTCTTGACAACAATGATAAGCCCGCTGTGGTGCATTGCTGAATCGGACTTGCTTTTTAGTCAGATATGATCAAATAGTTTACAAAATGTCAAAGTGTAATTTACTGCGACAGATTAGGTCCTTCCAATCCTACTGCTGTCTTAAGTCACTGATATTTATATGATCAGCCTATGAAAGTAAGATGAATTTACGAAAAGTGGGGTAGTGTACCGAAAAGTGAGTTTGATCTTCTAAGCTTCGATTCAGGAGCACGTTCGGTATATAATAAAAAGAAAATTTTCTTTCCCTGCGTAAATCGTAAATATCAGATATATTTCATCTTGAGGTACACAAACGATATATTTTAACTCATGGCTTCGCCACTCGTTAAAATATAACGTATTTTGTACCACATGATGAAATATATCTGGTATTTACGCAGGGAAAGAAAATATCCTCTACACACACACACACACACACACACACATATATATATATATATATATATATATATATATATATATATATATATATATATATATATATATATATATATTCATATATATATATATTCATTTTGTCAATTACTTAGACAATTATACCGATAATGAAATAACGAAATGGTATCAAATTTGTATGCTTTGTTGAATCAGGCAATCTGTCTTGTCTTTAATTGATTTTCTATTATTGATATTGTCTTAGCTAATCTCTGTATACCTGCGTAAAGACCACGAAGAAAATGAAAGTAGCTTTTAAAGCCTTTGATATGCCGCTCTTATTAATTTTGATGGTTGTATATCATCAAATTAACGGCATGCATACATGGAATCATTCTGAGTGTGTTGTTGTTTATTTGAGTATGATATAGTATCAAAATTGTGTAATAGAAAGTAATGCAATTTTTGAAATAATCGATGATACAGCATAATGAATAATAACTGTGCAATGACATTAATAATGACGTCCTGTGCGCAAGGTTGTTGTTTTGCATACTTAGTGGTTGGATAAGTTGGAAAGTGTTTCCGCAAATGAAAACCCTTTTTGATGATACTGTTTACCAACATAATTATCTCGTTAATCTGTCTTCATTAATGCTGAGATATGTCCTTAAAATTAACGTCTATTACTTTAATGGACCAAATTATTGGCCCCATGGTATGACAATGATGAAAGAAAACGAGACATAATAATCTACAGAGGCGGTCTCGTTAGGAAGAAAGAAATAGTAGGATTTGTAGGCGTATGTATGTCCATAAGCGCTAGTTCATTTCTTGATTGTTACTTGATTATAATCAATATATATGATAACATAAATGGGCACGAAAACGAAAATACTTAATAAGCATCTGAACCCTTTTATTACCATAGCTCCGTAATATTAATTGACCATTTTCCACATTACTGGTGTAGCTACTGTTATTTTCTTCATTTCGATGATAAATGAAACCAACAATTATTTTTATAAGAATAATGAAAGCAATTTGCAACTGTAAACTACGAAGCGAGGAAAGTGTTCTATCTCTTTTAGCTTTATAATGAAACTGATCTCGAACATTCGCGTGATTTCTCTCTTCGTTACGATTATACTAAAACATGATATTAATTTGAATATGTTAATCCAAATAGCGCTCGAACAGTTTATGTTATGTTGAAGTTTCTACCACATTGATATTGCTTTTCCAACAACCATACTGCAAGAAATTTTTACTGACATGTAACAAGATTTTCTTTAAAAACAAAATAAAACAAATTAATAATTTCCACAGAGGCATTCATTTCATCTGGCTAGCAAATCAAACTGTTCAGGAATATAGAAAATATTTATTAGAATAAGTGATTCCTTTTGTAAACATAATTTTTGAGCGAAAATACAGTGTTTTTTGTCTAATTGGTGCAGTTTTGAATTTGACCTCGGTGAAATAAACCAATATCGAAAATGTATGAGCCGCACAGTATGACGGAAGTAAAGATCTCTTCTGAGCATGAAATGTAAAAAAAATTGTAAAAAGGAGCTATGACATGTTATCTCGTATTCTCAGCATTCTGTGATGAACACCTTAACCAGGCTTTGTACTAGAATAGCAGTCATCGAATAGAAAATTGGTTGGCTAGTTGGTTGTCTGGTTGGTAAGTAGTTTTATTTTATACATGTCTGAGTTCAGAAAAGTTTCATTTCCTGGAAAATATTTAATAAAGACTTACTACATTAATTTTGAAATCGTGTAACTACTGTGTCTAGGTCTTTTATTTTGAGCAGTATCAACACTGAGTACCAAAACACAGTATTGAGTATTTACCTATCTCTTTTTACATCTATGAAAAGACAATCTAAACATGTGAAAAAGAGGTTGCATTACCTTTATTAAGAGCAGACCGGACAAGTGTTTTATTCAGGCGATGACGTCTCTAAATTGCTGCCTCGCTCGAGACACATCATATTGCATGGCACTGGATCAGAGCATTCTTGGAAATAATTAGCCATTCTACCAAGAAGGCTGAGTGCCTTTTCACGTTCGCCAGAGTCTCAAGGGTGTCCCATTTAACAAAATTAATAATTTCTTCCGGTTCCCTGATACATCTGCATTCAGTTTAATTAATTGACTGTAGGAAACCGACCGAGTATGGCATTGTTCACGTTGAAAGTAGAATGCACCCTAATTGTTTTTTTGTTTTCATCACTGCAATATACAAGACTTTATACACGTGCCATCTTGTAAACAAAGTGACTCTTGATTTTGGATAAAATGTGTCAACTGTAGAAGATACGTCTTCATTTCCTTCATTTTTTTTTCTAAAATGATAGCACCCTTCAGAACTTGACTTATTATTCCGCAAAACGTTCAGATCTTCATTATGCGTAATTAGGTAGATTGGAAAAACAACAGATGACGAATCACATGCAATTTCCTGAAATTTGATTCTCCCTAATTAAGTTGTCAGGCAGAGGCGTAAGCTGATTCTTGATTGACCATTTAATGACCCATTACATCTCATTAGGTACGGCAATGCATAAGTTTGCAATTTTCAGAGGACGTGATACCTTTTATTTATTTTTTTGGTGTCATGTAGACGATATACTTTGCCAACTTTACGCTCAAATGCTTTTTCCCTGTTTAAACAAACAATTATGGTCTCATTTAGTGAGCATCAGGACGATTTTGCACAGTATAATTAATTACATAAGATGTATGCACATTAAAATTGACTAAAAGTGTTAGTAAACCACTATATATATATATATATATATATATATAGATATATATATCTATATATATATATATATATATATATATATATATATATAACAGTTGGTTTCATTCATACATCTCTAGTTTCTGGAGGAGGTGTGCGAGGTGATGGTCAGTCGTCAAATAACGGTGTCTTTGCAATGATTACATGACTACTTTCGAGCATTTATCCTTTATATAATTAATTAGCCTGAAAGGATATCCTTTCCATCTGAGTGATATTTTGTTGATCAACCATCATATCAGCTGACGCTTCATTTACTTTCGTCATGTCTTCCAATGAGCTTCACCAGGGTATAAAACATTGATCTCTCTTTATATAAACAGCTGAATGTTGTATTAGATAACCATGCCAACCTAGCTGATGTACCTTTACGGGGAAATATATGTGAAGTATTCTTCTGCTAAGGTTTCAGTCTGTATTGCAGATATTTAATCTGTCAGGTTTCTTTCCTTTCATATGTCTGTGCCGAAAGGGACCTCACGCAGACTGAGTCCATATATCTTGCCAAATACACTTTGAAACAATAATCTATTAATCTTACAGATCTAACATATAAAAAGATTATTTAATAAGCAACTATATGGCCAAACAGTATATTTAGATATATAAAAATATTTAATAAGCAACTATATGGCCAAACACTATATTTAGATATATAAAAATATTTAATAAGCAACTATATGGCCAAACACTATATTTAGATATATAAAAATATTTAATAAGCAACTATATGGCCAAACACTATATTTAGATATATAAAAATATTTAATAAGCAACTATATGGCCAATCACTATATTTAGATATATAAAAATATTTAATAAGCAACTATATGGCCAATCACTATATTTAGATATATATAAAAATATTTAATAAGCAGCTATATGGACAATCACTATATTTAGATATATAGAAATATTTAATAAGCAACTATATGGCCAATCACTATATTTAGATATATATAAAAATATTTAATAAGCAGCTATATGGACAATCACTATATTTAGATATATAGAAATATTTAATAAGCAACTATATGGCCAAACACTATATTTAGATATATAAAAATATTTAATAAGCAACTATATGGCCAATCACTATATATAGATAATGTTATGAAGAGCACAAAAGAGAGATCATTGAGGAGTGAGATGGGCAATAATACTGATCTTAGATTTTAACATACCGTCGATACTCGAGCATATCCCGGGTCCAAATGCAAACAACATAGACCCTGATCTGCCGTCGCATAATTCGCTGGCAGATCAGGGTCTATGTTGTTTGTTCTGCTGATTAGTCCTTACAAACTGCATAGACCCAGATCTGCCGGCGCATTATGCGACAGCAGATCTGGGTCTATGCAGTTTGCATTTGGTATTGAATTATACGTGAGTATAAACGGTAATTAACGTGTGTACTTGTATTGAGTCTCACCACAATATGTCACGGGCATTTGGATCCTTTAAGGCTTTTCTGCCTTAACTTTAAACTTCGACCGATTGAAACGTTTTGTCGAAGTGTTTCGAAAGGTCGGAGCTTATCAGACAAGAAAACCAGTTAAGATAAATAGCTGCTATTTTAATGTCTTTGGTGCGCTAAAACATTTTCGGTAAATATTGTTTATAGCAAAATTAGAAGCCAACTCTTACCTTGAATCAAATGTTGTTGTTGTGTTTTTTTTTTTTTTTGTTTTTTTTTCAAAATGGCGGCGTTTGAATCCCAGCAAGATTTTGCCCATAAAATTTACTTTAAGCCAAGACTCGCGTAAACGATGTAGCTTACCGAAGATACTGATATATAAGCTATTTGTTTCGGCTTGTTTTCTTCATGTCTGAGCGGCTCTCATTTCTTCAAACACTTAGACAAATTGTTGTGATTGGCTGAGACATGATACCACTGTTATAAAGCCCGAAATATTCCTCGTGCTTGTGACGTAGGATGGTGAGATTGATATTAATCTCGTGAACTTGTCTTACTCCGTCATGCTGAGGCCATGTCAACAATGCAGCTCATAACTATAAAGTGTTTTATGTATAAGGGAAAATAATATTCATAATTTGTGGTAAATTGTGAAAATATTGTTGGTAATGAAGACTTGTCGTATTTTTCCTGAGATATCTTGTTTTCTTGGAGCATCACTTCATACCTATTTACAGTTCACTTTCCTGGAAAACTGTCGACGCGACAAGGATCACAACTTGCAGCAGTCGTACACAGACAGTTAATGATTTTGTTAGCTCTTGATGATAGTTGAGGTAGCCAAAAACTATTCTCCTTGCAATGATTATGACACAAGACCAATATTTGTATTTGTCGCCGTTTGAGAATTCTACATATAGTGAATTCATCTACACTTTGAAGCTATACATTCATTTTGGAAACATTGTCTGGAACTGTGCAGCAACGTTAGATGTAGGTAATATCCAGGATTAGATTGGCCCATCGAGGTACCGTGAGATTTCTCAAGGGCCCCAGGGGGGAGGGGTCTGAAGGCACCCTAAAAGGCGTTCCTAAGCCCCCAAGATCTGAATTATGGTCACTGACATACAGTTGATGAATGTCTTTTTTAAACAATGCCACCACTCTTTAAACGGTTAACGCTACAATTATTACTCAACCAAGGATACATAAACACAACATGGGCGGAGAGTAATATATGAAGGGTTAAAAAAAATGAGGCGGATTGGAATGGAATTTTTTCATAAGTTTTCAATATGGAAAAAACTATAGGACACGTTATAGAGAGGAAGGTACAGCAAAGTCACAGCATAACATTTCTACTCTATGAAATAGCGAGCACTAATAAGAGAATTCGCAAATAAAGTGCACAGTCTCATTGTGAAAGTTGTTGCACATAAAACGTATTTGTAAACGAAAATGTTGATGAGTATATAACATAAAGGTCTTTTATACAGAGATAACATTTGTCAGATATTCAAGCTGCGGTGGCGCAGTGGTTGGCACGCCAAATTTGCGACCAAAAAGGTGCGGGTTCAGATCCTACCATCAGATCAGCTTGGTTCGGCTTCCGTGGTGCGTCCTTGGGCAAGGAACTTTACTCCAATGAGGGATTGTAGTTAGTAGGGTCCCTTAAATTCGATAGGTGGCAGCACGGAAAAAAGCGGTCCAACATTACTTCCGGTTTACTCCCTGCTTTACAAACAAATAAAGAATCAATAGCATCTTCATCTTCATTTTAAAAAATTACTCAGTCTTACGGATCATGGATGTTATCGTCGCTAAGAGAGTTAAAAAAAAACGAGGAGCTAAGTTATACGGGCAACAGAAGGAGTTAATCGATCGGTTAGCAAATATTAAGCATAATCGTTGTCAAAAATGAAAAATCACATATCGTGATATCTGCATAAAAAATAAATACACGTTATTTTCACATAATTACCTTTGTGGTTCTTTTCTATAATTATTTTTTTAACAAATGCATCTCCTTAAAATTATATGATCCACGCACCATTCAACGATTTCTTGTGAAGAATTCTTTAGATATTTAGTGGGTGGGGTAATTTAGTATTTAAACATGCCTTCATTTTAATGAACTTATTCATTTTTAATTTTAGAACATTTCTTCTTTTTTGCTGCACTTTTATAGTTTCTTTGTCTCTAATATTAGAAACATAATGTATCAAACATTGATAAAAGATACATAGCGATCGTTTGTTATCGTGATTGCTTAAATATATTTTGTGTAAAAGGACAAGCATTCACATTTTTAAAAAGCAATTTCACTACTAGACTAACTGCAAAACTGTAATGAATGGATAGTTTTAATTTAGTGTTGTATTTTTGATGCTATAAATATTAAGGATAAAAATAAAAATGTGTGCATAACAGATTTGATATTGTGACTTTTAATTTATATTTCAGATCCAATAACTTCTATGTTTCCTGTTCAGATAGAAGTTATTTTATGATGAGATAAAGAAACAGTATTTAAAATAATTTGACAGAAGAATGCGCAATTTTATCAGGACTTTAAATAATATAAAAAGATGTATACTTTGTACAGACATTTTTTACTTTTTGGTTGTTTAATTTTTATATTGTTATAGGAGGCACAACTTTTATTGAGATTTTGAAAATAATATTATTATCTTTATTATGAAGACTATGTCTTCTTATTTAAAATGGGTTTATTGATTTGATATTAAGCCAATACATGTATGCTCTTGCTGAATTTTATTTTGTTTGGTTTAACAGCCCTTCAACAAATTCCAGGTTATATAGAACAGTTTCCCAGAAAAAGGATGAGGAGGAATCAGGGACTTCCCTATCCTTAAAAAAATTGCAGATAAGAAAATCAAGTTAATATTATTAAATTTTGAAATATACTAGGTTGGCGCCAACGTTTAAACAGAAGGAGTACACCATTTTAAAGATATCCTGTTTTTATTAACTTAAAAAAAGCCAAATGGCAATTTTAGTGTCTCCTAGTGCTAAAGTATTATATCTTTTGATTCACCTGAGAATAAAATAAGACATTATTTGTTTTCATTGATACGTATATTATGAATCATGCATTCTTAGGGATAATGCAAGAACTAAAATTTGTTCTGGCGAACAATACAATACGAGGGGGAACCAAATATCGGGACCGAGTTTTTCTGTGGCTCCGCCTATTGGGAAGATAACTCGCAACGATCCCTCATTACCTCGGCACTAAATAACACACTCGTATTGTTGTGCCGTAAAACACCAAACGGAACCAAACATTTACAGACTACGTTATGCCATAAACAGTTTATATATATTGTTACGCATGTGATTCTATTACATTTATCGTTCTAATAATATCATTCTTTTCAATGGTCGTGCTTAACAAAAGTAAAAGTTTCCAGTCAATAAGTTACAGACCATTTTGTGTCTTATGATCCATGTTCTCCATCATTATGAATACGTGTAGCACGTGTAAATTGATTTTACATCTCTGTCAATAAAATCTGAGATTATTTTCCCATATTTAGACTGTTTTCACTTGCTTTTAAAGTACTTAAATACAGAGTATCATTTTGGAGGCAATAAAGCATATGTTTCGGGAAAATACAGATTAAAGTTACTCATCAGCGGCCAAAACCATTTATCTAGAGAATCTTTTGAACGAATGTAATTTCTCAAAATCCTGGATCTAAAGATTATGGTAATTAAAGTTTATGTTCCTGCCAATTTGAAATAGGATAAAGATAATATGCATGGAGTCACGCCAATATCTTTGTTCCATTTGTAAACGGTACTCTTTATATTTTAACAGCATCAATCGACTGCTGGTTTTTCCACATTTGCATGAAGATAAATATGGAGATACCAATGAAAAAAGGCAGATTAACTGACTGTTGCACATGCTAGTATGTGCCACGTAACAGGGCAGAATGGGAAGGAAAAGTATCAAAGGCAGATGGTACGGTTCAGAAAAAAATGTCTGTATTTTCAGAAGATTTTCTAAAATCCATCTAATGGTATACCAAAGCGAATAACTTTATACTGGCGTATCATATTGGTAGTGTTTATACTACAGGCGTATCATATCGTAAGTGTTTAAAACTACTGGCGTATCATATTGTAAGTGTTTAACACTACTGGCGTATCATATTGCAAGTGTTTAAAACTACTGGCGTATCATATTGTAATTGTTTATACTACTGGCGTATCATATTGTAAGTGTTTACACTACTGGCGTATCATACTGTAAGTGTTTATACTACTGGCGTATCATATTGTAAGTGTTTAACACTACTGGCGTATCATATTGTAAGTGTTTAAAGCTACTGGCGTATCATATTGTAAGTGTTTAGAACTACTGGCGTATCATATTGTAAGTGTTTATACTACTGGCGTATCATATTGTAAGTGTTTATACTACTGGCGTATCATACTGTAAGTGTTTATACATCATTTACTTTTTTGTCCGATACACACAAGTTCTAACTTAAAGATGACCGCTTGTGAAATGTTGGAGTATTTAAAACGTTTGTCATTTTTACATAGCTAAGGGTCTGAGCAATCCAAAAGCACAAAATAAGATAGGTTGGTGTGTAATTTCATGTACTTTTAGTTGAATATTTGTTCCCAAGTAAAGGTCAATATAGAGAAAAATATGGAAAAAGTACTTTGTCACTAATTGCCCATAAACTATTAACTGAATGAATATGTACAAATTCATCAAATTTACACAAGAGAAAATCATAGACTCTTCTTATCAAATACACAAATAAAAGGACATGCTGGTAGATGAATCTTTTCAGTAGGACACAGTTATTGGGATCACATCGATTAAGAAAGCCTGCACAGCCAGCTTATGGCATGTCGTAAATCGCTCAAGATTTCTAAAGGTCTCGTATACTTTTAGTTGACGTTGTCGTTTTCTGGCACACAACTGTTATTGCTGTTATTTCAGTTGTAATTGAATTGTTCGTTTTCATTATTTAATAACAGAAAGAAGTCGCAATTACGTCATTTTACGTCCAAGTTCATAACGCTACGATACACCTAGGTAAGAAGTGATGTCATATCGATGATGCCATAATGCAATTATTGCATCATTTCAAGCTACGCAGTCAGCGCTAATGTTACAAATGCAGACTACTGTAACTACTGACCTTTCCTTGGAGACATAGAAGGGAGCAAGCCAAGAAATGGTTATAGATAAAATTAGGGTACGACAGAATATTTATCTTTTGAATTGAATTAATACTAGACAACAAAACCCTAATTGGTTACAAATTAACACAGGACATACATAACTCAGAATGTACAAGCAGAGTGGTTGTTGTACAGCTTAAAGTATTTTGTGTCCCACTCTATTGTACATTGACGAAATTTATCTGCTTAGCATACTCAAAACAATCTTAATATTCTCCCACAATATTCAAGTCACTGAATCAGGTATTTATATGGAATCTTCTTATCGAGGATGCAGGCTTACTTTCATCAACCTATACAAATGAAGCCAGATCAGATTCTCGTGTTTTACGCCAATTAATGAAGCTTGAGATTAGAAAGGGAAAGAAATAATGGATATAAAATTTTAAAATGATCAGTTATACATTGTATTTCATTACGAATCGTACAAAGTACTACATGAATGAAGAACTGTTTTTTATGCATTAAATGTTTAAATCGCGAGGCTAAAGTTAAAATTTGTAAAATGGATCTTTAACTATCACTGTATTCATTCAATTCATTCCTTACCGATCTGTTCCTTTTCCCTTTGAATCATTGTTTCATTAATAGCAAACCATGTCAATTATTCACTTTAAATGATGTTTGACCTTTCAATAAGATGATGTTTGACCTTTCAATAAGATGATGTTTGACCTTTTAATAAGATGTATTATTTACAGTAAGAGATTCATAAGGTCATAAAATACCCACATCTGTCACACCTTCTCCTAGTAAAACAATGCCTTAATTCTGGATGAAAAGACTACTACTACTACTACTAATAATAATAATAATAACTCTTTTGAACATTTCAGTCTTGTGTTTTGTGATACTTGATTGATTATTAATAGAGGAGCGCGTGTTTCAACAAGGAGTATTTGAGACTGCAGTAAAAGTATTCGGATATCCGGTACCAGTTTGTTTTGAACGTTGTACATGAGGACTGATTCGCTGTAATTTAGTCTATCTTGAAAAGCTAACCATTCGAGTTAATTTAAATAAAATTAAACAAGCTCTTCGTCAGGGGAAGAAACAATTTACATCCACAAAACAAATACTAAACACAAAATCCAAGAGAAATAATTGACTCCTACATGTTTCAATGGTGGGGAAATAAACAAACCAAGAATATACAATAGAAGAAAGAAAGAAGACAAAATAAAAAACGGTCTAAAACGAGTAAACTACATATGTATGTTATGCTGCCATCAGCCCAACAAAGTTGTGTAGAAATATTCAAAGAAGTGTTTATCGTGCGTATCACGATGAGGACCAAAGTGTTTTGACCTAATTCCAGTCTGGGAACAAAGGACTGACACCATGCGAGTAGAAAAATCAACGTCATCATCAAAATGTGCAAAAGAAATTATATCCCGGTAAAGTTATGCGTGGAGGTACTAAGGAATATGTCAAGAGCATGGTATGCGGGATAATGGACAATAGTTCAACTACTACTACTACTACTACTAATAATAATAATAATAATAATAATAATAATAATAGCAATAATGATGATAAGAATAAAAAGAATAAGAATACCAATAATGCATGTAAAGAGTTACGGAATATTTACTTGGGTAAATACATATATATGCACTTTGCATCCTATATTGCATATATATATATATATATATATATATATATATATATATATATATATATATATATATATATATATATATATTCAAAACTCAATAATGCCTTACCAAGTTTTCACTTAATTGCACGCAGAACAGAGAATAGAGAATAAAATCAATAATTAAATGTCCCTGAATAATCCCTAGTGTATTTCCTAATAGAAGTTATTTTGATAAAAGATACCAATGAGAAAATGTAATTTGTACACCCTTTACCGTTGCTACACAGTGTGCTACTTGCATATGTCTTATTAACACTCAAAGGAAACCTTGGAGATTTCAACAACATCAAAAATAAACATGATTGAATGCAATCACAGGTAACTGGTATACAGTGGAGAAAGAGAGTCATCAGAAAGAATTTTAATTACTTTTGGAGTAACGATGATCAATAATTACTAGCAGACATAATTACAGCAATAACAATTTGTCGCTACGACATTACGATTCTTTGAAATATAAAAAAGGTTCCGAATAATAATAAAAATAATTATATACTATAAGCAAAATCATTCAATATGCCGAATATTGAACTCCTCTATATAGTGAATTGTCAGCATTTAACACCATAATTTAACATTTAACGCCTCTGTATAGTGAATTGTCAGCATTTAACACCATAATTTAACATTGAACGCCTCGGTATAGTGAATTGTCAGCATTTAACACCATAATTTAACATTGAACGCCTCGGTATAGTGAATTGTCAGCATTTAATACCATAATTTAACATTGAACGCCTCGGTATAGTGAATTGTCAGTATTTAACACCATAATTTAACATTGAACGCCTCGGTATAGTGAATTGTCAGTATTTAACACCATAATTTAACACCATAATTTAACATTGAACGCCTCGGTATAGTGAATTGTCAGCATTTAACACCATAATTTAACATTGAACTCCTCTGTATAGTGAATTGTCAGCATTTAACACCATAATTTAACATTGAACGCCTCGGAATAGTGAATTGTCAGCATTTAACACCATAATTTAACATTGAACATTCCCCTTTTTGTTACTCTGTTTAGTGATTATAATTTCAACCGTTCAATCACGTGATTTTAGATTTTATGTTTTATAAGAATAGATGCTTTCATACTCCTGTTCTCATGCTAGGACTTTCAAATGTACCCTAGAATAGAGCACTTTGCTCATAACATGTTTGTAAAATCACACTTGAGGGGGTTATTAGAGATATCCTATGATCAAAATACGTTTTTACTGTCAGCTTCATTGAAATATGGCTTTTCATAAATGTTTAATATCGAAGAATTATTTGCGACATTTTAATATGAGTCTAGCAGTTTCTACCATCATATTTAAAACTAGTGGCAGCAGCAATAATAATAATAATAATAATAATAATAATGTTTATTTTCTTTAATGTTGCTTTCGACGTCATCGTAACTATAGCAGTTTGATGTTCATGTTCTTTCTTTGACTGTACAGTATAGTGAATAGACACGTGTATTTTGAAACCCATTAAAAATCGCATTAATACCACACGTAAAAATACGTATCCAAATGTTGGTAGTGTTGTTGTTGTTTCCTTCGTCGTCTTTGACTCTTTAAAATGGGATTTTACACATTGCCTTTCGTTGATTTCAAATATAACCGCATTCCGAATTATTGCGCGAGCTCCAGTGAGTGATTGCGCGAGATCTAGTTAGATATTGAATGCTTTTCATTGACTATATAAGATGGATGAATTTTATTTTAGCAGCTTTTGCAATTTGAGTTGATACACAGATTCATAATGGAACGCAATTGGATTTTCATTGGGTACAATGTAAAGGTTCTTATATTCCCCAAAATTCGGTTAAATAAAGTAATCGAGGTGAGTGTCGGCATGTTAACAGAAAAAAAGGTTGAAATTTCATTACAAAGTTATTAACCGGACGAAGAATTTACCGATAAAAAAAATGTAATCGTAAAAGAATGAGTAAGAATGAGAGAGGTAATACCTTACCGAAGGATTAAAATGCAACACATGACTTCAAAATAAATAAATGTACCAGATACGGCACAATGTTTGTTTGATATTCTTATCAAACGATTATCATTTTTGCATCCTCTGCTGTAAACTAAACGTACTAATTATTGTACAGTGTTACTGCTTTCGTATTTTAATTAAGTCACGAATAAGAGATCTCCATTTTACTGTGACATCAATGACGTTATTCAATACATCTACCTTCAACGAAACCCAATGTAGTTCTCAATTAGGGGTAACATAAAAAGCTTCTGCGAGGAAATAATTTATTTTTACGGCCCAGCTTGTTTCTCGAGATAATAATCCCATGTGACCGTAGTCCCATAATAATTTGATATAATTTGTAAGAGTCGAGCAATTACTGGAAAATTACACTGGTATGTAATGTCGACGAAATGTTGAAAACAAAACACAACGTGATTAATGTAAATAATCTCTTTTTCATCATTATGTTGCTATTTTTAGAAGTCACAAATGGGGATTGAACCAGATGCCTCTTCACGATGCCAGTACAATTGACATTCGGACAACCTTGGCTATTGCGGATGAGCTCTGTTAAGCAATGGGTATTGCAGTCTGGGACAGCTATACAAATATTTGGGAAGAAAGGGGAAGTAAGGCACGACGTAGATAGAGTAGAGTTATCAATATTAAATAAGAAGAGTTTTGTTGCGATCGATGCAACATGTTCTGTTTATTCTGATATGAAAGATAGATAAGATATTTCATTCAATTTCAAATTTTCCAAAACTTCAACGTCATCGTATCTACGTGCTTAAAACATTGTTCTATATCTGACACTTTCTGCTCATTTGTCTGTAAACATGTATTAGCAGATATACTGTTTAGTGAAGTTTTTGAAATATTCCCTGTTGGGAGAGTTTCATCGAACTCAGAAGTAAATTTGGTGGTGCGTTTTGAAGACAAGGCACATCTCAGTTGATGCGATGAGATCTGATGTGTGCTGATTGTATATCGCGTGGATCAATAATAAGGAATATTTGTCATGATAAGAAAGTCTGAGAATGAAGAAACGAAGTACCTTTATGTCTTCTCCCAACATTCATTATTTATATTCTCTGCAAATGTGTTAACGTGGAAATATGAAGTATGACAAAAAAAAAAAAAAGGATAATGAAGACGAATTTTCTTTTTTCTTCCATAATTAACCGAAGATAATTTACTTACGTTCTTTCCATGGAGCACGTTAATCACGTAGTCACTCATCGCAGAGCTAGAATCCGCGGTATTGTTATAGTAATGAAGAAATATTTTTCAATAATTGTACAATGTAAATTATTTTTCTGACTATGTATGTTAACATTCCATCTCCCTTTTTTCAAGTCTGATAAATGAGGTATAAGCATGTATACATATATGATTTCAAGATAATTATTTCTAAGCTTTCTGTGTCAAAGTAAATACCATTTAATCCCCAATATTATTATGTCAAATGATGTAACCTAATAAGACATATTTTGAAAGAAAGTGTACCAAATGTGATACAAATAATAACTAATGTGAGGGGAGTGTCAGGGTTACCGCAAAGATTTTATGACAAAATCCTTGCATATATATATATATATATATATATATATATATATATATATATATATATATATATATATATATATATATATATATATATAAGTATATCACTGCATTTCAGACCTCCAATTTGCAATATTTTCAAATACCTGAAACATTTTGAACAGAAAAAGAATCAGTAGATGCAAGAATTCGAAAAGAAACAGCCAATTCAACAATGTAAATTTCGATCCTGATAAAATCCGTACACGTGATCAGCTTGGGGTGAGGGTGCTTAAGGGAACATTCACCCTAAAAGATCTACAACGAACTTCGCTAGACCATTGTTCTAATGATACATATCATAGTACTTTAGCTTTATTACATATTCAAGGAGTCGTGGTAGCTCAGTTGGTACAGCGTCGGACTCGTAATCCAAGGGTATCAGGTTCAATCATTCAGCGTATTTGTGACACGACATGTTGCTATAATATCCATCGGCAATACACCTATTGTTCATTTATATTGCTATTATGAAGAAAATGTTGGACCATAGCTGTCTCACTATATACGCAGATATTTAACGCTTGTGAAGACTTTCAAGCAGTTTTACAGTATGTTTCTGTATAGCAATCCAACGTTCTAAAGACAGGCCTATGGGACTGATCCACTTGTAACAGTTAAAACAAATGAGACTGTTTTTACCTAAAATTCATGTGCACAAATCTCGTGCGACAACTGCCTGTGTTCATTAAACTTTTTGTTTCCAATATCTTTTTTCTAGTGGCACATGTATAGAGAGACCTTACGAAAAATGCCCAAAATAAATGCCAATCTTTGTCAATTAAAATTACATGGAATACTTTCCATCCCCTCATTCTTATCTTATCTGGTCCTAAAACGTTTACATGTTTACAAACACCTTTCTAAATATCATTGGAGACCTACACATATATTAAATTGTGGAATATAATAAGCGATCGTTAAATTGTCATAAACTGGTGTCATGTGTGTCCAGACCTATCACCCGCGCAAGTGGGTATCAATCTATAGAGCGGAGACCTATTACAGAAGCAATCTGTGAGTGACTTCTATTCAAGAATTATAAAAAAAATGTTTGTCTCTTTACATATCATATACACAGCCATCGTCCAGCGAATTCTATGTTAAACAGAAACTAAAGTAACTGCAATGTTTCTCAATCGAAAATCCCCATGCTTTTTACTGCATATTCCAACCCCCCTACTTCCTCATAGTATTCACCATCCACCCCCAAATAGTGACCCATTTTGGTCATAATGCAAAATCTATCACATATATTATGCGTCTTCCTGTTATGATTGCATGTATGAAGTTTTGTCAGAAAAATGACTGAAAATTGTCACTGAAAATTGCCATTGTCTTTAAAATTTTGTTCATATTTGGACATTTGACCCAGCTTCAGGAACCTCAGAGGCGGGAGCCAGATATGCAACCGTCTCGAATATGGTTACCTCAAGTGCAACATAACAAAAAAAAAATTCACCGAACGGTTATGGAGGAGCTGCGGTAACGGGCAGATGGGCAGTCAGACGGACTTACAGAGGGTGTCTAGTGGAAATATAAAGAAAACAAAAACGAAAACAGCGTTTTACAAAACTTCAGCATGATTCATGAACATAAAGTCATTGGTCTTTTGAGAAATTGCGGGTAAAAAAAATGTATATGTATCATGTTACTAAATGTAATGGATGATCCAGTGTTTAATATTTTCTTCATTTTATGCTAAGTGGCACGTGCTAACGTAAAACAACAACAATCTGCATCGTCTTAAGTTAACATGGGCATTCTTTTCTTTGAATATTATCTTCCCTGTTAGATTTTGAAGAAACAGTAGGACCCCCCCCCCTTTCCGTTAAAATGATTCTGGGCATATCTCAAAAACGTTAATTATATGCTTATTATTGGCATCGTGTTCCTCATTAGCAGCGACATAAACTTTAATTACGATAACAATCATATCACAAATTATTTGGCGGAACAAAATTGTATTTCAAATTGCATTCCGTGATAAATGACTTTGATGAGCAGTTTTGGGAAAAATTTGTTTTATTTATTGCTCTCGAAGAAGCTCTACATGGAATATCCTAAACGCCCTCTACACAACCACACCTCTCTCTCTCTCTCTCTCTCTCTCTCTCTCTCTCTCTCTCTCCTTTATTAAGTGTGAAACCAGCCTAATTTCTGTGCCCATTTTAAATTAGAAAAATGTTACTATCAGTAATCTGCTCAATGGTATAATTCAAAGTTATTGTTGCTATATTCAAAATTTATATATAACGATGCTACCACTGGTCCTGGTTGAAACGTATCTTTTTGGAACAATATGGCCAAAGAGTTTTAATAACCTAGGGTTCTCTCCTATAACCATAGCCGAAAAAAGAAAGTATAAAGAGAAAATTGCCACAAATTACCCATAAATATTCCTCTACAGGATCTGGTTGGATCTGCACTCAGTACACACTTCATAAGTTCCCGTGTTTTTTCAGAACCGATCACTTCCATTTAGACATTATGGAATTGCTGACTACATGTAAGATTTACTTACCTCCGAAATCGAAGAGCTTAAAAAAGTGCAAAAACTACGCATCTCCAAAACTGAAGATTTGACAACGGAAGTGATCCAATGAACATGGGAAATTTCACATTTTACAAAAACACATGTTAACACATTTTTACGAAGCCTTTTGCCTAGTTCAAATTACAGTCAAGGCATATATTAAACTGACCTTAGCCAGTCATCACAGTAAACAAAGTAAAGGGGTCAAGTATTTGGAACTATTTCTTAGACTCTTAACGTACATACTTATCCGCCAAGCTGGTCGGCGTAGGAATAATATCCAAATTTGCATAGTAAATTGCCGGATAGAAGAGGCGCTTACTTAGAGGCGATGGCGCCGAGTGTACTCAGTCAACAAATCCAGAACCTAATTCATATATTATTTCTTGCTTTGGGGAACATTTTGAATACAGACATATCCCGCTGGCCACGAAGAGACGTGGGATTACCTGCCAGCTTTTTCCTGTCTATCACAGTTCTTGATGCCATTTAAAATGAGAAACAAAATGATGCCAATTATACAACATAAAGGATCTGAAATTATATGCTAGGTCAATTTCAGTCTTTTTTTTAACAACCTTGATATCATTTTTGTCATTGCACATATTGACTTTACGGGTTTGCAATCTTCACATAATTGAACGCAACTATAAATTAGTAACATTGAATCATCGAGTAATTTGCTTTTTTAAAAAAAGGGTTTCAATTGATATTATTTCTTCTATTAATCTCCTTTGAATACTTTTAAACTTATAAAGCGATTTAGTAGGAAGATAAGTTACATAACCCGTCATTAAACTACACATCTTATTTATATATTTTTCATGTGCAAGGGGTAATTGCGTCTAATATACATTTATTGAACCTGTAAGGGAGAGGTATGAAGATTTATTCACCCACGGCAAGTCATGTCGCACGAGGGCGAAGCCCGAGATAGACCTGATTTGTAGCGGGTGAACAAATCTTCACATCGTAACACGCAAGGGTCTCACTACAGAGCGAATCAAACAACACCTGCGTGAACCTGGCTTAAGGTGGATTGTTTCCTCTATTTCCAAGGACCTCAAGACAACAGTCGTTGTCAACTGATAGGTTATTGAACGCACAAATACTACAAATAATTTTCCTCTAATCACCTAATAACCACACACCACGAAACTCTAATTTCACACCTGCATGGTTTTTCTTGCCTCACATTTGTATGACTCATCACAAGCCTTTCCAAGCCAAAGATTGGTACTTTGCGCCATGAACCACGGAACATGATCCAAGCACCTAATACAAACAATTATTCCTATCTCAAATAACTAAACACTTATACATTAGAATATCCCGAGAATTCCTTATATTAAGAAATTAGGGAGGGGCCATATTTACGAAATTAACTCATGCTACCATAAAGTCTCATGAACACTACATTATGACGTCTCCACCTAGAAATTGGCTAATTTCTCGGTTTGAGAAATATCTTTCCCAACATCGACTCCCCATAAGCAACAAATGATCACTAAAATCTAACAAAGCGTCAATACAAATATCACATATCCTAGGTTTATTACAATATTTCCACAAACAAGGGCAATACCGTGTTTATTATTTCGAATCAAACAAGACAGGGAAGCACGATCGGGTGAGGGAGGCACGATGTTTGGTTTCTGACACGTGACATTCTGCCAATCATTGACACTGTTACTTTTATGATGTATATTACTGCCATTTAGTTGGAAATGCTGCCATAGTATGTGTGTGGTTTATTTTAACACAGTCCAAAAAAAAAAAAAAAAAAAGATAAAATTTTATTTATGTATACAACTTATTACGAATGATTTTCGTATCTTTACTTTTAATGTGAAGATAAACGTGTTTGATATTTCTTCTCGCATTGGGTATTAAAAGTCATTGATGTGGCAATAAGCAATTTCTGTGAATAATATTAAGTTAAGTATACTTATGTGCCATTGTTACGCTATAATATCTTCATGACAATATTTTACATAATCAGCATTTTAGGCACGAAAATGAACCAGGGTTGGTGAAACGGTCAATCAAATCACATAGCCTTCACTCTGAAATTGGGAGTTGATGTGTGACTTCCATACTGTTATAAATTTAACGTAAACAAGAATCAATTCATCCAAAGACATAAATTTGACTTGGTAATTAATCATCCGAATGGCCAGAGGTCACTCTTTTATCCTTATCATCAAACTGGACGAATCATCAGCCTCCGTATGGTCGAGTTTTTACTGTAAAATCATATTTAGTGAGGTTAGACTCATTATATCATGATACACGTGAGTAAGGCGCAATTCCAGCGATTTTGGAACTTTGATTTAAAGATATTTTCAATGATGTCGCGTCCGTTAAAAATTTCTTCCCCAGATCTACGTGTGCACCTAATTATATATGAAAGGTAGATTATTTAGTCAATAAAGTATAACTTTACAGGATTGCATGACAGCTGAATCAAGGGGACCCAATTTTCGGAAATTGACTGTGATTCGTAACCATGTATTAAGAGAATTATACACTGAATATTTCATATGTTGGAAACTTTGCAGGATAACTGTCTGAAGTTCCAGATCAAACTTTCGGATGTTGTTTGTTGTTGCTGTTGTTGTTTTTTAATGGCACATTATGGAAGTGTTAAAACACTCAGTTGATCGACCTTGTCAATGCTCGAGCTCTATTATTATATTTAATAACTACACGAATCATTCTGATTGACTTTCAATTGGCCATTTAGCAAAAAGTAATTAAATGTAAGCATTGAATAAACTGCTTGATGGTAAATTCATATAGTGTAGATAATAACCATCATTTCCACATGGTAAATTCATATAGTGTAGATAATGACCATCATTTCCACAGGGAAACAACTAAATGTTAAGCTTGCGTGAGAGAAACGATAGTTCTCAAACTCAGCGCATGCGCTTCCTAAAATCAAACCGTTTCTAATAGAAACAGCCCCAGCAACCATATCGCGGGCATGCAGACACTTAGGGGTACGTTCAAACCAGAAATACGCTAAATACTAACCAAGAAGGACACTAAAAAAACCAAACAGGTGCGATTTGCTTATTGTAAATGAATTACAGGGAGTGATTGAATATTATAAAAATATCCCTAAGATTTGTCGGCATTTTCGTACGATGAACATTTAGTTTCTTAACCCTTGAGAGGCGAATAAAGTGTAATAAATCATTATCTTTTGTTATGAACTGAGAAAATTCCGGTCACGGAAATGTTACAGAAAGAAAAATGTGAGCAAAGATTGGATATTTAATATTATAGATTAAGAAATTAGATAAAATACTTTTATATCATGAATATTTTCTCATACTATTCACCTCGGTGGATAATTGAAAAATTAGGAACCTCCTTGTTTAATAAACAAATCTTCAACGACTATAAAATAAAAAGAACGAAAAGTTGTCTTTGTTCACAAATTCTTGATCGATAAGATCTCGTGAATGCATGCTAACACTAGTAATCAAATGAGACATGTTCAGCTGTGACCAATAAGCTGTCGACCTCACAGCAGTCATGCTGATGGATGTGTATATATATATATATATATATATATATATATATATATATATATATATATATATACAGGGAAATATAATATGTGGTTGAAGGCAGAACTGATCGAAATAATGTCGCGAAAACAGATGACATTCATGCAAACAATCTGAATGTTGTCACCATTTATCTAATTGTTCATGTACCAAAGAAATAACGATTCTTATTGTTTGATGTGTCTATTACCGTAATAATTCAGTGTGATATTACAATATAATCATGCGTCGTAATTTGATTCTGTCGTTTATATATATTTTATTGGCATAGAGAAAACTTATGCAAGACAAATTAATCTGAAACAAGTTGTCCAATTTACTGGTTCCTCTCGTTTATAGCAGCATAAGTATATAGGCAACAGGTATGTACAATCCAATTATCCACTTTACTATTTATGAAAGTAACGAGAGAGAGAGAGAGAGAGAGAGAGAGAGAGAGAGAGAGAGAGAGAGAGAGAGTGAGAGAGAGAGAGAGAGCTTGGTGTGGTCATTTGATTTGGTATGGTGTCACGATTTACTGTTTATATGTACATGAGATGACCAAATAGGAATATAAGTAACTGTGTTAACGAGAATAGTTATATTAATATCCAAATTTAGAAGAGTCTCTGAAACAATATATGTATTTGAATATCACATACTATACACTATATCTCTTTGAATATCACATAATATACACTATATGTCTTTGAATATCACATAATATACACTATGTCTTTGAATATCACATAATATACACTATATGTCTTTGAATATCACATAATATACACTATATGTCTTTGAATATCACATAATATACACTATATGTCTTTGAATATCACATAATATACACTATATGTCTTTGAATATCACATAATATACACTATATGTCTTTGAATATCACATAATATACACTATATGTCTTTGAATATCACATATCACATAATATACACTATATGTCTTTGAATATCACATATCACATAATATACACTATATGTCTTTGAATATCACATAATATACAATCAGAAATGAGATAGTTGTCATTTTCTAAAGGGTGCCAACAGGGTCATAATCAGATATTAAGCTTACCCCGGGGGAAAAAATCATATTAAAATGAAACAATACATGTCTTTGAATGTACACTCAACAATGAAATAGCATTCATTTTCTATAGGATGCCATGGGTGCGGGGGCATGTATGTTTCAGTCTTGTTAATTAAACAGAATTTCTACAATCTTAACAGATAGGTAGGAGAGTGCTGAAACAGTGGGTTTTGTTACATTTTAAAAAAAAGGATTTGATAGTAGTGCAGTTTCTTGCTGGTAGAGGTAAGTCTTTCTATGTGTTCATCATGGATGTCAGGAAGAAAGTTTTAAATAATGACTAATTATTTACGTACGACATCGAAATTGAACGGGATTGTTAGTTTTTTTTATATTGTAGGATATACATTCTGTTTATAAGATGAGAGCACATCTGTAATATAATTTGGACATTGTTTATTGACGATTTTATAAAACGTGCAAAGATCCTTGGCATTTATTCTCTCCGCAAAAGTAGACCAACCAGTTTCAAAACATAATGGCTCTTTACTTGAATATATTGCTTAGAACTAACCTGGCTGCTTCAAATTGTACCTTTTGCACGTTTCTCAGTATCAGCATCATTACATGCTGACCATGCTTCAGATCCGTAATCTGAGATTAACGTGTTAAAGTAAAGTAAATCTCGCTGAAGTTATCTTTCGAAAGAATGAATTTAAATGTCTTAAGGTGCATACTGCGATCTGAGACAGTTTGTATTGTATAATCAATATGATAGACCATGATCCATTTGAAGTTAATATGTCTCTCAAATGACGATGATATGTAACAAATCAAATTTTCTCAACATAGAATTCAAGATCAGGTAAATACTTCAGTTCCCAGTCGGTAAACAAGGCACATTCTGTTTTAGATGGATTAATATTGAGTATCGATAGATTGGCTGAGTCTATCAAAAGCTTTAGATATATCACAGAAAGCAACACATGAAAGTTCACGTACATCTATTGCATTACATATTCATTAATAAATATGTATTAGTTGAAAAGGAGTTGAGTGACGTGGTATAAAACCCGAATGATGTTTGTACAGAAGTCATTCTTATGAAAATAGTTATAAATGTGTTTAAAGACTGTTCTTTCGAACACCTTACCCACATTTCTGAGGAGGGATATGGCTGCACTTAGAAATAATAGATTTGCTCCTTTTGTAAAAGACTGTGGATTGTTAGATTTTTTGTCTGTTTACCGTAATCTATCTTTGAACCTAATAGCACGTCTCGAGTTCGAATCAAACCAGATTTTGTCACCCGGTCAGGTAGTAACTATTCGAGATGGAATACACTGTTTATAAAACTGATTAATCGTAGAATTAAATCAATCACAAGAATTATTGCACGAATCAAAGATACCTTTCCAGTTGTGAGATTCCATTACTTTATTAAATAATTTGTAACTACCCCTATTATACAACCAGAATTCCCTTTGAAATGAATGCATTACAGCATAATCAATGTGTGTAATATCGCTTGCGGCATCGATAGAGGAAGAAATGGTCTCCTAATAATCATCATTTGAATTTGGTGGTATGTAAACAGAACATAGTAAAATGGTTTCACTTTTGAGAAATAAATTTAGCCAGATCATCACATGACAACCTATTAACTCAAGTTCATGTCTACGTCTACAATGTATTTTTTCGTTTACTAAAGTTGCACCCCTCCCCCCACCTCCCCAATTGATTCCTATAATTCCGAAAGGGTTTATATATCTTCCATTCTAGTATTTTTGCCGGAACAGTATTATTAATTTGAGTTTCGGTGAAAGAAAGAATTTGATATTCAGATAATTGAGAATCGAGGTCATCGATTACGGAATAGATACAGTACGGGTCTTACTACTAGGGCGCAAGTAGTACAAGTGTAATAGAAGAAGTATGAGTAATACCACCACAGCGTAAGGCGACCTTCCCTTCTAATATTTTTTGCCGGAATAGTATTGTCAATGTGAGTTCAGTGAAACAAAGAATTTGCTATTTAGATAATTGAGAAGCGAGGTAATCGAGTTTTACTACTAGATTTCGAGTCTTACTACCAGAGCGTAAGTAGTTAAGTGTAATAGATACAGTCCGAGTTTTACTACTAGAGTTCGAGTCTTACTACCAGAGCGTAAGTAGTTCAAGTGTAATGGATACAGTCCGAGTTTTACTACTAGAGTTCGAGTCTTACTACCAGAGCGTAAGTAGTTCAAGTGTAATAGATACAGTCCGAGTTTTACTACTAGAGTTCGAGTCTTACTACCTGAGCGTAAGTAGTTAAGTGTAATAGATACAGTATGAGTTTTACTACTAGAGTTCGAGTCTTACTACCAGAGCGTAAGTAGTTCAAGTGTAATAGATACAGTATGAGTTTTACTACTAGAGTTCGAGTCTTACTACCTGAGCGTAAGTAGTTCAAGTGTAATAGATACAGTCCGAGTTTTACTACTAGAGTTCGAGTCTTACTACCAGAGCGTAAGTAGTTAAGTGTAATAGATACAGTCCGAGTTTTACTACTAGAGTTCGAGTCTTACTACCAGAGCGTAAGTAGTTCAAGTGTAATAGATACAGTATGAGTTTTACTACTAGAGTTCGAGTCTTACTACCAGAGCGTAAGTAGTTCAAGTGTAATAGATACAGTCCGAGTTTTACTACTAGAGTTCGAGTCTTACTACCTGAGCGTAAGTAGTTAAGTGTAATAGATACAGTATGAGTTTTACTACTAGAGTTCGAGTCTTACTACCAGAGCGTAAGTAGTTCAAGTGTAATAGATACAGTATGAGTTTTACTACTAGAGTTCGAGTCTTACTACCTGAGCGTAAGTAGTTCAAGTGTAATAGATACAGTCCGAGTTTTACTACTAGAGTTCGAGTCTTACTACCAGAGCGTAAGTAGTTAAGTGTAATAGATACAGTCCGAGTTTTACTACTAGAGTTCGAGTCTTACTACCAGAGCGTAAGTAGTTCAAGTGTAATAGATACAGTATGAGTTTTACTACTAGAGTTCGAGTCTTACTACCAGAGCGTAAGTAGTTCAAGTGTAATAGATACAGTATGAGTTTTACTACTAGAGTTCGAGTCTTACTACCAGAGCGTAAGTAGTTCAAGTGTAATAGATACAGTCCGAGTTTTACTACTAGAGTTCGAGTCTTACTACCAGAGCGTAAGTAGTTAAGTGTAATAGATACAGTCCGAGTTTTACTACTAGAGTTCGAGTCTTACTACCAGAGCGTAAGTAGTTCAAGTGTAATAGATACAGTCCGAGTTTTACTACTAGAGTTCGAGTCTTACTACCAGAGAGTAAGTAGTTCAAGTGTAATAGATACAGTCCGAGTTTTACTACTAGAGTTCGAGTCTTACTACCAGAGCGTAAGTAGTTCAAGTGTAATAGATACAGTCCGAGTTTTACTACTAGAGTTCGAGTCTTACTACCAGAGCGTAAGTAGTTCAAGTGTAATAGATACAGTATGAGTTTTACTACTAGAGCGTAACAAATACAAGTGCAATAGATAGAGTACAAGTCTTAATACTAATGTACGAGTCTTACTACTAGAGTACGAGTCTTACTATTAAAGTACGAGTCTTACTACTAGAGTATGAGTCTTACTGCTAGAGTACGAGTCTTACTACTAGAGTACGAGTCTTACTATTAGAGTGCGAGTCTTACTGCTAGAGCATGAGTCTTACTACTAGAGTACGAGTCTTACTACTAGAGTACGAGTCTTACTACTAGAGTATGAGTCTTACTACTAGAGCGTAAGAAGTACGAGTGTAATAGATAGATTACAAGTCTTACTATCACTGCTCCTTCTATGCTTGTACTTTTGCCCGGAGCAGTATTGTCAAGGTGGTTTTCGGTGTAACAAAGAATTTGAGATTCGGATAATTGAGATATACATACTAGTATATTTGCTGGAACAGTATTGTCAAGGTAAATTTCAGTGGAACAAAGAATTTTATGTTCAGATAATTGGTTGGTTGGTTGGTTGATATGGGTTTAACGCCATTTTTCAGCACATGATAGGCTATACATGGCGGCCAGTATATTTGGTGGCGGAAGAACCCGAGAAAACCCTGGGAAGAACCACCGACCCACGGGAAGCTACTGGCAACCTTTCTCACATACCCACGTTGGCCGAGCCCGAGACTCGAACCCATGAGGACGGAGGTGAGATGTCAGTGATCTGTAAAGGCGAGCGCCTTAGACCACTCGGCCACCCGGGGCCCCCTTCAGATAATTGACAAACTATCTTGTCAGATGTGCAATAGATAGTACGAGTCTTACTACGAGAGAGTATGAAATACGAGTATATTAGATACAGTATGAGTCTTACTACGAGAGAGTATGAAATACGAGAATATTAGATACAGTACGAGTCTTAATACCAGATTGTAAGGGAACCTTCCATTCTAGTATTTTTCGCCAGAACAGTATTGTCAAAGTTATTTTCGATGAAAGTAAGAATTTTTCTTCAGATAATTGAAAAGTGGGGTCATCAATTGTGATTTAGATACAGTACGAGTCTTACTATCAGAGCATTAGAAGTACTCTTTGCCTTCCATTCTTGTATTTTATTCCGGGATATTATTGTTAAGGGGAATTTTGGTGAAAGAAAGAATTTGACATTCAGATAATTGAGACGCGAGGACTTTGATTGTGTAATAGATACAGTACGAGTCTTTCTACCAGGGCGTAAGTAGTACTAGTGTAATAGATACAGTAAGAGTAACTACCAGACCTTAAGAAGTACAGTTTGCTTAACTGAATAACAAATGAGTCTGAGGCGAAGCCGAGGGTTTATTTCTTAGTCGTTCAAGCAAATTGCCAGTACAATATTGTTAGGGTGAGTTTCGGTGAGAGAAAAAAAAATTGATATTTAAATAGCTGAGAGGCAAGGTCATCGATTGTGTAATAGATACAGTACGAGTCTTTTTCCCAGAGCGTAAGAAGACAGAGTATAATAGATAAAGTACGCGTCATTTGGGGGACCTTCCATTCTAGTGCTTTTGCTGAAACAGTACTGTCAATGTCAGCTTCAGTGACAGAAAGAACTTGATAGTCAGATAATTGAGAAGCGAGGTCATCGATTGTGTAATGGATACAGTCCTAGTTTTACTACCAGAGTACGAGTCTTACTACCAGAGCGTAAGAATTACGAGTGTGATAGATACATTACGAGTCCTACTACCAGTGCATATCGGAACCTGACATTCAAGTATTTTTGCTGGAACAGTATTGTCAATGTGAGTTTCAGTGAAACAAATACTTTGATATTATGCTATTTGACAAGCGAGGTCATCGATTGTGTAATAGATACAGCCAGAGTCTTACAACCAGAGTACGAGCCTTCCTTAATTGAGAAGCGAGGTCATCGATTGTGTAATAGATACAGTACGAGTCTTACAACCAGAGTACGAGCCTTTCTTAATTGAGAAGCGAGGTCATCGATTGAGTAATAGATACAGTACGAGTCTTACAACCAGAGTACGAGCCTTCCTTAATTGAGAAGCGAGGTCATCGATTGTGTAATAGATACAGTACGAGTTTTGGTACCATAACGTAAGAAGTACACATTACGGAAAAGGGGACTTTCCATTCTAGTATCTGAGGTTATGTAATAGATATAGTACGAGTATGAGGCCAAGTAGAGGGTTTATTTCTTTATTCATTCAGGAAAAGTTTGCTTCTTCCACTTGTAAGAGGGTGTTTTGGAAATAAGACGAGTACCTAAAGATGCGTTTCATTTATAGCCCACTTATCATAACCATTAAATTATCGGATGTTATTTCTCAACTATTTATTAAACTGAAAAGAGGAATAGTGGATATTTTAAATTGTACTACAATGATAAATGCAGATTATAAAATTCTGTAAGGCAATTTTTCTCTCCCAGCGAGAAATAATGAACGGTGTATTTTAAAGCTCAATATTAACACAAACTGAAACTAATGTATTTTGGGAGTCGATATTATCCCTGCAGCTTTTGGCATGTAAACATGGACACCTGCTCATAAAGGACACCATTTATTTCAGAGCAAATACCTCTTTAGAGTGTACACCTGCCCATAACATACAGATCAGATACCTATTTAGAGTGTACACCTGCCCATAACAGACAGATTCTGAGTGCCTCTTTAGAGTGTACACCTGCCCATGACAGACAGATTCTGAGTGCCTCTTTAGAGTGTACACCTGCCCATGACAGACAGATTCTGAGTGCCTCTTTAGAGTGTACACCTGCCCATGACAGACAGATTCTGAGTCCCAATGGCAAAATACTTTACTCAAGTGAAAAAGATTTTCAACTACCTTTAATACGTTTTAGACTTGAAAAGAATCAGGACGCATGAATAAAGAATTTATACAGAATTATCAATAAAAGACTTAGAGTCATTTAATTAAGCTGTAAATAAATATAATTGTTACAGAGGTAACAATAAAGATTTGTATGAATTTTTCAATGATGTTGAGTCATATTTGTAGAAGATCATTCAGAAATTCAATTTTATATTTATTTATGTGTGTGTGTGTGTGTGTGTGTGTGTGTGTGTGTGTGTGTGTGTGTGTGTGTGTGTGTGTGTGTGTGTTGTGTGTGTGAAAGCATTGGACTTCAAGATCAGACTTGTGGAACTATCCACCCAGGAGGGAGAACAAGTTAGACATTTTTACCACAGAACAAAGCCTCTAAATATGTAAAAACACGGGGCGAAATTAATAATGCACTATACTCGCGTATAAATCGGCTCCAAATGCAAAAAACATATACCCTGATCTGCCGTCGCATAATGCGCCGGCAGATCAGGGTCTATGTTGTTTATTCTACTGATTAGTCCTTACAAATTGCATAGACACAGATCTGCCGGCGCATTATGCGACGGCAGATCTGGGTCTATGCAGTTTGCAGTTGGCATCAGTTATACGCTAGTATATACGGTAATGGAACGTTTATTTGACATATTACATACCAAATTTGGTCAGATAATACACGAAACTGATAACTGATAGGATTCAATAATTAATATTGCGCAAATATAGATATCAACTGCTCAAATAAAGCAAATACAGAGATTTGACTGATTGGGTTAAGAACAAAAAGGCTTGTATCAATGTGAAAAATAAAGATCGCAGATGTTTCTTTAATGCTGTAGAATTTGTTTTAAATACACCAGCTGAGTTTTTGTTCTATGACTAAGTTATCAAACTTTTCTGAATTACATCCTCCTCTCATTGCACATTATCAAACCAGCTTTTAAACTCATTCTGGGAGAATCAATTGTGAGATTTGCTAAGGTTCTATTGGCTGCTATGTCGATATAATCTCTAAAAATGTAGTCACGAAAGAAACAACTCTAATTTTGTATTTGTCATTAACCAGTTAGCAGCTGATTCTGAACTAATCGTATTTCACTGGAGGCAAATGTTTTCAAATTCATAATCCTGATTCCCTCCTTCTATCACTTTTCAGAGGCTTTTTGCAGGTGTTATATTAAATTTGAAATCCAGTGAAAGAACACAAGGATACAATGTACAGTAATATGTTAGCATTTGAAAGTCTAATGATATTCTAAACTTCTTTCCATATACCGTGAACTGTATAGCTTAGGTACCAGCATTTTGTTTATTAATCTCTCCTGATTGTAGCGTTCTCAATTTATCATTATTAATGTCTCGATCAACCCTATTTGTCCTAACGGAAACAGATAGCTCTAAATCTTTGTACGTAATGTAAATATTGTAGTCATTCAACCTGAAAAGACCATCACTTCCGTAGAATAATGTTACGTCTTCGACAAGTATTCTACCCTAATTGGTTACCACTGCATTGTTAGCATCTTTTTTTTACCTCCACATCAAACGACACGAAGAAAATACCAGGTACAGTCAATATATGTGGGGTTAGCTTTGGTATTGATATCTGTAAAGTTTGCTCAGGTTTCATGTTGCGTGGATTATATATGATACAATGATATGTCGGAATGAGGTATTTAATTCCGTGTGGTATCTTTTCCTGCTTGTGAGGAGTTATGTATTTACCGTACGTCATATTTATTGCGATACAAAAACGTTGTTCACTTGTAAGCAATAAAAACACCAGCACCCATCACAAGTGCAATGAATGCGTATTCGTATTTTACCTGTTCATCAGAAGGCTGATAGAAATCATTCAGTATTGACTGTCATATATATATATATATATATATATATATATATATATATATATATATATATATATATATATATATATATAAAGAGAGAGAGAGAGAGAGAGAGCGCAAAGGCATCAAGGTTGTTTAAGTACTGAGTAACAAAACCTTGTTATCTCATTCAAGAAGTAAAATGTGTTGGCTCTGTTTTTATTATAACTCTGCAGTTTATCTCAGTACTTTTTTCATGTTCTTATGATGCTAAATTATTTCTTCTTCAGATCCGTGGGGATCAAATAATATGACTAGATATTTGCATTGTGCAAATGCTAGACCGTTGGCTATTGTTTCTCCAGTCATCATTGCTGCTGCTGCTATATATATGCTATTGTGTTGTATATGAGTAAAACATTTTGATACTGCTGCCATGTTTGGTTGCACTTGATCCAGGTAATTCAGGACCTTTTAAACCAACGATTAAAACATTCTAATCTTCTAAATAATATGTACTTAACTGTTTTATTCTGTGAATATTAGATTATTTTTAAAGTCTATTCTCTGAGCAACACGTTGTGTGTTGTTTGTTTAGCTCTAATTCAATGAAAAGTCAAAATGAAACAAACCTTTAACTTAAAAGTTGCTAAAAATGGTAAACAAGCCAGATTTTTAATATTTGAATTATATATTGTTGTTAAGTATATTTTGTGTATAACTTGTATTCAGCACAACATGATGGAGCATGGTTAAATCAATCAGCAGCAGTTACTATGATTTGTTATTCAGCTTTAAAAATACAATATTTAATAAAGCATCATAAGGGTCATTAACACTACACTTTACGAAATATATTAAGCCTGTATGTACTACTATTGTATCATTGTGATTTTCCTGACTTGCAACCCAGGTACAACAGTGTACAAATCGGAAAGCAATATGCATAGTTAGTTCAGATTTTTCATCAAACTACTTTTTGTTATTATCAATTTCCTCTTTCAATATTTTAATTCTATCAAACAAAACCCATATTATTATACTCTTTTCCGTGTTCAGTTCAGTTTTGATTGCCTCTGTTATTTTGTTTATTTCTATTTCAACTGTATCAGTTCTACCACTTAATGCAAAAGTCTTTATCCATTTTAGTTTTAACTGCCTCTGTCTACAGTGTAAATTTTGTTTCAAATCATTTAAATCCTTTATCCCTGGATTCATTCTTTTGTTTATTCACCAATACTACTTTATACCACACCAATATTATTAACCAGTTCTCTGTCAGCATATTCATTTGTACCTATTTCAAATTGCTCAACCTCAGCATGCTACTTGTTAAATTCAGTAAATGTAAAATCTTTTCTAGTTTTGATTTTTTCACTCGGCTCTGTAATAGATAAATCGTAAGCTGTCTTTAGAGCTTGTATCATTCTTTCATACACGTTGTTTTTGTTTATTATTATCTTCTTTAATTTTGATTACATTTATTAAGTCATTTGTCTTTCACTACTATGACAGAGTAGTAGTATCGACAGTTATCTTTGGTTTCAAGTCGGTTGTTTTTATGCTAAATCATTAATTATCCTTTAATTTCTTGATAATTTTGTTGGTTTGCAGTATTCAAGTTATTACGTAAGTATTCCAGTTTAGAAGAGATGTTTTAATCTTTTCATTGTCAGTGTTCAAAGAATGTATATCTGTTAACCCTCTGTTCAACTAAATATTATTAAATATTAGATATATCATCTGCTCTTTCTCTTTATGTTTGCAATGTTTGAATAGCATTAGAAAATATGTAAATCGTCGTGTGACCAATTTCTTTGCCTCTAATTTGTTTTTCTGTTCTCGTCTATCTATTTTGGTAGTTCTAAGATCATGTTAGCTATTTCAGCATTAATCTTTTCAATAGTCGTTAATTCATTATCTACATTTTCTCCCCATGACTTAATATATTTCAAATTATAATACTCCAAAAGTCCTAAACCTTCGTTTATGCGTGTATGATATCTGACAATTCCAGAACATATTGTTTCAGGGTGTAACATACAGAGAACAAAGATAATTTGAGACAATTGTGTTATTTTTAAGTTAAGTATTTGTAGCCAAGGTTCCGTTTAAAGTCTTAAGTTGCACCCATTTAAGGTTTGGGTACTTTATGGTTTTATATGGAATAAGAAAATGTATGTCCTATCTATTTTCTTCTTCTATATTACTTGACTGTACAAAAAATTTCCTTATATAAGTTGGTTTTTCATCGTTTTCAATTAGTTTACATAAACGCCTTTACATTCTTTTTTGTTGTTTATATTAGTGTGTGCTAAAACATGTATAAACGTTTGCTGTAACTACGATGATCCCAATTGAAAATAATATCCTTTTATAAGAGTTTATAGCCGTAAGTATCTATGAAGATCTAAGAAGATAGTTCTAACGGAGAATCTACCTTTAAATTTGTCAAAACATGTTTTGGAACTATCTTCATTAATAAAATCATTAACCCAGATGATACGTTTCTGAAACTATATTTTGTTGAAAAACATTCATACCTCCTATCTTTATGTTAGAATTAAACCATGCAGATGTTTATAAAATCTATTCAAATGAATTAGCTTGAACTGATTGGTATAATTCTACGAAAGCGCCAAAAACACCTATCCAAAATAAATTTAAATTATTTTTTGATAGACTGAACAAAATCTGTTCCAAAACAGAAGAAATGATAAATATTTTGTACTGAAAGTTATATTGGACTTTTCTATTTAGAATTCCCAAACAACATTCTACTAAGCCATGTAAATTTTAAAGTATACATAAATTTAAAAAAGTATACCATGTTTAAACGTCCCTCGTGGTAGCCTTTTACTACAAGTTTTTCTTTTTACTTTATATTTTGTTTCACCATTCCAGTATTTAGTTCATTAAAGGGTTTGGTGACATTAATAAAATGTGAAATATTTGTTTAGATCGCAAGACGCTTTATCACTGCTGTCATTCCAGATAGTGTAAGAACGTGCTTTTTCCATTGTAAAAGGAAATTTTAAATTTTTCTAATTTTGTGGGATAGTTAAGAATTGGAATATTCTCTCAAATTGTCGAAACCTAATCCCCAAGAAAAAAATTAATGAAAATGCAAATCAAGTTTAGATTCAGGAGATAATTTCAATTTCCTGTGTACGCTGCTTCCAAACAAAGTTTCGTTTGGGTTTCTAGTTTTTGATTGTTTCGTTTGTTTTCTTAATATTAATGCTGAGACATGAGAATTTAAAATGCTGGTACGAATGACCTACAGCTAATTTCAAAGATTTTTCTGAAGTATCGAGAGTAAGGGATGTATCGTCTGCATAGTGAGAAATAACACGATGTATCGTCTGTATAGTGAGAAATAACACGATGTATCGTCTGCATAGTGAGAAATAACACGAGTTGTATCAGCAACATTTATTCCTTTAATGTTTATATTTTTCTTATCATATGACCTAATATATTTGGAAACAAAAGAAAGGTATATGGAAAGAGAGGGTTCACTTGTCTACATCCTCTTTGAATATTAAACAGTTTAGATACTTGTCCATGGATAGTTAATACATGCTTTGATATTAAACAGTTTAGATACTTGTCCATGGATAGTTAATACATGCTTTGATATTAAACAGTTTAGATACTTGTCCATGGATTGTTAATACATGCTTTGATATTAAACAGTTTAGATACTTGTCCATGGATAGTTAATACATGCTTTGATATTAAACAGCTTAGATACTTGTCTATGGATAGTTAATACATGCTTTGATATTAAAATTGTTAGAAAGTGTAATCCATTTTGATAACTGATTATATGGACGTATTATGCTGCTATCGTCATGGCAAGATATTTCTGTGGCATATGTGATGAAAACGACGTCTTTTACGTCAACAAAACGAGTTACCGATGGCAGTGAGTTGACATAACTATGTAGTCATGACACATGTTACATACTTAGGTTGTTATATTGTGGAAGGATGTAATTTAGGTAACATAATTATATAAATGTGTCATAATGTCAACATAATCATGTTAGCAGTTTACAATCGGTAATTCGTCTTGTGAAAGTAAAAGATGTGGTCTTTATTACGTATGCTATCGAAATATTTCGTCATGACAATGGTACATTAATACTTCTACGTTTTTATAAAATATAAAAACTTTACAAAAAAATATCACTTTATCCATGAACAACCATGCAGCAGAATTAAATGCTTTTTCCAAATCATGTAAACAAGCTGACCAGGAATTGTATGCTTTCTGGTGTAAAAAAAAAGCCAACTCATATAAATTCATAATATTTTCGCCATCTTATAACATTAAAAAAAACAACAAAGAACCGTTTGATCTTAAAGTATAATTTTAGGATGCAACTGTAATCATATTTGCTATACAAGCAGAAGCAATTTTATATGACACGTTTGGAAGTGAAATTGGTCTCCATTTTGTGATACACGGTTTAAGCTTGTCACCCATTGGTATACATATTATCACACTCTCTTTCTGTGTGGGAAATAATTCCCCAATGTCATATCCAAAATGTATAGCTTTCACCAAAAAGTAACAAATATCTTTCCCAAAAATAGTAAAAAATTCTACCATGAAAGCATCGGGTCCTGCGCTTTTCTCATTTTGCATTTTTCAGAGACTTTTAATGTTTGTTTTGTTTTGTTTTGTTTTTGTTTTTTTTTTTTGTTTTTTTTTTTTTGGGGGGGGGGGGGGGTTGGTACTAAGTAAGGGAAGATTTAGTTTCTTCCAGAATTTCTCTTGATTGCATTCATCATTTTACTAGTGTAGTTTCTGTTTATTAGATTACAGAAGTATCTGGTTACTTTTTCCCCCTCTTAAATCCATTTACCTCATGCCCAGACATTTACAAATCTTAGCAACGAAATGATATTTTACCATTTATATTGTCAGTTGGATTGGTAAAACAGGAAGAGTGGCGTCACCGTAGGTGCGGTATTATAGCTCTCTACTGTGTAGAAAGATTTGAACACTCTCCCAATGTGGAAGTTTTTCTCTTGCTACTTGTTTCCAATGTTCAAACAAGTTTACATCTGCTAAGTTGTTTTAAAACCTCGTTTTCTTTTATTTCTTCTCGTCTAAAAGTTTTTTTTAAACAATTTCTCTACGACCTGGATCTATGTATTTTTATTTATTTACCTGATTACTCATTATTGTTGATTTTATTGTCACTGATTGCTTTGCTTATGATCTTGTCAATAATGTTAAACTTATTCATAGCGGAAGGTACTATTTCGTTGTTTAAAACCTTTCTTGAAGATCCATTTATATTTGAAAGACTTTGCAAGAAATCCTATAAATGTTTAACTCAATCCGCTTAAAGTCAAGGGAACAACTACACCGGTAGCTATTACTGCAACACTGAATCCGTATGCAATTATTCCCGTACCACCTGAAACTGTAGCCATGCTAACCTTCCCTCACTCCAAATCTTTGGATGCTACTTTGTATCTCTTTCAATCTCCTCGATAGTACTTGATCTCTCTGACCAAATCATTTGTTTGCAATCAAAACTTAACGCCATTATACTATATTGGCAGTGTGGGATACAATAGTGGAGCACTTGGTTCTCTTTCTCCATATATATCTATATCTATATCTATCTATCTATCTATCTATCTATCTATCTATCTATATATATATATATATATATATATATATATATATATATATATATATATATATATATATATATATATATATATGAATAGAAAGCTAAGCTTAGACATGGGCGTGATAACAGATGTTACTGACTCGGTAGATATCGTGTTGTGCTTGCATTCTTTGCATAGGTTCCACGGGTTTAGATTGGCCTATTGTATCTTTTACATTTGTCTTTCGCTTGCGATTTAAAACAAAAATGTAGTCGCGCTTTTCACATACATCAGACATGTAATCCTCATTTATTCGGAAAATTTTTTATCTTGCAGTAACCTTTGAGCTATTAGGTAGTCATTTATTAACAGGCAAAAGGAAGCTGTAATAATCAGTTTAAAAAAACTTCATCGATATCCAGTTTGATGCTGGACCTTTTGTAAACTTGTATAGCTTTCAAAAGCATGCTATAGGTTGCTTTAAGAGTATAGTTTAATTTCACATGATAAATTGTGCTAATAGTATTTTTGTTTCAGTCGACATTTTAAATTAGGTATATGCTATTTATTATCCAAAAGTTCAAACATTTCTGGAACTGGGTTGTAAGACTGTGCCTCTGGTACATGTGTAGAGCACGATACAGGCACGGTTTTATCTTGTTGTACTTCATATCGGTTTTGTCGTTGTGCACTCAGGTCCATATCGCACTCTGGCACGATTTGGTTCATTGTTCTTTTTTAAAATTCAACATGTTTTACAACAAGAAACCTAAAACAGATCTAAACGTTGTCCATGTAACCGGCCAAATTCAATTCGAGGCGGTTTTTTGGATTTGTGAAGTTACTGCATTAATTTTGTCTTCTTCACATCACTAAAATCAATGTTAAAGTACGTAGACATTTTGAGAGGAAGCCAACCATGAAGTGTGATTCGGATTGAAGGTCGCTCGCTATGATGTCACACTGAAAGCTCCTGAAAGCTCCTCATATTGGAAGCAATGTGCCTTACCTGCACTGGTAATGGTTGGATCCGACATCGACATTTCTTATCCCAGTTTAGTATCCAGCCGCCATTATAAATATCCATAACGATCGATAATTAGCGTCTGATAGTTTTGTGATGACAACTAAAATACATATCACCCATCAACCAGGAATAAACAGATTTTGGTAAAACTATACGAGTATTGAATTTTTACAACAACAATTAATTATTTTATTTCAGATCAATACATGTGAATACATAATCGCGTTGACGTTCGCTATGACACCTATTGTAAACCTTCTCAAAAGTCATACTGTAGAAAACTATTTAAAAATGGAAGAAGGAGAACAAAGATAGATACAATGAATACATGAATATACACATAAAACAGATACCAAAATGATGATAATTTTATGTTAAATCACAGTACAAGTAGTAGAATTTTTTCTGCATTAGCACAAAACATTTGCTCTGATATACGACGCTGAAATGTTAGGTGCTCTATCAACTGACTTCTGCCGTGAATAACTAACCCTTACCAAACCGGAAAGTGTTAATGAAGATAATTTAGGCATAGATCATTTCAGACTACAATTAACGAATTTACGAAAGAATTCGAAGTGTAGAGATTCCGCCTGCAGTGACAAGATTATTCACTACGCAAAAGGAAAAAACAAATAAGGGGTTAAATAAATGCAATATAAGTTAGCAATTAAAATAAGAATCTCTGAAGTCTGATGCTGAAATGTATGAAAAACAGATGGAAGAGTTACACAAAAGACATCAGCAAAGAAACAGAAGCAACACAAAAGGTTAAATTTCAAAATAGTAAGAACTATGAGAAAGTGTTGAAAGTTAAAGAGAAAAATTAGTTAGATGCATAACATATATGGAGAGAAAAATTACAGAACATCTTGAGGAAAATCAGATCAAATGTTAGAGAACAATTATCATTAATTGAAAGCTAAAAGAATTGCTTAAAGAAATGGGTGTAACAATAGCTAATATATGTAAAACGAATGGAATAACTATATCAACTGTTGGTCTGTCTATCGCAAATTTTGTAAAAGGCTTAGTAAAATGTGGAGAAGGAACAAGTGGCTGTAGTGGTCTACAGGGGCAAATATGATTCGTTAATTGACAAAATAAAAAAGAAGAAAGCATTAATAGTTATCGGCAATTATTTTTTGAGTTAGCTACAAATGCAGCAGCATAAGACCTGATACTTTGATTTGTTCTCCAGTATTCAACAGTATGTGCTCCACAGTTATATTAACGTTTGTAAGAAGTTATCACAACAGCGGGTGTAGTATCCCCAAGACCTCGATGCACAGTTTATATTCTACTGTCCCATTATCAATCAAGTGGTTTTTTTTTGTTTTCTTTCTTGTTTTTCGTTTTATTTATCTTCAGTCACTCCGTAGTGAAATGTTAAAATAGTTACAGATCAAATTGAATTGTTTTATATCTATGGCATTGTTGTTTGTTTTGTTTTTTTTTTTTTTTTTTTCTTTTTTAATGCATCGTCAACAGGTGAAGGTATTTTACATTCAAACAGCAGTTTTGGTATCTGGAAATAAACATGACAATAGTATACTGATTTGACAAATTATGGTACATTTTTGTCTACTAAATACCAGTAGGAAATCCCACAACCTGATGTTGCCATCCACACTGCGTAGTTTAGTTGATTCTGCCAAACTATCAGGACACACTGTACTTTGTGTCTATTCATAAGCCAAATTTGTGTAAATTGTCCTTTTTTGTTCAAATACACTGAGCCCCTATTTATAGTTTTGTCCGAATTTCCCTCTCTAATTTTTTCATTCTCTTCACTGTAATAACATTTTAATATTGTTGATTTTACACACTCTGCACATCTTGCATTTGCAACATGTTGCAAAATCAAATATTGATTGTACCTGTCTATTCCTTGTTTGAAGATAAAATGCTAATAGTAGTCAAATGTATAAAGTGTACTGGTTTTTACTTCATTCATGTGGTGTAAAAACTCTTCCCAAATCAACTGATCTTGGTTAATTTTGTGGTAATTCTTTGCAATAGAAGGTTTTATCGATGTGTTAAAAATATACATGGTAAAGAATTTAATCCAGGAACAATGCACAAAAAATTATATTGGAATTAAATTCAAAATAAGTTTTAATGTCTCCATGATTGTACCAATATTTGTGTGATTTTCATTCCCTTTTATTTTATTCGAATTATCGTACACTAGCTTGTGCTCTTGTACATTGTATCTGTTTTTTTAGGGTTTTTTTTGGTAGACGTAGTTGGAATCATCATCGTATTTTTAAATATTGTCTCTTTTGATTTTTCCAGTAATGTACTTTATCACCCTGCTAGGACATGATATAAACTTTAGCCGCCTTATCGTGTTTTTCATGCGATCCAGTCTGTTATTCACCTATGCTGTCTATGAATGAACTTTTTCCTCTCTGATATTTCACATCTCATGCTTGTTTTAACTTCTTCATTTTTTATTGAATCGTTTTATCCACACCGGTTACATTCTATAAACTTGTCATTTTAAAAAAAATATTAAAAAATCCATGCTGCTTAATACTTCTGTCTATGTACTCCTCTTGAGTGATCTTCGATAGAGACATATATTTTTGGCACATCGTCTCCGTAGGAAAATTGTGTATTTCACAAACACGCCATTTTTAATGGCTAACATTTTCAGCCGCTCCCAAGTGTTAAACGATTTATCATGCCTTTTCCATTTCACTAGTACATACATATTACCGTTCATTTATTTGTTTTCTAAAACCTCTCTTCAAATCTTCTAATTTATAAACAACTGGATCCACTAAAATTACTTACCTAATTTTAAATAGTTCTTCAATAAAGTTAGGAAGTTAGCTCTTTTAAAAACGTGTTTTGTATTTAAAATTCTGAATGCTTCGCTAATTTAAAATTTATGCGATCTAAATGTATCAGTTGCCAAGTAACCGAATAGGTTGATCCATACTTTTGATATGTGCTCCTCCTTGCATGCAACAACCGGAGTCATGTCTATTGATTTATGATAAGTGTTATTGCAACTATCAATTGGCTTTGGTAAAACTTCAACCCATTTTCTGCTTTCATGTTGTGTGAAATACTTTCATATTCTCGTCTTTAGGGTGATGATAAACCTTTCCACTACATATGAGACTTTGATTAAGTAATTTGAGAAGTATTTAGTGTCTTATTCAACTTTCCTGTTGTACAATTATTTTCCATTATTAAAATGTACCTATTTTGGTTTATCTAAAAGCATCGTGTATATTATTTCCTCTTCGTTCCCTTTTTTCAGCTAATGAGTATTTCAATGAAATATCTATCATTTCAAAATGCATTTTATCTCTTGTTGCTTTTTTCATATGCTTGCATGACAACAAGATCTGCCTGCAACTGATCATTCACGTGACTCGCATAAACTCTTTTGTAGGGATTTTTTTTTCGCTTGCTTGTGCAGATCGTTCGGTTAATCATTCTTTAAATTCATTGTATTTTATTTTATATTTGTCCCGTTTAATGTGTTGGAGTACATCTGTTTTATGTTTCAAACCAACAATTAACATATGTGTTCTCTTGAATGCTATTTGTCAACAAAAGTAGCTTTTACCACACTTTCATCCTTTCCAAACTTAATAACAAATAGACATTATCTCTTATTGCTTTGATGTTAAACTCATGAAAACTTTATATCACACTGTTGCATTAAATAGTATGTTATAAATTGACCATAAGAAGTATATTTAGTAAGGTCACAGCATATAGGAAATATGATCATTGGCTTTTTGTTTTCATATAGCATGAAATTACATTTACACCTCTAAGTATAATAAAACTCCTGGATATCAAACTCTTTCTTGAAATGAACCCAGTAGCTACATACACAACATAAAGTACAAATATACACTGAATATGTGTAAATTAAAATATTTAAAAAAAAAAAAAAAAAAATAGAAACCAAGCAGCAACTGTTTAGTTTCAAATACGGGTGGCTAACTGCATTGAATTATTCTTGCGAAACAACATGGTATTCTTCCCAGCACTGTTGGAAGAAGTAACATACTTATGTATATGCACCGGAGAGTCATGGGATAACGAAATATTGAGAATTGCAAGAATTGTCTGCATTGAATTATTACACATTTCTTTGACCCTGTGAAAGTCCCCGCGTCGCCCATACTTGTCTGTACTTTACTCCTAAGTAATAAGTAGGTGCGTTCCTTGTTTGATACGGCTCCAAATTGCACTAGAAAATCACAGAATTTACTGGAATGTTCGATGGAGGGATACATAGTTTATAGTTATTGATGCGAGTTTAAGACATAACAGTAGCTTTGACCAATCCACCTTGTCACCCAAATTGCTGAGGGCATTAGCTGCCATCTTTGAAAATAATTTGTGATAATGTAGAAATTGTCACCGTACAAGGCACGAATGGCCTTTATGTAGTCCTAATAATCTCTCCCCTGATGGTATGCTTGACACATAATGCGCCTGTATTTGATAAAAGCAATATCTAATTCTATAATTGTAAGCGACCTGTCGAATTGTAGGTCTAGTGGGCCTGTCAGATGAAAGGATACACCATCTGCGCTGAGTTTTAAACTGAGGAAGGTCATAATTGCATGTCCTTACCTTCGATTGTTATACTGGAGATTGTCAACCTAGGTTTGTCGACATAATGACGTCAACCAAGTGAATTCTACTTGGCTGATAGTGAAGACTGTTCTGTTGATAACAAACCTGACTGGCTCATATATATTTATATTAGCTAAAGACTGCTGATTCTTGTTGTAGAAACAAAATTCTTAAAAACAAAAACATCAGATTAAATATTTCCTATTTCATCTTCTAACATAATTAATTAATGTCTTGATCGATACTAACTTCATTATATAAATTCTCACATATCAAAATTTTAATATTATACACATATAAACAATACGTATTCATTAAGCGGTAATTAAACCAATCAATCGAACTTTGCCTTCCTGGTGCTGTAATTAGAGCAATAAACAAAGTACTTTACATCATCTTACTCATATCTTTAAACAAAATAAAAATAAAAATATAGGCATTAATAACATTTAGAGCTCTAAAGTATTCGAGAATATTTTGTGAAAGATTATTTAGCTCAAAGAAATCGATTTGGTGCAGTAATTGCTATGTTTTGGTGCAACTTAGGTATTGCTGAAAATAATTTTTGGTTATCGCCCATTCTGATCAACCTAATCCAATACTTAATACATTTTCAATTATAAGTAAAACATAGATGTAATCTTCCACATTCTCCTCGTGGTAAAAAGGAGTATGTTTCCCTCGGAAGGTTTAGTAATCTAGAACAAAACCTATCATGTACCTTTTCAATAGTATATGAATATTCATACCCACAAATTTCAGCGACAAAAGTTAATACAGGTGTGATCATAGCATCGAATAGTTTGAAAACTTCTGCTACAGAAAATGTGCTTAACTTATTTTGAGTAATACTCAATGTATGTAGAGACTTGTTTGGTTGAATTGCGAGGTCTTGATATGCTTGTGTCTCAATTAGTTTAGGAGTGAATTATAATCCCATGTATTTTTACTCAGATACCGTTTGGATTTGTTTACCCTTATAATACCAGTTTTCGTTACTCCTCAAAAATCCACCGTTTCTGAATACAATAATTTTACTTTTATCTAAATTAACACACATTCCACTATTTCCCAAAAATGTCTCCACAATAATAATCTGCATTTATAACGAACCGACCGTATCAGCACAATTTGCAACATCATCACCATAGAACAGCGCAAAATGTTCAATACTTCTTGCGGAATAAAGATACCATTAAGACACTTTTGTAGGAGGTCTGATACTAAATCATTTATAAATAGATTGAACAGAAGAGGGCTTAATACGCAGCCTTGTCTGGTGCCAATGTTTCAGGTGACGAATTCTGTATATAGCCCTTTCATCTGCACACATGAACGTAGATTCTTGTACATCAGTAATTTTACATGATCAATCGAGTCTAAAGCCTTGGAAAAGTCTATAAAAAGACAATAAAAACAACCTCTTTTTTACTCAGACATTTTTTAACCATTGCTTGAAGCGAAACAATAGTATATATTGCTGAGTAGCCTTTTCGGAATCCCGCCTGGGCTTCTTCAGTTTTGTTATTAGCTTCGCACCACTGAATGATGCGTTTCAAATACTGGTAAATTTTTTATTCACGATATCAATGAGAGAAATACCCCTATGATTGTTAGGGTCATCTCTGTGTAATAAGAAGATAATGCTCTCGCCCCATTGTTTAGGGAAGTGCCCGGTGTAAAATATTTTGTTAAGTAATTTGACAAAATAAAGATATATACTTGGAGTCGTCTTTTCTTTCTTTTTTTTTTTTCTTTTTTTTTATCATTTCGGCTATTATTCCATTCGGCACACCAGACTTTCCTGATTTTAGAGGTTCGGATACCTTTAAGAACTTCAGCTTCAGAGATAGGACTTTCACAAATATTATCAGGAGTTTCAGTCATACAATCAAATTATGATTAGTTTCAGAGTCATTATGATACAGTAACCATCTGAAGTATTCATACCATTGATGACACGAGATCGTGTCGTCAGTGCAAGCTTTGCGTCCACGTGTTTGTTTAATCAGCTTCCAAAAATGTGAGACATCTGACCTTGATTCTATTAACTCTGTTTTCTTTTTACGCTTATAATTTTCTCTTTTCATGCGGATCACGTGTTTGAACCTATTTCTACTGATTTTATTATCCGTCAGATTTTGAATTAAACTATTAAATACAAATTTATGGAGAGAATACATTCTTTGCCTTTTTTAAAAGATCACATATGTTATCCCAGTTTTTATTTGTTATTTAAAAGATCACATTTGTTATCCCACCAAAAAGGTTGTATTTTCTTATCTTTGTTACACTGTAACAACATACACCGGGCTGACTTGTGATATATATAAATGTACAGCTTCATCGATCCCACGGGATAAAGAATGATTAAAATTAGATCGAAATTCAGAAAGTCCACGTTGAATGAATTAACAAATTGGTTCTTCTTTTTTTTTCATTCCATCTGTACCTGTCAAAGATTTTACTAGTATTCAATTCCTCCGATACGTGCATGTTTCTAATGTCGACAAGTGGAAAGTGAACTCACGTATGACAGGGAAGTGTACATATTCAATCACAAAAACAATTTCTAAATTTGAACAATATTTAAAGCGGTCGGTTGAAGCAATCATTTGCGATTCATGCGAAATTACCCTCTCGATCTTGGTGCGTTCTGCCATTTAGAATATGTATAGTGTATGTTTTACATATATCAATCAGTGAGATATCGAATGTATTGCAAACATTATCTTTTGATTTTCTGTCTATATCAAACTCATCAGACTCATAGAAAGCATTTTCTCCTAACATAAAATCAGCAACATCATTTTCTAAAAAGAAATCATTTAGACTACCAGTTCTTCAACTGAGGTCACCGGCCAAAAAAAGAAAGTTGGACCCATTCATCCGCATATCTATAAAACAAAAACTTACGTTTATGATTATTCTAACCTTCCAATAGAAATTTCAGACGCAAACACTGTACAGCTAATAATTGTAAGTATAAAAACGAATAGAAGTGAGAAGATATAATTTTCTTCGGTCATAAACATTCGAAATTGTTTAATCTTGTCACTGAAAATAACCTTCTATAACTAAATGTTCTTTTGCTATTTTTATATCGAATAATTTTATATGTTGGAGAAAAACATCACGTAAACGATGTAGCTATAACAATAAAGGGCCAATCCAAATATGTCTTACACAAACATCACTCTATATCAGAAGAAAAAAAAAAAAAAAAAAAAAAAAAAAAAACATGGTTCATGTGCCATTTTGGCAGCTCTATAGAAGGTTTCTCTTGCACCTGCACGATTGATGTATGTCTGTAAATTATGATGTCAAAGACAACGATATATTTTCTCTAAGCTAAATTGACATTTTTCCAATACTTTTGAATACCAGTGCCCTGAAGTTTAAAAACTAGTTTTCCAAACCATGTGTGAGCCAGAAAAAATATGACTATACCTTAAAACTTCCACAGCTGGGATCTGGGGAGCTAGATCTAGAGTGAAAGCGAAAAAAAAAAAAAAAAAAAAAAATCCGTTCCTAACAGAAGCCAAACTGTTAATCCCGAGACAGACATTGACTCAGTTTTTAGACAGGCAGAGCCGAAAAGAAAGCCTTCAAGGCCAATTTGCGTGAAGTTTTACTGCCAACAGATAATAAACAAACCACCTGAAGAGGCACGGCTTAACTGAAGCATTCCAACTAAACCCTTATATCGTAATTCTGAAATATTACACTTACAATTCAGGCATATTTCACACACAAGTTATATTATGTCTGAAATTCAAACCTTTAATGATTCTTTTCAATGCTTTTTATAGAAGTAGTAGTGAAAACATATGTCTGAGGCCACTTACCTAATTTTTGACCCATTTATTGGAGTCCTTCATTTTTTCGAAACTTTTCATAAAAACACATTTTAAAAAGGATTTTCATCTAAATTTGTATTGCTTAACTATTGTATTCGACATTTATGTCATTTTCCTAATTATGTGTTAGAGTTATTAAAATATTACACCAAAACACGTTATATAATCACTTTTCATCCAATATTTTATCTTTTACCTAATTTGTATGGATTTTAGTTCAATTTTGGTAAGATCTGAATGCAAGGCCTCACGTTGCTAAGCGTTAAATCCCCCCCCCCCTCAACAAAACATTTATAAAAAAACAAAGCACTGGGCGCCAAATTTTACACACAAAAAAACCACTAGACAACTCGTTATGGACCTTTACTTAAACTCCTCACCCCCAAAACGAGGCCACTAATCGGCGATATTTTATTTTTTTAAAAAAGGTCACTGGTCGTCAGTTTTTTTTTTTTTTTTTTTTTTTTAAATAGAAACCCAGGGCACCGGTTCATTTTTTTTTTTTTTTTTTTTTTTTTTTTACCAAATAAATACCCCCCTCCCCGCCAAAACACCAGGCCACTGGTGGGCAACATTTTTTTACAAAGAGGAAACTTACACAAACATCTTCACAGAAGGAACGAAAAAGAAAAAAAATAGAAAGTTTCGCAAGATTTTATTTTTTCGGCAAACCGGAATATCAATACTGTCATAAACCTGTAATTGGTTCATTTGCATGACTCTGACATAAGTCTTCTCTCCAAGGGCCTCGACATTTGTCCCAGGCAATTGTACTGTACTGGAATTGAAAGAAGACTTCAAGAGTTTTGCACGGAGAATGAGACACTGGAAAAATTTAGTGACTATGCTGGAGATCCCAGCGTCGTTACCAATGAGTTTCACAGATTCCGCCGAAAAAGCGATTATATTCCACCTCCTAGTAAAATTCCAGCTCTAGAGGCACTCTTGTCCGAGGTGGAAAATGACATAAATTCTCACGAACGTGGTCATACCAAAAAGAACAACTTAACCCGACAGGAAAGACAGTCACTGAAAAATCTGCGAGAAGGAAGATATTGTCAAGCCAGCAGACAAGAGGTCCTGTGTTGTTCTCATGAATACTTCTGACTATATCAATGAGGCGAATAGGCAACTTTTAGACGAGACATTTTATATATAAAAAAAAACTCACGACCCAACAGCTGAACACGCTGAAACTGTGTGTCAGACATTAAAAGACATGCATGACGCAGGATATATTGATGACAAAATACTATCTTACCTCCTACCAGTTGACCCCAAACCAGGGAGATTTTATTTACTCCCTTAAATACACAAAGAAGGGAACTCGGGTAGGCCAATCATTTCCAGAAACAACCATCCCACTGTAAAAAATGTCTGAATTCGTTGATTTTCACCTTCGGCCTTTTGTGGAAAAACTGCAGTCATATATCCAAGATAACACGGACTATCTCAACAAAACACCAAAAACCAACCTTCCAAATAACACTCTCCTCATCACCATGGATGTATGTTCTTAATACACCAACATCGCACACGAGGAAGGTATCATAGCTTGCAAGGAAGGATCTGATAGTCGACCTGATCCTTCCCCTCAAACGTTCTATTTGGTCAAACTTTTAAAACATGTTCTCAAGTTTAAGAATTTTATATTCAATAACCAACACTTCCTACAAGTTATTCGGACTGCATAAAATGAGACCTTTGTATGCCAATATTTGACACCTTTGTATGCCAATATTTGACACCTTTGTATGCCAATATTTGACACCTTTGCATGCCAATATTTGACACCTCTGTATGCCAATATTTGACACCTTTGTATGCCAATATTTGACACCTTTGTATGCCAATATTTGACACCTCTGTATGCCAATATTTGACACCTCTGTATGCCAATATTTGACACCTCTGTATGCCAATATTTGACACCTCTGTATGCCAATATTTGACACCTTTGTATGCCAATATTTGACACCTTTGTATGCCAATATTTGACACCTTTGTATGCCAATATTTTCATGGGAGGACTCGAGCAAAAGCTTCTCAACGAGGCACCCTATAGACCTTTAAGCTGATGTAGATTCATTTACGACATAGAATCGAAATGGATCGAAACGGGCGACAATTTCAAAATATTTTTTGAATTCGCCAATAACTTTCATCTTATGATTAAATTTATGTCGAAGTCATCAAACAGGTCCAGTGTCTTTTTAGATATTCAATCTACCCTTCTTGAGGGGAATATAGATACTGACCTGTATTCTAAACCAACTGACTCTCACCAGTATCTACTTCCGACCAGCTGTCACCCCCAGCACGTAATAAAAAATCTCCCTTACGGTATGTGCGTTCGGACCAAACGCATATGCTCAAATCCTGCCACCTTTGAAAAGAGACTCGGGGAGCTCAAGGGGCATAAAGAAGATACAAAAAGGCTACATTGAGGAGGCTATTAACAAAACTAGACTCCTCGACAGAGGAGCCCTCCTGAAATATAACACCAAGAAAACCAACAAGTGTGTCCCCTTCTTGGTAACTTTCCACCCCGATGCCCCGAACCTACAACATATCATTCGGTAGCATTGGAACCATATTGAATCGTCCGAACGTCTAAAAGGCTATATTTAAAGGCGTTCCAATGGTTGCGTACCGTAGACCTAAAAAAATCTGTCAAGGACGTGCCAATTATTATTTTTTAAATTATTTTATTTTATTGTCATTATTATTATTATTATTATTATTATTATTATTATTATTATTATTATTATTATTATTATTGTTGTTGTTGTTGTTGTTGTCCATTATCCCGCTACACAATTCTCTTGATATCTTTCCTTTAGAACCTCCATGCAATGCTCTACCGGGATATAGCTTCTTTAGCAAATCCTGTAAATAGCGTTGATTTTTCGTCATGCTGTGTTTCCGTCGTTTGTTCACAACATGGAATTAGGTCAGAAGATGTTGGTTCTCTATGTTCATACAAAACTAGATTTCAAACTAATTTTATAAACGGACAAGGCTAACAAAATTTCACCTAAATTTTGATTTAAATAAATTAGTACTATGGCACAAAATTTGCATGATACAAAAAAAAAAATCTGAAAGAAGTGAAATTACAGCCCTCTCTAATTCGTCTTTCAACTGGAAGAGCAATAAACAGAATCGCGAATGAGAAAGTCTCTGTGAGAAATATTCGCAATCTCACTGACTGCTCCCTGCCATTGCATGTGTACTCTTTGTTCCACTGCATTTAGTATCAAATTCATATGCTTCTGCGAAAAAAATATTAGCAAATGACCCTAACAGTAGTTCGCCAATGGCATTCTTTTTCCACAGATGATGTATGCATCTCTTGACCCCTCAGGCTTTGAAATCGAAAAAATTGGCCGAGAAATCAAATCCAATGGGAAAAGAAGCTTGCAAATGGACAATAAATCTTTGTAATAGGACAAAGACAGCCATATATAATGCAGTTCGGCTTACGGTACAATCCCCTGGCAAGAGAAAACCAGTGTCTCGGCGTTATTAATCCCCTAGGTCCTACACAGCTTTAAACATTTGACGTGAGATTAATTTATTGCTGAAAAAAATGTCTGTAAAAAAAATCAAACACACTGTAGAATTTATTATTCTATAACGAACGTATTTAGAAATGGATTTGGAGTTTATCTGTCTCATGTTTACACATATGATAATTCCGTAGTAGTTTTGCACCTTACAAAAACTTATGTACTTTATTATCAAATGTGCACAAATATATTAAAACACGTACAGAATTTACAAAACTAAAATCGTGAAATATAACAGAAACAGAATTTTATTAAGATCCACATTATATTCATTTTAGCACTGAACTGGTTTGTTTGGTTTATTTCTAAAAATATAAATACATCTTTATAAAACAAAGTCATATGATAAGTCAGCTCCCTCTAATCTGGAAAGAAAACATTTATCACACTTTCACGTATTTTCATTAAAACAGAAAGAAAATATGTTAGTGTTGTATAATTCAAAAGTGACATAAAATATCAGTCTTATATGATCAAGCGGGTTTTTGCTTCGTTTAACACGTGCATTTTTTGTCTTGGCATTGCACGGTTTGTTGGAATACATGGTGGACATTGCACGGGATGTTTGAGTACAGGTTTTAGCATGTTCGAAAAGCTTTTGTTCGTAAGTATTTGGTATGACTTTTTCGTAACTAATAATTTATCAACAACAGTAACGATTGTACACTGTGTGCAAACGTTTGATGGAAACTTTGAAACCTCGATCTCAAACTCTTCCCTTGTGACCTGGGAAACTTTTACCGGAAACTCCGAACAATTAAGCTCAACTTCTTTTATAGTGCCTTCGGAAACATTTGCACAAGGCAAATCGTGCATGATCAATTTATTTCAATACAAGAGTAATTAAATACGTACGTCACACTGTCACATGACTGGTCATTCGCATGTGTAAGCGGTGGTCAAAAACACAAAGATAACAGTGCTGACTACTGAGATAATTACTGTTATTTGTTGAAAATAATGAATAATGGTTGTGATTTCACTAACAAAATTATTGGTTAAAGCTTCCTTTAAAAAATTCGTAAATGTAACAGGGCACCCGGAGAAGGGGGCAACGTCGAGAACTTTTTTTTGAGAGAGAGAGAGAGAGAGAGAGAGAGAGAGAGAGAGAGAGAGAGAGAGAGAGAGAGAGAGGTCAGTCTTGGAATCATGACAATTTTCCTACAATATTATTCATTTCAGATATAAATTTAAATCAGTTTTTGGGGACAGTTGTCATGCAATTATCAAACTTACGATGTTAATTACTGGGGTTTTAAATACGATACTCCAAGTGAGATGGTTCGTGTAATATACATAACACCTTTCCCAAACCGTGATCTGAAATTATAAATTATGACTTGTGAAATTATCAAACTTCGGCTGTTAATTACTTACTAGGTTACAATTGGGGCTGTTAAATACTAGGCTTCATGTCAGATGGCTTCGTGTAATATAAATGACACCTAAAATACACACGCATTTACTGAATACACGAGACTCTTTTGAAATGACATAAAGTCGATTAATTATTTGAAATCCAGTTGTTAACTATTGTACAAAAGGTTTGCGCGTCTTTTATGTGAAGAAAATGACTAAGAAAGACATAAATTGTCCTCTTTGTGGTGATTCTAACAAGATTTTGACTCGCAAGTCAGTGATAAACATAAATATAAGCGAACCATTTTTTAATGAAAACGAAACTAGGTGTCAACGGTAGTGAAATATACTAAACGGAATTATGCACATAATTTAAGCAATGTTGTATAACACAAAGTAAGTTTTATTGGTACTGTCATGACCATCATGCATATTGTGCACAGGTCCTCCACCGTCGTCACAAGCTCGCGCGAGCGTATTGGTCTGTGTACAGAAAGTCGCTCGGCTGTTTCCGTTGAGGTCGCATATTGGTGGTAATTAAATAACCATATCTCTTGATCCGTTGATTGAATGTACGTCAAATCTTCGCAGTGCACGTGAAATATCCAACAAATATGATTCCTGTTTGTAGTATATAGTATTCAGGTCTACCTTTAATGTCTAATACTTTTACTTCAAATTTCAGGCCAAAAGTGAAAAACTTCGCAAGCATGGAAACAATTCCAAAGAGTATAGCCCAATAGTTATTCTCGAGCGCTGCAAATAACATTTTTAGTGAACATTTGGCAATATTTGCGAAACAGGCTTTTTCATTGTATCTTGTGCCTTATTAGTAGTAATGGGGTCACGGTAGCCTCAAATGGGCCGTTATGGCCTCAGTGGGAATTAACAATATGGCCACCATTTTGGCAGGGTCGTTGATACCTCAATGGAAATTCCATGTTAAATATCCATAGGATTAACATTGGATGTCTGTATGTTCTCAATGAAAAATGTAATGTTAAAAAATGTCCATATGTTTAATAGCGTAGGACTTTTGGGGTTAAATTTGAAATAGAATGTTAAAAGTGGCCATAGGGGACAAGGGGAATTTAACATTTACATGATTGACCAATACCCATCCTGACTGTCAAACACATAGTCTTACTGACTAATACTCACACGTACTGACCAACATACCGTCTTACTGACCAGAACCCCACTCTACTCACCAACACATAGTATTATTAAGTAGTACCCACATCTACTGACCAGCACATACACCTACACTCACACCTCCTGATAAACACGCAGTCTTAGTGACCAGTACCTACACCTAATGACCAACACAGTCTTACTGACCAGCACCCCACATGTACTAACCAACATAAACGACTACTGACCAATATACAGTCTTGCTGACCAGCACCCACACCTACTCATCATTACCTGCACCTATTGACCAACACTCATACCTACAAACAGATGTGTAAGGGTAGGATGTAAAGTAAGGAGGTAAAGTAATGAGGATTAACACTTAATTTTAGACAGATACTCTCACTTTGCCAAACTAAACAGAGTAAGGAAGTACCTTGGACAGAATGCTGCCTAGTGGTGTATTGTTTAGTAAGCGTGGGTGTTGGTGAGTAGATACAGGTGCTCGTCAGTCAAACTGTGTGTTGGTTAGTAGATGTGGGTTTTGGTAAGTAACACTGGGTATTGGTCAGTAGGCGTTGGCGTGGGTGTTGGTGAGTAGATGGGGGTACTGGTCAGTAAGACGGTGTGTTGGTCACTAAGTGTGAGTGTTGGTCTGGAAAACTGTGTTGGTCAGTCATAATGGGGATTGGTCAATCATGTCAATGTTAAATATCCCTTGTCCTCAAAGCTGCATAATATTAATCCTATGGATCTTTTCAACATTACATTTCCCCTTGACCCTAGAAGGTCCCACCATAATAAACCCAAAGATGTTTCTAATAATACATATCCTGTTAGATGCTATAACAACTCACCTTATTTAATATATGGACATTTTTAACATTAAATTTCCCACTGAGGCCATTCAGGCCGCCAATATTAATCCTATGGTTATTTTAACGTGGAATTCTCACTGAAGCCATAATGGACCTTGTCAAAATGGCAGCCGAAATAGTAATTCCCATTGATGCCATGACGGCCTATTTGAGGCTACGGTCACCCCCTATACGACTCTTATCATTATATCTTCTGCCAGGTTTCTCAAATACTGTACAAAGATATAAAAAGGTAAATGCATAGGTATATGTTATTAAACATTAAAGATACATAAGCTATGTCTCAAAACGTTTAATCCTGAATTACCCTTTGTCACATCTGCTTCTGCATTGACATAAAAAAACATTTTTGTGTTTTCTTTTCGTTGCTTTCTTTCTAGCAACATTAAATAAAGGAAAGGTTTGTATCCGAGTGAGATTGTGTCAAATCAGTGTTCCATTTTGTATGATTCGTGAATTTTACATCTAAAAATTGCAATGGAAATTATCAGAACATTATAAATCGTTCACATGCATCTAATACCAATAAAAAAGAAGGAATATCCTTTCGACTGACCCATGGAACTACAGAAACTTACTGACCCATGGAACTAAAGAAAATGACTGACCCATGGAACTACAGAAACTGACTGACCCATGGAACTACAGAAACTGACTGACCCATAGAACTACAGAAACTGACTGACCCATGGAACTACAGAAACTGACTGTGACCCATGGAACTACAGAAACTGACTGTGACCCATGGAACTACAGAAACTGACTGACCCATGGAACTACAGAAACTGACTGTGACCCATAGAACTACAGAAACTGACTGACCCATGGAACTACAGAAACTGACTGACCCATGGAACTACAGAAACTGACTGACCCATGGAACTACAGAAACTGACTGTGACCCATGGAACTACAGAAACTGACTGACCCATAGAACTACAGAAACTGACTGACCCATGGAACTACAGAAACTGACTGATCCATAGAACTACAGAAACTGACTGTGACCCATAGAACTACAGAAACTGACTGTGACCCATGGAACTACAGAAACTGACTGACCCATGGAACTACAGAAACTGACTGACCCATGGAACTACAGAAACTGACTGACCCATGGAACTACAGAAACTGACTGTGACCCATGGAACTACAGAAACTGACTGACCCATGGAACTACAGAAACTGACTGACCCATGGAACTACATAAACTGACTGACCCATGGAACTACATAAACTGACTGTGACCCATGGAACTACAGAAACTTACTGACCCATGGAACTACAGAAACTGACTGTGACCCATGGAACTACAGAAACTTACTGACCCATAGAACTACAGAAACTGACTGACCCATGGAACTACAGAAACTGACTGATCCATGGAACTACAGAAACTGACTGACCCATGGAACTACAGAAACTGACTGACCCATGGAACTACAGAAACTGACTGTGACCCATGGAACTACAGAAACTGACTGTGACCCATGGAACTACAGAAACTGACTGTGACCCATGGAACTACAGAAACTGACTGACCCATGGAACTACAGAAACTGACTGACCCATAGAACTACAGAAACTGACCGACCCATGGAACTACAGAAACTGACTGATCCATGGAACTACAGAAACTGACTGACCCATGGAACTACAGAAACTGACTGACCCATGGAACTACAGAAACTGACTGTGACCCATGGAACTACAGAAACTGACTGACCCATGGAACTACAGAAACTGACTGACCCATGGAACTACAGAAACTGACTGACCCATGGAACTACAGAAACTGACTGACCCATGGAACTACAGAAACTGACTGTGACCCATGGAACTACAGAAACTGACTGTGACCCATGGAACTACAGAAACTGACTGACCCATGGAAATACAGAAACTGACTGTGACCCATTTAACTACAGAAACTGACTGACCCATGGAACTACAGAAACTTACTGACCCATGGAACTACAGAAACTGACTGACCCATGGAACTACAGAAAATGACTGTGACCCATGGAACTACAGAAACTGACTGTGACCCATGGAACTACAGAAACTGACTGTGACCCATTTAACTACAGAAACTGACTGACCCATGGAACTACAGAAACTGACTGACCCATGGAACTACAGAAACTGACTGACCCATGGAACTACAGAAACTGACTGACCCATGGAACTACAGAAACTGACTGTGACCCATGGAACTACAGAAACTGACTGTGACCCATAGAACTACAGAAACTGACTGTGACCCATTTAACTACAGAAACTGACTGACCCATAGAACTACAGAAACTGACTGACCCATGGAACTACAGAAACTGACTGTGACCCATGGAACTACAGAAACTGACTGACCCATGGAACTACAGAAACTGACTGTGACCCATGGAACTACAGAAACTGACTGTGACCCATTTAACTACAGAAACTGACTGACCCATGGAACTACAGAAACTGACTGACCCATAGAACTACAGAAACTGACTGACCCATGGAACTACAGAAACTGACTGACCCATAGAACTACAGAAACTGACTGACCCATGGAACTACAGAAACTTACTGACCCATGGAACTACAGAAACTGACTGTGACCCATGGAACTACAGAAACTTACTGTGACCCATGGAACTACAGAAACTGACTGTGACCCATTTAACTACAGAAACTGACTGTGACCCATTTAACTACAGAAACTGACTGACCCATGGAACTACAGAAACTGACTGACCCATAGAACTACAGAAACTGACTGACCCATGGAACTACAGAAACTTACTGACCCATGGAACTACAGAAACTGACCGACCCATGGAACTACAGAAACTGACTGACCCATGGAACTACAGAAACTGACTGACCCATGGAACTACAGAAACTGACCGACCCATGGAACTACAGAAACTGACTGACCCATGGAACTACAGAAACTGACTGACCCATGGAACTACAGAAACTGACTGACCCATAGAACTACAGAAACTGACTGACCCATAGAACTACAGAAACTGACTGACCCATGGAACTACAGAAACTGACTGACCCATGGAACTACAGAAACTGACCGACCCATGGAACTACAGAAACTGACTGTGACCCATGGAACTACAGAAACTGACTGTGACCCATAGAACTACAGAAACTGACTGTGACCCATGGAACTACAGAAACTTACTGTGACCCATGGAACTACAGAAACTGACTGACCCATGGAACTACAGAAACTGACTGACCCATGGAACTACAGAAACTGACTGACCCATGGAACTACAGAAACTGACTGACCCATGGAACTACAGAAACTGACTGATCCATGGAACTACAGAAACTGACTGTGACCCATAGAACTACAGAAACTGACTGTGACCCATGGAACTACAGAAACTGACTGACCCATGGAACTACAGAAACTGACTGACCCATGGAACTACAGAAACTGACTGACCCATGGAACTACAGAAACTGACTGACCCATGGAACTACAGAAACTGACTGATCCATGGAACTACAGAAACTGACTGTGACCCATGGAACTACAGAAACTTACTGACCCATGGAACTACAGAAACTTACTGATCCATGGAACTACATAAACTGACTGTGACCCATGGAACTACAGAAACTTACTGACCCATAGAACTACAGAAACTGACTGACCCATGGAACTACAGAAACTGACTGATCCATGGAACTACAGAAACTGACTGACCCATGGAACTACAGAAACTGACTGTGACCCATGGAACTACAGAAACTGACTGTGACCCATGGAACTACAGAAACTTACTGACCCATGGAACTACAGAAACTTACTGACCCATGGAACTACAGAAACTGACTGATCCATGGAACTACAGAAACTGACCGACCCATGGAACTACAGAAACTGACTGACCCATGGAACTACAGAAACTGACTGACCCATAGAACTACAGAAACTGACCGACCCATGGAACTACAGAAACTGACTGATCCATGGAACTACAGAAACTGACTGACCCATGGAACTACAGAAACTGACTGACCCATGGAACTACAGAAACTGACTGTGACCCATGGAACTACAGAAACTGACTGACCCATGGAACTACAGAAACTGACTGACCCATGGAACTACAGAAACTGACTGACCCATGGAACTACAGAAACTGACTGACCCATGGAACTACAGAAACTGACTGACCCATGGAACTACAGAAACTGACTGTGACCCATGGAACTACAGAAACTGACTGACCCATGGAACTACAGAAACTGACTGACCCATGGAACTACAGAAACTGACTGACCCATGGAACTACAGAAACTGACTGATCCATGGAACTACAGAAACTGACTGTGACCCATTTAACTACAGAAACTGACTGACCCATGGAACTACAGAAACTGACTGTGACCCATGGAACTACAGAAACTGACTGACCCATGGAAATACAGAAACTGACTGTGACCCATTTAACTACAGAAACTGACTGACCCATGGAACTACAGAAACTTACTGACCCATGGAACTACAGAAACTGACTGACCCATGGAACTACAGAAAATGACTGTGACCCATGGAACTACAGAAACTGACTGTGACCCATGGAACTACAGAAACTGACTGTGACCCATTTAACTACAGAAACTGACTGACCCATGGAACTACAGAAACTGACTGACCCATGGAACTACAGAAACTGACTGACCCATGGAACTACAGAAACTGACTGACCCATGGAACTACAGAAACTGACTGTGACCCATGGAACTACAGAAACTGACTGTGACCCATAGAACTACAGAAACTGACTGTGACCCATTTAACTACAGAAACTGACTGACCCATAGAACTACAGAAACTGACTGACCCATGGAACTACAGAAACTGACTGTGACCCATGGAACTACAGAAACTGACTGACCCATGGAACTACAGAAACTGACTGTGACCCATGGAACTACAGAAACTGACTGTGACCCATTTAACTACAGAAACTGACTGACCCATGGAACTACAGAAACTGACTGACCCATAGAACTACAGAAACTGACTGACCCATGGAACTACAGAAACTGACTGACCCATAGAACTACAGAAACTGACTGACCCATGGAACTACAGAAACTTACTGACCCATGGAACTACAGAAACTGACTGTGACCCATGGAACTACAGAAACTTACTGTGACCCATGGAACTACAGAAACTGACTGTGACCCATTTAACTACAGAAACTGACTGTGACCCATTTAACTACAGAAACTGACTGACCCATGGAACTACAGAAACTGACTGACCCATAGAACTACAGAAACTGACTGACCCATGGAACTACAGAAACTTACTGACCCATGGAACTACAGAAACTGACCGACCCATGGAACTACAGAAACTGACTGACCCATGGAACTACAGAAACTGACTGACCCATGGAACTACAGAAACTGACCGACCCATGGAACTACAGAAACTGACTGACCCATGGAACTACAGAAACTGACTGACCCATGGAACTACAGAAACTGACTGACCCATAGAACTACAGAAACTGACTGACCCATAGAACTACAGAAACTGACTGACCCATGGAACTACAGAAACTGACTGACCCATGGAACTACAGAAACTGACCGACCCATGGAACTACAGAAACTGACTGTGACCCATGGAACTACAGAAACTGACTGTGACCCATGGAACTACAGAAACTGACTGTGACCCATAGAACTACAGAAACTGACTGTGACCCATGGAACTACAGAAACTTACTGTGACCCATGGAACTACAGAAACTGACTGTGACCCATTTAACTACAGAAACTGACTGTGACCCATTTAACTACAGAAACTGACTGACCCATGGAACTACAGAAACTGACTGACCCATAGAACTACAGAAACTGACTGACCCATGGAACTACAGAAACTTACTGACCCATGGAACTACAGAAACTGACCGACCCATGGAACTACAGAAACTGACTGACCCATGGAACTACAGAAACTGACTGACCCATGGAACTACAGAAACTGACTGACCCATGGAACTACAGAAACTGACTGACCCATAGAACTACAGAAACTGACTGTGACCCATAGAACTACAGAAACTGACTGTGACCCATAGAACTACAGAAACTGACTGTGACCCATGGAACTACAGAAACTTACTGTGACCCATGGAACTACAGAAACTGACTGTGACCCATTTAACTACAGAAACTGACTGTGACCCATTTAACTACAGAAACTGACTGACCCATGGAACTACAGAAACTGACTGACCCATAGAACTACAGAAACTGACTGACCCATGGAACTACAGAAACTTACTGACCCATGGAACTACAGAAACTGACCGACCCATGGAACTACAGAAACTGACTGACCCATGGAACTACAGAAACTGACTGACCCATGGAACTACAGAAACTGACCGACCCATGGAACTACAGAAACTGACTGACCCATGGAACTACAGAAACTGACTGACCCATGGAACTACAGAAACTGACTGACCCATAGAACTACAGAAACTGACTGTGACCCATAGAACTACAGAAACTGACTGACCCATAGAACTACAGAAACTGACTGATCCATGGAACTACAGAAACTGACTGACCCATAGAACTACAGAAACTGACTGACCCATAGAACTACAGAAACTGACTGACCCATAGAACTACAGAAACTGACTGTGACCCATAGAACTACAGAAACTGACTGTGACCCATAGAACTACAGAAACTGACTGTGACCCATGGAACTACAGAAACTGACTGACCCATAGAACTACAGAAACTGAGATAGTGCCTACCAACATTTTCGTCCTACCGCAGTCTTAATCCTCGTACCTGAGATAAAACTCGCGCAAAGGCTTCAGACAATCACTGCTCTCCGCTACCAAATTTACGCGATGCAATGGAGACATGCTTGCGCTTTTTCTGTATACTGATGAAGGGCTGGAAGTGGGGGGAGTGGGGAGCGAAGCGAGAGAGAGAGAGAGAGAGAGAGAGAGAGAGAGAGAGAGACGGGAGGGGTGCGAGGCTTTTAAGGTAAAGAGGTTCAGAGATACCGACATTCCATCTTGAGAGAGAGATGAGATGACGATGAGACAAATTATAGGATCAAGTTTTCTTATTTTCTGGGTGAGGGGATGTGTCAGGATAGCTAAAATCAGATCTACCATCAGCACTATGGGAAGATGCATACATAGAGGATATCTACGTTTTTAGAGTAGACATAAAGAAATAGTTCACGAGTTAAGTTGGAAACATTGCTTTGTCAAGAGTGACAATACCAAATGTTTCCACATGTTTCCACTTTACGAGTGAACTATTTTCTTATATCTACTAAAAAAAAAGAAGAAAAAAAAACCGTGATTTTTTTATTATATAGATTTTTAAAGGCAAAAACCGTCAATTTGCATGGATTTTGTATTTGATTCTGTTACAATACGATTAACTGCTGTATTACAACATCGATAAAAAGAAGTTCTGAAATTTACAATAATTTTAGGACAGAACCATTTGCAAATTTAGCTTGAAATAATGCTTCAAATTGTGTTTTTTTTTTGGTCAAATTAACGACTGTTTTCAAACGAAAATGAAGATATTTTGGATACAGTGGATGTTGTTGGGGTGGTAGAACAGTAGAAACATAGCAGCGGTCGCGTCAGTCAGATTTCAGAGCGTAACATTTTTAAACAAAAGATTTCAATGATTGTGAGTTTACTTGTATGAATTTTCGTTCTTTGTTTTGTTCATTTCTGCATTCAAACGTGACGTTTTGGCCATGGCAAGCTTGCAGTTTAGTTCGGTAACAGACGCTGCATCCAAATTTTGATTGTCACTTAATTTAAGTTTGCAATCAACACTCATCAATGCCCCATTTCTCCATCATTTTCACACATGATTATGATTGTGTTGAGGGTTAGGATCGCTACTTCAAAAATGTTGGTACTATCTTTAACCAAGCGTTTTTCCTAAATAAATGTGTCCGTTTGTCGTAGAATGTAAAAGGCATACGATACTGAAAGAGTGACAGAATATAGAAACAGTTCATATAAGTTCGGTCACTAATAATTTGCAGGATTCATGTGAAAAACTAATTTTAAAAAAAATATTTCTTGTAGCTTACTTGTTATTGTTTGGAGTACGTTTTAAGGAATTTTTTTATGGCGCCTCCTAATTGATTAAAAAAATGTATACATGAAAGCGGGTCTACAGTCTTGACACATTATAAGATCTGTTCATCCTGAGAGATGGAGAGAGTCAGAAAGAGAGAAAGAGAGATATACCAAAAAAATGGTATCGCCACTGTGGCAATATAAATTTTCTACATCTGATATTTTTCAATATCTCATTATGAAATATATAACAAAGAGCAAACACAATAACATCATATAGTTAAAGTCTAAGTCACCAAATCTTGCTCTCTTAATCTTACATTCAAGCAATCCAGTTTTTGTGCTGTTTTCATTGAACTCAGCCGTTTCTCTCTGAGTATCTTTCATGACTTTGTTATGTATAATTCTATCTTCATCAGCTCCATTAGAACCAAATAATTTGTACAGATAGTTGCTTCCTGCAAATACTAGACCATTAGCTATTACTCCTCTGATAGTTATTCATGATGTTGCCATGTGTTACTTATTTTAGGAAATCATTCTATTCAAGAGTAAAACAAATGCTGATACAGCTGTCGGTTTTTATTTTTTACTTCCTGAAAGCATGGATACCTCTCTGATTTTCAGCGTGATATTAAAACACTGTCCTCTTCTAAATAGTATGTACGTTTTTCGTTTACACCATAAAGAAGAGGTTTGGATAATTATTAAAAGTTCAAGGAGTGCGCAAAACGGTGATTGTTTACCTCAGATTCAATATAAAAATCAGTATCACAGTGATCTGGTGTTTTTCTTTTTAAATAGCAGTTGATAAAAATTGTGTAATAGACTGATTTTAATTATTTGAATGTGTTTTGCTTTCTAAATAGCAGTTGATAAAAATTGTGTAATAGACTGATTTTAATTATTTGAATGTGTTTTACTTTCTAAATAGCAGTTGATAAAAATGGTGTAGTAGACTGATTTTAATTATTTGAATGTGTTTTGCTTTCTAAATAGCAGTTGATAAAACTGTGTAATAGACTGATTTAAATTATTTGAATGTGTTTTGCTTTCTAAATAGCAGTTGATAAAACTGTGTAATAGACTGATTTTAATTATTTGAATGTGTTTTGCTTTCTAAATAACAGTTGATAAAAATTGTGTAATAGACTGATTTTAATTATTTGAATGTGTTTTGCTTTCTAAATAGCAGTTGATAAAAATTGTGAAATAGACTGATTTTAATTATTTGCATGGCATAATGTTGTGAAGCATTTATTGTGTGGAACTTGTATGCAGCACAACGTGTTGGAGCCTTAATAAGTCTGTAAGTAGCAGATCACATTTGAGCTGGTTTTTCAGCATTAAAGATTTCTAAGATCCCTTTCATTCTTTGTTCCGTTGCTTGTTTTTACGTAACAATCCAAATTAACCTTTTTCTATTCTCATTTATTCCAATACCACGAGAAGATTTCCTGACTCGGCATAATCCAAAAGTTGTACAGCAATACAAATCCAGACACTAATTTTTAGTTTTTCCTGAAACTCATTTTTGTTATTATCAATTTCCGTTTTTAATTCAACCTTACTAACACCAAATGCAACAATTTGTATGCCCAATTCCGTGTTCTATTCAGTTTTGAATGTATCTATGTTGTCGTCTATTTCGGTTTCTACTGTATCATTTCTACCACTTAATGCGGATCGTTTTATTTATTCATTTTTTAAATCATCTGTTTCTGTTGAAAGCTATTGTTTCGAATCATTTAAATCGATTAGCACACATTTTATCTTTGTATATATTTCGTCAATACTGCCATGTACCACAACAATATTATTAACCACTTCTCCATCAACATATAACATAGTATCTGTTTTTCTGTTTAACCTGAGGATGTATTTTGTTGTAAAGTTCAGTAAATGTAACAACTTTCATAGTTTTGATCTTATCACACATATCTGTAATAGATAAATCGTAAATTATTATCATAACTTTTATCATGCTTTCATTGACATTTATTTTCTTTTTGACTTCATCCATATTGTTTGATTCAATTATTCTTTTCTGCAACTCTGACAGAGTATTTGTGTTGGCAGTTCTCTTTTTGTTGAGTAAGCAAGTTTTGTTCTAACACATCCCTTAGCTTTACATTGTTTGACAGTTCAATTTGATTTCATTATTCTCTCTCCGTGTAACAGTTCAGATTGTAAAGTGTTATAGTCTTTCAGTGATTTCTTTAGCTCCGTCATATCACACCGCAAAGCATCTATTTGGTGTATTATCCTGTTTTCAATTGATTGTTAACATTGTTGAATGTTTGATATTCATCTGAATTTCCTCTTACTGCTTGCAAGACTTGTACTGCACGAGACATTGCTTTGAATCGTTGTTTAAACAAGTCTTGAGCATGTACAATCTTTTTAAAATTCTTATGAGTATGTTCTCTAAGACTTTGTTAGCTCTTTCAGTACCACCATACCTGATAATTACTTGTCAACTTGTTCGAAGCATGGCTTAATAGCTATCAAATTATTATCCTTCAACACCCTATGAATTTGAGTATCAACAAATCGGCTAGTAGCTGCATCAGTTAATTCAACAGGACCATGTACGGCTAGTAGCTGCATCAGTTAATTCAACAGGACCATGTACGGCTAGTAGCTGCATCAGTTAATTCAACAGGACCATGTCCATTTTTCATATGATTATTATTGTGATTTAAGTCAGTGTTAATTGTCTGACATATTGTTACATCTTTCTGCTATGCGTTCTCTCAAAGTTCAAAGGAAAACCGAATGTCATTAGGACCTCTCAGAGATATTTATGTCAACATTTTATTATTTATATAACGTGAAATACATATGTTACCCTAGGAATACTGTGAAAATCTATCACTTTTCCACCTTCTACGTCTGCTAAAATTTAATTTGTTAATGGTATCCCTTTTAAATTGTTTGTAACGACCATTAATATTGTCTGAAATAAAGCCACGGTGAAAAACATACTTAATAGACAAAGGCTCTAACAAATTTGAATAGTTACTATTTAAAAAGTTGTTTCTTTTACTGATTTGATCAAGGTAATTGCATATATAGTTCCCTCGCTATTGATTCCTAGCAACTTGGCATTGTAGCTGGTGAAATATGTTGTGTACTTGTAACTCAGTGATTTTAACTTTTGAGTTGTGTTGCAAACATTCAACAAATATACTTTCTTCGTCGTCATCATTTTAGGTCATTCCCTCGTTGACTTTATTCATGAATAACTCGAGGTTGTAAAATCCATGAGATGAGTTTGTCTAATATGACACAAAAATGGAAAGAAAAATGTTTCTGGAAAGTTAGGAGTCCTAATCAGGTTAAATGTCACTCTGTCTCTGTAGATAGGTAATACAGTTGGCAAATGGATTGATGGAGGACAGATGGATAGATGGATGAATAGGTGTGTGTAGGTAGGTAGATAGGTAGGTATAAACAAAGAAAATGAGCAGGTTGAAACATAAGGAACAATAAGGAGAGTATTCTCCTAAAATAGTGTGGAAGATGTCACTTACATTTAATAGTGGTAACCATAGCCAACATAAAGAATGATAAACAGATCATTATATTTAATCAAGAGTTAGAGTAGATGATAACAAAATCATACAGGGTGAATTTTCTCATACATATAACATGAACTCAAGGTTAGGACGGAATTTATGTCACTAATTAAAGATACAAAACAAGTTTAGTTCACTAGTTAAAGTTGCATAACAAGTTTATGTCACTACTTAAAGTTGCATAACAGGTGTAAGAAATTCATGATTTAAGATAAATGAGATGTATTGTATATCTATATTTATCTCTCACTGATTTAATCTTCTATAAAATATCAACATTAATGTATGTTGCCTGCATGATGAATACATAAAATCAAATGTTCCTAGAATATTTATATACAATAAGGTACTTGGAAATTAATTGTATTAGAAAATACACTGAAAACTGTAATTACCCAGCATCGAATATCAAATATTAAAGGCTTTTTTGATACATTAAAGTGAAAAATTATTTTAATGTAACTAAAGATAAATTTTTGCATACCAGTTGATCTGGAGAATAAAGATGAGTGATGTAAACAACTAAAAATACACATAAAAGTTCTTTAAGAGATGTGGTTGAAAGAAAAATGATTAATTTAGGATACAAAGCAGTGAAAAAAGTAGAAAACAGCAAAAGCATTCACACATTATAAAAAGATCTGATGCAAGATAAAAAATATGAAACAATAAAAAATAAAAAAACTGAAAATAGAAACATTCTGGAAACACTAATAAATATAAAAAAATAAAATTTACCAATAGGTAATTGCATTCAAAATTAATTCATGTAAATACTAAATTTATGATATAGTGAACTGATTTTTGTTTGGTATCAAAAATGAGATTTCTTTTAGTAAATTCCCTTGAAACAATAACAAATGAAACATTAGTAGGGACAATGATACAGTGAACATTTTAATTAATAAACACATACAGTTTATTTTGGTCATAGCTGCACCTTGACTTATGATCAAGTCAATCTGACTATAAATCAGTCATCAATCAAAGTGTTGATAGATATAAACCATTAGCTCAACTTGTGAATATTTCATATTGTTTGATGAATCTTTCAACATATGAAGTTGGAAATACTCACAAATGAATAATCAAGGCATCAAGTTTTGTGTGTCCTCAAATCAAGACAATATAATCAAGGGATCAAATTTTGTGTGTCCTCAAATCAAGACAATATAATCAAGCACTAATATCTGAATCTTCAAAGTCATAAAAAGTTTATGAAAAATGTGTAGAGAATTCAATGCTATAATTATGAGAAAATAAAACAGTTTTTACTTTGGCTTCATACCATATACTCTCAGTGCAATTAGTGATGTGTGACTGGTCCACATTAAAGGCTAACCCATCCTAAGTAATTACATGTCTAGTGTTTACTGTGCATAAACAGATAAACTGACAAAGAATTATATACAACCACCAAAACATTTATAAAATGTATGGTAGGTTTTTGGTTCTGTTGGTAAAAATCATTGGGTCTGTATTATATTTCAAAAAAAGACCTAAAATAAAAACATGACTAAACAAGAGCTCAATACGAGTCCATTTAAATAATTCACTTTTCCACATTATTAATAAACCAAAACAGTGTCATTGACACAAAACAACACAAAACAATGTCATTGACACAAAACAATGTCACTGACAAAAATAATAACAGTCACAAAATATTGTCATTGACACATTTGATCATGAGCAGACCTACCTACTAAAAGCATTTTTAAAAGGTTTCAATTCAAGTAAATAATTCACTTTTCCACATTATTAATAAACCAAAACAATGTCATTGACACAAAACAATGTCATTGACACAAAACAATGTCACTGACATAAAATAATGTCACTGACACAAAATAATGTCATTGACACATTTGATCATGAGCAGACCTACCTACTAAAAGGATTTTTAAAGGTTTCAATTCAAGTAAAGTGGTTAAATATTCCACATGTCTGCATCCCAATGCCAATCATTAAATCAAATTAATAAATTTGTTTAAAGATGCCTAAACCTTGAAAGAAAAATAAACGCAAAGACAATATCATTAAGATGTTTTGTTTGTACATTTTCATCTGAAGTGAAATGTATTCTTGGTCAATATCAAGTAGCAGGAATGTAATATTTATGAAAGAGAAGAGGAAAGGCAAACCAGAAAATGGAATTTTGAGAATTCTCTGCAAGAAATGCCCCTCCCCCACCCCAAGTACAATAAACACTATGTCAAGAAATGCCCCTCCCCCCACCGCGAGTACAATAAACGCTATGTCAAGAAATGCCCCTCCCCCCACCGCAAGTACAGTAAACACTATGTCAAGAAATGCCCCTCCGCCCACCCCGAGTACAATAAACACTATGTCAAGAAAGAAAAAAGTGACCAAGCTTGACCTCATCTCACACACAGTGTTAGTTTATGTACAAACTCACAAACTGCCTTTTAACTTGGAATGCAAAGAGGTACATACACTAAAATATGCACTTTACCTTAAATCACACAATGCTATTACAATATGATGCCTTCTTAAAACATTTAGTACTGTATATGATATCTACAGTCCATCCTTCTACAAAATTACCAGTAGATTTTTTTTCATTAGGGGTAAAAGTTGTACATCGTGTGAATATAAACAGATCTTGCTGATTAATCTGTGAATTTTCCCTGTCCAAAAACTAAAACTCTGTAATGCTTTATGTTGAGCATTTGCCATTAGCATAGAGAATGTAAGTATTTCTGAGTATTATATTTGACAGATATAGTAATTTGTTGCAACTACAAAATAGGGCCATTGGAAAACAGTTTATGTTTTATATTGAATTTTTAATACACTTATATATCAGGTACAATCCAATATAAATGATGACTCATATTCATCTTCATTTGAACAGAATGAACTTCTCAAATACATTGGTTATAGGAATCTTATCAAAAAGATGGCAAATGCTGATTTCAAGGAAATTGAATTTAAAAGCCTTTGATGTAATATACAAAGATGATATACATGTACAAATACAATATCGTTCTCTTTGTCAATGAGTAAATAAGATTTTAATGTCTTTAAAAAAATGTTCTACAGATGTAAAAATATTGCTTCTCAAGTCCTATTGTATGAATTTGTATTGTGCTCCTCTCTGGACAAATTTTTCACATTCTACAATGACGAGGTTAAATGTCTGTTACAACAATGGATTTAGATTTTGAATGTGTTATAATAGGTGCCATAGCGCATCTGGAATATTTGTGAATAACAACGTCAATAGCCTTTGCATTTTGCTTAGAAAGAGAGTGTATTCATTTAGAAATAAAATTGCTAGTTGCAATAACAAAATCTTGAAAGAAGTGTTTCACTTTGCATGCTGTCGTAATTCATCAATAACTGATCATTGGAGCAAATTGTTATATTAATATTTTTGTTGTCATATCTTGTGTGAAATTGCTGGTTTTTGTCTATGGACTTAAGTCTGAAATAAAGTTATTATTATTTTTATTATTCTTATTGTTATTATTATTATTATATGAAAACTATCTATTTCTGGTGTTGTTATATGCAAGATAAGAACTGAGGCATAGGTGGCCGCAGAACACATTGTTTTCCTTCTACTTGATGCATAACCATTCATTAATGTACATTTGTTACTATAACTCATAGATCTATGTAACTTTCTGCACACATTAACTCACCTTAGTGGATTAAATTCTAAACATTTCATTGCAAGCTGAGCTGCTCATTTTTGTGTATTACAGAAAACAAACTGACTCAGGGGAAGAAACAAAAAAGCACTTAAATTACATGGAATTAGGTAACACTTTACATATCATTGTGCACACTGCAGAGCATACAACTTTAACAATCTATACAGTTTTGCAAAGTTTGATGTCCATTCAAACTTGGTACTATTTTTTTTTCAGAATATCTTCCTGATTTTGGTCAACCTCAAGGGGAGCTAATATGCTCCTCACAGTGGGTTATCTCTCCTTACAGCTCAGATAACACCGCTGCCACCACAAGCTGAAATCTGCTAGAAACTTGCAGAAAGGCTTTTTCTTGATTTAATCTTGCTTTTGAAAGAATTTGCCAAAAGTAATAGATAATATTGAAAATGTTACACTTAAGCTAGCAGATCTAGCTCTGTCATAGTAAATTCTTCGATCTTTTCATAAAAACTTAATCACTAAACTAACAAATTACATTTTAAACTGAGGCTGATATTGGGATCAAATGGCTTGTGCAGTCAGTGGTGTTGTTCTGACATCATCTGGGGAGCAGTTTTTGTGTATCCTGTCTCACCTGGCTCACTTCAGCTTTCATCACTATGCAATGGATAGCCAAACCTAGACCTGGGGAAAAAACAATCTGAAACGAAAATGTGGCACCCCAAAATCTGGGGCACTACATGGTCTTGTAAATATTGAATAAGGTAAATAAATTTTAAAAAAAACAGAGCATGACAATTCACACCTTTAAGGCAATGAAAATTAAAATTTATATCAGTCAGGAAGAATGTTGTAAGAACAAATTAGTTCTATACAAACCAAGCATCATTTTGGCATCATGTACATTACGATGTCATAATTTCAATGGTGTTAACACTTTCTATAGGGTGAGATCAAAATGTATCAGCTTGATGAAGTTTTTGCCCATTTTTTCCCATTTTTGCCCAGACCAATATCTGCAAATTCTCTATGCAGAGATACCGTTTGGGCAGGTTGTGACTAAGTTTGGAGTTGTTAACAACTGGAACACCTCGTGATTGTTCTACCAAAATCCACCTCGGAAATATTTTGAAAGAGTGATAAAGCATAAAATGGAGGAAACTGCCCCAAAATGGTGGAGAACTTAGTCACATAATGAAGTACACTAGGCAAAAACAGAACTATGCCAAAATCATCATACTACTTCTACGGAATTATCTGCACAAATTAAGTAAAAGAAAGTTCTCTAATAAGTTCACACTTGAGAAAAGAAACTTGGGAATGGTTCAGCCAAGAATAAGTCATTTCAATCAATAAGTTGCCACAATGAACACTATCATGGTGTGTGATGTGCATGAGATCATTTGGTAAACATGTACATGTATATGAAACAGTGGATTCTGTAGTATTTCCATGTTGTTTTTCCGATCATTAGCAGAAAGGCCTCAGCATGCTCCGATTGGGGAAGCTAACTGTAGTCTGAGGTCAAGTGGTTGCCCATACATGGATCAGTGATTTTTCTGAGAGTCTTCCATGCCTGAACACTCACAGAAAGCTGATTCCAATGTCCCATGTAAATAATAATGTGAATGGCATTCTATTGGATCTGTTAAATACTTTCTTTCACTCTGTGTTTTTCCTCAGTAATTCTTTCCTCAGCTGCAAAAGGAATGAATAGAGAAAAACTAACTTGTACATCTCCATGAATGGTATCTTTCTCTGGCATAAAACAAACAAGAACAATCTATAAGCCAACTCAATCTTTCAATCAACTAATTGTAAGTCAATCAATAAATCAATCTCAGGATATCTAAATGTCCTTGATAAAAAAAATTTATTACTTTTATAAAATAATTAAATAATTCAAAATAATAATAAAAAGTCGGCTTTCATTGTACATGACAGAAATACACGAGAAAGCCACTGGAAAGTTTATAAAAACATCATTTTAATTTTATTGGTATGTGGTGTTTCTTACAGTAAAATTTCATTCACTTCCATGGTATTTCCAAAAGTGTCTAAGAAATAAAGCTTAGTGCAAAAACTGAACAAGATGACTGAAGCATGAAAAGTAGGTCACTTTGGCCCACTTTTTGAAGAAGTGATTGGCATCCATCCAGGTAAATAAAGCAATTAAGTGTCATTACTGGGTAAGAAAAAGTATATTGGAAATGGGGCTTAATACAACCTGTACATACCAATAGTCATCTGAATGCAAACAATGTACAGTGAATTCACTATTTTACATCGGGTACAATTTTGTTGCAACCACAAATTTAATGATGCAACGAACAAGGATCCTTCTGTGGAAACAATGAGATCCCTTCCACAATCCATGAATTTAAGTACAGGCAACAATATGCTATTTTGCAAACCATGAACGAAAAATGAATTTACATTAACTGTAATCTATGGCTGATGCTGGTGAGTGTTATCATTCTGGAACAATGCACTCATGAAGTTTCACACATATAAATTCTATAGAGTCCTAGAGGTCAAGGCAAACACCAAAAATTAGCATGGGCAAAATTCCGACAAATCTGAAAAAGATCTAAGAAACGTGATGTATATTTCTTGCCAGAGCTTCACAAGTTATTGATTCTGAGACATTAAATGTAATAAATTAGGAAGTAAAATATTACATGATCTACAGTTGTATTTATAAGAGTTTTATTCAATTAAAATTGATGTCCAATTCTATCATAGGATATCCACAAAATCATAAACACATACATACTATCACTACAAGATAAAACCAGAACAACTGCAATGGTTTGCCACTGCAAATCCCTACCCTTATTTCTCCATATTCTACCCCACTCCCATACTCACCCCGACCACCCAGGCAATAACCCAGGGTCATAATGCAAAAACTGTTGCATATATGACATATCTTCCAGCTATTATTGCACAGATGAAGTTTGGTCAGCAAATATTTGAAAATATCAATGTAATAAACAAATTTTTCACATTTGACCTTTGACACTCTCACAGGCAGGATCCAAAGAAGACACTTGTCTTGCAGATGGTTACCACAGGATCAATATAACTACAAAGTTTCATGATACTCCACCCTGAGGCTTAAGAATAGATGTGGTAAAAAGACATATAGATGGACAGACAGATGGATAGACAGAGGGTATCACAATATCCCTGATGCTTTTTAAAAAAGTGTGGACATAATAAGTTGAACATAGGCTTAACAAGAATCAACCGATTCAAAAGTACATGGCATAAAGTTTTCTTTCCATGCACTCCCAACAACAATTACGGCCAAGAAATCCTCATGACAAATAATAGAAGGTCAAAACTTGCAGATGAATGTAGCAATTTTCTATGCCTTAGGAGAACATCATTTTACACATTTCCCAGACACCAGATGCATGCCACACCAAAGCAAACACTTTCAAGATTGACTGATTGAAGACATGTGTATTGCCTGTACTAGATCAGAAAAAAGAATAAAGAACAAATGCTCAATCCTTCCAAAAAAACAAGAAGAAGAAGAAATTTGGCTGAGTTACCAATTATTTATAATGGTGAAGCAAAATACAGAAAAAATGCTGTATTACCTGGTAGACACAACTAATGTTTAATACCTTACGTAGTTCAAAGTTTACTCATGGACACATGTCTATTGAACCAGATGCATATTTTGTTATGAATGTATAATTACTACTAGTTTCTTATGGTTTATACTGTTTCAAGCATATATTACTAGAATAACAAAATTACTGGTACTAACTTACTTACTAATACAATGACTTATACCATGAAGTCAGTAATGTGTGTATAATACAATGACTTATAGCATGAAGTCAGTAATGTGTGTATAATACAATGACTTATAGCATGAAGTCAGTAATGTGTGTATAATACAATGACTTATACCATGAAGTCAGTAATGTGTGTATAATACAATGACTTATACCATGAAGTCAGTAATGTGTGTATAATACAATGACTTATACCATGAAGTCAGTAATGTGTGTATAATACAATGACTTATAGCATGAAGTCAGTAATGTGTATAATACAATGACTTATAGCATGAAGTCAGTAATGTGTGTATAATACAATGACTTAGAGCATGAGGTCAGTAATGTGTGTATAATACAATGACTTATACCATGAAGTCAGTGATGTGTGTATAATACAATGACTTATAGCATGAGGTCAGTAATGTGTGTATAATACAATGACTTATAGCATGAGGTCAGTAATGTGTGTATAATACAATGACTTATAGCATGAGGTCAGTAATGTGTGTATAATACAATGACTTATACCATGAAATCAGTAATGTGTGTATAATACAATGACTAATAGCATTAAGTCAGTAATGTGTGTATAATACAATGACTTATACCATGAAGTCAGTAATGTGTGTATAATACAATGACTTATAGCATTAAGTCAGTAATGTGTGTATAATACAATGACTTATAGCATGAAGTCAGTAATGTGTGTATAATACAATGACTTATAGCATTAAGTCAGTAATGTGTGTATAATACAATGACTTATACCATGAAGTCAGTAATGTGTGTATAATACAATGACTTATACCATGAAGTCAGTAATGTGTGTATAATACAATGACTTATACCATGAAGTCAGTAATGTGTGTACATGTATCTTTTGCATATGGATCAAATTTGTAAAGACATGAACATTTATCACTTGTCCTTCCTTCTATCAAATCATATGATTTTACAAAAAACAAATACCCTAGGATTTGGAAACATGTTCAAAGAAATGTGTGATAATTTCAGTTTCTTGAAACAGTCATTCCAGACTGATAATTGGGCTGCTTCATATTTCTGTTCAGTAAAAGTCTTAAACTCTGATTTTAATATAAAAAAATTAAAAAATTGCAACACTCAATTATTTTGTTTAGCTTATTGTCCCTTTTTATTCCAGAGCACCACAAAAAGAACCAAATGTTAGATCGTATAATTTTTTCTTGTATTCTAGGGTGAGAAAAGGCTGGATCTTATCTGGATTTCTTGTGCCCAAGGGTTCTATCACTTGGCAAACCGAAAGTCATGTGAAATCTTTCATTACTCCATTGATTTAAAGCCATGCAAACTGTTATAAACATTGTCATTAAGAAGACTTGGAACCTCTATGCAGAAAGAAAAATCAGTACAATTTTAATTATATTTGTTGTGTTGAAAATAATCTAACAGTTTATGCAGTGCCAAGATCTAGATTCTCTTCAATCTACTCTTGTCTTTCATAGCCAATAAAGTACTTAGAGTCAAAAAAGATTTACAGTCAAACCTGCCTTATATGTCACCTCTTTAAGCAATCACATGTCTTCAGCATCCACTTTTTTTTATAGGTCCCTTACACCTAAATTATTGCACAAATAAACCTCCCTTAAGCAACCACATGTCTTAAGATGCCAATTTTTTTTCTTCCCTGCTCTGGCTGCTTAAGACAGGTTTGGCTGTAGTTCTTTTCATTTGCTTTATCACAACAATTTTATGAAAATATATTGTGTTCAAATTTCTTGAAACAACTGTGTTAGAAAGTAAGTTTAAAGCTTGTTTTTCTTTTTAAATTTAATACTTTTAAAAAAGATCAAAACACTTTTAATTTTCCAGTAAATTAGATTCAGTATGCTTTATTTTCATTTGAAAAAAAATTAAATGTACTGTTTGTGGATATTTCAACAAAATTAAAAAATGTTAGACCCTTGTTGTAGGTGCAAAATAATTACCTGTGCACATTAAAAGGTGACTTCAAAGAAGACACAGAAAGGGCATGAGTTGAAGATCATTAGAAAGAACACCCTATTTTATGTACAAAACAACCAAACTCAATGACTAGTATGTATTTATATGAACACCCAATTTTGTGTATAAAACAACCCAACTCAATGACTAGTATGTATTTATATGAACACCCTATTTTATGTACAAAACAACCCAACTCACTGACTAGTATGTATTTATATGAACACCCTGTCTTATATACAAGACAACCCAACTCAATGACTAGTATGTATTTATATGAACACCCTATTTTATGTACAAGACAACCCAACTCAATGACTAGTATGTATTTATATGAACACCCTATTTTATGTACAAGACAAACCAACTCAATGACTAGTATGTAATTATATACTCTTTCTTAAAAATATCTTGGTTCATTTGATGTTTGATTTTCTGGAAGTTGGAATAAAACCTTTTCATCACACTTGGCCTTTTGATGTAGGTATATAATTACACTGTAAGACAGAAACAAGAAATTGCCACTTTAAAATCTATGGAACCCATCCAATAACTCAAAGTGTTAATATTTTGAGCAAATTCCCCTGAGTTGATAAAGTGTAAACGAAATCCGAAAATAGTGTTCCAAGTCCAAGACACACATGGTAATCACAATTCTCCAATTTATATTGTGCAACAAAACAACGTTTGCGTAAACCTGACAGAAGCAAAAATATTAATTCCCCTAGCAACACTATGTTCTATCAAGCAGATAAAAGGCATCAAATCCCAAGTGTCAATGTACTCTAAATTCTCTGCCAAGCAGATAAAAGGCATCAAATCCCCAGTGTCAATGTACTCTAAATTCTCTGCCAAGCAGATAAAAGGCATCAAATCCCCAGTGTCAATGTACTCTAAATTCTCTGCCAAGCAGATAAAAGGCATCAAATCCCAAGTGTCAATGTACTCTAAATTCTCTGCCAAGCAGATAAAAGGCATCAAATCCCCAGTGTCAATGTACTCTAAATTCTCTGCCAAGCAGATAAAAGGCATCAAATCCCCAGTGTCAATGTACTCTAAATTCTCTGCCAAGCAGATAAAAGGCATCAAATCCCCAGTGTCAATGTACTCTAAATTCTCTGCCAAGCAGATAAAAGGCATCAAATCCCCAGTGTCAATGTACTCTAAATTCTCTGCCAAGCAGATAAAAGGCATCAAATCCCAAGTGTCAATGTACTCTAAATTCTCTGCCAAGCAGATAAAAGGCATCAAATCCCCAGTGTCAATGTACTCTAAATTCTCTGCCAAGCAGATAAAAGGCATCAAATCCCCAGTGTCAATGTACTCTAAATTCTCTGCCAAGCAGATAAAAGGCATCAAATCCCAAGTGTCAATGTACTCTAAATTCTCTGCCAAGCAGATAAAAGGCATCAAATCCCAAGTGTCAATGTACTCTAAATTCTCTGCCAAGCAGATAAAGGGCATAAAATCCCCAGTGTCAATGTACTCTAAATTCTCTGCCAAGCAGATAAAGGGCATCAAATCCCAAGTGTCAATGTACTCTAAATTCTCTGCCAAGCAGATAAAGGGCATAAAATCCCCAGTGTCAATGTACTCTAAATTCTCTGCCAAGCAGATAAAAGGCATCAAATCCCAAGTGTCAATGTACTCTAAATTCTCTGCCAAGCAGATAAAGGGCATAAAATCCCCAGTGTCAATGTACTCTAAATTCTCTGCCAAGCAGATAAAGGGCATCAAATCCCCAGTGTCAATGTACTCTAAGTTCTCTACTGTGAATAATAAAGGTATTATATGCAAAAACACTGTCAATAACTTAAACATTCCTGTCAGGCCTTTTTCTTGTTAATCAGAAATTAGGCCAAGACAAAGAAATGGGTTATGATGTTTCTTATGGTCTAGATCTTTATTTACCCATATGAAAGTGATATACCTTTAAGTGCTGCCTTTGCTTTTAGCACATAATAAATGCTATTAGATACTGCAGTAAAAAACATTTATATATATATATATATATATATATATATATATATATATATATATATATATATATGACCCTAACCTCAGACAAATCTACTCATATGACAGTTGCTTTCTGTATGCTTTGTTCAGCTTCCAATTCAGTAGGTCTCACAAGGAAACTCTGTTCAAAAGAATGCTTTGGGGCACACATATTGACTGCAAATGTCTTCACATCTACATAACAAGATTACCATGAATGGCACATTACATGCCTGCTACATGTTTAATTAGTCCTATTTGTAACCATTAGGAGGCATTGTTGACCCTGGAGATTATTGACCAACAGGTCTCAATGACCTCGACCTTTGGTCAAGGTATGCAGTCTTGTACTAAACTTACTGTGCAGAAACCATTACTTTCTTATTAGACTTACCGTGATCATGACCTCTGATCTTTAGACCCCAAAATATATTGGTTTCTTTATTACCTATGTGTAGGCCATTGACTGATTCTGGTCAAAGAATTACTCTAGAAGTAAAACCTATTTTTCTTCGAGCCACAATGACCTTGACTTGTGACCTTTTAACCCCTAAATGATTGGCTTCTTCCATACCTTTAGTGAAAGCCATCCACAAAGTTTGCTCAAGATACATGGTTTAAAACCAAATTTATTATGCAAAAAAAACAAACATTTTTCTTCTTTCAGTCACAGTGACTTCATCTTTAACCTTCTGATCCCAAAATCAATAGGCCTCCTTCTTATCCAATGTGTAAGTCATACATTGGTGCAGGTACATGGTCAAGAACTAAATTTTTTATCCAGAAGCCATATTTCTTCTTTTAGTCAGTGACTCTGACCTCTGACCTTTTCAACCCAAATTCAATATGCTTCTTCCTTACCTCTGGTGCAAGCCATCCACAAATTTGGTAAAGATACATGGCTAAGAACTGACTTTATTTTTTGCAAGAGCCATATTCTTTCAGTCATAATGAGCTTGACCTTTTACCTTTTTACACCAAAATCGATAGACTTCTTCCTTACCCCAAGTGCAAGCTATCCACAAAGTTATGTCTAGCTCTGTGTTGTACATATAATGTTTTTACATAGAACAATATTTCTTCTTTCAGTCACAGCCTGACATTCTGACCCCCAAATCAATAGGCTTTTTCCTTACCTCAAGTGCAAGTCATTCACAGATTTTGTCAAACACATGCTATTTTGCTGAAACCATTTTGCTTCTTTCAGGCAGTGAGCTTGACCTTTGACCTTTTGACCCCAAAATGATAGGCTTCTCCCTGATCCCAAGTACAAGTCATCCACAAAGTTTGGTCCAGCTCTGTGATATAGACCTGATGTTATTGTGCAGAAACCATTTTTCTTCATTCAGTTACAGTGATCTTGACCTTTGACCTTTGGACCCCAAAATCAATATGCTTTTTCCTTACTCCAACTGGAAGCCATCCACAAATTTTGGTTCAGATCTGTGAACTCTGAATTTCTTAAAATGCTAAAAGTGGAATATTTGCAACAGTTGTAGATATTCTAGTTTAAGAATATTGTGGCCCAACTTTATCAATTTCCAATATCTCATGTTATTGATTATGTTTATTGGGGTTGCTGGATGGGGTTACTCAATAGCCACCTTCCCATTAGTGAGAAAAACAAAACAAAACACACTACCCCATTTATGAATGAGACTTATGAAAGGTACAAAGTTATACATGAGTATTAATTAAAAAATTAAATCTATGCAAAACAAATAAGAAAAACTGGATCAAATAAAGAATATAGTGATCAACCATGTTATAATATTAAAAAGGCAATCAACAAAACTATATTCTTTCAAAAGAAGTAAAGGTGGGAAAAAGTCAAAAGACTTCTGGCCTACAATTAATTCATTCTTAGCAAATAAAGGTACAAATGATGAAATTGTTATCCTTTTGATTTAAAGAATCAACATCTTTAATTAATTTTTTTTAAAATAATGTGCTATGTATTCTGGAAAGGAAAACAGTGACCTTGATCTACAAATGCACTCCAGTATTCAAGCAATCAATGAATATTGTTCTGAAGAAAAGTTTTACTTTAAGAAAGTTATCAGAGGACTATATTGAATCATGTCTAAAGATAGAATTTCACACAAAATACTACACTTATGCCAACGGGTATTGTTTGGATAATTACTAATAAAATGATTGAATGAAACTAATCTTCTATTCATAAAAACTTAGCTAGAATCATTCCTGGCGTACAAGCAAAATGTATCCTCTAGATAAACAAAATTATAGACAAGTAAGTACTTTACCAACTGTGCCTGAACTTTTTGAGAGAGAAATTTGTATGAATATCATCTGTACTCGCTTATAAGTCGAGTCCAACTGTAAACTGCACAGGTCCTGATCTGCCATTGCATAATGTGCCGGCAGATCTGGGTCTATGCAGTTTGTTAGGAGTAATCAGAAGAACAAACAACATAGACTCTGATCTGATGGCACTTTATGCAATGGCAGATAAGGATCTATGTTGTTTGCAGTTGGACTCAACTTATAAGTGAGCATATACAATAGGTTAATGCATACTTGAATCACATATTTCACACAAAGCTAGGTTAATGCATACTTGAATCACATATTTCACACAAAGCTAAGGTGATCAGCTTTCAAGAATGGTTAAAACTGCCAATCAATTTTGGTTGCTATCACAGAGGAGGATAGAGGGGTTTGGCTAGTGGACATTGTAGGGGCAGCTTTGACAGACCTATCCAAAACATCTGACTGCTTGCACCACCATTTAATCAGACAGAAACTGATTGTGTATGGGCTGAATAATTGGTCTGTTGACCCAGTAGTTACCTACACAACAAATATCAATATGATCAACTACTGTATGTGCTTATTTATAAGTAGGCACCAACTGCAAACGACATAAACCATGATCTGCCATTGCATAATGCACCAGAAGATCAGGGTTTATGACTGATTACTCCTAACAAACTGCATAGACCCAGATCTTCCAGCACATTATACAATGGCAGATCTGGGTCTGTGCAGTTTGCAGTTGGACTTGACTTATAAGTGAGTATATATGGTATTTAGCTGCAAAAATGGCTACTTAAACATCACTAAGGGTGTGCCAGAGAGCTCTATCTTGGGTCTAACCATATATAGCATACTGAAAAAATGATATTTTCTATTTTACTTTTTAAAAATTTTTTTTTTTTACAACTATGCTAATGACAATACTGTGAATTATTCAATTATTCATATGAAAATCTGATCAAAAACCAGCTTTTGCTTTTTTGAAGATACATTGATAAACTGTGAAGAATCTGCAAAGCTCCCGAGGTCAAAATTGGCTTTATAATTAATTATTACTGATATTTGTATTTTGTTAAGAAAACTTTTAAAGAAATTATTTTACTGAAGAGAACTGAGAAAATATCTAACATCAGAGGGTAGAAAAGCCATATACTATTCATTTATTATCTCTGATTTCAACTTTCTGTCTGAAGGTATGGCACTTATGTGATCTGACTTATACCATAAAGAACTTGAACAACTTTTGAGCTCGCAAATTTGTACACCAGGAGTGTAATAGAACATGTGAAAAACCATTAACAAGAGCGGATGAAATCTGTCGGCAAGCTTACAAAATACACCCACCCACATTCCCCACAAGGTATGAAGTGTAAATTTTATTTTCAAAAGATTTGGAAATAACTCTAAAAGTACTAATCTGAAAAAGCCCAATTGTATATTGGGTACAAATACTTGTCATGATACAAATCTGTACCAAATATCATGAAAATACCTCATTCTGGAGTTATTAACCAGAGACAAGTGTCATGGACAGATGGATGGTCACAATTTGCAAAAAGAATTGGGGATAACTCTTAAAATACTGATCAGACAGAAGACAGGCTCCATTTTTTACAGGACACAATGTCTAATCTTGATACAATAGCATACCGGATTTCATGAAAATATCCCAAAGGGTTCATGAAATATTTAGTAAACAATGATGGATGCACAGATGGACAAACCGACTCCATTATACCTGTATTCCCCTCCCACAAACCAACTTTATTTTTAGGGGTATAATAAAACATGCATTGCATGCTAACAAGCTTCAACAATATGGCTATTGAGACCTGAAATATTTTAAATGGCACCAGTCATGCTACTTACACAATCTTTTTAAATAAAAGATTGCCAAGATTCTTTCAGGTCCATAAATACGGTAGAAATACCAAGATTTAGCACAGTCAGGTATAGCAAAAACAGTCTTATTTCAGCTGCTGCTTATTTATGGAACTCCTTGCCAAGTAGTGTTAGAACAATTACCTCTCAATGAATTTTTTAAAAGTTGGAATGGCATGGTATGCAAATGTGTACCTTATATACTCGCGCATAATCAAATACCAACTGGATCTGCATAGACCCAGATCTGAAGTCGCATAATGTGTCGACAGATCTGGGTCTATGCAGTTTGTAAGGACTAATCAGTAGAACAAGCAGCATAGATCCTGATCTGCCGGCGCATTATGCGAATGCAGATCAGGGTGTCTGTTGTTTGCATTTGGACCCAGGTTATACCTGAGTATATACGGTAATTTGCTGATAGCGTTTAGTCTATTTCTAGTCAAAGTTTGTCGAGTTTTATTAATACTTTTACATTCATTTCAGTATTTTATTTCCTTAACTGCTTGTACTATTGAAAGTAACCATCTACTGAAGGTCAACAGCATATCAGATATTCACTAATTTAAATGTAACACTAAACGTCATGTATTGTATATACACTCTACTGCACATAATATGTTTCCATTCTATTACAGTCACTTAAACACACCCTTAATGCAAGCAGCACTGACTTGTAGATTTGAGCAAAAGTCACACAACCAAAAATTTCAGCAAATAATTAAAGATAATGAACTTGTTTATGATTAAATAAATAAATATATAAAAAAAGGTTTCATCATAGCTTTGATCTCTTTTTTTTTAATGTGCATGCTAAGTGGGCAGTAACAGTCCACATGAACCGATAAACACACACAAGAGAGTTCTTTCTTGAGCCTGGCACCTTGGTCCTATACTCCATTGACTTTGCCAGTGAAAAGATATTTTTCCAATGTTCCTTTGCAATTTGATACCAACTACACTATTTAGATCCAAGAAAGAAGCATCCTGCTAGAAAACAAGATTCCAAACCAATAAAGTCTTAAATAAGCATTGATATGTGTCCAAAAAATCTGAGATTGTTTAGTACCATCTATACTCACGTATAAGCTGGGTCCAAATGCAAACAACATAGACCCTGATCTGCAATCGCATAATGCGCTGGCAGATCAGGGTCTATGTTGTTTGTTCTACTGATTAGTCCTAACAAACTGCATAGACCCAGATCTATCAGTGCATTGTGTGATAGCAGATCTGGGTCTATGCAGTTTGCAGTTTGTATTTGATTGTACGTGAGTATATACGGTATATTTGCTATTTCTGACAGGAGCTAAGATTAAGAGGGGTTTTATGCACTTGGCAAAGTGTTGGAGGTATGTAAGTTAGGATGTAACAAAGTAACAAGAAAGATTAACCTCTAGGGCTTGCCAAATGTTTAAATGTGTTAATTTGAACATTAGTTGCCCAAGAATTTGTTATGTGTTCTACAGATCAAGAAAAAGCATTCAGGGCCATGTGTAGGCTAAAACAAGTGGGCCTTGCTCTCAATTGACACTTCTGGCATTCAGGTAGCAAATATATTTTATTATAAATAAAATCATACTGCTAGACACTAACAGAATCTGATCTATATATCCTCTAGCAGCAACCTTCTTACATTTGTGCAGGTTGGAAAGACTTGCGATGCAATTTTCTTCAAACTGACAATGAAAAACTACTTCAAGCATTCCTATCATGCCCTGATTCTGTAGTCAAGAAACCTTTTCAAAACAATTTAAAATCAGATAAAAAAATTCAGAAAGATTTCCTTTTCCTTACAGATCATACAGTTACCAAAAGAATTATCAAAAGGACTGAATTAGTGTCATTATTTCCCAAACATGTTTGCACAACTTTACTGATGCTGAAAGATTTCTAATTTTGGCAATTTGGGCCTGATCACAAAAATTCAACTCATACTCATTTTTTTTTAAAAAGTGTGATCCTCTCTAGCTTTGCTAGGGGTTGTGTCAGATTCACAAAATTTTCTGGAACATTTCATTACTTTAATTTCTACATACATGGAGTTTAGAGTCGTAGTTTTCATGCTAAAGTAGTTTTATAACTATGTATATACTTAGTACTATATATACTTGCTTATAAGTTGAGTCCAACTGCAACTGCACAGACCCAGATCTGCCATCATATAATGCATCTGGAGATCTGGGTCTACGTTGTTTGATAGGAGTAATCAGTACAAAAAACGACACAGACCCTCATCTGCCATTGCATTATGTTATAGTAGATCAGGGTCTATGTTGTTTGCATTATGTGATATTGGATCAGGGTCTATGTTGTTTGCATTATGTGATAGTAGATCAGGGTCTATGTTGTTTGCATTATGTGATATTGGATCAGGGTCTATGTTGTTTGCATTATGTGATATTGGATCAGGGTCTATGTTGTTTGCATTATGTGATATTGGATCAGGGTCTATGTTGTTTGCATTATGTGATAGTAGATCAGGGTCTATGTTGTTTGCATTATGTGATATTGGATCAGGGTCTATGTTGTTTGCATTATGTGATAGTAGATCAGGGTCTATGTTGTTTGCATTATGTGATATTGGATCAGGGTTTATGTTGTTTGCATTATGTGATATTGGATCAGGGTCTATGTTGTTTGCATTATGTGATATTGGATCAGGGTCTATGTTGTTTGCATTATGTGATATTGGATCAGGGTCTATGTTGTTTGCATTATGTTATAGTAGATCAGGGTCTATGTTGTTTGCATTATGTGATATTGGATCAGGGTCTATGTTGTTTGCATTATGTGATAGTAGATCAGGGTCTATGTTGTTTGCATTATGTGATAGCAGATCAGGGTCTATGTTGTTTGCATTATTTGATAGCAGATCAGGGTCTATGTTGTTTGCATTATGTGATAGCAGATCAGGGTCTATGTTGTTTGCATTATGTGATAGCAGATCAGGGTCTATGTTGTTTGCATTATGTGATAGCAGATCAGGGTCTATGTTGTTTGCATTGTGTGATAGCAGATCAGGGTCTATGTTGTTTGCATTGTGTGATAGCAGATCAGGGTCTATGTTGTTTGCATTGTGTGATAGCAGATCAGGGTCTATGTTGTTTGCATTATGTGATAGCAGATCAGGGTCTATGTTGTTTGCATTATGTGATAGCAGATCAGGGTCTATGTTGTTTGCATTATGTGATAGCAGATCAGGGTCTACGTTGTTTGCATTATGTGATAGTAGATCAGGGTCTATGTTGTTTGGTCTATGTTGTTTGCATTATGTGATAGTAGATCAGGGTCTATGTTGTTTGCATTATGTGATAGCAGATCAGGGTCTATGTTGTTTGCATTATGTGATAGCAGATCAGGGTCCATGTTGTTTGCATTATGTGATAGTAGATCAGGGTCTATGTTGTTTGCATTATGTGATAGCAGATCAGGGTCTATGTTGTTTGCATTTGGATTCAACTTATAAGCTAGTATATATGGTACCTTAATTCCTTTTCTTGTGTTATTAGTTGGTTAGAAAGAATGACTGATGAAAACTAACATATTTATACAAATTTTGAGTAAATAATAGTCAATGAAATGTCTTTACACTATAAACAAATATTCGCCACATTATTAATTCCTGCTGTTTACTATTTTTTAAAAATTCGCTACATTATTAATTTCCTTTCTTCTCTCCTTCTTTTCTTTAGAGCAAAATTGTATTGTAAGAAATATATTTTCCTTAGAAAATAGAAGTACATGTAGCTACAAGGTATTGTAAGAAATATATTTTCCTTTAGATAATAGAAATACATGTAGCCACAAGGTATCATAAGAAATATATTTTCCTTTAGAAAAATAAATATATGTAGCTACAAGGTATCGTAAGAAATATTTTTTCTTTTAGATAATAGAAATACATGTAGCTACAAAGTCTCATAAAAAATATGTTTTCCTTCAGATTGCAGAAATACATTAGCTCCAAGGTTTTGATACAGATTTAAAGTAAATTTTGTATGCAATTATTGAAAGCTGACTGGATTAAAATTTTTTGGGTAAAGGTTAGAATGGTAGGAAAATATATGGTATTATCCTAATAATTAAACACGATGGTACAATGCATCTCACATTACCACAGATCATGCTAAAAATTAACAGAAAATTTAATAACCCTTTGTTATTTTTCACTAAATGAACCTTTTATGATGGATTCCTATTTTACATTATCTTTGGAATTCTGATCTGCATTTGTTTACAATCAATTTGAAAACATTTAAAGCAAGTACTCAAACTGCACTTAATAATGTGGCACTGGTAACAAAATTGAATTACAAGTGTACTTAACTTTGACATTGCTTGCTGACATCAATATTTTATACTTTAAACAAGGTGCTTTTTCATCAATACAAATCTGATCACCAACAGGAATGCCTTTGGAGTAGCCAACATTATACAGAGTGGAATGGAACGTTGATGCTGAGGAAATGGGAGTTTACAGACTTGCAAAGCAATTCGCCATGACAGCTGACCCAAGCTGGTTTGAACAGGATTCTAACCTGTTACCACTGGTTGTGAGGCAAAGCTATAAAAAAGGCCACCATGTGAAAGATGAAAATATTACTGGAACATGCTATTCATTTGGATGCATTAACATATAAAGTTTCATCAATGTACGGTCAACATACAAAGTTTCATCGGTGTAGGGTGAAACTAAGTTTGGTTAGTCTAGATTTAATAGGTTCAAAGATACAGAAGCTGTAACAAAAGGTTGAAAATACAAATGTCACTCAAGTGCAAAAATTAGGTCAATATAACTTAGTTTGGGAATAGATTAGTGTAAGGGTGCAAATTTCTGACGATGTATTTTCGTAGAGCACATTATTGCTGTGGTCAGTGTGGCACGTAACAATTAATCAGATTTATGAGGAAAGGTACCATATTAAATCACTAGACTGCGATAGTTTTAATGTCCCTGTTTGGGGTGCGATTGATTCTTAATTAAGCATTCGTTGGATAACAGTCAGACAGATATTAAAGGCAAGGTGAATTTGGGGTCTAGGTATCAAAAATGCCAAAGTTGAAAGGATGCAGAGACTATTTGTGAAACCAGTTAAAGTAGTGTCATCTTTTGAAATTCTCCAGAATCGGTTATTTAAATAGCACGCGAAATCTAGAGGGATTCGCTAACCATGATGGGCATGTATTTATAAAGAGGCAGTAGATTATATTTAATCCTGATTGGCTATGCTAAATAAGGGGGGTGTTTCCCAGATTAAATTTCATGTTTCAAGATTCCACATTGCAAAATTTAGTCAGTCCAAGTTTTCCTGCGAAAGGCTGGTAGAAGCGAACGAGTCTTCAAAGCACAAGGTATTTGCACCAATCTCATGCAATTTGTTAAAATCAATATAATTAATTGTTTGAATTTATTTGTTTAAATTTGTACATCAATTTTCTTGATATGAGTATAACTATTTGTTTGAATTCATTTATCTGAATTCGTACAACAAATTTCTTGATATGAGTATAATGAATTGTTTGAATTTGTTGTCTTGATTGTTATAGGAATCATGTATTCTAAGAATTTCATGCATTACGTTTTTTGATACAAGTTGTGAGAATCTGTGTGAATTTACCTGTCTTAAATGATATGAATCATGTAAGCTAAAGAGTTGACTGAGTATTCACTGCCTCTAATGTAGTTAAGCCATTAAGTGAATTTTATTGATTCATATGTATAATTAAGACATGAACTGAAAAATCAAACGCCTGCTGGACATCAATTATAGCCCCCATAGTCTGCACAAACTGTTATGTCTCGTTGATGTTAGAGTGAGTTAGAGATGAAATAGCCGTTAGAAAGTACATTAATCTCCTGAAACTAGGTTAGCCTTTGGTATCTGTTTTGAATTGATAGGACGATATCTGATGTAACAATAGTGGGGTAATGTTCTACTCCCCAGAAGGAAATCTGACAGAATATTTAGATGGCTTCTTTGTTTATTTTAAAAGGGAAAATAGCTCCACCGACCCATCCATCGATACATGTACACGTATCCACTTAGAGGGTAGAAAGAAGAGGCATCCCATGCTAAGTTTAATCACCAAAAAGAGGTTGGATAAGAGAGAGAGAGAGAAGCAAAAGGGGAGAACATCAACCCTACCTGTCAGCAGTGGGGAATTGGGAGTGACAAGCAACAACAAGGTTATGCGGGCATGCTGGGCAATTGATTCGATTGTTCACTCAATTCCATGATGAACTGAGTCTTATCGATATAAACAGATTGGCTAATTACATTTTTTTATAAATTCGGTAATTGATTTCTAAATGAAGTGTATCTTTCAAGTGTCATGTACAATTTTCATTTTGTTTTATGTAATTGATTAAATTGTTATATTTCACATATGGGGGCTCGTGTTATTCTATTCTGCATCTCTGCTCAGATCTCTATTTATCCCATCTATAAATTTCATATTTTATTTTATTATCTACTTGATCCGGGCAATAACACCAAGGTCGATCATCTTCTAGATAACAATAACCAACCAAATCGTACACCTGTTACAAGAGTTACATAACAATTAGTTACCCTCCTTGAGATGCATCCACATACCAATTTTTATTTTTGTCAGTGAGATAAGGTCTAAAATATTGAGTGTAATGAATGGACAGTTAAAAATAAGAAAGTTTTTTAGTGTGAAAATTAGGTCATGTTGATCTACACTTTGGTATGATCGAGTTACTCTCCTTGAGATGCATTCACTTGTCAGTGTAGGTGAAATAGGGTCCAGGATGCTGAGTGTGTAATGATCAAATAGCTGAAATACAAAGTCACTCAGGCCTGAAAATTAAGTCACAGTGAACTAGTTTTTTTGGTACAGTAGAGTTACTCTCATTGAGATGCTGAGATGCATTCACGTTCCAATTTGTATGAGTGTAGATGAAATAGGGTATAAGACATTGAGGATGTAATGAACAGATAGCTGAAAATACATAAGTCAGTAAAGAATGAAAATATGTAACAGTGACATAGTTTTGGTATGGCTAAATCATCCTCCTTGAGGTGCATGCACATTCCAATTTTCATGAGTGAAGGTGAAATAGGATCAACGACATTGAAGGTGCAATGAACAGATGCTGAAAATACAAAAGTCACTCAAGCATAAAAACTGGGTCACAATAAGCTAGTTTTGGCATTGCTGAGGTACTCTTCTTAAAATCACCCACAAACCAATTTGCATGAGTATAGGTGAAACGGGATTCAAGATACTGATTGAATAATGGATTGGAAAGCTGAAAATACAAATGTCACTCAATTGTAAATATTGGTTCACAGTGACCAAGTTATGGTAGGTTTGTGCTACTCACCTTGAGATCCATTTACATCCCAATTTTAATGAGTGTAGGTGAAATAGGGTTCAAGATATTGAGGGTGTAGCAAATGAATAGCTGAAGATACAAACATCATTCATGCAGGAAAACTGGATCACAGTGACCAACTTCTGGTATGTTTTGAGTTACTTTTGTTGAGATGCATCCCCATACCAATTTTTATGAGTGAAGGTGAAATGGGGTCCAAGATATTTAGGATATAATGAATGAATCCCAGAAAAGGACACAAATAAACAAGAGTCATTCAAAGGGATTGATGCTCTATTGGCCAAAAAGGATATCCAGGAATTCAAGATATGACCATCTCTTCCTTTTAACTGCTGAGTGTTGAAACCATCTCTGATATTCTCCAATGACAAGATTTTCAAATTAGCTGCTGTGGTGGACATTTAGGATGTCAGATTGGCACCATTGTCATTCAGGATCAAGTAGACAATATTAACAATCTTTTGGTGCAAACACCATGTCAATTTGACTATTTATTCAGGGGGAGTAGTGACACCAAGATTTTAAAGACAGCCATCATGGCAGCAATACTGAATGTATGATTGGCACTATTTTCATTAGGACTAACTAGGAATCATAAGAAGTCTAATGGTGAAAACCCCATGTTGATATAGCCATCCATTTGAAAGAGTAGAGGTAACAATATTTTCAAGATGGCCACCACAGTGGCCATATTGAGGGCCAGTTTGCATCATTTTCATTTAGGAACAACTAGATACCATAAGAAGTCATCTGATGAAAACCTACTGTCAAAATGACTTTCCATTGAAGAGGAGTAGCTTTAAAAAAAAATTCAAGATGGCTACCATGGTGGCCATATTGGACATCAGATCCGCACCATTTTAATTTAGAACCAACAAGACATTATAAGAAGTCTTCTGATGAAAACCCTATGTTGATATGACTTTCTATTTTGGAGGAGTAACAGTAATAAGATTTTCAAGATGGCTGCCATGGTGGCCATATTGGATATCAGATTCGCACTATTTCCATTTAGGACCAATTAGACATCATAAGAAGTCTTTTGTTGAAAGCAAAATGTCGATATGACAAGCCATCTTGGAGAAGTAGCGATATCAAGATTTTCAAGATAACTGCCGTGACAACTATATGGAAATCAAATTGGCACCATTTTCATGTAGGACCAACTAGACATCATAAGAAGTCTTTCAGTGGAAACCCCATGTTGATATGACCATCCATTCAGGAGAAGCAGTGACAAGAGTTTCAAGTCGGCAACTGTGGTGGTCATATTGGATGTCTGAATGGCACCATTTTCATTTAGAACCAACAAGACCATGGGATAAATGTGTGTGTAAAGTTTCATGGCATTCCTCCAAGTAGTTTTGGAGGAGTAGCGATAAAAACTTGAACCAACAGACAGAAAGATGACAGATGTCAGACAATAGATGACAGACCATCCCATAAGCTCTTCTAGTCTATGACCACCTGGGGTAAAAAGTGAAAACTTCGTCAAAGTGTTTTGTTTTTTTTGTTATGGACTAGACATCATAAGAGGTCTTCTGGTGAAAATCCCATGTCAATATGTCTTTCCGTTCAGAGGAGTAGTAATAACAAGATTTTCAAGATGACTGCCATGGTGGCCATATTGTCATCAAATTGGTACCATTTTCATTTAGGACCAACTAGACATCATAAGAAGTCTTTTAGGGAAAACCCCATGTTGATATGACCATCCATTCAGGAGAAGCAATGATACAATTTTCAAGATGGCGACTGTGGTGGCCATATTGGATGTTCAAGCAGCACCATTTTCATTTAATACCAATGAGACCATGGGATAAATGTATGTTTAAAGTTTCATTACATTCCTCCAAGTAGTTTAGGAGGAGTAGCGATAAAAAAACTTGAACCAACAGACAGAGAGATGACGGATGTCAGACAAATGACGACAGATTATTCCATAAGCTCTTCTAGCCTATGACCGCTAGAGCTAAAAAGTGAAAACTTCGTCAAAGTGAACTGTTTTTGTTAGGAACAAGTTACTCTTGTAGAGAAGTATTCACATACCAATTTTCATGGGTGTAAGTGAAAAAAAAGTCCAAGATACTGAGGATGTAATGAACAGCTGAAAATACAAAAAATAACTCAAGTTTGAAAATTAGGTCACAGTGATGCAGTTTGGGTATGGTTTAGTTACTCTCACTGAGATGTATATACATACCAATTTTCATGAGTGTAGATGAATTAGGGTCCAAGATATTGAAGGTATAAATTATGAACAAGCAATGAGTAAAAGGACCAACAAATGAATGAGCACACAAAACCATAAATTCAAACAAATGGGCAAAATGAGATGTCACTTCTCAATGTTGTTGGTAATGGGATAACAAAAGTAACTTCAAAAAGTTGCAAACAGTCATTTCGTTGACAGAATACTTGCACAAAAGGTATAAACAACATGAAGAGAAAACAAATTAAGTAATTAAAGAACTTTAGCTACAAGTACTGTAAACCAAAATATCAGCCAAAACTCACAAGATTTTAAAACAGGATAAAATAAAGCACAAAAAAAAAGAGATAAAATGATGATTGTGTCATAATAATGAAGGTATACCAAATGCAACATGTAGGTGGCAAAACATGGGATACTGTGATGTTTGATTAGTAAGAGGGGCAAGTGATGAAAAAACAAAAGAAACCAATTATAAGGAAGATGAATATGTATATAAAAAAGATAGTCCAATTGGGATATCATAGGTGAGACAAAATTGATGAATACTTCAACAAGATGTTCAAGAGAATCCATTCAAGGTAAGAACCTCATGTGATCAATCACCAGATAAAAGATAATTACAGAAGTCATTAGCAGAACAATCTTTCTAAATTTTAAGGTTTTCCTTTCAAAGTTATAACATAGAAGTTTAGAGCATTTTTAGTATATGCTGAAATTTTTGAAAATGTATTAAAAGATTGTGAAGTTACAGCAGTCTGATTTTGTATGTGTATACAGACAACTACAGAGTAAGTGGCAGGGCCATGTCAGTGTATGCTCTGACACACACATTTGTATGTGTATACAGAAAACTACCTTGTAAGTGGCAGGTCAATGCCAGTATACACTCTGTCACACACATATGTATGTGTATACAGAAAACTACCTAGTAAGTGGCAGGTCTATGTCAGTATACACTCTGACACACACATATGTATGTGTATACAGAAAACTACCAAGTAAGTGGCAGGTCTATGCCAGTATACACTCTGTCACACACATATGTATGTGTATACAGAAAACTACCTAGTAAGTGGCAGGTCTATGTCAGTATACACTCTGACACACACATATGTATGTGTATACAGAAAACTACTTGGTAAGTGGCAGGGCAATGTCAGTATACACTCTAACACACACATATGTATGTGTATACAGAAAATTACTTGGTAAGTGGCAGGGCAATGTCAGTATACACTCTGACACACACATCTGTATGTGTATACAGAAAACTACTTGGTAAGTGGTAGAGCTATGCCAGTATATGTTCTGACACACAAAAAGCACCAGTGCATTTATATAATGATCATTCACACATTGCTTCTAAAAGCATTGGTCAGCAGTGTGCTAAAGTCCTGGATATACAATAATTAAATGTCTAGTGGATAGAGTTGGCAATTCTTTCATTAAAATAATGCATGAGATATTACTATGCACAAGTGTGGATAACCAAAGGTAACACTGTCCTGAGTAATAGAGATATGGAGCAGGGACATGTACTGTGATAATTCAATTAAATAATAACACACTGAAATGACATGAATATTCCTTACTTTAATGATAGCTTATCTGAGATATAAAACTGGAAACTTGGTAGGTATGTAGACCAGGAAGAAATTGAGATTCTATATTTTCCAATGTTATGTGTCTGCAGTATTTGGGCCAGAAATTGGAAAAATAGCACAAGAAGTCCACAGAAGGCCTAAAAACTCCCAAACTTGCCATAAATCTTTTCTAAGCAGACAATTATAGTGCACAAACTTTATGTCAAAGGAGCTTCACCTGCAAAGTTTACATCCCTGTGTTAAATTAATGAGTGTCCAGATCAAGAGGTCATAGGTCAATGTTAGATGCTAAAGTGTCCTCAGCTAAGCTACAAGACACAAACAGCATTAAATCTCCAAGGGATTATTTATTTATTGATCAATAAAACATGACAGTTTACCAAGTTGAAAATTATCATTCACTCTAGATTAAAACATTTTGTGAATTTTTTTTATCTTAAAACAAAACATTTTAGCTAAAAGATACTTTATCATTCTAATGCATATAACAATAATCATGGAGTATGTATTAAAAGATGCAATATTTACAGAGATATCTCTAAAAGCCTGTATTAAAAGATGCCATATTTACAGAGATATTTCTAAAAGCCTGTATTAAATCTGCCATATTTACAGAGATATTTCTAAAAGCCTGTATTAAATCTGCCATATTTATAGAGATATTTCTAAAAGCCTGTATTAAATCTGCCATATTTACAGAGATATCTCTAAAAGCCTGTATTAATCTGCCATATTTACAGAGATATTTCTAAAAGCCTGTATTAAATCTGCCATATTTACAGAGATATTTCTAAAAGCCTGTATTAAATCTGCCATATTTACAGAGATATCTCTAAAAGTTTGTAATAATTATCTGCCACATTTTTGTAAAGCAAGAAAAAGTCACAAGTCAAACCCTAGGGTTTAATGGTATGATAACCAATAGTTTGTCAAGTATCATATTACACAGTCACTGAAAAATAACAGCTTTACATGGGAATTCTGAAAAACTGGGAATATCTGTATAAAACCCATTTCAAACCTATGACAAACCAAAGTCATCAGTAGCCTAACAGATATAAACCGCCATTTTGATACCATCAAGCCCATTTCAAACCTATGACAAATCAAAGTCATCAGTAACCTAACAGATATAAACAGCAATTTTGATACCATCAAACCCATTTCAAACCTATGACAAATGGAAGTCATCAGTAGCCTAACCAGGGTTGTTTGATTCAAATGATGACTTAAATCACAACAAAACTAAACATCCAAATGAATTTATAATTTTTTTATACATCTGATGATAAACTACACAGACTTTGTGACCTAAATCACTTGTAAATAGCATTAGAATGTCTTACATTCAAAATACGAGTCTAAATAAACACATGTTGGATCTGCTCAACTAATTGTAATTGTCAATTGTGTGTTTGAAGTTTGAACAATTAATTCTATATTTGGCTTTAGAGGCTAAATATAGCATGAGTGGCTTCTTTCAATTTCAATTACATGATAGTTGTGGGTTTGGGCTTCTCATTTCATTTTTCTTCAAAGTTAGGTTTTAGCATATATAAACTCCAGGTTCATTTGGTCAGGTGCCATTAAGAAGAAAAGCCTTGGCTGATCTCTTAGACCTTGGAATCTGTGAATCTCTGTGCAATGCCTGGAAGAAAACAAGACTGTGTCTGGCTCTACTTTGACATGATTGTCATTCCTGGAAAAGGTGAGTGTCGTGTGATATGTAAGACTTGTAATAAAGAATTGCAGAGAATAGTTATGTGTATGAAACAGCACTATAAAGTCTGCAACCAGGCAGAGAGCAGACAAAGAGCAGCAGTGACATGGAAGTCACCCCTGTAACTGAGAAACCAGTCACTTCTGTTACTTCTGTAGTATCAAGAAAATGTGAGGCTTTTCCAGTTCAGTCAACATCACGGAAGCAGCTTAAGCAAGATCCTGGCATTAACAACTTTGTGATGCAGACATCAGCAAGCATTAAAGCAGCATTAGTCCTACAAGTGTCCCGCTTCATTTATGCCACTAACACTGCCTTCACAGCTGTGGAACATGAGGAGTTTGTCAAACTTGTCAACATGCTACGCCCTGGATTCAAGCCTCCAAGTGGAACTGATATTCGTGGTAAGCTTCTAGATGAAGTGCAAACTTTAATGCTCAGTGAATGCAGGGACAAGCTGATGAACCTTGCCAATATTCTTGATCCCAGGTAGAAACCTCACCAATGAGCAAACAGACTGTGCTATGGAATACTGCAGTCAGCATCATCTGACCTGCTTGTCAAACAGACTGTGCTATGGAATACTGCAGTCAGCATCATCTGACCTGCTTGTCAAACAGACTGTGCTATGGAATACTGCAGTCAGCATCATCCGACCTGATTGTCAAACAGACTGTGCTATGGAATACTGCAGTCAGTATCATCTGACCTGCTTGTAAAACAGACTGTGCTATGGAATACTGCAGTCAGCATCATCTGACCTGCTTGTCAAACAGACTGTGCTATGGAATACTGCAGTCAGCATCATCCGACCTGCTTGTCAAACAGACTGTGCTATGGAATACTGCAGTCAGCATCATCCGACCTGCTTGTCAACAGTGGTAAGCCTGAGAGCCCAAGCCAAATCCTTCAAGACTTACATGTTCGAGCCTGCACTTTCAAAGGATGTGTCTCCCATTGCATGGTGGAAATCTCAATCAAATGACTTGGACAATAATATCATGGAATAGAGCAACCTTTGGGGGCAGTTGCCACTAGTGCATGTGTTAAATGCATATTTTCTACATTTGGATTTGTTCATTCCAAGGTCAGGAATAGGCTTGGCACTGAGAAAGCTGGAAAACTTGTATTTGTTTACAAACTGTTAAACACAAAGCACCTATCCTAAATCAGAAATATGCCTTGAAAATGTAGTATTAACAATTTCAAATATGTTTAAACTTAACTGTAGTGATTGTCTTATTATTGCTTTTTAATTACTTTAAAATACAACATTATAAACTATGTATATATTCTGCAAATAAATTTAAAACCTAAATTTATTTTAGACTTGTATTCACTATTGAATCATATACCTTGGCCTGATAAATGTAATTTAAATAAAAAAATCTGATTTAAATTTTAAAAAATCCAATTTAAATAAAAAAATCTAATTTTTTTAATAAAAAAAACAAATCATGATTTTTTTTAACCCTGAGCCTAATAGATATAAAGTACCATTTTGATACCATAAACTCATTTCAAACCTAAGATAAATGGAAGTCATCAGTTGCCTAATAGATATAAAGTACCATTTTGATACCATCAACTCATTTCAAACCTATGACAAATGGAAGTCATCAGTTGCCTAATAGATATAAAGTACCATTTTGATACCATCAACTCATTTCAAACCTATGACAAATGGAAGTCATCAGTTGCCTAATAGATATAAAGTACCATTTTGATACCATCAACTCATTTCAAACCTATGACAAATGAAAGTCATCAGTTGCCTAATAGATACAAAGTACCATTTTGATACCATCAACTCATTTCAAACCTAAGACAAATGGAATTCATCAGTTGCCTAACAGATATAAAGTACCATTCTGATACCATCAACTCATTTCAAACCTAAGACAAATGGAATTCATCAGTTGCCTAACAGATACAAAGTACCAGTTTGATACCATCAACTCATTTCAAACCTATGACAAATGAAAGTCATCAGTTGCCTAATAGATACAAAGTACCATTTTGATACCATCAACTCGTTTCAAACCTATGACAAATGGAAGTCATCAGTTGCCTAATAGATACAAAGTACCATTTTGATACCATAAACTCATTTCAAACCTATGACAAATGGAAGTCATCAGTTGCCTAATAGATATAAAGTACCATTTTGATACCATCAGCTCATTTCAAACCTATGACAAATGGAAGTCATCAGTTGCCTAATAGATATAAAGTACCATTTTGATACCATCAACTCAATTCAAACCTATGACAAATGGAAGTCATCAGTTGCCTAATAGATACAAAGTACCATTTTGATACCATCACTCCTCATTTCAAACCTATGATAAAACAGAAGTCATCAGTTGCCTAATAGATATAAAGTACCATTTTGATACCATCAACTCATTTCAAACCTATGATAAAACAGAAGTCATCAGTTGCCTAATAGATATAAAGTACCATTTTGATACCATCAACTCATTTCAAACCAATGGAAGTCATCATTTGCCTAACAGATATAAAGTACCATTTTGATACCATAAACTCATTTCAAGCCAATGGAAGTCATCAGTTGCCTAACAGTTATATAGTGTCCTATTGATACTATTTCAATTGCACATACAGCAGTAGTGTTAAATGTAGTTTTTTATTTTGGAACATACTGATCAAAATCTGATGACATCTACAAATTAATTCTGATATAACATTCTAAAACATTATCCACTCTAATTATTCATATTATCATCCTGAGTCCACATCATAATGTATCATATGATATCATATCATATCATATTGTATAATATATCATCCTCAGTCCAGATTATAGTGTATTGTTTGCTCATGCAAACGCTTTAATAAACAGCGGCAGTTTATTCTGTCGTTTCTAATTTTTTTTATTGCTTGCATTTTTTCACAAGTTGAGAAAAAAATAAACTTGCAAAATCCTATTTCTGCTTGTTTTTTTTTTATGGATGAGTTACTGTTATTACCTTTAGCGCAATCCAGAAGTGAATAAGAAGGAACTAAAATACTTTTCTATCAGTTTCATTTGTAAGTTATATTATCATTTTGAAGAAGAAAATAAAACTACATATACAGGATAATTATTTTTCTTCTTTATAACTGAAATCTTAGTTAAATACACATCCAAGTTTGTACTTTTGGACCATGAATGGTTCAAAAACAATCAGACTCACCAGGATTGAAGAAGAACATATCATGGACAACCATTTCATTTTTAGAGGATAGTCAGGCTATTATGTGACACAAATATCTGCGATTGACCATTCTACAAAAACGAGCCGTGGTGGCTCAGTGGTGAGTATGCCGGACTCATGACCAATAGGGTGTGGGTTTGAATCCTACCATCAGACCAGCCTGGGCCAGCTACAGTGGTGTGTCCTTGAGCATGGCACTTTACTCCAACTGCCTTAGCACTACTTGTGTTGCCATAAGGCACCAAATCAAACCAAACCAATCCTACAAAAACATACTAGAAGAGCATGACATCAGAGGAGACACAGTAACAGATCTGACCTAAACAGGGTCCATGCTGAACTCCAATTTTTGGACACAGTGACTTTTATCTCCTGCCTTACTTGGGCAAAATGGTGGGAAAACAGGGAGAAATGAGTCTAATTTAGAATTTTTACAAAAGTCACTTACAACAGCCACTTTACTAAACCTTGGAGTCAAATAATATCAAAACAAAAGAAATATTCATTAAACTTTCTGAAAATTAAAACTGTTGTTAGCTTGATTCAGTAAAATTGTGTTACGACTTTGTTAAAGCACAAGATGGTAACTTTGAAAATAGGCTACTGTCAAAATCTGGGGACAGACACTGAGGTACTGTGTTTTACATTGCTCATTGAAGAAGAAAAAGACAAAGGAGTTGATACTGTACTTAGAATATGAAAGCATTCAATGGCTTAAAAAATAGGATAAGAGATGTCAACTTGGGGAAAAGGCTAATTCAACTTTGCTTTCTCTGCAAATTTGGGCAAAATGACAGGCACTTGAGCAACCATTTTTCCTGAATTGCACCCTAGTGTGGACCTTGCTAAATGAAGATTACATCAGATAAATATTTCTCAATTCGTGAAGGAAATGGTTGGGAGCAAAATAGATATTGTGCTTCCCCTTTAAAATATAATGGTTGTAACCTAGTCCACTGTGTATTATCGGTTAGCATATGTATGGCCACTGCATTAGGCTACATGCTAAACAGTGTATCTCAAGGTAAATGAATCAATGCCAAAACAAGCTTTGTTTTATGTTACAGAATTATGCACATGATTTTGCTGAATTTATGTACTATAACGAGTTTTCTAATGATTTACTGTATATCCTTGGAAAAATTAGCACTTGCAAAAAGATGCAAGAGCCTGAAATCTAACTCACATTTTGTATAATTAACTCATATTTTGCAAGTATGCAAGTGTTAAATTCAAGCCCTATTTTTACCTCTATATTTTTAGTAATTTAAGACTAAGACTGAATTCATTTATTTTTTACAGGTATAACATATTATGAACTTGCAAAAAATGATATTTTTGTCCATACCAGAATTGTTGGATTAGGAAAGGGGTCCTATGGTTTAACACAGAAAGGTCATTGTTCATTGGGTCTTAAATTTTGTGGTTCACAGCAACCAAGAAATTCACAAAAATTGTGTACCCATGAAAAATAGTGAATTCACAGTAATAAATCTCTCAGCTTAATTGTATTTCTCTTCATTTCCAATGCTCAGGAAATATGAAAGGCATGAAACAGGAACCAAACTAATCAGGCAGAGAGACAAAATTCACAACATAGACAAGACATGCTTCTCTTTTTGACCTTCCAGACTTTTCCCTTGAGATGTGGGTTATAAAGAAAGTCAATTTCAAATCTCAGTGTTATTTATGATAAAACATTTCTCCCACTATCTCAATTTCCTGGTCTAAACCTGTAGAATACTTTAAACTATTAATGTTCATTTTTATGCATACATTGCTCTCTCTTTGCAATACTGTTTACAAGTCATAAAAGTAACCAGTGTTACAAGTGAGGGAACCTTATACTGAGGGATAGTCTGACAACAGCATAATTTAATAGGAACCATAACCATGCCCACATAATAAGAGAAGGTGCCAGTATACTGAGGAGTATTATAGTTAGGGACTATTATATTTTTTTTCATCCCATATTATTTTCTTGTACACGTCTTGGTAAAAAGAGTCCATGGGAGCCATGGAATATACCATCTTAGAGTGAAACTGCCTTATAATGAAATACCTTATATTGTGAAACTCCTCAAAACTGAACCCTTGGAATACCGGAATCCTCATAAGATCAAATAAATGTTGGGGTCCTGAATTTTTAATTCTTTAATATCATCATTTTTTTTCCAGTAAACCAAAACCCCTCAACTTCGAAAACCGAAACAAATTTTGATCCCAAATTTAAATCTTACAGTAAAAAAAACCCCATAAAACCAAAACTCACTTCAAACTTGGCAATGGACTTTAAATTCCTGACACCAGCAAGACCAGATTATTTACAGTTAGCAATTAAGCAATTACTATGGCAGGCTTAACAGTGAGAAAATGTTCCAAGATCATGTGAGGTTAAAACAATACTTGACATGTGTGCCGACATGGATTAGGGCCAACAACAGGCTAGTCCGAAGTCTTTGCACAATAAAAAAGAACCAGCTTTAATGTAAATTATTAATAACTAAACACTTGTTGATAATTCATTTAGGAAAGGTTAAAACAATACTTGACATGTGTGCCGACACTGATTAGGGCCAACAACAGGCTAATTTGAAGTCTTTGCACAATAAAAAGGAACCAGCTTTAATGTAAATTATTAATAACTTATAGATAATTCATTTAGGAAAGATTATGTTTATCTGCTTATTATACAATTGTGATTGATGCCATTCATTTGTATAAATGCTCCAAAGAATGTTTTTTGGTGTTTTTTTAAAAATTAAATACCCGGGTTTTTGATGCTTTGCTGATGGAGATCAACAAAATAGTATTCTAAAAGTCAGATTCACTCAAATGATTTTCAAACTAGAAAAGTTATTACATACGTGTATTCAAGTAACCATGACTGTCATTTGTCTTCACTCGCATGTCAAGATGCCAAAATGACTAGCTAAGAGTTGTAGGATTGAAATATCCTTACAGGATAAAATTAAGAGGATGAACCTGTGCTGTAACCCATGTTGAAGAAACTACTGTATATACTCGTGTATAGGCTAATACCAACTGCAAACTGCATAGACCCAGATCTGCCATTGCATAATGTGCCAAATTTTTCTCCTACCGTATACTCGTGTATAAGCCGGTTCCAAATGCAAACAACATGGACCCTGATCTGCCATTGCATAATGTGCCGGCAGATCTGGATCTCTGCAGTTTGTAAGGACTAATCAGTAGAACAAACAACATTGACCCTGATCTGCTGGCGCATTATGCAACGGCAGATCAGGGTCTATGTTGTTTGCATTTGGAACCGGCTTATACATGAGCATACGGTAGGAGAAGAATTTGGCACATTATGCAATGGCATGATCAGGGTCTATGTTGTTTGCATTTGGAACCGGCTTATACATGAGTATATATGGTAGGAGAAGAATTTGGCATTGGAACATTATAAAATATACGAGATATTTAGACATAATTCATAATTCTAGTGGACTTTAACAAAGTTATAAAAGTATCTTGTTCTTTACATTTTTCTTGAGATGAGGACTGTGGAACAACTGTATTTATTCATGTGACAGCATGTGATTTTTGGAAGGAACATACACTGTTCAGCTAATTTTTCATTATATGTTAAAAAAACAAACTGCTTTCTTAATTTGTGCACTCTTACATACACATACACAGATGTTCAACCAGAATTACATTATCACTCTCTCTCTTTCAAGTCACATAAGTGCTTATAAAAAGACATACTTTTTCACATATGTGAAACCCTCAGTAAACCAAAAACCTTCTCAAAACTGAAAATTAAATTTAGTACTAAGGGTTTTTGATTTTGAGTGATTTCACTGTACATATAATTTTAGGACCCTAGGTGGCTGAGTGATTAGTGTGCTGGACACATGACCGAAAGGGAGGAAGTGCTGTAGTGGCAAAGCTTGGAAGAGAAAACGTGAAAGAAAGAGATATTCATCACTATCCACTTATTCAACAGTACCGTTTATACTAGCTTATAAGTTGAGTCCAATTGCAAACTGCACAGACCCAGATCTGATGTCACATAATGCACTGCCAGATCTGGGTCTCTGCAGTTTGTTCAGAGTAATCAGCAGAACAAACAAAATATACCCTGATCTGCTTGCGCATAATGCGATGGCAGATCAGGGTCAATGTTGTTCGCAATTGGACTCAACTTATAAGCGAGTATATATGGTAAAACAAACTATATAATCCAATTAAACTGCACTGGCCCTTTCAGTGTAAAAGGTTTGGTTTAGGGACCCCCCTTTCCCCCCAAAAAATGTGGTGGTGGTGGTGTTGGTTTATATCATTTCACATTTATTTAGTCTCCATAACGACTAAATGAGAACAATTGCCTAATTTGAGTGACAGAAAGACTGGTTTATAATGATTATGTCCCTAAGCAATAGTTGGTATTGTAAACATAAAAAGCTAGGACTATAGACTGTGTTTGGTTAAAAGTGATTTCAGCATGTGCTAGCTTAACGCTGTAAGCATACAACTGCTGATCTGGAAATAATTCACTTACTCTCTCATTTTCCAGTTTTAACTCCCTAAGTTGAGCTTCAAGTTCTTCAATTCTTCTGTCTTTGTCAGATTTATTCTGAAAATACAATAGAATAAATTAAACATCTACTCCAAAAATATGAGGAAAAATCACAATACTACCCATATATACTTGCGTATAAGCCAGGTACAAATGCAAACAACACAGACCCTGATCTGCCATCGCATAATGTGCTGGCAGATCAGGGTCTATGTTGTTTGTTCTACTGATTAGTCCTTACAAACTGCATAAACCCAGATCTGCCGGCACATTATGCGACAGCAGATCTGGGTCTGTGCAGTTATCAGTTGGTATTTGTTTATACACGAGTATATACGGTAAGTAATCAACATCTTTTATCCTTGTCCAAATTGTGAATTATCTTAATAGTAATGTAGCACACAACTAAAGGAAAGAAAAGTGTATGCTTTGAGAAAGTGCTTTATGCATGAATTCTCTTATTACATTCACAATTCTATTGTCATATGCATCTGTTCATGTGTCACTGTCTATCTGTTCATCCATCTGTCTGTCCACACAGTCATCAGTCAGTTTTCTTTGTAACCTGAACTCTGTGTAGAACTTCTCAAGGATGGTTATCATATTTGGTATGAAAGTTTCCAACGATGGGTAGATGACAATGAAACAGTGGGTAAAAAAAAACCACATTTTCAAATAAGTACTGTGGAATTTTGCATGTAACCTAAACTCCATATTAAATGATGGAGTTTGATCATATTTGTTATTATATATCTCGAGAATAAGTAAATGGGGGAAGTGAAAGAACAAAATTAAAAAGTACTGATATTGACCAGATGGCTTCCATCTCTAATTTACATTTTTGGTCAGAACTTTTGCTCAAATATATCTTAGAAGAATAAACAACTGAAACAAAAACCTTTGTATTTGTCAAATATAAAACAAGAGGCCTAGAAAAGTCTCATACTGCTCATCTACACATGATGACTTTCACTTGTAACTGCAACAAGAGAAATGACTTCATAGGATGCCATAATAGTGTTAGTTCTGTACAATCCTTTGTAAGCTCAATTTTCAGCAGTGGATAAAAAGCTATTAAGTAATGTACAAGTTGAAACAGGCGTAAAAAGAGAAAAAAATGAGAAAAATCTAATCAATGTTCCATTTACATACATTGCCTACCATATATACTCGTGTATAAGCTCATACCAACTGCAAACTGCATAGATCCACATTTGCCATCGCATATTGCGCCGGCAGATCTGGATCTATGCAGTTTATAGGGACTAATCAGTAGAACAAACAACATAGACCCTGATCTGCTGGCACATTATGCGACAGCAGATCAGGATCTATGGTGTTTGCATTTGGAATCTGCTTATATGCTAATATATATGGTATTTTATTTTTCAACAGATTATCTTCAATAAAAGGTTTAGTAGAAAAATAAAAGTGACACTGACATTGTACTGCAAATTTCGAAAATATTTATTTTTCGTGATGGTTGCAACAGAAGATAAATGCTTAATAGGAAGGCTATCAACACTGTACACAATTCTTACTGATGGGCAAAAGGTTGGCACTGAAGAAGAACTTACAATCAGTATCAAATATGTGGCAATAAAAACTACCTTAATGAGAATAAAAATGCTTGTATTTTAGACAATTATGTATCACAGACAATTTCATATCGAGTTGGATCAAAATAGGCAGAGTATAAAAGTGATGGAAATACTGAAAAATATCTCACCGCTTCAAAAGACAGAAACTAAGCAAAGGCTATGGAGAACATATGTATCAGAATTCTGAAGACAATTATCCGAAGGAAAAACAAACCAAGCTGACCAAATCTGGTTGAGTAGCAACTAGTTCTGATAATAATAATAATAATAATAATAATAATAATAATAATAATAATAAAAACAAGAGTTCCATGGAACACTATGTCTCAACTTTTTGGCCTCAGTCTGTTGCTTGCTATAAGTGAATTCCTTTTTGCATGCCAAGTAAGTGTATATGCATATATACTTATAGGGTAGGTCTAGGAACAGTTTCTAAGTTATGACTCAGGATCAAGTCCCCAGTGGGGTAGTGAGAGAACCAGGGTCCAATACTAGTTGTCATAAATGACATGGCCTTTCCATACCAAGGAAGTGCATATATGATTATAGGGCGGGGATCTCTGATGGTTTCCAACTTAGATCCTAGAATGGTGCCTGGGGGGAGGGTGGGAAGGTGGAGGTAAAGGATAGACTTAGAAACCTATGCTGACGGCATAAATTAATCTTCCTTGTAAAGCCAAGTTTGTGTTTGGATACATTTAGGGTGGGACTGCAAACAGTTTAACTTATGATCCAGGGGCCAATCCCTAGAGGGTAGGGAGAGACTCAGAAGCCAATGCTGGTTGTATCAATGACTTTGCCTTTTCATGGGGAGAAAGTGTGTATATTGTTAAAGGGTGGGGATCTGAATGGTTTATAAGTTATGACCTGGCTGCTGGGTCCAAGTGGGTAAGGACAGATACAGGGGCATTACCCAGAGGCAATTTTGGATTAAACATAACTTAACTGTCTACTTATGCTGTTACGGAATTATGTATCATCTTTAAAATTATAAAATAGTTTTCATTTGGGTTTATAGCTATGTATTAAAATTCTTTAATTCAGAAGCCTATGCTATTAAAGTACATATGTATGTCAACAACGAGTCATTGTTTATGTCCAGGGAAAATCAATAGTCATGACGGTCAATTCAACATAACATTGTAATCACGCGATTGACTCATTGGTATCATGCGTAACCTGGTTTCTGATTGGTTAGAATAACTTGTTTACTTGACAGTGCTAGAACATAGTACTAGAGTTTTAATATTCTTTTACACAGTAGAATGCTATATAATGCCATGTAGTGATGGAACGCTCATTCTTATACAGTTATTCCAGATCATAAGGTTATAGAGGAAGATCGTTTATTGTTTGTAAAATCAGCTGGTGGAAAATCTATTCTATACATAGTACAATTTGGATTTAAGTACTCTTGTTCAAGGAACTTAACAATACTCTACATTCACAGGAGTTTACCTGGGATATTTAATATTTTGAATTTAGAACTGAAAATCATTGGTACATCAGAACATTCCAGACCCATTCATTCAGAACAATCTTTCATTTGGAACATTTGTTCTTTACGAAGATTCATTAACTCAGAACATTCATTCATTCGGAATACTTTGGATTAACTTCCGGATTAGTGAAGTGTGTAGGACAATTTAGGACTAATTAAAGAAATTCTAAACTGTATGTTATTTTTAATTCTTTCACTTTGTTTGTTTCAAATATTTTATATTTTAGGAAATTAAATTTGTATTTGAGAAATTCTGAAAGCTTGTTTGAGTAGTTCTTTCTTTTCTTACATTCAACCCCTAGTCTTAACAATGCAATATTCCAATGATGAATCCAAAGATAACAGTATGAATCATAGCACTGACTTCCCCCACTCCTCCTCCCAGTGGGGTGGGATTCCCTTTATTGAAAAAAATGCAATCCCCATTCTCTAAATATTAAGTGTAGCAAGTTTCATAAAATTCTTACAATGGTTTTCAGAGTTTTCAGCTTGCAAAAAAACATTAACACTGAGCTGATGCCAATGCCAACTTGATAACTATGTCTCACGATAACTATGTCTCACATTTTTCTCCAAAAAAGGCTATGCAATAATAATGCTTACATTCTTGTGAATTGAACAGCCATGATGTATGCTACTGCAATTCATGAAGTGTATTGCAGTGAAATAGTTTCACACTGAGGGGCCTGGATAGTACACTGGTAACATCCTTGCTTTGTACCTCTGTCATCCTGTGTTCGATCCAGAGTCCACCATGTGAAAGGGTACGTGGTCACCCATTCATGGTTTGCAGGTTTTCCAAGTTCTCCAATTTCCTTTACCTCCAAGATCATATTACGCCAACATCTGTGCCACTGAGAGCATGTAATATCATATTATGCCAACATCTGCACCACTGAGAGCATGTAATATCATATTACGCCAACATATGTGCCACTGACAGCATGTAATATCATTTGACAGAACTTGTGCAATCACAAAAACAAAATTTAAACATTGTACTATGAAATTCCAAACCTGAAAATTGTTCTCTTGGGCCTGTCCAAAGGTACTGACAGCTGCTGCATGGTGACTGTTTACATTATTTTTAGAAGAGCATTTAATGTCTACACTGGAATAATTAGCAGCTTGTACTTCCTCTTGGTTACCATAGCCGTGGCTTTGTCCTCCATGAAGATGGTAGTTTTCAGGTATTGGGATGTATTCAGCCTCATCAAGCTCCTGTCACATAAGATGAATGATGATGTAAGTGGGGAAAATCAAAAAGAAAAAGGACTGAGTCATCAGCAGATCTCATTACACTGACATGAATGTGGAATTGTTTTTAATGCATACCCTTTATTATTTCCTGGTTTCAATTTAAATATGCATTAAGAATAGAAATGAAAACTCATTGCAATAAATAATTCATGAGCAGTTTGCACTGAGTTACTAGAGAGGAAATTTAGATTAGAAATCAGGAAGGAAGGCAGAATAAGGAAAAGTAGATAAAACATAATTATTAAATCTAGTATGAATGTGCAAGATTACATGGGTATGTACATCCAAATTCACACATTTCAACTCTTTCTGTATGTATCAAGACAATAGTCACTAATAACACTTTTTAAAAATACTGCAAAATCTGGATAATAGCTGCATATATACAAATAAGAGTATATCCAAATTCAGGATACATAAGTTCTCACATTTTCTTGTAGAAATAAAAGGCACACACTCGGGAATCAAATACAGTATGCAAGGAAAGTATGTACATTGATTACATACCCATTCAATCTTACATGGTTGATCTGGCATTTAGTACAGATGTTCAATCTTACATGGTTGATCTGGCATTTAGTACAGATGTTCAGTCTTACATGGTTGATATGGCATTTAGTACAGATGTTCAATTTTACATGGTTGATCTGGCATTTAGTACAGATGTTCAATCTTACATGGTTGATCTGGCATTTAGTACAGATGTTCAGTCTTACATGGTTGATATGGCATTTAGTACAGATGTTCAATCTTACATGGTTGATCTGGCATTTAGTACAGATGTTCAATCTTACATGGTTGATCTGGCATTTAGTACAGATGTTCAATCTTACATGGTTGATCTGGCATTTAGTACAGATGTTCAATGCATATGTCCATATCACATACACGGATTGAAACTACCATATAAACTCATGTATAAGCTGGGTCCAAATAAAAACAACATAGACCCTGATCTGCCATCACATAATGTGCCGGCAGATCAGGGTCAATGTTGTTTGTTCTACTGATTAGTCCTTACAAACTCCATAAACCCAGATCTGCCGGGGCATTATGTGACGGCAAATCTGGGTCTATGCAGTTTGCAGTTGGTATCAAATTATATGTGAGTATATATGGTACTTTTGTGTCTTCTCTGACATCTGCACATCAATATTTTAAGCTGTATCGAATTATAAATCCCAATTCATTTTGAATGTAATACATACTGTCAAGCTAAAAATATTTTAAAAAGCATAAAAGAGGGGCTATGTAATAAATACAAAACCACTTTCATGTTTTGTTTTGAGTTGGGGGAAAGAACTCATTTGATATGGCTTATGAATATGTCCTGGCCTGATGGCCCCAATGTATCCATATCCCACATCAAACTTGTTCCTTCCGCCAACTCAGAACAAAACATGTATGTAGTTTTAAGTTATATAATTTTTCTGCATCTCCTCTTTATTAAGTATTTTAAGAGGTTGTATTTCTAATTTCAACCATGTAATTTACATTTGTGACAGTTAACACATTATTATCCACTGAAATGTGCAGGACACACTTCTGATGTACAAGATACAAAATTTGCCATCAATGCATTATCAATATATTTGTATCTGTTTAGACATAAGATATGAAATTCCAATCAGCTAACTGCTTAATAATTAATAGATTTTTATTTAAATATCTAGGATCACTCTTAGGGAGTGAATAGAGAAAAGTATTAGTGCTTCATAACAAGTAGTTCTGTAGATCTATAGTATCTGACAATTTTGCTGTTAATAAGCACACATCCAAAACAAATGCATTCACCTTTCACTAATTGAAAATACAAAGGGTTCATGCAGGCTTACCACTTGAAGCCATGGTGGAAGAGAATTCTCTGCCTGTTCAGTGGTCCTGTCTGGTTGTTCATTCAGACCAGAAATATCTGGAGATAATGGTTTCCCGGAATCAAGTGTCATCTGTGCACCTGGACAGAAATCAGGAATTGCTATTCCCATGATATCATCATTGAAGGCACTATCCTCTGGCATGTCTAGTGGGCTCTCATGGACACTGCTTAGATTCACTACAAAAAGGAGACAAGGTCGTTTAATAATAAAATGCCTGAAATTGTCTTATACCATATTATATCCTGTATAATGTGTGCCCAACAGGGAAAAACAATGATCTACTGTCATATAATCCACCACAAAATCAGAATCTGTGCTGTTCACTCAATTTAGTACTTTATTCAGCAGCATAGCCTCTGATCTGATGACACATGATGTGATGGCAGATCTGGGTCAATGTGATTGCACATCATGTGATGGCAGATCTGGGTCAATGTGATTGCACATTATGTGATGGCAGATCTGGGTCAATGTGATTGCACATGATGTGATGGCAGATCTGGGTCAATGTGATTGCACATTATGTGAAGGCAGATCTGGAACAAAGCATGACTTATGTGATGGCAGATCTGGGTCTATGTGATTGCATGTAATGTGATGACAGATCTGGGTCTATATTATGGCATATTATGTCATGGCAGATCTGGGTCTATGTGACTGCACATAATGTGATGGCAGATCTGGGTCTGTGTCATGGTGTATTATATGATGACAGAGCTGGATCTACATAATGGGACATCATGTGATAGCAGATCTGGGTCTACATTATGACAGATCTGGGTCTAAGTCATAGCACATTATGTCATGGCAGATCTGGGTCTATCTGATTGTACATTATGTGATGGCAGATCCAGGGTGTATGTAATAGCACATAATGTGATGGCTGATCTGGGTCAAATGATGGCTCTTTGTGTGATGGCAGATCTGGGTCAATGTGACTGCACATTGTGTGATGGTAGATCTGGGTCAATGTGATAACACATTATGTTATGGCAGATCTGAGTCAAAAGATGGCTTATTGTGTGATGGCAGAGCTGGGTCAATATGACTTCACACTATCTGATGGCAGATCTGGAACACGATGACTCATTATGTGATGGCAGACCTGGGTCTATGTGATTGCATGTAATGTGATGGTAGATCTGGGTCTACATGATGGTAGATCTGGGTCTAAGTCATAGCACATTATGTGATGGAAGATCTGGGTCTATGTCATTGCACATTATGTGATGGCAGATCCAGGGTCTATGTAATGGCACATTATATTTTGGCAGATATGAATCGACATGATGGCACATTATAGACGTCCAGTTTGGGTCTAAAGATGACACATTGTGTGATTGCAGATCTGGGTCAAAGGATGACACATTATAGATGTCCAGTTTGGGTCTAAAGATGACACATTGTGTGATTGCAGATCTGGGTCAAAGGATGACACATGATGTAATGTCAGATTTGGGTCTATGTAATGGCACATTATGTGATGTCATGTATGAATCGACATGATAACACATTATGTGATGACATGTATGAATCGACATGATAACACATTATGTGATGGCAGATCTAGGTCTATGTGATGGCAGATCTGGGTCTAAGTATGGACAGGTAATGGTAGCCATATTTGATGGTGGATCTTGTAACAATTTTAAAACTCTTTATGTTATGGTGCATTCTGTCATATTAGGTCAAATTCTGTTGAGTGATTTTCAAAGAGTTTTCTTTTTTAGTAACATCTACTATATTTTAAAGGCAGATTGGCATCATGTGTAAAATATTGAAAGCTGATCGTACTAGGATGCTTATGTCAAATTTGGTCCAGTTCTGTTCAGCAGTTTTTGAGAAGTCATTGAAATGTTTTTTAGTTTTAGTACCAGTGACCATATTTGATAGTGGAGTGGCATCATTTGTATGAACTTGAAAGTCCTTTATTTCAGAATGCTTTCTGTCAAGTTTGGTCCAATTCTGTTGAACGTTTTTTTTACAAGAAGTCACTTAAAAAAATTTCTCTGTTTAGTAATAGTGGCCATATTTTGATGGTGGCTCAGAATCACATGGTATAAAATGGAAAGCCCTTTATTGAACTTGATCAAATTATGAACAATCTTTGAGAAGTTATTTAAAGGTTTCTCTATTTTTAGTAAGAGTGGCCATTATTTGTAGCAAATCAGCATCATTTGTACAAATTTGAAAGCTCTCTATGCCAGGATGCTTTCTATCAAATTTGGTCTGATTTTGTTTAAGTTTTTGAGACATTTTTTGAAAAAGTTTTTTTAATAATGGCAGCCATATATAATAGCAGATCTGCAACATTTGTACAAATTTGAAAGCTTTTTATTGGTCTGATTATATTCAGTGATTTGTAAGAAAAAGTAATTTAAAAATTTTCTATTTTTAGTAATGGTGGCTATATTTGATCAAGAATTGGGATCTTTGGTATAAAATTGAAAGGCCTTCATGCAAGGATGCTTTTGTCAAATTTGTCCAAATTATGCTGAGCACCTTTTAAAAAATGATCAATTTCAATAATGGTGGTCATATTGATGTCAGCTCGACATAATTTTAACAAATTTAAAAAATCTTCATATCAGCATGTACAACATGCAATACATAGAGATTGATGTAAGATAATGATAAGTGCAGGGTCATGCCATATAAGCTCATTTGATCTCATAGCTAACTGTGAACTAAGAACATATATTCACACATGAAAATAATGTATAAACACAGCGATATCATAAATTAAACAGATCATGCATGAAGAATGACAAATCATACAAAAGAGAGTTAAACATTACTGATTTCTTGACTTACTCACAAGAATTTTTATATTGTAAATAATTATTTACCAGATAAGAAAATTTAGTTTTTTTTTTATTTAACAAAATAATCAGCATTTTGAAGGTTTTTATCTTTCATACAAGATCAAATTCTTAACACTACATTTGTAACATACAAATTTATATCTGCATCATTAAAAACATGAATGAATAGATTAAAATATACACTTTCCATTTTTCTTATTGATTATTTTAAATATCTTGATCAAATCTAATTAAGACACAGGATTTGATGTGTACATGTATTTCATGAACTAATTTGATAAGCAGCATTCTCAAGTTGATAATTTAGCTTCTTTTTCATTGCTGGAACTATTTTAAAGATTGATATAATTTTTACTGAACTTGGCAGTTCATTCATTTCAATGGTTTGATGTTATAACTATCTCATCAATAACCATTCGGCCAAAAAATATCTGCCTTTTAAGGACAAATCTATCTTCTTAATGGCTTCATAACCACTAATCTTTCTGCCTGCTCTGATAGATAGGCAAATGTATTGAATTTAAAAGAAAAGAGCCAGGGTTTATATTAAATCTTCATGTCTTGATTGAAAAGAAAAGGCTACAACTGCAAAGCTCCTTTTACAGAAGTATAACTGTGTGTTACAAACTATGGAAGACGAGTCTAAAATTCTTATTCATCAAGTTTATCTAACACTGGTGGCACACAAGTACAGCACTCCCTGACTACAAGGTCCTTGATTAAAACATGGTTCCTGTTATACGGCAGGTATGGTCATGGATCTCATTTCAATTTTCAGCAGTAAAATTATACGTATCATGTACCTCATTATTAGGCAATCTCACTCTAAGGCGCTACTATGGCTCCCATGGACAATTTGGTTTGGTTTGGTGTTTTACAGCACAGCAACAAAAGTAGGTTATTTGGTGTTGAGCTAATTGGAGTAAAGTGCCTTGCCCATGGACACAGCATGGTATCCAACCCGTGATGATCAGATGGTAGGATTGGAACCCGCACTCTTTCAGTTGTGAGTTTGGCATGCTAACCACTGCAGCTCCTGTTTCCATTAGTTGACCCTAATGACATACGGGAGGGCGCATCAGGCCTATTCTATATCCCAAAGTCCACAGGTGGGCCCATGGATAGCATTATAATAAAAGATGTACCATCTATACTCATGAATAATCCGGGTCCAAATACAAACAACATAGACCCTTTTCGGCCATTGCATAATGCGCCGGCAGATCAGGGTCTATGTTGTTTGTTCTACTGATTAGTCCTTACAAACTGCAAAGATCTAGATCTGCTGGTGCATTATGCTATGGCAGATCTGGGTCTATGCAGTTTGCAGTTGGTATCGGCTTATACGTGAGTATATACGGTACTGTATCTTCACATTCTTGTTATTAATGGAAATGGTGGTAGAAGGAGGGTATTAATATTATGATTATAGGTTTCGAGCTCACTAGAACTTCCCTTTTATTTTTTTTTATTTTTTAAATCTTTTGTTTGAGAATCATGATTTTATTCAACTAATTTATGTGATTCATTTACATGTTAATTTGTAAATGAAATGAAAAGCTTTGACTTTTTCAAAGGCTGAATTTGTGGCAAATTTTTATGCTGACAAGACTGCTAAGGCCAATGTTATTCATACTGATTTGATAGAGACAATACAGTGATGCCTCACAATAACATTGTTTTGATGAGCCATAAAAGAGTTGTGCATTATAAGTGAGGTGACCTTACAATGAAGTAGATTCAATATATTATTACATTCATCTCCAAAATGGGATTCATGATTATAATGGTGTTATATGATACTGTACTATAATGAGGTGCTTTAGAATGAGGTACCACTGTACCATGCTTTCATAGGTGAGTTTTTTGTTTTTGCTTGTTTGCTCTGGAGCTTATTCTGTGAGATAATAGAAAAGAGTTTCATACATAAATCCATGGACAACTATTGTATTTAGCCATGTATAATGTAGTCAATTTCCAAACCATGTAAATCCAGATTAGCCAACATATAATGTACTGGCAGATCAGTGTCAATGCATTTTCTTGAAATTGTGAGAATAACAACCAGTATCTACCTTGATCTGCCAGCTCCTACACGGTTCCCACTGGTTACTGGAAGCAAAATGTCCTAACTTTTCTGTGCACACATTTCATGGAAAGTTACAGACACATGCACTTTCCAATGTCAAACATATAAAAAAAAGGAATTAACCATATTTGTCCAAGATAACCTTATGCTTGATAATAATACCACCTCCCACTTTATTAAATTTGATCAAACTTTTAAGTTAGGAATGCAATATCCTGTAATAAGCCCACCCCCCAATTTTTCACATTTAAAATCATGGATAAGAAAACAGCCCAAGCCACGGACATCATAATACACATTTCCCCACATGCTTATCCACACATAACACATTTCCCCAGATGCTTATCCACACACAACACATTTCCCCACATGCTTATCCATATAACATTTTTCCATGACTGACGGTACAAAATTTCCTGACTTTTTAATAACTTTTGACTGAAATTTCAATTTTCCCCAACTTATCATAAACTTCCTTGACTTTCCTGAAAAATGAAAATTCCCTGACTTTTTCTTGACCTGTGAGAATCATGAAATACATTATAACACAACAGTTTCGGGTCCATGCAGTTCACAGTTAGAGATAAGCATTAAATATTAGTATATACAATAATCACATGGTAATGAGCCTGCAATACAGCAAATATAAACAACATGTTTTTTATTTTGAAATCTAGAACTCTGAGTGAAAGTGTTGAGCCTGGAATTTTATTAATTTAAAATTGTTCAACATTAAACATCAAATTAGTCCCTTTCAGATCCCAGAAAGTTAACTTGTGTGACATAAGATCAAATATGCAGTAGTTGTAGGGCTAGATAATTAGGTTACCCATGGTATGTTAGCTTTTAAAACAGAAAAACCTATAATTCAGCTTCCCTTGCACACACACAAAGGAACCCACTAAATTGTATTTTTATGGCTTTTTCATGACATAATCAGGGCAAAAATATAACATGTAACCCACATTAATGATGTCTGCAAGTAAGGATAGAAAACCTACAAGTTATCCTGATAATAAGAGGATGATCATTGATTATATTGATTAAAAACAACAAGTAATACTGTTACGAACAGGCTTCAGAAAAACCTAGTTATATTGTGGAAAGTTCTAAATTTGTCATTTACATCACATTTAAGTACATGTGCAACCAAAATGAATACAAGTCATTAGTTTGATTTTTTGGTGATTTCCTGTTCAATTAAAAACTTGGTTAAAAAATTGATTTATCTTTTGAAAAATAACCATAGGTTTCCACAGAAAAAGAAACCACAAGAAAAAATGTAAATAAAAACAAGATATCCAAACAGGCCTGATAATGCTCACCTGGTAACTGACAAAGTGTAAACTTGTAAAAGCAAATTAATGCATGAAGTGAAACTGTGGAGTGGAAAAATAAATTTGGAGCACTTAGTTGCCACGCTGTCTATTAGGCCAAACAAAATATGTGCGTTTCTGCTTTCATCCTAAAAAAAATTGGATTGATTGGTTGAAATAAGATTTTTATAAAAAAAACTCATTTTTCCCCTCCATTTACCAAAAATGAACCACAGCTGCATGACTTGATTTTATTCCTTGGAGAAAAGACTTTGCCAGTATTACTCAAAAACATGATCTTTTATCAAAGTTAGATATACACTCTCTATATAATTAATTAAATAATTTGAGTTTGTCTGATATAACTTGCTGTAAATTTAAACAAACAAAAATTAGCACAAAGCACACAAAGGCAGCCCTTATTGAACCATGCTTTCTAGTCAAAAAATATTGGGAGAAACAGTTAACATCTTAATGAGAGTGATGTGTAATACTGTTACATAAGAATGAAATGAAATGCAGTCTGGTCACAACATTCCGAAAATCTGGAATTTGTTAGTTGTTTTTTTTATAAATTTTGTTTTGTGGTCAGAAAATGTCTAGGGTCGGCATCCAGAAAACTGGAGGGTCTGTATATTATTAATGACTGTAATTAAATTTGGATTTGGTTCAGGAGAAAAGCTTATTGAGTTACTATTATTCTTTTTCTTTATTTGTTTGCAAAGATGATGAACAATATGATTAAAGCACAACCTCAACTATTGTAGGCCAGGTTATTAGTCCAAATAGCCCTATATCCTAATATCTGCAGTTACATCACTGTTGGCAGTTATATCAGGCTTTCCTGTAAATATGTTGAAAATTTTACTTACAGGCAATACATTCATCCATTATTCATGCTAAAATTGAAAAAGTTTCAACCAGATCAATATGGTGAAATACCTGACAGTGCAACATTATTGCTTAAAACATTACAGGTTTCAAAGCAAACTGAATTAAATTCCATTTTGCATCTGATAAATAAAAAATCTTTCAGTCTGTAAAATGTTTTGAAACATATATGATTTGATAAACTAACTGTCTATACTAATCAAATCAAATTCAACACTCACTGACATACTGAAGCATGGTTAGATTCCAAATGACTCAAAACAGCAAAACAGATTATTATCTGCAAACTTGGATTCAGGCAAGCTTACCAAGAAAAGGTTAAAGTTACAAGTACAAAAGGAAGCAAAATCCATTGCATCAGAAGGTATTAGAAAGATTTTATTTGGAATAATGAAAACTGTCATTTTGCTAAAACAATTTTAAAAAATTTACTCAGCATGTTAAAATTACAACTCCGAGACCATCACAATTATTTGAAAAACTTCCACAAAAATGACACAAAACATAAACTATTTGAGCACACCATCTTCAAAAACAACTTTGTTAGACTGAGGTTAAAATAAGATAAAATCAGTATACCAAGTGTACATGATCCTGTACACAAAATATTTTCTGGATGTAATCCTGTAAGATTATAAAAAAATGTGCAAACATTTGAGAAGAAAAAAAGTTTTAAAAAATAAGTACAATGCTTCAAGCACTCCACCCAATGTTATCTTACAATGAACCCTTTATATGCTCTCTACCCAATGTTATCTTACGATGAACCCTGTATATGCTCTCTACCCAATGTTATCTTACAATGAACCCTTTATATGCTCTCTACCCAATGTTATCTTACAATGAACCCTTTATATGCTCTCTACCCAATGTTATCTTACAATGAACCCTGTATATGCTCTCTACCCAATGTTATCTTACAATGAACCCTTTATATGCTCTCTACCCAATGTTATCTTACAATGAACCCTTTATATGCTCTCTACCCAATGTTATCTTACAATGAACCCTTTATATGCTCTCTACCCAATGTTATCTTACAAGGAATGCTTTATATGCTCTCTACCCAATGTTAATCTTACAAGAAACCTGTATATGCTCTCTACCAGATTTAATCTTACAATGAACCCTGTATATGCTCTCTACTCAATGTAATGTTACCATGAACCCTTTATATTATCTCTACTCAGTGTTATCTTACAATGAACTCTGTATATGCTCTCTACTCAATGTTATCTTACAATGAACTCTGTATATGCTCTCTACTCAATGTTATCTTACAATGAACTCTGTATATGCTATCTACCAGATGTAATCTTACAATGAACCCTGTATATGCTCTCTACCTAATGTAATGTTACCATGAACCCTTTATATCCTCTCTACTCAGTGTTATCTTACAAGGAACCCTGTATATGCTCTCCACCCAATGTAATCTTACAATGAACCCTGTATATGCTCTCTACCCAATGTTATCATACAATGAACCCTGTATATGCTCTCTACCCAATGTTATCTTACAATGAACCCTGTATATGCTCTCTACCCAATGTTATCTTACAATGAACCCTTTATATGCTCTCTACTCAGAGTTATCTTACAAGGAACCCTGTATATGTTCTCCACCCAATGTAATCTTACAAGGAACCCTGTATATGCTCTCCACCCAATGTAATCTTACAAGGAAACCTGTATTTTCTCTCCACCCAATGTAATCTTACAAGGAAACCAGTATTTTCTCTCCACCCAATGTAATCTTACAAGGAACCCTGTATATGCTTCTCTTGAAATATGTCCTAAAACAATGCAGAAAAAAAACATGTGAAAAAACCTGACCTGAAATTACTATTACTGGTCTGAAGCTGTTTTGATGAAATCTTTCCATTTAAAAGAAAAAGTAATATAGTAAATTCTCGTTACAATGAACAAGTTCATTTCCAGCCATATTGTTGAAGTCTCGAATTTGTCATTGTAATAATCATAGCTGTAATTCTGAGAAGTTGTTTTCCTCATCTTTTTATTGGTAAACCAGCATGCGTAAATGAGAAGAATTTGTAAAAAAAATATAAATCTATACTTAATATTAACATTACTGCAAATATTTTTGCAATGACAAACATATTTTACAATATTAAAAAACTCATATTTTGTTAAAAATATGTTTACATACCATATAGACTTATAAGTCAGGTCCAACTTAAAACAATGTAGACCCTGATCCGCCAGCACATTATGTGACAGCAGATCAGGGTCTACATTGTTTGTTCTACTGATTACTTCCAACAATCTGCATAGACCCAGATTATGCGATGGCAGATCTGGGTCTATGCAGTTTGCAGTTGTAACCGACTTATACATGAGTATATGATACAATCCTCAGACACATTTCCAGCAAAAGTAAAATCTCAGATAATGACAATGTTGTTGTAAAGAACAATATATAAGTGAACTATGGAAGTTTGTTTATGGGATATTGCTTTTGGAGTCAGAAGCTGAGCATTCTACTAAAAAGATCAAGTCTACTACTGAACACTTTCATGCCCTTCAATTTTCTGTCAGAACCAAAATATTCCATTGTAATGGCATTGTAATGAGAGCTAACTGTATTCCTACAGGAAATGGATGAGTGGTAAAAATGGCACAACCCCAAAATTTTGACCTTTGAATTTGACATTTGACAGTTCCCTTCAAACTTGAAGAGCAAAATTTAAATACAAAGTATTTTCAATCTGCCACAGTATTGGCATAATAGATCCATGTCATACAATAGGACAGTTTGCATCTTTCATCTTCATCCAATAACTTCTCCTTATTAAACCTATTGCATGTACTGCCACTGGTAGTTTACATATTGTGTATCATGTACAGCCCCTAGTAGTTTACATATTATGTATCATGTACAGCCCCTGGTTGTTTAAATACTGTGTGTATCATGTACTGTCCATGGTAGTTTACATATTGTGTATCATGTACTGTCCATGGTAGTTTACAAATTGTGTATCATGTACAGTCCCTAGTAGTTTAAATATTGTGTATCATGTACTGCCCCTGGTAGTTTATATATTGTGTATCTTATACAGCCCCTGGCAGTTTACATATTCTGTATCAGCACCTGGAATTTTAAATACTGTGTGTATCATGTACAGTCCCTGGTAGTAAACATATTGTGTATCATGTACAATACCTGGTTGTTTCAATACTGTGTGTATCATGTAAAGCCTATGTTAGTTTACATACTGTGTATCATGTACATCCCCTAGTAGTTTAAATATTGTGTATCATGTACAGCCTCTGTTAGTTTACATACTGTGTATTATGTACAGCCTCTGGTAGTTTAATATTGCATATCATGCACTGTCCACGGTAGTTTACATATTGTGTATCATGTACAGCCTCTGTTAGTTTACATATTGTGTATCATGTATGCCCCTGGTAGTTTACATATTGTGTATTATGTATGCCCCTGGTAGTATACATACTGTGTATCATGTACTGCCCCTGGTAGTTTACATATTGTGTATTATGTATGCGCCTAGTAGTTTACATATTGTGTATCATGTATGCCTCTGGTAGTTTACATATTGTGTATCATGTACAGCCCCTGGTAGTTTACATACTGTGTATCATGTATGCCCCTGGTAGTTTACATATTGTGTATTATGTATGCGCCTAGTAGTTTACATATTGTGTATCATGTACAGCCCCTGGTAGTTTACATACTGTGTATCATGTATGCCCCTGGTAGTTTAAATACTGTGTGTATCATGTATGTTCCTGGTAGTTTACATACTGTGTATCATGTATGCCCCTGGTAGTATACATACTGTGTATCATGTACTGCCCCTGGTAGTTTACATATTGTGTATCATGTACAGCCCCTGGTAGTTTACATATTGTGTATCATGTATGCCCCTGGTAGTTTACATACTGTGTATCAATTAATTCTTAAATAAACTTTCAATTCATTTCTCAGGTTGTTGTTTGATATACTGCAGAACACTTTTATAATTTCAGTAGTGAAAAATTTTGTCATTTTTATCAAGTGGACATATTTGCAGGCATTAATTTTGGCACTATCTTGGCTGAAAGTTCAGTGATCTCAATACATGCATGTATAGGTAATAAAATTGTATGGGCAGAATTGTTGCTGTTGGCTTTTTTGACAATTCTGAACTTACTCATTATATAGCTGTCCATGGAGGCCGCAGAATATACCACCTTACAGCAAGACTCCTTTACAAAGATGTACAGTATACATATAATTTTATTAACACTTAATGAAATGGGATCCATAACCATACTCAACTTGTATCAGGAACTGTGTTATAATGAAGGGCCTTATAGTAAGGGAGTGCTGCATAACCAAAATTAAATCCCTACTAAATTATAAGTACTATACTAATACAGTTGTAAAAAGCCAGAGATTATTTAAGAAAATGAAAAGAATTTGCTTTCAGAATAAGCTGCTAATAAATGGACTCATAATATCTTCAAATGTAACAACAAAAGAGAACGAGTTAAAATTCCAACTTTCTGTGCATCATTTTGAACTAATAATGAATATTACTCTTTTCAAATAAGCCTCTTGCATTAAAATATTAATGATTCCACCAATCATGCCATGAGAAATATATGTATTTGTGCGAGACATGAGTCTCAGACATAAAGCATTGATTACTCAAACATCAATCACTGAAATACTCTGCATTACTTAAATTACTCACTCAGTCCCTGTGTAAAACATTCTCTTATTTGCAACCCCGGAAAACCAGAAACTACCAAAAAGTCAAAGTAAAAACTTAGTCCGACAGTGCTTCAAGTTTTCAAAGTTTTACTGTAATTAAGAAGAAGCATTTCTTTTTTTACCAGTGCAACAAGCTGTAATGGATGTAAAATATATTTATGTTCCAGTTGTTTCATATTGAAACAGTCAATCAAGAATTACTGAAGGTCATTATAAAAATAATTGGTTAAATTCACCTGTTCTTTACTTGGCCAAGTGCAATAACTATTATAGTTTTGACTGACTCTAATTTTGTCACTAACAAATTAGGAAAGAAAGAAATATTGCCGAACAAAAAGAGTCAAGACTTTCATTAGTAGAAAAAGTCCAAAATTATGTAAAGTCATTTCCAAACAGCCTTACTAAAACCTAATGCTCTAACATATTTTGATAAACTTATAATGAAAATCTCTTAAATATACATTCAATGTAAATATACAATGAATCCTGTTTATTTTGTCCCAATTAAACAGATGATCTTCAAAATAATCATCTCATTTCTTATGAGTTGTTATCACCACATTGTCTTCATAAACATTTGATTTGTATAGAAAACTGTACGGTGTATTTGACTTTAGAAACTTTTCTACAAAATAAACATTACCATATCATTCAATTCAGTTTTCTTCTCTTTCAGTTTAGAAATACAGTCTTTAGAAATGAACATTTCAACAGTATGATACTTTAAAAAATACCAATTCTCTAAATCGAATTTGTGATGTAGTTCATCAAAAGTGAAGAAGTTTGTATTGACATAGTCATCTATATCTTTCACATACTAGATTCCTTTTTCATCCAATCTGCATCAATTAGTATTTTCTTGTGATTACATATTTTAGAATTATTCCATAATATTTCATTTTCAATCAAATTTGAATTTTCTGTATAATTAAAATAAGACCATACTTTAAGTAACTCGTGATGAAATAATGGTCCATTCAATTTTATGTTTTAAATCTATTACATTGCAATTTTTTTTATAATTAAATTAAGTCCATGCTTCAAGTTACTCATGATCAAAAAATGGTCCATTCAATTTATGTTTTAAATCTATTACATTGCAATTTTCTGTATAATTAAAATAAAACCATGCTTTAAGTAACTTGTGATGAAATAATGGTCCATTCAATTTATGTTTTAAATCTATTACATTGCAATTTTCTATATAATTAAAATAAGACCATGCTTCAAGTAACTCGTGATGAAATAATGGTCCATTCAATTAAAATAAGACAATGCTTCAAGTAACTCATGATGAAATAATGGTCCATTCAATTTATGTTTTAAATCTATTTCATTGCAATTGTCTAAAAAAAAAACGCTGACCACCAAGTTTTCTTAATAATCTACCATGCATAAAAAAAAAAATTCCAAGCTCTCTGATTTGCCTCATCTAAATATTGCTTGACCCAACTGCCTTTGGAATGAATGCATGAAGCTTTCAATATCAATCATCCTGAGTTCAACTTTCATTATACATGTACTTTTTACAGACACATTTATGATGTACATGTTTTATTTTACCATTCCATAAATAGTCACAGATTTTCTTTTTTACATCACTCAGAATTTCATTTCTTAGATTCAGTACAACCACTGCTGGTAGTATTACATGTAATTTTTGGTAAATCACATCTTTTAAGGGCTGTTATTCTTTCTGAAAGTGATAACTTTCTCAATTTCCATTTTTCTCTTGACTTTGGATAATAAATTCTGTTCATACATTTGTTTTAGACTCATATGGAAAGTAATTCCAAAAGTTTTTGCACATGTGAAAGTTCAAGAAAATCATTGGTTGGGACAGTATTTTATATCAGTTCCTCTTAATGATCCAATCTTCAATACAATATACTTTTCGTAATTTAAAGATAATCCTGAAGGTTTTCTAAAAGCAGCAAATAAGTTAATAACTCTGAGCAATCTAAAGCCAGTGTGGAGTCATCAACAAACACTGAAATTTTAATTTCTTTGTCAAAGAAATGGCAACCTTTTATATTTTTATTTCTGTGCAGAGCATACAACAAAAGTTTTATTGATAAGATAAATAAATGGGGGGTAAAGGACAGCATTGTCTTACACTGTGATTTAAGGGAAATAATTTGGATAAGTATCCAATATTCGATACAAACTCCTCACATTTTTTAAAAAGACCAACCCAGTTTTGGAGATTCACACCAAAATTTATTAAATTTGATACATGGAACATGTACGAATGGTTAGGCTATCTAAAGATTTTTCAAAGTCTGCCAAAAAATAGTAAGCTGATTTATTGTTATTTTCTGCATTATTAATAATGTCAAATAATAATCATATATTTTCACAATGTATCAACCTTTAATAAATGCAAACCAGCTGCATTACTTATTGTTTCGAGGGGAAAGACTTAATATGTGGAAAATAAGCAACAATACTGGATATACATAATACTTCAAGAGATCTACATTTCAAAATATCGAGTTCTGCACTGCAACTTTGATTCAAGATGAAGCAAGCAGAAAAAGGAAAAGTCTGGTGGACACATTTGTTTTTTTTTTTATAAAAAGTTATGAAGCTGACTGCAGTTCTGAAAATCAAAACTATATTCATATGACTGATTGCACACATCCAGGAAATCACAGATTTTACACATATAAATACAATCAAAGCAGATCAACTATCTACCAGGCAAAAGGATTATGTAAGACAGACTATAATGATGGGATAATCTGATGATGCAAAGATTATGTAGCCACAAAGACTACTGAATATTCAACGAATGTGGTACAGCATAGCTTCACTCTTAAGACAAGTACAGTATATACTCGTGTATAAGCCAATACCAACTGCAAACTGCATAGATCCAGATCTGCCATCACATAATGCACCAGCAGATCTGGGTCTATGCAGTTTGTAAGGACTAATCAGTAGAACAAACAACAAAAACCCTGATCTGATGGTGCATTATGCAACAGCAGATCAGAGTCTATGTTGTTTGCATTCGGATCCGATTATATGAAGATCATGTTCTTTGCAGCCCATAACTATTGAAAGTGACTAAAATCCACCAAATCCACACAGATCGTTCAGTTCGGCTTATTTAATTTGTGGGTAACACCAATGTGGTGGACTAAAAACGGTGTTGATTACACTCCATGACAATATAGATTTTGAAAACAAAACTCACTTTCCTTAGACTGTAAACATGTGATTGTTCTGGCTTTTGATTGGGTCTATTACACTTTCTGAGACAGAACAGGTTTTAGGTCAGGCACAAATCATCTGATATGGACACTATACTATGGCACCATGAGAGCATGTAATTGACTCTTTGTTTTGCTAACCTTCATGTTGTTTGTGGATGGCCTGTTTCCAGTTGCATGTGCCACAATGACCTTTTTGCTACTTTGATTATGCATGCATGATGAGCAACATAGTGGAAATGCCCCTTGCTCATTCACATGTTATCTTGTCTGCCAGACAGTGTGGGCCCCTTTTCAAATTCCACCTTTTTTCTTTAATTTGGTTAACATTTGTTTTACAAATATTTGAATTTTTCCTGATTAGGAGAACCACAAAATCATACCTTGCCATTGTCTAAATTTTCTTTTAATTGCTAGGAAATGCAGCTTTACAATTTTAAATTCTAAAGTAAAAAAGTTCTAACAGCCTATGTCATGTACATGTACAGTATTCCCTCATTATAATGCTGTCAGTGGCAGCCATGGAGTATACTGCCTTATAGTAAGACAGCGCTATAATAAAGTACACAGTAAATATAATTTTACTACTACATAATAAAATGGGATCAAGGACCATACCTGCCTTATCAAATTAACCATATAAAATTAATGATGTCATAATGATGGGCCATAAAGCAAGGGAGTGCTGTACTCTGTTGTTGGCATTAGGTGGTCTTTGAGTTGTTGGAGACCAGACAACAGTGGATAAAACCACTGGCCATAGAATGATGACAACTCATCCCTGCATGATGTGCTGAAGTATCTGCCTTGGTAGATGTGCAACATATTTTAGAACTGGTGCAACAATATAACTAGATGATAAGATACAAATCTGACTAACTTGAATAAAGTGGTTCCCCTTTTATGAGGCCATGCCTTATGCAGTGAAAAGGTAACCTTATAAAATGCATACCTGACATATTCCCAGACAGTGTTGGGAGCTTTTTGGGAACCAAAAAAGTGTTTTGAGGTCCTAAGGGGGGTCAGTGCGCATGACTCAAAACAGTGATGTCATCCAGTTGGAAAAAAGTTATCTTTGCATATAAGCCGATAGCAAATTACTGGAAATTCAAATTAGACAAAAAAATAAAATATCATCTGTTTTTCTGAAGCATTTAATATATTTGCAAACAAAAAATAGTTGGTAGACTTAGCATTGTCCAGTACTATTACTACAAACATACCCACACATGTGTCCACATTCACATAATCACAACCACACAGACATTAAATATAAAACAAATATACACAGTTTCTGTGTTTAAAATCCACTGGACAGTATAATATTTTCTTAATTAGATGCAGTCTTTGCTGCTCTCAAAAGTCTAGTATGGAGGGGTTGAAGGTAATGCAAGTCATCTGTGTTCATCTTTGCACTCATTAGAGACTGGATGGTACTGTTGTTCAAACTTCCCCGAAGATTTTGCTGAATTTTTCTCAGCATACAAAATGATCTTTCTGCACTTGCATTGCTGTGAGGGAGTGTCAAACATGCTGGGTGGTGTTGCCATGTTGACACTCCAGAATAACTGATGTTGATATGGTGTTTGCAGTGTGTGCAAAATATAAAATGCCCCCCCCCCTTCCTTTGCTGCTGTGCTTCACAAAGTCAAACTCCAACCTGGAGTTCTGAAATTTAGTTTTGCTGGGCTATGCTCATGTTGCAGATGGCTCATCCTTCCCTGAATCACAGCTGTGTTTTGACATTTGCCTTCAAAAAAGAATCACACTTGTACACTATTCTGACAACCAAAAGATTTGTGTTTTGCATTTTATATATGGAGTGAATCCAAGTTCAAAGAAATGTTGCCGCTGATCATGAACTTGCCAATAATCTATAATAAAGATGGCTTAAACAATCTCAATCAAGGTAATGATGTGTAATAACTTTTTTCTTCAACATGCAGCTCTTTGATTTACCTAACTTCAAATGAATTGGACTTTTTCCACTTAGTGTACTTTACCTATGCAAATTAGCCTAATAGGTTCTCCCATGGCAGTCTTCAAAGGATTTAACATGGCATCTGCCTAGCTATTCTCAGTCAATTACGTAATCTGAAATGGTAACTGCTTATCTCTGACCACCTAACCTTTAATCTGCCTCTATGCTAATCTATTGTATAAACTGCCCTGAGGATAGTTGTAAATGGGCTCTATTCAGAACTGTTCACTGTGTATACCAACTACATGCAAGGGACATATATAATGGTTGTCAAAAAATGTCTCTGTTTATTTTTTTTCTTTCTAAAATTACTGAAAATTGTGTTTTTCGAAACATGATCGTGTCTGGGGGGGTTGGGATTAAAAAGTCATGTTTTTCACATGACACATTGTGTTATGGCAGATATGAAAAAGGGCAGTCTTTCATGACGGGGGGACAAAATGGTGTTGGGCAAGGTAGCCTTCTAAAAAGGGGTGGTCCTGTCAAGAGGGGCCTATAAAGAAGAAGATTACTGTAGTCTCTTTTGCTTGGTATTTAGGATTCAGTTATACAATTCTGATAAGCAGACAGACTTTGATGTTTTGAACTGAAGTTTTAGTGTTAAATCAGCATGTAAGTAAAGCCAGAAATTCAGACTGGTTTCAAAGACTCCTTTCAAGATAATCTTTAAACTCTACAATATTCATAACCTGGTCTAAATGTTTTGAAGAAAAATTTAAGTTCATCTAGAAAGGGTAATAGAAAAAAACCTTTGAACAAATCCCCAGCTGCCACAAAGGGCTAACTATTCCTTAAAGACTGGTCATATTATTTCATATTATCTTGTCCTGCATTTATCAAAAAAGTATATTTACAGAAACTTCAGAATCAGGGATTGAACTCAGACCACAAAGGTGCTAAACAATCAAGTCAATGGTACTCTATCCAGGTCCAATAATGCTTCTACTTTGATACTGACATATTCCCATGCATGGGCAAAACATCAGCAAAACAAACACACTTGTGCATTAACACACTCAGTTCATGATTAACACATAACTACAATAATTGACAAGTTTGAGGGATTTACAGAAATGAGAAAAAAAGCTATATGATTTGACAGATTGTCATTGCAGAACTGGATAATATGGCAGTATTGTAAGAGTAAAGTATGCATAATGATACGCAAGCAATATCAATGAGAATGCATTTAAAATATGCCCTATGACATAAGGCTGCAATCTGCAAGCAGTACCAGGCATCAATGTCAGGGAAACTCAATCAAAATACTGCTAAAGTATCTGCTCTTATAAATGTGCAGTGTATTTTATCACTGTAGCAAAAATATGTACGTATTAGGGATTCCTAAATTTTAGTGGCTTCTGCTGGACATTTTCCCCCCAAATGAACGTGTCGACCATATATTTGTGAAATTTAATAAAAAATATTCAAAGACGGTATACAAAGTTGGGGCAAAAAAAACCCAAAAAACATTGATATACCTAATTATTAAATGTACCAGAAAATGTGTCATTTTCAGTTCTGGATTTGCTGCTGCTTTAATATTAATATTATCCTTCCACGATTCACTGGCTTCCTATCCAACTAATTACCTATACAAATTATTTTTTTCTTTCCAGAAATTATACTATAGACTTTCACTCAACAACAGTATTTGATTCTACTGTTTTATAAAATTAATTAATAATTGACAACAAGCAGACTTACTAACTCAAAAATAAGCAATACCTAACTGATGGGTATTTCTGGTAAAGTCCGATGGTGAAGTTTTATTTGGTCAGGTCCCCAAACAAGTCTTGGATAATCAGGGCTTGAAATTACCTCTTTCTTTCAGTACTAGCAGCATTATAATAGTTGTAATATTTTCAACTAGCAAAAATCAGGCTATTTTCAATGTCCGCTAGCATATTTCATATTTTGAAATAAAAATTTAAACATACTTCCAAAATATCACTAGCAAGAAACTTCAAATTCATTTTTTTTTCAGCTAGCAGTATCAGAATTGTTACTAACAAATTGTTAGCTTGCTAGCATCAATTTTGAGCCCTGAAGGATGATAATACAAGTTTGTTGTTGTTGCTATTTTTTGGGGGGGGGAGGGGGGCCCAGGCAACACATATTTTGTTCAAAAGGTCTGCTGTGCTGACATACAATACAATATAGTTAAACAAAAAAAACATGGTGTGAGGGACTGATGTAATGTGTATAGTATAGATTTTGGGGCAATCATGCAATTATAGGGATTTTGGTAAGTTCAGGAGATAAGCTTTCACACTTCATTTGTCTTGTACTTCGTGGCTATAGAGTGTTTAAACAACTGGGAAACATAATGACCAAACAAATGCATTGGATAATTATAGGCACCTTATGTCCAATATCCAACATGTCAAGTTAGCAAATGGTCATTTGACAGTTTTGAGCTCATGTGTCACACATGTCTGGCAAATACTGTGATTTTAATATCTTTGATATCTATGTATCTATGTATGTATAGGGTTTAATGGCATATCAGCAGAATCCTGGCTATATAATACTGATTAAAAGTTAAGTTCCAAAAATGTACAGGTAAAAATTGCAAATAACTTCAGGAAAATAAACCCTTACAAATAAATGTAAACATGTAGTCCTACAAGATAAAATGTCAAGATGTTAACTTTCTTTAAGAGGTTCATAAAATAAAAGATAAAGGTTTTTAAAAAACATAAAATCCTTAAAATATGGGATCATAAACTGCATTATAAAAAGATGACAAGAAAAAATATGATTAAACTTACGTATCTTCTTGCTTATTTAGGATTAAGTCATTCAAGTTTTAAGGCAGATGGATCTTGATGCTTTCAACAAAAGTTTTTGTGTTGAATCAGCATCAAAGGCCTGAAGTTTGGGCTGGTTTCAATGACTTGTTTTAAGATATGGTTTAAGTTCTGAAATATCTATACACCAGTCTATATTAATGCCATTTCAGTGCCAATTCAACACTAAAAGTTCTTTTGAAAAACCTAAGTTTGTCAAGAAGGAATGAAGATTTGAAAGACATTTGAACAAATACCCAGCGGTCATAAAAAGCAAATTATTCCTCAATAAACTGCATGATTATATGAGCAGAAACTTTCATTCATTATGAAACAATCAACTTAAGCATGCACAAACCTACCTGCAGCTCTGAAGTTAGGTGGAGATGCTAAGTCTTCATGAAAAAGAAAATTGTAAGCCAAATATGTGGTAGAGAATGGCAATGAACTTGACTATTCATAAAACTGAAACAATGCATCACATGTACTGTATATAAATTGGACCCAACTGCAAACAACAAAAAGCCTGATCTGCCAACAGATAATGCACTGGCAGATTAGGGTCTATGTTGTTTGTTCTACTGATTAGTCTTAACAAACTCCATAGAATAAGATCTGCCAGCACATTATGCTATAGCAGATCTGCGTCTATATAGTTTGCAGTTGGATCCAATTTATATGCAAGTATATATGGTAGGTTCTACTCTGTTGCTATGTTTCTCTATTTCTACAACTACATACTAAATAAGGACTAAAAATCAGTATTTTACTTCTGGCATAGAGATTACTTCTAGCTCTAACTGATACAGGTATTATGCTTTGACATGAAAAATAAACTAATTGCATTTTGAAATAAGTGAAACACACAACAAAATGCTATTGGTGGTTAGATGGTTGATGTCAATTTTAAAGGTTGAAAAAAGTTTAGTTTACCAAAAAATGTATCATAAACATGGATTACTATTAATCAGTCAGAAAAATCTTTCCTTTCAATATTTAAACCACCTGAAATGTTGCAGATGCTCTCGATGTCATAAGCATAATGACATATTTAATTTACCATGTCCGCAGAAAATCTAAGGATTAGACGTTAGTATGATGATTCAATAAAATTTACAGGCAGTTGCTACTTATTATTATTGTACACATTCCCCATATGGCAAAACTTTTGCATCTCATGATTCCATTTAAATATTGCTAACAAAAACTAAGTGATATGTGTATAATTGATCACTTAAAATTTACAATTTATATTTATGATTTGGCTACTATATATAGTTCCAAACTATCTCTAGTTATTTTCCACTCTTTTCTGTGGTATAGTGGGATATTTTCCATTACAAACTTCTATAAATTTATTTTTAAATACCCCTAAAATACCAGAAAATACTGAGTGCACAGTCTACCTTCCAATTAAGTGCTAATTTTTTCTGTGGCCATACTGAAAATGTCTGATCCCAAAACACAGTTAATCATGGAAGAAATTGTATCAAACATTTCATGTGATGTATTTGCTTCACACAGGCACAAAGGTACTCTAAAACTCTGCATTGGCAGTTTTCTTTAGTCCAAATTAGATTTTCTTGGATATTCATTAAATCAACTCTCACAATACTAGTAGTATAATGTATATTGCAGAAAAATCAGCCATTTAGTGATCAGCATGCCAAAGAAATTCTAAGCTATATTATTCTTGTGAATTACAAATTATTATGTAATCTCTTTCATATTTCATACATCTTAATGTTTAAATTTCTTAAGCAATGATTTTTTCCCCCTGTATGGTGCTACCTCTTTGTAGTGCTGTTTATGATAGCCATTCAAGTGACCTGCATTATAAGCGAGGCAGCCTTATACTGCGGGATGTTCCAACAAGTTCGTGTCCTGACAGTGTATCAAAACATATACAGTATTTAATCAGGTAAAATCATAGTATAATCAGTTCTTATGAACCAAAAACTAAAATAAAGTGAAAGAAATTAAGTAGCAATGAAAAAACAAAAGTTGACCAACATAATGGGATCCATGACAATATGTACGTTATAAGAGGGGCAGCAGTATATGGAGGGACTTTATAGGGAGAGACCAGTGTATATCAACAAATATCTGCAAGTTGTATATTTGATTCCTGACTATATCAGTAAGTAAGTATAACAGCATTTAGTAAATTGAATGGGTTCTGGTGTGAAGTAAGATGTGAAAATGAGAAAAACTGTGCAAATAGAAAATAATAATAAGGAACAGAAAGAGTGTTCATGAATGTTTTAAAACTTCCTGAATACAAATAATAAATATAGACAAAGATATTTTAGGTGCAAGAATTAATAAATTTACTGATAATTATCAATTCTAAAGAAGCCCTATTAGATAACAGTGATTAAAAAAATAATTTCTTACTAAAATGCCACTCCATATTCGATGTTTCTACTGTATATACTCGCATATAATCCAAGTCCAAATGCAAACAGCATAATGCGCCGGCAGATCAGGGTCTATGTTGTTTGTTCTACTGATTCATCCTTACAAACTGCATAGACCCAGATCTGATGGCACATTATGCGACAGTAGATCTGGGTCTATGCAGTTTGCAGTAGGTATCGGGTTATACGCGAGTATATATGGTAAAAATAATTGCAGCTAAAATACACAGTCAGAAAACGTAAGCTATCTAAAATTGACATGAAGGTAGTTAACAGCTACAACAAATAAATATACTTACATTTTGGAGATGATATCCTGGATTTTAAGGTCTTCTGGTTTACGACTTTCTCTTTTTACAGATGATGAAAAAAACTGATTTGTATTAAACTGCATACAAAAATGAATGAGGACAAGAAAACAAGCTAAAACTTTTAGACCATATACATTATCTATATTCTTTAAAGATGGGCATTTTTCACTTGAAGTGGAAAGACATACCTAGTTGTACAAAATAAAATCAAGTCATATCTTGTCCCAAGGTTATGATTAAACCAACTGCAAATAAAGGATCAAGTTAAACATAATATATATATATATAATAGGCATGTACATCTACTACTAACTTTATTTAACTTTATATCATTTGCAACAAAACTCAAGAGAAGATAATCATGCTTTCTTAATTAACTACACTAGTATATACATATTAAAGTACTGAAAGTGTACAAGTGCAAAAATTAAAGTTAATGATGTCCAAATCACGGACATATCTCACAGACAAAGAGATACATGTTTTAAAGTTAATGATGTCTAAATCACAGACATATCTCACAGACAAAGAGATACATGTTTTACAGTTAATGATGTCTAAATCACAGACATATCTCACAGACAAAGAGATACATGTTTTACAGTTAACAAATTTCAATGTATTTAACAAAATATAACTTGTTAGATTTTGTCAATTCATTTTGTTTTATATGAAAAGTGCATGCATATATGTTCATTTTTTTTAAAGAAGATGTATTCTTTAAAATGTCTGTTTTATCAGAACCTTTATCAGAAATACACCTACCTGACAATCATATTTTTGTCACTTACCTGCAATGAGAATGGTATGCCAGTGTCGTGCTGATAGAGCTGGCACGATATGAAGAGATCCAAATATTGGCCTTGGATTAGCTGTAGACTGAGAATTTGGTCCTTTTCCCTGGTCAGCCAAATCCAAACCTAGACGTCCATTCTCACCATTCCCCCAAGAGTACACTTGATTATCTAGACAGATTATCATGAGTGCATTTATATTTACAAGATGATTAATATTATGAATACATAGAGAGATACAACGTGCCCCAGTATTAAGGATTTCATAACTTTAATGATAAATAAAAGACATGATGTTCATCTTATTGCCTAAAACAGCTTTCATATACCAATATATTGAGTTTAATACACAATGAATAATACATTATCAATAGTAATATCAAAAAATTTCTTTTTGTTTTCTCATACATTGAAAATGAGACTAAAATATGTAAGTTATTTATTCTAAACTGTATATCAGTTTCATATAGAGATATTAAAAGATGAATCATCATCCTTTTCACACTGCAGTGGCCTAAAGTCATGTGAAGGTGAGATGGACTTACAAGATGTACATGACACAGCAATTTAAACATGTCTCTATGTAAAATGTATTGCTCTAATTTCATGAAATTCATAAAACCCTTTCACTGGGTACTTTTAAAAATTATTCATATACAGTGAAACCCCGCTATAACGCGATATTTGGGGTCCATAAAATTCGATCGTGGAAAAAGCGGGGTCGTGTTATTGCGGGGTTTTACTATATTTTACTTTATTCAGAGAACAATGTATACACGTCTAATGTATAGCATGAATAGGGTATGAACACCGTTTACTATCTGATATCGATCTGTCTTTGTTTTCCCACATGACAACCCTTTGATTGAGCCACGAGTTTGATACAGCTGTACTTGTTCAGTGCCAAGTAACAGAGAGTGGTTATTTGAACTCCCTGTGATCTTGCCGCCCAAGCTCAGTCTCTACATAAGCACCCACATATGACAATCTTTGATCTTGCCGCCCAAACTCAGTCTCTACATAAGCACCCACATATGACAATCTTTGATCAACCATCGCATTTTCTGGTGCTTGGTTGTGTATGCAGTTAAAGAAGAAACGTAAGTCAGCTATTGTTTGCACAATGATTGTATACAGGATGAATTGAAGTCCAGTGCACGTGTTGGTGGCTTATGTTTTTTGATGTTTATTAAATCATGAGAATCTTTTATCAACCACCACATTGTCTGATGCTCGGTTGTGTATGCAGTTAAAGAAGAAAAACATGTCGGCTATTGTTTGAGTAATGATTGTATACAGAATGAATTGAAGACAAACACAAAGAAGACTTACAGGCTTTACTCATGGATCAATAATAAGTAACATTTCCGATAATGTTTATTTTGGCATAATACTTCAAGAAATTGGTGAAATTGTTAAATTTAAGAAGCCACGCCATGATCGAATTCATAAGTGATCTCTTCCCCAAAATGATAATAAACTTTTTGTACACTATTTCTTGTACTTAAAAAAAATATTTTTTTTCCGTGTATGAGAAAAATACATGAACATGTATATAAAATTTCAGGAACCATGCCACAAATGTATTATACTCGAATTCATATGCGATCTCTTCCCCAAAATGATACTGTAATATACACATTTTATACACTATTTCTCGTACTTCGAAAAAAAAAAATGTTCATGTGCGAATGAATATATGAAATTTTGGGAGCCACGATCGCGTTATATCCGAATTCGCGTTATAGCGGGGCACGTTATAGAGGGGTTTCACTGTAGTTCTTGAGTCCCAGAGAAGACTATTTAAAATAAATCATCCAACCACACTCCAACCCCAGGATAATTGTGAGAATTTACAATTCCGTAATGACTCAGAATATTTCATCTCCATATTCAATTTTTATTATTTTCCTTGGGAAAGAGTGTACATATATAACACGTGGTTCATATATATTATGCAAAATCTAATATAAATTAGCACTTTCACACACTATGTAATATGGTCACATAACTGGTCATTTGGATCTTTACCTGGATTTCAGAATAACAAAGGCTTACTGTTGAGCAGGGAGATATTTACTTATATTTCTCAGAACCATTTAAGTCTGTCAGTTTCTCTAATGCATTCAGATGGTGCTTAAACTTTCTAATTTTACACTATTATAATAAATGGATCAAACTTTTAGCAGCTTTTTTTAAAATTACTTTTCTTTATTCTTCACTACACTTCACATCATTCATATTTTTTGCCATCCATCAAGTTAGCGCTGTGCTGTCATCTATGAAAGGCCCAATCTGAATATGTTTCTTAATCATCAGAAGATAAAAAATCATGGTTTCATTGATAGCAATAAATAAGAACTAACATTATTAAGTTAAAATATTTTCATAAAAGAATAAAATATCATGTAATGTCGTCTGCTTGACATAAAACTACAATTTAAAGATTGATTTTTTTTCTCACACATTCGAGAATTATTAAATGTCATAATGGTGACACTAAACAATAAAGGAACATACTAGTATATTAAAAATGCAACTACATATAATATCTTGCACTTCATTGCTGGTTGTTTAATGCGCTTTATTATATAACCTAATTTTGTTCCATAAACTTAACATATGAGCTATCTAAACAACATTTTTCCATATACTTTGTCAAGCAGTAAACATCATCGTTAAGGACATGTATAACGACATTATGACATTGTGGAATGTTTTGCATCATGACATCATTCAACTTGTCCAATATATTTATGTGCATCAGGATTCAAATTATGAATGAAGTTAAGTAAAGAATAACCAGAACATATTTATTTTAATATTCGTAATTTTTTCCCTAAAGTAATGTTAAAAGATCTGATAACTGATGCTAATTATAAATTAGAGTACATGTATATAATAGACATATTTTTGTATGTATACTGTCTGATATATCAGGTAGACTAAATGTTTTGGCATAACCAACTTGCAAGCTCATCGGCCACTGCCACAAGAACTTGTGCACCCAAGATACCATACTGTACATATACAATAACCTATAGGTATATCTCCCATGTTAAGACCTAGGGGCCAGCCTAATAAATCTGTCAATAAAGATGGGGTGGGCTTATTATCAGACAAAGATATTCACAGTGCCAAAATCTTGTCATAATGGGGTCAGGTGGAATTGTTATCAAGCGAGGCCCTCACATTGAATAAATATGGTAAGCAGAAAGAACTGTATAGACCCCGATCTAGCAGCAAATAATGTGCTAGCAGATCCGAGTCTAGGCTGTTTGTACTTAGATTGATGTTATACAATAGAAAATACAGTACCATATACACCTCTCCCTCGATAAATCGTGCATAGCGGGGTCCAAAAACATAGACTGCATCATAGGTGAGGGTGCGAGTTACAGAGAGGGCCTAAAAAAAGTTAAGAAGGGGATGCCATCCCCGCTGGACATAAAGAAAACCAGGGGGTGGGGAGGGGGGTAATAGGGCTGTTTACTTGTTTTGTAATAATTGTGAATAATTGTCATTAATGACCTATTTCTAATGAAGTTGTTCGCTATAAATTACCTTTATTTTCAAGATGCCCAACCTCTGAAAGATCTTTAACAACATTACTCCAAGAGGTTTCAACAACCATCATGTGTACACAAAAAGAATGTGTATTAAATCACTGCTTTTTGTTGTTGTTGATTCACAACAAAACCAGATGCCTTTTTTTCAAAAAACCACAGACATTTATTTCATGAAACAACCATCAACGTGGAAACTAGATTTTTTTTATTGTTCTATTAGTAAAATACTTATGCTGTGATTTCATTGCAAGTAATAGTAAAACTTCTTCTCATCCTTGATGAAATCTCTGAGTGCCAATTCAGGAATTTTAAGTTCACCACCAACTCTGGAATTTGCTTCTCCATAATGAACTGTACCTGTGAAACAAAGTACTCATTTCGCTTGGTTGTCTTGCTATCTTTTGATCACATTTGTGAATGAGTAGGCTAATTTAAGGTAGTTTAATTATTTTAATAGCAGCAATAAAATAACTTACCTATCGCTATTGTATAGCTTTTACTTTTTCGTATTGAAAAACCTCATCTGTTCAATGTGAATACATCCTCCCACAAAGTGGAGAATTTTCAATAAGACTCAGTCCAATCATGCACCTCACATGCCTATGCACAGAACAGTCATCTTTTTCAAGGATGCCATGTTAATGGTAGTTTTGTTCATAACGTGATCAGATAAAAAAATTGCTTGTTGCAAGTTTAAAACCACCTTGCAGTTTTCCCTTCAACAATATTCTATCTAGTGTTATAATTCATTGGTCTTGTCTTCTGTTTATATGCCAGTAACCCCTGCCCCATTTTATAAATGAGTTCTGAAGATGACCTCTTAAGTTACCATGTTGTATCCCACCCTTTAGGGGTTACGGTACACCCCTCTATTTTCAATATACAATTGGTTATGGGTAAGTCTTGTGTGTAAAGTAATAACGCAACATAGGACCTACTTCCACTTAACAGGAATTCATATTCCTTTATTCTAAAAAATTGATTAAACGTCAATTTGGTGTTTCCTCCATTTCACCATTGTGTATTAATAAGGGTTCATGTGACTTGCATCGCATTGTTATTGTGCATGTCTGTATTTCTCCAAGAGAACAATAAAGGTTTAACAATTGAATGTCTTCCTTATTGAGACAGGAAATTACTCACGAGTGAATCATTATTTACCTTGTGCAAATACACTGGGGTGTATATAGCACTCATTCCATACAAGCAGGTGAGTTTAATACATATTGTCATTATTATTGTTCTCTTTCAGATAATTTTTTTTTCTGAGAACAATGTCAGGACAGTCTGTGGGAAAGTGTGGCCACAGAAGGGCCTTTGGACCACTCACCCTGACTGCCTCATATGTTCAAAGTGCACATATAAGAATCATTGTACATTTTGCACAATATGGACTAATGAAATCTGGAATCTAACCGATTCCAGATGTACTTATAGAGGGCGGAGGAAACGTCAATCCCCCTTGTCATCTGAATTTTCACGTTTTTTCCTTGCAGAGCCCAGGGAGCCAACTCTAAGATGACTAGTTTTTCAGTTCAGAAGGACACTCTTGGGTCCTGGGAGATTATAGGACCAGTCTCTTCGGAGACAGGTAAGGCCCCTCCTGTAGGAGGAAATGAACATTTGAGGAGCAGATCACCTCCCCCTGAAAGGGAGGAGAAGTTGAACACTCCTCATGTTCATAGTAGCGTGTTGCTGCTTTCCATAAGGAAGGAAGTGCACCACTCGTCTCACTCCCTGAGTAGTGTCACACCCTCACATCAGGGAGCAGCTGCACCACACTCAACACTTCTGAGCTAGTGTGTCATGCTCTACCGAATGGAGCAGCACTGCACCTTGATGAGTGATAAAGACGAACTAGGGTCTGACATATCTATGTTGCCTGACCGGTCACCAGGCAGTGACCAGTGACCAGTCTAGTCAATGATCAATGTCTGGTGACTGGTCTTTGACCAGTGACTAGTTTGGTCAATATCTGGTGACTGGTCAGTTGATCAAAGTGACTGGTCAGTGTATGGTGACCAGTGACCAGTCAGTTTGTCCCAGTGACCAGTCATCTGGTCATTATTCAGAGGCCTCTTTGTACGGTGATAGGGTTTGGACTGAGTTCCTCCCTCTCCCCACTCTACCATCACACCCTATACAGGAATGGGAGTCTGCCCAGCAGGTCCATACAAGGGAAGGGGATTGGATCGGTGTCCCTCCACCTCAGGGTAATTGGTTTCTTATGCCTACTTGGGCTACTGGACCCTAGACCCAAAGTAGAGGTGATGCTGCAGCTCATGTCCTGCCATCACCTCCTTGTCAGGTAGCACCCACCACGAAGGCTGGAGGCATAGCATCATCCAGGAAAGACAAGCGGTCTTGTCTTCCTCTTGGAACTTCTAGCACACATAGAGCCCCTACTCAACATAATGAGACATGGGAAATGGTGCAGAGAGCTCCTATGTCACTTCCACTGAAGGACATAGTGATGCTCAGCCACTCTCCTGCTTGGAGTGTGTTAGATGATGATGCCCTATCTATCCTCACTGACTGAGCTCATTTGACACCTCTCATCAGGCCCACCAACTCCTATCTATTGGATGAGGAGGAGGAAATCTGGTCCTTGAATAAGGTGGTAAATGAAGTTTACCGCCTTTTACCTGCAGACTTGTGCCTGAAACCATCTGGAGCACAGCTCAGAAGATCTTTTTCATTTTGGAAAAGATCTCCGGGACTCAACCACAACCAGATCTCCTGCTTCTTCCTCATTCCTTCACAACTGAGGAAATATCACAGAGGTTTTCAACAGGCCAAGACATCACTCAGCAACACAGAGGATGGTTTTTTCCTCCCTCTACCTTGAGACCTATGGTCTTTGCTTCGAGTTACCAGGTACATTCATCAAAGTGGCCCATTAAACTTCCCCAGTTGGAACAGGTGTGTCCCAAATCAGTATCTCAACTCGAGCCTGGACACACCTTCCCATTAAAACCACTGAAGCCACTGAACAGAAACCCCAGCTTTTTGTCACCATAGCTTCTCATGCTGACCTCTTCTCAGCTACTTCATTTAGTATGCCGAAGGAGGCCGTACTGAATCCAGCCACATTACAACGCATGCTGGAAGCTGTGACCAAGACATCCTGGCATGCACTTTCTGTCACAATGGCAGAACTTCTGCACATCCGCTGTGAGGCTGCGCTATACTCCTCAAAAGTCTTACTTAACCACAGTAAAGACCTTCTAAGGGCCGCTCTCCAATGGAAGCTGAGACCCTCTTCGGAGGACTCATCCCTACCATGGCTTCACAAGATTTGAAGGATTATCAACACAGATCCTTCACACCCGCTCCTAGCCCATCACAATCAGCAAGGAAGCATACTAATGTGAATTGCCCCCAGGGGCCATTTGCAAAATTCTTCAAACAGATGCAGCCTCAGTCCAGTGTGCAACCTCAAATGAGACCACCTCCTCATCAGTCAGGTTCAAGGCATGGAAATCACTGAAGAGCCACTAAGAGGAAGTTCTTTAACATGCCTTCCTTTCCTAAGGAAGGGGGTGACAGCCCTAGGGACTAACACCCTCTCCTGCTATGCTTTCCTCTCCTAGACGTCCCCGTAAGTACTCACCTAGGCATCTTTTCCCAGGCTTGGTCAAGAATCACCAATGATGGGTGGGTTCCTTCTATTGGGAGTGAAGGTTACCGACTTCAGTTTCGGGAACAACTCCCTCTATCAAGGACCTCCATGTTCTTTCACCAGTTGAGAGGGTCATGAACAATCAGTCACCTGCATTCTACTCCTGAATCTTCCTGGTCACCAAGAAAAGCAGCAAGTTTTGTATCATAATCAATTTCTCCCTGTTAAATCTGTTTCTTCTGCAGGAACATTTCAATATGTAGACCACATCCTCAATCTGGAATGCAATGCATCTCTCAGATTGGGCAGTCTCCATCGACCTTCCAGATGCCTATTTACACATCCCAATATTTCCTCTACATAAAAAATACCTCTGGTTTTGCTTGGACCAGGAACTTTTTCAATTCCGGGTTCTGCCGTTCAGAATCAGTTCTGCACCCATAGTCTTCACTCGAGTTATGGGAGTAGTAGTGTCTTACCTCCAATTACTGGGAACCCCAATTCACAACTTTGATGCCTGGCTAATCCACAATGTTCAGGTTCAGCCCTCCATCAGGATCTGTTCCATTGTTGGTCCACAGTAACCGGTTGGGTCTCTTACTCAACCTCAACAAATCAGAGCTCATTCCATCTCAGGACTTTGTTTATGTGGGAATGAACTCCCTCACAAACCAGAACTTAGTTTGGGTCCCACGGGATCGCATAGATTGAATCCTGGCACTTCTAGAGGTGCTATGAGCAAAAACATCATTGTCTGCTCACCTTTACCTGTCCCTATTGGGAACCTTGAACGCCACTGCCAACCTGGTTTCCTTAGGACTTCTCCATATGCGCCCTCTACAGTTTCTCCTTCTCGCAAGGTGGAAACCACACAGATTCTCTATTAGCTCTGATTCCTCTAGGACCAAATTTCCATCACCATTTGCGCTGGTGGCTGAATTGGGACAGACTCCTGACTGGGGTCCCCATACACGCACTTGACCCCCACTCCTAACTGTTTATTGACGCATCAGATTCCTGTTGGGGCACTCAGTTAGAGCCACAGAACATAATTCTCCAGGGTCATTGGACTCAGGATGAATCATCCCTCCATATCGACAGATTAAGGGTCGATGTGTCATGGTCTCCTCCGACAACACGTCCGTCGTAGCGTATCTCCAACGTCAAGGAGGCACACATGCCTCTTCTCTTTGCATGGAGGTCTTGAACCTCCTCTGCTGGGCAACCTTAGAGAACATCACCCTCCGAGTTCACCACATTCTGGGAAAGATAAATGTATTAGCAGGGAATCCATCGAGGACAGGCACAACAGTCCTCACGGATGGTCTCTTCACCGCTCCATAACAGAGTCCCTTTTCTCACTGTGTGGAACGCCTCTGGTAGACTGTTTGCAACCAGGCTCAACAACTGACTTCCCTTCTATGTTTCTTCAGTCTCAGACCAGAGAGCATGGGCAGTGGACGCATTCAGCTTCCAGTTGGATTGTCTGTTTGCATATGCCTTCCACTGTTCTGACTGCTACCTCAAGTTCTACAAAAAGTCAGAACTTCCACTGCCCACATCATTCTCATAGCCCCACTGGGGCTGCAACGATTTTGGTTCAATGATCTTTTAGACCTCATGATAGATCAACTGAGGTCTCTACCTCACTTGAGGAATCTTCTGTCACAATACAGAGGCTCCCTCCTACACAACAGCTAAACACATTCTCCACCTTCATGCTTGGCTCATCTCAGTTGATTTATCTGCCAGAACAAATTTTTGGGCCATATTGCCAGTTGCATCATTCAGTCCAAGAGAGCTTTGACATCCATGGTCTATGATGCCAGGGGGAGAATCTTCTGTGGTTGGTGGAGTAAGAAACACATTGATCTTAGCTGTCCCGCTGTAACTTCAGTTGCCGATTTCCTTTTGTTCCTTTTCGAGAACAAAAGATGTTTAGTATCAGCCATCAAGGGCTATAGAGCTGCCATTTCCAACACACTTAAATGTTCTCAGGGCTCAGCAATCGGTTTGGATTTGCACCTTGCTGATCTCATTAAGTATTTTAAACTGCAGAGACCTGTTTCCCACTCTATTACGCCCAGATGGAATCTATCTTGTGTTTTATGGTCTTTAATCAAAAACCCCAATAAACCATTGAGTGAGGCTTCCTTTCAGGACCTCACACTCAAGGCTGTGTTTTTAATCACTTTGATGTCTGTGAGAAGATGCAGAGAGATCCATGCATTCTCTGTTGACACTGACTGTCTCTGGTTTATAGGCAATTACAAATCCATTTCTCTCCTTTGTCAACTGGGATTTTTAGCCAAAAATCAGTTACTTTTGGTACCTCCATTACCTATAGAGATTCCCAGTCTCAGTCGAATCTGTACAAGAGATGATTAAGGTAGACTTTATGCCCAGTTAGGGCACTGTGTTTCTATCTAAATGCCTTGAAAGGGAAAAAGAAGGGTAGGAAATGTCTTTTTCTTCCTCTTAAGGGCTCTGTTGATATTTCGGCTTCCACTATCTCATGGTGGATTGTCACCACAATCAAAAGAACTTATCAGTCCCTTACCCTTACCAATAAAGACCTTTCTTTTATGAAACTAAAAGTCCATGAGGTTCGAGCTGTCATTGCCTCATGGGCCTATCTAAATCATTCTTTCTTGGAGGATGTCATAAAGGTAGCATTTTGGCAGTCTTGTAGTACCTTTTCCTCCTTCTGCCTCTGCTCATTAGAACAATGAAGCACAGTCATTTTTCTCTGGGAGCCATAGTTGTGGCACAACATGTGGCCCAGAGGAACACCAACATTCTGTAAGTGGATCTCTCCCTCTAATAGTGAGTATATTCCATTTTTTTCTCTGTTTTTGATCAGTTTAACACATCAGCTTACCCACCTAACTGACAAATTCAGCTATACAATAGCAACGTGTAAGTTATTGCTGCTATTAAATTGTTGTGGGGGGGGGGGTAAAGGGTAAAACAAATTTTAATTATGCAATACTTACCCATTGCTATTGCCGAATGCCTTCCTCCCACCCTGCTTCGATGTCCTGGCATAATTGTCTTCTATGAAAAAGATGACTGTTCTGCACATGAGCATGTGAGGTACATGAGTGGACTGTGTCTTCATGACAATTCTCCACTCTGTAGGAGGATGTATTCACATCGAACAGATGAGGTTTTTCGACATGAAAAAGTCAAAGCTACACAATAGCAATGGGTAAGTATTGCATAAATAAAATTAGCTTTACCCCCAAAAAAACTACATTACTTACATAATAATATTTAAAACAGTGTTCAATTGATCAACTGAAGTGAGCTGACCTGACACACGACCGTGACCACTAGCTCTTACGCAGGTAGGATTTGCATGCCTTTTAACTTTTCTTTCATTCCACCCGCTGATTTGATACAAAAGATGTAATTAACGTGATAATACAAAGCAGGTCTGTTTTTAATTGAGTGTAACAATACAACAAATACTTCCGCAAGTTGGAGATCAAAACACTGTCTTCACTTAATTAGGTTCTCACAGAAACACTCGTGGACATAGGTGTGATGGTAGAATGACACTTTTCATGTTTGGATACAAGAGGGCATATTGCATTTATGATGATTACACTGAAACTGAATTAAAAGATAGAATTAAAACACAAATTTTCACTTGACAAAACTTGTTTAATTGGTATTTATTTATTAAAGTGTTGCTACCAGTTGGCATTAGTGACATTTTATTGATAAATGTTTCATCGAATATTGTTATTCAGTGTACCGAGAATGTTGTTTTGAAAGAAAATGTAACAAAATAGGTGACTTCTTATTAAAAGTTGAAAATTCATGATGTTGTTTCAAATTTCTGGGTACTAAACACCATTTTCGACTATAAAACGAGAGATATATCAAGGTTTCATTTACCAATTTTGATCACAATTTTCTTCACATTTAACAAATAGGGGACAATTTTTTGGTAGTTTCTAGCAAACAAAAATTGGAATCCATGCCTGACCCTGTGTTATAAGCAGGTTCATGAGTCATGCTGTCGCATAATGGGCTGGCAGATCTGGGTCTATGCAGTTTTTTAGGAGTAATCAGTAGAACAAAGAACATCAACCCTGATCTGTCAGCACATTATGTGATGGCAGATCAGGGTCTATGTTGTTTGCATTTGGACTTGACATATAAGCGATATATATGGTAATAACCTCTGTGGCAGAAAGAGCTGAGCTAAATGAGAACTGACAATGCCACTACTAGGGTCTATCTATTCTAGAATGTGCAAGATTTAAGCTAATTTCTACAAATTGCAATAAAATATCAATCAAATGTGTGAAAATTGTGTATTATATTTTCAAGCCCTACTTTTATTTCTTCATTAAATCCCACTTATATTGAGAGAATTTTCCCCTTTTTTAAAAAGGAGGAGAGAATTTTCATCCTAAATTTCAGTTCTAGAATAGACTCTGCATTACCTGCTAAGGGCATCATTTTTTTAAACTGCAAAGACATTTTTTAAAAATCAAAATGAAAAAAAAAAGCACCAATCAACCTACAAATAAGCATAATGAAACAGACATTAGGCAGATTATCACGGCTTGAAATTAAGATTTTTCTCACTAACCCACAGGATCACCAAAATAAACTTTTTACTGATCCTGCCTAAATTTCACTGATCCTGCTAAAATCAAACAGAAGCCAGTTCAGTTTCTAATTCAACATTTATTATTCATTAGCATCAATTCAAAACAATAACAACTGTATATCACCAAAAAGACTCACAAAAAGTTGAAGTTCATGTTCAAGCTTCTTCAAGACGCTCTTGTTCAAAGATGCTACAATTTGCTCTGCTAGTGAGGAACCAACTTTCTGTTTTGATTTCATGTATCCCTCTGCCATTATGTGTAGGGAGCTTGCATTGTGTGATTCCTAGGATGATTTATGTAAGTTTTTACACCCATGAATGAATTAAGTACCCTGCACACTTTTGTATTTCTCCGAATACTCAGTGCAGAAAGTGCACAACATCACAGCCTTTACCGGGTCATATTTCAGCCATTCATATTAATTTGCCCAGCATTTCTGTTACTTTCATAGTCTCTTTTCTTGCTCATATTTGTGATCGTGTTCTCTCTTGTCATCATCTAATTTCTACTGTTTTGGTGGTGGCTGCAAACCTTGCAAATACTTCCACATGATTACAATTGTCACTGCACAATGCACTGAATATTTATCAACAATGATATAAATATTAAAACACATTGTTCAGTATAATTCTGGATTATTTGTTGAGTCGGCAAATGTAACCTTAGCTTAGATATCCTATACCTTTTGTTATCATCAGTAATGAAATCAGTGCTTGGGGGCAGTACACCAGCATAATACCATGTGCACGAAGACTGTTTTGACAATAATCACACTAATTTACTTGATGAGTGGATGAGTGGTTTAAGACCTGTCCATTTACACCGTGAGCATTTATGGTACCTTGTCAAGTGCACGATGTTGGTAGGTACTCAATTAACTCAATAAACAGAACAATTAACCATTAAAGGGAATGCTGACTCAGGTTTTATTTGATATGTCCAACACAAGACCACTTGTATTGTTAACTGTTATGATAGTGACCGGCAGTAATTTTCACTGCTCCAACAGATTAGTGACAGCTGAGGCTTTAGTGATCAGTCAGCAAAGTCACTAACTGGGTTAGTGGATTAATGTTAATTTCGAGCCCTGGATTATACATGATAAATATCACATCTGTACTTTTTGTAATCACTTACCATTTGTTGCAACAACAGTGAAGCCATCACCACAGGTGGCCCTCTCTACATGATATCCACTTAAAAACCGCTGGACATAATTAATACCAGCTTTTTTCCTAAAATCACCCACACCTAGCTGGCCATACTTGTTTGACCCAAATGTGTACAGGTGGCCATACACTGAGAATAAAGAAAACAAACAGCATGTAATCAGATATATCAGTGAGAAATAGTCACAGGATGTAAATAACCCCACATATGTGTATCTGAGCTGTTCCATGAGATTTCTAAAAATTTTTAAATATATATATATTTCATAAAGTGATGCCATTCATCTATGGTGCACTTGTCCAGAGAAAAGTTTTGAATGACATATCTTGTTCAACAAAGTATTTTCATTGCTATGCCACAAGTAAACAAATGATCAAAGAACAAAGGTAGAGTAACACGTTGAAAATATAAATTTGAAGACTTGGAAGAAATATGTTGACAATGAAGAAAGCCAGACAGATGCAAAATTTTCCTGAGGGAAGGATTATATCTGGAACATTTTCTTACCACATGTGCAAAACTACTATGCAGAGAAACCTTTGTAATTATCTTTTTTTCTTTTTTTCTTTTTTTTTCATTTTTATTTTTACATTGATTATTTAATTATTTGAATATAATATCCCTATCACAACCACAATTCAATATGATCATGTTCCATCTACTCATTGTCAGCACCAGAATTCACAGCCTTTGCAACATATAACATATATACTAGCTTATAAGTCAATGCCAACTGCAAACAACATAGACCCTGATATGCAGTCGCATAATGCACAGACCAGATCAGGGTCTACATGGTCTATGTTGTTTGTTCTAGTGATTACTCCTAACAAACTGCATAGACTTAGATCTGTCAGTGCATTATGCAACAGCAGATCTGGGTCTGTGCAGTTTGCAGTTGGACTTGACTTGTTAGTGAGTACAGATGGTATAATTTTTTTAAAAACTATTGTTTTTATGTCAGTGGCAATTAAATTCTGATTCTACAATGATCTAGGTCAACTTTCAGAATAAGCAAATTTTTTTTTATTGCAGATAAAATTATAAATGTGTTGCCTTCAAATACCTTGCATACGACTATCAGTCCAAGAAAAAATTATTTGCATGGAAGTGTCAGAATTTCACCATGTTAGCTGCTTCTTTCCTATTTTTTTTCAGAAGTTAACTTGAAAACAGATTGTGCATACAATGGCATAACTCATAAATACATATTCCACATAAATAAAAACAGAACATAACCATTTCTTAATTAATGATGAATTTGCTAACTTTTATGTGCTGTATATAATGATTTTTTTTTCATTTCTTTTTTTGTGCATTGATAAAAGATTTTTAAAAATTAAAGATACAATGTTTGATATTAATGTACAATGATTGACAGTATGGTGTATATGAATCTGGTGCATCCAAATGTATTTGTAAATGTGAATATTTTGTATTGGTATTCAGTTTCAAACAATCTTGCTGACCTGAATGATCAAGCAAACAAATCTTAACCTCAGCTAAGCTGTTTTAAATATTGTATGGGACTGAAAAACATTGACTGTCCAGAGCTTTTAAGCACAAAAAGTTATCCTATCCAAAAGTTTATTAAGCTTCATCTTAGGAGTATAAAATAATAGTACCGTCTATACTCGCGTATAAACCGGGTCCAAATGCAAACAACATAGGCCCTGATCTGCTGTTGCATAATGCACTGGCAGATCAGGGTCTATGTTGCTTGTTCCACTGATTAGTCCTTACAAACTGCATAGACCCAGAGCTGCTGGCGCATTATCCGACAGCAAATCCCGGTCTATGCAGTTTGCAGTTGGTATCAGCTTGTATGTGAGTATAGACAGTAAGTATTTTCATTGTATGAACTAAGCACCTATTTTGATTGTATTACTTGTAACTTTATGCTTGATGCATGCACACATAAATAGTGGAGATAGAGAAAGAAAGAGAGACATCTGCATGATAGCTCATGCATGCATCAGGTCTAAGCAGGGAATTGAATATGGAAAAGAATGTCTAATAAATATACGATAATGAGAGAAATAAATACAGTTTATAGGAATGAATTGCATGGAGAGAAACTCACTTGGTGAGAGCTAAAAGTGTTATATCACAAATTCATTATTAAAAAAACTTTCAAGTTCAGTAGGCTGACCAAGTAAGATTCAGATAAAAAACCAGAAATTCATTTTGGGGACCAGCAACTGTCCTGGGAAAATGTGAGCATGGTTTTTGAAAAGCATTTAGCTCAACTCTTACCAATTTATATGTGATACAGGAAAAAGCATTTTTTTTAGTAAATTATGTTTTTCTGAGAATACTTACCCAATCACATTAATGTTAGGAAGAAGCTACACTACCTCTCGAATCCAGCAATCGTGGAATGATAAAAAACATATTCCACATAGGGAAGAAATTTTTCCCAACCCTTCCCCTTACCTCCCCTAACCACTGCTAGGTGGCTACAGTTGTTTACAAGTTTTAGCTTGAGCGATACCTCAATGAGGATGCTTGCATTTGTGGGAAGATGTGGGAGGGTTTAATACTAATCTGATCGGGTAAGTATTCTCAAGAGAAACATAATTTACTAAAAAATGTGCTTTCTCCTTAGAATACATACCCCAATCACATTAACATTAGGAGAATAAGTAATAGGAAGAGGCAATGCTGAGCATCCTACCTCTACCATGGTCACCCTCGAGAGAGTAAGGATTCTTCCTTGTATGAGGGTAAACCACAATCCTAATACCAGACCAGAACAACTGATGGTCACATAAACCATGATGACAGTACCCGGGTAAGAGAAAATGAAGCAAAATGACTTTTTCTCACAGAGTAAAATCACTGGATGAATCCAGCAAAAGCACTGTTCTATGCCCATAGTAAGGCTGTGCTGACTTCAAACTGGTCTGGTGATGGTCTGGGCTGCAACTGTGCATTCCAGCCAACTGCATCTATTATGTCTCAGATTGCCACATTCAAATGCGAGGCTTGCAGAGATAGCTCTGATTTCATGAGCTGAGATTTTCATGAGGTGGACTTTAGAGATTTTGGAATACGCAGAGAGTATTACCAATTTTAGCCATGAAGCCAGGGCTTGGGTAGTTATATCCTCTTTCCACAGCTTGACCAGAAGAAAGAGGCATTGCCAGGCCCCATGGCACTTTTCCATGCACTTTACACAGAGTTTGAGAGGATAGATGATCACTCTTTGATTGCCCACTGACAGCAGCCTGTTCTTCACTATAAAACCTAGTTGTGTCATCAAGAACGATAGTTCAGGTCCACTGAAAGGGCATGCAACTTGCACACCCTGCATGCTGAAGCTAGAGCTATTAAGAAACACGTTTTTCATGACAGCAGCTTCAATGAGGTGCTGGCAAAGGGCACACACTGATTTGAATTGAGCCATGTCAGCACCCTGGACACATTCCACTTGGGAAACAGGATGAACGATTTTGGCCTATTAAAATCAAAATTGGCTAATGGGTCTGATAAATCTTTATCTTGATCTATATCCACTCTACCATGATGCCTGAATGTGTCTGAGATCATAGTGTGGTAGCCTTGATCATAGTGGTGGCTAACATTTTCTCCTCAAATAGCCAGAGACAAAAGTTAGCCAAGTGTGGGATTGAGGCACTCAAATGAATGATGCTGTTGCTGTTGCACCAGTTCCTGAAAACATGCCACTTCCCCTCGTATACCTTCAAAGTGGAAGGCCTTCTAGCTCGTGAGATTCTTTCCATGACTGAAGGCTTAAATTCTTTTCTTCACAAGCTCTCCTGACAAGAGCCAGGTATTAGGGAGTAGCCTGTCTGGGCATGGATGAAACACCTGCAACTGTGGTTGTTTCATCAGGTTGGGTCTCAGGGAATTTTCCTGGGAATGTCTATTTCTATATTGAGCAAATTATTCACCCTGGACTTGTCCCACATGAGAGGGGATATCAGAATCACTTTGCATTTGTGATCCCTCACTTTCTGAATTATTTTCGGTACCAAGACCATGTGTAGGTGTAGCCCCAAAACCCCTTCCAACTGACTGAGAGTACATCCATGGCCCATGCCTCTGGGTCAGGGACTGGGGAGATAAAATGGGTAGTTTGTAATTCCACATTGTCGCAAATGGATCTATCATCAGGCGGCCCCCAAGTGCACAAATCCACTGAAAAATCAGTGGGTGAATGGACCATTCTGTGTGAAGGGTCTGGCCCATTCTTGACAATGAATCAGCCAGGACACTGAACCTGCCTGAAATATGTCTGATCTGGGCCATTATATTCATCTGTGCACACCAGCAGAGAAAATCTTAAACCATTATGCATAGATCTCTTGATTTCGTCCCCCACCCCCACCCCATTTGCGGAGATAGGCCACCACCACAAAATTGTCCATCACAATGAGGAATACCTTTCCATATAATTGATTCTTCCTGATATAAAATGCATTTACTATGGCCTTCACTTATAGAATGTTGATATGGTGAGGTAACTCTTATGGCCCCATTCACCATTGACCACTGTGAAGTTGGGCAACAAATGGGCCCCCCAAATGTATAAGATGGCATCCATCCAGATTCTAATTTCCAGTTGGGGTTTTTCTAGATTTCCTGCTGTGAGCCATTGCTTGTTGTGCCACTGGTGCAGGAAAGACACTACGTTGTTCGAGATAATGATTTGTTGATCAAGTTGACCAGAAAAAGGGTGCCATTGGGCTAGCAGGGCCATTTGCCAAGGGTGCATGAAAAGGCAGCCAAGGAGAATCAAATCCACTGCCACAATGAGCAGACCGAGGAGTTGCAAAAACTTTCACACTGAGATCCACTAACCCTTTGGAAATTGTCTCTGCAAGCTTAATAATATGTGCTATGCACAATTGAGGAATGCAAACAAGTGTTGAGGTTTGTAAAAATGATCATGCCCGTGTGGACAAAATGCCAGGATGGAGTGAGGTCTGACTTGTGTCAATTAATCAGAACCCTAACGGACTCAAATGGGAAAGATCATTTCTGCCCTTGAACAAGGATAAACTTAACCATGTATTTTTGAAGGATGTCATAGAGATAATCCACTGCTGCTGCTGACAAGGTCAACTGGAAGAGAGTGACGACACAGTTGATGATCTTGGTGAAAGCCCATGGGCTGATATTGTGGCCAAATGGAAAAGCACGAAATTGGTATATGTTTCCTTGGAAACCAAACCGAGGGAACTTGTGTGAGGGTGTGTGTATAGGGACGTGAAAGTATGCGTCTAAATTGACCGCAAATTTGTCCCTTTTTACCAAAAATCTGACTGATCTTGCCATGTCCATTTTGAACCTCAGTGTGGCTCTGTACTTGTTGAGTGAGCTGAGGTCTATGACAGGTCTTAGATTCCAATTGGTCTTGGGTACTAGAAACAGCCTGGAGTAAAACCCTGGAGAGTTTGGTCTTGGGTACTAGAAACAGCCTGGAGTAAAACCCTGCAGAGTTTGGTCTTGGGTACTAGAAACAGACTGGAGTAAAACCCTGCAGAGTTTGGCTTGTGAACTATCTCCACTGCGGTCAGAGATTCTTTAACCTTTGCTGACTGTGGAAGAAGACAGAAGGATGGCTGTTCATCTTCATCTTCCAAATCCACTGAAGCCTTGACCTTACAGGCCTGGTTTGCAGATGATGGGGCTGGGCACACAGAAATCGGCAGAACTCTGCAGATTTCATCCACAGCCACTTTAAACTGTATTCTGTATGCTCCATTGTAGGATCGGCATATGGTAAGTCTTCAAGGTTATTCCCGCACTCTCTGTGGGGGTTGTCCTCACTGGGCATTCTGTCAAGATCAGAGTAAAACATCCTGGGGGTAGGGACAAGGTGGTGCAAAATCCTCCCTGTGTACAGTTTTATATCTCCCCAAAGGATAAGCTGTAAAGATTTGAGTCAACGGTTGCATCAGCAGCTGGGCAAGTGCCACAGTTTGCCTTGCTGGTATCAAATGTCAGTGAGTGTGTTGGCCGGTCAGCTTGGCTATTGTCTGGCTTGTTGGCTTGACTCTCAGCTGGATGGAAGGCCTGGTTGTTGGCTGGTTTGGTAACTGCCTGGTTGGTCCATGTGGTGAAGCGGATGGATTAGCTAACCGGATCCCCATATAACTCCACATACCAAGGTATGGCTGGCTGGTATATGACACAGCTCACCGAAGTGACATATTCTCTGTCACTGATTGTGGAGCACAGCCAGCTGGATGGGCTGGAATGGCTGGAAAGGCATTATATGACCTGGACTGATGGCAAAATGGATCATCCATGTCCAAAAAATACTACATGCGCCCAGACTTACAGGCCCTAAGGCTCAGCTCAGACACGCTGGGGGACTTACGCCAACTGTACAGCCAAGAAAATGGAGGACTGTCTCCCGTAAGCTCCAGGACATTATTGGAGAAATAAGAGGCATGGAGTATAACAAATTCACTTGAGGCAAGCAACTGTATCATCGCCTCTTGTACTAGTCGCCATATCTGCAACTCTGACGATCCCTGTGGAGAAAGTGTGGGTGGCAACTCTGCAATCCCTTTTTCTTCCATATGTAGCTGACCTGATGTAATGGTTGCTGTGGACACTGGATGCATTGCTTTCAATGGGGGAGGGACCATCCAAGTGTCCCCCATTATGCTGGGCTACGATGATGTCTTTGGATGTAACTTATAGTATGTTGCAGTCTGTCTCTCTGGACTTGTTGTGTCTCTTTTTTATCTTTAGTCATTGTCGCAGTATCATACATCTGATGTTCTCTGACCATGACACATAAACACTGCATGTAGCTGTAGATGAACATTTGGTACATGCAAGGCAGGTCCCATGCTTGTCCTCATTTGCCTTAAATCTTTCACATTTTATGGATTTCATCAATGGTCTACCAATTGTATGAAAGACAAGAACAGCAATAAAAAATTTCAGGAAATAACAAACTTAAAGTGTTCACCTGCACAAATAATCAATGTTTGTTACTAAAAAGTTAATAAATATCAGTAGTGTGTGCAAAAACAACCAATAATGGGCAGCAACACAACGGCGAGAAATTCACATGAATATCAACAAATTTCACAAAATAATGATTGCAATATGTAGTAAATACCTTTACACTCAATACTATTACAACTTTTTTGATGGATGGTCAATAATCCGTAAGATTAACTTTGATTTCAAAATTCAGTTTGACAATCACTGCCAGCAAACAATTATTTGTATTTGAAAAGGGAAGATACAGAATGAGAATATTTAGACATTTTACTCACAATCAATGACTGCTGTATGCGTTTTTCCAGGTGCTACTGAAACAATGTTATACCTCATGAGGGGCCTTACTAGACTGAAGGTATATTTACAGGGAATATCATACACCTGAAAAACAAGAAATGTTACTGCATCAATCAAGCATGTTTCATTAAAAGTTCATTTTTTATATTATAGGGTTTAACTAGTTATGCTTGCTTCCTTCTTTCAGACTTCAAAAGTTAGAAGCATGACTGACTAAGCACTTATTTCACTTGCTGCAAATCTGAACCAAACAAAATCTTTGAAACAATTTCAGCTTATTGACAACTTCAAGGAACAGCTTCTCTTTCTGACTCAGGTCAAGGGGAAATAAACTAAACTGTACCATTTGTCACGCCTTGTTTACTTGAGTTACTTCCCCACCATTAATATGTTTCTAACTAGTGAAAAAAATTTTATGCATAAGTTTTTTCATAAAAAATGGACAAAAATAATTAATGAAATGAAATTTTTTTGGATCCTCATTTATCAAATAGAACCCAAAATATTTTTGTGATATGTTCTTCATTATAGCATTAGTGAACAGAGTAAGAGAAATGAGCAAGTCTGAACACTTTCAATCCAATATATACTTGGGAATGGTTATATAATCTTTTTCATAAAATAATAAATATAATGACACAGATGAACTTTTAACTAGTGTATTGGTTAAAAATGTTTTATTTTCAAATTAAGACCTATTAAGGTCTACCTTGCACATGAATATGGTTCTTCTTATGTTGTTATTTCACCGTACTTATGTAAAAGTAAATAAAAGACCACTGACCTGCGGTTTTCTTTTCTTAAGCCCTGAGGTCTCTGAATTAAAGCCAAGTTTATTATATTCATTGCTTCCACAAGCAAGAAGTCGTCCTGTTGTTGTAGTAAGAAATGTTCCATCAGACCCCGCAAAGACATGTTTGATTATGTGCTTCTTAGGAGTGTTAACCTGCAACAGATAATAAGAAGTTAACAAGTTTTAAATCACAATAATTGTGACATAAGCAAAAGCCATGGGATGTATAAAAAAAACCAAATACATAGTTTAAAACACAGGTCATATGATGTTAACAAGTGAAGAAAAACTGCATACTGTAAATTAATTTATTTTTGTGGGTATTAATTTTCATGGTTTTGCAAAACATCACATTTTTATCAGTACTTAAATTTGTAGATTGAAGAAAGAGTCATCGTGTTTCTACATAAGGATCATTGTTGATTGGAACATTAAATTCATGGTTTTTATCAACCACTAGTTCACAAAAATTGATACCCCACAAAAAATAGTGACTTTGCAATATTATCAACAACAACAAATCCCCTTGCTGATTTTCAATGTCTGATTATCCTCAAATAAACCAGTCCAAGTACCTAAATCTACCCCTCTCCTCTTTCAGGTGCGGGATCAAATCTATACAACAATAAATCATGTTGGGATTGATAATAGAACTGTTATCAAAACCTATCCAACTCACCTTTTGGGGCAATGCAAAATCATCCTCTGACCCTTGACCAAGTCTCCCTGTAAAGAAATCAATTTATATGTTGTAACTGTATGACAACTAAGTCAAGGCTTGAAGTTTTGTTGGCTTTTGTTAATAAATGAAGATACCGCAACAATGAGTAAACTGAATGCTCAATTATATATTCTCAATGAAACCAAACAGAAGTAGATAAGAGAACATATTTAAATGCAATATTCATACTCAAATAGGAACCTTCCACACCCCGCTCTCTAAAAGACCTCTTCTATATCAGAAAGGTGGGTTTTAGGGCCTTTACAGGATGGTGTCAATGATGTCACAAAATGACAGTTAAAGATGCAGCCAGCACAAGATCTGCAGAAACCTAAAAGCTGATGAAACACATAACTGACACTACAAAAAGCATGGGACAGTATCACATCTTGATCCAGGATGGAAAAAAGCTGGAAAATTATGTACAATTATATAAATTTATAATGTTTAAATGACAAAATTTCAGCTCATGTGGGTGGTGTATTTCTTGTCCAATTCCTATTTATAAGCTTCAGAGAATTAAAAAAACAACATAAAAGTTATTGTTGTACCTCAAGTCAACATGGAACAGTTAGTTTATGGGTGAGAAGACTTACCGTATATACTTGCGTATAAGCTGAATAATTTAGGAAAAAATTAAAGCCTGGAACAAGGGGGGTCGGCTTATCCGCAGTACAAGGTCTAAACTTTACATTTTTTTAGTTTTCTTCTTGAATCCCGGTATATATTGGAGGAGACTGGATGGATAGATAGGTAGATATTTAGGAATAGTAAAAACAAAACCAGTGCAAAATACAATTAGGTATATCATCAAGTGGAATATGTCACAAATAATTTGACAACTTACATTTTGTTCATCTTCATGTCATAAACATCCAAAGAAATCTATAATGATTGACATTTTAAATCTGTTGATATGATAAATCCATGAATTCCATCATAGGTCACATACCAGCATAAACTTAGTAGTCCAGAATAATCCTATTCAAAATATCCCGCAATATGTTCATTCCACACATCTCACAAATAAACAATGAAAGTCAAGTCCACACTTTTGTGATTCACAGTATCCTATAAAGGTCACTGTTTAATGTCATCTGGTACAAATCCCAAGAATTCACCGGCATCGTCTGAGTGACCAACTATAGTGCTGAAATCCTCCATCGTCGTCTAGTCGTCATAAATATCGTCTGACTCCGATTTCTTGTCTTTACTGTCATATGCGGGTGCTTATGTGGAGACTGAGCTTGGGCTCTGTAAGTGACACTTTGATCATGCAGTCTGTGAAATCTATTAAAGGATGTAACTGAACAGGTGTCAGTTGTGTGGCAAGATCACAGGGAATCTGTGAAATCTATTAAAGGATGTAACTGAACAAGTATCAACCACGTGGCTCGATCAAAGGGTTGTAATGTGGGAAAACAAAGAGGGTGCTAAGGGATTAAGGTCAAACAGGTATTTGTAAGATCTGTAGGACTCTACTTGGCACTGAACAAGTATCAAATTCACGGCTCGATCGAAAGGATTGTCATCTTGAAAACAAAGTCAGGCAGTGCTTCCTTTACAAGCCACGGGCTTATCAGCCCACATGCACTGCCAGATAACATGGGAAATATCACTTAGGAATTAGATCTGGCTGATGGACAAAGAAAATGTAAATCAAATCAAGACTTTTTTATTGCATCAAAAACACTGTTAATACAGCAAAACACAAAATATAATACAAATACAGGTTGTTCAGACTTGCACGAAAATGGAAGCAATATACTTACTAGTAAACATGCATGGTAAACAACGCTGATGGACACTTCACTTTGCGGTGGATAATATTTAATTTACTATAATATTTCATGGGTCGGCTTATGCGCGGGTCATGCACTTTTTAATGCTTTTACCTATTCATTTTGGGGGGTTGGCTTATACACAAATGGGCTTATATGCGAGTATATACAGTACTAATTATGTGTAATTCACTGTGGGTTGTAAACCTAGTATACAACTTCAGTTTATGGTAAGACCAATAATTTGTAGAAAGTAAATGAAAACAATAGCCTTACACATCTTCACATTTAACTGTAATCAATTCATTCTCAAGCCAATTGGTAATCTATTGAATTTTAAAGTCATTGAAAATGATGTAGTCAAATGATGACATAATAAGTTATTTAAATTTTCTGAGTTCAAGTAATTCTAACAGATTAAAACAATATAATTTTATGTTTAACACAATGGTGTAATATTTTACTTTACCAAACTCCCCACATCCCCATGTGTAGACCTCTCCATCTTTAGTGAGTGCCACTACATGATTGTCCCCACATGCCATTTCCTGGACACACTTATCACTGAAGAAATCAATGCAAACAGGTGTCAGCACTTCATCGCCCTCCTGATTATCACAACCCAGGCATCCATAGTAATCCGATCCAAAAGCATAGAGCTGACCATCATCTGCGGAAAAGCAATAAATGCAGTAACAGTCAATATTACATTGGCCTGGTAGGATTGCAGTTAAAACAATTTCTCTAATTTCAATGGTCTAAATTTCATAATACATAATGCCTACATTTGCAATGGTAAGTGGTTATCCATGAATAATCAGGTTTTTTCAAGAAGCAGTAATTTTGTTGTCTTTTTTAATAACTTTAAGACCATTTTAAGCCACCACCTGTACAAGTACAACAGATTTCAATTATCCAAAAATATCAGAAAACTGAAAAATGGTTTTGGATAATCAAGATTTGAGATGTTACTGAAGTATTGTAGATGTTGCCAAAGGAAGTGAGAAAACAGCATTCAAAGCACAAAATGTATACTCAATAATGAAACTCCAAAATCAAATCTATAACTGGAATTAAACAAAATCATTTATTTTAAAAGCTCATAATGCAATACAAAGTATAGGAAGATACTTATATTTCTAGAATGTCTGGAAGTCCTATAAATCAGCTCCTAACCTGTACTGACATTGATGGGTGGTTTGGGGGTTTGATCACACCTATTCATAAAATGAGCAATTATTGTAGACATATCTGTCCACAACATATCAGTGGACATATCGATCATTGTTAGACAATTGTGGCTCTTGAGTTACGATCATTTAAAGGGCCTTTAGGTGATCTGTACAGCATATTTTTGGATCAAATCCGATGTTTGACAACTTGTAAATCCATGTGGAATAACACAACCCTACCTCCTGTTGCCATTTTGGATTACTGGGCTACATCAGCTGTTCCATCACTATTGAGAAAACCAATTACATCTCTCCTTCAATAACTCGCGCACAACACAGTCCCAAAACATAGACTGCAACATAAGTGAGGGAGCAAGTTACAAGGGGACCACTGAAAATTTAAGGAAGGATGGACATAAATAGTGAGGGGGGTGGAGTAAGAGGTTGAATATTCATTTTATAATTGCATTTTGAATACTTGTCAATGAATAGCTTTTACTAACAAAGTTGTTCGCTTTTCTGTATAAATAATATTTTTTATTTTCAAGATAACCAATCTCTGAAAGATCATTAAAAACATTACTCCAAGAGGGTTTCAACACACATCACACATGTACCAGTGAAAACATTGAGTATTACATCACTACTGTTTGCATGTGAATGTGGATACATTCTAGTGTTATTGTTGATTGAAAACAAAACAAGACTCTTTTTGTCAAAAATGACGGACAATTCTTTCAAGAAACAACAACTTCTAAACTTGATTTTTTTTATTGTTTTAGTAAAATACTGATGCTGTGATTTCATTGCAAAAGCAAAATGTCTGCTCATATTGAACAAACCTCTGAGTGCCAATTCAGGAATTTTAAGTTCACTACAAACTTTGGAACTCACTTCTTAATAATAAACCCTATCTGTGACACTAAGTTTTTCATGCACCTAGCAGGCCTTTTGCTTGGTTCCCTTGCTGTCCTCGATCACATTTGCTAATAAGTTTGATAAACTACTGATTAATGTTAGATACTTTAATTATGTTACTTCCATAATAATATTTCAAATGGTGTTTGACTGCTCAATTGAAATGAATTGATTCCACACATGACTGTGATGGCAAGTTGGTTGGATTTGCATGCCTTTTAACTTTTTTATTCTACCCCCATTACTTGATTTGAAACCAAAACAAAAGATGTAATTAATGTGATAATACAAAGTAGGCCTACTTTTAACTGATTGGAACAATGCAACAAACACCTCCACAAGTCTGAGATCAAAACACTGGTGGAAACAAAATTAGGTTCTCGAGGAAATCTTTGCAGGCATAACTATAATGGTTGATTGATCCTTTTCACATCTGAATACAAAAAGGCATATCACATTTATGATGATTACACTGAATAATTAAAAGATAAAACTGAAATTCGAATTTCACTTGGCAAGACTTATTTAATTAGCACTTTTATTTCTTAAGTGTTGTCATCAGTAGGCATTACTAACATTTTAATTGATCGATATTTTGTTATATATGCTTTTTTACAGTGTACTGAGAATTTGTTTTAAAAGAAAATTTTAACAAAATATATGACTTCTTATTAAAAGTTGCAAATTTCACAATGTTGATTCAAATTTCATGATGTTGATTCAAATATCCGGGCACAAACAATATATCAAGGTTTAATTTACTAATTTTGATAGTGATTTTATTCACATTCAGTAAATAAGGGCTTATTTTTTTGTATTTTTATATGAAAAAATGGGATCCACACCTGCTCCTGTGTTAAATGTGGGTTTACAATTTATCCAGGCATGATAAATGAGGGAGCAGTGTAGATATGACTTCAGTCATTCAAAATGTTTGTTATGGTCATGTGACTCAAATATCTGAGGATTTATCATGTGACTGCCACATGATGAACATCTCACCATGTAACTATTATCATGGTTCAACAATGCATCAAATTACAAAATGGGCAGATTTATTGACAGTGTTCTGAGCAATCCAGGTTACAATGTAAAATTAATCTGCCCATTTTGTAAGTTGACATGTGATATCAGTCACATGATGAGATATTCATCATGTGACAGCCACATTATAAATCTACAGATGCTCAAGTCATATGATCATAACCATTTTGAAAATGCAAAGTGGCATCTAATTGGTGCATTGATACTGATGGAACAGCCAACTATCCACTGATGTAGATCCATAATTCAAAATGGTGACAGGAGGTAGAGCTGGATTTACAAATTGTCAAACATTGGATTTGATCCAAAAATATGCTGTACAGATCACCAAAAACCCTATTTAACTGACCATAATTCAAGAGCTGCAATATGATCAGTATGTGCACTGTGTTGCAGACAAATCTGTCTGCAATAATTGCTCAGTTTTATGAATAGGTGAGATCAAACCCCCAAACCACTCATCAATATCAATACAGGTTTGGGGGTTGATTTATCGGACTAGATATCCAGCTCTTTTAATGGCAAAGCAACCAAATTTCACAACTATGGATTTAGAGTGCAAATTATGTGCTCAAAGAGCCGAGCAGATATATGGCATATACTGTGAATCAATTTCTTTTCTTCTTTGATTTCATGGTTGCTAGAAACCATGACTTTAAAGAGCTAGCAAACAATGATCGATCTGTGGAAATAATAGGACTCCTTCCCCAATCCACAAAATGAAGTACCATATATACTCACTTATAAATTGGGTCCAACTTCAGACAGCATAGACCCTGATCTGTCATCACATAATGTGCTGACAGATCAGGGTCTATGCAGTATGCACTGCAGTTGGATCTTACTTTCATGTGAGAATATATAGTGTGTCATTTTGTCATTTTTGCAAAACTATGATAACTGATACCCATGAAAATAAATTAAATCAAACTTAGCCACAACCTTGAGTCTAAGCTTAAGAAAACAATAGTAAAATTCCTCATGTATGAATTCTTCTTACCTGTAAGACAGATGGTAAAGTCCTCCCCACACTCTACCCTTATAATGCCTATACCTTCAAGTGCCTCCACTTTCTTGGGAGTTTTGTATGCAGCAGTATCTCCATGTCCTAGCTGTCCAACAATACTGGAACCATCCTGCACATTCTGAAATAGTATGTCAAAATGTCACTGGAATGCATAATACTGGTACCATCCTGCACATTCTAAAATAGCACATCAAAATGTCATTGGAATGCATAGTTAGTATGCTGTCCAACAATACTGGAACCATCCTGCACATTCTGAAATAGCATGAATAATAATAAATTCAAAGGATATGGTTGTAGTAAGATAGATCTGTGGTGAGATAGATAGATAGACAGACAGACTGACAGATAGATAGAGAGATAGATTCTATAAAAGATTTTCCATGCAAGATTGCTTTCATTCCAATTCTGCATTTTTCTTGACCAATTTTTGTAAGGCTTGACTGCATTGCTTATGATGAAACTCTACCATAACCTTTAAAACTGTATTTAATATTGTTTGTTTTGTCTGATTTTTAAATTTAAAAAAAAAATACATACTGCCCAAGTATACAATTCTTTCTCCACAGTAACAACAGCAAAATGTGAATGACCAGCTGTGACCTGAAATAAGAAAAATTTGACTTATGATGCAAATATCAATTTGAAACTTCTGAATGAAAAGGAATACATTATGAGTACATAAAAGAAGCAAATCAATCTTCAACTATAATTTAGTAAGTCATTTAAGTCATCTTTGTAGGAAAACTTTAAAGCAACCAACTATCTTGAAATATATTAGTCAAAATTTAACAAGACTCAACAAACTGACAACCTTACATACATTAATCGTTTCCAATTTCAACTTCTGTCTCTTAGCCTGGCACTTTTGCAGTTATATGAGTGCTACTAAACTTGAAAAAATACAAGAGTGTGTTCTGAGATTTGTATATGATGATTATACAAGCAGTTACCATAAACTCTTAAGGCAAAAATGACAACCCTGGAGGTGCACAGACTTAGGTCAATCACTCTAGAGACTTAAAATTCTGAATATGTGTGCTCCCCAATGTTTGGATGATTTTATATGTTTTAAACACAATAAATACAAATTTAGATATTCAAATACTTTAGATGTCCCTAGAATTAAAACTTCAACATATGGTAAAAGTCTTTTAGATATGCTGCTGTCATTCTATGGGATGAGTTACCAAATCATTTTAGAGACCAATCAAATTTTAATTCCTTTAGATCATTAATATTATCCTGGAATAGTAAAGACTGTAAATGTAATATCTGCAAATAAAGCCCCCCCCCCCATCTCCTCCCATGTTGACAACAACTAATATCTGCATTACCATTTTGTTTTACTGTATTGGTCTTATGTACCATCAAGTGCCCTACTGTTACCTCATTTTTTCAAAGTTTTAAGTAAGGCTTAATTTGCATCTCAGCATGCTTTTAGTCCTAAATTTATGTTTTGCTTTTAATTGAATTAAATTTAAATTTAACTTAAAATTTAAGTTACCGAGACTTTTTTTTATAGCATCCTTCAGGTCATAACCTATGTTTTTTTAGTTACCTAAATACTAAATTCACTTTTAATTATTGCCTTTTTAAAATGCTTTGCTTGCTTATATTTTAAGTTATGTACTATGTAATTTGTCGCATTGTATTTATGTATTATGCTGTAATGGTATGTCTTTCAAATCATGTTGGTTTTATGTCTTTATTGCTTTTATGTCATGTCAGTAAAAAGCTAATTAGAGCTTATGTTGAATTGTTGTTCTAAATTGTGCCAAATATAAATAAATCTAATCATATCTTAAAACTCCCCATGGGTCTATACTTTACAGTATGTTAAATGACTACACAAAGTCATAAGCAGATGTAATATATTACAAATAAAAGTAGCAACTAATTACTTTTTCAGAAATAAAGCCTTCAAAGACTCTGATTTCACTTTACAAATTCTCTCATGAAAAAAAAATTATTATCATTTTTGGAATTGAAGAAATATGAAACTACTGAAAAAAGTATGGTAACTCATCAACAAGACATTTGTACAAAGCAGAAATCCTTTTAATGTGTGCACTTTAAATGAAATCTACAGTACAGATTTATATCTCATTTAACAAATATATGGCATAATGAATGAACCTGATGATAACAAAAATATTAAGATATCAGAAAAGGATTTAGTGGCTACCTGAAAAACACTTCTCCCTTTCACAAAAAGTTCCTGTTTCTGTGGCAGAGCCCTGCCTCCACCCCACTGGTAAACCTGGAGACATTGGATAAAAATAAATGGAGATTAATAACATTTTCATTACAATCCATTAATTTTCTGAACTTGATGGAAACATTTATATGACACATACTACATAATGGAAAAAAAAATACTTATATGTTTCGAACAGATATGTGCTTTTCTATGGCATTGATACACGCATTTATCACACATGAAAAAGAAAAATTATATTCACTGATGTTCCAGGCCAAAGTGGCTGTCATTTTTCATAGATGATAAAATCCTTCTATCAGCTTAAATCAGAATCCAGTAGTTTTCTTCTAATGTATGAATTCTAGTTAGTAAAATTTCCTTTATACTTTTAGCTTTATAGTTAAACAAGAGTCCCTTGAAGGCACTGATTCTCTACTGTCTGAGAGGACTGTCCAGAAATTCAAGATAACAGTAAAATCATTTCTTCTTTTTAACCACTGAGTGTTGAAACCATCTCTGATATTCTTGAGTGATAAGATTTTCAAATTAGCCAGTGTGGCAACCATACTGGATGTAAGATCAGCACCATTTTCATTTAGGACAAACTATACACCTTTAGAAGACTTTTGGTGAAACCCCTATGTTGATATGACCATCCATTCAGCAGAATTTGTGACAAGATTTTCAATATATTCATTGTGTCAGCCATATTTGAGGTCAGAACAGCATTATTTTCATTCAGGACCAACTAGATATTATAATTAGCGTTCTGGTGAAAACCGCTTGTCAATATGACTTAATTTCCATTTAGGAGAAGCAATATTAAGATTTTCAAGATGGCCACCATGATGTATATACTCAATGTCAGATCAGAACCATTTTCATTTAGTACCAACTAGACATTATAAGAAATCTTCTTGTGAAAACCCAATGCTGACATGATTTTCCATCTAGTATAAATAGAAATAAGACTTTCAAGAAGACTGCTGTGGTGGCCATATTGGACATCAGATTGGCACAATTTTTAATTAAGACCAACCAGATATCGTAAGAAGTCTTGAAGTGAAAACCCCATGCTGATATGACTTTCTGTTCAGGTGGAGTAGAAATAACAAGATTTTCAAGATGGCTGCTGCGATGACCATATTGGATGTCAGGTCAGCACCATTTTCAATTAAGACCAACTAGACATCATAAGAAGTCTTTAGTGAAAACCCTATATTGATATGACTATCCATTCAGGAGGAGTAGCGATAACAAGATTTTCAAGATGGCTGCTGTGGTGGCCATATTGAATATCTGAGCAGCACCAGCAGCACCATTTTCATTTAGGACCAACTAGATCTTGTGATGAATGTGTGTGTAAAGTTTCATGGAAATCCTCAAAGTAGTTTTGGGGGATAACAAATTTGTGCTAAAGGATAGATGGACGCTAGATGATGGACAAAAGGTCATCCCATAAGCTCTTCTGGTATATGACCAGTAGCACTAAAAATTATTCACCAAGCAATAGTTTCTTGAAAATATACACTATGTTGCCTCAGCAAATAAAACATCAGCATGAATGAAATGACAAAAATTAAGAGGAATTAAACAGAAAAATGATATTCTCCCACAGCCTACAATGGTTTTCAGTGCCAAAACTCTTTCATATGAAATGAAAGTGTCGACAGAGAACTATCAAACTCTTACCACTTAGACAACATACTGTATTATTACTGAGTTTGACTTTGGTGCCTGGCATTCCAAATATGTACATCCCTTCTAACCAAGAGAATAGCATTTTGACCTTGAATATCTTAAGTAAATACTTTTCAGTTATTATTAAATAAAAAGAAAGGTCAAACAGTTTCATTGTTTTGGATTTCATCTGGACTTTTTTTCACTGTTTCTGCATTTTTATTCTCTTTTAAAACTGAATGATCTTTTTCCTTTAAACAAAGAATTTTACTGAGTATTTTTTGTTCACCAGAACAAATTCTTGCAATTGTATTTATCTAAACAGTAAAATGTGTTGTTTTGTTTTAGATTCTACACTTCAGAGAAAAAATGTATGAATGCAAAAAACACATCCCTCATTAAATATACTCCAGTGTAGATGTACCAAGGTCTGTGATTGGTGATCCATTTATTTTCATAATAAGTGTGTTATATTGTATATCACTGTAGATTTTGTGCTATGGTTCCATTAGTGTTAGCCAAAATAGCTATTGGCTACTAATTTTCCCAGATGGCTACTAAACTGTATGAAATAGTCGATTGTGGCTAATGTTTTTTCTTTCTTTGTCCATTCTTAAAGAAAGAGTCATCTATTGTGATTAGCAAATAAATTTGATTACTGATATAGATCTGATGGTACACTATTTTAATAAAATAGGTGAGTCTAAATTTGTATCAACAGGAGACATGGGCTATACACAAAATGTAAACAAAAAATCCCAGTCATGAACAACATGGCTGTATTTCGAGTTAGTTATTCGTGCATTCTGTAGTGGCCTCATTGGCCAAGCACTGTATACACATGCATCCTAAAACTGAGATATAGTGCATGGTTAGGATCTATGCCAGCTCAGCCATTCTGGGCCAATTCATGTTTTGTTGATGTAAATATGTGCAATCAGATCAATGAATGCCTGCACTGGATATTTTTTGTGGGAACCTAGTTGTGGCATGTAAAAAGTAACCAAGGCAGTTGGAAGAGGAAGTCAAATTGCATATTAACTAATGTTGTTACAAGACAATGATGCAATATGTAAATATGCATCAAGTACAGCACAGTCTCCCTTCATAAGCTACAAATTTGTCTGCCTAGTGGAGGTGGATGGTAAAGGAAGCAAAATAAATAATCAAAATAATATTTATCAAAAACTGGACACTGCCTTGAAGATAACAAACTGATTGTGACAAAGTGTATTAACTGCAAAATGTGCACAAAATTCAGAATTTACCAAAGTTTGACTTTTTAGTACTTTGTAATGGATAATTTCTCAATTTCTTTTCTGCAATCAATGACTTTGCTGATACACAGGATGTCACCATATTTCTAAACTCTTCACCTGTGAAAGCAGTAATTGTCTGTACCTGTGATGTTGTCTAGTTCATTCCGGTTATGCTTCAAGATGACAGTCAAATAAAAGTGACTCAAGTTTTGATAGTGAATGAAAGCTTGGATTTAATTTGGATATAATTTGATTTCATATGAACAAGCACACATCTTAGAAGTATCTCAGAGCATCTTGATAAATTTTGAGTTGACATAATGAATCATAAATAGTTATCTTACCAAAGTGAAGAGGTTCTTGGAGTAGGTTGCACAAATCTGACAGTCTTATAAACTGGAGCTTTGTGTGTTTCCATAATATGAATTTATTGTCATTATTTACTATATAGTTTAACATCTGTGTAATTTTTTAACAGTTCCAAAATGAATTTTATGGCAACAGATAATCAGTAGACCAATACATTGGCAACAGACTGGATACAACTTAGTAACATCACAACTATATCTCCAATGGTGTCTTTCGTAGCCCAGACTACCAAAACAAATATTTGAAAATAATCAGACATATCTTTAAACTGCTGAATGATTCTGAATAAAATTTTCATATATATTTTCATTCACTTAGTATATTTATTAAAGACACATATGAAAATAAGAGTTCATTTTTTTTTTAATACATCAGGTTTCTGTTGATGGGAGAAGGTGACCATAATGATAAATGGGACTGTATGAAGTTTTACTTAATTTAACTAAGTACAACATTGTTGAGGTCAGGAGGGAATTGTTTGCATTATATGTCCATACATAATACCATACTAATTTTGACTAAGAACTATGCTCATACCATATGGTAAAAGATATACACTACCTACCTCTGCAACTTTATTCTTGACAACCGGAACAACTGTCTCTGAAACTGATATTGATGACTGAAGACGTGCTTTCCTAGACCCTGAATTCAGCTCATAGACTTTCTTCTCCAAGTCTCTGAAATATTTGAATTGTGTCAAGTACTATGATGATCAAACTCTAGTCATTTTATAATTCAAATCAAGTTCCTCAAAGGGATTGATGCTCTACTGGTGAAAAGAATTTCCAGGAATTTAAGATAAGACCATTTCTTCCTTTTAACTGCTGAGTTATGAAACCATCTCTCATATTCTTCAGCAATAACAGGATGTTTAAATTAGCTGCTGTGGTGGACTTATTAGATGTCAGATTGGCACCATTTTCATTTAGGACCAAGTAGACATCATTAGAAGTCTTTTGGTGAAAACCCCATGCTGATATGACCATTCATTCAGGAGAAGTATTGATAACAATTTTTCAAGATGGCCACTGTGGTGGCCATATTGGATGTCTGAGGGGCACCATTTTCATTTATGACCAAATAGACACCACAAGAAGTCTTTCCGTGAAAACCCCATGCTGATACGACCATCCATTCAGGAGCAGCGGTAACGAGATTCTCATTATGGCCGTTGTGGAAGCCATATTGGATGTGCAAGCTGCACCATTTTCATTTATGACCAACTATACATCATAAGAATTCTGGTGGAAACCCCATGTCGATATGACCGTTTGTTCAGGCGGAGTAGTGATAATAAGATTTTCAAGATATCTGCTGTAGCGGACATATTGGACATCAACTAGAGATCATAAGAAGTCTTTTAGCGACAATCGCATGGTAATGTGACCATCCATTTAGGAGAAGTAGTGATAACAAGTTTTTCAATATGGCCATTGTGGCGGTCATATTGGATGTCTGAGCAGCACAATTTTCATTTAGGATCAACTAAACCATGGGATGAATGTCTTTGTAAAGTTTCAAGGCAATCTTCCAAGTAGTTTGTGAGGAGTAGCAATAACAAAATTGTTATAAAGGACAGACAGATAACAGACCATCCCATAAGCTCTTCTGTTCTATGACCAGCAGAGCTAATAAAATGACTTTTAAATATGAGACCTTTTTTAGGAATTAAAATTCCCTTACTCTTTAAGCAAGATCTGATAAAAGTCAATATTACTCATTTTTTTAAATTAAATCAGGAATACTATCAAAATGTGGAATTCATTGGTAGGTAAAATTTCTATTATAAACTTCACTTTTATTATCAAAATTGACTTATTCAGTTTGCTCACAACCCAACTCAAATGAAAAAGCTTATCAGGTACTGTAAATACTTGCTTATAAGTCCAGTTCAACTGTAAATGGCACAGACCCAGATCTGCTGTCGCATGATGAGATGGCAGATCTAGGTCTATGCAGTTTGTTAGGAGTAATCAGTAGAACAAACAGCATCAACCCTGATCTGCTGATGCATTATGCAATGGCAGAGAAGGATATATGTTGTTTGTAGTTGGACACTACTTATAATCGAGTACATATGGTATTCCAAAGTTGTTTCATAATTTTATATGGAATGATAAATTTAATAGGATACCCTTGATGGTAACAATTAATACAATTCAAAATGGTGGGCTTGGCATACCTTTGGTAAATGAATGTTTAAAATTTATGACAATGTCATAGATTAAAAGAAATCTGGCTACAAAACTCCACTCAAAATTAAAAATCTTGTTTTCACAGGAGCTAAAACCTTTATGAAATAATCTTTTCTTTGTTATGGTCATAAACATAAGAATGAGAAAAGAATTAACAATATTAAACTAAGAACAGTATTAAAATATAGTGCAAGTGTAATTACCCTATTTGATTATTGTACAGCTATCTAATCTATCTGCGATGTAACCTCATTTACAAATATACATTAAATTTTTCAGTGTAAACCAAACATTATATGCTCTTTCTAAATATGGAAACATATTTATTGTATATATTTTCCTTTTGATGTTTTATCTATACTAATTGGGTCTCATTTTGTTTATAACCTATACTTCATAGCCAGGAATGTGAGAAAAAAAATCGTTCATTATGCATTGGTGTTGAATAGGGAAAACCACCCTCAGGATCAAAACTTCCGACCCTCAGGTGGAGTTTTCCTGTCCTACACTGATGCATGTGAAGGAATATATTAATCTCATAACATTTAAAAGCACAATAGAAACTAAATTACCGTATATACTCATGTATAAGCCATGTCCAAATGCAAACAACATAGACCCAGATCTGCCATTGCATAATGTGCCGGCAGATCAGGGTCTTTGTTGTTTGTTCTACTGATTAGTCCTTACAAACTGCATAGACCCTGAAACAGCATCCACTACTCAGCTATCTGATTCGATGCAACTGATGCAACTGAAAGAATTTGATATGATAAGACTGTTCTATTTACCTAGGAAGATAGTTGGGAATAATCATCGCGGCCTCAGTACAGTAGGCAATGACACATATTGCATGTCTGTTTCTCTAGTTAAAACTGTTCACACACGAGTTTTTCTTCTGAGTCAAAACATATAGGCATCATGAAAGTCTTCATTATGAATATCCAACATGTGAAACTAGCTCTCTCATTGGCTAATTGATTTCACTTGCTATGGGCAGTAACTCTTTCATCTGCGAGAGAGCACTTGTTCAAAACACTGTTTTGGCTAGCTACATGTGCAAATGGTCGATGTGGAATGAAGTGGATCAATGATCTTTGACTAGCAATGATGATAGCACTTAAAAATGATAAACCTCAAGCTTATGAGGAAAAATAGGGTGATTTTCTCTCATTACAATTTGGTTCTAGATGAATAGGTGTTGCTCTTTACATCTTCTTCTCTTCTTTTTCTTTTCTTCTTCTTTTCAATTTTGTTTTTGTATACAATGCATAGAGCAACAAAAAACAGAAAAGTGGTAAAATTCTGTTGAGTGGTTTTGGAGAAGTCAGAAGTATTTTCAATTTTTAGTATCAACAGCCATATTTGATGACAAATTGGCATTATTTGTACAAACTTCAAAGGCCTTTATGAAAGGGTGCTTTCTGTCAAATGTGGTTAAGTTCTGTAGAATAGTTTTTGAGAATTTGTTTAATATGATCTATTTTTGTTGTTGGCAGATTGTTATTCATTACACAAAATTGAAAGGTCTTCAAACTAGGGTTCTTTCTGTCAAATTTTGTCAATTTCTCTTCAGTGGTTATTAAGAGGAAATCATTAAAGGTTCTTTTGTTTCTAGCAAAAGGAAATATAGCATTTGATCATGAATTGATATTGCTGGCATAAACTTAAAAAAGAAATATAGTTACTATTTGATCATGAATTGGCATCGCTGGTATAAACTTAAAAGAAAATATAGCATTTGATCATGTATTGGCATTGCAGGTAAAAACTTAAAAAGGAAATAAAAAATCTGATCATGAATTGGCATTGCAGGTATAAACTTAAAAGGAAATATAGCATTTGATCATGAATTAGCATCACAGGTATAAACTTAAAAGGAAATATAGCATTTGATCATGAATTGGCATTGAAGGTATAAACTTAAAAGGAAATATAGCATTTGATCATGAATTGGCATTGCAGGTATAAACTTAAAAATGAAATATAGCATTTGATGATGAATTGGCATCGTAGGTATAAACTTAAAAGGAAATATAACATTTGATCATGAATTGGCATCACTGGTATAAACTTAAAAAGGAAATATAGCATTTCATCATAAATTAGCATCACTGGTATAAACTTACCAGGCATTCATGCTATGATGCCTTCAGTAAACTGTGGCCACATTCTGTCCAGTGGATTTTGAGATGAAGTTGTTAAAAGGTCTTTCTGTTCTTAGCAATATTGGTCATATTTGATGACAGATTCACATCATTTACAAAACTTGTATGGGCCTTCATGCCCAAGTTATTTCTGTAAAATCTGGTCAACTTTTTTTCAGCAGTTTTGAGAAGTTGATGTTTTCTATTTCAGTAACAGCAGCCATATTTAACAGTGGATTCCTGTTACTGATATAAAATTGCTTTCTGTCAAGCTTTGTCAAATTCTGAACTGTGGTTTATGAGATGTTAATATTGAAGGTGCTTCTATTTGTAGTAACAGTGGCCATATTTGATGGCAGATCAGCATTATTTGAACAAATCTAAGAGGCCTCTATGCTAGGAATGTTAATCAATAATGTGTTGAGAGTGCCATTAAAAGCCAACCAACCAACAAACCATCTAACCAAACAACTCTCTCTCTTGCTCTCTCCATCTCTCCTTTCTACCTCTTTTCATTCTACATGTACTTCTTTGTATGAATGGCATATATTTACATATACATGAAACCATATTACTCGTGTGATGCTATCAATGTAAATTTCTAATACATTGTAGGAAAAAGGCTCATTCTAAGTTGTGAGAATTTGTAGCCTGACCCCATTTTTCAACATTTATAGCAATAAAATATGTTTAAACTAAAATTTGTCAGCTTATTATAAAATATACCAAAATTTTACTGTCCATTTTTTTGCCTTAAAAAAACATATGGAAAAGAGGCTTCTTTTGAGAATTACTACTGTATATACTCGCGTATAAGCCGATACCAACTGCAAACTGCATAGACCAGATCTGCCGTCGCATAATGCGCCGGCAGCTCTGGGTCTATGCAGTTTGTAAGGACTAATCAGTAAAACAAACAACATAGACCCTGATCTGCCAGTGCATTATGCGATGGCAGATCAGGGTCTATGTTGTTTGCATTTTGACCCAGATTATACGTGAGTATATATGGTAAATAAGTGTAATATTGTAAGTGTTAATTTACAGTAGTTACTACTAATGCCTTACAGAGGTTATAAAAAAAAACAAGTAAATATTCAAGATGGACATAAAAGACTAATGAACTAATATGCAGACAGAGAAAAGGATATACTAGCTGAATAATAAAAAGACATGTCAGTGTTAAGCAGTATGAACATTGATGAGGCACAGTGACATACATAACATAGATGAAGTACAGTGACATGAATAGGCACTCAGTAAAAGCTACCTCAATTTAAAAAGACATGTGTCTGCATCTTGATGAATAGGCACACAGTAAAGCTACCTCAATTTAAAAAGACAACATGTGTCTGCATCTTGATGAATAGGCACACAGTAAAGCTACCTCAATTTAAAAAGACAACATGTGTCTGCATCTTGATGAATAGGCACACAGTAAAGCTACCTCAATTTAAAAAGACAACATGTGTCTGCATCTTGATGAATAGGCACACAGTAAAGCTACCTCAATTTAAAAAGACAACATGTGTCTGCATCTTGATGAATAGGCACACAGTAAAGCTACCTCAATTTATAAAGATAACATGTGTCTGCATCTTGATGAATAGGCACACAGTAAAGCTACCTCAATTTAAAAAGACAACATGTGTCTGCATCTTGATGAATAGGCACACAGTAAAGCTACCTCAATTTAAAAAGACAACATGTGTCTGCATCTTGATGAATAGGCACACAGTAAAGCTACCTCAATTTAAAAAGACAACATGTGTCTGCATCTTGATGAATAGGCACACAGTAAAGCTACCTCAATTTAAAAAGACAACATGTGTCTGCATCTTGATGAATAGGCACACAGTAAAGCTACCTCAATTTATAAAGACAACATGTGTCTGCATCTTGATGAATAGGCACACAGTAAAGCTACCTCAATTTAAAAAGACAACATGTGTCTGCATATTGATGAAAAGGTTTTTAATTTGATTTCTCCCACTTACTTTATGTCCTCAAACAATTCACTCCCCAATATCTCCTGTGCTGATGGTCTTTCTCTAGGGTCCTGAAGGGGTGAGAAAAAAAAAAATCTGCCAATGGATAAATAATAATAATGAAGAACCAAATGATGCCTCAAGGACAAAAGTCATAAACATTCTTAATATAAATATATTTCAGATAATATGGAAATATAGAAATTTAATTTATGTTACATTTTAAAAATAAATAGAGAACATTCTGTACCAACCATGTTGTAAAATTGCTGAGAAATAAGGACTTTGCATACAAGTGTAGAAAACTTTGCAGAGACATCTTTACCTAAAGAAATTATCCACTCAGATTTAGGATAGATATCTATATTCCATGCATATTTTTGTGGATACATTGTGATCAGATATGTCTATCAGAATGTGCATCTGTCTATTCATTGATACTCTTTGTAACCCAACTCTATCAACCCAGAGTGGGAGAAAATGATCATACTTTGTAGAATGTTTAAGGATGCATATATGACAATGAAGATTTCATATAAAATGATCATACTTTGTACAATGTTTCATAAGGATGCATATATGAAAATGAAGATTTGATATAAAATGATCATACTTTGTACAATGTTTCATAAGGATGCATATATGACAATGAAGCTTTCATATCCTGGATGCAGGCCCAGGAGGTTGGAGGTGCAAGTCATGATGAAGAACTGTCTATACTCGTGTATAAGCTTATACCAACTGCAAACTGCATAGACCCATATCTGCTGCTGCATAATACGCCGGCTGATCTGGGTCTATGCAGTTTGTAAGGATTAATCAGTAGAACAAACAACATAGACCCTGATCTGCTGGCGCATTATGTGATGGCAGATCATGGTCTATGTTGTTTGCATTTGGACCCGGCTTATACGCGAGTAAATATGGTAGTTAAAAATTTAAAACAAGAGTCTTTGATGGGACTGATACTCTACTGGCTAAAACAATTTCTGGGAATTCATAAGAAGTTCATTTTTCCTGTCTTTTTTATTCTTTTTAACTGCTGAGTATTTAAACCATTTCTGATATTCTTGAGTAACTCTAACATACCAAATTTGGTGGCAAAAATACTGTCTTACATGTTTGAGTTAACATTTTCACATGATATCCAAAAGTGCAATATAAATTTTTTTGTCATGGCTTTTAAATTTGAACCTGGTATGGATAGATCACTAAATATAATTATCTCAGATAATGTCAATAAATACACACATGCTAAAGTTAAATCTATAATTATTATTTTGGGGGAAAACAAACAAGTTATTGAACTGGCATAATTGATGGCGTTTATTAGGTATATCCACAAACCGGGTTTTATAAAAAAAAATAATAAATACTTGTTTGTTATCCTGCTCACAAGCCATAACAGCTAAAAACCTGAGTCAAGACTGTTGACTTTAAAATCGATGTCAGTGTACTCACTATCAACTTGTATATTGGAATGCAACTAAATACAAAGTCAAGTCAAAATTCATTTATATATGTACAAGTCACTGTGTTCATGAACTCAATGCATACATGTGAACCTCCCAACCCTGGAGGGTTTTCCTCCCAAGATGAGGGGTGTCTCCTGTCCCTCCTATTACTCACTGAAATCTCCAGCATACTCAAAATTATTATTTAAACAATTTAGGAACAGACATTTTTCAGGGTTGTTTTTACACTTTGCTTCTAGTGCAGTATATTTCTGGCAAAGACTTCCTGTGATCACATGACACTTTAATTGCTAATTCGACAGACAATAGTTTAAAAATTAATCATTGGATTATACTATGTGTGATCAGCAGTACTTCAGAAAGGATTAAAGATGTTAATGGATTAAGGTTGGATTAACTATTATTAAACAACTTGGGTGGTATAAAACAGGTTGATTTGGTATCGGTATTTAACACTTGTTGATACCTATGCATGCATGATCTCCCAATGCTAAAATGCCATAAATCTAAACAACTGAAATATCAAACAAAATTCAATAATGGATGGAAATAGGAATTACAGTGGTTGGAATCAACTTCAAAGGGACAAGAATATGCATTCTGTGATTCCTATATAGTCGATTTTAAGAGGAATTTCCCATATTCGACCCAGAGATAGCACCAATCTTGAGACCTTCTGGAAGGCAGGCTGCAACCTAAATCGACCCACAGGCAGGAAACAATTAAACTTCTTGGTGGACTCAGTAGAGTTTTATTAACACTGCCACATTTCAATGTAGACATTGAAAGGACATTTTCCATTGTAAGGACAATTCAGGCTGACTCCAGAGGAAACCTGGATCCAGTACCAATACAACATCTCCTAAGTGTTAACATCAACAATGATGAGGACTGCCACAATCATAGTCCAGACAATGATCTCCTAAGAGATGCAAAAAATGCTTGTGGTACATATAAGGAGAGTATAATTGGCAAAAAGTTACAATGAAAGGACTGATGTGATGAGATGATGAGCATATTTTATATTTAAAAATGGAAATTTGTTCAATAGTTGTAATTTTTTTCCATTTGCATGATAAAAAGCAGGTCAATGAAAATCCTCCCTCTTTTGAAGTAAAAACTCCTGACCAAATTTTGGAAATCTGATCTGCCCCAAGCAGACCTCTTTGTTCTGTCACATATATGTCAATGAAGTACAAAACTTCAAGCAATGACCTTTGACTTGACACCAAGGTCAGTTAGGTCTGGATTTCATACTCCTTTACAAAAATGTGGTGGTCAGATCAGCACCATTTTCATTTAGAACCCATTACATATTGAAAGAAGTGTTTTAGTCAAAACCCAGTGTCAATTCCACCATTCATGCAACAATCACATTATTTTTTACATAACTGCTATGGTGCCATTCAGGAGAAGTAGCCTATAAAGATTTTCAGGATGGCCATCTGGGCAGCCATTTTGGAGGCTGGATCAGCATAATTTTAATATAGGAACAACTATATATTGCAAGAAAGGAGATAATTTATGAAAATAATATTAATATGAACATCCATTCAGGAGAAGTAGATGTAAATGATATTTTTCACATTTTCTGAGGTCAAATTGGCATAATTTTCATTAAAGACTAACTACATCCAGTGAGAAGTGTTTTTTCAGTGAAAACCCCATGTTGATATGACCATGGCCATCATGTTGGAGGTCTGATCAGCACCATTTTCATTTAAAATCAACCAGATATCACAAAAAGTCTTTTAGTAATACACAGGTCTATATGACCATCTGTTCAAGAGGAGTAGCAATAACAAGATTTTAAAGATGGCTGCCATAGTTGCCATTTTCTTTTAGGACTAACTATAGAGCATAAGAAGTCTTTTAGTGAAAACCTCATGTCACTACATCTATCCATTCAGAAGAAGTAGCAACAAGAAGATTTTTAAGAAGGCTGATATCGCAACTACATTTGAGGTCTAATCATCACCATTTTCGTTTAGGACTAACTAATATAATAAAAAGTCTTTTAGTGAAAATCCCATGTTGATATGACCATCCATTCAGAAGAAGTAGCAAAATCAAAATTGTCAAGATGGCCACCATGGTGGTCACATGTGAGTTCTGATTGGCAGTATTTTCATTTAGGATCAACTAAATATAAAGTCTTTAAGTGAAAACCACATGTCAGTATTACCAACCATTCAGGAAAGGTAGCAATAACAAGATTTTAAAGATGACCACCATGGCAGCCATATAGGCTGTCAGACTAGCACCATTTTCATTTAGGACCAATAAGACATCATAAGAAGTCTTCTTTGAAAACCTCATGTCACTACAGCAATCTGTTTAGAAGAAATAATGATAAAAAGATTTTCCATATGGCTACTGTATGTTAGATCTGCAGCATTTGTTTTAGGACCAGCTAGACATCGTAAGAAGTCTTCTTTGAAAACCTTATGTCATTACAGCAATCTGTTTAAAAGAAGTAACAATAAAAAAAATGTTCCATATGACCACTGTCTGTCAGATCAGCACCATTTGTTTAGGATCAACAAGACATCATGAGATGTTTTTTTTTTTGTAAAAACCCCATGATAATATGACCATCCATTTTGGAGAAGAAGTGTTAAGATTTTCAACATGGCTGCCACTGTGGCCATATTGGATATCTGAGAGGCACCATTGTAGTTTAGGACCAACTAGACCTTTAGATGAATGTCTGTAAAGTTTCATGGCAATTCTCCCTGTAGTTTAGGAGGAAGAGTGATAAGAAATATGTGCTAATAGAAGGAATATCGACAGAAGAGAGAAAACAGATGGGCCATTGCAGAGATATAAAAATAAATCCAGATTTTTGCAATGGCTCTTATCCCTAGTTTTTGAAGAAGGAATAAAAATTCAGTTCTGTATGATTAAAAAGAATATAAAAATGATATGAGCATTACTCAGCAAAGCTAACTTAAACTATATAAAGGAGTTCATCTTTCTGTAAATTCTGTACCTTCTGCAGCATTTGCTTGACTATAGATTTCATCTGCTGTGAATAACTGTCATTGATGTCCTCCTGCTCAACTGACACTATCACATTAGCAAGGTGGAGTGGGTTCTGTACATTCAAGAGAATAATGTAAGAGTTGCAAAACAGGAAAGGATGTCATAAGATTTAAACAGGAATTTACAATAGTATTTCTTTTACTTTGATTTTATCTATTTTCTTGGACATCAATTTTCATGGTTTGGTAAAACTAGCAATTTCAATAGAATTTAAATTTGTGAATTGGGGATGGGATCCTGTTGTTTCCATTGAGGGATTATTAGAAACTGGTACCCCACATCCAAATAGTGAATTCACAGCATATAAATCTGACTGAGTTAAATTATTTCTCCTTTGTAAGCCTAAGTAAGAAAAAGTTCGAAATCAACCAACAAGATTCACAAATGTCACATTAAATAAACTATTGTAAGATTATGTTTTCCACATGACACTCTTCACCTATTCACTGATTTTGTATAATACACTAACATTTAAATATGCTCAGAGGTATCTACATTTACTTTACTGACATCGTAATGTTAAGCATTGACTTTAAATGGCATCATGACATAATATTTCACCAATGAAATATCCAATATATTAAACAGGTCTATCAATATAAAAAATATTAAACAGGTCTATTGATATCTTATCAGTCTATATTATCATGAGATAGGAAGAGTAATTTGAACAGAGAATTAAGTGATTACCATGTGATTAATATCTCAGCTGAAGTAACCACTTGAACACTACAAAACCGAATCAAATCTGAATTCACAGACCGTCTTTAAAAATAAATAGCACTTGTCATGATTTGTAATAATAAAACCTTCTTTAAGCACTATTTAAAGAAACAAACCTTTCTTAATATAATCAAATATATTATTACAAAAACACATTTAAACCATTCAAATTAGTACTGTCCATTGTCATTCACAGGACATTGGCTTCACTGAGTGTTGAACTGAGAATGCTCCCCTATTTATTAACATAGCTATTTCTTTAAAATCTGGACATTTCTCTTTGAAAAAATAATGTAGCAATTGATAGAGGAATTTGTAGCTACTGTATATACTCATGTATAATCTGATACCAACTGAAAACTGCATAGACCCAGATCTGCTGTCGCATAATGTGCTGGCAGATCTGGATTTATGCAGTTTGTAAGGACTAATCAGTAGAACAAACAACATTGACTCTGATCTGCTGGCACATTATGGGATGGCAGATCAGGGTCTATGTTGTTTGTATTTGGACCTGGATTATATGCAAGTATATATGGTAGCTGTGAAAATTACTTAAAAACTGGAAAAGAGACAGATTTAAGTTAAAATTATTTGAAATTGTACATGGAGAAAAATGGCATTAGGTAAATAAAACATTCTGGCCTATCTGGTTGATTAGATCTGTCAGCCAGCCATTGGAATTTCTGATGTGTGATATCTGATTGACAGACCCCATTCCAGATCAAGAGAACAATTAATAAAAAAAATTTTTAAATAGCTACTCTTGTTTATCTGACAGTTTTATTTGATTTCTGTGTTATTACAGGCATTATTTGCATTTGATTAAAAACATCTCAATACAGTTGTTAAATAGTTACAAGTTTGAGTCATAATCACAAAATGAATTATTGGATCATCTTTGAGCACCAGGCTAATGAGTACATATAAACTAGGGATTGGTTCACATGAAAAGATAAATGGCACTGTTCTGTCCACTCTCATAATTCTCATGATTACAAGTCTACTCACAGATGCCTGAAATGTTCGGGTAAGTGTCAGAATCTCATACACAACACATCCCAGAGACCAGATATCTGTCTTATAATCATATCTGAAACAAAAGAAATTCAGTAGAATATCACTAGCTCAAACAAGGTTGAATCAAACACCCTGGATTAAAACAGAATGTTTATAATAGACCCTTTCACATTATTACCTCCCTTTGCAGTCACTCTCCAGTTCTCATGAGATAATGCATGGTTTCACAGTAAGATGGCATTACTCCATCGAATGCATTAGAATGAACAAACCAGTTGTTGCATGTTGAAAAAGGATATGCAGTACATTCACACAGAGGGAGGTACTACATTCCCAGGCCCACAATGTCTCTATTGACAGCTGGGAATTTAGTGTAAAAGATAAGTGTGTCTTGTAGAAAGCCAGGTTGAAGTTTGATAGGAGTCATTGTTGCAAAATGAAAGATCTGTTGATGTTTGGGTCTTGATCTTGCCTTTTTGAAGCAGTGTACAATCTCAGTGACTAGACCAGACTGTGATAACTATTTGAAAGAAGGATAGTCTTTCTTGGTTGAGATCCATGGATACTGAGAAGCCAAAAGACTTTCATAATAGATGCCAGGAAGACCTATTGTTATAATTTTTGTCTTGCATGAAATATAAGTGTTATTGTCTATCATAAAAGTTGATGATGTTGCAGAGTGTGATTGCTCTTTATTAATGATTTCTCAGTGACTTTGGATAACTTTGCTAGGTTTGCCCTCACAAGTTAAACCTTCCAAGTTCCCACAGGATTTACCACCAACTGAATGACCCTGGGCATGCATATGAAGAATGTAAAAAGGGTGTTTAATATGTTAAACCTCACTGACTTGAACTATGGAGCTCTCAAACTGATTTGCTAGGTCCTTTAGGTGTTCAAACCATTTAAATTCTAATGTATATTGTTCTCAACATTTGTGATTCCGTTTTTCAAAACTGATTTTAAAAATTGGTAATCTTTAAACCTTGCTTTACCAATGAAAAAATTCAGAAACTTAACATTTACATAAGTGGTACATCATCCAAAGGAAGAACTGTATCTGAGTTTATATTTGTTTTTCAAAGTCATGCTGAGGTCAAGTTTTAAATTTAACTACTTATGAATTGTAAAATTCAATAAATCTATTGATATAAAAGCACACATCAAGTAAATATCATATGATGTCACACACAGTTATAAAATAATTTGATTAGTTGCTATGTCAACAAAATAACACAATCTGGTTTGTCCAAATTTCTGCTGCTCAGGAGACTGACTACATTCTGTATTTAATTTACCAATAAACTCATATTGAATTCTATCACAAATTGAAGAAATAATACATAAACATTTAAGTTTAGTCAATTCCAGCAACACTAATTTAACAATCACTGTGTTATCAATCAATGTGACAAAATGAGTGGGAAAACTTTGGTTTAGGTCAATAAAAATCTAGTTCATTAATCTGGAAGTTTGGTCATTCAAAGATTTTGAATGGATACTGTCTCTGCTGGCTTGATGGGATAAATCTGTATATATGTAATGTTTTTAAAATGCTTCTTTCCACTCTAAATTCACATACAGCTTGCTTATTTTTATTTATTGGTGCTTTCACAGTCATTCAAAGATAAGTTAAGTCTTTCTAACAAAAAATAATTAGTAGTTTGCACACACACAAAAATAATTTGGAATTTCCTCAGGTGGTGTCATCATGGACATTTTTTTTGTTTTTCTGCATTAACTATGTATGTCCTTCTGCATAAAATAGATACAAATGTACATGTACTGTATACTCATTTGGAGTATATAAAATAGATACAAATGTACATGTACTGTATACTCATTTGGAGTATAAAATAGATACAAATGTACATGTACTGTATACTCATTTGGAGTATATAAAATAGATACAATGTACATGTACTGTATACTCATTTGTAGTATAAAATAGATACAAATGTACATGTATTATATACTCATTTGGAGTATATAAAATAGATACAAATGTACATATACTGTATACTTATTTGGAGTATATAATAGATACAAATGTAAATGAACTGTATACTCAATGTGCATGTACTGTATACTTATTTGGAGCATAAAATAGATACAAATGTACATATACTGTATACTTATTTGGAGTATAAAATAGATACCAATGTACATATACTGTATACTTATTTGGAGTATATAATAGATACAAATGTACATGTACTGTATACTCAATGTACATGTGCTGTATACTCATTTGGAGTACATAATATGATCTACAAGGATCAAAAGATTATTTGCTTTCTCACATAGTGTAACATGAACAGTCTAACATTCACTTATTGATCTTTCATTATTTTTTAGTTTTATACTTACTTATCACCCTTAACAAGCTCTGGGGACATGTATAGCAATGTTCCAACAAACTGAAAGTAAAAAGAAAGAAGTTACAGATTTTGTAAACAGGTATTTTCTTCTAAAATATAGGGTATATATTTTGTCTTATTCTTTTACAAATACAATGAGACATGTATATAACAAAACTCAGGAAACAGGTGATATATAATTTTTTTTAAACTGAATTGTATTAAACAGAGAATTGATAAATACATTATATTCACAGCAATTCTTCATCAATATGACATCACTTTTTACCTTGGTAAATATCATAGCAATATGAACTCTCAGAGAGACTGGACAAAAACTTACCTATAAGGAAGTACACTCTATAGCTCCAATGGAGTGGAAGTACTGTATAATCAATAGTAACAAGAGTCCCTTGAAGGGACTGATGCTCTACTGGATAAGTTCAGTTATTCCTTTTAACTGCTGAGTGTTGAAACCATGTCTTATATTTTTTAGTGATAAACAAAATTTCAACTTAGCTGCTGTGGTGGATATACTGGATGTCAGATTGGAACCATTTTCATTTAGGACCAAGTAGACATCATTACAAGTCTTTTGTTGACAACACCATGTCAATATGACCATCCATTCAGGGGGAGTAATGACAGCAAGATTTTCAAGACAGTCACTGTGGCAGCAATATTGCATGTACAATTGGCACCATTTTCATTTAGGACCAACTAGGTATCATAATAAGTTTTTTGGTGAAAACTCCAACTCTTCTGATAAAAACACCATATCAAAATGACTTTCCATTTAAGAGGAGTAGCAGTAACAAGATTTTCAAAATGGCCACTATGACAACCAGATTGAAACCATTTTAATTTAGAACCAACAAGACTTTATAAGAAGTTTTCTGGTGAAAGCCCCATGTTGATATGACCTTCCATTTTGAAAGAGTAACAATAACAAAATTTTCAAGATGGCTGCCATTGTGGCCATATTGGTCATCAGATGCATACCATTTAAATTTAGGACCAACTAGACATCATAAGAAATCTTCTGGTGAAAGGACAATGTTGATATAACCAGCCATCTTGGCGAAGTAGCAATAATATTTTCCAGATGGCCACTGTAGTGGCCATATTGGAGGTCAGATTGGCACCATTTTCATTTACAATCATCTAGATATCATAAGAAGTCTTTCAGTGAAAACCCCATGCTGATATCATTCATTCAGGAGAAGTAGTGATAAAAAGATTTTCAAGATGGCCACTGTGGTAGCTATTTTGGATCTCGGAGCAACACCAGTTTCATTTACGACCAACCAGGCATCATAAGAAGTCTTCTGGTGAAAACCCCATGCCAATATGATTTTTTGTTCAGGAGGAGTAGCAAGATGGACGCCATTGTGGCCATATTGGACATCAGATTGGCACCATTTTTATTTTGGACCAACCAGAAATCATAGGAATTATTTTAGTCAAAAAACCCCATTTTGATATGACCATCCATTTAGGAGGAGAAATGATAACAAGATTTTCAAGATGGCTGCTGTGGTGGCCATATTGGCTATCAAAGCAGCACCATTACCATACAGGACGAACTAGACATAGGATGAATATGCGTGTAATGTTTCATGATAATCTTCCAAGTAGCTTAGGAGGAGTAGCAATAACAAACTTGAGATAACAGATGGATGGATGATGGATGGCTGTCAGACAAAGAATGAAAGACCATCCCACAAGCTCTTCTGGTCTATGACCAGTAGAGCTAAAAAAAAATCAATCAGTTGTAATCTAATATGGCCACCATTTTCATCAATTCTGCATAGGATCTATTACACATTTGATCATTCTATACTTAAGGAATCATTCTATACTTAAGAATTGAATATTACTTTATGAGCATTCTAAAGGTGATGAACTCAGTAACTCAGTTGCAAATTCAATGAATAGTGCAAGTGATTCATGGGAAATCTGCAAGTAAGCCACTGCATTCATCACCTAATGAATGCTCAAATAGAAACATTCAGTCTTTATACTGACAGTTTTCATGTATTTTTTTCTCATTTTAATTTAAATATTATCTCAACTGCATGCTTTATTGCTGAGGTGAATCTGTTACATCTCAACCTTGAGTCTAAATATAGCAACATGACTGTCCTAATTGCTTTATTTTGTGTCTGTGTTAATGTATAATCTGGTACCATAACCATTTCTGTCCATTAAAATTATGCACGAGTGTAGTAAATGTTAGGGTATCAGACCATATCAAAATCCAAATTTGATCACATGTTGAGTGTGCATGCAACTGCATTCATGAGAAAATGAACTTTTTTTGGTCCATTCATGCCTAAATGCCATGACATGTGCTTTCTCCCAATGCTAAAAAAACTATTGACCAAAAAATATTACAACAAGCTCAAGAATGCTTGGAAATCAGAGTTTAAGTCAGTGCAGGCAAGTAGCATAGGTCCTGAGTTTGCATCGTGTGTTTCATGCAATGTGGATTTTAAAACAGTATATGGGGGAAGATATGATATCATCTGGCATATGTATACACCATTGCATAGGGGAAATCTGGACAAGAAAAATATTGACAGCATGTTAAGTGTGAGACTTACTAATCACAGTGCATATCATCAGTGGAAACCAGGTGAATGAAGCTAAATAAGCTTGTGGATTTTATAAAAAATCTTTCAATGAACTATGAGATATACAACTCCTCTTTGTTAATTTTACTGACAATACCCTGACTTGTATTTATCAATTATTACTGTCACATTGCCATCAGAATTTGATTCATGTTCAAAACTTGCTGTTTTATTATAATAAGAAGAGAACAATAAGATAAAATTTTTACAAGACATTTCATTACCAAAAAAAATAGAAATTATTTTAACAATCAGAAGAATATGCTGCCAGGATTTTATGTCAAGGAGGGATCTCCGCCCTTGTCACCAAAGCCTGGGGTGGGATGGGGATAGGTGAGAAATTGCCATAGTTCATTACCTACCCAACACTTAAATATCCATCTCTCTTCCTTCATGCTCCCTGTTCCACTCTGTTAGGGCTACACTGAAATCAAAATCCTCAAAAGATGTCCCCTGTAGTTGTATAAGCATTAATCTGTTGATTGTTTCTAAGCTTAATTTGTTCCATATCTGTGCATGAATATTATTCTGTGCTGATAATCCGCTTTCAGTCTGTTGTCTGAAGAAGCATATGCATTGCTAGCTTGGCCAGCTTCAACAATTTGGGAAACTGTTCATTATGGTTGTTATGTAAAATTTTCCACAACTCACAGGTATTGTGTTTTGGATATCTCTGCTCCAAAATGTGTGTGATCTGGCAGCTCAGTGTATTGTGTAAGAATGGATGTCCTAAAATTCCAACAGCCAAGTTCTAACATACATGTTTCATTTTGACCACAATTTTTGAGAACATTACACAACGTACCTCCTGTCTTTGTGTTGTGTTGTAACCATTTGTACTATAACAGGTAAGATTTTTGAAACTTTGCATTTAAAGTTTGGTTTCTTCTTTGGCAGTTCATCTAATCCAGAATCAGAATCATCATCCTCTGTTTGGCAAGAAACTCCATTTCATCCTTCACTTTCTTCAATCTGACATTCACCTGGCACATTTTTGTGCCATCAGTGACTTGAAGTTGAAAAGAATCAGTATTTTTCTGCCCAGCCATGTTCAACTATAATCTTACCAGAAATGGACCAAAGTTCACGCATATACAAATGACAGGAAAAGGCATCAATTGCAGAAACCCTCTAGTACACGTTTTTCTGTTATTAATAATTTGGGGGATTTCCAAGCATCATTTTATATTAACTTACATCTTGATAATTTTGAATGGACAGAGGTATTTTGATCAAAGAAGTATCCTTACTTCTAAAAAAATTTCAGATTCTTATTTATTTGGTTTATCTTAACATTTATAAAAAATTATATACAGCACAGCATGCATTTTTATATGCATGACTTTGAACTAACTTGTTGGAGTTCTCATGTATCACTGCTTTCCAAGTGTGCAAATATGTAAAAATTTTGCCTTATTTGCACACTTGCACACCCTGACAGCATCTTTGATACGCAATTATTAATGAAAACTGCATCATATCTCAGTATTAAATCAAACTAAAGGAAATATTTGAAAGTAACATAAAGACAAACAGACTACATACCATTTCAATGATAGGGTAAATAATCTCAGAAGTGTAGCATAAATGTTTTTATTACTGTATCTTTCAAAATCAAAGCTACAGTTATTTAACGATAATGTTGACAGTCCTCATTATCCTCCTTTAAATACCTCATATTTACTGCTATCACTTTCCTTCTGAAAACTAAAGTATATTTACACCAGAAACTAAGTTCTGACTACCTTTGATTCTGGCACTTGTAAATGTGTATTCAACTTTGTGTTTTGTTGACAATATTGGTCAAAGTGACAACTTGTGCTGGAGGCTCTAAGGCTGATTAGGGCTACACAGAAAAGTATGCTTTCACAAATGTAATTGTGTTCCCCACTCACTCACCCCCACCTTTTCCTTGGTAGTACTATGTTAATGTACATATATGTTGCTAATGCATCAATCTAATACTCACAGTTTCTGCCATTTCACTCTTGGATTGAAGAATTTTTGAAATTCCAAAGTCGCCCAACTTAAGAAGGTCACTCTTGGTCATGAAGACATTCAGAGTCTTCACATCTCTGATATATAAAAAAATAAGCCTCAACTGCTATGATAAAGTGCAATCAACATTTTAATAAATATATTATATTAAAGACTGATTCTATGCTTTTGAATATTCAGCAAGAAATTCTGAATGGCTTTTTATTGTATATATCATCATATTTCTCCCGACACTTCAATTAAAATTTCATGGAAATGTACTGTAACTAATGATCCTAAACTCTTAAATAAATGTTTGCATAAACTAATAATAAAGACATTGCTAGCATCTATATATATATATATATATATATATATATATATATATATATATATATACACCTCTTCCTCTGTAACTCGCAAACCCGCTTATAATGCAGGGTCAGGTGTGGATACCATTTTTTTCTAGAAGATACCAAAAGAATTGGCCCATATTTGTTGAACATAAAGAAAATCGTGATCCCATCTGGAAAACGAAACTCAATATATCCCTCATTTTATCGTCAAAAATGGCAGTTAGTGTCCAGAAATCTGATTCAACATCATGAAATTCACAACTTTTAATAAGAAGTCATATATTTTGTTAAATTTTCTTTACAAAAAAATTCTTTGTACACTCTAAATAACGATATTCGATGATATTTTGATCCATGAAAATGTCAGATATGCCTTCTGGAAGCAGCACTTTAAGAAATAAATACCAGTACCAATTAAATAAGTTTTTCTTTTAATTTGGCGTTAAGTGTAATCACCACAAATGTGATATGCCCTCTTGTATTCAAATGTGTCAATCTACCATCACAGCTATGTCCACAAGCATTTATGAGAATCTAATTAAGTGTAAACTGTGTTTTGATCTCTGATTTGTGGAAGTGTTTTGTTATATTGTTACAATTAATTAAAAGTAGACCTGTTTTGTATTATCAGGTTAATTACGTCTTTTGTATCAAATCAAATAAAGGGGGTGGAATGTAAAAAAAAGTTAAAAGGTATGCAAATCCTACCCACATAAGAGCTAGCAGTCACAGTAGTGTCAGATCAACTCATTTCAATTGACCAATTGAACACTATTATAAATATTATTATGTAGGTACCATAATTAAAGTATCTAACATTAATCAGAGGTTTATCCTTCTAATTAGCAAATGTGATAAATGATAGCAAGGGAAGCAAGTGAAAGGAGTAGTCAGTGCATGAAAAGCTTTGTTTCACAGACATGGTTCATTATAGAGAATCAAGTTCCAAAGTTTGTAATGAACTTAGAATTGGCACTCAGAGGTTTGCTCAATGATTAGCAGAAATTTCACTATAACTTGCCATGAAATCGCAGCATCAATATTTCACTAATAGAACAATTAAAAAGAATTGAGTTTCAACATTGATGGCTTTTGTTTCATGAATTAAATATCCTTAGTTTTTGAAAGAAAGGAAATCTTGTTTTATTGTCAATCAACAATAACATTTGAATATATCCAGATTCACATGCAAAAAGCAGTGATGTAATGCACAATGTTTTCACAGGTGCACATGTGAGTGTGTCAAAACCTCTTGGAGTAGTGTTTTTAACAATGTTTCAAAGGTTGGTTATCTTGAAAATTAAGGTAATTTATACAGAAAAGTGAACAACTTCATTAGAAAAAGATTTTATTGACAATTATTTCCAACGCATTTATAAAATGAGTATTAAACCAATAAACAGTACCTGCCCCCCTCGTCTTCTCATTGTCGATGTCCAGCTGGGATGGCATCCTCTTCTTAATTTTCAGAGGTCCCACAGTAACTCACTACCCTCGCTTATACTGCGGTCTGTGTTTTTGAACCTCGTTGAGTGCGAGTTACTGAGGGAGAGGTGTGTGTGTGTGTACATATATATATATATATATATATATATATATATATATATATATATATATATATATATATATATATATATATATATATATATATATATATATATAGACATACATACAGATACAATTGTGCAGTCAGCACTAACAATTCTTTCTATTATTATTGTGATTACTATTATTATCATTGTTAATATGGTATCATCATCTTTACATCATCATAACGGCGGCACTTCACGATAGCAATTATTTTTGTTCAATAAGCAATGTACATCTAAACTTGTTTCTTATATTAAGTATCTTCAACATATTTGTTAAAAAATTGGATTCACACTCTGCAATAACTCAATAGACAATTCAGATTCAAAATCCAAATCTGCCATAATATGTATCTGTACTTGATGCAGTGTATGCCAGAAAAATGTATGCATTGCTGAACTAGGATTTGAATCCAGTTCTATTAAAACCCAAGAAACACAATCTACCCTTGAGCTATCCATTCACATCAAACAGCCCTCATCTGCTATAAACCTAAAAACACCAGCAAGTACAATTTGAAGGAAGTGTGCCATCTGAAAAGTGTTTTCACGACAAATGGCAATATCAAAAGCTCAAGCCAAAAGTGTACCTATGTATAATGCCATAATGATGAATGTGATCAAGAGCTGATGCTAACTGGAACAGGTACCATTTTACTACCTGGAAAAATAAGAATAAGTATCATAATAAACTCTGTTACATGCTATTTTATATCTTGTTCATTTACAAAATCCTCTATAAACTCATCCAATTTTATTCAGTTAACAAAAATTACAACTTTTCTTTAATTAATCAAATTCTAACTTTTATCTCTTCTAAATAAAATCTGGAAATGGTCGTATAATCACATGACCATCTCAGAGACAGCAACATTTTTCAATTTTCCTCACTCTTCCACTAATTAAAACATACAGATCATAGCTTTGTAGCAGGCAATAAATATTTATGTCATTGAAATTATTAGGATATTAGGATATTAGCATAATTTATGGACTTAAGATGGTCTCCCTGCTCAAGGCACATAAATCTTACCATGATAAATTAGTACAATACTTACACTTTCACCCATAAGTTCCGTTTGGTTTTGAAGTTTCTGAGCCAGATTGACACCTGAAATTATTACAAGATTATTCTGATTTTTTTCCCTTAATGATATTTTAATTGCCTGCTAAAGTTAAAAGTCATTGCTGAAACAAGATTTCGTTTGGTGTTTTACAGCACAGCAAAATAAGTCTGTTATTTAGTGCTGAGGCAATTGGAGTAGGGTGACTTGCCCAAGGACAAACCATGGTAGCTGACCTGGGCTGATCTGATGGTAGGTTTCTAACCCACACTATTTTGGTCCAGCATGCTAACCAATGTACCACCATAACTTCTAACTCCATTAGTTGCCTCTTAGGACATACATTCCGAAGCCCACAAGGGACACTGTAGAAACCTGCTCACAATAGGCATACCACAGTATTGATAAGAAATAAACAATCCAGACTTAAAATGTAATAAAAAGGATTATGTCAAAGTGCAAACTTGATTTAAACAACCAAAGTGTGTTTGATTTTAAGAAACAGCAACTACTGTATATACTCGCATATAAACCAGGTCCAGATGCAAACAAACACACACCCTGCTCTGCATTCGCATAATGCGCCGGCAGATCAGGGTCTATGTTGTTTGTTCCACTGATTAGTTCTTACAAACTGCAGAGACCCAGATCTGCCGGCGCTTTATGTGATGGCAGATCTGGGTCTATGCAGTTTGCAGTTGGTATTGGCTTTTACACGAGTATATACAGTATTATAGAATATATGCAAGTATATACGGTAAGTTGCATATGAACTGACTTTGGTCTGTGCAGGTCTGAGTATCTACCATGACAGTTGACATGAGGTGGACAAGTGTAGGGTAGAACATGAGGTGACAAGTGTAGGGTAGAACATGAACAGCTGCTCAACTAGCAATTTTTTTGTTAACTTCATAAATGTTACAGTCTTGCAAATGAAGAGAGTCAACATCAAATGTCCTTGAGAATGTCATAGTTTGAAACAAATATTGATCTTTATTGTTTTGTTATTGTTTTGAAACAGCCAAAACCCTGTTTACAAATATTCATCCACTTAAATGGATTTGTCTGTATTATTCTACATCACATGATATTGAACATGAAATGAAAGAAACAAAGATTACCATTTGCATATTCTAGCTCAATAAGAAGTATGTCCCCATCCAGGAAGTGGTTAAAATATGTTATGATGTTGGCGTGATTAAGAAGGGATAGTATTTCAATCTCATTCATTGCATCTCTTTGCTCCTTCTCTCCAAGTCGAGCCAAATTGATTTCCTTCCATACCACCAGACTGTTGTCCTGAATCAGAAAAATAATATTTGGAACAATATTTTTTTAATAATTGGGGAAATACAATATATGTGTTTTGTTGGATTTACAAGGTGGGAATACATTGTTCTATATTAGTATTTCTAAACCATTTCCCTTAACAGACATTGTTTTTCTATGCCAGTAACAATTATTATCATAATTGTAAAAAAAATCAATTCCTCACACTGGAAAACAGAATCTTATGCTGGTAACATGAAAAGTATGAACATCCACAAAACTGGAAAACTACTGAAAAGTTTATAACTATTTTCTCAAATGGAAATGTCATTCTGCTCTGGTATATGAACTAGGGATCAGAGTCATTGCTAATATCCACACTTTTAATTCCCTATGAAAACAGGACTTTTACCTCTCTACTCCCCACATTGTGGTGCATCCTGAATCCCAAAGCATAGTGATCATGAATTGATCTGCATGAAACATCATATCAAATAGGATCTTCCCCTCCTAATCCATGGAGATGGTGTTCAGATCACACGCAGAGCCAACTAATGGACAGACAAATGCACAGAACTCATCAACTAGCACAAGACCACTTGTGATCATGACTGGTGGACAATTTTTCTGATCCAACAGATTCGTGAGGGCTGGGGTTTTAGTGATCCATTTACAAATTTACTGATCTCCGATTAGCATTAATTTCGAGTCCTGGAATAAACGTTTCACCAACTTTTAATAAATTCTGGAAAGTTTCTATTTCTATACGGTGAAGGGCCTTTTGGCAAGTGTACTTGGGGAGAGAGAGGTATTCAATAGAGATGGCAGATTTCTTTTTGGAAATCTTCCACAGTTTTCTCACACATGATTTTCTCATCAAGTTTGTTCCAATCTAAATGGTTCCAACAAAGAAAGAAACTGATCAGTATTATATTGTTCTATATAAAATGTTCTGTTATTGCAAACTGCTGATTTTTCCATAATACATCTACTTCAAAATCTCTTACTTGTTTTGGGCTTATAAAATGTTTTTGTTGTAAAGGTACAAGTAAATCAAGGAATTTCATGCCCAGTACTAGTGTATCCCCAAGAATCGAAAAAGGCACAGTAATGTTTCCCCAAAAGAGCACTTTAAACTAAAAAAAGGGCACTTAAAAGCATATATCATTCTCAAAAGGGCACCTTTTTCCATTGTGTATTGCTGTTGCTGTTGTTGTTCTTGTTAATAATAATAATAATAATAATATTAATAATAATAATAATAATAATAATAATAATAATAAAGTTGCAGGAGTAAAATCCTTGATATGACTTACTCAGTATTTTTGATTTTCTTATTTTTTTTCCATCTTTTCTTAGCAGAAGATACATGTGGCAGTAATGCTTTGAAATGAAATTTAATGCATGGTTAGATACAGGCACAAATTTAAAATCTAACCAATAGCAATAATAATCATTAATTACAGTGACTATAAGTGACGTATAAGAAATGTCTTAATTTTACTAGGCTTTGTCTTTCTTCTTTTCCTTTCATGCACCCTTTTAATTCATTGGATAAACAATAATTTAATTTATTGAAAGGCAGGATCTGTGTGTTTACTTGTTCATTGGATGTATCTTTAAAAAAGAATGCTATAACCAGTCAGCAGCATTTAGAGTACCTGTCAATGTCATCCTTTTGAGAATGTAGTCAACTGCTAAAATGGCAACAGAAATTTCCTATTTGACTTTTATCTTTGATCTGGAGCAATATACTACATGAATGTTGTTAAATTATTAACTGACAACAGTAAAAACCAGTCAAAAACTTTTTGAGAACAACAAAGTCTTTCTGATAGGCTCAGATTCAATGCAATGCTATCCCACGTTAATTATTGTAACTTCTTGGATAATAAAGTGTGAAAAAATCAATGTCATATAATATAAACCAATTGGCCATACACCGCCATTGGCTACCGAGACAATTCATGTTAGAAAATATAATTCCTTTAATCATATGTACTCAACTGTGTGTTAAAACATTTTACTGTGAGTGTACTCACTGCCTCAAGAAGTTCAGTTACAATAAACAAAGACCTTCTTTATGCATCACCGCATGGTGTTAATCTATGGACACAATGAATAGCCTAAGCTTTGGGCACAGATGTATTGCTGCTTACAATCACAGAAACTAAATCAAGCATATAAGAGACCACCTTTGTTAGTGAGATGTGAAAAGGGACTTTTGCAACTGAAAAAAGAGCAAGTTGTTGGAAAAAAGGCCTGGCACAGAAAAAAATGGCTTCACATGGGAATAAAACAGTATGGTGTGATGCCATCCTAAATTGACCTGTGGTAAACACTAAGCACCATGCCTCCAACCTCCTTGTAGAGGAATACAAGTCTATTTACATGGTGTCTACTTGATAAGGAGGGAGTGTTAAGATTTTTGACATCCCAGTTACACCCCCCAGATCTCTAGATTCATGATCAGCCAAAAATGCTGACAAACCTAGCTGCCTGATGCTGCAACTTTTGTAGCCGATCTACATCAAAGGCAATATAATGGGTCCAAAACAATCAATCCATATTCTAGTATAGACCACAGAAATGCTGAGATACCAATTTATGGCAATTTTGATGGCAATATATCAGGTACCTTTTCAAGAAAGTTACGGGGGTATTCACCTTTTTTGTGATTTTGGTGAAGTGCTCAGACAGTATTAAGCTAAGACAGGAATTCTCTTGGATTTTTTTAAAAAGTGGCTACAGCAAACATGTGAACCTCCTGCACAGGACGGATTTTCTCACGAGATTAGGGGTGTCTCCCATCCCTTCTGTCACTCACTGAAATCTCCTGTGTACGCAAAATTATAAGTGAAAAATTAAATTTTTTCCATTTTTTTTTCACATTTTGGTTCTAGTGTAGTATATTTACGGTAATACTGCCTGTGATCATGTGACTGTGAACTGGCCTAAGCAGGGCAAGAGAATGTAGTTGCAAATTTCACCCTTTGATCCAGTCGGCAGGGTCCGGTAGGCTGGCTTCATTGTTTAAGTTTGGCGAGGTGGATTATACTATGTGTCAGCAGAAGTAATTCAGAAAGGATTAAAGATGTTAATTGATTATGGTTGGGTCAATAAAGAGCTCAATCAGCATAAAACAATAAACATTACTTGATTCTCTCTGCAGGGTATGTTCTGCTTCAGTGCTTAAAGTTGTTGAGATGGATTAGAGTCAATACTGTGTATGATCAAAAGTAATTTGGACAGGATTAAAGATGTTAATTGATTATGGTTGGATTACTCAAGAGCTCAGGTGGCATAAAACATGGTCGGTTTGACTTAGTGTTTAAAATTTATCGAGATGTCTAAGTGTTATCTCCCAGTGCCAAATCACCAAAATCAAAGCAACCGAAATATCACACAAAATTCAATGATGGATGGAAACGGGAATTTCAGTGGTTGCAATCAAGTTCAAAGGGACATGAATACATATTCTACTATTCCTGAAAAGTTGATTTTAAAATATGTTATGGTGGCATGAATGACATTACGCATCATGCAGAAACCCCATCTCATAAAAGCATATTAACTGCAACAACAAATATGCCATCACTGAAATCCATGTTTATGGGATCTGCATCAAATGTGGATAAAGTTGCATGTGCCAAGACACTATTTGCCAACTTTATAGCCAAATATAATCTCCTGTTTCTGGTAACATATCATTTTTCAGATCTAGTCAAAATAATGTTCCCGGACTCAGAAATCTCACAAAAGTTCTCATGCAAATGGACAAAAACTACTCACATTGTGAATCAAGCTTTGGGTCCTCATAGGGATGAGAAAGTCACAGACATGTGCCAAAATAAAAAATTCACTATTCTCATTGACGAGTCAAATGATGAAGGGGATAATAAAATGCTGACAGTCTTAGTTCATGCTTTTGACTATGATGTAAACAGGATATACATAAGATTCCTTGGAATACCAACCATTAACATTGGATCAGCAGAACTCATCTTTGCATGCTTGGATAAAATATTCATGTAAGTATTACTAAGTTTAATTATTTTATTGTTCATAAGAAATCATAAGCACAATTGTATAATAATAATTTGAATAATATGAATACAGTACAGGAATGAATCCATAATGCCTGGGATGAATGAGGTCTCTGTCTTCATCTATGATACTAGTAAGTGATAATCATTTTCCGTATTTGATTGTTACTGTTAAAGGATGGTGATAGTGATGATAATGATGACAACAAAGGCAACTGCAAATTAGGCTTAAAGTTACAAAGGGTGTGATGGTATAGTGTATGCATCAGTGCTTCATGTGGACTATCTTACTGACATTAAAACAACATTTGATGCTTGGGAGTGCAATAAATACTCACTAATCCGAATAGGTAGGCTGTCTTATCTCTTATAATTAATATTAATAATTATCAGCTATTGATGGGTGAACAGTGAAACAATATTATAGGTCTGCACTGCTAATTGGAAATTAAAAGCTGTGATGTGTACTTTTAAAGGAAAATTTTGCTCCAGTGGTTGTTTTTTAAAAACTGTTTCAGTAAATTTCCAAAAAGATTATATTGATGGAAGAGTAATTTTTTTATTCAAACCTTATGAAACCACTGCAACAGATTATATTGTATATCCATAGCAAGTAAATTTCAATGTTCTAATGTTTTTCATTTTGTACTGCAGTGGTGAAGCTGTCTGAGAAATTCATGACATTAATCCAGAGTGAGAGAACTGCACTGGAAGATGAAAGTCAGGGCCACATGCCGACTGCCAAAGAAGGACTTCCCAATATTGACCCAGACAGTACCAGTCTTGAGCAGTTTTTGACAGACAGTTAGCAGTCTAAATCTACCTACTGGCAGCAAACAATTTAAACTTCTTGGTGGACACAGTAGAGTTGTATTGACACTGCCATATTCCAATGCAGACACTAAAAGGACATTTTCCATTCTTACGAAAATTTAGAGGAAACCTGGATCCAGTGACAGTACAAAATCTTTTAAGTATTAAGATGAACAATGGTGAGGACTGCCACCAATATAATCTAGGCAATGATCTCATAAGAAATGCTAAAAATGCTTGTTGTACACAAAAGCAGAGTGTGAATGGCAACAAGTTAATGTGAAAAAATTGATTTGCATATTTTAATATTTAAAAAAAAAAGAAAACTTATTCAATAGTTGTAATTTTTGTCCATTTGCATGCTAAAAATTGGGTCGATGAAAATCTTCTCCCTTTTGAGGTCAAACTCCTGGCCAAATTTTGCAAATCTCCTGAGCCGTTCCAAGCTGACCTCTTTTCTGTCACATGTATGCCACAGTGACCCAGCTTTGGTTCATGACGCACATTTATCCACAGGTACCCGTGCAGTGCAAGTTCGATGTGAAAAGGTGAAGTAATAAGATACCAATATCCCCTTATGACTGATGGATACACGAACACACGGAAAATGTGAATCCTACATAATAAAAAATACCGCCCGTTTATCGAAACAAGGTGAAAAAGAAAAAATACTGCTGCACCACCTCCACTCCATTCACCCGACAGTGATAAGCCGGTCAGATTTAAGCTAATTGCTTCATATACGTGTCTTGCACCTCTGTTTTCCTATACAAATTTGCTTCTCCAAATGCCCCTGATCCAAGAGAACGGACGTAAAGATAAGATGTTTCTTGTCCGGCAAGGGAAGACGGTGATTCTTGTGCCTTATCGGACGTATCGCTGTCACTGGCTGCCATAATGTCAACAAAACGAATTTTAGGAAACCTTAGATTTTATCCAGCGAAATTATACGAATAGTTAGGAAATATTCCGATCACGACAACATTGTCAAGGGAGGTTACTCGTGCACTAAAGTATGCTACAAGAAAGTTTCGAGATTATTTCAGGTCAATCCTAGCCGTGCAGCAGATGTATTAAATGATTGCTTCTTTAATGTTGCTAAAGACACAGGCAAGATGAACACCTTAGCATACAGGCTATCAAAGAGAATTGTCGTATGTCGAAAACAACTGATTTCGGTCATGTCACTGAAGACTTTACAGCCAAAGCCATATAAAATATCAGCATTAAAAAGAGTAGATAATGTTCATTCTGACGCAAAATGAACATTATCACATCTACTCTTTTTAATGCCGATATTTGATATGGCTTTAGCTGTATTACACAATTTTAAAAAACTATATATATATATATATGTTAAAAAAAATTTTTTTTAATATAAATCTATTTTTAAAAAATAAAATTTGTTATAAAAGAAATATATATTTGGCATTTTTTCAGATGTTTAAAGACTATATTTTTAAGGGGGAATTTAAAAATGCAATTCAGGATGTTATTTTATATGTTAATTTCAAAAAAGTAATTCAGGATGCTATTTTAGATGTTATTTCCCAAAAAGTAATTCAGTATGTTATTTCAGCTGTAAATTTCAAAAAAGTAATTCATGATGTTATTTTAGATGTTAATTTCAAAAAGTTATTCAGGATGTTTTTTTAGATGCTAATTTCATCAAAGTAATTCACGATGTTATTTAGATGTTAATTTCAAAAAAGTAATAAAGATGGTTATTATATTTTTAAAAATGATAAAGATGGTTATTATATATTATATTTCAAAAGATTATTCTAAAAGTGACGAAGGATGTTATTTAAGATGTTTCAAACAAAAGATTTAAACTATTGATAATAAAAAAGTTATTGGTTTATTTTGCTATAAATTTAAGGAATTGGGGTAATAATAATGAAAAATAATTGTTTTTGGTGGTAAAATCATAATATTTGTTGGTCTCATAAACGATTGCAAAAATTGATTAATGTAAATAATAAATAAAAATAATATTGTACGTATCATTTTAATAAAAACTCTGCCTTCTTTTAGCTAAATTTTTTGCTTAAGAATGTAAAAAATGGTTCTGTTTTCATTTTATATACATAATTTCTGTGCATTATAATTGTAAAATTGTTTCATGAATATATATTGTAATCATTGATATGATTGTTTATAATATCTATTTATTCCAATACCTTTATGTCCATATGCATAAGTGTTTACTCCATCTTCTCTGATCTATCTTTTGAGTCCAATGCTGATGAACTTTGCATCTTCATCAGGTGTAATCCTGATTTATGGCTATCACTTTTTATATTATACATCTATACTATACTTATATATATATATATATATATATATATATATATATATATATATATATATATATATATATATATATATACAATCCTGATTTGATTCATGACTATCACTTTTTATATTATACATCTATTATATATATATATATATATATATATATATATATATATATATATATATATATATATATATATATATATATATATATATATATATATATATATATATAATCCTGATTTATGGCTATCACTTTTTATATTATACATCTCATTTATCATTTCTACTTTCTCAAATAATGAGAGTTGATATAATTCATGGTTTAATTCTCTTCTGTTATTGGTTTTGAAATACTTAAACTTTATGTGTTTGGATATTTTTAATTTAATTTCTTATTATATTCTTTTTCATTTAATATACCAGAGTACAATTTTTGACGTAATCCAACAAATATTTTCATAGGCTTTCCATTTATCTCATCTTTAAATTGTCCTGGAACCTTTTAATTTATTTCGCTATATGAATGGTGGTTTTTAGGATAATCTGATGTGTCAAACCAGTTCTGATGTTTATTCATATCATTATAAACATCTTTGGTTTTGATTCATGCTATTAAACAATCAGTATATGTGTACAATAATTAAATATTATTAAAATCGATAGGTTTTAATTTGTTGTAATAAAAGTCATACATAAATAGTTTTGACAAATCTAATATAACATTCCTGTATAAACTGGTCTATTTAAGTATTATTGTGTTTTAACACGGTGAATTGCTGCTAAATCTTTATTGAAAATCTTTCTCTCAATAAATCATGGATCTGCTATCATTTATTTAAATTTTATCTGTTTCTAAAGTTCTAACTAACCCAACATCGATGTTTTCCGCAGATTCTCAGTATCTTTTCCAAAAACTGAGTTGTTTATCAATTACAAATATTATTATTGAAAAATTGTTTTAGCTACTATTCTCAAAATCTGTATTTAACACAATATAAGATTTCATCCAAGTAGCCTGAGAAAATTCTAATATCCTATGAATTTTCTGTTAATTTCATCCCAAGTAATAAATATAATTTTAAATTTCTATAATGGACAACTTTTTTTCTGTTTATTCATCAAATTAGGTATTAATTTATCACACAATTTATAAAGTTACATTTTAAATCTTTTAATAACTCATTTGGTAATCACTTAACCAATCCTTTTGAACAGATAATGATTCCACTGCTAAAGGATATGAATTATATGCATTATGTAAATCTAATGGATACTGTAAATCATAATCAATAATATACACACTTGTATTATCATAAGTAATATACTGAATATTATTTTTTATTTTGTCTATTAATATATCATTAGTTATCCATTTCAAATTGGAAGTTGGTAAAGCCCAGTCATATAAGTTATTTGGATCCAGTATTTTTCGTTATTTTTTATCATAATCATCACATAATTCATTATTAGCTTTACCATATCTTTTATGACACATAGATACTCCACCTCCCAATCCTTTTTCAAATACAGATGCATATCAATATCAGTTAATTATTCTAAATTAGTTTTTGTATATTTAAAAAGAGCATCCCAAGACATTCCTGGGGCTGTAAGATTGTTAGCAGCATCCAATTTATAATGTTTTAAAATCATTTCTCTAAAAGTTTTAGTATTTTAGTTTTTAGTAAAAGTATTAACCCATATTTTTAATATTACAAATATTTCATACATTTCTAGCATGTTCATAATCTTCATTACTTATATGACGTTGGGTTAGTAATGAAGAAAAATTTTCTTTTGTAGGAAACTCTGTTTCATAAAAGCCTTCATAACTATCATATAGGTATAATCTTTTTTAATAAAAAATCAATTTTATCATCATCGGTAAATTGTCTTGTTATCTTAAAATCATCTTTGATTAAATGTTATGATAATTTATGAAGACTACTTGCCATAAATTGTAAACTGTCAATAGATCTAAACTGGCCAATACTAAAACTCAGTTATTTTTCCATTGTATTTGGAATACAAGTAAGGCTTCCTAGTAATTTAGGTTTACAAAAAATTGAGCCTATTATTAAATGTCCATGATAACCTATTAAATTATGAAAAACTACAGGTATTATTGTTTTATATGTAGATATTTTAAGTTGTAAATTACAATTATTGTGTGCTGCCCCTCTATATTTTACAGTGATATGACAATGATCTTTAACCTTATCTTTATCGGTGAATTTGTCTTCACATATATGACAATGGGTTGCATTATTAAAATTATTTATATCTTCATCAGACATATTTATTTTTATCTGGATATTTCAAAACATGTCTTATTAATTGTTGTTCACAATATAAAGTGTGTAACAATATTTTTTTCATATTTGTTGCACGATATAATTTTGACACGTAACAGTACCATCACACCTCAAAATTATATATGATACCCACATGGTGGTTGTTCTGTGACGTGCTTTGTATAATCACCCTTTTGAATATCAACTGGGACATTGAAAGTTTTAAAATCCGCATATATAATATATGGGGCCTTGATTTTATTGTTATCATTTTAAACCTTAAAATATTTTCTATTTTGTGGTAATTGTTTTTTTCTTTTTTGTTTGGTCCATTTAATCTTTGATTCAGTTCCTTCACAATCAATAATATGTTTTTGAAAATGATTTTCTTTGCAGAATACATGTAAACATCTCCAACATACATATTGTTTTATTATAGTTTCTATTACTATCATTGATTAATCTTTAAATTGATTAAATTAATACATAATAGTTTTTCTTGTCATCATATATTAATAGTACGTCAATTTCATGCTTTTGGATTTTTGTATTAAATTTTTTATGGATATAGTCCTGAATCCCAACCAAAAACTTTGATTCTTTTTAAATTCAATGAATCCCAACCAAAAACGTTGATTCTTTTTAATTTCAAATTCAGCAATATCATGTAATGAAACCGGAAATTTAATATCTTTAAAATTTAATTTATCAATATATTTTTATGTTTTGTTACTCTTTCACAATCTTGGCTTGCCTGGTAGATAGTGGCTATTTACAACATGTATTATTGTTATTTTGTTTATTTATATATCCTTTTTAGATGCTAATTCTTTGTTTAGTTTTACATGACTCTTAGCTCTAATTGGCAGGTATTTTGATATTCTTAATTTGATTTTTACAATTTTATCTACAACATAACTAGATCCCATATTTACAAAGTCTTCTTCCTTTTTTTCTAAATCACTAAACACATTATTTCAACTATCTGCTATATCACTATCAACCATCAGTGATGAAGCTTTATTACTAAAATAACCAATAATGAAGTCAAACACGGATTCTGTTGAATAAGGTCATGGTGACAAAGAATAATTAAATCAATATTGTATTTTATACTTTTTTATAATTCAAATTTAAAATATGGTGATATCTTGTTTTAAATCTGATAAAAATACCATTACATCGTTTACACCTTGATGGTTTTCATCGTATGAGGCTCTAGGTAAAATAATTAATCTGATTATTTATACCAATATACTCACAATCGGTTAATAAATGGTTGGCAATATTTGTTTTTAGAGTCGGTTTATTTCCTGGTGGATCTTTCAGGTGTTGATATTTTCGTATTAATTCACCCACATCTAAAAATGGATGCTTCACATATTTGGGATTTCAAATGGGTGTATAAGATGGTTTTCAGATTTATCTGTAACTACTGTTTTAGGTTTTTCTATTGGTTTTTCAACAGCTTTTTGTATGATACTTGTCCGTGGTTTTGGTATTGGGTTTTCAACAGCTTGTGGTGTTATAGTTGTTCTTGGTTTTGGTATTGGGGTTTTAATAGGTTTGTATATAAAAGCTGTTTTTGCTTAGGTATTGGCTTTGCAACAGGTTTTTGTATAATAGTTCTTGGATTTGGTATTGGGTTTTTTTTTTCCTTCTTATAATCACGTTTTAATACCTTTTCAATTCTGAAGACTTCTTGAAAGTTGTGTGTGTGTGTAATTCGTGCTCATATAATGGGCCCTCAATGTGTTCACCTTGTAAACCTTCTAATTGAACAACAATTGGGTTGGTATATCTAATATTGATTATTTAAAAGATTTCTTTAGTCCAATTAGGAGTATAACCTTTTTCAAATGCATGTTTTTTTCTTAGATATTCTAACCATATCACCTATTTCAAATTTTGAGTATTTTTCCTGAGAAAAACCATAATCACCATAAAAATTCATATAAACAGTTGATTCATTTTCAGGGTCGCTAACCTGCATAGGGATAATTTTAATACTTTTAATTTTCTGTTATTACATTTATCTATCATTTTTGGTAAAGTATCGAAATATTTATATGTATTTTTTGTTGGCAAATATTGCCACATTATACCGTTAAGAGTTCTGTTAAAACGTTCAACAATTATAGCTTGACCCTCATTAAATGTATGATATATTTCAATATTATTATCATCCAACAATTTCTTAAAAGTTTTATTAAACATTAAACAATTCTTTTCCCTGATCAATCCCAAGCTTTCTGTTTTTTTTTTTTTTTTTTTTTGTAATTTCTTTGAAAAAGCATTTGCTTACTAATTCCTGTTTTATTTTAGAAGGATATTACCGATGCATATATAGTGAATGTGTCAATTACAGTTAATGCATATTGTATACCCTTCTTATATTTACTAAAATGCTGCATGGAAATCAGCCGACCATATTGAATATATTTTACCTGTAATTACGAGGCGCTGAGTGAAATGTATTTTTAGGTTGATGTAATTCTTCAGCCAATTGTGTAGTTCACTGTAACAGGATGAAGCCTTGTTGGGATTGGATTTAGCGAAGACACTTAAAGCAATTTTGTGAATGAGATGTTTATTTATAATGTATCTGAATGATCAATGAATTTGACACCATACTCGTGCGCATAAAGCCCATCAATGGATTTAACAGAATGATGCGCACCGAGTTCAACAACGGATATAAGAAAACGATATCGTTCCTACATGGAACTAATCAGCACATGTAACTTCAATGAGTAATCAAACGAGAATCAACGTATGGAACTTATTAAAAAATATGATTGATATATGGATCTATCACCATCGATGATCAATGTATATAATTTATACACAAATATGAACAATGTACGATTCTATCACCAAGGGTGATCAATGTATAGAATTTGTACAAAATATGAATAATGTATGTTTCGTCCACACGTAAGATATATGTATTATTGATTTTCACCCATATAGCGATATTGACTTAATGATTTCACTCATATAGGGATATTGAATAATATCGATTAAATAAAGGAACATATGTATCTTGTGGCGTCCACTTGACGATCACGATGTATTTCCGGTTCCACAGCTCTCGTCTAATGGTCAAAGAGCCACCACGCATGGTCCAGCTCTTGCAGCTTGCCGAAGGATCCCTAGGGAGCCTTCTTATTCCTGCAGAGCCATTGGTCACAAAGCTTTGGTCCTTCACTGCGTGTAAACCAATACCGTCCTCCGAGCCAACGTCACCATCGACCCCAGCATCCGGGTTATTAAAAACCCCACAGAATTCTACGACTCCCCATCAAAAACAGTTTTACAGCTGAAGATTGCTTCCGCAAAGTGGACAGCTTCATGACAAAACTCATTGTATTGTGTTAAGACGAGAATTTACTCAATAAGTACCCTGGTTGTGGTGAAAATCCATGGCTAGAGAACTCGAGGTAATCGGGTTTCTCACTGCAGGAACTTGGAGGGTGCAGCAACGAATAAACCGAAGTCAGTGTTTTGAAATATCTAAAGCTAAAAATAAACCACCCTTGGGTAACGCTGTATGCAGTAATGAAACCCTAGTACAGTTTCGTTCATATATAATGCATAAACATTAATTCCATAGCCACTGTTTCGCAGGCAGTGAAGAAGAATGTAAATAATGGAGTGCTGCTCTCCCAGATTGTTATTTTGGACTCATTAGGGCTTCACTCGGTAGCGAGAGCACAGTCTTCGCAATATTGTTGGAAGAAAAACCGGAGCGCCTACTGCTGGAGACGGATGCACCCTATTTGCCCATGGGTAGAAGTTTACTTATGTATAACCAGTTGCACTGCATGCCTTTCTCTCCACGTGGATTGTTTATTCTCTTAATGACAATTGGCGCAACATAGTCTTCAAAACGTGCCCATGTTTCATTCAGACTGGTGCATTATTTGCAGCCAAAACATGCCAATGATTCAATATCAACTCAAGCTTGATAGCAATCACAATTCGCTGTTTCATACATCTCTGACACTGCATCTGCATTACCATGCTTTCTACCTGAATGGTACTGTACAGTAAATGAATATTGGCTCAGTTCCTCAAGCCATCTTGTCAGCTGGCCTTGAGGTGACTTCAATATAAATAACCATGAAAGGAAGTCATGATCTTTCTTGTAATGGTCTCAGGCGCTTATTAGCGAAGGCAATAACCCTCTCCTCTCCCTACTGCTCCTGCTAGAGCACAGCTCCAATACTGAAGTTGAAGGCGTATGCGTCCAACACAAATGTGCCTTTCTTGTGTAGGAAAAGATAAGATTGAAGCGCTTGTTAGTCTGTTCTTTAGCTCCTCGAAACTTACAGATTCCAAGCCTGCCTGTCTAAAACGATGGAAGTAATTTGTCAGTCCCAGGAAGGAATGCAGTTCTTTCTCTTTTTTTTCTACTGGCAAGTTAGTCCTATCAACCTGTGTAAATTTTGTGTTTTTTTTCCACACCATTTGCGCTCACAATATGGCCAAGGAAAAGTACTCTTCCCTGGAACAACTTAGATTTACTGACCTTTACTTTCAATCCCTTTTCAAGAAATCTATTCAACACCATCTCCAAGTTTGCAAGGTGTTCCTCAAATTTCTGCCATGCATTTTTTTATTTTATTTAGGTAAATAAGGACAATTACCCATTGGAGGCCTCTTAGCACAAACTCCATGGCTGGCTGGAAGATGAAGGTGTATTGCATAGCCCAAAAGCATTCTTGTATATTCAAAGAGCCATCATTCGTGATGAATGCTGTATATGCTCTGTCCGTCACCCCAAACTCTATTTGGTAATGTACATTCATTAAATCACAGTTGAACCACTCAAGGTGTCTAGACATTCCTCAACTATGGGTAAGAGTAAGCATCTTTTAATGTGACCTTATTCAGCTTCCTATAATCAACACACCAGCATACTGCATCATCAGTTTCCCTTAGCAAAACTACATGTGACGTGAACTGTGAGTTAGAGGGTACCGCCACTCCAGTTTCAAGAATCTTTTCCATGTGGGCATCTTCTTCATTTTGGAATCCAAGTGAAGGCCTTTGCACTGGTTGTCGAATAGTTGCTGCTATCCCTGTTTTGATGTGGAGTTTTACCTCTGAAAGTCCATAATCATTTTTCGCAAAAACTCTGATATTTTGAAAGTAGGTTCTTGACAGACTCCCTTTGTTGATCTGTTAATGACATATTTGTTGCTTTCCATAAATCATGCAAGTGTTCTAGCAATTGTCATCTATCGTAGCAAAACAACTGGAATCATAGCCCTTCTATGTTGGCTTACACTTGCGTAAATGCGTGTCTGTAGACAGTTTCATGGGTCTGTCATTCAGGTTCACTATCCCAACTGGGAGAGTGTCTTTACTGGTCACCAAAACTGCGCCAAAATGTAGTCTAGTTTGGAGGGTGCTAGGACTGAGGACAATTTCTTCACCTGGTGTGTAGAGTGTTCTTATTCTTCTGTTACGAATTATATCTTATTTCAACGGCACGAACTATAAAATCTGATCTCAAATGGATTCCCACAGACTGATCTAAAACAGGAATGAATTATTTGTTTACCAAATCCCTATTTATACACATTGTTACTTGACCTGTATCAACAAGATGTGAAGCAATACATTGGAAACAAACCAGTCTAACTGTCAAAAAGACTGGCCGTGAATTCAAATGCTTGTAAACATTCTGTTTATAAGTGACCAGAACTAAAGTGCAACTTACCTTCATGCACAAGAGTTAAACAGGCATTATATATTAAATATACATAACAGTTCGAACTATTATCTACTCTGACCCCGGCTGCATGATATCGTTCAATTTTTCAGCTTCTCGTACTGGGCTATTACTCTGGGATCGATCTCTATTCCCTTGCACTGGACTAGGACTCCTACGTCCCTTATTATATTTCCTTTTCTATTGATTTTGCTGTTAGGTGTGATTACTCACAACTTTTGTTCAAGATAAATTCAAGCAACTCATGTGGGTCAAGTTGCTAATAATTTGAGCGGTCAACCGAGTTGTAATACTCTTTCAAAATGTTAGTTTGTAATTTTCGCAACCACTTTTGACCGAACAACTTCTTTGCGTGTATACTGTCTGTAAGTAGGTCCATTCGAAACACTTTTTCTTTGGTCTGGTTATTAGCATGTCTGCGTTAACCTTTAATGTATTACTACCTAACTCATTACTGAATGGTACAATTTTAATGTTTATAGCTGTAATGAATGTAATTTGTTCCCCATCAGCTTCCTTGAAACTTTCAGGGAATGGATGCCCCTTGAGACTATTCCACTCCACAATTGAATAATATGGTACAACAATGAATTTGACTCTTTCACCTTTCTTAATTATAAAGTTTCTGATCTGCTGATATGTACTAAAATACTATGTACTAATAATCTGACCAGGAGTTCTGTTACGCAGTTCTATGTAACCTCGTCTCACTTTTCTGGTAAAATTGCAAGTGCTAGTCCAAACATACAAGTAAACTGGTTTGTCATACATCTCTTTCATGTGTCCTATTTCAGTTTTTAATAAGTCAAAGCACTGTGATGTTGTAGCTCCACTCCAATACAAATACTCAAGTTGAAAACTGGGATATTATTTTTTTAAGTTGTTTCAGTCTTAAAGCTTTACTATCAGACAATAAGATGACTATTTAATTACTCTCATCACTTTACACATATATTGGGTTTTGAAGAAGAAAAGTCTGTAGATCAGTAATGGACATTAATAAAGCCGTGATCAGAAAATAAAAAGTGTGTGGGTGTGTGCAAGGCGTGGACAATTGCAGCACAAGTCAATCATGACCATATATATATATATATATATATATATATTCGCATGGAAAACGGGGTTGAACAAAACAATTATTTTGTACCGAAATATGAATTCATGTAATTATGCACAGATCTGTTCCACTTTTAATGATTGAGTCAGACTTAAAATATTGTTTCCTTAGCAATAACTTTAAAAGATGTCATGAATTTAGAATACAGCCAACATACCAATTGTGGATAAGGCCTCAATATAACTGATTCGCGGTTACTTGTATCCAAAAGTGAATGAATATAGGGTCCTCACTAAATTGTCTGGTTTACGACAAACAACTGTACGTACAGGAGCAATTACAGTGAAGAAATACATAATAACCTAAAACTCAATACGGGTAAAGATCACTATACCGACAAATATCAATTTAGGCTTGGACTTTGTAGGCTAGGACCTTTGCTCACTGAAAACTAGAACATCATTATGTTCTGCTATAATACAATGCAGTTTTTATTATTCCTGTTCTTCATGGTATGCCGGAATCGGTAAAAAGAAGTCTCAAAACAAACTCCAAATATCGCAGAATAAAATTATGATTTACAAGTAACCTTGAACCCAGGTCAATCATCAGACAGTAGGAACTTAAAAGTGTGGGAATACTAAAAGTGGAAATAATTAAGACTAAATTATGCTCATATAATTTTTTTTAATGAGAAATGTCCATCTGACAAGAGCCAAACTTTTGTGAAAATCAGTGAGCATCACTATTATGTCACTAGCAGTAGTAAATTTAATTTTGTTACACCACGTGTTAGTAGCTTAGCTTGGATGACTTTCTTAATAACACCATAAACGATTGGAACTTATTACACAGTTTTATCAAGAACATTTCAAATACTGATAATTTCAAATCGGCTGTTAAGTCATACATTTTGAAACAAAGCAGATCAAAAGAACAGCGTACAATTATATTTTACTAGAATGACGATTGTTTTTAGTGATATTTTTTTATTCTGAAAATAGTTTTTTTTTCTTCATTGAATAGTAATTTCTTCACTTAGTCGAATATATAATTTTAATTTCCAAAATGTAACCTGCCACAAAATCTTGATCCCTCAGGGTCCATTGCAAATAAGTTTTGTATAAACTTGTATGGGTCATTTTTGTTGGATCATGCATTTTTTTTTTTTTTTTTTTTTAAATTTTTTATTACAACTGTTTTTATGTACGCTCTGTGTCTATGTTATGTGACTTATTTATATTTGTTATATGTATTGCTACTTGTGTTATTTGCTGATCCTACCGAAATAAATTTATTATTATTTTACTGTTTTCTGATAATTGTACTGTTTTAATACAGACGCCAGGATAGCACAGTAGTCAACAGCTGAGTGCTTCAAAGAGAGAGAGAGAGAGAGAGAGAGAGAGAGAGAGAGAGAGAGAGAGAGAGAGAGAGAGAGAGTAACAACAATGGTACACAAATAAACGGCAAAGATACATTTGTCTTCTTGCGCACATTTTATGTTAATGAAATCTCTAAAGCAACGACTTTCTCTCTTCTTTGTCCTTTTTTCTCTCCATCGACGGATCAAGACAATAGAATCACCAGGCCGGTCATAAAAGACTTCCAGACATTCGACAAGAGATTCACGAATCTCGGTCAATTATATCCATTTCTGTTACGTTACCATGTCGGCATGCAAAATGTGAATCTGTGTGCACTGACGAGGTCGATCAAATGGCTTCTGCAACGTTTTCAAATTTACTTTATCATGTGCAGTCAGGTATACGTGCTCTTCCGATTGCATCAAAGCACAACAATAATGTAAATGCTAATAAGAGTGTCGCTCATAGTTGGAATGGTCTACTATCTTTCAGTGGAAGTAAGGAACTATATACAATTCATATGTTAATGTTCATCTAGTATCACAAAAGTGGATTTTTAACATTTGTTTATTAACTGTGCTGTGGATTAAATCAGATATATTCATATTTTTCAAGCTGTATGGAGAAACAATTGAACAGTTTGTTTTTCAAATGTACCACTCGCCCCTTCAGGGTTCTTCCAATTTTACGGTACGTTTAAAAGACTATTAAATATTTTCCTCACGTATGGAACTACATATAAATATCTAACGCCTCATTAATATGCTGCTTACTTAAGGTATTCCTTTAAGTTACGAGTCAGTGCGTTTTTGAAAATCACGGGTTGAGATATGGTCGACGTGTGTAACTTTGTTATATCATGCACATGTGGCAACTCTGGGAGTACAATGTTTATGCCTGAATTGAGGAAAATATAGGTAAGAGATCCGATGTTTTGGAAATTTTCCTTTCATCGCTTATTTCACAACTAGATCCATTGGTCATGATAATATTGATCCGATGTTGTGGAAATTTTTCCTTCATCAAGTACAGTATTTCTTAAGGGCTATTGGTGATACGAATATGCTTCGTTGGATGGCTGGGTGTGGTATAGCCAGATATTAGGTATAGCACGTAACAAGTAGAAAATTATGATATATTCACATACAAAAAAACTAATTTAGATGTAAGGTACAATTTGTTTTTCGGAAAAGGTAAGAGCTAAAAAAGACAATTTGATATTGCATTTTACATGCAATAGATCACGACACTGAGATATAATTGAGCTATTGCAGTGTAATTATCGTGTTACATGGAAACTAAGCAAGATGCAAACATCACGATGCCATGTAATGGGGGCTGCCATATTGATCTTTTTCCAGTCGACCCAGCCCCATGATTGACAGTAATATTACACGTGTACTTGTTACCCGATGGCTATACAACTTTGCATATAGAAGTAGTTGTGGTCGGTACTGTTAATAGCAAAGACAATTCCTAAACATTCCTGAAATACGTACTATGAAATGCCGTATGTGCTTGTTTATATTTCGCTTTTTTTTTCCTCACTTCTTTCACCGCATGTAGTTCTATAAATATTAATCTGCCAAAGTTTATATCTTCGCGTATTATCAGTTCTTCGTTCTTAATACCGGTCTAAAGATAATGAAAAGTAATTGACATTAGATAACTTTCCTTAATAAACCTTATATGGGATATATATTAAATTTGCATGTAAGTATGAGAACTACTGTAGTCCTGTATTTGTTTTCGCTAGTGTGTGAGAAGGCACTTCCCGCAAAGCAAGAGTGTTGTTCAAATTAAGAAAAAGACAAATTGTAACAAAATTACAAACTGATCAGGTAAGATATATGAGCAGTTGCATACTTTAGAAGCAGGTACTTCATTCAATTATATTGGATGTTACGATTGTCACCTATCGTGAATGTTAAACTAAGTATAGCGCAACATGCTTAGTGACGGTGAATATGACATGTATACATGTATATATCCATGTGCTTTTCTACAGTGGATTCTATGGTGTGTCGAATAGGCCACGTGTAGGGAAAGAGTTGACACTTATTTGTACAATTAGTTATATACACATTAGTGATGATTTATTACATTTTTCGGTATTTGTGATAAATAGTTATTGATATTGTTTTGTGTGTGACATTTCAACACTGGGTAAATTAGTTTTCATCGTTGTACAGTGTAGTCATTTGCAAAGACATGGGGTGCTTTAGGAAGCAGGATACAAAGAGGCGTCCTAATGTGGTTGGTGGTCTACATAAAAGGGAAATATTAGACGAAAGTTTTACATTTTGTACATTTTGCCTTGAACCCATTACAAGGATACCAAGAAAGTGGTCAGAGATTTAAACTCAAGGCTCAATAATAATAAAGTATAGAACACTAAATTGCCAATTGTGGTAGAATTTATAGGTAGATAGATGTACAGCATGTACAGAAAGACACGTGAGCAGAAAATATGAAAATATTCCAGACTGTTCATTTTGGGGATCATCATAATATTTGGGACTGAAAATTGTGTCATTATTATTATTACCAAAATAAATGTACAGCTGATCATTTTCTTTATCATAAAATGCTGTACAGGCCTCCCTACCTTTTTTTATGAACTACTGTCAAGACTGTTCAGGACTGACAAAAATGCATTTTATTTGCAAACAGTATGTGAAGAAAAACAGCTAATGTTCAATTTCTGCAAGTTTTATACAAGATCCACTTCTCCTTGCCACTAAATGGATTATTCATAGGTGTCAGTGACATTTTTTTCTTCAGTGCATACAGACTTCATATTGCTGTACACTGAATCAAAGTCTGTGGACAAAAACGTATGGATTATTTTTAATTATAAATTATTCTTTCACTCCCTCACTGCTAAATGTTACAGGATACTTAATTAAAGGAAATGTGACATCACTATTACCATACATGTTAGCCATTTTTTTCACAATCAGAGTACTATCCCCCACCTATCTGTACTGAATTGTGCATTACCAATATCCCTTAAGGGCTTAAGGATAAGAATTTTGGCTATCCTAAATGTAAGATTCTTACTAACTAAATGCGACACATAATGGCAGCCATTTGTATTTTCGGTCAGTTTGAAGTCAGGAAAAGTTTCATTCATCATTTTTTTTTTTTTTACACTTCTGCCAGCACTACACAGACTTGACCTTTACTTACCTAATGTTACAAATCATGTTGTTTTTCTGGCCTAGATTTAAGACAATGAATGAAAATATTACCGATGAATTGTTTTTGAGACCAGCTTTATTTATTTATTTTGTTGTTACATTTTCAAACTAAAGGCAGAATTTGACCTGTACGAAGTTAAGATTATTTCTTGTAAGGCTGTGAGTCTGTGTTCTTTGAAAATGGCAGATTTAATGTCAGTTCATTTTGTAGCAAACTGGATAAAATTTTCTTCGCCAAGATTGATTGTAAAATTTTCGGTTTGTGCTATTTTTGAAAATAACAAGACTTTAATTTCAAAACGGCAAAACTAAACTCTATATTTAATATGACGAGTGAAATGTACCCAATGAAGAAACATACAACGGCTCTACAGTTATTTTTCTTCACGTAGATATTTTGTCTATGGCCAATTTCGACTACAGCAAGTTATTATGACATACACAAGAGATAGAGAGAAGAGGGAGAGAGTACATATGTTACGTAATAATCGGCAATTTTGACCACGGCAAGGTCATTATGACATGCACGAGAGAGAGAGAGAGAGAGAGAGAGAGAGAGAGAGAGAGAGAGAGAGAGTATCTTATCTATACCTTACAATTTAAAAAACAAAACAAACAAAAACAATAAAATCAAGACATAAAGACACGTTTTTTTGGTATATTCTTGTGAGTAAGTAATATTTCAAAAACACACCACAAAAGTCAATTGTTTCTTCCTTTTTTTTTTTTTTTACTGGCGTCATGGGTTCTTCTTTTGCATTAGTACTTGTTCTAATATAAATCCAAGGCTTCGACTATTGGAATACTATCATCCTTGTAATTGCTCATGATTAAAGTGCATGGATACAGCTATAATACCGTATTTCTTCTATTTTCCTCTCGTCGATGTAATTCTTGCACTAAAAGGTTATTTACTGTCAGCAAGAAGTGTTTTACGCCCCCAACCTCCCTCCCCCCTAAAGCCCACAAAAATCCAGTGGCCGACAAATTTTCATTCATCAGTTTATGATAATTGTACGATTTGTCGTCCTCGCTACGTATGGTAGCTTGATAAACAGACTGACGACTGACTGTTGATTGACTCAATGCGCGGTGTGAATTTGTTGTTGTTGTTGTTGTTGTTGTTGTTGTTTTCAAGCAAAGGCATATTTTTATATGAGCCAGAGTTGGTTCTTAGATTTCTTTATCCAATGTTACAAATCATGGTTTAGATTCAAGACAAGGAGGGAAAATATTACATCTAAGATTTATTTTTGTTACAGTTTGAAACTTAAGGCAAAATTTGACCTGCTGAAGTTAAGATTTTCCTGGTAAGGTTGTGAGTCTGTGGGTTTTTTTTAAATGGCATATTCTATGTAAGTTCATTTCGTGAAAACATATAATTTTTTTTCTCGCAAAGTCAAAGAGTGATTGTGGATTTTTTTGGTCTCTTTTTTGTGTGTACGTGTTTTGAAAACAGCCACACTAATTATACATTTACTATGATGAGTGAAATATACCCTATGAAGAAACAAACAACAGTTCTACATTTTTCTTCACGTAATCATCGGCAATGTTGACTCTGGCAACTCATTATGACATACACAAACATAAGTAGAGGAGTACGTAGGGAGAGAGAGAGATAACTTAGTTAAATCATACTTGAATCAACAAGCATCATGAAAAGATCACACCATTCCAGGAGAAACCAAAAAGTTAACCGTCGACGACGTTCTGTGTCGCCTCATACAATGAGAAAAGTGTTAGCAGAAGTTGACTTGCGCGATTTTCAAATGTACTCATATCCAACGCTGTATCGAGAGAGTCAAGATCAACCACGAAAGAAAGTTGTTCAGTAGCGCCTGATGATTATTTTCACATTCGAGCTACTTACAAAGTGGCTTCCGGAAAATTCAGAACGACAGCTTACACATACGCGGTGAAATTTCAAGTCTCTAGTTCCAGCAGAGAAAGCAGCTATCTTCATTACGGACGAATTTGACACATAGCTAGAGGAATCGAAACGATAGTGCCAAGCTAAAGATCACGATCGTTTGAGACTGTTAATGTCTCACGAGAGTTTGAAATCTCTTTGGAGCGAGTTTAGTACACCTACAGAATTAACTTCTTCCAAACTCTTGGACAAAATTCAACAGGTTCAACAATCCAACGATGAGTTTGACATTACAGATGGAAAAGCTACTATTCACATGACGTACGTTTCTCCTCCAAGAGGCAGAGGACGACATAACTTTTAATGGTTGATCAGCTTCGCAGAACCAAACAAAGTATTGTCCAGATTAACAACTATCAAGACCAGATGTGTTTAGGCAGCGCCATTGTGGTGTCTCGAACTTATGCAGAGAAGAACGATACAGCAGAATGGAAACGATCATGGGGGAGAATTAGAGAATTGGACAGAACCAAACAACGGAGAAAAGCAGACATTCTTTTGGACCAAGCGGGCATTTCCAAAGAGACCTGGTGTGGAGCTCCTGAAATGCAAAATCTTCAAGACGTGCTGGATCCTTGTTATACGTTAAAAGTGCACCCTCAAGTTGTTCGTGGAGATCTCGTGTTTAGAGGACCAGAATTTCCAGACAGATATACATTCACGTTTATCATCACCAAGATCATTTCAATGCTATTAATACCGTCAGAGGATTTCAAGGATACGAATACTATTGTGAGAAATATGACCAAGAATTTAGCCATATTCATTGTGGAGACAGATCTCGTGGCTATTTCGCCTCCAAGCTTTGCATTCATGAAGGACAAAAAGTGAATTTGATGCTCTACTTGCAAGTGAACATTTGTTGGTTAAACGTGTTACGAGCAACATCGCACAAAACAATCTGACAACAGAAAAGTGCTTAAAAAGTATTGACAGTGTGTTCTACTTGTGGACAAGATATTTCCAGTTTGTGCAGGAAATAAAAGATGTCGTTTTGTGACCAAAGTCGTTGAGTCAATGTTTCATTCAGATATATGACAACGAACTCGGGAAGTGTCGAATGACGACTAGAACAAGAAAATGAAACAGGACCTTTGTGTGGATTTTATCTTTTTGACTTTGAATGTTTTCAACAGACTTTTATTCACATTCCTAACTTTTGCTTGGCTCATCGTGCATGGTTCAAGAGCATTCAAGAAACTTTATTTCATCACTGTCTGAATTGTAGCATGATTCTCGGAAGATATTTCGTGGCTCTCGTACTCTTTCTGATAGGATTTTAGACTCCACCAACGACACTTGGAGCGAATAGGGGGTACATCGTTACCGGAACTGTCATCAATATGTTTCAGTCATGGCTCACAGTTTCTTGGGATACGACGGACATTTCTTTTGAGACATTATTCAAAACAAGGAACCGAATTTCCATCAGTCGTCATGAACGGAGATATAATCATTTACGTGAAAGTGGGACACGTATACATTAAAGATTCCTTGGGTTATTTTGTCATGTCTTTGTGTTGAATTACTAAAACGTTTGGAATGACAGAAATAACTAAAAGCTATTTTCCACATTTTTTCAACACCGGAGCCAATCAACACATCGTGCTCCTGCATTTGCCAGAAGTTCACGACTACGACCCTGACGGTATGCACACAGAGCAACGATAATCATTCTATACCTGGTACCAAACCCACTCTTCAAACCTTTTTGACTTCCAAGAAGAAATGTTGAAATATTGTCGATCTGCTGTGGATATTTTATGATATAGTTGTGGACAATTTCGACTTTTTTTTATGTACCACGGGCTTGCTCTCGATCGTTGATACCAACCGTTAAAGTGTAGGAAATTTGTCACTTTCCTACGACAGAGCAATACCAACAGGATGACGATTCCTCCAGTCCAGGAATGTTTTCAGGCTACGTCAATGAATTTCTGAAATTACAGCAAGAAGATAGCGGCTATCCTTCCTGGTACCTGACTCCAGAAGACAAAGATGAATTCAGGGAACGGTACCGATCCATAAAAGGCATCACCTTAGAACACGTGGAGCAGAACGATGGAAGAATATCGTTTGCAAAAGTCATGATGAATTGTTTGTGGGGAAAACTAGCTCAACGTCCGATATTCACAAAGACTGAATACTTGTTAGATCCAAGTCGATACTTTCAACTCTTTGATCTTGACGAATATGAAGAAGTCCCGAAGTTTGCACTACCCCACGAGTTTGGTAACGCCATCATTGCTGCATGCGTGACAGCCAACGCCCGTTTAAAATCATACTCTGTCTTGAACCCTTTGGGAGATCGAGTCCTTTACTTCGAAACCGATAGTTGCATGTACGTCGATCACCTTGGAAGCTATCACCCACACATCGAGGACGAACGTTCAGAGCTTGGACCGACGAATATCGGTAAGATTCTATTTTGAATTTTGTCGGTGATGGACCTAAAAAGTACGGCTACCGTTACCAAGATAAACAAGGGCATCTTCATACCAAACATAAAGTGAAAGGACTGACCCTCACCTATCGTTCCAGTCAAGTGTTGAACTTTGACCCCTTTTAAAGAAGCTTTAAAGTCAGGTCAAGATCAAGACTTTCGTGTAAAAACAGTGGATCCTCACACAAGTTTATGTTTGTCAGATCATCAAATCGTCAGTTGACCCTTGAAAAAAGTGTATCAGCTCGTCTACGACAAACGAGTACGACTTCTCGATCACAACACACTACCTTACGGGCCAACCGATATCTAGTATAAAAAGTTCCAACACAGAAAAATCTTTTTGAGTACAGACGCTGACTGAGAAAGATGAATTAAACACAGAAAAAATATGATGGACTCTAACAAAATTTAAACGAAGACGAATCTGATGCAATACCTTGCGACCAGAGTGATGCTGTACTATCGAAAAGGATGCTGTTCGTGTGCCTATCTATGGATCTCATCCACTCGCTCACAAACCACTGTGGATACCACAAGTTCATTAAGAATTACGAATCAAAGAAGACTACATGTTTCCTGTGACTTTGCTTGACTATTGCAAATTTTCAAGTTGATGTCAGATGTTCAAAGAGAAATGGCCTAAATATCTGTTAAGACCTAATCTAAAATCTATAGCCAGAGCAGGTTTTATTTACTTGGGAGAAGGATGTAAAGTACAGTGTTTCAGCTGTGGTGTGAAACAACACGAATGAGAAGCTACAGCTTACATTGAACATACCGGATTGTCTCTGTGCTCGTTACCTTTCCTTGGTGGGTCCAGAATATGATTCTCGTGGATACTTTAGAAGAGGAGAGGATCCCTAATTTACCTCCTGAGCTGCGAGAATGCAATTATAGCGATTTTGTACAAATTCAAGCGAAACCCAAAGAACATGAAAGAAAGAAAATTATGAACTGTGTTTTTTGAAATATCAATTTGTTATACCATGAAAGAGAAAACATGAACTGTATTTTTTTATATGTAAATATATTGTACCATGAAGAAAAGATGAACTGTATTGTTTGAAATGTCAATATGTTAGATCATGAAGAATAAATTAAACATATAAAATGTCTTATGTCGTTCATGAATCTCAGAAGTCCAAACACAATTCGAGAGTTATGGCTGCATCTTCCGTTCCCAAAGTGATTGACGAAAGGTCAGATTGTGAAAGTTGAGAGGCACTGTATCTTCGCCATCCCTTTAACATGCTTAATGCTGGACCTAGTGGTTTAGGTAAAACCGAATTTGTCAAATGTTTCATCGAACACATATCTCTTTTTTGTTCGATCGTCCACCACAACGTATCGTGTGGTGTTACAACGGGCGGCAAACCTCTTCCATTTCGTTTGTAGAAGGAATTCCTCGCGAAGACGATGGGATCATGTCTGACTCTCATCAAACACATCTTGTCATCTTCGATGACATGTAAGGAGAAGACGAATAAGAAATTAGACTTTGGTTTACAAGACAAGGACATCGTCGTAATGCTAGTATTATTTACATAATTCAAAATTTATTTCAACAAAGTAAAGCGCATCGAACCATCAGTTTCAATGCTCATAATGTCGTGTTGTTTAAATGTCCAACATATAAATATCAAGTTTAAATTTTCGACAAACAATTAGGAACACCTTTGCTCGATTATGCTTATGGCGATATCACCCGATTGCCAGATGCCTATTTACTCGTCGATTTTTAAAAAAACATACCACTCCCGATTATTTCAGATTTCGTTCGGATTTTTTCACGATTGGTGTCAAGAAGGAGCTCTAGTCAGTTACACATCACCTTCCTCGTTTTCGTCTGTCTAAAAAAGAAAGAAAACTAAAATCACACTATTCACTTATTTCCTTTTCGACAGTATTCATCATGATTTTCTTTCAATCCCATCCTTCTGCCAAATTGATTCGTACACTGTATGCCATCAGTCATGAACAAAATGTACAAGTGAGTTCACATTTCTTAGAGGCTAGTCTCAAAGAAGTGTTACGATGATTTACTTTGCAGCATGTCAATTACTAAAAGGTATTATTCACATACCATATCAAACAAAACTTTTTTTGTTTTTGTTTTGAAAAACATAAAGTATCTTTGTCAGAACTGGTTGATCTAAGAATTGATTCTCAAGCCAAACAAATAACAAAATAAATGATTTTGAAACCTGGTAGAAGTGGATTTTTTTTGGGTGTATCATCATTCGTTCACTTTTAAAATGGGATCATAATGCCCAATCGGAAAAAGCAAAGCCTAAAAGACGGACAAAAAAGAGAGAGAGAAACAGGAAGTTCACACTCAAAGAAGAAGAAGAATACCCAAAAGAAAACGACTCCTGGAAGAAAGAGAGGTACTGCCGCTAGAACGCGCACATATTCAAGAAAACCTCGCCCTGTAACCGTCTCCTCTACTTCTCTCCCGTTAATGATGATGCCAGCTAAACCTGATTTTAGACTAGTGTTTCCACATCTGATGAAAAAATGGACACCCGTCTCTAAAGAAATTCTTCTACTGCTCAGGCTGCTGCTGCTGCTGCCAAAAGAGTGGCCACAGGCGTGTTGCAAAGTGTTTTAACTTTATTTGTCCGAACAAAAACTGGCACAAGTTTGTCCGTTAAGAACGCCAGAAGTACCTGAAGTTAAGTTGCTACGATGCCCCGACAATCAGTGGAGACAATTTCCAGTATTAAAAGATGTGTTGAACAAGATTTATTTAAGTTTTACTCCTGAACAACGATGTTACAAAGTTTATGCTGTCATCGACTCCGTCCAAAAAAGAAAAAAGCTATCCATCCTCGTTTTAGCTAAACATTGGGATGTTTTGTCAGTAATTACTAAATGCAAAACTCCAATTCAAAAACAAATAATTCAAAAAGCACGCGAAGAAATCATCAATACCGTGTGTGAAGGTTCTTTGAACGTTTTGCCAGGCACGATTCCTTTAAACTAGAGACAGAAACAACGATTAGGACGACATCGTTACGTTCTTCGACAGAAAATTCCATCAGTTAAAAAAAATAAAAAAGTTAAAAAAATAGCAGAATTTCAACCCATGCTGATAGGACCGTTGTGTTTGCTCCTTTCTTAGGATCGATAGCTGGACTTCTTTTAGGAGGAGTGATGAAATAAAGAAGAAGATAAAGAGGACACACTTTGCTGGAAGGAATTCACACTTGTGCCCTTGGATCTTTATGGAAGGATGAAAATTAACTTTAGTTCCTTATAAACGATCAATGGAACTCCTCCGTTGGTACGAACAACGGATACCCCATTTACCTCCTAATCCTAATCTCACCGAGATGTCACATTTACAACAAGAGTTACAATCATTGATGCATCGAACAGATTTGTAAGAAATGGAAAAATTGCAATGCTACAGACAATTATTGCAAGGACCTCAACTGTTGCACCAGAAAGCTTTAGACGAGACGAAACTGAGAGAAAAACAAAAAGTAGTAGCCACTCCAATGATGATGACAATCGCAGCCACGGGGATGTTAGAGGGATTAGAAGACTTCAAAGAAGTGTTTCAAACTCCACTTGCTAAAATACACAAGTTGACACATCATCAAGAATTGATTCGATCAAAAAGACGATGTCCACACCCTCGCCAGCAAAAGAGAAAAAGAAAGAACGAAAGAAAAAAGTCGAACAAGAACCCATAACTCCTGTTCAAGCATCTCCTATTGCTCGTTGGACACGTCAAGCATTGAAATTAAAAAGATACCACACGAAGAAAAAAGCATCAAACGTTGGTTAACTTACTAAGTAGCAGCAGCAACCACATGAGGACACTTTTAGCCAGCATTTACTACAATCCTGCTTATGTCGCTGGCTACGGAGGACTTCAAAAATTGTATCGTGCACCTAAAACCAAACTCAAAAGTTAATGTCTGCAACATATATGATTATGGTTACAAGAACAATCGACGTGCACGTTACGCAAACCTATTTGACGAAACAGTTTCCAGAACTCAAACTACAGTAGCAGGCATCGATCATCAATTACAAGCAGATTTAGCTGATGTCTTTCACTTAGGGTCATACAATCGAGATTAATATTTGTTTAGTGTCATCAATATGTTTTCAAAATCGGCTTTGATTTTTAAAACAAGTTCCGAGATAGTGCAAGCTTTGAAACCGGCTTTAAAACAACGTGGTTGACACCCTCAACGATGTCAAACAGACAAGGGCACCGAATTTCTGAACCAAGCTTTTCATAAAAAATTGAAAAAAAGACATTCATTTTTTACCACTGAAAATCCTGAAACAAAAGCTAATGTCGTATGACGGTTTAAAAGAAATTTAAAAGAACGTATTTGGAAATATTTTCCGCATCAACATGCTCTCAAATACATCGACATGTAACCACGTCTAGTCAAAGCGTACAATCAATCGTACCATCGTAGCATCAGATGTGCTCCAGAAGAAGTGACACATCAGAACGAAGTGATTGTGTTTGATCGATAGTTTGGAATGCCAATGATCAGAAAAAGAAAGAAGTGTTAAACACCGGAGATGGGGTTCGCATTGGAGAAACAAAACGCACTTTTGACAAAGGTTATTTACCTAACTGGACAACAGAATAACTTCGTGTCACAGGACAAGTACCTGGACGTGAATTTATTTTCTATAAATTGGAAGATATGAACGAAGCAGTGTTAAAAGGGACTATTACTTACCCGAGCTACAACGAGTGACCAAGAAAGAAGATGACGTGTACATTATCGAAAGCATTCTCGAAATTTAAACACATAATGTGGGAAGATATCGACTCCAAGAAGTCAAAGCCCGTTATCAGCCAAGTTTCGATTCTTAGATTGCAGTTTCACAAGTAATCAACTATAAAAAGAAGCAGAAGTTACGATCCTGCCGTTAAACACTACTGCAACTCCTTCTCAGAGTTCATCTCTTCAAGAACTACAAAAACAACAACAACAACAACGAACATGGGTCTAATATGGAGAACGTGTTCCTAAAAATCAAATCGTCTTTTTCTGCCAAATCTTTCTGGTGTATTGTGTCATTGGAGCAGCCATTGGAAATTTGAGTTTGCAACGAGTAGATAAACAATTTGTGGATTATTTTTCTCAGCAGTTGTATTGGTTATCTTCTTCCTAATCCCTCGTTCAAATATACCGACAGTAACAACAAAGGTAGCCACTTGAACGCCAGTCACAACTCTTCTAATCTCAGTAGGCATCCTCTAGAACCCTCCTTAGAAAATCATCCTTTCACATCGAGTGACTCCTCTGAAACCAAATCACGGTGAAACTACAGTTTCTAAAACGATTCTGGACTGAATTTGAATTGATGTATCCTGTGTACCGAGGAGTTGCTCGACAACGAGGACATGGTTTAGACGATATGTTAAAATCTGCTTTTCCTACGGTAGTACCCATTTTAAAACCTGTGATCATTCGAGGACTGCGTGCTTTAAAAGATACAGCTTTGACTCAAGGAAAAGGATTTCTCCAAAACGTACTCAGTTACCATCAAAGTCCTAAACAAGCATTCATGAAAGCAGGAAAAAAATGTACTGATTTAAACAGGAAAATAACTCTTGTGTCCCTTTACACTCCTGTCGAAGACACTCATTCATCTTCTACTACACAGCAAGGACAAGTGAGAAAGAGACGTCAAAAGCTTTTCAAACCTCACAAACACGTCCAGAAAAGAATAAGAAAAAGAAGAACATCAGAGTGTTGGACACCTTTGATTAATAGCTAAAAAAAAGATGCACCAAGACTCTTGCCAATGCTCCAAGTCAGAACTCGATCTGTTTGCCATGCCACCTACGATGATGACGATGCAAGAATCCCAGTGGGTAGAATTTCATCCCATATAGTTTTTTGTCTTCTTCAGCCCCTATCGACTTTGAAATCAAAGGACAAACTAAATATTACATCGATCTGAATAAAAGTTACTTGTACCTGAAAGTCAAAGTTCTCAAAACAGACAGCAGCAATCCAGAGGCCGATGTTTGAGTAGCTCAGTTCGTTGTTCAGAGAATTGGATTTGTACTTGAAAAACTAGTCAGCAGCAGCGTGGACAGTTACCCTTACCGAGTTTACCTGGAGAATCTCTTGACGTACAGAAAGAAATCAAGAACACACATCTGGATGCCTCAGTGGTGTGGGAACCTGTCACTTTGGATGCCTATAACGGACAAGGTTTGACTGCGGATGGCAATTCTCACAATGTTGGATTTAACTATTGCCAAAAGAAAATCCAACAAGGATGAAGTTTATGGATCGTTTACATTTGCACATGTGGTTGGAAGACAAGTATTTGTTGAATGATGTGGATGTACGTCTGAGACAAAATCGAAGTAGTTGTCCATTTGATAGCTAATGCTAAAGAGTACAAAACGAACATCGAAGAAGCCAGACTTTACGTGCGATGTGTGGAAGTCTTACCTAAAGTGAGAAACGACATCAGTCAAACTCTGACCAGAACGACAGCCAAGTATCCTCTACGACGAGTGGAAGTCAAAACCGTCACCATTGCCTCTAAACTCCGATCCAAAAATCGACGATAATGTTTTCCAAGGTCATCTGCCAAAACATTTACTCACTGGCATTGTCAGCAGTCTATCAAAATCCTTTCGAGTTCCAACATTTGAAGGTATCCATGATAGAAGTCACCCGAGATGGTCAGACGTTGTGTACCAGACCCTTTGAATCTAACTTTGCCCAGAAAAATTACTTGAGATCTTACCTGATTCTGTGTTAAGCCACAGGACAATTAGGAACCAACAATAGCCACTGCATTTAGTACGACGATTATTCAGGAAACGCTTTGTAAGGATTTAATTTGACCACAGACCAAGGCAGCTATGAAGGACATATCCACCCTATAAAATCAGGCCCACTCCGCGTGGAACGTCAGTATTTAAACTATTAAACAAATGTAACACGAGACCATGCAAATAAGCAAAGAGGATGTTTTCTGTCCTGAACAGCAGTCACAGACACTAAGTGGAGAAGAAGAAGAAAAGAAAAAAAAAGATATGCAACAAGAAGTCATAAACGTAGGCAAAGAGGATGGTGTTTTGCATCCAGAACAGCAGTCACAGACACTAAGTGGAGAAGAAGAAAAGAAAGATGTGGAACACAAAGTCATGGAAATAGACAAAGAGGATGATGCTTTTCATCCTGAACAGCAGTCACAGACAACAAGTGAACAAGACAAGGATACAGTCATGATGTCAAGATTCCCAGAACAAGAACAACACTTAGTCTCCTGTTTTGCTTGCCACTTGGCTGAAAGAATCACACGCCTGACCAAAGAGCATTGTTATGGTTATCAAATCGATCATTCGATTTAAGTGCAACACAACAAATGTTTAATGATGAATCAAAAAAGGAAAATATCAGGAGTATCTGGAAGACACATGGCCCCTCATCTCAGAGGAGAAAAACCTTGAAAGAGTGGTATAAAGACTTGAGTAACCATTCCCTACTTTCATTGACTTCTTTGGAGACGAAACTCCAAACATATAATATAAAAAGGATAAATATCTAGAATCTACTTTAATGACATATTTATAATTTATAGAATGTTTTCAATGTGGTTTTGTATCCTTTTATTGTAGCTGTAGGTATCGTGCCTGGTGTATACAGAATAGATGTATTGACGTTTTAGTTTTCTGTTTTGTATTTTATTTAACCTGCGGGAGCATGCGCGTCACAACCCTACAGATGATCATATTTATTAGGCTGCTCCGTCTACTAAAAATGGCATGGTTTTAACATTGCACTCGCCGTTGACGATTTTCTGTTTCCAAATTACAAAAGTTTGCATGGACGGAACATGGTATGGTTTCAAATTTGAAAAGCATGAAGCGATTAAATAATTATCAGCCACATTGAAATAATGTCAGGTAAATACTTTCGAGAGATAATAGGTGGGGTACGATTCATAATGGATTTGAAGCTGGCTATAGTTTGTTTTACAGCTAGCGTTTGAACCTTCACTATACGATTACCGCTCGGTCTATCAACGTGATACAAAGGTTTTTTTTCTTTTTTTTTCTTCTAAGTTTAAATACACATCGACTTTAGTAAAGTATTATGTAATAAGTGTCATAAAAGTTAATTAAAGAAGTACACCGTTAATCTTTAGAACTTTAAAAAATTTAATGAAATATATGCTTTTTATAATATACTATAACGAAATTTGGTCAACGTAACATCCCTTTTACACGGTTAATAAATGAACCTAAAAGAACCTCTTAACATTATTATATGTGATATTACAAATTGTGGAAGGACAAAGTTTGCATTAGAGTTAATTGAAATAGAATATAAAATCTTTTGTTTTATTTTATTGTCATTATTTTTCCAACACTTATGCACAATAAGACAATGTAATTCTGCTAGATAAATGGCTAGAATTATATACCACGAAATTGATACTTTGCTTCCTATAGACGATTGTGAGAATCTAAATGATCTATATAAACAAAGCTAGTAGTCAGTGGTAGGCATTATGGAATATCTATATGGGCGAAAGTGCAAAAACACAATGCAATTCTTCGTGACATTGGTGAGAACAGTTGGTTTATTGTTGTGTTTTACAGTCAAGACAAAAAAGGCTGTAGAATCTATTTTATACAAAGATCATATAATACAAAATGAAATAAATGGAGAAATCCTAGAATAATTAAAACAGAGTAAGCATATAAAGTTATTATTACGTCTCGATTAATCCTTTTGATTACAGGTTGTTTACGCCATCACTCTTCAAATCTATCAGTTAAAATGTTAGGTATCGCAATATCTCATACCATTCTATAATATTTCAATCGGTTTTCTTTTCCATCAATAAGACATACATTTTTCCATTTAAAGACCTACAGTTTCATTACTGATCAGGATCTGACAGATCAAAAGAGGCGTATGGTATAGGATGATCGATGTGGTTTCCTTTTTTTTTATTTATTTATTTATTTTTTTTTGTATGCCTGTAACTTTATAGAAGGTGCACCCTAGTAACTCAAATCCACTACCAGATTTCCAAATGTTACCAAGTTCTTTATGAATTATATTATTATATAATCATTTTTTTTCTCTATTATCTTTGCATTGTCAGAATCGTGCAGTATTTCTCCATACTGCACGGCTTCATACTGCACAACATGTGTGTCTAAAATAGTATCGCGGTTTCGGAACTACTTTTTATTGTATACAAACAATGTACGCTCATTAGCAGACACCGGAGCATTTGCTTTATTAGATTTGTCTGTGGATGAACCAAGCAAGTTGTTTGAGTCATTTTAAAGTTGAGATGATAAAGCTGACGATGTGGATGAGTTCGTTGAGTCGCAAAAGAAACTTTCAACCAAGCAAGCGACTGAACGTGATATTCACAATGTCCAGCGGTGGCTTTATGACAACAAACGTAAGACATGCATTACTGAAAATATCATTCTGATCATTTAAAAACTTATTTAGCTTATGGTTCAGGCTATGAACCGTGCTCTCTAGCATGTATGCAAAATAGCATAGAAGGTATCTTAAGTCCAAAGGATATTCCGTCTCTCTCAGAGACCGCCCATTCTACAAGTCAATCCAAGCACTAAATTCGAAAAAAATACAACTAAAGAAGGCGGGTTTTTATATCAAGCAAATGCCTCGAGCCAATAAACCACGATAACGAAGAAGCCTTATTTTCTGCTGGCAAAATGGGCTCTCACACCCTAGCCGCTTTGCAACTTTCCCTGTTTTAATTTTTGGAGAAAATTTCTGGATTTATAAGTCATATAGGTCATGTAGCTGAGGTCCCTCCGACAAAGATCATGCAAGTGACAGTACATAAAAATATGTCATCTAAAGCTGGTAATAAGAATGGCAATATATGTACTTACATTTCTGCATCTTAAATTTCTTTCTTTCTGATACCTGGCGCGAAATTGCACTGCAATGTAGACTACATTTCCAAGAGAAATCACATTCAAAAGGAGAATTTCCTGCACTCCAAAAACGAAATAAATTTGATATTCCCTAACAAAAAATTGTTTAATCCTGCATCTTCTTGAGAATTTGAATTAAAATAATTTCATATTTTGTCCACCTTATGATTCCAAACTATCAATGGCAGAACAGAAACACATGTGTAGCTTGCTGTCGAGGCCAGTCCCTCCAGCTACATGTACATCGTACGTAATTGAACCAGCTAATAACTCCAGTCCACCACAACTAAAACAGCAGAATTTAGTTGGATCGACAGAAAAACAAAATCCCTCCATTCGAGACCAACTGGGAAAGTTGTTTCCAGGCGCAGTCATTCACAATATGACTCTAAATTTCAATTTTAAGTAGACCAAAATGAGATTTCTTTTTTAAACGAATGACTGAGCGCGCGGTACATTACCAAGTTCAAAGGTCGCTGGGCGGTGCCATGTGCCTATGAATACTGTTACTGTGTATTTGCTTAACTACGGTAGTATATTTACGGTTGTATATTTACTTTGTAATCTAACAGAAATTCAATTACTTTGTTTCTTGTAGTGTGTTCTTTTTATTATTCAGCCTTAGGTAGAAAAGCAAAATGAGTATATAATAAAAAGGTTACTACATTTGTATAGGAAAATGGGAACTCATTTTTTTCTGAGCTGTACTTGTTACGACTAGGGGTAATGTAACAAAAGAAAAGACTCAAACAAGCTTTCAAGATTTAAAATACAAATATTTAATTTCCTAAAATATTAAAATATTTCAACAATCAAAGTGAAAGAATTAAAAATAACTTACAGTATAGAATATCCTTAAAAGTCCTAAATTGTTCTAAAGTTCACTGATCCGGAAGTTAATCCAAATATTCAGAATGGAGATATTCCGAATGAAACCACTAAAGTGTTGATGTGTCTACAAGAATCAGTTATATCCAAATATTATTAATTCAAAATAATCCCTGTGAATATGGAATATCACACAAGTTCTAGAAATGTTTCCGATAATTCCAACGGAGCTGAATAATACTTAAATTTGAAGTATCAATACTAAATCCAGAACGTATTGTATAATAATCTCTGAAGCAGAATAATCACACAAAATGAACCAATCTCGTTTATGACCTCTCAGGCTGACGAACTATGACAGAATGACGAACACTGCGATTACATCTTATTTATAGTCTTTGACTGCGCAAATCAAATAAAAACCCAATTATTCTACGTCTGAAACAAACACATCAGAATTGTGATCTTAAACTCTAATTTCTGGTCAACAAAATGAATCATTCTCTGTAATTGCGACTTAAAAACAATTTAATCCTTCTAGAAAACAACCTTCTCCGAACCAATCAGAAACTAGGTTATACGTGACACCGCTAAAGTACCTATGCACTGACGTTATTACTAGTCAACAAAGTATTGACTTCTTATTGAACATAGAATCCAGGTCAAAACGACAAATTTCATGCGCTGAATCACGTGATATGACTCGTACATAAACCGACAATATTTTCCCAAGACCAATGTACTGAGTCACATTGAAATACCGTATATGTACTTTCTGCAAGACGACAGCTGTTAGACTATTATGCAGAGATCATAAAACTATATCATTATTTAAAACAAAATGATACATAATTCCGTAATAGTACTGCACTCCTAAAGTCGTGCAGTATAGCTCAGAAAAACTCGTTCATATTTTCCCATACAAATGCAGTAACCTATAATTACTTTTTCATCCTTCTCATACCAACCTTTCTTATACTTTCTCATGTACTCTTTTCCATTCTTTTATTTTTTCTGTTATTTTCATAGTGTCTGTTTATATTGTTTTATCCAGCTTTTGTTGTTTTCATAGTATTTGTATTGTCGCTTTTTTGTTGTTGACGATATTCTTTATTGTACAAGTTCTTCCGATCTTTAGATTGCTTTTTATTTTGTTCAGTAAATTTGTGTACATATTGTAACATACCTACTGATCTCACTTTAAAATAAAATAGTGACCACAAGGATGTGTATTCATGTCATCAGCTAAATAACATTTATCATCATATAGTGAAAGAGCAACCTTATTTATCGTAATATTGTATATCTCATGATAATAGGATCTAATTAAATGTATGAATTGGCGATTTATAGTTATATAATGATACTATTGTTGTGGGATAGGGCTGGCCGATAACTTGGTGACCATTCAATGACTCACTGTGCTCTTTGTGGTCAATAATCTTTCCATAGAATAAAGGCCCAGTTAAACTTAGACCTAAACTCCAAGAGGTCTCTGTGATTCCCTGATGAAGTGGGCGATCCTAGCTATAAGAATGGGACTACAGTAGGATGAAACGCAGACTCCAATTTAAGTTTGATCTGGTTTATTAATAGTCATAAAGTCATATAGCAGTACAAATTCAAAACTCAAATAACAGGTGCATTACTTCTATATAATGACTCATATCACAGTGGTAGTGTGCATTTGGACAACATACTTAATTTAAATAACAGTTTATAATAATAGAATTTGATACTGTATACACATTTACAAATATTTAAAGTTTTAATGTTCAGATTTTATATTAATTTATTATTTAGGGATAGACTTAGAAACATGGGCTAACATTTAATTATATTCTTATGGGTTAACTTCAAACAGAGCCTTGAGAAACACTCAATAGCTATAACAATAATGACTGTCAACTTATGTACAAAGCCTTGAGAAACACTCAATAGCTTTACAATATAACATATGACTTATGAAAAGAGCCTTGAGAAACACTCGGTGGCTTCATAATCAAACTTGTACATTATTATTATTTTTGTTGTTGTTATTATTATTATTCCATAATTTCCTATTCCTACTGAACTGTAATAAGTATTATTATTTTAATAAGGTCTGCAAGAAACACTTGACTTGACCTCACAAGATCATGAAAAACACTGTCTGCATATAATTTATTGATTGGATAACTATTTAAACTAAGGTTGCTGATTTTGAAAAAAATAAAATTGAAAGAATAAATATCCTGAAAGCTTTAGATTATACAGATGCAGATTTCAGAAACTCACTTTTAGACCGGTCCAAAATTAACTATAAGAAACGTTATTTTTCCTGGCAATTACTTATAAAGACATAGTGAAAAAACTGTAAATTTCTGATTCGCGGAAAATAATAAACAAAAGAGTTACCTTTTCTTCGCACACTGTCTTATATGGACTTCGTAGTAAATTTGTGAAACGACTTTCTCACGCACACACAGAACTCTTAACACGACCCTCGGAAACCCGATCAGGTCCCGGCACAGACGCTGACTAGCCCTTTTATACTTCCCGCGGAATTCTGCGCCTGGCAGGGAAAATTCTGCCGTTCGCTGGGTAGCAACCGCAGGAAAATTTCTGCAAGCGCGCGCTCGCAGGGGCAACCGTACATTGCTACTAATAACAACAAAACCACACATTAATTAATAATTTTGATTACAATTATATATTATTAAGTGTTTTAAGTTCGAATACAGCAAATATATGTCCATATGGTCACAATTTGCAATATAAAGAAAACATGTTAAGCTTTAAAATGGATAATACCGTAAGCGACCACATTTTTATGAAGCGAGATAACTATGGAAGTGTTCCAAATGTGACAAACCTGGAAACGAGGGTGATACCGAGGATGGATTTACACATCGATCCATGGTGTAACATCATGAGTTTAAACAGTACAAAGGATGATTTAGAATCAGTTTATATGCGAACATGAAATATAAATGGGAATCATACCAACTATCGTTTGGCATTGGATAAATCTTTGTATTAATGAAGAAAATTAATGTTAACCGTAATGTTGGCAACACCCACCAACCATGCTTTACTATCGAGAGCTTTACGATTAAAAAAAACTTAATTTAAAAAAAAATATTTCAAGGCTAGATTTCATGCCCATTACAGTATTGTTAACAACATATTTCTGGATACCCTTTAATACGTTTTTTTCTCCAATGTCAGTTCTAAAAGCATACTGGCGTCGGACCAGTGACTGCCAAGGACCAGTGACGGCCAATGTAATTTTTCACGTGAACGCGTGCGTTACGTCACTTCCGAGCGGTAATTTTTAGCAGAAGACAAGAAACAGACGCTGAGAGAAAAAATAAACAGCTCAAAATTCAATAGATAAGGTGAAAAAGAAAAAATGAACCCTATTGCCTGTGTATATTGGTTGTCATCAAGGGGGGTCATGACCTTTGACACACTTGGTCTATCTATGATGTTTTGTAGTTGTCACGTCAAATATATATCATTTGTCCACCCACCCAGAGAAGAAAAAATTATCTCTCTTACCTTTAATCATGCCATATCCTAAAATAAATAATGACACTTGTTTTGTTCCTTTTTTAAGTTCCAAATTCCAATATCACGTCTCGTCATGTTGTCTGCTGCTGTAACAGTATCCACATGTACTAATTACATAATTTCCTGTACTATAGTCTTTTTCAGTATTGATATAGAGTATTTCCCCTTGTCTAAAACTAATTTACACCTGTTTGAGTTTTGTCCCTTGTATTTGCAATACCCTAATTACAATGGTAATCAGTTCATTTATCAGATTTTACTTATTGAGAACGTAGAAAAAATTGTATTTACTTTCTAATGATTTATATAACATTAACCATGTGGATATACTAAAACAGAAGACAGTTATTTTCGTTTATTTATGCAACTTAAAATGTAGCAGTTTAGACACAAATATGCAATAGCAATGTGTGGTTAAAAAAAAAATATTCTATCAATTAATGCCAATGAGTCACTTGGGTTCAGAAGTGATTTATTATTATTCCATATCATACATTATAAAATAAAATTATACACACCTATATTTAATAACAATTGAAATTAAGTGAAATCTCACACACACATTCATTTTTTCTCATTCCATCCCAAAACAGAATGCCAAAAAGGCAGAGCTATGACTTGGATGAGCTTGAGGCTGCTATTTCCATGGTCAAGAGAGGCAGATTGACAGTCACTCAAGCATCCAGAGATTTTGGGATCCCCTGGAAGACTATTGATAATCATGTCCGGGGAGTTTATAGTAACCACCAATTTGGACCACAGAGGACGGTAACTGAGGAAGAGGAGGCTGCACTGGTCAACTACATGAAATACATGACTCAGCAAGGCTTCCCAATGTCTCGGATGATAGTCAGGCAGTATGTAACAACATTGGGTAGGAAAAGTGGACGCGAAACCCTGTTCAATCTCAATACAGGTCCATCTGATCGGTGGTTCCGACATTTTTTTGAACAACACACAGAACTCACTGAAAAAGAGCCAGAAAGACAAGATCGTTCCAGATCAAGAATGGCAAATCAGAATGTGATGGATCAGTATTTTAAACTTCTACAGAATATCATGGACAGGCTGGGACTCAAAGATAAACCACAGTGCATATTCAATGCAGATGAGACAGGGTGGAGTGGTAAGGAAAAGGCACATCAGAGGGTTATAGGCATAAGAGGCCAACATGCATACCAACAAGTTGTTTCATCAACAGGTCATATAACTGCTCATTTATGTATTTGTGCTGATGGTAGGGTTATGCCAACCTTTCTGATTTTTGAAAAATCATTTCCACACACCACCTACAGAGATGTTGTACCCAACAATTGGCACTTTGCCTATAGTGAATCTGGCTACATGGATTCAGAACTCTTTCTGGCCTGGTTCAAAGATCTCTTTATTCTAAACTGTAGTAAAGAAAGGCCAGTACTACTTGTCTATGACAATCATGACAGTCACATCAACTTGCAATTGGTGAAACTTGCACGTGAAAATAACATTGAACTGCTTGGCCTACCACTACATACAACACACATTCTACAACCCCTTGATGTTGGCATTAACGGTCCCCTGAAACATAAATTTAGTACATTAGCAACTAACCTTGGCTTTATTTACAAAAATCAAGTCATGAATAAGGCCAAATTTCCAGCGGTTTTAACTCGTGCAATTGATCAATTCTGTTCACCAGCGAGAATTAAAGAAGCATTCAGAAAAACAGGAATGTACCCATTCAATCCAGATGCTATTGACAAAACACAACTTATACATTCACACTTTACCAAATCTACAGTTGAAAATGTACCTGGCACTTCAGCCACACAGGAAACTCAGCCCAAAGTTGTTGATACGTTAACAACATGTGCTACATGTGGTTCTTTTATTGGTGGTAACCCTCATGTGAAAGAAGGCCTGATTCCACCATCACTCTCTGACATATTTCCTCCAGTACCAGCCAAACCCCAGGCTGCCAAAAGAAAGCTTGTTACAGAAGCCAGGGTAATAACTACAGATGAGTTTTGTAAGAAGTTAGAGGAGAAGGATGAAGAGGACAAAAGAAGAAAACAGGAAGTTTTGAGAAGAAAAAATGAAAGAGAAAAAAGAAAGAAGGAAAGAGAAACAGAGAAGGAAAAAAAAATCAAAATTGAAAGAAACGAAGAGAAAGGCTCAGGAGTTAAGAAAAAGCATGAAACAAAATGTATGCAGAAGCTGTAATTAAGAGGAGCCACTAGTAAACATGAAAGATGAAGGCATTTGCTGGATACAATGTGACAATTGTAGTATGTGGTATCATCAGGTCTGTGTGGGCATTAATGATGCAGATGATGCTGCGGAATCATACTTCATCTGTGAATACTGTGCTGTGTAAAAATGTGTAGTGTATTTATTCAGAAAAGATTTGAAATTTAATATAGTTTAATTTAAATATGGATGGGTTCATGTATTTGCATTTTATAAGCATTTTAAAAGCAGTTAAAGTTTCATCCTGAAGAAATGTATTACTTTTTCATCATATAACAGAATAGTATTGTAACCAGCTATTATAAAAATGCAAAGATTGTTTCATGTTTCGAAAACAAATGTTACCAATTGAATAATGTTTGCAATGCCAAGTTTTAATCTGACTTGTTGTTTTTATTACTAATTTTCAACTGTCTATTTCTTTCAATATAGTGCTTACCCAAGTTTTATTATGACTTGTAGTTTTTCTTACTAATTTTCAAAAGTCTATTTTTTTCAATATAGTGCTTACCCAAGTTTTATTATGACTTGTCTGTTTTGGCACAACTTGTTTGCAATTGGGGAAATGATGGAAATATTTTAAAAAATTTATTCTTTAACATGAAATATTTAGTATTCTCCTATCTAAATACAAATTGAAAACCATCTACCAAATGATTGATTCATGAAATGTCATATTAGAGATTATATTACTTAAGTTTGAAATAATAATAATAATAATAAATTCAATAAAGTGTTAATTGAAGGATGGTATGATCACTTATGGGATTTTGTATCATTGCTTTAATACAAAATGGTGATCTAAAATATAGATAAAATTTTTAATAAAAACTTTAATTTCGTGTACAAAAATGTATTTATCCCCTATTGACCCTCTTGTACAAAATGTGTCATGGTCCTAAGCGCATGCGCAATGACCGTATAGCGCTATTTTAAGATAGTTGTATAAGCTGCATAGATAACACATTTAAGTGCACTTTTACAATATATTTGTTATCAAATATCAAGTGAGAAGGTCTGTAACACTTTTATTTAACAACATTTGCTGCAAGTCCGTGAAATGTATAGATAAATTCAACAGATATTGTGTTGGCCGTTACTGGTCCTGAGTCCGACGATGAAAGCCGATTTTGATAGTGACATTTAATGCCTGTTACCAAGTTAATGTTATAGTGTGTTTCAAATTTTTTGTACGTATTAGGTTCGTAACATGGCCAGGTTTGTTGGTCGTAAGAAATGGATTTCATATCGGTCTTTTAAAGAATGAAAGGATCAAAAACATAACAAAAAGTGGCCGTCACTGGTCCGATGCCAGTATAGCTTCTAAGTCTATGTACATTGCGGTACGTGTTTTCATATGGCATAGCACACAATATGGAGGCATGATGATAAGTAAATAACAATTGACATTCAACATGATTTTGCGGTAATTGACTTCTCTACGTTGACGAAGCCTCGACCGCCCAAGCATAGTTCTGATGGAACCAGTTCCATGTTTCCGAACTCGGTTCGCGGGCAGATCATTAGCCCTACCGGATTGGGGGAAACCCAGTTGCTGCTGAATTTAATCATGCGATGGTTGGAGTCGAACCGGCTGTATGTGATTGCGCCATCCACGGACGATCAACCGTGTTATGACGTACTCGGGGATTTCACGGAAGCGCTCGCGTCGTTAAAGACGTCTTCGTCTTCCACCACCATCCAGTTCTTTTCCATGATCAATGAAGTCCCTGCTATTTACTGCCTCGACCCAGAAAACAATGATCTTGTCGTGTACGATGATATGATGCTTGACCGGCAAGACAACCCGCGAGAATATTTTCCAGGGGCCTGCACAAAAACACAGATGTGATCTATGTCACCCAATGACACGCACATTTTCCTTAAGTGATCAGGGACAGCTGCAAGATGTTGATGATATTTCGTGGGGTTGACGCACACGACCTCGCAAACATTCATTAAACATGGTGTTCCGTCGATTACTCATAGGGTGAGTTTCGAAATATGTTTGCGGAGGTCACCAAGGGCCCCGTATAGTTTCCTCAAGATTGACTTCACTGGCTGACCGCACAAGTATACCACGGGTTTGGACGCGAAGGCTTAAAGCAATTTAACGGCCACGATAAACATATATGATGGTGAAAACAGGGAAACCTGCGGTTGAAAAAGCCGCGAGTAGCTGAGCTGAGAAAGTTCCGCTTTCCGACAACGATGTGATAGCAGAGGGTGTTGACCTACGCCGCAAAGTTGCCCGGAATCAGCTGGAACTTCTCCGCTATTACATAAGTGCCCACTAACGTGCCAAATAAATCTTTCTGTCGCAACAGACTGAATGCGAAGACCTCACAGCGAGTTCAAAGAAACGTTTGCGCCGCGGATCAAGCCCTTGCGCGAAACCGCGGAACAAGTGTCAAAGATGAATCCACGGGAATTCATCACAGATGTGCGGATGTTAGCAAAAGGGAAAAAGTAATGGGGCTTTGGAGGGGTCAACCCTAATCAGTAACAAAACTCTGAAATTCCCATAATCACACTACAGATAGTAATAGTGTGTGTCTTTCTTACTACGTGATATATGTGTACATTTATTCTTCCAAAATACGTAGTTAGAAACATGTATATAACTCTTCAAACATATATTCAGTAATATTTGAGGGAGACTCAGAAAAACGTAAACTTTCGTTGTATCTCATAATGTATGTATGTATGTATATATGTATCAAGAGCAACAGTACACAGTACAGATTACTTAGTCGTCATAGTTCCCACCTTGTATTGATGTACGGCATATTATACACCTTTTAATCCCGTCCTAGAGTAAAATCCATCCTATGGCAAGTCGTTGTAGACCTAAACTGTGTATTTTCTAATACCATTAAAATTATATTTTATGATGATTATTTTTAGAATACATTGCTTTTGAATTGTCATTGCTTGAAGATGTCTGTTTTAATAAGTTGTCAGTGACTTATTAGGGAATTAAATATGGACATCATGGACGCAGTACGCCAAGGTCTAATGTGCTCACCACGTTACCTGCCAGTCTGGTTTCGATACGACAAAATTGGATCCATCCTGAACGATAAGTGCCTTACCGACAACAAGTACTACTACTTCCACAATTCCGAGCTGGATATTATAGAAAGATATATCGATGTAAGTGTTTGATAATGTAGAACTACATTTCTTTTATTTCTTTTATTTGTGATGGTTTCAAATTATTATTATTATTATTATTATTATTATTATTATTATTATTGCTGTTGTTTTTGTTGATGTTGTTGTTAAATTCAATTTCTTTTTTTTATGTTGTGTCAGGGCTAATCGTCTCTAGTCCAATGTCAATATGTCCCTTTGCAGACGGTTACTTTTCAAATTGGAAAACAGTTTTAGACTACTCGGGGACCGGAAAGTAGGGCAGAAGTTGGTATTATCGTATGGCACTTAAGTCGAATGTACAACTAGTATTAAAACGATAATGAGGAAGAGTAACGTTTTTTTTTCGTTGAAGAATAAACGCGGGAACCAGCGTTCAAATACCTACATGTAAATGATGCTCAGTCTCTCACTTTTTTAAAAGCCTGACTACATCGGGAATGTTGCTAACTATGGCAATGGTTTAAAGTCACTCACTTCTTCAAAGAATTTATCTTAGAATTATAAATATTTTCCTAAAATACACTCGAGAGAAAAACGCACGCGTTACCTAGCGATCGATTTAAGGGAGAGAATTTACTACAAATGATCTGCAAAGCGGGGTGTTTCTTCTTGCACCTGTGTCCTTAACAACCAATACTGTTTCATATTCAAGCCTGAACGTTCAGAGTAAATAGTGCCTCTCAGAAACAGACGAATAGTAAATGATCAGAAGATATAAGAAATAACAGAATGGTATACATTTTGTTATCTTGAAAATGAAAGACTACTATTTTGTTGAACTAGGCGGTATCTTAAAACTTGTAGAAGTTATGTTCTAAAGTAATATTACATTGTTGATTTGATACTACTTAATAGCTTTAAAACATGCTTTTAAAGAAAATTACGTGCGTTTTTCACATTTGACGTTTTCTTTTCAAGAGAAAAATGGTAGTTAAGACCACGGGTTTGATAAAGCGTATTAATGGCAAGAAAATGTGATTTGGGTAACTTGTAAATTCCTTATTACCTATGCACGGACAAATGCCCGTTTGGATTTTTTTTTATTTAAGCCGCTGGGTTTGGGTGTTCTTCCAAAATTTGTAGTTAGAATCATGCATATAACTCTTGAAACATATATTCAGTAATATTAGAGGGAGACTTAGAAAAACGTAAACTTTCGTTGTATCTCATAATGCGAATCCAATAGGTTTCTTTGGATTTCCTATTTTCTGTCCTCCATTTTGAGTTATGGGCGATTTCAGTCAGGATTACATCATTGAAAGTAAGGCCGGGAGAAGAAAAATGTTCCGCCACTGGGCTCCTTTATCCTTTACTGGTTTGCCAGTCTGTTATGTGAAGATTCATTCTAATATCTAATTTCGGCGTTTCTCCAACATATTGGATGCTGCTTATCTTGCATGTGATGAGGTAGATCACATTTTCTGTGTTGCAAATATTAAATTTTTCACACGTGACTGTTCTGGAAAATGTGTTTGTTTCTTTCATGTGTTGGCATGTCTTGCATCATTTTTTCCACAAGGCTATGGTTTCCCATCTATTTTTTTATTATTTGAGAGTGGCTTTAAATTTGCCCTGACTAGCATGTCAAATATTTAGGTCTACGGAATGGTGAGAAATTGGAATTTATAGATTAAGTATGTTCTCACAGTGCAATGAAACCACATTTATTCGCATCAAATCTTCGTCTAAGATTTCTATTTTCCTGAAAGTCGAACAAGTGATATTTGCTACTTAGGTTCTAGTGTATAAATCCTTTAAATGTATCATCAGTACATAGCGATCGATAAAATGAGTGTTTTGTGTCACATTTAGCGGCCGATAGACGGTACACTTCGCTAGCTCATAGATGGGGAATATCGCTTGGGACAATAGATTCTCTAATAGGGATTTGATCTAATATAAATATATATTTACGCGCATGCATTTTCTGTCACAAACATAATTAACGATGGTATCGCCAATAGTAGATAGACTTAACCCCCACTGTAAACAATGTCCACCATCTGTAAGTGCAGTGTAATCTCTTTTTTGATTGGTCAATAATATGTGATGTAAGTCATGTGAAAAGTTTGAGCCCATGAACTTTGATTGTAGACAAAATAATCTCGTAGATGAAGTTTCCTCTCTCATTTGATTATGAAAATGATGTATTTTACGATGTGACAGATTGTATTATGTGAAATACAGATATTTGTGTCTTTCTTTTGTGAATATGACATGTGTTTCTCATACATCGGAAAACTGAATTTTTATCAGCATAGAGACAGCAGCTATTTTGTTTACAAACGTTACTATTAAAGCTGCTGGATGCCACCCTGTAGACATCTGCGCTCTGTAAAGGTAAGATGTCAATAGGGGTCTCGAATTAAGATTTCCCTTTTTGGTGTTCTAAAATGGCTGCCTGTAGCTATATCAAATGGCAGAGGTAGTTGAGGAACGAATTGTTCTTCATTATTAGATGGACATTTTTTTTATAAAATAATGTAGGAATTTTTCAGTAAGGAATTTTTATGTAAAAACTCTGTGGAGTCTTTGGGTGTGAAAATTGTGCAGTTTTAGGCAAAATGGCAACCTCCAGAATGAATTTTGGCCCAATTTATTTATTAACAATTTTGGAATTTAAGCTACTCATTCTCACTTGTGATTTATTCTGTATAGTATTGTTCTTACCTTCATGCTTGATTTTAATAAGAAATTAGCAGATTTTTTAATTTACTGAATCGAATGAAATTAATAATTGATCTCGGAATAGAGTATCCTCGTTGTGGTAAAAACTGTTCAGAATTCTAAATAGCTCACTAAGCTGCTGAATAGCAGCCTATTATATATTTCCACTGTTGAATAGCAGTTTCTACTGTCTGTACTGTTGAATAGCAGTTTCTACTGTCTGTACTGCTGAATAGCAGTTTCTACTGTCTACTGTTGAATAGCAGTTTCTACTGTCTGCAGTGCTAAATAGCGGTTTCTACTGCCTGTACTATTATATATTTCCACTGTTGAATAGCAGTTTCTACTCTCTGTACTGCTGAATGTTGAATAGCAGTTTCTACTGTCTGCACTGCAGAATAGCGGTTTCTACTGTCTGTACTGTTGAATAGCAGTTCTACTGTGTACTGTTGAATAGCAGTTTCTACTGTCTGCACTGCTGAATAGCGGTTTCTACTGTCTGCACTGTTGAATAGCAGTTTCTACTGTCTGCACTGCTGTATAGCGGTTCCTACTGTATTGCTGAATAGCAGTTTTAATTTCATTTTACTCCGGCAAGCAGATAATTTCATATTATCGTATATTCAATGAATATATTTATTGACACTAACTGTAAGAAATAACGAAAGTAACGTTCGAATTTTTTTTTTGGTAACTTTGATTGCTGTGAATAAACTATACTCTTGAACTTTTAAGAGTCATACTTTGACTTTCATGCAGCATTTGATTTTTCAAATTGTTTCCAACACCATCATTTGAATAGTTCGAGACTAATTAAAATTTTCCAGACTGCATTGCAAATATTTAATTATATTTCTGAGATTCACTGCATAGTGAACACATAGTTCTTAGATAATGGTACGTTAGGCAAAAATGCTGCATAGCATTTACTGCGTGTGTGATAGGCGACGTGCTGAATAACATATATCATGTTAGCATAGTTTACGTTGCTACATAGTATCCATTATTTTCCGATAGGCGAAATACTAAATAGCATATCTCGCGTTAGTATAGGCTATGTTGCTACATAACATCCGTTATTTTATGTTAGACGCAATGCTGAACAGCATATGTCCCGTTAGCATAGGTTACGTTGCTGCATAGCATCAGTTATTCTATGATAGACAAAATGCTGAATAGCATATGTCGCGTTAGCATAGGTTACGTTGCTGCATAGCATCCGTTATTTTATGATAAGCGAAGTGCTGAATAGAATATATATCATTTAAGGTTAGGCTAAGTCGCTGGATAGTGAAACTGTTTGAATCGCCCGCAATGTCAACTTTTCCGTACATATTTCACGTCGGTGACTTTAGGTCATTTATAGTAACAAGTCGCTGCCAAGCGAATTCTTTCCATTTTATATAATAGAGAACTTTTTAAGCCTGTTATCTGTGAAATTTGGAGCTCCATGTATATCCAAAACTTCCGTAACGAGAAAGAGCTGCAAGAATGTCCAGGTTCATGACCTACGACAATTGTGTAAATAGTTTTCTTACCATTTAATGAAGTGTAATGATAAAATGGTTTTTACTGTTTTTGTGGTTAGAAGCTAGAATGACATTTTTCTTATTTGTAACAAACTTTTACTTGAACAACTCAAAAACTAAAGTCTTGGTGTCCGACAAAAGTTTGAGTAAGCAAATTTTGTAATTGATCTAGTCAAATAAAAGTGGAATACCCTGTTGTTCAGTGCATAGTTATATGTAGGTTGAAATTGTGAATTCACTGCAGAATGAACCAATTTCATGAATAAATACCGTCTTTTCTAAATTACTCAGGGAAGTTAGATGTAAGATATTAAATGGAAATTATGAGCTTATGATCCGTACTTTCGAGTAACGACTGTACATTATAAACAAAGCATTAACTTGAATGAGTTTTATTTTGTACTAACGCTACTGTGCGTAATGGAGTTCAGAGATAATAGATACAAACCTTATATCAAATTCATTTTTTGCCATGATGATTTCCTAGAATCAGATATTGTATTTTTCTTTGGCAAAGCATTTCTATGATTTAGCTTAATTATAAATTATAGATATATTGACTCAAACCAGTGATAAACGATAAATTATATTTCTTTTGGAGAATCTAAATTGCTATATATAGATATTGTAAAACTATACAATAATTAGCAGCATTTTGATTGATTCTTGACAGGCTATTTGAATCATGCTTCAATCATTTCAACTAACCTGGTTGTATAAACTGAATTTTTTTTATAGAATTTACGTGTACTGCCGTTTAAGATTTTTGAAATAACGCTGACAGTTTCTAAATATTAGCATTACATTTTCGTTGTTCTCTCTAACTGAATATAAAATGTCAAAAGTTTTTCCCAATGGTTATCATTTTCTGATAATGACCGATATCAGTCCCGAATATTGAATTGATGGTAATTCAGTGTTAAGACTCTGCATAGAAGTGTTGTATTGATAATTGTTAGGTTTAACGTTCAAAATTATTTATGGATGTGAATTTAATTTTTGTGCTTGTAATTTAGCTACGCAAAGATATACACTGTGACGTGATAATGTCTGTCATGTGTAAATATTATGTTAATTTACTCAAATAACTGTTTTTGGTACTGTTTTGTGAAAGTTTTGAATTATTTTTAACATTTAATAAAATTTGGTGTTGAGTAACAATTTTTCACTTCTTAATTGAACCCTGATTATAACAAGCTTCCAATCAAACAGTGTAGGGTTTTGGTGACGAGGAAACTAGCCTTTTGTTACGTTACTCTGTGAAGATGTGATGATTCTACATACATTACGGTATATGGAGATGTAATGAAAGTAGTATATGACCTTGTGTACTTTGGTCAGCTTGTGAATTATACGAGAATGCTTTAACTTGGTTTTTAAAGATATTTCATAATTCTGGTCGGCAAGAGTTTCCTCAGTGCTGAAAACCTGAATATTTGCGATTTACTCCTTTATAAAGGAAAGGGAGTTATCCGTGTCCCAACATATATCGAATGAATAAGAACCACTCGCCTTCTGATAGCTTTTTGGTGGGCTGCATCAAGGTGATGTTGAGCCCCCAATCACTGTCGGATTGAGCAAGATATATATTGATGACAGAAATGATAATATGTTGATGCATGGGCTTGACATTAGGTATTACTGAGGTTAGAGTAGTGATTCAACGAGTATAGGTCTGGCTAGGAGTCTAGAGCCTATAGGATCAAGAATGATTGGTACGAGCTGAGAAGAAGTGATCTCATGAGTTGGTCTGGTTATGGTTCCAGAGCCTATTTGAGATAACGAGCAATTACCATGAGCTTAGATAGTCTGATCCGATGAGTAGGTCCGATAGGTCGGAGCCTAAAGGATCAAGAGCAAAAGTTTTAGGTACAGATTGCGACCCTGCGAGACGGTCCGGTCAGTAATGCGGAGCCTTTGGGTCATTAATGACTGTCATGCAGTTAGTTAGAGTGATCCAATGGAATAGGTCCATGATCGGTGCTGGAGCCGAGGGATCACAGGCGAAAGGTGGAAGCTTAGTTAGATTAGCCTAGATGTTATTAACATATTGCAATTGCAATCAGAGACAATTAGATTACATGGTGACAGATAAATAATGGTGTTCAATTGGCACGAGATTTTCCCACAAAAATCTCGTATACGTTTCCGTTCAGGTGGTGTCAGGAAAAATGAAAACAAATACAAAACAGACAATTCATCTCATCTCATATCATCTTCCTTCCTTCTCTTTTCTCCCATCCCTGTTAGTTAGTTCATTCTCCCTTTCTTTCTTTCTTCATTCGTTCCTTCATTCTAGACATGCGTTTCTTTCTTTCTTCCTTCCTTTCTTCCTACATGCGCACGTCACTACATCAAATCATGTTTCATTATATCATCGTAACATTTTATCACGAGAGAAGGGAATAAAAATGAAAATCAAAACGAAAATCAAAACCAAGAAGAAGCCGTCGCCGTCTTCCGTTTTCGTTTTTCGTTTTCCCAACATATTATATATATATATATATATATATATATATATATATATATATATATATATATATATATATATATATATATGCCCGGAGTAACATTAGTAACATTATTAAGAGTCACATAATTAGTCCAGTCGAGTTTTCATTATGTAATCATGGTCCTGCATTAAAACCCACTTGAACAGTATAGATAAAACACCATAATAATACGTAAATCTTCACAGCAACACACATTGCAGTGAAAGATACATTTATCAGAACAAACGATGTCGAAAATCCATAAAATTAGGACGTTTTCCTAAAATCGTTCTCGAGATAGAACCTCTTAACCTCAACCTTAACCTTAATCAACCTTAACCTTAATCAACCTTAACCTTAACCAACCTTGACCTTAATCAACCTTAACCTTAATCAACCTTAACCGTAATCAACCTTAATCTTAACCTCATCAATTCTGCATCAAATATACATTTGCTGCTTGTTTTAAAATCTGATTCAAAATTTATTCCATAAACAGTGAAAGTGTATACAAATGATTGCTCAAATACTCCACAAAATTTAAGATCTCGATATAATGGAAGATAGTAATGACGATGAAATAAAAACAGGGTCATTATAGGGAAACATACATGTTTGGACATTGTCAAGTTATAACCCAAACAACACGTGACACTAAGGATTCAAGTAACTTTTTTTTATAAGATTCAAGCTCCTGGCAAACATATATATATTTCCTCAGGAATTATTGCCTTTGTTGTAACTGATCGTCATATGGTTTATTCAGTTTGTGCAAATAACAAAATCAAACAGAATACACAAATTTCCAATTCTACATCAAATACAGTGACTTTAAAAATTTGGACAAACAACAGTTTTTGAAAAAGCTTATTTAAATTTTGTGGGACACGATTCTTTTGCTTTTATTAACAGACATATTTTACAATGTCAATAACAGGAAATGGTTCATCATTTACAACTCCCATGTTCCTTGGTTGATCTAGGAAGTGGCAACTCCGTAAAGACCAGAAGCTTTATTGACGTCATATTGAAATACCAGGAGAAACTGAAGTACATTCCAGTGGATATATCGGGCGGTAAGTACACTGTGTGTTTCCTTTATTTGAATGGCCGAGAGTTTTGTTGTGATCGGTCATTGCATCAAAAACTTTGTTTGCAGCAATTAGATTGTGAAAGTGCGGTGCCTTTTGTTGGTTGGTTTTAAACGGTACTTTCAACACTTTATTTGGCTATATCATGCCGAGAAAATGGGAACTAAATGCCTTTACCAAGGACTCGCCAAGGCAGTCCGACGCTCTACCAAATGAGCTACCGCTGATCCAATTCAGAGAAACGTTTATAACAGAAAACAGCTTAACATGTACACGCATGATATTGTAGACTTTTTTAATACAGTTCGTACATTCATACGGAAGAAATTTGAAACTCGGAACTATGGAAAATGCTCGAGTAAACCAAATGTTGTCACTTACTGCAAACTGGTGCCAGTATGTTACAGTGACCAATAAATAGTAATTCAGTCACTGTCAGCCAAATTCATACTATATGACTTTTATGTTTATAGACCATCGTTAGAAGTTTCATTCAGCACTTTGTAGGTTACCCTAAAAATACGTATGGATTTGTTTTCCAGTTTTTAGGTACATAATAGTATAATAGTTCTTGTATTTGAAAATTTATTCATATTGGAATCAGATCCTAGATTAGAGTTTAAATTTCACAAAATTTGGATTGTTTCAAACTCAACTTCAGCACGAAGTAGTGAAAAAATGTCTCCCATAACAAAACAATGTGTGTTCTTAGTTTTCTACAATATTTTTCGATGATTGTGACATGCATCATTTTATAGATAAAAATAAAACTTTTATTTTTATTTACCTGGTATTTTTAATCATCGTTTGCTCTTTAAACTAGACTTCCTCTTGGAGACATCTAATGCTCTGTCGGAGATTTACGAAAATTCTCTCATGGTTCAACCTATCGTTGGAGACTACAGTGTTGGAATAGAAGAAATCGGGTAAATTTAAACTTTATTCAAACCATATTTTATTGCCATTGTTTCGTAGCGAGGACAGGAAAAAATATATGTATATATCAGTATATGCCTCCTTTGCATCTCGTGTAGACAAGCACTCCCTCTGCAAGTATGCGGACTCGTGTTAGAATCCAAAACTGTCTTTTTGTTGATTGTTGTTGTTGTTGTTTGTGTTGCTGTTTGCGCAAAAATTAATTTCGTATTAAAGACGCTTCCCCATTGACAATGAGAATATCAGATAATTCAAATTAAGAGTCAGGTGTATCTTGAGGGAACAAATGCCGTAAACAAAGAAATACAGTCACACAAATTACTACAGTCTCACATATTACCATACGGCCGCCACCAGTTAAAATTATTATAATATATTCCCTTTACTCAACAAAACGTTTGATGCAAACATCATTGAAGCTTCAGACTTACGTCAGATATCGACATGCCGATAGCGGCATGATTTCCAATTGAACTCTTGTATAGTTCACTGATAGCTGTGCAAGACGAAGAGACGTTATTGTTTACCGGCACTATATAGCCTGGATTGTACTGACTTGCCGTTCAATCCCTATACATACATACATACATACATACATACATACATACATACATACATACATACATACAGCTTCTATTGGAGTAAAGATGTGTAAGGTACTTCAGTATTCATAATACAAATCTGGACTCCCTTCCATTTCACTTCCATAGCGTTCGTCAAAAATCAATGCAGCGTGATTGTTAGTGTTAGATGTAGCTTTCAGTTTATACAATGAAAACTGTAAATGATTTTGAATATAAATTAAGAAAGAAAAAGTGATTGAGTGGAGAATAGAAAAGAAAAAAAATCTGATTTACTTCGGGACTGCAGACAATCATCAATTGGAAATGGAAGTCTCCACTAACTGGAACCGACGGTGAACAGTGTAGTGAATACGACTTAAGAGAAAAGTTGCATAATAATATACAAGGATTACTAAGAGAAAAGTTGTATAATAAGATACAAGGATTACTAAGAGAAAAGTTGTATAATAAAATACAAGGATTACTAAGAGAAAAGTTGTTTAATAAGATACAAGGATTACTACGAGAAAAGTTGTATAATAAGATACAAGGATTACATTTTGTTATTGATTTAAAAAAAATTCTGTCAACATGTCTCAAGCAGAAAATTACATGCACACATTTGCCCTTTTTTCCCCAGAAAGCTTCCAGACTATAAGCTGATCTGCTGGTTTGGAGGTGGTAACCAAAACGAGCCCCGAAGTCAGCAGGCATCCAGACTTCTGAGCCTGTCGAGAAATATATCTGGTATGTATAAGAGTTGTAATTCTTTCATGATCACATTTAATTATGAAACACATTTTGAAAGTTTGTCAGTAACATAAAAAGCCTCTCCTTGTCTCAGATGCCACTGCATGTGTATTTGATGATCTATTTGACATAAATCCTGTAAAAATCTCTAGACTTCAATAGCATTAGTAATGCTAATATCAAACAAAATTTGCACTTTTTTGCTAGCATTATTATTACCTTAAAACGAGCTGGCAAGTCAGACTGATACAATACACATAGCTAAAGTATTGAGCATGTTTTAACACAATTAATTATCCTTGTTGTGAGAGACAGTTACACAGAAAAATACTGAGAAAATTAAAGGGAAAAATACTGAGAAAATTAAAGGGAAAAATACTGAGAAAATTATATGGAAAAACTATTAAGAAAAATACACTATCGTTTGTCTTCTCTACAAAATTCTCAGGAGAAAGACCACTCCATACATACCTATATATTGCATCTTTTGTTTTAGTATTTTCTTTTTCTCATTCTTTTGGGTTTGGGGGAGGGGGATGGAAAGGTGGAGGGGGGTGGGGGCGGCGGAGGAAAGTAATGGTCTTGTTTCATATCCATCAGTATCATATTTTTCAATCAAAATTTTCAAATCTCGAGTTATGGTCAATCAGGTGCGAATCAGAAACAGCAAGATTTTAGAGACCCTGATCTTTAAGAAAATTCTAAGCTGATTCTACCATTAGTTGAAATGAGACTGACATGCAAAACTACATTGATAGGATACGAATATCAACAGATATTTTTGAATATTTAGTTAAATCACTGCTCCATATTTTATTCCTCTTCAGCTGATGACCGAGTACTTATAGCATACGATATAACACAAAATGAACAGGAGATCCTGAATGCTTATCTTGATCCTACTGGTAAGGTCGTCTTTATGTATCAACAGAAGATACTAAATGCTTACCTTGATCCTTCTGGTTAGGTCGTCTTTATGTATCAATTAGAGATACTGAATGCTTATCTGGCCTCAGACCATAATTATTTTTCTTCTATTTTATGTATAAGCATTCAACACTATGCCACTTTTACCATAACTGATAGACCTCTATCGCTGTTTGCTACACATTAACCGACCTTGGTCCAATACATCCTGCAAGGTTTCATCCTAGGTTGATCAGCTCCATTTTGTTTATCACTAATGTAAACAAATTGACGTAGAGGAAGTGACCAAAAAGCGTCTGCATGACCCAGAAAGCAGGGACATTTTACATCCTACTGTTTTTTCATTAAACAAGAATCAAATGCAACTTTCTATACATTTCAGTTTCCGGTCTACCCTTTTGTAACTATTAAAATAAGTAACCTTACGACATAAGTCACTGGCAAACAGACCATGCAAACAGGGCACTATTTCTTCGGAATATCTTCCTGATTTTGGTAAATCTCAAGGGAGGAATAATTGTGGTCTGAGGCCACCTTGATCCTACTGGTAAGGTCGTCTTTGTGTATCAATAGTATCCTTTATAAACGCAGTCTGTAAAGAAAAAGTGGTAAACTTGGTACATATTCCTAAAATCCAAATGTTTGGGTCGATTTCACATCGACATTATTTCAAAGAAAACCATACATTTGGAAAACTATTGTGCATATGAGCATTGCATCTCATCCCATATGGACATTGGCCTTGTATCATTTTGTCAAGGTAGTGATTGGATGTAATAATACAAAAACTAAGACAATTCATGATTTTTGTATACCTTTTCGATCTCTGATACTGTTTTAGATGCATGTACTCATTGTTATCTTTTATGAAAGAATAAATAGAAATGAGGATATTAAATGTGGCTGAACGTTGAATAGTACTCTAGTCGAAGTCTTACACTGTCATTTGCGACGGATATGATGTTTGTTTATTTTTAGTTTAAAGTTTTGATTATTGATTTTGCACGTGACAAACGTGAAAAAAGATCCTTCTTTATGTCTATCATTCAGTCTGTTCGATGAATCATTCACTGTAATATTCAGCATAGATGATGATCTGTCAATTTGTTACAGGATATGGCTGTGTGTATCTCAGAATTTGAGTATCAATTATTTTTTTTAGGTGTCTGTGCAAAGCTATATTTGAATGCCCTGCAGAGACTGAACCGAGATTTTCAAGGCAATTTTAATATTGACAATTTCAAATTGGAAGCCAGCTTCTCACATGACTTCTCTGTCAGAGGCTCAAGTGCCGTGGTAATCAGGGCTCTATCTGCATGCAAACAGGAAGTATACATTCGTAAGTAGATTGCATCTATAATAAGTTGAGCTCATAAAACTGTACATTTGTATTTGACAATGCTCTGTCACTAAGCTTTAAAAATCAATACTTTTCGTTGAATACCTAATTATTAAATAGTCGTTTTTATCTTATAGGCATGTTCGCAGAACTGTAAGCAAAATACATAACAGCCTTCAGCAAGTTGAAATACAAATTCAAAATATTTACTTCTTGTTTATTCTTCATCGTTTGAATATAAAGGGTTGCGTTGGCTGGGTTTGCAGTATGCTCTGGTTCCCTATTCGTCAGATAGATCTTAAAGTTTCGTTTCAATCGCTGTCCCTTCTATGTGCTCAAACCCGCTATTTTTGTTCCCTCTACTGAGCTCTCAATGCTGCCACCCCCACCCCCGCAAAAAAATATTTTCGTCTCATCCATCACGTGTATTCACGTCGGATAAAAGATCATTATCTGGATCTTTTCTAAGAGCATGTACAGTGTATTTCAGTAAAAGTATCATATATTTCCTCACATTTTTCAGTTGTGGTAATTCCATGTACATTACACTGTGGTACAGAGGAATCGTTTTTCTCGCATATGGTGGCAGATTTCTGCCAACCACTTGCCACTTATCCACTTAAATAAGCCGACTTATTCATTCAAATATGTTGATATAATTATAAAGAAGTTGTCTTAAAAGTAGAAATAAGTCGACTTATGTAAAAGTCTAAAGCGACATAATCATTTGTTTATGTTGAATTAATAACAGGATAATTTTGACCAAAATCTGTGTTGCCCATTCTGCCATCTATGGTGGCATATTTCTGCCACTTATCGACTTAAATAAACCGTCTTATTCATTCAAATGTGTCGATATATCTATACAAAATTTATCTTAAGACGAGAAATAAGTCAACTAATCTAAATCTTAAGACGACATAACGGTTTTTCAAAGTCGACTTATTAACAGGATAAGTTGACCAAAGATCATGTTAATGCCAGCTTATGCCATTCGTCTTAATAACTTGTGTTACCCAAATAAGTGTACATATTGTTGAAAATAAGGCGACATAATTACAATACTGACATTCAACTACAATACTTATTAACTGAACATCAATCGGTATACTTCAGGCTGCTACACAGCGTTTTCTTTTTTTCTTTTTGTTTTTTCGTTACGTGTTACAAATAGATAGTTGCTTCAGTCCGTGAGTCGTATTTGACAATATTAGTTTCGTACTTCGAGAGACCGTTTCAAAACCTTTGATTTTATTACAAGTGACTTACAATGAAAACTCGCTGAGGGTGTCATGCATTCTTATATAACATGTATGGAGATAAAAATAAGGGGTGGGGAAGGAACACACTAATAAATAAACAAGCATGCAGAGTCGGAAGGGGAGGGGGCAGGGGGCAGGGCACTGTAGTCAGATAACCAAAATTTGGGTGGTAGGTATCCCGTCTAATTCTGAAAGAAAAGAAATTGCGATGCATGACCAGCGGTACTCTAAAAGTAGTGTGATTTATTTAATATAAGTAGTGTTGAAAACTCCCTGAAACTTATCACCAGACCCAAAAGGGCTGGGAACTTAAGACGTAAGACCTATAACAATCTGAGGAATTTTCTCACACCTAGTCAAGCGAAACTGACAGAAAAATTGCAGGTTGTGCCATAGGAAAGGCGAAAATGCTAAATCAGCACGAACTTTTACGGTACAAAACAACGGTAAATATTGAAAAGATACCATTTGTCCTGACTTTCCTTCCAGATTGCCCTCCAGTAGGCAAAATCATTGAGCAATACTCTTCTACCAGTGAGTCGTCCGAGGCCCTAAAAAATCTTTTTCCAAATACACTAGTCATAGCATACCGCAGACCAAAATATCGGACACATCCTCGTCACTAAAACTCCTCACAAACCAAACTACGAATGGATCCTCCAAACCGTGTGGGGATGAAAGATGCAACATATGGCAAAACATGATGAAAACTAACTAGAGATTTCTCCAGCACAATAACGGGGGAAAAACTCAGTATTCGCAGCAGCACCATCACATGCAAAACACAGAATGTGATATACTTAATATCATGCAACATTTTTTCAATCCAGTATGTGGGGGAGACCGAAAACTAAACATTAGGATGAATCTACATAGATCCGACTGGCAAACCAACAAATTTGCTAGAATCCCAGTTGCATAAAACATTTACACTATTTCAATGACATTATCCTAACAGGAATACCCCACAATAAAAATTGGAACCTCGAAACCAATTTGCAGCCTCAGAACTCTCAGACCAAGCGGCTTGAATCAAGAAGATTAGAAACCCGTTCTCCTCTTTATGTTTACATTTGTTTCGAAGGGTTTAACTTCCAAGAGCTTTTGTGCTATTCTTGGTTTTAATACGTTTGCAACTTTACATTTAATTGGCATGACGTAGCCATTGTTGTTCTGAGGTGCCGTTAACAACTATGCATACATATAATCTCATTCTTAATTTTGGTAGCACGTTAGAAACCTAGTCACTTCTTCATGTTTGCATTTGTTTGGAAGGGTTTACTTTACTGTCCCAGGACTTTTTTGTGCTATTCTTGGTTTTTGCTGTTTTGGAACTTAACTTCAAGTTGCACCATATAACGATTATTGTGCTGAGGTGCCGTTAAATACTAATACATACATATTCTCATTTTTAATTTTTGAAGCACGTTAGAAACCCATTCCCCTCAACATGTTTACATTTGTTTTGAAGGGTTTACATTGCTGGGTTTTTGTGCAATTCTTGGTTTTCACTTTTATGGAACTTTACTTTTAATTGGCACTATATAGCCATTTTTTTTAATTGGCACTATATAGCCATTGTTTTTAATTGGCACTATATTGCCATTTTTTTTAATTGGCACTATATAGCCATTGTTTTTAATTGGCACTATATAGTCATTTTTTTTAATTGGCACTATATAGCCATTTTTTGTGTCTATACATACAATCATGCATATAATATCATTAGAAACCCTTTTCCCTCTTCATGTTTACATTTGTTTGAAAGGATTTACCTTACGATGGTTTATGTGCAATTCTTGGTTTCTACATGTTTAAAACTTTACTTTAATTGGCACCATATAGCCATTATTGTGCTGAGGTTCCGTTAAACGTGATCATCTTTTATTAATATTGGAAACATGTTATTCTGCTTTTTATAAAGGATATATTAGGATTATAATCTTTTATTTTGGTTACAATAACGCAACAGTATGTAAAGATATATTTTGTCTACGATTTTGTGCTTGCAATTGTTATTTGTTTGTGTCATCTGCCTTGAAAATGGGATCCGTAGATCTGGAAAGCGCTTGGCCATTTTCTCAGATTATTTTCACCGTGCTTTGTGTTCGTCATGGTTTTCTCTCTCTCTCTCTCTCTCTCTCTCTCTCTCTCTCTCTCTCTCTCTCTCTCTCTCTATATATATATATATTTATATATATATATATTACAATGTGTACATGACCATGTCTAATGGAAGTATTGTTTGAAAATGTTCAAAGTTGCGCCGAATTGGTTTCAACTGTTCGGTTCGTTGTAAATAGTTTATTAAATTCATTTACCCTGATGTATTATGTTTTATGATAATCTCCATCTGTACATTGCTTTTGAATAGATAATTGGAAAGTGTGAGTCTGCTGCTACTTTCAGCAACACTAAGCCAAATAAGTGCATTTGCTTTAACAACCTTGTCACAGAATAATAGCCCCTCTGTCTGAATTTGGGTTCGAATCATTCTTTTTTATTGTTTAAAGGAGGTTTCAATTATACATCATATTCTCCCTCCCCCCTTTTTTGTCTCAAAGTATGCATTGGAGAAATGAAGTTTTACTTTCCACTTTTTCGTTTGTTTATAATTTGTGATCTTTCTATCGGTTCTTGTGATACTTTGCTTGTGCTGCTATAGGTTAATACCTATTTATTTATTTTACATATACCGGATCCTTGTACCAATACAGAGAGAATTACTTATTGTTTGATTTTATTTATACTTTTAACCTTCAGGACTAATCAACATTTTGATACATAATTTGCGTGATAGATTTGTATGTAGTTCCTGTCATTACCTCATCTATTAACACTTACAGACCTTACGATGTGACTGGCTTCCGTTTCCTTGGTTGTCGCTCTTTCTCAGTGTTTCATATACTTCTCGTATTCTCTGCCGTCGCATTATGGCTCTTGTCAGTGCTTCCTTAAGATCTTCCTCTGAAATTTTGAGAACCTCTTCAATATTGTCATAGTGAACATGTGGGCCTAGTTCGTATTCTACCACATCACTGCTTTCTTTAGTCCTCCAGCTTCTATAAAAATTGGGAGTTCTGCCACTGATACTTTTGTCATTAATAAATACTGGAGACTACTGTTGATTATTTTCCAAATGTTATGTAATGTAGTGACTGAAGGCATCCACAACTTCGGGTTTCTTGGATTTTGTTCAGGTGGTTTCATATCTAATTTTCTTACTTCTTCCAGCACAAGTCTTTCAGCCTCGTGCTTGCTAGGGCAAATAAGATTCCTCCACAAACTTATGTAAGGTCCGGGTGAATATTTACATTGTGATGACCAGAGTCTGGTCTTGTGCCGATCTTGAAAAGAGTTCTCTTAAAAGTTTTGTTTCAAATATTCCTTTCAGAAACGTTTGTGTGAGATCCCATACAATGATGTCGTTACCACCCAAGCTGAGACTAAAATATAGAATAACTGCTATTTTGTCTTCATTATATTTCATATCAATAGCCCAGATGATTCCAGTGATGTTGCTGATATCAAGCTTATCAGTACTTCCAAGATTTTGATAACATCATGCACAGCATTCTTGAAACTGCAGTCATCCTTTCATGGTAAATATAATGCAATCGCTAAAATATGTATGGAATACTATAAATGTCCCCCGATGATACATAACTGACAACATTTTCTCCCTCTTTAAGTCTGGTTGCAATATCACAAAACCAATCTGCCTCGCTTTTCCTTTGCCTGATGTTCAACTTCTCAGAACGTGCACATCTTTTGTCTGATTAAAAATGGGACTGTAATGGGATAGCAAACTATTTACATGGTATTTCCTTGCGATGCTCATGAGTATGACAATTGTATGGACTGAGACAATATTCACTGTCTATATCTAGAACGTCTTTCCTGATACGAAGTTCTTTTACATGACCAGTCATGCGATGGTTTTTTACCCTGCATGGTTTAAGTGATGGCTGGTTTGCTAATATTTTCTGAACTGATAATATCACCGTCGTCTTTTAAATAGTAGATGTCAGTTTTGTTTTCTTTGGTTCTTTTCACCCAGATCATAGATTTTAGGTAATATGGGGTGAAATGGTACTTCTCATCACATATAACAACATGTGAGGCAAATGGGAAGTCTTTAAGCAGCCCAGATCAGCCAAAGGCTTTAAATGTTACCCCAGCAAACTCTACTAGGATTGTGGATGTACTTTGGGAGATATGCACAGGGACTATATTCTCTTCCAGTAGAATTAAGTTTGCTTCATTTACTTCCTAGCACAGAATTAAGCTTGATTCCTTCTTTTTCTTGTGTAGATCACTCTTAGACGAAGTTTCAATGCTTTCATCTGTATCAAAACCTGTCAACAGCAAAACCAAATCATTCCGGACAACTTGTGAATCTGAAATTGAACCCTCCGTGCATTTGGGTGTAACAACAGCCTGACAAGTTTTCATCTCTGACGTGGCATGCTCCTTGAATGTTTCAAGCTTCTGTGACATTTTCTTTCTTTTTTTCTTCTTTTTTGTCTTTTGCAGTTACATCAATCTTCTGATGCTTAAAGTTTGCACGTGATATGGTAACATTCTTTCAAGCTTTCACACGTTTCAGAACCTTTGGCGCATCAATATTGTGAAGACTTGGCATGTCATGCTCTGTATGAGAAAACAAGAGCTATTTTCACACATATATTTTGATGAGATAAATTCCAATTTGCAATGTTTTTCTCTCCAAGACATACTCAGACAAAAGTACAGAGTTGACTTCACACATATTCTGTGGTACTTGAGCTTGATGTCAGTAGGGCTCTTCGTTGTAAAACCATTCTTAGGGTTTGTATTGCATCTTGTAGGTCTCTCTCAGTTACATATGTTCCAAGAAGATTCCCATGATTATATAATTCATCCTCCTCTTTGACTGCACATTTTTGATGTTACTTTCTGAAACAGCTTCTTCTGTGCTTAGCAGCATGTTTCTCACTATCATTCCTGAAACAACAGCTTCTAAAGCCACTGATGGCTTCAATGCTTTCAGGGTATCGTGATGATCCATTTCACATTGCGAGTCCAGACTGAAGTTGGTGTCACCCCCACTATGTGGTGTTGTGAAAAGTAAGGCTTTGAATTGCTGGCGAAGATATCCAGCACTAACATGCTCACCGAAAAGATGGATCGAAAATTTTCCGTAAGACGCAGCACAATTTACAAATGTAAATGGCAGAGAGTTTTTGACAGGAAACAAGCAGATTATATCCATGAGTTCCACCAGTTCTCTCAGCTATCAACAATCTAACAATTTCATCATGATGCCTCATTTATTATACCTGAAGCAGGAAGGTTCCATTGCTGCCATAAGCTGCCTCAATGAATTCAAGGTATTTCCACCCATTTGCCATTAATATCAGTTGAGGACATCACTGTCATGTGTTCTATCAGAGTTTTTGCTGTAGGTGGCTCAAGACACTCAGCAAATCAGCGGTAACTAATTTAGTCCAATTTGCTTTATCCTAAACATCCTGCATAAACTTCAGGAGAAGTAATAAGCAACACATCTTATAAGCACTTAACAAGTTGGTAATAGATTTCACGAGGTGCTGAATAGGAAATTCAGGAAGGAAGTTTTCGTACTTTACGTTTTCTTCCATGAGAATGAACACATTTGATGCAATTTTTGATCTGGAGCAAACAAAATACGGTCTTTTCACTTTGTTCTTGAAATATCTGTCCACTTTCAACAAGAAAGTCATCAAGGATTTCTATTAGTTTTTATTTATCGTCATATTTCCAGTTGCTGGGGGTGGGTGTTTCTTAAATGGCAGGACTTATTTGTCTTTACTTTCTTCTGCTAAATTGATCTCTTTTTTTAGTTCAGATAGCCTGCGATCTTGGTCGCATGTTTTGCTATCTTCAGTAGAAATTGAAACCCTATCATGACGTTACGGAAAGGTTTAGGCAAGAAATCGTCAGAATAGATGAGTGTCTTGATAGCGAACCATCTACAGGAACGGTCCAGTTTTCTTCAGGTTTTATGGTTGACGTATGTGGCACAATATGACAGTGTCTATCTGCTAGAGAGGGACTACTCGTGTTTGCTGTATGAATGATTTTGAGTTGAAGGCATATTCATACAAAGTCCCTCTGCTTCTAGGTCATCAATATCATGTCCAATGATGTTTGTAGAGAATAAAGACACTCTTTGTGGAGGTGAAGAAACATCTTATGTTGTGGACAACCCAGCTACACTATGATCCAAAATATACGAGAGTTCTTGTGAATGATCAAAATACTAATTCATCCAGTTCAACATGCTCTTCATCGCTACAAGACTGATCTAATACTTGGTGGCTGAGTATATGGGATCTTCCATAACGCTTAGATCTTACAATGATTTTCCAGGGAGGAGACTTCATTGTCTTTGATGGCAATGGTAGACCGTTCTACTACATCATTAAGTAAATTGTGCAATGTTGATGAAGCTGTGTCGACTGTGCATGCATTCCACACTTCATGTTGGGTGAGCAACTTCTTGGCTGTTTCTTCCTCAGGTAGACTGAATAGGCATCTCTCTACATCATACTTGTACAATACCATCCGATCTCTGCAACCTACTTTTCGGATCACCTTAGCATTCTTCCAGATGCCAATCTCATGCTATGCGTTGTCTTTGGACAATTTCACTATAATTGGTACTGTGCACATCTATGTTGTATGACTTGAGACACGACCAGGATCTGCTCTTTTCTGCAGTCTGACAAGGTTGTCTAAGAAACAAAAAACAATTAGGTGGCAGCTGACCAGATACTTATCAGAAGCAACACTAGTCACTGATGTGTACAGCAAGGGATGTTTTCGTATAAAACATTCAAAGTGACATTTCTCTGGTTCAACCAGGTGTTTTAGCCACTTTTCAACTGCATGAATACCAAAAGTAATGCCACAGTCCTTTTTTTAAAAAAAAAAATTCACATGGTATGTTGTGGTGAATGACTGTCTGAATTGATGTATTTATTTCCTAGGTGATACCAATATACTGCTTATTGTAAGTGTTCAATATGATGTTATATATTGTTCGATGGCATCTAATCTTGCTGGCAATGGAAGTGATCTGATTGTCAGATTTTCTAATATTATCAGCATTGATAACTTCATATTCAAAGAAGAAGACGGAATGGTAGGGGACGTTAGATTGTCATTCCTGTAAAAGATAATACCTCTTCACTCTTAATAGATACTAGTCATTTTTGTGCTGAGGTGCCGTAAAACACTGTTGCATACATACATACATACATATATACATACATACATGCTTAATAGATTATCTATGTTCTTTTCATATGCCTTGAAACAAAGTTTACACTGTTTTCCATATACTGTTTCATCTAAGATGCCTTCATCCGAAGCAGATTTGTACACATAAATGATTGTATTGTCTATTTCCTTTGTAACGCAATGGTCTCTGAGAATATGACATGGTGTTTCCCCTGCGTTGGCCTTACAAACAGTGTCATGTTCCAACCAGTCAATTTCAGGTACACTGACATGGTCTTTCAATGAACTTTGTAAAACCAGGGAAATGTCTGCACACTTCACAGCATCCTACACAAAATATAGCTCTTACATGGATTTCACTTTCTGTCTGATTGATGTCTTCTAGAGCAGCATAGAGACAGTTTTCAAGACACTCAGGAAGATGACTGTTTTCTGTTTCTATAACAAGACCGTCTATTGCAGTAGCAACAGCTTTCCTGATCTTTACCAAAGAACAACATGTTCTGTTGAGGCTTTGCCAGCATATACCAAGATTTCGAGATACAAAACATGCGCTAAAAATGTACTGGCATGAGTCTGTTCATTTTGTTTAGCCCTATTTGGTTTTTGTATAATATTGCATTGAAATTCAGAGAAGAAGACCCTGTATGGATGGTGAATATGTTGAAGTTTTTTTTAGATGATACCAAAAACTATGTTTTTGTTATGTCTTGATACAAATGCAGCAAAAAGTCCTGACCATCTGTTCTGTACAAAGAAAATGAATCAGTTTGTATGTCACTGGACAATGAATCCTACAAAGCAGTTTCCTTTGAAGAAGATAAATGAAATAAAAATTCTGCCCACAACTTCGTTACATACATTAAAATCACTAGAATGGTGCAATACGAATTTCACATGTCCCGTAATGTTGCAAAAAAATCCATATTAATTTTTATTTTTTATTGACTATTCTATATTGTTCTGCCATTTTATTATACTTTTTTAGCTGTTTGTCCCATTACTGAATACTAGAAACGAGAAAATTATAAAACTCATCAATATCCATCCATAGGTCTGAATTAATCACAAAGCGGTCAACGTCATGCAGTTGGAGAATTTGGTAAATGCCTTTGAGGTACCTCTAGATTTATCACTTTGTGTCATCGGGAGATATTCGCATCTTGTATCTGAAATCGTTTAAAGACTGTCATTTGTTGATATCATATTCTGCAGGGTCAATGGTGCATAAGATATATGACATTACATTTTATAATGTTTTCAATTGTAAGTGATTGTCTTTCAGTGATAAACTACATATGGGTATTGAATATCAGTAGGAGTAGTCTATTTTGTCAGCAGTCTCTGAAACATTTTAATAAGTTGCATTTCGAAGGTAAGCCGTTTCCTTTGGTGGCCTGCTTGAAGCATATTATTAACATCTTCGTACTTTGTCGAGGAGCATTGAAACCATTGAAGGAATTTCAAGTCAAATAAATGTATAGATATTTTTAAAAAACCTAAACCAAGTGTGCCAGTGACGCTTTAAAGTATGTTTCAAAAACATCCATCTGTAATAACGTTTGGAAGTGTTTTGATTTCCACTGAAGGAAACATAATCAAAAGAGCATACAAAAGCAGGTCAAATCTCCTCAAAATATATCAGTAATAACTGAAGTAGCTATTTGATAAGGAAAAAGGTGTATATAAGGTATTGTGGTCAGACAAACGTATTAAACAATAAAACAAGGCATGGGTTAGTGTAAATAGATAGCAATTAAGTCTCTCTGAAATTTCAAAATCTGATAGCTATAAGGCTCATAATAGCCAGTGCACTGTGCTAAATACCAAGATAAATTTTGGAGAAATAAATGAAATACATGAAATATGTAAAACTTCTCTTAAATAGGTCAGCATTTTTTAAAATATGCCATTCCAACAGTTACAAAATGTCGCGAACCAAACATTTTATGGTAATATCAATGCACATTTAGATAAATTAAAGTGAGCACAATAATGAACTGACCACGAATAGCAGTCTTTTTGGCTTAAGTTTTGAGAGAAATTGTATGTTTGTGCATTTTCTGCAGCTATAAACCAAATTAATCATTTCAATCCAGCAATATTGTTCAATCAAATGTTGTCGTAGGTTTCTACTTTCTTTGCAATAAGAAATAATTTTCCTGAATCTGAGCATTTATTTTCTTGGGATCCGTATTTATTTCCATACATTGCTGTGAAACAAATAATCGCAATATATGCTGTAGATTTAGATGGTAGGGCTATTAAATTATGAAATTTGCTTACTTTTTTATATCTTTATTATCTACGAAACTTGAATAATAATGGCTTTTTCAAGAAATGTCGAATAAACGTCAATCTCACATATTTCATTGATTTTTGTAATGATATATAATAATAATTACATACAGAACAGTACACTAACAATAATAGGTAATTTCACAGACATGTATAATTTATTTCATTCTGAAGGAACAGTCAGAAATCAAAATGAACACTAGCATAACTGACTTAAGCCTCTGCAGCTGGGACCTATTAATCACCAATTTGTTTACCCTTCTGATCTGGATTGGAGACAATAGTGGAGGCACACTGAGCAGACCTTGATGGGGTAATTCATCAGCACATTTTTTAAAAGCAGACATTTTGGGGAAATCTCTGCAAGTGTTTCTGCAAGTCAGCAATGGACTAACAGATGAAGGAATAACTAGACTAGATCAAAGTATACGGTTTGATGTTCCTAGCTCTACTGGTCAAAGACGAGAAGGGCTTTAATATGGGATGGTTTTTCGTCCATTGTCCATCTGTCCGTTAGCACAAGTTTGTTATCGCTACTTCTCTTAAACTACATGGAAGAATGCCATGGAACTTTACACACGCATACATCCAATATGGAAAATCTTGATATCACTACTCCTCCTGTATAGATGGTCATATCAGCATGGGGTTTTCAATATACGACAGCTTATGACGTCTAGTTGGTCCTAAATGAAAATGGTGCTGATCTAACGTCCAATATGGCCGCCATGGATGCCAACTTGAAAATCTTGTTATTGCTGCTCCTCCTCAGTGGATGGTCATATCAACAAGGGGTTTTCACTAAAAGACTTATTATGATGTCTAGTTGGTCCTAAATGAAAATGGTGCCGATCTAATGTAAAATATAGCCAACACAACAGCCACCTTGACAATCATGATATTGCTACTTCGCCTGAATGGAAAGTCATATTGACATAGAGTTTTAAATGAATAAATGTTTTAAACATTTTATTTTAATGTTAACGAAGTGAGAGACACTACAATTCAATAGCATATCGAACAAATAGAAGAATACAAATATGAATCAAAAGTTAAAATTGCATTAGAGTATACAAAAAGATAACTGGTAAACATTTAATAGAAAGGGATTTGGATAAATTGGATGGAAATCAAGCAAAAAAAAAACATGATTTTTTTAAATGCTAGATTTGCAAAAAATATCAAAGTCGTTGTCAGATGTTACAATATTTGGGAAAAAATCTCTTATTAGTAAATTTCTTCCAACTGATTATTTAAATAATTTACAGAGTTGAAACAAATTTAATCAACATGAAATGGAATAAGATATTTTATTGCGTTTTATAATTTAGACAAGGACTATCTCAATCTATATTAAGTGCAAGTTTAATCGAATTGAACTATATTCATTTTAAGACAGAACAGTGAAGCGAGCAAGCCGCTAGTACTAGTGACCAAGCAAGTTGTCCTTGAAAGAAAGTGATTGAAATTATTCCTCAATAAATGTGTTCGGGATGTTTTATAATAGGTGCATATTTTTCAATAACAGCTGATGTTACCATATAGTTAAATATTATGTAATTAAAGATATGAAACAAATAAGTTTAGAAGTTCGCAAGCCAATAGTTTGAGGAGAGATGCATAGCAAATTAGTTATAGTACGTGAGACAGAGGAGCGAAAAAGTTCAATGATGAATTCAAGATGAAATAGAAGTTAGTTAATATTATTTATAAATAGTCTTTACTTACTTGCAACAAACCTTGAAAAGTCTGACTTATGTTGAAAGTGATATAAAATGGAAGGAAGTGAAAGTAAAACTTAGACAGAGAAGTGAACAATGTTCTAGTTCAACAGTTACAAAGTTGTCAAAAAGGGTAGCTTCGCAAAAGACCCGTGATGAGTTGAACTTGGAAGACAACTTGGAAAACGTTCAGAAGAATTTTAAAAAGCAAATGCAGAAAAGAGAAAAAGCGCAAGAAGATAAAGACTACTTTTCTAAGAGTAGTGATGAGAAAGCAAAGCAAACAAGTTCAAGAGAACGCAGTCTAGAACAATGAACTAAATATTATATTATAGGTTGTTAACTTGTTGCTATTGTTGCTTGTTTAATTTATTCCATGAGGTATGTTTCTATAGTCAGAACATGTTCGCTTTTCCCTGTGATAGAAGCTAAACCAAAACGTTAGTATAGCGAACAAGCCCAAATATTTGAAGCAGTTGTAAATCCATGTCCAGATATGCTGGGAACCTTTTAGTAAATAGATATTAGCTATTGAGACAAACGTAATAATTGACACTATTTACCATGCAGCATTAAATTCAACTCTTACAGTTGGTTACAGCATGATTTTAAAGAGGATATTTAAAATGCCGTCAGATTCACCATCAAACACGAGTTTTGAAGAGATCATATATGTGATTATTCTAGTTTCGTTAAGTCAGTTTACGATTGATTATCTGATAGCACGTGATTTACTACCATATAAAATAATTAGGTGAATCAATTTGTGTTAGCGGGCCTAAGGCAAATAAAATATTATGGATAAAAAAAACAATAATAGAAATAATCATGAGAACAGCTAACAAACCACTAGTTCTGTCTATTTCATACATATAAATGATGGAAAATAACCCCCGTAAAGCGAGAGAGCAAAGAGTAGAGAGCGAAGTGAACAAGGTTCTAGTTCACAGTATCTCAGACAATGGCAATCATTTTAGATTGCAAAAGGTCTATGAAATCAAAATGAATTGATTAAAGGGACAGAATATTGCAAAGATATCAAAATGAATTGATTAAAGGGACAGAATATTGCAAAGATGTTAGAACAAGTATCATAAAAGCTTTTTTTTTAACTGAGTGGACGTCAATATGGCAACAGCTTCATGTGGTATCGGTTTAGCAGCTACTAATTTGTAGGAATAGCAACCGGGATTTTATTATTCCTATATAGTTTTCACTGGATATGGGACAACTTTTTAGGGTTTATTGCTAAAGCTTTTAAGGAAAAGTTGGTACAAAGTAAAGTTTCAAAACATGATGAGATTGTAACCTATATAAACGACTGGATTTGATACCGTTTGTGCTTTTTTCTAAACTTAAGAATGTATACATTTTCCTAGACAATTTACCAACGTTACTTTAACGGAGGTTCTGTGAAATCATGGCCGTTTTACTCTACTCTACTGGAGTCTTTACCTGTTAAAAATGTTTTTCACTGTTCCTTTGTTTCATACGATATTGATGGAGATTACAAGAAATTCGAATAGACAGATTAAATATTAGCATTAAAGATAAATACTGAAAAATCATAGATTTTCACGGCATGCCTGTAACATATTGTTTTCGTATTAAGTAAATATTGTATAAAACTTCTTATAATGGAGATATTATAAGAGGTCCTAGCAAGCAAAGAGAACAAGTTGTGATAAAGGAAGACAAGTTTGAGAGTGAACAAGTTCCAGATCTGTCAATAAACAGTTAACTAAACCTAAACGATAACCATATTGCAAATGTATGTGCTCCTGTAAAAGTAACTGATGTAGCTACATGTACATACTAAGCGGTTTGTACAAAGATGTGTTGATACACAAATATGCAAGACTTTAGAGGATAATAACTTGGAGATATAAAACATAGAACAAGTAGACAATAAATTAACAGCTGCTGATCAGAGTGTAAAAAAAGAAACAAAACCACACAAACAAAATCTCAGAACTGCAGAAACAGATAACAAGAATAAGATTTTCAGATGCTCAAGATTTATTTACTATATCCAGTGCTCTGCAGCTTTACAAACTGTTGGAGATAGACCTGGAGAAATACCAAACATAAAACAATACTTACAAGCAGTTGAACAAATTTTGAACGTTTAAATATCCATTTTAGAGAGTTACGTAGAGGTAATTAATAAGTCTGTGGAAAATTACAATCCTCTACAATCGCAACTTCAACGATTACATGAAGAATTAAACGATGAGAAAAACTGAATGATAAAGAGATTAAAAAGTTAGTTAATGATTTTAAAGCTGGCATGATAGCATCAGAAGATAAACTGACCGCTAACGCTAATAATTTGTCGCAGTCGACCAAAAAAGGATTTATTATAAATCACCAAAAAGTGATCAAACTTTACCAACTTTAAACAGTGAACTGATTTCTAGAATAGAACAGGTTCTAACAGATTCAAAAGAATATACTGATAGGTATTTTTGTAATATTGGTATTGTACAAGGTAGTAATGATGAAAAAGATAAAAAGGTGAAACAATTAAGAAAGGATTTTAATTATATTGAACAAAAATTAACAGAAAATAATTAATACCCAATTAAATAAAAAGACTTTAGTGTTATGGGAAATAATTGATACAGTTAAATCAAAAGTAGAAGTCGACATAGATACAGTTGACCTAAATTAACACAAAAACTTGAATAAGTATTGCAATAGAAACTAAAATTAGAGAGCAAAGCGAGAGAGCAGAGAGAACAAGTTCACATGTTCTTGAAATATAATACAATCTTCAGTGAGCAAACATGTAAACTAGAGTTTGCTCAAGAACTAACACCCGGTTGTGTATTACTTTATGATTTTAGAAATATAACAGGTCTTGGTGTTGTAACCTATGCACTAAAACTACATGGATTGTCTTTTCTTAGATGTGATAAAGGCGAAGCAAGAAATCAATATGGTTTGTTTGGTTTCTTGTCTGGTTGTACAACACAACAGGGGACCCCTGTCTGCACCAAATAACATAGCCTCGTACCAAGAGTTCGTATGCTATTTTATCACGAGGAAATTAAATACAGGGTATCAAAATAAAAGTTAATATTTTGTTGTCAACTATATAATACATTGATTGAAGTTTATGAAATTAACAACGGGGAAAAAATTCAATCTATTTCCTAGCCAATAGGTGCATGTCAAATTATTTACTACTCTATTTTGTATTCCCCCACCAGTAAACTGGTTCTCAAGCTGTACAATAATTAGTGGTCCGATACCAATCTTTAGAAAATATTGGACCATCACACTGAAAACATACAAACAGCCAATTCATATTTTCCCGAAAGGTTGAGCAATAAAGAGGATAACGGAAGAACCTGTACACCTAAGAATAAATAAATGCTAATTGTAATTTCTTATATGTCTGAAATGGCATCGTTTGCCAATTTTTTTTTTTTTTTTGCTTTAGTTACTAAATTAAAAAACAACAAACAAAGAAAAAAAAAAACCAACAACAACACGGAAACAAAATACAAAAGACCGATTTTCTTTACTCTCTAAAATTTAGGATCGTAGGTACAGTAGACAGTGAAAATAACATTATCTAATAAAATATTGAAAATTAAGCGTTATTGCGGACAGATCTCTGATAAGGAAAAAGGAATCCAAGCGCTTTGCGGAACACGGTGTCTGCCATGCTTCTGTGCAATGATAAATCCCCATATCTAACGTGCAAGGAGTTTAACACAAAACTATACAACACAACGTTGATGGCGCCGCTCCAGCCGCCACCGGATTAATGTTGCCTATGTCTCAAAATGCTTATGCATGCAGTTGAGACAAAAAGAAAAGAATATATGAATACACGATACCCTTGGCAAGTTTTCACTTTAAGTCACTTGTAATAAAATCAAAAGTTTTGAAATGGCCCCTTGAATTACAAAGCTAATATTGGGCAAATACAACTAACGGACAGAAGCAACTATCTATTTGAAACACATGACGAAAGAAATGAAAAAGAAAATGCGGGTAACAGTTTGAAGTATTCCTATTTTTGATGCTCAATTGATAACTAATGTCGTGCAGTGTCAGTATGTGAATTACGTCGTTTTATTTTTAGCATTATGACGACTTATTTGGGTAATGCAGGTGGTTATGATGGATGGCGTAAGTTAGGATTAACATGACTTTTGATCAACTTATCCTGTTAAGAAGTCGACTTAGAAAAACTATTATGTCGCCTTAAGATTTAGATTAGTCTATTTCTCGTCTTAAGACGACTTATTTGTAGTTTTGTAAACAAATGTGAATGAACAGGACGGCTTATTTAAGTGGATAAGTGGCAAAAATATACCACCATAGATGGCAGAAGTGGGCATTAACACAGCTTTCGGTCAAATTATACTGTTATAAAATCGACATAAACAAATGGGTATGTCTTAAGACCACTTATTTATAATTATGCCAACATGTTTGAATGAATAAAACAGCTTATTTAAGTGGATAAGTGGCAAGTGGTTGCAGAAATCTGCCACCATACCAGCTAGATTAAGAAAGCTAGGCAAACTGTTCTGTAAAACCATGGAACTCCATGTGGCACTATTTCATAAGACTGAGTTCCACTCTTAAGTTATAAGTCACAGAAATAGCTTTGGACTTTAAAAGTTCACTGAACTTCTTACGAATGCATTATAAATATGTTCCAGCCGGCCTCAGCCTGACGCTACAGCTGGAAGAAGGAGAATTCATTAACCTGTTTGAGAGAGAGGGTGTGAGCCACAAGTACACGCTGGATCAAATTCGATCCCTTGCAGAGGAAGGACAACTTCACATCGAGAAAATATGGACAGATGGGGGTAATCATGTCGCCTATGTTATGTTCTCAAACCGCAAGAATGCGAAACAAGCAGATAAATAAGACCGGAGATTATTATGGCTATCAAGTCTCAAAGCTGCTTAACAATGTCCTTCTACAAGGCGATGGTGGCACAAGTCACAATACAAAATATTTCCATTTTATTATATATTTTTAAAGGCAAACACTGTTGATTTGGATTTATCTCTCCATTCTGTGCCAATGTGACTAACGGCTGTATTACTACATCGATAAAACGAAGTCCAACATTTTGTAAAAATTTTAGTACAGCAAATTTAGCTTGTATATATAATGCTTCAACTCGTGTATTTTGTCAAATTAATGATTGTTTTCACACGAAAATGAAGAGATTTTTTATATTCGCTTACACATTTCTTGCGCAGATTTATATAGTGAACACTGTTGGGATGGGCATACTGTAGAAACAACACAGAGCGGTTGTATCCGACATAGGTTAAGGCGTAACATCTATAAACAAAAGATTTTAATGACTGTGAGTTTACTTGTAAGGATTTTGGTTATTTATCTTTTTTTTAATTATTTTTGCATTCAAGCATGACTTTTTGTGTGGCCTTGGCAAGCTTGCAGTCCAGTTTGGTAACAGACACTGCACCCAAATTTTGATTTTTCACTTAATTTCGGTTTGGAAGCAACACTCATAAATGTCTGATATCGCCATAATTTTCAGACATGATTATGATCGTGATGAGAACTAAAATTGCTACTGAAACAATGTTATTACTATATTTAATCAAGAGTTTTTCGTAAAAATGTGTGCCGTCTGTCATAGAGTGTAACATGTATACGATACTCTATGGGTGACCCAGAATATCAAGAAGCAACAGGTCATGTAAGTTCAGTCACAACAATTTGCATGATTCATGTGGAAAGCTAATTATAAAAAATCTTTAATACTTGGAGCCTACTTCTTGTTGTTTGGAGTTCGTTTTTAGGCATTTCTTAATGGCGTCTCCTCATTGGTTACATAAATGTATACTAAAGGGTCTATTGTCTTTGACACATTTTAATGTCTGTTAATCCTGATGGAGAGAGAGATAGAGAGAAGGAGCAGAAGAAGAAGAAAAATGAAATAGGCTTAAATATGGAAATACAGGTTTGAATAACATACATAAGGGCAGATATATTTCCTAACTGGGAAAAGAAAGTAGTTCCAAAAGTGATATCACCACTGTGGCGATAACAGTGGGATCGCCACTGTGGCAATATAATTTTTCTTCCACTGATATATTTCAGTATCTCATTATGAAATATATAATAAAATGTTATGCGTTTATTCTCAATCAATTATTTACAGTTTTTTTCTTTCAAGCATTTTACATTCTTTCTGAGACTGTTACTAGTATAGCAAATATCTCATCTTGTGAAAGACTACATATATAGTAGAAGCTTCAACAGTAGATTGGTTTTTAAACGTTTTCATTTTTACTCTTAGTGTAAATAGAATGGATTGATGCTGTATAGTATGTAATGTGCTATATTGTTCTTTTAAAATCAGTATGAACTGTTGACATTGTTATTTTTCGGTGGATGAAATTACTTAATGACATGTAAAACCAATTTTAACCTCAAAAAAGTAGATCTCATCTTTTTTTCTTTTTTTCGTATGTAAAATAATGGCACAAGTTTTTTGCCAGCGTACCTTCAGAGTCACTGCCCCTTTGTATGAATTACTAGGAGTTCTTGTTTATTTTGCAAGTTCAAATATCGGTCCATCATTCTCAGGTTATACACTGATTATAGATCTAGCGCGTCAATCAATATTTTGGTTTGAAATATTTTTTTTACATTGGAACCAAGACGTATGCATAGTGGTCTCCACATTTTTAAAGAGTACGACAAATTTATTTTCTTTGGTTTATCGTGTTTGCCAACAATATTTTTCTGTAGTGTGAGGATTGTCTCTCTTTGCTTTTCTGTTGCTTAAAAGTGGAACATACACATCTTTATAGCAGAAAAATCTAAATGAAGAAGTTACGCAACTAGCAGACTTTGTTTTGTCATTGCCATCATGTGAATTTTAAATCTGTAATATAATTATCTTCGATGCATTTTTGAGTCAGCACATTTATGTACATCAAGAATGATCATTATAATCATCACGCATTTGTGAAACATGTGCATTAAGAGTGATAATTATAATCATTATGCACTTGTGAATCAGCGCATTATGTGCATCAACAGTGATCATTATATTCATCATGCATTTGTGAAACATTATGTGCATTAAGAGTAATCATTAAAATCAGCATGGATTTGTGAATCAGCGCATTATGTGCATCAACAGTGATCATTATAATCATCACGCATTTGTGAAACATTATGTGCATTAAGAGTGATAATTATAATCATTATGCATTTGGGAATCAGCGCATTATGTGCATCCACAGTGATCATTATATTCATCAAGCATTTGTGAAACATTATGTGCATTAAGAGTAATCATTAAAATCAGCATGCATTTGTAAATCAGCACATTATGTACATCAAGAATGATCGATTGTAGAGTTAGGTGAGTTTCATGAAACCATAAATGTGATATCTTCCTGATCATTAGGACCACTCTCTGATCCTGGCACTAAAATTTAAGGCAGAATGTCTCATAAGCGATAGATCACCATGAAGCTAATACAAAATTTCCTTATTTATTGAATGTATGTATTTCTCCTGTAAATGAAGAAGAAATCTGACTACTGTTCCAGAAATATTATACGTCTCTATAAAATAAAAGAAATGATGTTAGTAATTTTTATATCGAATAAACTTTATGGTCTAGACCCACTTTGACTTAAGATACACCAGCATCTTTGGACGAGAAATTGTTCAACAAAATGGAGTGTTTAGTTGGAACTCCTCAGTCATTCTGTGAAAAATGTTTTGCATATAATCATGTATCCAAACATACAATTTGGGATCAAGGAATAAGCTCTTTCCTCTCCTTTCCTTTGGCCTTGTTCCATCCTTTTTCGGAGGGAGGGGTGTGTGCGGAGGGGATGACTGTTTGAGCGCATGACAGAGTGGGTTAGGCACTCCTGCATGAGAGCTTGGCGGCAAGTGCCATTACCTGCGGCATGGGTTCGATTACTGCTTGGAACCAATTATGACTCTCTAACCTGTTCAATTCTCTCTCTCTCTATATATATATATATATAGTGTGTGTGTTTTTGGATGCAAGCTGAAACTCAATAGCGCTGAACTACTTCGTGTGACTCATTACCTATACCACCAAGCACAGTGCATTTTTTTGCTTACAGTCTTTACATTCTAGATATAATTTTAACAACAAGACACAAAAAATGTTTTTACATTAAAAGAGAAAGTATTGGAAATTGATAATAATAATAATAATAATAATAATAATAATATCAACAACAATAATAATAATAATAATAAGATACCATTTGAGGAGTGTGAGGCTCAACTAACTGATGGGAGAGACAATGATGCACAATATGTTAAAAAATAAATAAAATTAAAAAATTCAACTGAAAAACACAATGCTCTTTAAACGTACTCGAGTTTCAACACTTCCTCTCCCTGTGCATGTACACTATGTGCATCAAATATGTCAATAAAGTTGAAGAATTTGGTGCACAAATTTCAATTTTTTATTTTTTTAATCCGCTGTAAGAACAATGTTCTTACTTGATAAAACTTTTCGCTTTTCCTAAGAATTTATAAACAGGAAAAAATCAAAGCAATAAACAAAATAATTATTTCGTCAATAGTAAATTCATGATATCATTTCTAAATGGTAAAAAGACCCATTTGAAATTCTCAAAGCACAACATATAAATATGAAAGGGGGTGGGGGGCTTGTCGAACAACATTACTCATTTGTAGCATTCTTACGATGGTAAGAACTCAGGTTTTACAGCATACATACTATTATCTGTGGTTGTGTTACCACTCGTAAAACGCAGCTAAGTATAGCTGGCACGTACAAATAGTTTTGATGCAAACTTCACATGTAGTCACTGGTCTGCTGAGGCAATGAGATATCGCGTGTCCTTCTTCAAGCATGCATCTAAGATGACTGATCACAAAACATCAGGTTCTTCTCCATGTCCGAAGTAAAAATAAGTGTCGATTGTTGGCGTCAGGTGAGGGGCTGCACTTAGAAGGAACTACCATTGAATACCCTCTTTGCCAAACTGCCATCACCAACAGTCAAGGACAGAACCTGCACCTTGCTTTTAAACTCGTCAATGTTGATGTAACACCCCTGAAAATGATGATAATTTGGTGTAAAAGCAATGATACATTCCAAGACAGGACACATTTATTTTTGCAAACATAGCAATGTTTAAACTGAAAATAGCCAGTCTGTAACTATAGACCGTATATGGTTTTAATTCAAAGAAAGATATTGTAGGAATATTGATGGACAGAGATGTATATAGACACAGACAGACAGACAGACAGACAGACCTGCAGATGTCGGTGTCCCGTGTCGGTTTCCTGGTAGGCAGTCCTGCCATGACCCATTCTCCTGTTATTGAATCCGATCATGTCTCCCGGTCTCAGGCGTAGTTTTCTCTGAAGGACATATCGCATTTCATTAGTTTTGTTTGTTTAGCTTGGGGTTTTTTTTAATTTCATTATATAAAAGTAGTCTGTTTTAATCATTACACACGTTCTTTAAAACCATACTGTTGCCGTCGCTGTCTTCGCCTCTTGTGGTTGCTTTCTTGTTTTGTATTAGTGTCTTTACTAAATTTGGTACATACATTGATTTCCATCTAAATATGTTTTAAATCTATTTTTCGCGAGCTTTAAAATAATCTGAAATATATATATATATATATATATATATATATATATATATATATATATATATATATATATATATATATATATATATATATATAATAAACTTGTTCCAAACGACTGCGAATCATTACGGTAATAAAATGGCAACCTAAACGCTGACGTTTTGAACATCTAATATAATTTTAAAAGATTTAGATATTTCACATCAAGCTACCAGTTTAATTTAAAGATACTTATAGCACGTAAGTACAAACTGTCAGTATGCATTTCAAGAATAAAAGTTTAGTTTTTAGGTAAAATATCAATAGATATTCAATTAGAAACATTGAGTTTCAGGGAATTGACTTGATTGTGTTTTTACACTGACACTTGCATATTTTACTTAATCCAAACCAGACTGACTAGACTGGTCAACTTACATACGAGGGTGATGTTTGTATCATCTTTGCAAACTTCAGGTAGGCATCGAAGTAACCCTCCAGATCTTCCTAAGTTGAATAAGAAGAGTATCAGGGGAAAAAAATGAAAAACGGTTCAATCAGATAATAATAACTGCACAATGCCTTAGTCAAAAAAGATATGAAAATTAAAAGAAGTTTCTTTAAAAGACATAACTTACTTCCGCATGAAATTTTCAATCCAGAAGAAGAAGAAGAAAATCGAGGAGAAGGAGGAGAAAAGAAGAAAGAAATGAATTTAAAGAAATATAACCTAGAGGGACCAAAACAACTGTGGAGCGCACAGAGCAAAACTGCAATATGATGGGAATGAGTGAATGATTAAAGACTTTTTGTAGTTATAAAACAGTCTGATATTATTAAAGTAATTTCCATGAAAGCTGATTTTTTGGCACGTCCAAAAAATTAAATTCTTAATATCTTATTAAATCGAATGGTTGAATACCCAGATATCTGGGAAACATTCGGTTTTCCTGTTGATGTGATACTTTGTGAACTATCACACTAGCTTCATGCAGATGCATGGTGGGAATTTGCTGCAGTTTGGAAAGAAATATGGTGATGTGTGTCTAAAATACCTTACAAAGTCATACCACTTCATGATGTGTCTTTCAAGCACCTTACAAAGTCACACCACTTCATGATGTGTGTTTCAGGTACCCTACAAATTGTTACCATTTCATGATGCGTGTTTCAAACCCTTTCAAAAAGTCCTACCACTTCATGATGCTTGTTTCAAGTACCCTTCAAAGCCATACCACTTCATGATGAGTGTTTTGAGCACCTTAGAAAGTCATACCACTTCATTGTATTTGTTTCAGGTATCTTACGGAGTCATACTACTTTATGATGTGCGCTTCTGGTACATTACCGAGTCATATTACTTCATGATGTGTTTCAGGCACCTTATAAAGTCATACCACTTCATGATGTGTGTTTCAAGTACCGTACAAAGGCTTGCCACTTCATATTGTATGTTTCCAGCACCATACAAAGTAATTCCACTTCATCATATGTTTTTCAAGTACCTTACAAAGTCATACCACTTCATCCCGTGTGTTTCAAATACCTAACAAGGTCATCATGTGTTTCAATCACCTTTCAAGGTAATACCGCTTCATGTGTGTTTCTAGCACTTGACAAAGTCATACCACTTGATAATGTGTATTTCAAGCATCTTACAAAGTCATAGCACTTCATGATGTGTGTTTCAGGCACCTTACAAAGTCATACCACTTCATGATATGTGTTTCAAGCAGATTACAAAGTCATACTACTTCATGATGTGTGTTTCAGGCACCTTACAAAGTCATACCGCTTCGTGTGTGTTTCAAGCACTTTACAAAGTCATACCACTTGATAATGTGTATTTCAAGCATCTTACAAAGTCATAGCACTTCACGATCTGTGTTTCAAGCACATTACAAAGTCATACTACTTCATGATGTGTTTCAGGCACCTTACAGTCATACCACTTCATGATGTGTGTTTCAAGTACCGTACAGAGGCATGCCACTTCATCTTGTGTGTTTCAAGCACCCTACAAAGTCGTACCACTTCATGTGTGCTTCAAGTACCTTTCAAAGTCATACCACTTCAACTAGTTATCCATGCTCATATCACAAAATTACCATTGTTGGTGTTATTGCTGATGCTGCTACTGATGATCATGTTGTTTTACACAGCGTTATATTTTATCGTTACCACGCCACAGAACTAGTTGTTCTCTCTATATCTAACTGATATATTGAATGACTTACTTCGGGGACTGCCATTGGAGACTGCGTTCCTGGATTCCAATTAACTCTCACAATCTGGAATAAATGACAAAATAAATTTATCCATGAATATAAAAACAATTTGCCTCTATTTTATACCACAATGAGTGAATTTTATGTCATACAAAACAAAATATATTTTTCATTACAATTGCAACAAGACTGATTTGGAAAATATTTTCCAGGGTAATTACATGTAACTCCGTTCATAAAATTCACTTTCAAAGCTTCTTTCATTAAATCACATATACAACAAAGAACTGAGAAAAGGGGCCAATCAATTTGTAAAATGTGGAGAAATAAATCACAAACCATGGAATATCACGTTTCAACCTACACCAAATAAGAACAAGAACAAGAAGGTTTTATGTTATACAAATAATAAAAAGAATATACTTACCTGTTTTAAAAACTTTGTTCTGATTTTAAGACAAGTTTGAACTTGAATAGGTCTTACTTCACCTATTATGGTGACTCGTGTCTCTTTACTAGTACTTATTGATACTGTTAAAACTGTGTTGAGAACAAAATGTTTCTTTATTTAAAACAATTAAAGAATGAGGGTACAGTATCATGTAAAAGGGCATATGCCACACAATTCCAACACATAAAATATTTGTTTCTCCATACGTTAGACTCTAAAGTTTGCAAAAATGTATTAAAACAACTCACAAGGAGAGAGAGAGAGAGATATTGTCACTTGCCTCACTGGCGCCATTCACCTCAATATGTTTTCTTTCATTGACTATGTGTACTGGATGTTCTCTGTAAAAGATTGGGTGTAAGTTGCAAAGTAGTGTTATGATTATCCCCGGCTATTTTAGGAGATGGTGTTTTCTGTAGGGTTAGGATGAATTCTAAATTGTAATGATTCACAATTTACATTTAGGATGGAGGAATTCGTTAAAATAATAGATTCTAAATATTTACACTGTGAGAAAATGCAAACATGGTTATCAACCAGTTTTAACATTAATCAGAGTGTGATCAACGATTACATAGCTCAAATCTATGGGTTTTTTAGTAGTCTCCAGTAGCCATTGTCAACATTAATTATCATGCTGAAAATAAATTTAGACCAAAGTAATCTTGACAACGAAATGTTGGCCCTTTTGTAACTAAAGTGTTCTTTGGAATTTTTTATTTATACATTATTAGAATAACTTTTAATCGACACTGTATAGGGAATATCATGCTGATATACTACTAAACCACATACATACATACTTTGACAGGGCATAAACCATAAAGCAATATAAAAAACCCCACTATTTTCTATGATATTAAAGTAGAGGTACTATAATGAGTTGATAAAAACCAGAGATTATTTATTTTTAAAAATCATTGTTCTTAAAATCTGCTTCAGAAGATATTAGCATATTCCACCCATAGCATATATATTTGCTTTAAGTAACCTTGGAGTATCAGAAGCATAGTTCAGGAATCACTAATTACTTTCATTAGCCACTACAGCAGCTGAGTGACGGATGAAAAGCATACAGTCCGCTGTATGCATATAACATGTCAAATTTCATGTGGTCATGAGCTGAACGCAAAAACTTAACCAAAGCCAGTAAAAGATGAAATAAATGTCACAATGATTTTCGTTTGTTCTAGGGCTGTGGTACTAACATAGATGCATATTATCATCAATTTCACGATTCTAGCGTGAACAATCCCTGAAAAAATGAACATCAAACACACAAGGTAATCCAAGTCAGAGAAGCATAAAATATGGGCCATTATGAAATCCTACAGACAGGAGGGAGTAGTGCTCATCAAGATGCATCCCTGCACCAAGTTTCGTGATTCTTGATTAGATACTATGGACATAGCAGACAAAAACATATATGGTCATTAGATAAAAGCAAAAACGTAACCTAAGTAAGCAAAATGTGAAATGTAGGTCAAAGTGACATTTTTGTACTGGTGTGGTATTAACAGAGAGATGTATACAATCTAGTTTAATGATTCAAGCATGAACAGTTACAGTAAATAATTTAATCAGAGTCAGTACAGTGTGAAATAAAGGTCAGCCTGACCTACTGTTGTGATATCGTTGCATCGCCTCACCAATTTTCATGATTCCTGGTATGACAGAAAAAATATATAAAACAAACTTAAACTAAGCCAGTAACATGTTAAATGTAGGTCACAGTGAACTTCTTTGGTTGTAAGGGTATGGTACTAATAGAGATACATACAATCATCTAGTTTGATGATTCTAGCATAAACAGTGCCTGAGACTGAACCTAGGTCAGTGAAGCATGAAAAATTAGTCACAGCTGGCTACTTTGTAATGAGGATGCAGTACTCCTCAAGATTCGTCCCCTCACCAAATTTCCCGATTCTAAGTATAATAGTATGTATATAGGATGCAAAAAGAGAAACCATTTGGTCATGAGCTAAATGCACAAACTTAATCTGGGCCAGTAAAATGTGAAATGTAGGTCATAATGAACGTTTCTGCGATAAAGGTTTGGTACTAATATAGATGCATACAATCATCAAGCTTGATGATTCGATTATGAAAACACAAACATTAACTAAAGTCAGTGAAGTGTAAAATATGGGACAATGATCTAATTTTGGAATGAGGGTGTATTACTCATCAAGATGCAACCCCTTGCCAGGTTTCATGGTTCTAGCTATAACGGCATGTATACAAGATACAAGAAAACCTATTTGGTTATGAGGTAAACACAAAAACTTAGTCTAAGCCAGTAAAATGTGAAATGTACATCACAGTGACATTCTTCTGTTGTAAGGGTGTGGTACTAACAGAGATGCAGTCAGTTGTCGAGTTGGATTATTCTAGAATGAACAGAGCTTGATAAACTTAAAACACAAAATATAACCAAAGTCGGTGAAGCATAAATATGGGACACATTGACCTCTTTTATGATGAGGGTGCAGTTATCATCAAGATGCATCTCATCGCAAAGTTCCCTCATTGTAGGTATAACAGTATAGTATGCAGGGTGCACAAATATATTTGGTCATGAGCTAAACGCACAAACGTAACCTAAGCCAGCAAAATGTGAAATGTAGGTGACACTGACCTTCTTTTAAGGGTGTGATACTAACAGAGATGCATCATCTAGTTTGATGATTCTACCATCAACATAACTTGAAGAAAAAAAAGAAAAAAAAACTTAAAACACAAAATGTAACCAAGATCAGTGAAGCGTGAAACATGGATAACAGTGGACTATTTTTGTACTGAAGATGTGGTACTCATCAAGATGCACCCCGGTACCAAAATTTCATGATTCCATATGTCAAAGGATGTATAGAGTGTACCAAAACCTGAGTTAAAGGCCAAAATTTTATCAAGAATGAACAACTAATGTTCATGTATGTACTAAGTTAGCCCCTTAAATACCCCTCCAAGAAACCCACTCCAAACTCTTGCCCAGTACCTAGCAAGAAAGAATGGTTTAGATACTGTGAGGCTTTACATATGTATCTGATTTATATGTGCGACGCCGACACCAGGGTAGTACACTAGCTCTCTGCTTCGTAAAGGTGAGCTATACACATCATGTAAAGAAGCAGACTTACCTGGCTGAATGGATTCTTGCAAATATGACTGGGACTCTAGTAAGTACTTCAAACTCAGCGGGGTATTGCTTCTGGAAGTCTTCGGCAACACGAAACAAATCTACAAAGGTCGTATCCCCTCCCTTCACAGTGTCGTCAAATCTGTCATACAACCAAGAGAAGCCATGTGAAATAAATAATGATATATATAATAATAAATAATGATAAATATGTATTTGATTTATTATTTATTAGTTTTGCTCGCTTTCTTTCCCCAGGAATAGGATTAAAGTCCCTTTTAAAAGCCTCGAGTAGGCGAATCATTCAAGTTTGATGAAAAAACAAAACAAACAAATCTTCACCAAACGAAAATTGATAACTACAAACCCAACCTAGACAACACGAGACCCCAAATATTTTGAGTAATTACAATGATTCGTAGCAGACAATGGCCAATGCAGAAATTCCTGTAATATTTGATCATTTTACAAGTATTGTGAATAATTTTCTGTAAGGCACTGTGGGTAAAACTGGTACTATATTTAATGTTAATAACCTCAACCCTTATGTCATTGAAAACTCTTTCAAATGATATACTAATACCTGTCACACCACATTGCTTTTCAGAATATTACCCACAATTAAGTTCCGTTGCGTTTCCCATCTTCTATTACAAATTAATACTTTTAACTGAAATAAAAATAGAAGGGATATTTGAAAAGTTCTAAATATTTTACTATAACTTTTTTGTTTCTGTTTACCTGTCAATAACTTTAACACCGATCGATAGACAGAACATTCTATAACATGATTGCAATTGCACGAACAGCACGCCGGACTGCTGTAGATATATGCGTCTGACGTAACATAAATGACAGTGACCTAAAAATGTCGGAGAAGGAGAACAATTCTGCTGCTGAGCAAAGATCATACTGTAAAATCCGGGCGCTCGTAGGGTACTCTCAGGCTGATTTTAAGGCCGAATTGGATAAAGTTTACAGATTTAATTCTCTGTCATATACAACAATTTTGACGTCATTTTGTCATTTTAAAAATGGTCGCAAATCCATGGAAGGTGACCCACGTTCTGGAAGACCTTTGCCTGCGATTCGTGAACGGGAAGTATTTGCTCTGAAGGAGGCAATTGATGAAGATGCTCGATACACATTGGAAAATATTTCTATTATCACGAGCATTAATTCCTCGGCTTTTTTTAATCGGGCTGAAATCGCCAAACAGGGTACTCGCCATATATGAAAAGGGTGATCAGAGACGTTTAAATGAGATTGTCACAGGTGATGAAACATGGATTTACATTTCTGAACCTGACTCAAGAGAAAATATTAAAGTCTGATTCAGAAAAAACGAGCAGAGATCACAAATCGCTCCACGTAGTTGGACTGTCATGAGATTTTATTTTATAAGCATTATTTTTCGATGCAAAAGGCTCGATCATCCAGGTACCCGTGCATGACTCTGCTAGTGTCATTGGGTATTTTTGTGCCTCCAAAGTGTTGACAAAAGTTGTGGAACATTACCGAACCACCCGTCCGTGCACCGATTTCAGAGGTATCCATCGGCTCCATGACATCGCACCGGCAGATAAACAGGAACTCAACTTGCGATGCCGATATCTCAATATCTTCTAACTCCTGATACATAACATACTAAAATAGCTGAAAAGTTAAAAACTAGGTTTTTGCAGGTTCCTTCGCTCTTTTTGTCTTCTTGTGTCACAGCCATCTGCTCTCAAAGATTATATTTTGCAAAGTTCTATATATGTGCAACACAAATTAATTGTTCTCTTTCTCTTTAATTGCTCTCTCTCTAACTCTCTCTATATATATATACATATATATTGTAACATAGTTTATTATAAACGTCCAATGTAATGATAATATCTTATTATGCAATGAAATGAACAAAAAATGCTGTTCTGAATAGACACCGTGATTGACTTTACTACGGACGAAACGGATGTCAGGAGATTATAGCAAATTATCTCGTGGAAGAACATGTAAATGAATGAGTTTGTTCATAATGTTGTAATTAATCTGTATAGTTTCTGTTTTCTTGTTTTCTCAGTGCACATACATGGAGTCATGCAAAACATTATGGTGGTTTATTCATAAGTAATACATGATTTACACGCAGATCTGTGCCAGGTTGACGAGTATTAGCTTAGCTTTTTCCCTAGAGCCATCAAGAATTGGAATATAACCACCGGATATCATAGTGATAAAGGATAGTGAGGCTTTCAAGGCCTCACAACCCATCTCACATGGTGTTACTCAAGGACTATATACCAAGAGTTTGAATTACTACCTGTAAATATGATTTTACTGAGAACTGCACCTTACTGTACGACTTTTCCAACAAGCTACAAATTGCCGATGGGTCAAAGGCCTCTTGCAAAGTACAACTGTTGATTTGGGTCTGTGGCAATCGTCGCAGGACTTACATTGCTGGTTTTAATTTTTGTTGTTAGACAACATATGGAACGTACAATCACAGGTAAAAGGGACAATCCGGTCAAGACAACTTCGGAAAAAAGAGTTCATTTGAAAGCGTCTCCAAAAGTTACGATTTACTACAGTAGTATGTTTTCATAGTCGGAATTCAAGATGACCACACGTGGATTTGTGAGCAAGTTATTTTCACTGAGTCTGCTGATCTGTGGCGAAATTGGCAGCTTTGAGAATTTTTCTCTTAATTTTAAATTTGTGGTATTTCGAAATATTTTTAATATTGTAGATGTTTGAATATGTTATAATGATTGATCTTACACTGCTGATCAAATAGTGTCCTTGTTTCATAAGCTTAATGTTGTTCTATTCATGTTAGTAAAAAAACAATTACTTTCACATCAATCCATGTCATAATGATTGATCTTGCACTACTAATAAAATATTTTCCTTGTTTCACATGCTTAACGTCGTCCTATTTTTATTTTTTTTAATTTTAAGTTTAGTAAGAAAATAATTAATTTAACATCAAATCATGGTTAGATATTATTAACATTTAGATTGTTATATTAATAATGTTAGATTGCATGTAAATTTAAACGTGTTAAGACACGTGCTGAAGAAAGAGTGGTTTGTGCTCATATTGTCAAAAATACAATTTGCACAGTGAATTTGAAGACTTTTTAGATTATGGATTTTATGAATTTGGTGTGAAAACTGGATTTTTGCAAAGTTCTTGTGATTATCCTAGGAGAGTATTCCAAGAAAATACAACTTGAAATATCTGAGTATAAAATGAGGTAGAATATATCACATCTCTGCCTTTTCCCTTGAGCAAAATTTACTATCAGACTTATTTCTCACATAGGTCTAACAATGTCAAACTTTCTGGAGTTTCGCATAGCGTGAGTGAGACAAAGGTCAGTTTCATCAAGTATTTCAATTCCATGACGTCACATGCTTCCAATGAAGACCAAAAAACAGCCAGTAAAGGCCGATTGTTTGTGTTGTTCTTTTTCTTACCGCATACCCCCCCCCCCCCAAAAAAAAGTCTCAATCGTATCAAAATTCACAAGTTCAGCAGCACATTTGGAAACTTAATTACGAGTGAAGCCAGTTCTTTGCAAACATATGTAAAATAAGATTTTATAGCTCAATTTACTGTAGCGGTATCCTTAACGTAGATATGGATCGATTTCATACCCTACGTTTCCCCCAGTTTCTCAAAAGAATAGAAAGATTAGCTAGATTTCCAGTGATGGATAAAAATTAAAAAAACCCACAAACTTCATAAATTTGTGCTGATTTTTGCAAATGAAGTGCGAGACACTTTTGAAACAATTTTTGTGGAATCTCCTCACTGGATGACATTTGTCCACAAATGTAAGCTAACAGGGGAGCTATCATACCGAATACAGTGCAGAAACTGTAACCCCGGAGTGCCTTCATAGTATACGAGGTCCATGTGAAAAGGAAGTCCTATTGGGGTGTAAGCGACATTGGAAGGCGTGGATTCCTGGACAACATCAAAAACCTAAGAAACGAGAAAAGTCACATCTTAAAATCATTTAAATCCATGGCATCCGTTTCGGATGAAAAAGGAATGTACTCCTGGTATCATATTAATTTCCTTCTATCATACTTTCATTTTAAAATGTTGGAATTTTGGTAGGAAGAAAGTATACCTGACAAAATCGGAAGCGATCTTTGTTACAACCATCAAGAGCAAGACTAACGAGTTTCTGTACGATGTGGAAACTGGGTATCTTCTGTGTCTACCGATATCGAACTGCTTTCCGAGAGGTATTGGAATCAGCCTACCAAGACATTTTAAAATGTAGAGTTCATGGAATATATTAATCACCACAATACATAATGGGAAAAATTTACTGATAATGTTGATTAGGTGTATACTCATCGTCGGAAGCCACGGGCAAAAATCTGCTACGCTCTCTTTTCTCCAGTGGCTGCCTGCGATATGATTTCCTTGTTTCTCATGAATATGCATCAACAAAACTCCTATACATTACCGTAAGTGACCTATAATCGATCGATAAGTGACTCTTTCAAAATGAAAATCTGATTGGCTACGTTAGTTAGCATAAAAGGTCATGTTGGATCAACCTTCCGAGAAAATTTTACTCGGGTTTGCAATAATTGGTTAAGCAGGCTTATGCATATTCATGAGAAAAGTGGAAATCTTCTCGCAATCAGCCAGATATGAGACATAGAGAGCAAAGCGGATTGTAGCCCGTGGCTTGATGATGGCATATACTGTGCTATAAATGAATAATGTTTGCAAAGTTGATAAACTGGACTTCAGCTGTGCCCAAAATCAGGCATTTTCTAAATGCCTCATTTTAAGACCAAGCTTTTTTTAAAACATTATCAACCCAAAGAACAATGATATTCCGCGAAATATCAAACTCGTAACCAAATATTATCCAGTACTGGCGATATTGTCATATTGTTGATTTGATAACCGTCGTATCTGAACTGAATATTTTCCGGGACCTATTGAAAATACTTTAACCTCTATACCCTTGGTCAAAGATTCTTTTTTCAGGAATTTATGCAATTTTGAGACTTACTGTACCATAAATCGTCCTCTGTACGGGAGCAATTTTCTCGACAACCTGGAGGAAAAACAGCAGGATAAATAAAATAAAAATAAAAATAGTTTCAAAACTTGTTTCATCAATGACAAAAAAGAGAGGAGGAAGCCTCCCATTTGTTAGTTATGAAATAAAATGTTGTGTCTTACTAATGGAGGAATGTAGTTCCATACACCGGTGTGTTACTGAAACTCTTCAGAAAATATTTTGTTGAGCCAGACAACTTTCAATGCTATTTTTAAAGATAAAAAATGGCATTTTATTTGTCTCAGTGCTCAGGTTATGTATTTATAATTACACAGTTTTACGAAACCTTTGTAACAAGCATTCGGATTGGTTACAATCGCATCATGTGATGCAGAAAAATTACAGTCATTAGTTCATAAAACCAGAAATGAACTACTTTCACAATGCATTTTCTAAGTTTTTTTTTATTTACTCAGATGGCCAATTAAAGTTAATGTTTAACGATCCTATTAATCGGAGTTAAATTTGAGGGAAAGTTATCATAGACTGTTGGGTTGAAGATCTCCTAAATGACGTATTAGTGTACACATGTAAGCATGTAAACCTACGTAGTTTCTAGATTCCCCTGATGACGTACTGACTTCTGTATTCATGAGCCCCTCTTATATGCGTTGACAGTATTTGTATACACTGGCAGTATATTCCTATTCACCATAAATTATACAAGAAAAAGTCGTCTCTATTTCTTTTTATTGAGCAGATGGCATCCCTTAGGAAAGTGTAACCTGTTGTACTATTTCTTACCTGTAGGATTGTCAGTTTCTCTGTCGGAACACTTTTCATCAAACAAATTCCGTAATCATTGATGTAGCTGAGCCACCTTAGGCAACATATAAAGAAAGACTTATTACAGCGAAAACAAAATTGTATTCACATAATTTATCACAATACTGTTTAAAAGAAACGCTTCACTTTTATACGATAGCTTTACTTTCGAAAAAGGCACAATGATATATGTTATGCTGGTATTAATTTGTCCCATCACGTTAATCTTGGTCCTAATTTATTAAAGAAGAGAAATTGTTTGGAATTGTTGTGAATCTGTGCTGCACATCAATTTCGACTAATATATAAGAACGTATATGGTCATCTTTAATGATTTCTTATCAAGTTTTTGCATAGTACTGACTGGCTGACCCAAAGCTATATACATGACAGTCGTCTCTCTCCCACAAACCATATAAGCGTTTTATAATTATTGGCAATATGTTCCTTTAGATTTGCTCCCATACATAAGGCAGTATTTAGCTGCCATCGTCATTATAATATATTTCCATAGCACTACGTGATCAAGACGTCTGTTACATCAATAAGAAAAATTACCGATGGCAATGTGTTGACATGATTACGTAGATTTGACAAACTGGTATATCTGTGCTGCCCTACTGACATGTTGCCACAAAAATATAGCAACTTATGTAAATGTGTCATAACTACATAATGATGTCAACAAATTTAAATCGGAAACTCGTCTTGTTGACGTAAAAGACATCATATTGATCAAGTATACAACAGAATTAGTTCGTCGTTCTATGGCAGCTTCATACGTCCAAAGTTCAGTAATACACCGATAAATCTATCTCAAGACCGAGATTTGTATTGTTATTATTGATAATTACCAACAGAATAAAAATATAGTTACTGAAACAAATTTATCGGCCTAATACAGTACCATGACGTGTATCTTGTTGATAGCTTACTTGTACAGCCCTTTGTCTGATGCATTCACTTCTTCGTAGTTTACTTCAGGAATTGGGGCCCCCTGGAAGAGACACCACGTACACAATCTTATCTCGGTCATAAATATTTTCATTTTGTAACAAATTACTCTTAAAAAGAGCATTTAGGTTATTTTTGCACATAGATATTTACTTCACACAGTACCAATTATATTCATTCTCAACAAGTTTGAAAATTCAAGTAAAGTTGTAATTTAATATTACCATATCAATTGGAAATGTGAGAAGAAGTCAGCTATGCGATGGTATTGCTAATGCGCATCTAGCAAGTAATGGTAAGCAGATCTTGATAAGGAATCTTACAGACGTAAATCTTTAACGGTTTCCCCCCAAAATACGACAATACTCGAATTGGTTCTAAAAGATAGTTCACAAAAAAATAAATAAAGTCTTTTCAAAGTGTTCCATGAGCCTTTTTAAACAAATAAGCCATCACAATCGACATTCTTTTATAAAAAAAATTATCGATACAACAAATAATATACGAAAAAGAGACAATAATTATGTAATGAGCCACTACTGAAATACGATATCGATTAGAAACATTTTATAAGCGCTTTGTCCACGATCGTTAACGGCTCAAGATCTTGAGCAAACATAATTTAAACAAATGTTGTGTAGTTTAGGGCACTGTGAAATTCTAACTTCTGAAACCACATAATATCAGAAAGTTACAAGTCTAAAACTAGCTGGAACTGTTTTGTTCAATTTACTGTATCTTTTACCTCCTCCAAATAGAGGGGAGTGGTCAAGAGTTGTCGGATTGCCAAAGCATCTGGGTCATATCTATTGGCCCTAAGATAGTCCAGTCCGATGGTGCCCATGTGACCCCCGGGACTCCACATCAACGATATGGTAAGGCCGTCATCTGCAACAAAGAAAGGCAAATAAAATGACTGGACAATTTGAAGGAAAGATAACAAAACGGAATATTATTGGCTATAAGACACTTAGAGTCAATAAAAACCGCCACCAATCTCATCCATTGAGCAGGGGAATATCGATAAAACAACGAGAGTGACCTTTCAATTTATACATGAGAAATACCACGAACGCACTTGACAGAGTTTAAACGGACATTTCTCTTTTACATATATAGTTTCCAAAATTTAAGAATGTGATTCGACCTGTTCATCACTCTTCCTCTTGCTATCTCGAGCCAGATGATTTCCTTACTGAAGCAATCAAAAGAAACAAGACTTTAGGACAGGGGTGAAGAGAGTGAAAAGAAAGTTTTGGATGTTCATAACTGTCACAAAACTGCAGAGGCACAATTGAAAAATTCTGAAGCCCTCCAAGCCCATCAAAACCTTCAAGACAGGATATATATAAAATTAGTCTAGGTTTGATGTCTGTTGGGCCGTACTGGTTGCAACATGTAACACTGGTGACAGAGTTGAATGAGTCAGAACTGTGTGTGTGTATGTGTGTGTGAGAGAGAGAGAGAGAAAGGGGGGTGGGGGAGAATAGTTCAGACACGTCGACGAAAGAACATTTAGTAGTCTCTCTAGTTTTCTCAGATATGCTGTCAAAAAGCGGCACTCGGAATGAACTAACGAACAGAAATAAGATGATGAGGGTACTGTAGTAAGATGGTATAACAAGACTGTTCAGATTACCGGACACGATGGTTCTAAAATGGAACGTAACTAGTGTTCAGCTTACCGGATACAGAGGCCTTCTCAAGGATAGTATGAGAATTGATCTCTTCCACCAGAATGAGTTTCATGTTGCTGGCGGCTTGAAGACACATCGGACACTGACAGCTGACTCGCAGCCATAAGCTGTGGTACCTGCAATGCAGCGGACTGGGGTTGATCACGAAATTCAACATACATATACCGGTACATATTGTCTTCGGCTTTTAATAGGCTAGTTGCCTGTTAGCGGACCTTGGCTTTCTTTACTAGTAATATCATTTGATGAAAACTTTGCCTGCGAAAGTGGGAAGCTTATATTATTATTGAAGACATATTGGACAAATACCTTGTCTAGACAAGATTTGAAGGTATTTATAGAAGGTGCATGAACTACATGAAATGGTAAATTATGTTAGGAGTCAACAATCTGATGAAGACATTTTGTCTTGTGGAGGTCCTACAGTGCCTCTTCTGTAGCTTGCAAGCATGGCCTCTGGTGATTCTCTCGTTATCTATTGATAGGAGGTGCTTTCGTGTGGTGTAATGATCATGACTGTGAACACCTGGATCATATCTCCTCTTACTCTCATGTAGATCATACTGGGTAATTTAAGCCTAGCCAATCTCTCATCATGTGGTTGATCCTGTAGATCTAGAACTTTGTTGCTCTTAGCACGCCTTCTATCAGGAGATGGTCCTTGATTAATCGTGGTGACCAGGCTACATTATGATACTCAAAGATTAGGTCAGACTAAATCTGTGCATAAATAATGATTAGTCATCATATTTCTCAAATTTCTAGACACCAGGTAAAGTATATTCGGCGTTTGATTTGAGCAAAAGTGTACAGGTTCACGAGAACAAAGCATCAGAACAGCTTCTATAAATAATGAAGCCTTGTGGCGAGGATCCATCTGTGTTACCATAATGAAGCCTTGTGGTGATGATTCATTTGTGCTTTACCATCACTCCAATGAATTTTAGAGTAAATAAAATGTCATATGAGCAATATACTAGTTCTGTCCTTGATTGCGTAAAGTAAAACAGAATTTTGTTTCACATTAGTCTCCTCATTGTTGTTTGGTGTCATGTAAATTCCACCCAAGGGAAGTGTATCTTTACCACTGAGCTCAATTTCACACCAGACACTTCGAAGATAATTCGTGGTTTCCTTTACTTGACTATGAGCTGCTGAGAAGTGATGAGAGACATAAAGGGTGCCTTGAATATTGGAAAAACAGTCGAAACTCTCAATCTGCAACACAGTCAACTGAGTAAGTAAAGTTAAATTTCTTAAGTAAAACTCTTCAAAACATACACTATCAGCTAACTCTTGTGCAACAGCTTGTCCTAATTATCTGTATTTCTTCAAAAAAGTATCTATATTGGTGTATATACATGATAACCTTTTAGGACAGTCTGATTTCTCTTCGTTTTCTTCCAAAGGTGATTGTTGCCACTGGTTGCTAGTCAGTCTCTTTCTGCTCAGATTCACAACTTTGCCCTTTCTTATTACTCGGCTGGCTTGCTCTCTCCATTTTCCTTTGACTCTTTCCTCTCTCAATCCTGGATTTGTATCAGGCTCCTTATCTCTCTCTCTCTCTCTCTCTGGATCATACCCCTTTAGATTCTGATTTTTTGTACATATCTTCTTCTTGTTGAGCTAACTTCTTTGCAGCGTTGAGAATATATGACACATGTTTGGTCGATTTCACTGTAGCTCTCAGAGGTCAACACTCACCTGATTTTTTAGATTTACTTTCCATTCTGACTGCTTAACTGATTCGACACTGGATTCAATTATGTCACTTCAAACGGTTTCCAAGAAACTGTTATCATGCTATTTAATTTTTCCAGTGCCTTCACACTCTGGAACACTGATCATAATAACATTTAATTTTCTGAAATCACGTTTTTCACAATATTGACAGTTACAGTAGCCTCAACTAACTTGGTTTCTAACCTCTCATCGATATTCTCATTTGCCGGTGTGTTCTTTCTTGAAAGAATAGAGCTCCTCTTTCAAACTTCCAATCTCAGTCTTCAGGGTCTGTTCTATTTCAGATGAGAATAATGCAAAGTACTGTTTGCACTTTTCATCGATTATATTATCAGTTTTTACAGCATACAAGGCAACACGATTACAATCCACGAAGAACCAATGCATTTTAGAACCCGGTCTCAAACGAGCATTATACTTCAAGTTGGTGAAGCCAGAGCATTAAAAAGAAAACAATAGCTCAATCCTCTCACACTCTTATCATTCTCAGATGTAAATATATCTTCACAAAATTTCCATATGAGGACAGTGATATTAGTATTATTTACACAGGCATCTGTCTTGTCTTCACTAATCAGGGACGATGATATACACCATTTAGTTTTCTGACTCTTTCTTTGGATACAATTAATAATGTTTCAAATTTTTACTGGCAAAGATTCTTGGGCGCCATGTTTTTGACGATTTCCACAGTCTAAACTACTTACTTTACCTATCTGTCACCTAACAGTTCAATCGATGCAAAAAAGAAAAAACAAAAGAAAACCATACTTATTCTGGCATGATATTATCGGCAAAATTGCGACTACTTTCCGCTTCCGCACATGCGCAGTATAATCATAAGATTTAAGAATGACTAATCATGTCAAATGTTTTAAAGAACACTTGATATGGTGCAATAAAACTGATATTAGATTGGGCGGGTGGGGGTTGCTTTCGCATAGTCGTTCTTTAAAAATATCAACAAATAGCATTATAACGCTTTTTCTAACACTGATGTGCATGCGTTTGGTTTACCTGGATTTGACCCCATCTCTCCACGTGATCACTAATTGGCGACCATCTTTTTCAACGTCAGCGCTTAAAACCTGTTTTTCCCGTGCTGACACATTCTGAATCGGCTGAAACGGTAAATTAAAGTACAATCACAACGCAGGAGTAAAGTTGCAATCTCTCCCGGCACTAAATGTTTTTGTAGCAACATCAATATTTCATGAACATTTTAACAACAGAGTGAAATTTTTAAGCCTTCTACCGTACTGAGGGAGAAAAATCATTACTTCTGTACAAAGTTACTTTTTTATGGTATATTTTTATTTTAATTGTCTTTCAAAACAAGGCAAGTTTAAGTAAGTCTTAACATTTATTTTCAGGTAGAAAAAATATAATTCGCTATTTTATCCTGTAATAGTAGAACTCGTTGTTTATTACACATTTTTTTTATTTAAAAAAATAATTCACTTTATTAATATAGTTCATGCAGCTCATTAACAGAATGAAAAGATACAAAAACCTGTTTCACCAAACGCTTATGTTGCTGTTACATTGTAACAAGATAGTTGTTCGTAATTTGTAATCTCTGTGTTTCTATTAACACACAATTTCTAGAACAATTTCGATTATAAATAACAGAAACACAAACTAATATGGAGATGTTAGATTCATTACCATCGAATATAATCTGACGCCATTAACCTGTGAATGTGGATCCTGCCAGCGCTGGATAAGGCGATTGTGTACATCTGAAATTACATGAATTTAATTTCAATACTCTTATATGATTAATAGTACAAATACATGTCAAGTACTTCTTGTCTTAAAATAAAATAACCCTTCATAAAATTTTCAGTACAAATAATTGTAATTTTACTCTTGTGTGGAAGCTAAAAAAATTGGACTCAAGGTACAAAAACAAAAATAATAAGTTTACTTACCTATATTTTCATCTCCACCGTCACTTCAATCTTTAGAGTTGGCTCTAATTCTGAGAGAAAGTCGGGAAAGTTCAGATATTATCTCTTCTACGTGTGTATATATTCAATCATCATGGGTACCCGTGCTTTTTCATCTAACTCTTTGGCTGAAGATGTTAATTTCAAATGCTTAACTACAGAAATTAAATGCTCAAGTGGCTCTTTGCTTACAAGTCCTTAAAGGGTTGTCATAACTTTTAAATTAAATGCACAATTGAAAAGTATTAGCGATAGATTGTGCTTTTGTGCAGCTTCGAGTACAAGCCTGTGTAGCTTTAGAATTGAAAATATCAACTTCACTCATGAGATGTGAACTGATCTTTTGCGTCAATGGAATCAACAAACTATTATAACAACAAAACGAATCACTTCATTATACTGATGATTGAAAGTCACTTTTTACCTACCAGCGATGATGTCGTTAAACGATACAAAGTATCAGTCACATGCTAAATTCCTGAGTGTGAGACTAGTATAATAGGATAAAAATGCTTCTCTGTGACTGAGTGTATGAAGACAGCAAAGTAATACAAGTGCACATTTCAGTTTACCACAGTCGATGCGAACTCTTACGTGACATTGAAATCAATTTGTATTATCCAAATTTCGTCTCAAAGGAAATTGAGGTAAGGGCAAGGGAACGATTGCGCAGTTTAGATAGATATATCAGTGTTCCTATTTTATTATGTAAACTGTATATTTTTCGGAATTGTATTGCCGATGGTGCATCTTCAGATATATCGTGAATTAGCGGCGGACTTGTAGCATCATGTATTAAATCTCTCGTCTATTTGGTTATGGTCAAAGTTTAGTATATTATGTTTTGACAAAGTCAGTGAAAACTAGTTCCACTTCTGTTCTTGACCTGTCTACTGATGTATGAATGTAGTGTAGCATGTATATAATATGCTGGACAGTAGGTGTAGCTCGAGGTTTAGGTCTCACACACACACACACACATATATATATATATATATATATATATATATATATATTGTGTGCATTATATATATATATATTATATATATATATATATATATATATATATATATATATATATATTGTGTGCATTATATATATATATATTATATATATATATAAGGGAAGGTTGACTTTCTAAATACACTCAGTCACAAATGTAAAGGCCGAGAGAGGAAAGTGAAAAAAGAAAAGATGTTTCAGGCATTTTTTAGATTTCAAATCATTGCGTGTCGAATTTCGAGGCTGGAAGGAGGGTGGGGTTACATGAGCAGTCTGTTGCTACGTCATATTTCATATCTTTCGGACTGTTGAGTTTGTTTTAGTAGGCTAGGAATATCGTGGATTTGCTAAGTACTCTTCACAATGACGTTTTGCATATAATTCACTAGATAAAAGTAAGGAATGTTATATCTAAAAATGAAAACGACATAAAACGTTTGCGTTTTGTTGCTATTGCCATCGTTGTTTTCTGTAGCAATACACAAAAATGCATTTAGACCTCGACTTCATTTGAGCAGTATATTTTCCACTACGACACCATGTGTAATTCATAACACGAAGTTTACTATCAAATTGACATGGATCTACCACTTCAATCGATGGTCAGTGAGATCAGCTGTTTGAACTTTAAGATTAAATAGTATTTTCTAATATACTTACATGTATCTAACTTGAAGAGTGGTCGTACATAAACTCCAATAACACGGTGGACATGTTTCCCCCTCTGAACACATAACATTAAATGTCGATAATTACTGGTCACTGCGGCTAACATTTGAGTCAAAAAAGTGGACGCTGACGACAAACAATTGGAGATTTTGATTCATTCATCCTGCGACGCAATGTTACAGCAGAGCACTCTGGTGTATTCCGCCATAACGCTTGTACATGTTACAGTGCGGACGTAGTATACGTCTTTTTATCTACACTCTGTGGTTAGGTTTGTTTTATTGCACAGCAATACAAGTAGGTTATTTAGTGCACGTGGCAATTGGAGTAAAGTCCCTTGTCCAAGGACACACCACGGTAACCGAACTGTGCTAATATGTTAGTACGATTCAAACCCGCGTCTTTTTTTTTTTTTTTTCACTAGACCGGCGCGTTAAACACTGAGCCACTGCGGATTCTGCCTCCATATTAGTCGCCGCTTACGACATAGAGGAGAGCATATCGGGCACATTGTACATTTCCGAGACTGCAGGGGTATCTACCCTCTTTAACCCTGATGTTACCAAGTCAATACTTAGAATGGTACCGAGACATTTCGCCCCATGGACGTTTCGGCCCAAGACATTTCGCCCCACTTCATGGACGTACCTGGATGTTTCGCCCCATGGACGTTTCGGCCCAAGACATTTCGTCCCACTTCAATGGACGTTTCGGCCCAAGACATTTCGCCCCACATTCAGTGCACATTTCTACATTTCTTAACTATCATTCCCAACAAATATGTTTACCCTTCATATTAAAGTGCATGTAGTTAAGCAGCATTTCGTTTGATCTTCGCTCATACTAGTTGTCATCTTGAATTATTCTGAAACTTCTGTCGGCGAGATTAAAGAAAGTGTCGCTGGTGGAGAAACTTACTCGCACTCGCGTAAGCAACCGGCATTTCCTTGAAGTTTGTTTTTGAAATTCAGCAAGTGTTATTTGGGCCTAATTACAGCCAGGTAGCTTGTTTGATCTTCATTGTTAAAGAATCCACTCAATGAACTTTTTTATTGTCAAAGGTAAATGAGCATTGTTTATTAATCTACAAACATCAGGCGGGTTGCATTGAGCTTTAGGCTAATAGTTATGAATCTTCAAGTGCATTGTTCGACAGATGTCATGGTATAGAAGCTCGTGCATGTGTTTGTATGGAAATTTAGCAGAGGCTCTATAAATTGCAGACTTTCCTTTTCTTGGTAGCAGTTGTTATACTATCAAGTAAATCTATTGATCGAACAATGTATTCGTGCATTTACTGTAGAAAACCAGTTACCTCTCGTCAGCAAGCCATAGATTGCGATGTTTGCGGCCTGTAGCAACACAGAGCCTGTGGAAATACTGGTGATGTTGAAGGATGGCATAATAGGTTGAATAGGAGAGCAAGAAAGGGAAATTTGCCATTATATCTCCTCATAACATTTCTGTACAAGGAAGCGAGAGAAATTGGGTGTGTAGTGCATCTGCTGCAAGAGGGCAAGATAAGGCGACATCAAAAGAAACAGACAAAAAAAGTTCAGGGTCGCCTTATGAAGGTATGGGAAAAATATGGGAAGCACCAAATCAGCACCAACACCTTACTGAAATGCTGTGCCAGACTGTATGGCCCATGTTAGACAGCTGGGCTGAGACCTCATCTTTTTCGATTACACACCAAGTACATGCCATTTGTTTCTTTCTTGAATAAAAGATTATGCCTTTGAACTCTTATGGACTTATTTTAAACAATAATATCAGAATTGTAAATCAAACAAAGAAGAAAACATTGAACTCCTTTTTTGCAAATGACCATCACCAAAAAAGGACTTTCATCAGTTTTCGTAACTGCGAAAATAAAAATATCGCAGTATAGAAAATAATGATCACTGTAAACGATAGATTCATTTTCATAAACGAAGAAAAAGGGGAAAATATTGTCAGATATAATGACAGGCTGAATATAAATCAAACAAATTGAAATGGGTCCGTAAATCAAATAGTGTAAGTATAAGCCTATTCTTCTTCATCATCTTATTATTATTATTATTTATTATTATTACTATCTCCTTCTGATATGAGGATAACTTGTCTTACTATCTCTTATTTTCTATACTCTTCATCAAGATACATGGAGAAAAGACTTGTTTCAAACATAATTATAATTTCAAAGTAACACCGTTTTAAACGAACATAATTATTTATTAAACGATATCATGGTCCGAAACGTCCATTGAAGAGGGGCGAAATGTCCATTCTTTTTTTTTTAAGTGGGGCGAAATGTCCATTGAAGTGGGGCGAAATGTCCATTGAAGTGGGGCGAAATGACCATTGAAGTGGGGTGAAATGTCTTGGGCCGAAACGTCCATGGGGCGAAATGTCCCTGATTCCTTAGAATCAGACTTTACAATGTATCGCAAGTTAAATATGCTTTTCACTATGACAAAGTACCGTAATCACGGTAAGTCTTGGGACACGAAAAAATAATAATTTTTTTTCTTGTCCCAAGACTTATATGCCTGTAAAATATATAAAATTTTCGCTGTCGCAAAACTTGTAGACAAAATTGGGAAGATCGCCATACGTCACACAGCAGTGACCAGCTCGTTCAGTTACCACGTCATTCGTCAATAAACTGTTATACAATATTATGATTGTTATGTTATTATTTTGCATGTGCATATTTTCCGTTTTCTCCAACATGATTTAAAATAAAGGTAAATAAAGACTTCATAATTCACGGGCCGCTTAAATTTCAGGGAAGACCTGTACTATAGTGTACAGTACTTACACAGTGCAAATCGTACTTGGCGTCACTTATATCCTTGTTTATTCCCAAAAATATTCGATGCAGATTTTGCTTTATTCATCATTTTTACCAAATCGCATTCTTCCAGATAACATTTCAGCTACACGTTCATTGCTGTTTCATTTATGTGGATTCACGCGCTCAATAGTTAAGCGATCCTCCAAAGTGATGTAATCTATATGAAAAGGCACGCGTGTTTAATTTTATAAAGCACATAACCAGCATAAATTCAAATAACTTGTCATATATAATATATGTTAAAATTCTGAATCGATCGATTAAGAGCATCATTGATCCATTTTAGTTTAGCGTTTCGGCTTCACAAAATGATAATTTTCCACGCATTATTCATTCCACTTTTGATTTTGGCAAGCTGGTTGTTTTGGAGTCTCCTTTGTTTATAATTGGCGGATTTGTCTTTTGTTTTCCGACATCAATCCAGGCCAGTTAATTGTTAAAACCCTGAAACTGGCTTGGGTAAAGAGGAATTTTGTCCAGCGGCAATGCCGGTACTTTGACGTGTGATTGGCTTCTACTGCGTAATATTAGCACGATTACCGTAACTGAGTAAACAGGACTTAATTAAGGTCGCTTACATCAAAGCAAACCACCACGGAGTTTTTATTTTTAAAGCATTATTTCTTAAACTTCTTTATCGTATTTTAAAGATATTATTTAAGTTTAGTGCAGTGGTGCCTATGATTCGAATCAAATGTATGTACTTCATTCATCACAAGTAAAATCTTCAATGTGCACGTGGTGACGCCATGATGTAAACATGCGAACAATAAATGCTAGAGTTGAAATAAACACCATTTTCATTGTTCTCATCCTGGTATCACATTGTAATGAATTTGGTATTTTCATTTTCAGGGTAAAAAAAACCTCCCCAATAATTACAGGTGACTTTCGACAATTTTAATGCAATAATGCACAAACTGACAATAGTAAACTAGAGCACAATAGGGAGAAGTTATTGTTGAATGGGTATAACATACCGCTAATGCTCAGTTCTTGTCATCTTCTGATTAAATTATACATATTTTAATTTCATAGAAATAATAAGAAAATAGAGAAAATTCAATATGTTTATTGACTCTTCAAACAAATTGTAATAATTTATAATATTTCCATGTAATAATTCATAGTGAGAGTCCCTTAACAACCACGAAGGCCTGTTTATTTTGCATGAGGTTACGATCGATAAAATACGCCGATCGATCAGTAGAATTTTTTTTTTTTTTGTTAGGTGTCCCAAGACTTATAGTACATGAAAAAATTGCTTTAACTTCGTGTCCCAGCTTTTATAGGTCATAAAAAAATTACTTTTGAAAATAATTAAGGGTGTCCCAAGACTTATGGTGTCCCAAGACTTACCGCGATTACTGGTAATTTGTTTTCAAAATGATGGTATATGTCTGGAGTTTGATGTATAATTTACGGAACTGTATTATCCCGCAGAACACTGTGGTGAGAGAATTTGATTTATATCATATATTATAATCTCACCTATTCTGTGTACATGATATGATATATATGACACTACATGAAGGTGTAATGTTATCTGCCCGAGATTACGTATGGCCTGGATAAAGGAAAGTGACTTCACTCAACACCTCCTATATATATATGAGATCCACAGTTAGATTCCCAGGCACATAGTTGTAGAGCAATATCCCCATGGTCCCTGATCCGCCCCCTCCCCCAACTCGTCTCTTTTCTGTTTGCAAATCAGGCTCCAGCTTTTTCCACTTGACTTTTTTTCTCCCCAAAGAAATTTCTTTAAAATCAATATCCCAAGGAAACAAATCACTGTTTTTAAGAAAATCACTTCTTCATGGAATGCTTTTTCCTCTAGCGTGACACTGTATGTATGAACATTTTGAGAACTGAACATTGTCCATGAGTGTTAATTCGGTACGAGTTTAAAAAGCGAGTCAAATATACAGGAATGGTATATGGTAAAATTCAACGTTAAATTCACAAATATGTGTAAATGTCAAATAAGTTTTTATTTTCAGATAGCTGCACGCTTCATAACACGAAGTTAACTATCAAACGGACATGGATCTACCACTTCAATCGATTATCAGTGAGATCAACTGTTTGAACTTTAAGATTAAATAGTATTTTCTAATATACTTACAGGCATCTAACGTGAAGAGTGGTCGCACACAAACTCTCATAACACGCTGTAGATTTTTCGCCCTCCGAGCACATAACATTAAATGTCGATTGGTATAGGTCATTGTGGCTAACATTTGTGTCAAGTGTACGCAGACTAAAAGAAAAGTATAGATTCTGAATCACTCATCCTGCAACACAATGCTGCAGTAGGCCTATAGCACACCTGTGTATGCCACCATTACGCTTGGACATGTACAAGTGTGGGTAAAGTACAGGTCTTGTTATCTACCCTCTTTTTTTTATCTATCCTCTTTGCTCCTTGTACAATTGCCGCTAAGTAAGTGCCTCTACTATCTGGCGATTTACAATCCAATTTTAGATATCATCCCTACGCACCCAGCTAGGCGGACACGTATATAAGTATACGAGTCTAGCAAAATAGTTCCAAACACTTGTCCCCTTTGTTTTTTGTGTGGAATCGCTAAAGTCAATCTAATATATATCGTGATTGTAATTTGAACTAGGTAAAATTCTTATAAAAGAGGTTAAATAGGTACATAAGAGGTCATGTGAATAAGGACATAATAGGTTCACTTGACCTCTTATGTACCTATTTAGCACAGGCCCAGACTGAGATCTTGCAAGGTCAGGGAAAACGTAAGTGGATGACAATATACCCTCACCCAACCTGTTAAGCTCAGCTGACCTGAGATGAGTAGGCCTAGGTGGGTGACAATAAAGCTCTCCCATATTAGCTCAGATGACACATGTTCAAAGTCCACTATTCACTAAGAAGTAAATGCTACCTAGGTTAGAAAAGATCAGGTGTCTGCTGAATAGGGTTTACCTGTATATTTCATCCAATTATTGTTAAGATCTTGCAATATCTTAGGATGAGTAATGCGATTATAAGACAGTTATCCCATATGAATCGAGGGCGAGATATGATTAAAGTCCATTCTATTAAACGTTTTCGTTACCCTTTATGTCATTGCTGATTAAGCACATTTTACTCATACCACCAGATTTATGTATATTTTTGAAAGTTTTATAAAAATGAAGAAATATGTATTAGACTTGCATATGAAACGTATTGTATGCTAAATCATATTCCTATACAAATGAAAAGGAAAAAATATATAAGAAAGCTTATATGCATATAAAAACTTATATAAGCGCCAAATGGGGTATCTATGTATGAAACATTCTCCACCTGCACACCCTTCCACTGACATTTTTGTTCATCATTTTTAGTGATTTGACATATGATTACATGCGGGCAGCATAAATAATACAGCATCCTACCACATCATTTACTCCTCCACCAAACTCCTAAAAATATATTATTCTTTAAAGCATTTTTATTTTTATTTTTTATTTTTTATTTACAGCATACAATTCATTGTATACATAGATGAAACAAAACGTGTGGGCTGCTCTTTTCTATAAATTTAAAGCTGAAATTTAAAGGTTATAGCTGACTTCAAGATCAGCCAACACACAGTATTGGAAGCGAAATATATTTCACGGAGAATGTTTTCTTTGTGTGAGAATATATCATTATTGACCATGACTATACTATATACAAATTATTCTGCTGATATTGTTTTCGTTGTGTGAGAATATTTTATATCGATTGTGGCTATATTTCTGTGCAGTATATTATACAGAGATTGTGATAGAATATTGTGGCTACAAAACATTTCGTAGAGATTATGTGAGAATATATAATATTAATCAATTACCGCGATATATATATATATATATATATATATATATATATATATATATATATATATATATATATATATATATATATATATATATATATATAGATATATAATGGCAGAAAGTTCACAGATTGATGCGTATAGTATTTGGAAAGAATTTATTAGAATATTTAATGCGGGAATCATATTACACGAAAAATAGAGTGTTTGTAACGTTACGTTACAGAAAAAATTAAATAGCTATTTCGCTTAAATGCGACATACATATCTGTCAAAGAGGCTCAAAAGATGTTGATGATTTTTCCAATACATATCCAGAGCATCTTCATAAATTAATCGACTTAGGAATTATTTTAGAACAACAAAGATGTAAACTTGGTCAAGCTTATGAGTTAAAGCGTGAAAATTCATTATAAGATATTGCGCAAGAAAAAATGAAGTCGCTGACGTTGACTAGATCACCCAGTGGAGAGAGTGCAACGAGTAGTGAATACGTCAGTGATAACATTGAAACAATTAGTAAATATAGTAGCAGCAGCAAAGATCACTAAGGATAAATTAATTAGAAAGATGCTTTCAGCATTATAATATAACAATGGCATCCACACTCGACATCTATTACGGAATGCTGTACAACAGAAGCGGAGTAGTGCAAGCAATGGGAGAAATTCTCAGAAGCTATTACATAAAAATAATGAAGCAAAAGCTATCGCAAAGATTTGTAAGCAGTCCACTACGTTTGATGTGGTTGCATATAAATGAACAAAGTCTCGTGGGATTCGAGTCGGTTCAGTACTCAATAACGGGTCATTTGAGCTCATTTGAGCTGACAACGAATTGGAAAAAATTCTATCCAAGCTTGCAAGCCAATTTCATGATCCTGGAAAGAACAAGCCTGTTTACTTGCAAAGGCCTGATTTACATATTCATATTACTATAACGCCAAAATATGAGTGGTCGCTTGATGGACTCCGTAAAATTCTAATATATAAGCTAGAGTTTATTCTCCTGATTCAGATACCACCATATGCCTATGAGGAGATAAAACGGCGACGACTGTACGTATATTTAAAGTTCAATGGCATTAGGATGCAAAGGTGTATGCCTTGGAAAATATGAACTCTGTTGCAAAACATGCCATTACGAATACTGTAAATCCCATTTGCTCGAGTTACGTGCCTTAAATGTGGTATCAGAGTAAAGTCGCGTAATCAGCTTTGCCGATCATGCGGATCTATTGACGAGTATTATCGTGAGCGCCGGCGAAGATTCGCCAACGCAACAAATATAGAACCTATTGATGTAGAAATACCCGACAATGTTAACACCGTTGAGGAAAAACCCGACGACCTCAACACCATTGAGGAAAAAGATACAGAAGTCAATCAAATAATAACAGGATTGAAGCAATTGCAGTTTCTGATCCTAGTAAAATAAAAAAAAGTCTAAAACATTTATTGACGGAATTTGCAATTAGGCAATGATTTTACTTTATACACCAGCATGCCTGCCGTCAGTCAATTGAGGCAACTCGCGCGAAAGCCTGGGATACGAATACCAAGCGGTATGCGAAAATCTTACATACTTGAGTTATTAGGACTCGCAAATGAACCACGGCCAGTTGTGCAACAACTTCCCCGGATGAACCACAGCCGGTTGTAATGGCAACGTTAACAGTACAACAACTGAAAGAATCCGCGCAAGAACGTGGAATAAAATACCAAGAGGCGCAAGAAAAGTAGATCTGCTTGCGTTATTACGTCTCACAGTCGAACCGCGTCTGACTGTAAGAGAGCTTCGTCCAACAGCAGAACGATTAAATATCAAGATTCCTTTGCGGGTCAAGCGGGCGGAAATTGCACGCATAGTTGTGGATGACCAAAACCGCCGACTCATCACAGCCACTATCGCCGCTGAAGCTGTTACGTATGTTCACCAACAAAACGTTCCAGAATGTAAGTTGTAAAAGCGCTCTCGTGATCTTCAAGATTACCGGCGATTATCCCAAGCGTATATAAGCCAAACAGAGACGCTGTAAAACTTGTATCAAATATGCGTCTGGGAATTGTATCGATGTTGCAGTACGTGGGTGAGACAGCGCTGCCATCCGGATTAAAGATTTGCATTGTTCTCAATGTGGAATTTACTATGCCTGGTCAGGTAACTAAAGATGGCTTTGCACCATCTATAACATCACAGCCATGGTTTCATAGTGGTGCCTGTGTAATCTTGAACCATAAAGACACTTAGACAATTAATAATGAAACTGATAAAAGTTATGCAAAGATCCTCGAAAAGTTTTAAAAGTACTCCAGAGGAGGTTCAGGGTGTCTGCTTTCCAGATGTTTGGAAGTTCAGCTTCATATTCCTCCATACAAACCTTTTCGCGGATCGAGTTACATACCAATACCAAAGTATGTTCCACCGCTGTTTTGAATGGGCATTGCATCCCGCGAGCGATAATAAAGATCAGCCGCAAAAATACAAACAATACCTAGCGAACTTAATTTTGCTTACATTGAATTTTTTGTACAGGCTTCTGAGATCATACTCAAACTCAACCCTGATATCGCTGTTAATGTGCTCCCTTGGAATAAAGGCTTTTATGCGAAACGACTATCTACCACGAGAAGCGCGCGGTACAACATTTATCTGTTGCTGATGAGCGACATGGATTACGTGTGGACATTACGTGTGGATAAAAAAATCTTTTCCGGTTGGTGTACCGACACAACAAGCATAAGGGGAAAAAGTTTCCATGTCGACGCTGCCTGCATGTATTTAGCACGCAACAGCTGCTTGACGGCCATCGAATGCACCAGTAAGCGTCATCCCCAACAATATGGAAAAATATATGACATTTAGACTGAGACAACTGCAGTTTATTGAATCATTGCAGTTTTTCAATTTCGGTCTGGATAAACAAGTGAGCAACCTTGCAGCGAATGGCAATAATCGTTTACAATCACTCGTCGATACGGTGGTGCTGTTGATTATGAAACAATTACCTTGCTGACTCGTAAAGAAATCTATTCTGACGAGTACATGAACGATTGGAACAAGTTTGCCTAAACTCAGTTACCACCAATCGAGGCATTCCATTCGTAGTTTTATCGCGAAGGGATTTCCGCCACCAACTATGCACATGCAAACAATGTCTGGTCTGCGTTTGGTTGTCAAAACTTTGGCGATTATCACGAACTGTATCTGCGCATGGATGTGCTGCTGCTCGCGGATGTCTTTGAGACGTGTCGTGATATAGCCATGCGTGAGTACAAGTTCGACCCCGCGCGGTACTTCTCTTCACCGGGAATGGCCTGGGATGCATTGTTGTATAAAACCAAGATCGAGTTGGATCTGCTCACTAACATTCACCAGCATCTGTTTGTGGAAAGTGATATCTGCCATGGGATTTCTATGGCAAGCCACCGATACGCGCGCGTTAACAACCCAAACGTGGACGGACACGACACCGCTGTCCCAAACAGTTTCATCATATAATTTTACACACACAACTTGTAGAAATGGGCGATGATGCATCCCATGCCTGTTGGTGAGTTTGAATGGATTGATCCCGCGCACATAGACGTGGAAAAATGAATACGAGAGTATAATAAAAACAGTGATATCGGGTACTTTATGAAGTTGATCTGGTGTAAGAGTTTGAAAAAGACTTTTTCAAACTTATGAACAATGCCGTGTGACGATGCGATTTGGCGTGCTGATGGTATCACTAATGGCAAAGTTGAGTTGTCAACATTAACATTGAGGATGCTTCTGCAACCCCTTCACTGACAGCATAATCACGTTTGTTGTCATTTATGGGGTCTGGAAACACGTCAACGCTGTCATTTTCTCGCGGTCACCAGAGACGTGACGACAAGGGATGTTAATGAGCAGTTTACATGACAAATAAGTACCCAACATGGTCTTAGCGCACCAAAACACGTGTTCGTGGCGTTTCAAAATGTAATCGAGAGAATAACCAAGAGTGTTGTGCAATTATATTTGACCGGGTAGGAGTGTTTGAAGTTTCTCTGCGGTTAAACGGCCACCAGAACCCCTCTGAAGAAAGTTTGCTTGACTTCACAAACAATCATGTTGCACGTGCTTATCACAAGCTATGGTCGTACATGGACCGGGCTCAAAACATCGACACAGGTCTGCAGATTTCCCAACATTACTTCACCACGTTGTACCCGATTTATTACTTTTCATTGGAACATCTGGAGTTGTTTAGGCCGTCCGTGGTTGACATGTACTTTTATGCACGTGTTAATACGGCTGCTCTCCCCGCTGTACCCTGTGACAAATGCGTTGCTGTGATCGTCTCCGACAAAACTCTGTTGTTGGAGGGCGCGGATAGTTGAATGAGGGTTATTGACGCACCAGTGGAAAACTAGTAAAGTTTTCTTATCAAACTAGTAATTGAACCTGTTATGTTTTCAGATAATAACGTCTTATCACGAAGTTCATCTTGGCCTTAGCACAAAGCAGCTTGCGAAAATAAAGAGCGCAATACGAAAAGATTGCGAGGTCACATTTAAACTTTCTCCGGAAAAGTTAACTGGAAATGTCCTCGTGTGGTTGATCCAAACACAACTTAATCAGCTTAATGCGCCCCCGCCCCCCCCCCCAAAAAAAACCCCCACCCCGGTGACATTAGTTATCCAAGAGTCAGAGGTGACACAAATGAAAAAAACTGGTTGAATATTTCCATTCCTTGCAGCCATTCCAGCGTTGTTAGCGGCTGCGGCTCGTGCGGTTGCAAAAGCGGCTGCGTTAGAGGCCGTCGGAACGCATAGCGTCTCGAAAATTAAAAAAAGGAAAACATCTTCGATTAATGGAGGCAACTCACAGAATACCCTCAGGCAAAGGTCTTCGACTATCCGGTACGACTCGCAAAAGGCATCCCCGTCAACCAATATTAATATACTCGCTATGGCAAAGACAGTCAAGCATTTCCGAGGTGGCTTTATGCGGAATGAACTTGCATCGATGATCCTACGCACAAGGGAAACCGGCATCGTCAACCTGGATTCATCAACAGGACCTGGGACTCATTAGGTCGCATACGTGGTAACGCCCGGATACCTATTATATTTTGACTCTTACGGACTTGCACCACCACTTGAAGTTGTTGATTGTTTACACAAAGTCGTCTACCGCTATTTTATTCAACACTGCCGTTGCAAACTCGGCTGGAGGGCCCAATATGTGGACATCTTGTTGTTAAAGCATTGCGTGCACTTTACCGTTCACAAACTCCATAAGCGCTTGCTGAGTTTACCTTATCACTTAGAAACTTAATAGTATACGAAATGCCTATTATTAATATTTAAGGACGCTACTCATCCCGATGCGGCCCTTCTGTGGATCTTAGTAGGTTTGCCACCAAAGCGGATTTGACTGAGTTTACCAGCTGGGTGTTGTTGACGTCGACCCTGGCGAGCTTGTGATTTTCCAAGATCAAACTGGAAAACTTAAAATGTCTAACGTGGACATTCAAGATGTTGTTTTGAGGCTGCGAGGCGCCGGCGTGAAGAATCTGCCTGAAGTCAATGAAATCGGGGGAATAAGAGACTCTGGCGAGTCGGTTGCCTTTATCAAAGACTACGCCGATAATGCTAATGCTGGTATGAAGCAATACGTGGATGAAAAGATTGCTGAGGTGCCCTCACCACAGCGCGTAGTAACTTCATGGAGCGTAGTTAGCGGAATATTAACCAAGGAAGCAGAGTAAAAAAAACTGACGACTTAACCTTAGTAAATGGTCGACTTGTTTTCACTTCTCTTAAAAATGGTTTTGATAGACCTAAACGTCACATCTTAAAAGTGCGAGAGTCCGGATCATACTTGTTTATCATAACCGGAAATAAAGGAGGGTGGAGACAGATGATGATGTTGATAAATGATAAGCGGCATCGTGATTTGCTAACATATATATCACGTATCAACAAACCGGCATTGGTGTTCGTGCAGAATTTTTACATTCACAGTATCAACATCATTAGTTGCCGGAGATGAAATTCAGTTCGAAGGAATCAACATCTATCCTGACGGATTCTTAACCGTCTTTGGTGTTTGTGTTTAAGATTTGTTATTACACATTAGTAATGGATTCTGAACGCGATGACGATGTTGCGGAATTTAACGACGGGGTGATTGATAACCTAACAAAGGATGCAAGCATCGATATTATTTTTGTTCCACTTGTAAACGAATATCTGCTTCAAAATGATTACCAGACCCTCGTATACGCTCAAATATAATCTAAGTGAAGTTAAGATAGAAATCGACCGTTTGGACCAACTGCCTGATGTGTCACTACCAACTCAAGGCTAGCTTGGAGTCATAGCATTAGCACATGAAAACGCCCGGCAAAAAGAGACGTTACCGTCATGCGTAATATCAGCCAAGACTGTTTCTATAACGATGAAGTGAAATTCACCGCTGAATCCACCCCGGTTACATTCCCCATCGATTATATTAAACCAACATTGACTCAACTAAGAAAAGAAAGATCTCGACTATTATTCAACAAGGACGCATTGGTCAACGTAACAGTTCTTGGACGAAAACGATCGTTAGACGCATAAAGCAAAGGCGTTATCTGTGTGTTTCTATATGAACGTAGTGCCAAACCTTAGGAACGCACAATCGTTAAATATTCCACCGGAAGATATTTTCTATGATTGCATGACGGTTGTACAAGTGAAGAAAAGTGCTTGCTTGGAAGTGCATACACATATTGCAGCTAAACAAAGCCAGTCTGTTGAGCAATTAGTCTCCATGATGAACTATGATAGACCCTGAAACTTACCGACGTGAAAAATAATCAAAGCGGAACAACAGCTGCGAGATGAAATCATCAAAACACCCACGCTACTCGTGAAATACAAACGCGTGTGTGTGGTTGTAGATGCTATTTGCGGACTCGCCGCAACGGCAACTATTATAGGCACACCAATCGGAATTGATGTTGGAGCCATATCAATAGTAAATGGTGTGACTGGCGGCGCTTGTAAAATAATTTAATTACGGCTGCATTTGTGAATACGTGTTTATTCGGAACTTCTCGCGGCGGCAAAAAGCAGTCTCAATACAATGAATAAACTGTACTCGATAGTTATCTAGGATAAAACGATTAGCAAGGGGGAGTTCGAGACTGCGTTGGCGGAAATGGAAAACCAACGATGACTTTTCGCACAGATACGGAACCGAGGCGTTAGCGAAACCAAAAGAGGTGATTGATTTACAGGCAGTGAAAATCTAGTAAATGTTTACCACTGTATATCAATCTGCCCAGTTGTTCATTGGCCTGACTGTGACACCTAGTATATTATTTTGCTTGTGGACGCACACAGGTGAAGGCTCACTGCGGGTTCGTGTAAATAATACACTCGCGTGTGATTCAAGGGTAAAATCATGTAGTATCGAAGGCTTTCACTTATATTAGATACAATATACTGTATCTGAACTTTTCAGCAATGGTACATCGTATATATATATATATATATATATATATATATATATATATATATATATATATATATATATATATATAATGTGACGTCACGCGTCCGCTGTATTCTGATTGGGAGATAGAAAACACGCCGTGGCTGAATTATATTACACGCGTTCAGAATGGTGGAACCTCTTAATCAGTTTTGATCCGGACGTAGACTATATAATGAGGTATGTTCGCACATTGTGCAATGTCAAGACAAAGTTAAGATGTGGACTAGCGTAGAATCTTTCACCATCATTTTCAGCATGCTGTTTGATCCGGAGTACCCAAGTATGTGAATTCATCATGGGCTATCACGAAGCTTATAGACACAGCTATTTGGAAATGAAGAGTGTACATTGAAAGCAAAGGTGCTTGAAGAGGGTATTGGTCTATGGACTGGCTGTGCGAAGAAGTCTGAGGAGAAGAACAATGAAGCGGTACAACCTGTGTTAAGCCTCTTTAGTTAACCACCCCAGCGGCCCATTTGAGGTCCACCTAATTCTCTTAGAAAAGAAATACTAGTCAATCATTGCCAATATATGTGTTTTATGTTTGTGTATGTCTTTGTCTTCCACAAAAACTAAGCGCTTATACCCCTGCCTCTCTTGTGTGTGATAGTATATGAGTATGTTTGTGGGTATAGTGCGTGTAGACACTCCTATCATTTGCATGTGATAGTATATTTGTGTGTATGTATTTATAGTATGTGAGTTAACACTTCTACTCACTTATATCTGATAGTGTGTGATTTCATCCTCCTTCATTTATATCTTAATTTTTTCGTTGGTTAGTAGGTGTGGGGTATTGGTCACTCCAACGGCGTGTTGGATAGAAAGGGTGGGGTGTTGGATAGGAGATGACTGGGTGTTGGCTAGAAGATTTCTATGTATTGGCCACTACATTGGCGTGTTGGACAGTAAGTGTGCAGTGTTTGGATAGTAGACGACTGGGTGTTGAATAGTAGATCACTGGATGTTGGTCACTCCAAACGGCGTGCTGATAGTTTAGTGTGGGTGTTGGATAGTATGTGTGAAGTTTATATTTCCCCTTGTCGCCAAATAGACCCATAATGTTAAGCTTATGGACTAACGGCGTGATGTTAATTTCCGTTTGGCCCCATACAGTCCCATAATGTTAAACATATGGCGTAATATTAATGTCCTGTTTGACCTCATGCAGTCACACAATGTTAAATTCCAGTTTGAACCCATACAGTCCCGGCGTGATGTTAATTCCCGTTTTACCCCCTATCGTCCCATACGTGTTAACCTACGGGAGTAATGTTAAATCCCGTTTGACCCCATATCGTCCCACATTACTGCTACTACTTCAACTATTATTATTATTATTATTATTTTTATTATTATATTATTATTATTATTATTATTATTATTATTATTATTATTATTATTGTAGTTGTTCTTCTTGTTAAACTAAACTAATTTTTTTGTGATGTGTCATGGCTGATCGTCTCCCGTCTAATGTCAATATGTCCATTTGCAGACGGCTACTAACGGTAGTCTACTCGGAAACCGCAAAATACCGCAGAAGATACCATCTTATCGCACTTAAGCCCAATGTACAACTAGCATTAAAAGTTAAAACTATAATGAGGAATTTTTTTATTTCTTTTTTTTTTCGGTGGAGAACAAACGCGAGAACCAGTCATAACCCAAATGATGCCCCGTCTCTCACTTCTTTTTAAGTCCGACTACGCAGGGAATGCTACTTATTATGGCAATGGTTTAAAGCCACGCACTTCTTCAAAGAGTTTATCTTAGAACTATAAGTCTTTTTCTAAAATCGACAACAGTTGACAACAAAACGCACGCGTTACCCAGCGATCAGTCAATGGGAGAGAATTTATCACACAAATGTTCTGCAAAGTACTGTATTTCTTCTTGCACCGGGAGTCTGGGTGGCAGAGTGGTCAAAGGCGCTCGCCTATACAGGTCACTCAAACATGTCACCTGTGTCCGCGTGAGTTCGAGTCTCGGCTCGAGCACCGTAGGTATATGAGAAAGGTTGCCAGTAGCTTCCCATGGGTCGGTGGTTCTTCCCGGTTCTTCCTCCACCAAATATACTGGCCGTCATGTATAGCCCATCATGCACTGAAAAATGGCGTTAAACCCCACAAAACCAAACCAATCCTCTTGCACCTGAGCCCTTAACAACAAATATTGTTTTATATTCAAGCTTGAACGTTCAGAGTAAGTAGTGCCTCTCAGAAACAGACAAATAGTAAACGATCAGAACACATAAGAAATACCAGAATGGTGTATATTTTATTATCTTGAGAATGAAAGTAAGTAAGTAAGTATATATATATATATATATATATATATATATATATATATATATATATATATATATATATTATATAGTGACATTAGCAACATTATTAAGAGTCACATAATTAGTTCAGTCGAGTTTTCATTATGTAATCATGGTCCTGCATCAAAATGTACTTGAACAGTAATAGTAAAATGTAATAATATTACATAAATCTTCACAGCAACTATTTAAAACGTATTTTGTTACACAATAACATTTGCGTACGTGCTAAATTGTAAAGTACGTACATCGTAGTAAAAGACACATTTATCAGAACAAATGATGTCTAAAGTCCATAAGATCAAGATGTTTTGCTAAAATAGTTCTTGAGATTGAACATCAAAATTATATACATTTGCTGCCTGTTTTAAAGTCTGATCCAAATTTATTCCATAAACTGTGAGAGTGCATACAAATGACTGATAATATACGTCACAAAATTTAACATCTCAATATAATGAAAGATTTTAATTCTGATAAACGAAAAACAATTAAATGTATGGTCAATATGGGCACATATGGACATCGTCAATGTATAAGCCAAACAGCACATGAAGCAAAGGATTCGTGTAAATTTATTGATCCGATTCACTCTTCTGGCAAACAGATGTATATTTCCTCAGGAGTTATTGCCCTTGTTATAACCGATCATCATCTGGTTTATTAAATTTGTGAACAGAACAAAATCAAACGGAAAACATATATTTGCAATTTTGAATCAAATACAGTGACATTTAAAATTTGGATAAACGAAAAATTTTTAAAGAGCTTATTTAAGTTTTGTGTCTGATACAATTCTTGTTTTTATTGACAGCCATATTTTGCAATGTCAACAACAGGAAATGGTTCTTCATTTACAGCTCCCATGTTCCCTGGTTGACCTAATAAGTGGAAACTCGGTAAAGACGAGAAGCTTTTTTGACGTTGTAGATTCCAGTAGATTTATCTCGCGGTAGGTGCATTGTGTTTTCAGTTTATTCGAATGGCCTTGAGTTTTGTTGTGACCGGTCATTGCATCAGACTTTGTTTACAGCAATAAAATTGTGAAAGAGCGCTGCCTTTTGTTGGTTGGTTTTAAATGGCACTTTCAGCACTTTATTCGGATATATAGTGCCGAGTAAAATGTGAACCAAATGTTGTCACTTGCTGCAGACTGGGTGTTCTTCGTATGTTACAGTGACTGATAAATAGAAGTTCAGTCACTGCCAGCCAAATTCGTACTATACGACTTTTACGTTTAAAGACCATCGTAAAAAGTTTCATGCATCATTTTCTATTTTATCCAAAAAGTACGTATACATTTGTTTACCAGTTTTTAGATACTTAGTAGTATAATAGTTGTTGTATTTGAAATTATTTCATATTGGAATCAAATCCTATATTAGAGTTTAAATTTCATAAAATTCGGATTGTTTCAAACTTTATTTCAGCTGGGTAGAAAGTAGTGAAAATGTGCCATAACAATACAATGTGTGTTCTTCGTTTTCAAAAATATTTTTCGACGATTGTGACAGTAATCATTTTAAAGATAATAATGAAACTATTTTTGTGCTTTATTTAATTCGTATTTTCAATCAATGTTTTCTCTTTAAACTAGACCGCCTGTTGAAGACCTCTAATGTTCTGTCAGAGATTTACGTCAATTCTCTCACGATTCAGACTATCGCTGGAGACTACAGTGTTGGTATGGAAGAAATCGGATAAATTTAAACTTTTTTCAAACCATATTCTATTGCCATATTTTCGTAGCGAGGACAAGAACTTGCATCTCTTATAGACAAGCACTCCCTCTGCAAGTCTGCGGACTCGTATTAGATTCCAAGAAGTGTCTTTTTAGCTGTTACAGTATCGCTTTATATAGCCTATTGTTGATTGTTGATGCTTTTGTAGTTTGCGTTGTTGTAGTTGTTTTTGTTTATGCATAAATTCATTATGCTTTAAAGACGCTTCCACACTGACACCCATGACACTGAGAATGTCAAGTAACTCAAACTAAGAGTCAGGTGTTTACTGTGGTGTATATGGGGGGAAAATGCCGTAAACAAGGCCTACAGTCACACAAATTACTAGTCTCACATATTACCATAAAATAAAACTTTCATAATATATTCCATTTACTCAAAAAAAAGTTTGATGCATGCATTATCGAAGCTTGACTGTGTACATTGTAGCGACAACGATTAAAGAGAAAAGCTGTATACATAGATTACAGTTATTTATTTATTTTTTAAATGTTCTATCTATATATGTAAAGCAGAAAACTGCATGTACATTTTTGTCCTTTTTTTCCCAAGAACACTTCCAGACAATAAGTTCATCTACTGGTTTGGAGGTGGTAATCAAAACGAGCCCCGAAGCCAGCAGGCATCCAGACTTTTGAGTTTGTACTGAAATATATCCGGTACGGATAAGACTTTTAATTATTCCATGATAACATTTAATTATGAAGCGCATTTTGAAAGTTCGTCAATAACATAAAGAGCCTCTATGCCAGTGAATGTATATTTGACGATCGATTTTGACATAAATCCTGTACAAATATCTTGACTTATCAGTAATGCCAATATCAGACGCAATTGGTACTTTTTTGCTAGAATTATTATTACCTTAAAACTAGCTGGAAAATCAGACTGATAAGATACACTTAGCTAAACTATTGTGAGTGTTGTAACACAATTAATTATCCTTGTTATGGGAGAGAGTTAAAGGGAAAAATACTGAGAACCAATCTTATCGTTTGACTTCGCGACTAAGCTTTCAGGAGAAATTCCACTCCATACAGTATCTATATATTGCATCTTTTTTTTTTGTTATTATTTTTGTTTGTGGGAGGGGGTGAGGGAAGTGGGGCGGAAGAGAGTAATGGCTTTGTTTCACATCAGTAATCCATATCATATTTTTCAACCGAAATGTGCACATCTCGATGTATGCGATGTATGCTCGATCAGGTGCGAATCAGTAACAGCAAGATTTTCTAAACCCTGAACTTTAAGAAAATTATAAGCTGATCCTACCATTAGTTGCAATGAGATTGACATGCAAAAGTACATTCGTAGGATACAAATATCAAAAGTAATTTTTAAATATTTAGTTAAATAACTGCTACATATTTTATTCCTCTTCAACTGATAAATGACTGCTTATGCTTATTTTGATCCTACTGGTAAGGTTGTATTTATGTATCGACAGTATGCTTTGTCTATGCAGTCTATAAAGAAAAAGCAGTAAACTTGGTACATATTCTTAAAATCCAAATGTTTGGGTCAATTTCATATAGACATTATTACGAAGAAAACCATACATTTGGAAAACTATTGTGGATATGAGTATTGCATCTCATCCCATATGGGCATTTGCCTTACTACATATTTTCAAGTAGTGTTTGGATGTAATAATACAAAAACTCAGACAATTCATGATCTTTGTATACCTTTTCGATCTCTGATACTGTTTTAGTTGTATGTACTCATTGTTATCTTTTTTGAAAGAAAAACTAGAACTGAGGATATTAATTGTGACTGAATGTTGAATAGTCCTTTAGCAAAAATTTTAAACTGTCATATGCGATTTCGTGGTTACTTTTCACCCAACGCTCCAAAGTTACAACAGATAATTCAGAAGCATTGGAACCAGATTGAATCCTCTGAACATCTGAAGGGCATATTTCAAGCAGTTCCCATGGTTGCGTACTGTAGACCTAAAAATCTGAAGGTAACTTCAAACAAGACCACAGATTCAGGCACATATTGCTGCAAAGACAAGCGTTGCCTAATTTGCAAACATATGCCCGAGACCAAATCGTTCAGAAGTTCGAAGACAGGAGTTAGCTACACTATCAATCAGAAGTTAGGATGCCGAAACAAAAATGTAATCTATCTTCTAACCTGCAAGATCTGTAGCACTCAATATGTTGACGAAACCGTTGATTTCAGAAAACGAATGAATAACCACAACAGCCACATTCGCAACAAAATCAACACGAAACTCGCCGATCACTACAACTCGACTGGGCATTCAGTCGAATCCCTCGAGATGCTACCGATTGATTCTAACCTGGGGTGGACCGATATAGAACGCACACGTGAGGAACGATACTGGATACTTCAATTGAAAACGCATGGGGAGTTCGGCCTAAATGAAAAAGTCTAACTTTCCTATTGCAGTCTTATCAAAACTACAACCAGGCATCAGTTTATCAGACGTACGCATTTTTTTGCGATAATATTTACCCAAGTAAATATTCCGTAACTCTTTACATCTATTATTGTTATTCTTCTTCTTATTATTATTATTATTAGTAGTAGTAGTAATATTATTATTAATATTGCTATTATTATCATCATTTTTAGTATTATTATTATTATTATTATTATTATTGTTGTTGTTGTTTTTTGTTGTTATTATTAGTATTATTATCATTTGAACTATTGTCCATTATCCCGCTATACCATGCTCTTGACATACTTCCTTAGTACCAAATTCATAACTTTACCTGGATATAATTTCGTTTGCACATTTTGATGATGGTGCTGATTTATCGTCGCGCATGGTGTCGGTACTTTGTTGTAAGACTGGAATTAGTTCAAAACACTTTTGTCCTCTGTGTGATACGCACTATAAACACTTCTTTGATTTTTTTTTTTTTACACAGCTTTGTTGGGCTGATGGCAGCATAACATAGATATGTAGTTTACCTGCTTTAGACCATTTTTTAAATTTTGTCTTCTTTATTTCTTCTATTGTTTATCCTTTGTTTGTTTATTTCCCCATCATTTAAACATGTAGGAGTCAAGAATTCTTCTTGGCTTTTGTGTTTTGTGTTTGTTTTGTGTATGTAAATTGTGTCTTCCCCTGACGAAGAGCTTGTTTGGCTCGAAACGTTGAGAAACTGTTTTGTATTTGCGCCGTTATCAATTTTAGTCATTATATATATATATATATATATATATATATATATATATATATATATATAAGTCTAAAGTTATGATTATTGAAAAATAAGTGGAACTAGATGACTGGAACAAACGTTAAAAAGGATCTTTCTTTATGTCTATATTTCAGTCTGTTTGATGAATCATTCACTGTAATATTCAACATAGATGATGATCTGTCAATTTACTACAACATAGATGATGATCTGTCAATTTATTACAACTGTAATATTCAACATAGATAATGATCTGTCAATTTATTACAACTGTAATATTCAACATAGATGATGATCTGTCAATTTATTACAACTGTAATATTCAACATAGATGATGATCTGTCAATTTATTACAACTGTAATATTCAACATAGATGATGATCTGTCAATTCATTACAACTGTAATATTCAGCATAGATGATGATCTGTCAATTTATTACAACTGTTATATTCAACATAGATGATGATCTGTCAATTTATTACAACTGTAATATTCAACATAGATGATGATCTGTCAATTTATTAAAACTGTAATATTCAACATAGATGATGATCTGTCAATTTATTACAACACAGATGATGATCTGTCAATTTATTACAACTGTAATATTCAACATAGATGATGATCTGTCAATTTATTACAACTGTAATATTCAACATAGATGATGATCTGTCAATTTATTGCAACTGTAATATTCAACATAGATGATGATCTGTCAATTTATTACAGGATACGGCTGAGCGTATCTTTGAGTACCAATGATTTTTTTAGGTGTCTGTGCAAAACTATATTTGAATGCTCTGCAGAGATTGAACCGAGATTTTCAAGGCAATTTTAATATTTACGATTTCAAATTGGAAGCCAGCTTCTCACATGACTTCCATCAAAGGCTCAAGTGTCATGGTAATGAGAGTTCGATCTGCATGCATGAAGTATACATTCGTAAGTAGGTTCCATTGATAATAAATTAGGCTCATAAAACTCTACATTGTTTTTTGACAATGCTCTGTCATCAAGCCTTAAAATCAATACTTTTGGTTGAATACCTAATTATTAAATAGCCTTTTTTTTTTTATCTTATTGGCATGTTCGCAGAACTGTAAGCACAATACATAAAAGCCTTCAGCAAGTTGAAATACAAATTCAGAATATTTATTTCTTGTTTATTGTTTATCGTTTCAATACAAAGGGCTGTGCAGGCTGGGTTTGCAATATGCTACGATTCCCTATTCGTCAGATCGATATTAATATTTCGTTTCAATCGCTGTCCGTTCTGCGTGCTCAAACTCGCTTTTTGTGTTCCTCTCAACTGAGCTCTCAATGTTGAGCCCTCCCCCCAACCCCAATCGTTCTCGTCTCATTCATCATGTGTTATTACGTCGGATAAAAATCATTATCTGAGTCTTTTCTAAGAGTGTGTACAGTGTATTTCAATAAAAGTATAATATCTATTTCCTCATATTTTTTAATTATGGTCACTCCTGGAACCGTACACTATGGTATAAATCCTATTTCCCGCTAGATTAGGAAAGCTAGACAAACTGTTCTGTAAAATCGTGGAACTCCACGCCATGTGGCAACGTGGAACTCCATGAGTCACTATTTTTATAAGACCCAGTTGCACTCTTAAGTTATAAGTCATAGAATTAGCTTTGATATTTACAAGTTCACTGAACTTCTTACGAATGCATTATAAATATGTTCCAGCCGGCCTCAGCCTGACGCTACAGCTGGAAGAGGGAGAATACATCAATTAACCAGTTTGAGGAAGAGGTTGTGAGCCACAAGTACACGCTGTATCAAATTCGAACCCTCGCAAAAGATGGACAACTTTACATCAAGAAAATATGGACAGACGGGGGAAATCATGTCGCCTATGTCACATTTTCAAACCCAAGAATATGAAACAAACAGATAAATCAGACCGGAGATTTTTTATGGCTATCAAATCTCACAACTGTTTAACTATGTCCTTCTACAAGACCAAAATTAAAACGAGGTAACAAGATGAGAGACAACAGGATATAGTCTTAATTTTATCTCTAAAGACGTTAAAAATGTAAAATATTCTGCCCGACTGATCGAATATATACAGATGAACGAAGCTTATCTTGAGCATTTATAGTTATAAAGATATATTGTTATACGTTTATCTTCAATCAATATCTTTTACAATGTTTTTTCTTTAAAGCATTTTACATTCTTTCTGAGACTGTTACTAGTATAGCAAATATCTCGTCTTGTGAAAGACTTCATATATAGTAGAAGCTTCAACAGTAGATTGGTTTTTAAACGTTTTCATTTTTTACTCTTAGTGTAAATAGAATGTATTGATGCTGTATAGTATCTAATGTGTTATATTGTTCTTTTAATATCAGTATGCACTGTTAGTATTGTTATTTTTTGGTGGATGAAATTACTTAATGACATGCAAAGCCAACTTCAACATCAAGAGTTTAGATGATCTCATCGTCGTTTATCAAATAATAGCACAAGTCTCTTGCCAATGTACCTTCAGAGTGACGCTCCTTCTGTATGAACTTACTGACGTATCTTCAGAGTGGCGTCACTTCTGTGTGAACTTACTGACGTATCTTCAGAGTGGCGTCACTTCTGTATGAACTAGGAGTTCTTGTTTATTTTGTAAGTTCAAATATGAGTTCTTCATTCTCATTTTATACACAGGTTGTAGATCTAGCGCGACAATCAATATTTTGGTTCGAAGTATTGTTATGCATTGCAACCAAGACCTATGCATGGATTTCTCCAAATTTTAACAGAGTAAAAACATGTGATTTTTTTATTACGTTGGCTGGTTTATCGTATTTGCCAACAATATTTTTTATAGTGTGAGGATTGTCTCTCTGTGCTGTTCTGTTGCTTAAAAGTGGAACATACACATCTTTATAGCAGAAAAAATCTAAATGAAGAAATTAAACAAATCGCAGACTTTGTTTTGTCATTGCCATCATATGAATTTTATATCCTTAATATAAGTATCGTCGACGCATTTTTGAATCAGCACATTGTGTACATCAAGTATAATCATTATAATCATCACGCATTTATGAAACGTCATGTGCATTAAGCGTGATCATTATAATCATTACGCATTTGTGAATCAGCGCATTATGTGCATCAACAGTCATCATTATATTCATCACACATTTGTGAATCAGCATATTATTTGCATCAACAGAGATCACTATAAAGATTATGCATGTGTGAATCAGCACGTTATGTGCGTCAAGATTGATAATTATAATCATTACGCATTTGTGAATCATCATATTACATGTAACTACATCAAGAGTGACCATTATACCCATCACGCTTGTGTTAATCAGCACATTATGTGCATCAAGAGTGATCATTTTAATGATCACGCCTTTGCAAATCAACACATTATGTGCATCAAGAGTGATCCTTATAATCATCACGGATTTGTAAATGTGCACATTATGTGCATCACGGATTTGTAAATGTGCACATTATGGGCATCACGGATTTGTAAATATGCACATTATGGGCATCACGGATTTGTAAATGTGCACATTATGGGCATCACGGATTTGTAAATATGCACATTATGGGCATCACGGATTTGTAAATATGCACATTATGGGCATCACGGATTTGTAAATGTGCACATTAAGGGCGTCAAGAGTGATGATGATTCAGACTGACTTTGACTTAAAATACACGAGCATCATTGGAAGAGAAACTGTCGAACAAAATGGCAGGTGCATTAATTTTTATTACAGTCTTTACATCCCAGATATAATTTTAACAAAAACAAAGAATATATTTACATTACAAGAGAAAGTGTTGTAAAATGAAAAGAAGAAGAAGAAGAGGAAGAATATACCATTAGAGGAGCGTGAGGCTCAACTAAATGATGAGATAGACAATGACGCACAATACGTTAAAAAAAATGTGAAATTTAAAATTCGATTGAAAACAACAATGCTCTACTTGTTGTGTCTAAATTAATTCCTCTCCTTGTACATGTACACCATGTGCATCAAAAATGTAAATAAAGTTGAGGAATTTAGTGCCAAATTTCAAACACTTTTTTTTTTTGTTTAAATCCGCTGTAAGACAATGTTCTCTGCAGATACAAATTTTCGCGTATGAGAAGAATATGTTACCTGGACAAAATGAAAACAATAAACAAAATAATTATTTCGATAATAGTAAATACAGGATATCTTTTCGAAATGGTGCAAAAAGCCTGCCGAAGTTCTCAAAGCACGATAAAATCATTTATTTATATCTCGGTGCAAGACATATAAATATGAAAAGGGCGGGGGCAGGACGTACCAAAATACTCATCTGTTGAATTATTATGCAAGTAAGAACTCCAGCTTTTACTCACTATTATATGTGGTTGTATGTTACCATTCGTTTACCATTTGTAAGACGCGGCTAAGAACAGATCGCACTTACAGATAGTTTTGATACAAATTTAACATGCAGTCTCTGGTCTGCTGGAGCATTGATATGCCGTGAGTCCTTCTTCAAGCATGCATCTTAGATGAATGATCACGAAACAACAGGCTTTTTCCAAAGTAAAAATAAATGTCGATTGTTGGCGTCAAATGATGGGCTGCACTTAGAAGGAACTACCATTGAATACCCTCTTTGCCAAACTGCCGTCACCAACAGTAATGGACAGAACTTGTACCCTGCTTTTAAACTCGTCAATGTTGATGTAACACCCCTGAAAATGAGGATAATCTGGTGTAAAAGCAACGACACATTCCAAGGCAGGAGGCAGTTCTTTTGAGAAAAAGAAAAACAAATATGTTTAAACTAAAAATAGCCAGTCTGTAACTATAGACAGAATATAGTTTTAATTCAAAGAATGATATTGTAGGAATATTAATGGATAAAGGTACAGATAGACACACAGACAGACAGACAGACCTGCAGATGTCGGTGTCCCGCGGCGGTTTCCTGGTAGGCAGTCCTGCCATGACCCATTCTCCTGTTATTGAATCCAATCATGTCTCCCGGTCTCAGGCGTAGTTTTCTCTGAAAGACATACATATCGTACTGTATCAATTTTGTATGTTTGATTGTTTTTTGCGGGTTTTTTTTTTTTATTTATTTATTTTTTTTTGTTCGTTGAATAAAGTAGTCAATTTTAATAATTTTACACGTTCTTTAAAACCATACTGTTGACATCGTTGTCTTCACATCTTGTGATTGTTTTCTTGTTCAGTGTTTGTATTAGTGTCTCGTACTGAATTCCATCTAAATATGTTTAAATCTGTTTTTCGGCGAGCTTTTAAAATAATCTAAAAGAAATATATCAAGAATAAACTTGTTCCAAACGACTGGCGAGCATTATGGTAATAAGAAGGCAAATTAAACACTGGCATTTTGAACATTGGTCGACAATGAATACAAATTAAACACTGGCATTTTGAACATAGGCCGACAATTAATGTAATATTACTCAAAAGATTGAGATGTTTCACATCAAGCTACCAGTTTAATTAAAAGATACGCACACCAGATAAGAAAAAACTGTCAATGTGAATTTTCAAGAATAAAAATTACAGTTCAAAGGTAAAATGTCAATAGGTATTCAACAGAAACACTGAGTTTTAAGGAATCTACTTGATTGTGTTATTACGCTAACATTTGCGTAAATTTTCTTTATCCAAACCAGACTGAATCGACCGGTCAAAACTTACGTACGAAGGCGATGTTTCTATCATCTTTGCAAACTTCAGGTAGGCGTCGAAGTAAACCTCCAAATCTTCCTAAGTTTGAATAAGAATAATATCAGGGGGGAAAATATGAAAAACTGTTCAATCAGACAATAATAACTACACAGTGGCTTGGTCGAAAATTATAGGAAAATGAAAAGAAGTTTAAGAGACGTAACTAACTCTTGCATGAATTCAACACTTTTCTATACCAAAGAAGAGGAATAAAATCGAGGAGGAGAAGGAGGAAAGAAGAAATGAATTTAAGAAATATAATCTTGAAGAACCAAAACAACCGTGAAGTGCACAGAGCAAAACTGAAACACAATGGTAATGACAGCATGATTAAAGGCTTTTTGCTGTTATCAAACAGTCTGATATAAAACAAGTAATTTCCGTGAAAGCTGATTTTTTGGCATATGTCCAAAAGACTATATTTTTAATATCTTATATTATCGTTTTGTTAAATACCCAGCTATTTGGCAAACCTTCGGTTTTCGTATTGCTGTGATATTTGTGACCTATCACACCAGCTTCATGTAGATGTATGATGTGCACTTGCTGCGGTTTGGAAAGAAGTATGCTAACGTCCGTATGAAATACCGTACAAAGTCATACCACTTTATGATGTGTGTTTCAAACACCTTACAAAGTCATACCACTTCACGATCTTGTACAAGCTCCTTACAGAGTCATACCACTTCATGATGTGTGTTTCAAGCACCTTACAAAGTCATACCACTTCATGTTGTGTGTTTCAGGTACCTTTCAAATTCATACCACTTCATGATGTGTATTTAAAGCACATTAGAGAGTCATACCACTTCATGATGTGTGTTTCAAGCACATTACACAGTCACACCACTTCATGATGTGTATTTCAAGCACTTACAGAGTCATACAACTTCATGATGTGTATTTCAAGCACCTTACCGAGTCATACAACTTCATGATGTGTACATTCAGCACCTTACAGAGTCACACCACTTCATGATGTGTTTCAAGTACTTTACAAAGTGATACCACTTCATGATCTGTATTTCAAGTACAGTACAAAGTCATACCACTTCATGATGTGTGTTTCAAGCACCTTACAGAGTCACACCACTTCATGATGTGTATTTCAAGCACCTTACCGAGTCATACAACTTCATGATGTGTACATTCAGCACCTTACAGAGTCACACCACTTCATGATGTGTTTCAAGTACTTTACAAAGTGATACCACTTCATGATCTGTATTTCAAGTACAGTACAAAGTCATACCACTTTATGATGTGTGTTTCAAGCACCTTACAGAGTCACACCACTTCATGATGTGTATTTCAAGCACCTTACCGAGTCATACAACTTCATGATGTGTACATTCAGCACCTTACAGAGTCACACCACTTCATGATGTGTTTCAAGTACTTTACAAAGTGATACCACTTCATGATCTGTATTTCAAGTACAGTACAAAGTCATACCACTTCATGATGTGTGTTTCAAGCACCTTACAGAGTCATACCACTTCATGATGTGTACATTCAAAACCTTACAGAGTCACACCACTTCATGATGTGTATTTCAAGCACCTTATAGAGTCATACCATTTCATGATGTGTACATTCAGCACCTTACAGAGTCATACCATTTCATGATGTGTATTTCAAGTACAGTACAAAATCATACCACTTCATGATGTGCATTTCAAGCACCTTACAAAGTCATACCACTTCATGGTGTGTATTTCAAGCACCTTACAAAGTGACTACACATCATGAAGTGGTATTTCAAGTACCTTACAAAGTCCTACCACTTCATGATGTGTATTTCAAGCACCTTACAAAGTCATACCACTTTCATGATGTGTACATTCAGCACCTTACAAAGTGACTACACATCATGAAGTGGTATTTCAAGCACCTTACGAAGTCATACCACTTCATAATGTGTATTTCAAGTTCTTTACAAAGTGACACCACTTCATGATGTGTATTTCAAGTACAGTACAAATTCATACAACTTCATGATGTGTACATTCAGCACCTTACAGAGTCATACCCCTTCACGTTGTGTGTTTCAAGAACGTTTAAAAGTCATACCTGTTCAACTAGTTATCCTCTTTCATATTGCAAGGATACCATTGTTGGTGTTACTGCTGATCCTACTACTGATGATGATAATGTTTTACAATGCCTTATATTTTATCGTTGCCACGCCACAGAACTAGTTGTTTCCTCTATATCTAATGCATATATTACATGACTTACTTCAGGGATTGCCATTGAAGACTGCGTTCCTGGATGCCAATTAACTCTCACAATCTAGGATTAATAAATAATTAAATTTATCAATGAATAAATTATCATATTTTATACCACAATGAGTGACTTTTAAGTCACACAAAACAAATTATATTTTTCCACATCAATTGCAACAAGACTGCTTTGGAAAACATTTTCCAGGATAATTACATCTAACTCTGTTCATAAAATTCACTTTCAAAGCTTTTCCAATTAAATCACATATACAGCAAAAACTGAAAAAAGGGGTCAATCAATTTGTAAATTGTGGAGAAATAAATTAGCATTACAAACCATGGAATATCAAGTGCTGAGCTGCACCAAATAAGAACAAGAACAACAAGGTTTTATGTTATACAGATAATAAAAGAATATACTGACCGGTTTCTGATTTTAAGACAAGTTTGAACTAGAATAGGACTTTCTGCACCTGTTACTGCTACCCGTGATTCTTTACTAGTACTTTTTGATACTGTTAAAACTGTGTTGAGAACAAAATATTTCTTTTTTGAAAACAATTTAGGAATGAGGGTACAGTATCATGTAAAAGCGGCATATGCCACACAATTCCAACAAATAAAATATTGTTTTGTAGACATAAAACTTTAAAGTTTGCACAAGTGTATTAAAAAACTTTATAAGGATATATATATATATATATATATATATATATATATATATATATATATATATATATATTACTTGCCTCACCAGCACCATTGACCTCAATATGTTTTCTTTCAGTAATCATGTGTACTGGATGTTCTCTGTAAAAGATTGGGTGTAAATTGCAAAGTAGTTTTATGATTATCCCTAACTTTTTTATGAGATGACATTTTCTCGGAGGGGGGGGGTGAATTCTAAATTAGAATTATTCACAATTTACATTAATGATGGAGTAATTCGTTAAAATGATACATACTAACTATTTACATTGAGAGAAAAATGCAGACATCGTGATCAACATGTTTTAACATTAATCAGAGTGTGATCAACGATTACATAGCTCAAATCTATGGGGCTTTTAGCCTCCAGTAGCCATTGTCAATATTATTTATCATGCTAAAAATACATTCAGACTAAAGTGATCCTGACAACGAAATGTTGGCCCCTTTGTAAGTAACGTTTTCTTTCCAATTTTTATTGTTACATTATTAGAAATAACCTTTAATTGGCACTATATACAGCATATTGTGCTGACATACTTTAAAACCATATACATACATACATACTTTGACAGGGCATAACGGGCATAAAGCAACAAAAAAGAACATTCTTTTCTCTGATATTAAAGTAGAGGTACTATAATGAGCTGATATAAACCAGAGATTTTAAAAAAATCATTGTTCTTCAAAATCTCTTTCAGACGATATTATCATTGTCCACCCCTAGAAGCCATATTTTACGGGTGGAATTCAAAGGCTCTCAGTGACCTTGGAGTATTAGAAGCATAGTTCAGGAATTACTAATTACTCTCATGAGTCACTACAGCCGAGTTTCGCATGAGAAGCATACAATCCACTCATCCAATTCCTATATTAAATCACATCTACATTACCATGTTGACAGTAACCTATTATAATATACAATGTGTAGTCACTAATATGGAACATTTACCATTGAATAAGTATATTTATGCGAACTTCCAACCTCACTGATAGAAAGGGCCTTCTGTGATGGCCAGGATGTGTAAATGTTAGTAAAGCACAAAATATAGGTCATGGTGACCTCTTTTTTTTAGTACTAAGAGAGATGCATCCAACTAAAAAGTTTCAAGATTCAAACATAAACAGCATCCAATAAATGAACTTTAACACGAAATTTCGACAAAGTGAAAGAAGCATGAAATGTAAATCACAGAGACATCTTTTTAAATAAGGATACAGTAGTTACCAAGATGAACACGATCGCCAAGTTTCATGATTCTGGGTAGGTCTGTATGCATACAGCATCCCAAATCTCATGTGGTCGTGGACTAAATGCAAAATCTAACCAAATCCAGTGAAAGATGAAATATAGGTCACAATAAACTTTTGTTCTAAGAGTGTAGTACTAACAGAGATGCATATCATCATCAATTTCATGCTTCTAGCATGAACAGTGCCTGAGAAATGAACATCAAACACTAAAGGTAATCCAAGTCAGTAAAGCATAAAATATGGGCCATAATGAAATCGTACTGAAATGAGGAAGTAGTACTCATCAAGATGCATCCCCTCACAAAGTTTCATGATTCTTTATTAGATAGAGTGTACATAGCAGGCAAAAAACATATGTGGTCATGAGCTAAAAGCAAAAACTTAACCTAAGCCATAAAATGTGAAATACAGATCACAGTGACATTTTTTGTACGAGTGTGGTAATAATAGAGATGTGTGCAATCATCTAGCTTAATGATTCAAGCATGAACAGTTAACACAAATAATTTTACCAAAATCAGTAAAGCGTGAAATAAGGGCCAGAGTGACCTACTGTTGTGATAAGGACGCAGTACTCTTATAAAGTTGCATTGCCTCACACATTTTCATGATTCCTGGTATGACAGAATGCATACAGGATGCAAAATAAGCCTTACATGGTCATGAGCTAAATATTAAAAAAACATAAAATAAGCCTGTAAAATGTTAAATGTATGTCACAGTAAACGTCTTTGGTTGTAAGGGTGTGGTACTAATAGAGATGCATACAATCATCAAGTTTGATTATTCTAGCACTAGCTGTTCTTGAGACTGAACCCAAGTCCATGAAACGTGAAAGATTAGTCACAGTTGCCTACTTTGTAATGAGGATGCAGTACTTATTAAGATTCATCCCCTCACTGAGCTCCCTGATTCTAAGTATAACAGTATGTATACAGGGAGCAAAAAGAGAAAGTATTTGGTCATGAGCTAAATGCACAAACCCAATCTAAGTCAGAAAATTTTGAAATGTGGGTCATAACGACCTTTATCGTGATAAGGGTTTGGTATTAATGGAGATACAACAATCAATCTATCATGAACAGAACTTTAGACAAAATAACACAAACATCAACCAAAGCCAGTGAAGTATAAAGTATGGGACACAGTGACCTAATTTTGGAATGAGGATGTGGGTGTAGTACTCATCAAGATGTATCACCCCACCAGGTTTCATGGTTCTAGATATAATAGCATGTATAGATGCAAGAAAACCTATTTAGTCATGAGATAAACGCAAAAATTGAACCTAAGCCAGTAAAATGTGAAATTTTATGTCACAGTGACCTTCTGTTGTTGTAAGGGTGTGGCACTAACAGAAATGCAGTAAATCATCTAGTTGGATGATTCTGGCATGAACAGAGATTAAAAAATAAACTTAAAGCACAAAATGTAACCAAAGTCAGAGAAGCATAAATATGGGACACATTCACCTATTTTTAATATGAGGGCGTAGTAATCATTAAAATGCATCTCTTCACAAAGTTTCTTCATTGTATGTATACCAGTATCATATGCAGGATGCAAAACCTATATTTGGTCATGAACCAACTTGAGCTAAGCCTGTAAAATGTGAAATGTAGGTAACATTCACCTTCTTGTTACAAGGATGTGGTACTAATAGAGATGCATACAATCATAGTTTGATGATTCTACCATGAACAGAACTTGAAAAATAAACTTAAAACACAAAATGTAACCAAGGTCAGTGAATCATGAAATATGGGTCACAGTGACTTACTTTTAAAATGAGGGTATATTGCTCATCAAGATGCATCCCCGCACCAAGTTTCGTGACTCCATATGCAAAAGTATGTATACAGTATGCAAAAACCTGAGCTAAACGCCAAAACTTTACCAAGAATGAACAACTAATGTTCATGTACGTACTAAGTTAGCCCCGTAAGTTGTCCTCAATGAAACCCATTCCAAACGATTGTCTAATACCTAGGAAAAAAGAATGGTTGAAGTGCTGCGAGGCTTTACATATGTATCTGATTTATATGTGCGACGCCGACACCAGGGTAGTACACTAGCTCTCCTCTATTTCGTAAATGTGAGATATAAACATCATGTAAAGAAGAAGGGTGACCTGGCTGAATGGATTCTTGCAAATATGGCTGGGACTCTGGTAAGTACTTCGAACTCAGCTGGGTATTGGTTCCGGAAGTCCTCGGCAACACGAAACAAGTCTACAAAGGTCGAATCTCCTCCCTTCACAGTGTCGTCAAATCTGTCGTCATACGCCGAAGAGGAGCCATGTGAAATAAATAATGATAAAAAGTATGTATTTGATTTATTATTAAAGTCCGTTTTAAAAGGCTCGAGTAGGCGCATCATTTTGATGAAAAATAAATCAAAACAAAACTTCACCAAACGAAAGTTGATTACAACAAAACAAGACAATACGAGAGCCCAAATATTTTGAGCAAGTACAATTATTCGTAGCAGAAAACGGCGAACGCAGAAGTTCTTGTAATATTTTGTCATTTGTACAAGTATTGTGAGTAATTTTCTGCAAGGTAATGTGGTGAGTAAAACTGGTACCATATTTTATCAACTTCAATCCTTATGTCATTGAAAACCCTTTCAAATGATACCCTAATACTAGTCACACCACAATGCTTTCCAGAATATTACCCACAATTACTTGTAAAGATGGCGCCTATTCGTACAGAAATTTCCGTTGCGTTTCCCGTGGTCTATCACAAATGACTACTTTTAACTGAAAAAATACGAGGGGTATTTGAAAAGTTCTGAATATTTTGCTACAACTTTTTTGCATCTATTAACCTGTCAATAAATATAACGCCGATCGATAAACAAAATAACGATCTATAAAATGACGTGCAGCTGCACGAACAAGCGAGACGGACAGCTGCAGATTTATGCGTGTGACGTACGTAACATAGGTAAATGACAGAGATCTAAAAATGTCGGGGAAGGAGAACAACTCTGCTCCTGAGTAAAGAGCATACTGTAAAATCCGGGCGCTCTTAGGGTACTCTCTGACTGATATAAAGGCTGACTTCGACAAAGTTTACGGATGTAATTCTCTGTTATATACTACAATTTTGAGGTGGTTTCATCGTTTTTCGAATAAGACTCGCGTTCTGGAAGACCGTTTTCTGCGATTGGCGATCGGCAAGTGATTGCTGTGAAGGAAGCAATTGATGAAGGTGCTCGATACGCAATGGAAAATATTTGTATTATCATGGGGATTAATTCGTCAGCTGTTTTCTAATATATTGAAGAATCATTTGACGCTCATAAAGGTTTGTGCAAGATTGGTCCCGGATTTGTTGACGGTTGATCAAAAACAGACTCGGATTGAAATCGCCAAACAGTTACTGACCACATCTGAAAAGAGGGACCAGAGACGTTTGAATGAGATTGTCACAGGCGATAAAACATGGATTTACATTTTATGAACCCGATTTAAGAGAAAAACGAGCAGAGACCACAAATAGCTCGACGTAGTTGGGCTGTCAGGAGATTTTATAAGCATTATTTTTCAGTGCAAAAGGCTGGGTCGTCCAGGTAGCTGTGCATGATTCTCCTAGTGTTACTGGATATTTGTATGCCTCAAAAGTGTTGCTAAAAGTTGTGGAACACTACCGAACCACCCGTCTGCGGACCGTTATCCGAGGTATCCATCTACTCCATGACAACGCAACGGCGCATAAACTCTGCCACATCCTCCATACAGTCTTGATTAGCTGCAAGCGATTTTTGGCTGAATCCCGTTATCAAAGATTTGCTAAGAGGCAAACTATTTGAAACCCGCCGTGCGGTTTGAAGTGCAGTTTTCCAGTCCATCAATAGCATTCCAAAAAGCGAATAGAAAATGGCATTTGATAATTGCATAATCAGACTGTGAAAGTGTAGAGGTGCATGGGGAGTACTTTGAGGGGATGTACTAACGTACTGTTCACTAACAAAGCACTTTATTGAACAGCGCACTAACATTCAGAACGTTTTAAATACCCCTCGTAAATTGACTGGCAGAAAACAATTCGACCCTCATTTTGTCAAGATTTGTAGCTATCATATTGAACTTGAATTTTTCTGTCAGAAGATGAGAACATATATTAACTCAACCCTCTTGAAACGTATTTTAGCACAGCTTAGGGTGGAGGCTTTGTTTACATCAGTAAAAGGTCGGCGTTCCACATGAACTTAATTTGCAACGCCAATATCTTCTAAATCCTGAGGGGCCCCAAGTAACCGAGTGGTCTAAGGTGCTCGCCTTTACAGATCACTCACATCTCACTTCTCTCCACGTGGATTCGAGTCTCGGCTCGGCCAACGTGGGTATGTGAGAAAGCTTGCCAGTAGCTTCCAGTGGGTCGGTGGTTCTTCCCAGGGTCTTCCCTTGTTCTTCTTCCACCAAATATACAAGCAGCCATTTACAGACTATCTTGTACTGAAAAATGACGTTAAACCCATAAAATTACAAACCACAATATAAATCCTGATACATAACAAACTAAAATAGCTGAGAAGTTAAAAACTAGGTTTCTGTCAGGTCTTTTGCTCTTTTGGTCTTTCTTGTGTCACAACCATCTGCACCCAAAGATTATATTTTTAAAAGTTCTAAATACAAGACGAATTCATTGCTCTCTCTCTCTCTCTCTCTCTCTCTCTCTCTCTCTCTCTCTGTGTGTGTATATATATATATATATATATATATATATATATATATATATATATATATATATATATATATATATATATATACATATTCTTTAAAGAAATTGTAAAATAGTTTCTTATAAACGTGGCATGTAATAATATTATAAATATTATGGAATTAGATGAACGAAAAAAGCTGTTCTGAATAGACATCGTGGTTGACTTTACTACAGATGAAACTGACGTCAGTAGATTATAGCAGATTATCTCATGAAAGAACATGTAAATGAATGAGTTTGTTCATAATGTTGTAATTAATCTGTATCATTTTTTATTTTTGTTCCCAGTGAACTGACGTAGAGTCATGCAAAACAATATGGTGGTTTATTCATAAGTTAGACACAATATACCAGTATTAACTTGGTTTTTTCCTTAGGTCATCAAGAATTGGAATATTACCACCTGACATCATAGTGATAAAGGATAGTAAGGCTTTCAAAAGTGACCTCACTGCCCATCTCACATGGTCTAAGTCAAGGAAGGAATGTATTCAAAAAGGATTAATTACTACATGTTATTACGTTTTTACTGAGTACATGCACCTTAATGGATGACTCTTCCAACGAGTTACAAATTGCTTGATGGGTCAAAGACATTTTGCGACGTTTACATGAGGATTTAGATATGTGGCAATCATCGCAGGACTTATGTTGCTTGTCTTAATTTCAGTTGTTAGACGACATATGTGACGCCCAATCACAGATAAAAGTAACAATCCCGTCAAGACAACTTCGGAAGAAAGAGTTCATTTGAAAGTGACTATAAAATTTAAGATTTGCTACAGTAGCATGTTTCATGGTCGGAATGTAACATGACCACACCTGTAAATTTGTCCACAAGTTATTTTCACTGACTTGACGGATTTGTGACGAAATTGGCAGCTTTTTTCTCTTCATTTTAAATTTGTGGTATTTCTTTGCACTTAATTAATTTTTTTCTGCGATATCTATCCAAACATTTTGAACATTGTAGATGTTTGAATATGTTATAACGATTGAGCTTACACTACTAATAAAATATTTTTGTTTCACGTGCTTAACGTAGTTCTATTCATGTTTTAAATTTTTAACTTTAGTAAGAAAATAATTACTTTAACATCAATCCATGGTTAGATATGAATAACATTTAGATTGTTACATTAATTTGTGTACTGATAATGTTAGATTGCATGTAAATGTAAACATGTTAAGATAGAAGTTTGAAAAAAATTGACTCGTGCTCCTATTGTCAAAAACACAATTTGCACGGTGAAGTTGAACACTCGTAGATTGTGGATTTTATGAATTTGGGCAGAAAGTTGTGGATTTTGGCAAAGTTCTTGTAATTATTCTAGGAGAGTATTCCAAGAAATACAGCTTTGCATAACTGAGTATAATATGAGCATCCTGGTATAATATATCATATATTTTTCCCTCCCCTGCCTTTTCCCTTTACGAAAATGGACTGTCAGATTTGTTTCTCAAATAGGTCTAACAATGTTAAATTTTCCGCAGTTTCGCATAGCAAGAGTTAGGGAAAGCCCAGCTGTATCACTTTTGATCGATGTATTTCAATTCAATGACGTCAAATGCTTACAATGAAAATCGAAAACGGCCATTTCAAAACTGACAAGTTCAGCTGCACATTTGAGAACTTAATTACGAGTGACGCCAGTTCTTTGCAAACATCTTAAAGTAAGATTCTATTGCTCAGTTTGCAGTTTACTGTTGCAGTATGCTTAACGCAGATATGGACCGATTTCAAACTCCTCCGTTTACTGCTGTTTCTCAAATGAATAGAAAGATTAGCAGGATTTCTAGTGATAAACAGGTGAGAACATGGACAAAAATCACATTTCATAATTTTGTGCTGATTTTTGCAAATGAAGTGCGGTACACTTTTGAAACAAGTTTTGCCGCAATCTCCTCATATAGACCTCACTGGATGACATTTGTCCACAAATGTAAGCTAACAGGGGAGCTGTCTTACCGAATACAGTGCAGAAACTGTAACCCGGGAGCGGCTTCGTAGTATATGAGGTCCATGTGTAAAGGTAGCTCCACTGGGGAGTAAGCGAAATTAGAAGGCGTGGATTCCTGGACAACATCAAAAACCTAGGAAACGAGAAACGTCATATCATAAAATCATTCATATCTTTGGATGCAACAGGAATTTACTCCTGCTAGAAAAATTATTTTCCTTCTATCATACTTTCGTTTTAAGATGTTGGAATATTGATAGGAAGAATGTATATCTGACAAAATCGGAAGCGATCTTTGTTACAACCATCAAGAGCAAGACTAACAATGTGGAAACTGGGTTTCTTCCGTGTCTACCGATATCGAACTGTTTTCCGGGAGGTATTAGAATCGGCCTACGAAGACATCTTAAAATGTAGAGTTCATGGAATATATCAATCACCATAATACATAATTGGAAAGATTTACTGATAATGTTGAATAGGCGTATACTCATCGTCGGCATCGGCCTACTAAGACATCTGAAAATGAAGAGTTCATGGAATATATTAGTCACCACAATACATTTACTGAAAGATTTACTGATAGTGTTGATTGGCATATACTCGTTGTTGGAAGCCACGGGCGAAACTCTGCTACGCTCTCTTTTCTCCAGTGGCTGCCTGCGATATGATTCCCTCATTTCTCATGAATATGCATAAATAAAACAACGTCATCAACGATCCAATGAAATAAGTCCTATACAACAACGGAAATAACATCTAATTGATCGATAAGTGACTCTGTTTGAAAGTGAAAATTTAATTGGCTCACTCAGATAGCATGAAAGGTCATGTTGGATCAACTTTCCGCGAAAATATTACTCCGGCTCGCAGTGATTGGTTATGCAGACTTATACATATTCGTGAGAATAGATGAAAACTATCCCAGGCAACCCATGGGTGAGAAATAGAGAGGTAGCGGATTTTCGCCGGTGGCTAGAGGATGGCATATACTGTACCATAAATGAATGATGTTTGCAAAAAGAAAAGATGATAAACTGGACTTCGGCTGTGCCCAAAATCGGGGATTTGCTAAACGCCTCAGTTTCAGACAGAGCTTTTTTTCTAAAACATTTTCAACCCAATGATCAAGGATAACACACAAAATATCAAACTCTTGACCAAGTATTATTCAGAACAGGCGATATTGTCGTATTGTTGATGTGATAACCGTTTTATCTAAACTGAATATTTCCCGGAACTTGTTGAAATATTTTAACCTCTAAATCCTTGGTCAAAGGTTCTTCTCTTCAGGAGTTTATGCAATTTTGACACTTACTGTACCATAAATCGTCTTCTGTACGGGAGCAATTTTCTCGACAACCTGGAGGAAAAAGAGCAGGAAAAACAAAATAGTTTCAAAACTGTTTGCATCAATAACAAAAAAGAGAGGAGGAAGCCTCCCTTTTGTTAGTTATGAAATGAAACATTAGTGTCTTACTAATGAAGGAATGTAGTTCCATACACCGGCATGTTACTGAAACTATTCAAAAAATATTTTGTTCAGCCGGACAACTTTTAATGCTATTTTTAAAATATAAAAATACCATTATATTTGTCTCAGAGTTCGGGTTATGTGTTTATAATTACACATTTTTACCAAGCCTTTGTAACAAGCATTCGGATTGGTTAAAATCGCATCATGTGATGCAGAAAAGTTAAAGTTATTATTTTTTAAAACCTGAAAGGAACTACTTTCACAACGAGTTTTCCAGGTTTCTTTATTTAGCCAGATAGCCGCAGCTAACTTAACGGGAAAATTAACGTAGACTGTTGGTTGAAGATCTCTTAAATGATGTATTAATTTACACATGCAAAAACATGTAAAGCTTCGCGGTGTCTATATTCCACTGATGACGTATTGCTTTCTCTGTTCACGTGCTCTTGTTATATGCGTTGATAGTATTTGCAAACAATCTATTCACAGTAAATAATATGTAAATAAAAAAGTCTCTATTTCTTTTTATTGAGTAGATGGCATCCCATAGGAAGGCGAAACCTGTTGTACAATTTCTCACCTGTAGGATTGTCAGTTTCTCTGTCGGAACACTTTTCATCAAACAAATTCCGTAATCATTGATGTAGCTGAGCCACCTTCGGAAATATATGGAGAGACTTTTTACAGAGAGAACAAACATGTATTCACATAGTTTAACGCAATACTGTTTAAAAAAAACACTTCACTTTTGCACAATCATAATTTTTAGGCTGGTATCAATTTATCCAATCACGTTAATCTTGGTCCCAATTTATTAAAGAAGATAAACTCTTTGGAATTGTTGTGAGTCTGCGCTGCCCATCTAATTCGACTAATATAAGAAAGTACATAGCCATCTTTAATGATTACGATTCTTATCAAGTTTTTGCATAGGACTGACTGGCTGACCCAAAGCTGTATCCACGACAGTTGCCCTCTCACCCACAAACCAGATAAGCGTTTTATAATTATTGGCAATCTTTTCCTCTAGATGTGCTCTCATACATATCAAAGTATTTAGCTGCCATCGTCATGACAAAATATTTCCACAGCATTCCGTGATCAAGACAACTTCTGTTATGTCAAAAAGACGAGTTATGTTGACACATATACATATCGAAGTATTTAGCTGCCATCGTCATGACAAAATATTTCCACAGCATTCCGTGATCAAGACGACGTCTGTTATGTCACAAGACGAGTTATGTTGACATGATTATGTAGATTTGACAAATTGGTATATCTGTGTTGTCCTACTGACATGTTGCCACAATATAGCAACCGACGTATGTAAATGTGTCGTCATATCTGAATAATCAAACAAATTTCAATCGGTAGCTCATTTTGTTGACGTAAAAGACGCCGTCTTGATCAAGTATGCAATAGAAATATCCCTTCATGTCTACGGCAGCTTAATACAACCGATAAAGTTATTTCAATAACGAGAGTTGTATTGTTATTATTGATGATCATCATCAGAACAAAAAAACTCCTTATTGAGACAGATTTATCGGTCTAATACAGTACCATGACGTGTATCTTATTGGTAGCTTACTTGTACAGCCCCTTGTCTGATGCATTCACTTCTTCGTAATTTACTTCAGGAATTGGGTCCCGCTGGAAGAGACACCACGTACACAATTTTATCTCAGTCATTAATTGTGACACAAGTTACTTCAGGGATTGGGTTCCCCTGGAAGAGGCACAACAAAACAACCATATCTCAGTCATTAACTTTGACTCGAATTACTCTTAAAAATAACATTTACGTTGCTTGTTGGGTTTTTTTTTTTTTTTTTTTTTTTGCACATAGATGTTTTCTTCACGTTGCACCAATTATATTCATTCTCAGCAAGTTTGAAAATTCAAGTAAAGTTGTAATTTAATATTAATGTATAAACTGAAAATGTGCGAACAATTTAGTTATGCGATGGTATTGCTAATTTGCATCTAGCAAGTAATGGGAAGCAGATCCTGATAAGGACTCTTACAGACAAAAATCTTCAACGGTTTCCCGCCAAAAGACGACAATACTCGAACTGGTTCTAAAAGATAGTTCAGAAAAGCAAAAAAGTATTTTCAAAGTGTTCTTTGAGCCTTTTTAAACAAGTAAACCGTCATGATCGACATTCTTTGATAATGAATCATTAATACCACAAATAATATACGAAAAAGAGACAATAATTATGTCCTGAGCCACTACTGAAATGTGATATCGATTAGAGACATTTTATAAGCACTTTGTCCGGGATCCTTAAAACCTCAAGGTCTTAAACATACATAGTTGGAACAATTGCTGTGTCGTTTAGAGCTCTTTGAAATTCCAACGTCCGAAAACAAATGATGTCGGCAAGTTACACGTCTAAAACTAGCTGGAACTATTTTGTTCAATTTACTGTATCTTTTACCTCCTCCAGAAAGAGGGGTGTGGTCAAGTGGTGTCGGGTTGCCAAAGCGTCTGGATCATATCTATTGGCCCTAAGATTATCTAGTCCGATGGTGCCCATATGACTCCGGGGACTCCACGTCAGCGATATGGTAAGGCCGTCCTCTGCCACAAAGAAAGGAAAATAAAATGGCTTGAGGATTTGGTGAAAATATATCAAAACGGAATATTATTAGCTATAAGACACTTAGAGTCAATAAACACGGCCACTAAGTTCATCCATTGTGCGGGGAAATGTTGACAAAACAGCGAGAGTGACCTTTCAGGTTATACATGAGAGATACCACGAATACATTCGACAGAGTGGGTAGTCCAGTTTAAACTGACATTTCTCTTTTTACATATAAAGTTTTGAAAATTTAAGAATGTGATTCGACCTGTTCGTCACTTTTCTATTGTTATTTTGAGCCAGAAAGCTTCCTTACAGAAGTAATTCAAGGAAAAAAGACAGAAGGACGGGTGAAGAGAGTGGAAAGTAACTTTTGAATGTTCATTAATTGTCACCAAACTTTAGAGGCACGATTTAAAAATTCTGAAGCTTCCCAAGCCCATCTAAATCTTCAAGACAGACTATATAAAAACTAACTCGGTCTAGGTTTGGTGTCTTTTAGGCAATGTTGGTTGCAACACGTAACACTGGTGACAGAAGTTTAATGAGTTAGAACTGCGTGTGAGAGAGAGAGAGAGGGTGGGGGGTGGGGAGAGGGTTATTTCAGAGACGGCAATGATAAAAACATGAGTGATCTTTGAGCATTCTCCCAGATATGCTATCTAAAAGCAGTATTAGGAGTGAACTAACGAACAAACAAAAAGATTATAAGGGTACTGCAGTAAGGTGGTATAACTAGATTGTTCAGATTACCGGACACGAAGGTTCTTACATGGAATGTAACTAGTGTTTAGCTTACCGGATACTGAGGCCTTCTCTAGGACAGTCTGAGAATCTATCTCTTCCACCCGAATGAGTTTCATGTTGCTGGCGACTTGTAGACACTTCGAACACTGACAGCTGACTCTCAGCCATAAGCTGTGGTACCTGCAATACAGCTGGCTTGGGGTGATCTCGAAATTAAATATACATATACAGATACATACACATATACATGTCGTCTTCAGCTTTTAATAGGCTAGTTGCCTGTAACCTGATCTTTGTTTTCTTTACTTGTAATATCACTTGATGAAACTTTGCCCGCGAAAGAGGGAAACGTATACTTTTATAGTAGACATATTCGGCACATACTCTGTCTAGACAAGCTTTGAAGGTAGTTATGGTGGGTGCCTCAACTACTTGAAATGGTAAACTATTTTAAGAGTCAACAACCTGATGAAGAAATGTCATCTTGTGGAGGTCCTACAGTATTCCTCGGCAGCTTGCAAGCATGACCTCTGGTGATTCTCTCCTTATACAGCGGTAGGAGGTCTTTTTTTTGGTATAATGATCCTGGACGTGTACATCTCGATCATATCTCCTCTTACTCTCATGTAGAACATACTGGGTAATTTCAGTCCAGCCAATCTCTCCTCATATGGTTGATCTTGTTGATCTAGAGCTAACTTTGTCGCTCTTCTAAGAACGCCTTCTATCAGGAGATGGTCCTAGATTAATCGTTGTAACCAGGTTACATCACAATACTCAAAGATTAGGTATGACTAACTCCGTGAATAAACACTTGAGGGAGTCTCCGTCGAAGGCTCCAATGTTATTCTGACTAGCTTCAAGACATTGCTGACTTTATTCGCTAGGATCTCAATGCATTTGGGGAATTTTAATTCATAATCAACATTAACTCTCAGATATTGATATATAGTTACAGATTCCGAGGCTATCTTGTTCTCATTTGCATTTTTATATAATGCTCGTGATAATGATTGTTGCGGCAAGTATGATAAACCTTGCATTTACGGGCATTAAAGCGAAGGTGCCAGTCATTAGCCCAATCCACAAGATGTCCAATATCCTCCTGAAGCCTTCTGCTGTCATCTTCTCAATGGATAGTGTTGCAGACTTTAATTGCATCTGCACACATCTGTACAAAGATATTCACAACTTCAGTCAGATCATTAACAAAGATGGCAAATAAGAGTGGTCCCAAAACCCAACTCTGGGGAATTCCACCAAAGCACGAAGCCTATTTTGACATAAATCTATTAACAGAGGCACGTTGCCTCCTACCACAGAGAAACTGACCGATTCACCATGCTCTGGAGCTTGATCAAAAGACGTTGGCGTGGTGTGGAACTGTGGAACTGACTCAAAAGGCTTGGTATATATATATATATATATATATATATATATATATATATATATATATATATATATATATATATATATATATATATATATATATATACTGCAAATCAAGTATCAAACACAGTCAGATGGTTTGTAACACGTGATCAACCAGCAATAAAACCATGTGGTCTCCCAGTCAGTATGCTATGCTTTGGTGACAAATTAAACTAGTATGTCCCTGACAACAGATTTCATTTTCTTGCACACTACGCTGGTGAGGCTGACAGGTCGATAGTTTCCAGGATCACTCTTTTTGCCTTTTTCAAACTGGGATGGGGTGTGCTACACTTGCATTGTTCTACGTCTGAGGCAAAATACCTTCATCAGATTCCACAATCTGATATGCAACTTCGTCGAGAGCACGTGATGAATACCCTCTGGCCCAGAGGACACACTATTTTGAAACCTACAGATATTTTTATAACAATTTGCTGGTAAAATAAATTATATATGTATAAATGGAGCATCTACCATTTTGGGCTTGAAGGCAGGTAAGTATCCAGAACTTCAATAGTAAATACACTGAAGAAGACTTTACTTAAAACGACAGCCTTCCTATGTGCAAGTGTTGCAGTTTCACCGTCTGTAGCTTCTGGATCTCCTGCAGCATCTTTGGTCTTTAGTTTATTTCCAGCATATGTATAAAAGGCCGTAACATTCTTTTAGCCTCTTTATCAAACTACGTTCAACTTCACGCACTGCTTTATGACAAACCCACTTTGCTTGATTTTTGACCTTATGGTATGCAAGATAGTCTTGCCCTTTTCTAGTACCTAGTACTAATGTAACGCTGGAATGTTTTCCTCTGTTTTTTAACTTTTACATCCTGGTTCATCTAAAGTGGTTTATAATTCTTAGAGCTACTTATTTTGAAAAATGGGGAACACAAGTATTTACAGCTGACTAAATCTTAAACGGACCCAAGTTTCATGTACATCTTTATCTTGCATAATACATTGCAAATCGTTAATATTCATATGGTCTATGAGCCTGCCATAGTCACCTTTCATTTAAGTAAACATTTCTCTTGAAGACTCAACGATATCCATATAGCAAACAAAGTACCGGTTGGCGACTCTTACCGAAGAGTGCTACATGCACAAGATTGGTTATCATATTTCTCTCATTCTTAAACACCAGGTCAAGCATATTCGGAGCTTGATTTGGGCAAAAGTGTGTAGGTTCACATGTTGATAAAAAAGCATCTCAAACATCATCCATAAATACTGAAGCCTTGTGGTGAGGATCCATCTGTGTTTTTACCATCACTCCAGTGATTTTCGTGGTAAATAAAACCTCTCATAATCGATATACTATTTCTGTCCTTGATTGCAAATGTAAAACAGAATTTAGTTTCGCATTATTTTCCTGGTCGCTGCTGTGTGACCTGTAAATTCCACCCATGAGAAGTCTATCTTTACCATTTAGCTCAATTTCACACCAGACACCTCCAACAAAAAACAACATTCCTGGTTTCTTTTACTTGACTATATGCCCTGCTGAGAAGTGTTGAGAAACATAAATTATCACACGCCTATGTGCGAAGGTGCCTTGAGCATTGGAAAAACAGTCATAACATTCAACTGAGCAGGTAAAGTTAAATTCTTAAGAAGAACTCTTTAAAACATATCATATCTGCTATCTCTTATGCAACAGCTTGAACTAATCATCTGCATTTCTTCAACAGAGTATCTACATTGGTGTAAATACATGTTAACTTTTTTGGACAGTCTGATATCTCTTCGGTTTCTTCCAAAGGTGTTTGCTGCTACTGGTTCCTTGTCAGTCTCTTTCTGCTCAGATTCATAAATTTGCCCGTTCTTATCACTCAGCTGGCTTGCTCTTCCTTTTCCGTTGACTCTTTACTCTTCCAATCACTCGGCTAGCTTGCTCTCACTTTTCCTTTGAATCTTTCCTCTTCCAATCCCGGAGTTTTATCAAACCAAACTCCTTGTCTCCTCTCTCTCTCTCTCTCTCTCTCTCTCTCTCTCTCTCCAGGGATCATATATTTGTACGTATCATCTTCTTGCTGAGCTAACTTCCTTGGGGCAGAGAAAATATATAACACCTGTTTGGTCTATTTCACTGTAGCTCTCAAATGTCCAAACTCAGATTGTTTAGATTTATCGTATGTACTCGCTTATAAGTAGACTTCATGAGCAAACTGCACAGACACAGATCTGCCGTCGCATAATGTGCCGGCAGATCTGGGTCTATGCAGTTTGTTAGGATAATTAGTAGAACAAACAACATAGACCCTGATCTGTCGGCGCATTATGCGACGGCAGATCATGGGCTATGTTGTTTGCAGTTGGACTCGACTTATAAGCGAGTAAAGAGGGTTCTTTCCATTCTGACTGCTTTACTAGATCGACACTGACCTCAAGTATGTCACTGCAAACGGTTTCCAAGAAACTGGAATCACGCTATTTCCAATGTCTTCACTCACTGGAACATTAAACATAATAGCATTCAATTTTCTGGAATCTCTTTTTTTTTTTTTTTTCGTTTCATTTGCACAAACAGTAGCCTCAACTACCTTGGTTTCTAACCTCTCATCGATATTCTCATTTACCTGTGTTCTTTCTTGAAAGAATAAAGCTCCTCCCTCAAACTTCCAATCTCAGTCTTCAGGGTCTGTTCTATTTGAGATAAGAATAATGCAAAGTTCTGCTTGCACTCTTGATCGATTAGATTACCAGTTTTCACAGCAAACAAGGCAGAACCATGACAGTCCACACAAAACCAAGACATTTTAGAAACCGGTCTCAAAAGAGCATTATACTTTAAGTCGGTGAAGCCAGAACATTAAAAACGAACCAATAGATAACGCCTCTCACACTCGGTTAACTTTTCATTCTCAGTGGTAAATATATTTTCACAAAATTTGCAAGTGAGGATACTGATGTCTGTATTATTTACACCTGTATCTTTCTTGTCTTCACTAACCTGGATCAGCGACGACTATATCCTCCATCTAGTTTTCTGATTCTTTGCTTGGATACGTTAAAAATGTTTCAAATTTGTACTGGCAAAGATTCTTGGGAAGCATGTTTTTGAGGATTTCCACAATCTACACTAATTACTTTAACTATTTGTCACCTAACGGCTCAATCGAAGCCAAAGAAACGTACTTATTCTGGCAAGATATTATTGGCGAAATTGCGACTACTTCTCACTTCCGCACATGTGCAGTGTAATCATAAGATTTAAGAATGACTAATCTTGGTAATTGGAATATCAAGGCTTGTCAAATGTTTTCAAGTATTCATCATGATATGGTGGAATAAAACTGACATTACTTTTTTATGGGGGGGGGGGTGTCGCTTTTGCATAGTCATTCTTTAAAATTATCAACACAAGTTACTGGTACATCGCAGAATAAACGGGTTTTTTCTAACGCTAATGCGCATTCGCTTGGTTTACCTGGATTTGACCCCATCCTTCCACGTGATCACTAATTGGCGACCATCTTTTTCCACGTCAGCGCTTACAACCTGTTTTTCCCGTGCTGACACATTCTGAATCGGCTGAAACGGCAAATTAAAGTACAATCACAATGAAGGAGTAAACTTGTAATCTCTCCCGACACTAAATGTTTTTGTAGCAACATCAGTATTTCATGAGCATTTGAACAATAGAGTTGGATTTCTAGTCCTTCTACCGTACTGAGTGAGAAAAATCATTACCTCTGAATATTTTTAAAAATTGTATTTATTTATTTATTTATTTATTTATTTATTTATTTATTTATTTATCTAAACTGTCTTTCAAAGCAAGGCAATTTTAAACCAGTCTAAACATTTATTCTCAGGTAAATCATTCCCTATTTTAACTACAATAGTAGAACTCGTCTTTTATTACACAATTTGTCTTTGAAAAAAAAATCTTTCACTATATATTGCATGTATTGTTATTAACATGGTTCATGCAGCTCATTAAGAGAATGAAAAGACACAATAATCTGTTTAACCAATCATTTAGGTTGTTGTTACATTGTAACAAGATAGTGTTCGAAATCTCTCTGTGTTTCTATTAACGTACAGTTGCGAGAAAAAAAATCCATTAAAATAGTAGAAAAACAAATTAATATCCAAATTATGGAGATGTTAGATTCATTACCATCGAATATAATCTGACGCCATTAACCTGGCAATTTGGATCTTGCCAGCGCTGAATAAGGAAATTGTGTCCATCTGAAATTACATGAATTTTAATTTTCAAGATTTTTATATGAATAACGTTGTGTGTATATATATATATATATATATATATATATATATATATATATATATATATATATATATATATATATATATATATATATATATATCAAGTACTTCTTGTCTTAAAATAAAATAACCCTTCATAAAATTTTCTGGAGAGATAATTGCAATTTTACTCTTACATGGAAGCTAAACAAAAGAAGACACCAGGAACAAAAACAAAAATAGTAAGTTTACCTACCTATATTTATCAGCTGCACCGTCTCTTCAACCTTTGCTCTAATTCTCAGAGAAGGTCAGGGTACGTTCAAATATTCTCCCGTATACACGTACATTCCATTATCATGTGTACCCGCGCTTTTTCCTCTAAAACTTTGGATTAAGATGTTTATTTCGAATGCTTAACTCCAGAAGAGACTGTCATAACTTTTCAATGAAATGCATATACGCTACTGAAAAATATTAGCGATAGTGGGGACCTGACGTCGTTCAAATTGATAGAATGTGAGCAAACATTGATATAAATTGTGTTTTTGAGCAACTTCGAGTACAAGCCTGTGTAGCTTTTGAATTGAAAAATATCAACTTCAGTCCAGAGATGTGAACTGATCTTTTACGTCAATGGAATCAACAAACTTTTTATAACAACAAAACTAATCACTTCATTATATTGATGATTGAAAATCACTTTTTGCCTACCAGCGACGATATCGTTAAACGATACAAATTATCAGTCACATGTTAAATTGACGAGTGTGGGACGAATAGAATATGATTAAAATGCTTGTCTGTGACTGAGTTTACGAAGAAAGTAAAGTAATATAACTGCAACTTTCAGTTTACTACAGTCGATGTGAACTGTTACGTAACGTTAAAATCAGTTCGTATTATCCAAATTTTGTCTCAAAGGAAATTGAGGTAAGGGCAAGGTAACGATTGCGCAGTTTAGATAGATATATCAGTGTTCTGAACGAAATAAACTGTACATTTTCGTGATTGTATTGCCGATGGTGCATCTTCAGATACATTGTGTATTAGCGGTGGACTTGTAGCCTCATATATTAAATCTCGTCTATTTGGTTACGGTCAAAGTTTAGTACATTATTTTTGTACAAAGTCAGTGAATGAGGAAAAATAATTCCACTTGAGTTCATGTTGACAGATGCCAGATTGCATTGTAGCTATGCAATATATTCGAGTATCACACTCATACATACAAAGTAAATACAATAAGTTAAACAGAAATTAAAAGTCTGTCTGCATCTTCTCGTGAAACATGAGATCTAACAGTCAGGTGGCAAATAAGGTGTGTGTGTGCGTACATGCCAACAAGCTGGTGAAAAATATTAATCGGTAAATGGTCTATATATAATTGCTGAACAGGAGGTGTAGCTCGAGGCTTCGGCGTACTTTTTATGCAAAAAGAAAGAGGGTGGGACTCAGATCTAAAGTACAAGTGAGGAAAGTGAAGAAAAAAAAGGTGTTTCAATCTTTTTGGAGATTTCGAATCATTGCGTGTCGAATTTCGAGGCGCAGAGGAGCGTGGGATTTGGTGAGGGGTCTGTTGCAATGTCATATTTCATATCGTTCGGCCTATGTTTTAGTAGAGTTGGAATGTCGTGGATTTGCTAAGTACTCAACACAGAAAAACTTTTTTCTCATATAATTCACTGGATAAAAAGTAAGGTATGTTATATCTGAAAATGAAAATGACATAAAACGTTTCCTTTGTGTTGCTATTGTTGTCGTAGTTTTCTGTAGCAATACACAAAAATGTATTTAGGCCTTAACTTCATTTGAGCAGTATATTTTCCAATGCGACACCACGTGCCATTCATAACAAGAAGTTTACTATCAGATTGACATGGATATACCACTTCAATCGATGGTCAGTGAGATCAGTTGTTTGAACTTTAAGATTAAATAGTATTTCCTAGTATACTTACATGTATCTAACGTGAAGAGTGGTCGTACATAAACTCCTATAACACGGTGGAAATGTTTTGCCCTCTGAACACACAACATTAAATGTCGATAATTACTGGTCATTGCGGCTAACATTTGTTAAGTGGACGCAGACTAAAAAAAAATAGAGATTTTGATTCATTCATCCTACGACTCAATACTACAGCATAGCACTCCGGTGTACTCCGCCATAACGCTTGTACATGTTACAGTGCGGACGTAGCGTAAGTGTCTTGTTATCTACACTCTATGGTACGGTTGGGTGTTTTATTGCACAGCAATACAAGTAGGTTGTTGAGTGCACGAGACAACTGGAGTAAAGTCCCTTGTCCAAGGACACACCACGGTAGCCGACCCGAGCTGATATGTTAGTACGGTTCAAACCCGCGTCATTTTGGTCACTAGTTAAACACTGAACCACTGCGGATTATGCCCCCATTAGTCACCGCTTACGACATACAGGAGAGCATATCGGGCACATTCTACATTCCCGAAACCGCAGGGGTATCTACCCTCTTTAACCCTGATGTTACTAAGTCCATACTTAGAATCAGACTTTACAATGTATCTTAATTTAAATATGCTTTTCACTATGACAAAGTAATTTGTTTTCATAATGATGGTATATGTCTAGAGTTTGATGTATAATTTACGGAACTGTATTATCCCGCAGAACGCTGTGGTGAGAGTATTTGATTTATATCACCTGTAATTATCTCACCTGTTCTATTTACATGATATGATATATATCACGCTATATGAACGATCTACCATGTGTAATGTGATCTGCCTGAGATTACGTATGGCCTGGATAAAGGAAAGTGACTTCGCTCTACGCCTATATCTCTGAGATCCACGGTTAGATTCCCAGGCACATAGTTGTAGAGCAATATCCCCATGGCCCCTAATCCGCTGCCTCACCCCCCCCCCCCCCCCCGCTTGCCTCTTTTCTGCCTGCAAATCGGGCTCTAGCTTTTTCCACGTGATTTTTTTCTCCCCAAAGAAATTTCTTTAAAATCAATATCCCAAGGAAACAAATCACTATTTTTAAGAAAATCACTTCTTTATGAAATGCTTTTTCCTCTAGCGAGACACATATGTACGAACATTTTGAGAACTGAACATTATCCATGAATGTTAATTCGGTACGAGTTTATAAAGCGAGTCAAATATACAGGAATGGTATATGGTAAAATTCAACGTTAAATTCACAAATATGTGTAAATGTCAAATAAGTTCTTATTTTCAGATATCTGCATGCTTTGTTTCCATGGATAACGTTTACAAGTGGTGCTGTTATGTGATACTTCTCAGTGCGGCACAGGATATTTAATGACTTGACCATACGAGACATTTTAACTATCATCTCATCGTTCATGATCTCAAATATATATTCCGATTTAGCGTTGTGCGTTTTAGTTCATCGTTTTCGTTTATTTAAAATGTATTGGAAATGTATTTCACGAAGCTGATATTTCTCTTTTTGAGTATTAACCTTCAATGAACATTGTGACTAATGATATTTGGTACATCGTATTTACTGGTTCATAAATACACTCATTTGGTCGTATATTTAATAGTGTACCTGGGGGACTATTTGGTGTAAATGAAAATAATACATCCGAACTAGTTGCATTAATATAACTTTCTGTAACTAAATTGCAATGTATTAATAATGAATTTATATCTGTTATATTTACTGTTGTATCGCCGGTATTGATTTTTTTATATATCTAATATCCTAGAATTATAACCTAAAATATTACACATGACATGCTATTTCGTATTGTAAAAACAACCCATTCATTTTTTTTCCCTAATGTTATCTTAAATCTAAGTGTGTTCTAGTCTGGTTCACTTGTTATGAAATTATTTCCAAGTAAGCTTTTTATTATTCGATTTATTTCTGAGACAATTTATGAACCTTGTGGTATAGTTAATGTATTATATTTATTACCTTAAAAATATCTAAAATTATTATTCACTAATATGATATTAAACCAACTATTCCAAATTTCTGAACTAATGAGTGATATTTTATATTGTTTGTTAATATCCAAAACAACTGGCGATAGAAACTCTACTGTAAAATGTTGTAATGTGCCATAAGTCGTATTCACACTACGAAAGAATACTGTAGTTTCGAATACCATTTATATAAAGAATACTGTAGTTTCGGATACCATTTATATAATATATGATTACATGTACTTTTCAAATATTGTTTTATACTCAGTTTTAAACATTATTTTATCATTACACAATTTATTAAAGATATCTATAATTTCATTATCAATATTTATTTATTTATTTAGTACAGTTTTGTTCGCTTGCACATAATAGATGTTATCATTGTTCTAATTTATTGGGATCTTTTTAATATCTCATATCATCACCACTTACTTACTTTTATTTTTTTTACCTTTCATTACGAGGATAACTCTATCAATTTTTTTTTAATATGTAGAGATTTACTACTTTAAACATTTGTGGTGTTGAATCTTTTTGTTATCATATCAACCAAATCGTAATTTATTTTACGAGATAACACATTTATTGTCACGGTATGCATCTAGTTTTAGTTCTAATAATTTGTCAGAATCAATGTATAATTTGCCAAAATATGATTTCGGGGTTAGTTTGTAGGATCTAGGTAAATTAATTTCAATTGACCTTATTCACGCCTCACTTGAAATTAAGAGTATCGGTCAATGGATAGAGGGCTGAGAGGGGGGTGGGGGGGGGGGGTCCAAACATATAACAACCCCCCAGCCCTCTATCCTTTGACCAGTGCTCTTAATTTCATTTGGAACGAGACCCTGTGGCCTCGGCGCTCCGGCATGGACAAGAAGTTTGAAAAATATCCCTTCATTGTCGATGGAAAATGTTACTAATATCATTGAAAGTGTATCTAAAGAATACAAGTTCTTCGCTGGTTCATATATCCACGACGTCGAAGGTAAATGGGTTGTGTAATTTTTTTAGGTTAAAGTTGAGTTAAAAACAAACCCAATCGATCGCAATATATTTCATTGATTCTATGTTAATATTAAATTTGTAGAGTGTTTTGATATTCGCGCTAGTTGCTATGTATATCAATGTGTAACAAAAAAATTTTCGCACGCTTTTGGCGTCCTGCATCGTAAATAAGTGGATGTTAGGAGTTTGTAATGGAACAGTTCCCCACTGACCGAATATTACATATTGATTATATATGATTTCTTGTTTTTTTTCTATAATGTTATTAATGTTATAGATTACTTACGTATATTGATTATACAATTTAACAGTGTATATTTACATGATGACAGGTCTGCATTTTAATTAAATATTATTTTTTCAGCGAAAGTGTTCGAGGAAGGGTGCCATGTGAATGTTTGTGCTTTTGGTCTATGAAAAGAATGAACTCCGTATAAGTTGTCGGTGTGTGTAGTTTTAGTTTGTTTTCATACAACCATAAATAAGTAATTATTAAATTCTTTTGATAATAATATAGTTTAAACTCAGATACTTCAGAATTCAATATTGAGTATGCAAAGTTGAGTCAAAATAGTCTCAGTTTTGTTACTCTTTATTAGAATTCCTTTTTCACTATCTATATTTAACGGTAATGGTGACCGGTAACTTTAATAGCCATATACTGAACTGTAAGATCATAACTATTTTATCGTTTCTCTCATCTCGTAAAACCATTTGTTATACATCGATTACAAAACAAGCTACACAGTTTATACAACTATTTTTCATGGCGCGGACCACAGGGTTACTGTGGTCTTCTTGCTGGAAGAAACAGGAAAAAAAAAAACTTTACCAGTAGACAACTAAGCCGCTTGTAGGATCAAAAGTAGGTATAAAAACCATAAAATAAATTTAACAAAAAAAAACAACACAAATTTGTCACATTTTGTTTGATGACCCACATATTTTTGTGTCTTTTTTCATATTACCATCATGAATGATAAGACAATGAGGTAACATGAGTGTTCGTGCATAGCTGGCCAGGACACTTGCAACTATGTTGTTGGTTTTTTCTATCAGCTTGCTCATTATATAGCTCTACAGCAAGGGCATGTACCTCCCAGAAACTCATGGAATCATATCGCGTGATCTCTTTACAGTTACATTTGTGACACCCAAGGCGACACAATCGGAGGAGTGTGTACGCAGTACATTGTACAACCCAATTAATGGAGTCTCTCCTTAGTTTGGACCTAATAGTAAGCTACAGACATGTTTAAAAGAAAATCATACTTCTGCGTCGCTGTGTCAAGTGCTACCAGAAACGTTTGACAATATTGATATTGTCACCACCACTTTTGGGAATGTATTAGCTGGCAGTATCCTATTTCATCAGTTGCCAAAACCAAGGGATGATGGATCTATTGCAAAGTTACCAAAGACAGTGCAATTTCCAGCATTACCCCTGGACGACTATCAGATTCATACAACGTATTGTACGGTACTTTCATTACAGGAGTAACAGTTTATGGATGGCATTAATATGCCCCTTCAACAAAATCGCGAAATAGAACAGCTCACTCGAAAACAGAGCGATTGTCCAGAGTGACATAAGTTAAGAAGAAACAGAATAACTTCATCTATATTTAAGGATGTTGTATGTCGACAAGTTGTGTCGTGGACGACTGTGATTCATTTGAACCATTCTCAGTCACCAATGGAGTCAACCAAGATGTGTGTTTTCCCCAACCCTCTTCAGTATGATGTTCTCTGCCATGCTTACTGATGCCTTCCGTGCCTATGACACTGGGATTGACATTAGATACCGGACTGATGGCAATCTCTTCAATTTTAGGAGACTACAGGCAAAGACTAAGTTACAGGAAGTGACTGTTCGTCATTTCCTGGTTGCTGACGACTGTTCCCTGAATGCCAAATCTGAGTCTGATATGCAGCAGAGTATGGACCATTTCTCTTCAGCGTGTGACAATGTCGGTCTCCTAATCAGTATCAAGAAGACACAGGTGATGCATCAGCCTGCTCCAGGAAAGCCTTACGTAGAGACTATTATCACAGTAAATGGCCAAACCCTCGTGGCAGTGGACAAGTTTATCTATCTCGGCAGCACACTGTCACGTGCAGTCCATATCGATGATGAAACTAACGCCGGAATTGCTAGAGCAAGTGTGGCCTTTGGAAGACTATGCGTGGAAGCGCAGAGGCATCAGTCTACAAACAAAACTGGAGGTTTTACAAAGCTATTGTGTTGCCAACCCTGCTGTGTGCATACGAAACCTTCACGGTGTACAGACGCCATGCCAAGTGTTACGGAATTATGTATCATTTTTAAATTATAAAATAGTTTTCATTTGGGTTTATAACCATTGTATTATAAATTCTTTAATTTAATAGCTTACGCTATTATATACATTGATTACAGAATGCCACATGAGTCATTGTTTCTCTCTAAGAAAATCAATAATTATGTCGGTCAACTTAATACAACAATGGTACACACGTGTTTGGCGCGTGCTGTTCATGACCTAGATCCCATGTCTTTATAGAAGTCAACACTGTGTTGATTTGAAATTAAGGTATTGTTATTGTAGTGCGAAAGTACTTTTAGGCTGACATGCGCGACCTAGTTTCTGATTGGTTCAGTAAACGTTTTTTACTGGAGGATGGAATTGTTTTAGAATGTAGTTTTAGAGTTAAGGGTTATTCTCTTTTACGCAGTACGAGGCTATATAATAAGATTTTAATCACTGATTGTTCATTCTTCATTGTTGCTTCAAAGAGAAAAGAGAGAGGAGGATTATTTATTGTTTGAGATTCAGCTTAGTGGAAAATCTATTTCTAAATAGTACTTTTTGGATTACGTACTAAAGATCTGAACATTGTTCAACTCCGTTGGAATTTACATGGAATTAATATTTTGGATTTAGAACTGAAAATCATTGGTACATCAGAACATTCCAGACCCATTCATTCGGAACAATCTTTCATTCGGAACATTCGTTCATTACGAAGATTCATTAACTCGAAACATTCATTCATTCGGAATACTTTGGATTAACTTCCGGATTATTGAAGTGTATAGGACAATTTAGGACTAATTAAGGAAATTCTAAACTGTAAGTTAGTTTTCATCCTTTCACTTTGTTTGTTTAAAATATTTTAATTTGGAAATTAAATTTGTATTTGAGAAATTGTCAAGCTTGTTTGAGTCGTTCTTTCTTTTGTTACATTCAACCCCTAGTCGTACTACAAGAAGCTGAACCATTTTCACATGGGCTGCCTGAGGAAACGGATGAGGATAAGATGGCAGGACCGGGTTCCAGAAACTGAGGCTCTCACATTTCAAGCATCCACATTCTGCTGATGAAATCACAGATGAAATGGGCAAGCCACGTCATTTGGATGTTAGAAGAGCGACTACCAAAGATCTTCTACGGTGAGCTGGATGAGGGAAAGTGATCTCAGGGTGATCAAAAGAAGCGCTTCAAAGATGCTCTCAAGTCATCCTTAAAACATTTCAACATGACCCTGAATCTTGGGAAGATCTTGCACAGATTCGCTTCCCGTGGCGCAGTCTCATCCATACTGGAGCTACAGACTTTCAACTGATGAGAATTGCTGAAGCAGTTCAGAAGCGCGAGCAACGTAAATCTCAGAACTGCAGCACGTCCTCTATTGATCAAGCAACCCCAAGTGGCATCTCCTGTCCAGTTTGCTACAGACAGTTCAGAGCACAAAATGGCCTGATCAGCCACGCACGTACTCACAGAAACCAAACCAGTTAGTGATGTCATGGTCATCTTTGAAATCGAAGGACGAACAACATGTCGACATAAGAACTTTGATTCGTTATTCGAAAGGACAGCGAAAAAGAAGAGGATTCAAACTGTCGCCATGAAGTATGTGGTTGAACATGAGGCTGAGGCTGCACTTGAGTATGCCAGCCATACAAATGCTAATGTAAACTTGTGCGGGTTTATTGTACACCCAAAAGTGCCTTTCCTTGGTGCATTACCGGATCGAATTGTTTAAAACACTTCTGAAATGTCGCCTTATAGAGTATTAGAGATTAAGCGTCCCTTAAAGGCTTCGTGCAATGAATGTCCTTACTTAAGAAATCAAAATGGAGCATTTAAACTTAATCCAGTACATCAGTACTATTATCACATCATGGGTCAGATGACAATCACTGGACTTAAGTGGGGTGAGTTTGTGGTATGGACAGAGAACGATATGCATATTGAAAGCAGTGAGAAATTGTGGGTAGATATGCTCAAAAGGTTGAGCATATTTTACTCTGGGTGCCTGAAATGCCATTTCAGAGAATAATATATGGACATTTTCATGGCATACCCTGTATCGGCCAGATACTCCAAATATCAGTCCGAAACCATGATTGATGAGATTTGTAAAATTGCATTACAAGATGGTAAATATGCATTACGACCCAGGCTGGTACTGGTTTATATGGAATCTGGCACATTACATAAATACAAATATTTCATATTTCTAAAAAGAAGTATATGATAAACACTGTTGTTCTACCTTGTATTAAACTCTTTTCCATATTATTAGGATTCTGTTTCCTCAGACATGTACTGTATTTGTGCCATATATAAGCGGTGGTGTTAAGTTAGCTTTCGTAAAGAAATAGAAATGCATTTTTTAAAATTCACTGGTATAATAACATTTACTCTAACTGTTGATAATAAATCTGTGATTATGATCTTACTGCTGTGTTGTCTTAATATTCATAACATTTGTATGTTGCACTGAAATCGGACAACACCTATCTGGTTTGATTTCATTGGGGTTTAACGACCCTGCAGCACGTTTAAGCTCATAATGTTTTTATTATCATCTGAAAATATGCAATCCAAATGACTTTAAAACAGGGGTCCTTTAAATCATGTCTGAAGACAGCAAACTGTCCACAGCTGAGTTGCTGAACCAGCTAAACTAATTGGAAGCACGGAGTCAAAAATATGGTATTCTTTGACCCGACATGTATACAAGTCTGACAATCTCCTTTGTTTCTTCCATATCTTCTGTGGTGAACTGATTCCTGTTGCATGCCAGGAAAGGCGGAATATTTAGTTTAGCCCCTTTAGTGTTCAGAAGATCCTCAATTAAAATACCCTTGTCTGCCATAACACTGTCACCTTCCTCCAGCAAATTTACAATGTTACTCTGAGAGGTAATTTCCTTATCGGATATCGAACCCGCAAAATGGGACGATACAAACACTGTGCACCCAGATGGTGAAACACCAATCAGACTCTTGACGGTTTTTGTATCCTTGTAATGGGAATAGAATTCTGAACTAAAATTTAAGGAAGCACTCGGTCCAGTCCAATATGACGCGAGTTGACGGATACATCTCCTTGAAGCAATCGAGCATATGTCGGTCGATTTACTCTCTGCTGGGCCATATTGGGAGAGAACCAAGTTTAAAGTACAACAAAATGCTCCATGTTATTAGAATGCGACTTACAGACAAATGATAAACCTTACAACCAAATCTTGTTGAAATAATCCTTACTTTACTTTAACTAGAATATAACAAATTGATCAACTTAAACTTTGTACGCGAAAATATAGTTGTATGTTATTACTGCCGACACATCTCTGACGCTGAATCTGTGTCCATCTAGTCATTCTTTCAGCAGAGGGTTTCAAAAGGTTGAATAAGTTGATGAGTACTGCATAGGATGATCACCCAGAACAAAATAACAACATTTATGGATCTATTTAAAATCTCAGTCAAAAGTATTCAATGACAGCTTTTCAATCTTCTTCTCAAGTTCGTCGATGTGTTTGCTAGCTTCCTCTAATTTTTCCTCCAATGACTTCTCATTTGCTAAATAGTCGTGAACCATGGGCTGTGGTGTAACGACAACATGTGAGGGGGAGGGGGGAGAGGTCACTGGACTCAACTGATTGTCTGTGTCTTGAATGCTGCAAAACGACTGACGGATTAATCTCAATAGTCTGCAACATTTAAATACTTTAAAACTTGGTTCACAGGAGAACTAAGTTTTAAAATGTTTTGTTAAATTTTTATATTCAAGTAAGGTTAATTCAAAAATTATCTTTATAATACATCCTGCAAAATCCCTTTCAGGGATTTACGTGTGAAGTTAGATTAATATTTTTATATTCATTCATATGAACAAAATAACACTTATAATGACTTACCTCAAATTTGAACTGTGTACCCTGCGTCGTTTCACAAGTAGCTTTCGTCGGATGCGTCATTGCTCCAGGAGAATATAGTCGGTACGGCTTTCTTCACCAAACATCTCTTACCAGTAATATATATATATATATATATATATATATAAGCGTCCTGGTAAAACATTCAGGCTTAAAAGGAGCTGAACAAACCTTAGTATGTACCTTGATCTGGAAAATTAAGGGGAAGAAAAACAAGCATTAAACGATCGAAGAAGCTTTTTTGTCGTAGTAGAAAAAGGTTTAAATAACTTGAATAACATATATTGATGTCATCAATAAATATAATGTTAAAGTCAATAAAACTAACAAAAGTCAACAAAACATTTGGTTTGAACACTGTACCATTCGCATGTAAACAAATTTCGTACCTTTATAAAGAGGGTGTAGTCGAGTTGGGACGTCTCATTAAGAATATTTGTTATACAGTGTTTGAAGATGCAAAGAAACATTTACAACGAACCGATAGATATACATGTTCATCGTAACCTGATTATAATAAGGACATCGAATCGTTCAGGAAATTGTTTATAGATTATGGTGGTTACGTACATGCATGTCATAATGTTCTACTGAGGTCTCAGAACTGTTCTGTTTTCGTCTATTATCTGAAAAAATTGTCCTTCGTCAAGACGTATTTTAATGACCCATTCACTTCTCCTCGCATCTTTAATATGGAAGCTGTGAAATGAAAATTCCTCTGTGTTGTATCGAGAATTGTTTGTACACATAGGGACGCAAGAGTGATAAGCCGCCATTGTCTTTTGTTTGCGTTAGAAGCCTTGCTTTGAAATCAATATGGCCGACGCGTGAAATAACTCAATATCTGAATCATGTTTTAATTCTACTCCTTCTCCTTTCTTTGGTTTTAATTTTAGCCTTGTTTCTTCTACTTCACCAATTTTGTTCTTTTTTGTCTCTGGTTTAGTTTTTACAAAATCCTGAGAATAGTTCTTCTGCTTCTTCTTCTCCACTCATTTTTGTAAAAGAAATATTTTTTAACCTAATTTTTTTTTCCTTTGGTTCAACCTCATTTATTAAATATCTGACTGCAATTTTTTCAACTGATTTTGGATCTGGATCTAATTGTTCCATTGCTTCTCTTTCTTCTGGTTCAGTTGCTTGTTCTTGCTGTGTAGCATATTTTATTACTGGTGTTAATTCTTTAATAATTTTATTATATTTTGTTAATGAATCAATTTGGAAATGTATTTCTTCTAATTTTTCTGTTTCTTTATCTATTACTGATTTAATTGGTTTTTGTTCTCTAGCAAATTGGATTTTACATTTCACATCACCTAACTCCTTTAGCTTATTCGCTAGATTACTCTGTAATAAACTTACATTATTAATATCGTCTGGAGATTTTGTTAAGTTCTGATAAACCCCCTTTTTTATAATATTCTTTATCAGCTGGTGTAAATTTTGTTGGCAAATTGTAATTTTTTTTTTTTTTTTTTTTTTTTTTTTTTGTGATGACTGAGTAAGGGCAGGAGTGGGTTTCCTTTCTTCACCACAAATACTAAATTCTTGTAGTTTTGGTCGCAACCGTTAATAATCTTTTTGTGGTAATGCTGCCATTAATTTGTTTAGTTTTCTTCTAATTTTTTAATTAACTAATCTTGTTTCTTTTTATTTTATCTATCTGTTGTTGTAGTTTTCCTGTATTTTGGTACTAGGCTTTGCTAAAGGTTGGGAAATATTTTCTTGAAATTTTTCTTTTCCTAATTTTTCTTCTAATATTTGACTCTTTACAATTTCACGATATGCCAACAATTTTTTCAGCTAATTGTTTCATTTTTTTTATCCCATCAATTCTCTCAAAGCTCATATATATTATGACGTTATATAATAATATATAATGCCAAATAAATATACAGGTATATTATATAATGCAAAACGATGAAAAATACGTTTCACGGAAGAACGCTTATACTAGACAAAATATTTGTTATTATTATTTTGTGAAAGATGATTTTAGAAAAGATCAAAATTATGATTTAGAAGAAAAATATTGTCAAAATCTTAATACACAATTATTTCATATATGCATAAATTGTGCATCTCGTCATGTTTATACTCACGCTAAATAATTTATCAATTATTATGATGATAATAAAATTATTTTTTTTAAAAAGTGTTTATCATAGCAAATATTAAATTACTAAATTATTATTATTTAGTTACGAAACAAGTAAGAATTAATATACTGATCATAAAACTAGATTAGAGTTATTAAATATTGTTACGACTAGGGATTATGTAACAAAAGAAAAGACTCAAACAAGCTTTCAAGATTTAAAATACAAATCGTTAATTTTCTAAAATATTAAAATATTTCAACAAACAATTAAAGTGAAAGAATTAAAAATAACTTACAGTATAGAATATCCTTAAAAGTCCTAAATTGTTTTAAAGTTCACTATTCCGGAAGTTAATCCAAATATTCCGAATGTAGTATTCCGAATGAAATAGCCTTCACTGTGCTAATATGTTGATAAGTTTAAGTATATCCAAATAATCCTTGTGAATCTCGAATCTCACAAGTTTTAGAAATGTTTCCGATAATTCCACGGAGCTGTATAATAATTCAGATAAAGACAGTACTGAATCCTAAATGTACTGTACTAATAATAAATAAATCTTCAAATAAGTATATCCCACACACAAACTAAACCAATTTCGTAATGACACCTCTCTTCAAATGTAACTGTAAAAGAATATTTAATCACAGGATTATTTCATATATATATATATATATATATATATATATATATATATATATATATATATATATATATATATATATATCATTAATGCGCAGAATCGAAATGAAAACCCATTCTACGTCTTCAATAAACAGGGTTTTTCAAAATAATGCAACCCTCTCTGAACCAATCAGGAATTAGGTTATGCGTGATTCTGCTAAGGTTCTTAAGTACCAGTTTTTTAAACAGTAAACACTGTATTGGTTCATTCTTCAAATGTGACCTTATAATGTGTACTCCTAAAAGTACAAGAACTAGGTCTCAAGTTCATTACTCTCTTTCGCGCGTAAAAATACGTCACATGACTAAAGCTACAAGCAAACAGGTTATTGATCGAGGCTACCGTATGTGTACTCATAAGACGACAGCTGTTTAAACTAAAAACAGAGGTCATAAACTAATAAATTATACCATTATTAAAAGGAAAAATATATATAATTCCGTAACATCCTTACCCTTTTGTGAAAAAAAAAGCTTTATGCAATAAAACTTTTTTTTTAAATATGTACTTCTAACATATAAATAATTGATTGAAAAAAAAAATTAATACATGATACAGTCATGTATACAAAACAGTGTAACGGTAGTATTATACACGTAAAAGTACATCAGCAATTAAACTTTACTAAGATATAGCCGTAACTTAAGCTTCTATTGATTTTATTTGTCCATGTCCCACAATCATTCCCTAAAAAGGTAACACAGGTACGACAAAAGTCACTTTTATTCAAATTGATGGTCAAATTCGCTTCGCTGAGTCTTTTGAAGAATTGCTCTATTATATGTGATTTTACCACGTGTCGTTACAGATGATGACATCATCGATGTAAGCATCGCAATTTCTATTCAGATGTTATCATATTCATCAAACATTGGAAACTTTGGGAACCTTCATCCCAAATGGTACGACTTTGTATTGGTAAAGTTCTGGAGTCGTGAATGCAAAAATTTCTTTTGCTTTCTCCGTAAGTGGAATTTGGTAGAATCCCTTCAATAGGTCAATATTTTGTGACGTATTTGGCATTTCCAATCCTGTCTAGGAATTGGAAATTAATCTGTCCTGGTGACACTATTTACTTTTCTGTGATTTGCACACATACGGAAAGTCTTATCTGGTTTCAGCACTGAAACATTGTGAACTCCAGTCACTTTTACTTGGTTCAAGTCATTTTCCAGTAAAGTCTGAACCTCTTTCTTCAGATAGTCTTGTTTCAGAGGCGATTTCATGGAAAATTTTGTTGGTTCGTGTGGAATGTCTGGAAATAAATGTTCATTTTCTTTTATCAACTGCTTCAGTTCTTTAAACTCAGGCGGCAGTATATGCGAAGAGTAGTGACTTCAAATCATCCTATCAGATTTCTCATCTTCATTCAAATCTTTAATGTGTGGGACAGGTACTACTAAAGTAATTGAATAATTTATGTGGCTATTTCTGTCTACATATTGTTCCAACATTTTAATATGACAAAGTTGTTTCTGCTTTCTCCTCCCAGAAGTATTAATAATATAATTTAAATTCCCTAACCTTTTGGCAATGGTATAAGGGCCAAAATACTTAACCTGAAGAGGATTTTGGCGTATGGGTAGCAAAGCTAATACTTTATCACCTGGCTGAAAAATTCCTACACTGACCCCCCCCCCCCCCCCAGCAAACAACAATAATTGGACACCTTCATCCTACTCCCTTTCTGTTCCACAACAATTCCCAATTATACTCTATCTCATAACAATATGTTTTAATGATTCGTTATAAAGTCTGATATAATATCAACTTAAGAAGACCAAACAGTGTGAAAAACTCGACCAAAGCTTTCACTATGGTCTCAGTTTTAATATTCCGCAAAATAAATAGCTTTTGAAAGACTTGTAGACGCACACCTCGTCAACAAGTATTGGTTGCCTAACTTCGTCTCGTTTATTCCTAAACGACCAGACAACGACGTTTCGGGGGCTGCACTAAGTATTTCCTGACGATAGGCTCTAGGAACTACTATTTTACTAACTGACCACTCGTCACCAGCAATTACCCCAAGCAGTCTCCGTTTCCTCATAAGGACTTCACTCGTCAAGAAGTAACAAGTACCTTCTTGCGTGGCTTCAGTTTCAGTCATAACCCCTTGAAACAAACAGGAGATATCCGAATCCCCCTGTTGTAAGACAACTAGTGTTTGTCTTATTTCACCCTGATTAATTTTATGAGTTTGTGTTTCTGAAAGAGTATCACTATGATCAATACTTGATTGAACTTTACTAGGAGCAAAAGTGACCTCATTAAAAGCCTGACCCAAAAAGGTGTCCGCTAAAGGATATTCATCCGGTTCAACAACATCATTCTCAAGAGCACACTTTGCCATAGCTCTAGTAACTGCACAAGCTGGATTTAAACCAGGGATTTCTACTTCAATATGATCAACTCGTTGATCCATACTAGGCTTGTCAGTTACAAGTGGATTAACCACGACCTCATCTCTCGCTAGGTCATTACCTAGTAATAAATGGATGCCTTTTATAGGCAAAGAAGCCACTGCTCCTATGGTCACAGGTCCCGAAACAAAGTTTGATGACAAATTAACACAATGAAGAGGGACATTAACATATCCACATTATACCCCTTGTATTAATACACTTTCACTAGTAGAAGTCTTCTCAGAAAACGGCAAAGTACTATCTAATAATAGACTCTGAGAAGCTCCTGTGTCTCTTGATATCTTAATAGAAGCAGACTTACCCAAGTCACCAACAAGTTACACAGAACCCTTCGACATGAATGGTTCGTATTCCTTCATTACAAAATCACACTGAGGTAAGCTAGCCTCCAAACAAATATCATTCTTGATATATGATCCTGACCTTGACTTCTTAATAACTAGAGCATTTGGAACTGCTCTATTAAAATTCCGATGCCTATAATCCAACTTTAAGCAATCAGAAATAACGTGTCCTTTCATCTTACAATAGGAACACGTGGGTAGAGACAAGGTTTTCTGATATTCCCTATCAGAATTTTGATTCCTCACAGTTACATCACCCTGAGGTCTAAAATTACTCAAACGAGTCTGAAATGGTTTCTTAACATCTTGTTGAGAGGAAGTTTTAGTTACAAATGGAACCTTGTGTATTGAAGAATATTCATCAGCTGTGCTGGCTGCCTTTTCTAAAGTCTCAACTCCTTTCTCATTAAGATATACCTTAATTTCATTACTGACACAATTCTCTTGAAATCTTCAATCAATACCAGTTGTTCAAGATTATCATAATTCCCTTCAACCTTTTTAGACGTACACCATCTTGTAAACAAACGTTTCTTTTCCCAAGCAAATTCTGCATGAGTCTGATTAGTTTCCTTTTTACATTCTCTAAAGTTTTGACGATGAGTTTCAGGTACCAACTCATAAGCCCTCAAGATATATTCTTTGACCACTTCATAATCAGCAGATTGTTCAGATGAGAGTGCAGGATAAACATCACTAGCTTTGCCAGTAAACACACTCTGCAATAATGAGGTCCACTTCTCCTTTGGCCATTCCAGATTCTCGGCAATTTTCTCAAAACTGAGAAAATATTTGTCTACCTCCTTTTCTCTAAAAGGGGGAACCTGTCTCATATGTTTGGCTATATCAAAGTATGAGCCCTTATTCTCATGAGAGTGCCCTTTACTGGCCAATTCTAATTCCCTTAATCTAAATTCCCTATCTTTATCCCTCTCTCGTATCTCATTATCCCTTATTTCCTTTTGTATTTTATTATCTCTTAATTTATCCCTCTCTCGTATCTCATTATCCCTTAATTCCTTCTCTATTCCCCTTTCTTTATCCCTCTCTCTTATCTCCCCCTCACTTAATTCATTCTATATTTCTCTATCTCTGTCCCTTTCTTCCCTTCTTTCCTGCATCTGCATCTGTTCCCCTTGTAATTTAAGTTTTTCCAACTCTATGCCCTTTGCTATCTGTAATTTCTTTCCCAAACTAGACGGAGATTTCTTCTTAACACTTGAAACCCCCTCTTCAAAAATACCTGTTTGTACCAAATAGTGTATCAAGATACTTCTAATATCTTGTTTTAACATGGAAGCTTTTGCTTCAGTCAGACTATAATGTTTAGCAATTTGAAGTAATTCGTCCTTCTTTAAGGACTCAAATTTCTCCTGGGTAGGATCAGCTACGAAACTCTTCACTCTGGATGTCATTATGAAAGCCTGTTTTCTCTTTATTTCTTAATCTGGAAATCAAAAAGACCACTAAAATTTCAAACAATGAAATTCAAATCCCAAAAAGAAAACTTTCCGAAGTATCAAAACCTCGAAAATATTTAATTAAATCTAAATTCCAAAATATTCAAATTCGGATCCCGAAATTATTCAAATTTCTAATCTCGAAACGAGCCCCTAATTTCTTATGTTACGACTAGGGGTTATGTAACAAAAGAAAAGACTCAAACAAGCTTTCAAGATTTAAAATATCCTGCACACAAACTAAACCAATTTCGTAATGACACCTCTCTTCAAATGTAACTGTAAAAGAATATTTAATCACAGGATTATTTCATATATATATATATATATATATATATATATATATATATATATATATATATATATATATATATATCATTAATGCGCAGAATCGAAATGAAAACCCATTCTACGTCTTCAATAAACAGGGTTTTTCAAAATAATGCAACCCTCTCTGAACCAATCAGGAATTAGGTTATGCGTGATTCTGCTAAGGTTCTTAAATACCAGTTTTTTAAACAGTAAACACTGTATTGGTTCATTCTTCAAATGTGACCTTATAATGTGTACTCCTAAAAGTACAAGAACTAGGTCGAAAGTTCATTACTCTCTTTCGCGCGTAAAAATACGTCACATGAATAAAGCTACAAGCAAACAGGTTATTGATCGAGGCTACCGTATGTATACTCATAAGACGTCAGCTGTTTAGTCTAAAAACAGAGATCATAAACTAATAAATTATACCATTATTATAATGAAAAAAATTATTTATAATTCCGTAATAATATCTACTATAAAGTGGTTGAGCTTGTCCAAAATGAATTTCCAGGAAAGAAACTCTTAAGTATGTATACATATTGCAAAAATAAGTGTATATTTTTAAACTTCATATTCAAACCAAAATTATTAAAACAAAAATGAAATACGACAAATACGACTTGATATGGAGTGTATGTGTGTGTGCGTTTGTGTGTGTGTGCGTGTGTGCATTTATATGTCATATTTTAAACATTTTCGATGTACATTGAAACATTTGTTACATTTTTGATGTGCAATTTGACACATTTGTTACATTTGTGATATAAATCCAGTAGTTGACAAAACGTTCTCGTAACACAGTGGTGTTTTGTTTTTTATTCAGTAGTAAAGTAGGTCGTCTCGTGGTCACACGCACATGTTGAGGAGTGTTTCAGTAGTAATAACATATAAGATCACGATAGAGCAGTAATTTGAATTAATCAGTGAATTAATTTATTTTATTGGTTGTGCTTGGGCGACAGCCCACGTCACAAAAATCAAACTATGTTAACTTTAACTGATTCTCTCTTACCTACTCATACTTATGCCGTTGGATGGAATTGAACTAATCTTGGTTTTATACCTTTCTAAATGAAACGAGATGGGGTGGGTTATTTCTTTTTCCAGAACCGAAACGGTGTGTGTGTGTGTGTGGGGGGGGGGGGGGGGTAACATCAGTTTAAGAAGAGTACCGTGAATGGTGCATTATACATCCGCATGGCGTCGAATAGTTCCGTGCATAGGCGCTGGCAGAGCATAAGTGACCCTGCTCAACGTTAACCGATGGGTCACAGTTAGATTGACCTTTCCTTCTGGCCCATAACATAAAAGGTTTCCTCCTTGCCTAAACTACGATCCATGAATCTTGTAAAAGAAGATGTTGTAGAACACTGTTATATAGAAACAAAACCGCTTTATTTGGTACATTGTGACCTTGATCTTTATGCTGTCCAACCCAACATCTGTAGTTTAGCATTTACCCGTATCAGCAAAGCCATCCTCAAAGTTTGGTGCCATTATTTATTTGGTGTGAAAAAATACTTTTTCAAAATCAGAATATTTCACCTGTTGGATCACAGTAACTATAGCCTTTGTCCTTTTGACACCCAAATCAGTAGGTTACTTTCTTGACAAATGCGGAAGCCATCCACAAAGTTTGGTCAAAGAAAGTGCTCTAGAACGGCATATATTGTGTGGAAGCAGTTTTTCTACTTTCATTTATAGTGACCTTGATCTTTGACGTTTTACGACAAAGATTGATAGGATTCTTAGTTACGTGCAACCCATTCATAAAGAACGTTTATTGTGCGGAAACCAAAAAGGGATTGAGAGACTGATTAACAGACAACGTCATAGCATGATACGTTCCGTTTTATGACTGTCGCATATAATAGGGTCGTGTGCAATTTGTTTTTACAATTATTTTCTTATCTGGACATAAATAAAACTCTAAAATGTGTGTAAAGTTTTATAATGGCACTCACGTCTAACTTGGCGGAGGGAGTGGCAGTCGAGATCATTAGGAATGTGGACAGGGTGAAAATGTTTTACTTTTTCATAACCACTCTTTTTATCAGAAATAAGATGGAAATAAAATATATCCGTTCAAGAAATGGTTCTACATTGTGGACGTATATTTAACTTTATTCTGATTTCCATAACTTTTATGTGAGTAAGTAAATATAGAGAATTCTGGACCATAGTGAAATTTAATACCACTGCAGATGGTTTTATTACGCATAATAATATAACATGATTAAATGGAGAATTTCTAATTTCTGAACTGTCTATATTTACCTACTCAAGTGCAAATATATCCCACTTTGGTGCTATTTAAAATCGTACTACAACATTAAATTGAGGTGACAAAATTCTACTGTTGTAGCACTGAAAAATCACCAAATGAATCGGAACAAAGAAACACCAGATACCAACGTTGTAGTAGAAGTTGTTCATTTAGAACTGAGTTTACTTTCGGCAGAATAAAGATGTATTTCACGTGTTAGAAGAATTTAATGATTCCAAGTTTAGGTATTTATATGGTACAACAATTAAACAATTAAATAAAGCTATTTCCATCAACATGTTAAAACAAAACTCCACGCAAAATACGAACAGTAAATTGCAGAACACATTGAAAACACGATAGAAAGATTGATAGCGGAAAATGGAGTGAAATACTTTGTCTATGTTAATCAGCCAACACAGACAAAGACAGAGCTAGATACAGAGAGCAAATTTATAATAGTCTACCATCAGATAAGTATAAGCTAGTGATCACTAGCGAAGCAACGAAAGCGGCGAAGCGAAGACTAATTATATTTTTTCAAACGATAAATAATGGCACTAAGCTACATCTCATTAAATTCACGAGTTTAACATGAGAGCAAAGTTTCTGTGTATAAATATACTGATGCCAATTCATTTTCAAGTTCAGACGAGATAAAAGTATGGTCAAGGTTTTTTTTGTGTTGAAAAATAACAATCAAGAGAAAAAATGTGTTAATTTGTGGATTTCTAACATTAAAAAGATATACTTCAGTATTTCAGAAAAGACATTGAACTACAGATTAAATTTAATGATGATAACATCGAGATGAGCTGTACCAACCCTGATAGCAGTATAATTAAAACAGCGCAGTCTGAAGAAGAGATAAATTACTCATTTGTGTTAAATTAAATTTACAGTGCAACTTGAATATCTCGTAAAATTTACAATTATTGGAAATAAAACCAAAAAAGCAAAATAAAAAAGGTAATAAATAAATAATGTTTGGAAAATAAATTCGATTAAAAACGACACATACTGTTTTACATTCAAAGGAATGCCAAAATTTGACAAAATCTAAAATCATTCATATACAGCGCCCAGACCTAATTTTGTCTACTCGTTTTTTTTTTCCATCACTTAAATGACGCAACAAACATACTTCAATGTTTTTATATACTTCGCTTCACCTAAACATTAGCGCAACAAGAAAACTTCTTGTAAGTAAACATAGTTTTGATGTTTAAACAATAACAAAAACATATAAAAAGAAACAAGCCGAGATTAAAAATGGAAGTGAAAAAAGATTCGAAATTATAAAAAGACACATAGCTACTGATAATGTTGATTTAACGACTACAAAATATATGTTGATGATACAAATTTTAATGTGAAGCATAAACCCTCATTCTGTTATTCCCCAAAATGTTCAGTATTTAATTTGGTCGAGTACTTAGATGTTAAGAAACAAAGAAAAACAGCTACACAATTTGGTTAGAATGTACACAAAAGCAGAGATATTGAAATAAAAATGGTAACAGTACCTGTACCAGGAGAGCTAAAACAGGATATTGTAACATAAAATGATCACCTGGTACATACACAATAGAATATTTATTACAAAGCCAGAACTATACAATCATTCTTAATAAAAATCATGGTTAGTGTATTGTGATTATGATGGGCGTGATTTTAGTGTTTTGCCATTATATACCACTGATGAGTGGAAAGTGTTGTCAGAATCATCACTAGTAAATAATATATGGATTGGTCTTTTGATAAAACAACGATAATTAAAATTGCGTAAAATGGCGCAGTTTAGATTTTACATCATTATCTGTATTTGGCTTTGCCCACTAATGTAACATAATATTATAAACGTTCATTAAAAAAACAAGTACTATTACAGAATTACATGAGTATTTAACGCATCTGTGCTCTGTATGTAGAAAGAGTTATAAATTATGTATATATATATATATATATATATATATATATATATATATATATAGAGAGAGAGAGAGAGAGAGAGAGAGAGAGAGAGAGAGAGAGAGAGAGAGAGAGAGAGAGAATGTTATCATACAGGTTCGAGAATTTTGTATCCGTCCCCTACTGAGATTCAAACCTGTGTGTGTGTGCCGATAACAACACGCATAAGGGGTACTATGAGTATAACGGCAATACCAGTAACTCCAATGGTTATAGTAATGTTGAGTGTTATTCCTGTAATAGCATCATAAACAAATAGTGCATTAAAATTGGATGATAAAATATTAAAATTAATGTTCAATCACAGATTTATTAAAAGATTATTAATGCATGTAAAATCAAGTTTTGATTGTGACAATAACCAAACCAGAAAATGTGTTTGAAAAAATATAAAATATAAAATATAAACAAGTGAACATTATTTACAGCCTTAGAAAAATATTAAAAATTGTAGTAGTTCAGTGGTTATGAAGAAAATCAAACTTAGTTTTTATATAGCTAAGTATTATAATGGACATAATCAATTTTGAAATTGATAATAAAGACACAACAAAAATATTACCAAACACCAGTTTTATTATCTGATTGCGTTTATATAATTATTGTAAAACAAATATTTGGTTTAATTTATTACTTAAATGATTTAATTATGATGAAATTATCAGTATACTGCCAATGATGACCGAACCGAAGTACAAGTTATTGACAGATTTATTCAACACAGTAGAAGATAAAACTAATAACATATATATTAGATATCTTCCACCCCCTCCCCACCCCCGAAGAAGTTATTCAAGGAGAATATTTAGATCATTACACAAAAATAATAGTATTTTGATGTGCCAAAGATTATTAGGCAAACTACTAAATGTTTTGTTTTGTTTAATGGGTTAGATAGCAAAGATACACGTCAACTATCTGATGATGATTGTTCGGGAGACATCAGTAAAGAACTGTTTGCATATATTTATCAGAAATGCACAATTAAGCCATATTATTGTATGGTCTTTGATAACTTTAAATACACCAGAGCGATATAAAAAGGAATTTGATCAGTTCTGTATTCCATACTATTTCAAAAGGTGTAACTTATAGTGTAGTAAAATCAAATTTAAACATGAGTTGTATAAAAATGTTTTATTTTATAGAAAAGAAATAACAAGTAAAATGTATACAATAAGATCCCCGAAACATAAGTTGGGTGTTTATGGAATAAATAAAACTAGTTTAAGTTTATCAGATGATAAAAAATAGAATATTGATGGTGTAAATCAATATTCTTTTGGTCAATATAAAATTGCGAAAAAATTAAATATGTTAAGGAGAATTTAACCAAACATTACACAAACCAAACTTCTTTTAAGAAACAAGTGGGAAAAAAGCTGCGCCAAAACTGCAATAAAAAATGTAGTTAGGATAACTGAACTAATTTTGTATTTAAAAAATGTTTTTTTTTATCAGTTTATATTGTATTTAAACCATTTTAAATACAATACAAAAATGTTTTAAAAGTAAAAATACATATAAAATGGGTTAAAGAAGTAATTAAACGAAAGTAAACTGAAGGCAGCCTTGTTGGCAATAAAATACAAAATGAGCTAACCCTAAAATATAAAATGGGCTAACCCTAAATTTTGCAAACCAACAAACCAACTAACAATATGTTTACAAGACAAGCACACAAAAACAAGTTGTGCCAGAAACGTTCATTTACCGACTACTCACTTAAATACTTAATCTGATTGCCAAAAGACGTTCCTGCCAAGAAATATTAGATACTAACTTCTGAGATCTCTCTCACTTGTTATTTGCGTTATACTTCATTTTTGGATTACAATCGCATACCCCGTTTTCGTGCTCATTGTCCAAGTTTATTAATGACGATTTTAGTTCGAATTGGTCTGTAACATACATACACATCTACGAATGGCAAATTTCTGAATCAATTCCAATCATGCTGTCATTAATGTACATGAAAAACGAACTGCACCACATATAGTGATCTGGGCTACTCCAGAAACTACTTTAGACCATCCAGATTTGGAACCACACATTTTTCACATCGTTGACTGGGATATTGTCGAACTAGTTATGTGATTCAAATAATGATTTGGGAAATATATACATTAAAAACAAAAACATTCAAGGCATATAAGTCTCTCTCTCTCTCTCTATCAATCTCTGACTCTCTCGCTCTCTCTCTCTCTCTCTCTCTCTCTCTCTCTCTCTCTCTCTCTCTCTCTCTCTCTCTCTCTCTCTTGCATTTGTTTCCCATTTTGTATTACATTTCAAAGCGCGATATTTCAGCCAAAAAAGCAAGCTGAAAACTTTTAATTGAAATAGATGTTGTATACTTGTAAGAAAGATCCAGAAATCGATGCTAGTGCTCGTAAAATCTGCATTGTCAGCAATTTTACAATGGGCCAAGAAACCATTCATTTACAAACCAAACCAAAACATGGGCGCGTCTGTTGTTGAATAGGAATAACAGGTTCATTTACTATCAGGTCGCTTTCCAGCAAAAACAATATACTAGTAGTTACTTTAACATCATGCATACGCGTGGTTATACAAATGTTTAAGGATAAACACAGAAGGACTTAAAAGTATTTAGTGGGATGTTCACAAACCTACATACACTTTTCATTTGACCAATATTTTTCACACTTATAAGTGTTATACCTTCTATCATATTTGGTCTAGTACAAAAGCATGTTTTAAAGTGACACTTGCGTTGTTGATAACAAGTTTTAAATTCGAATAAATAAAATGAAAGTCATCACCGTTTCTCCGCTACTACATAATACACATTTCCTGTTATGTCTAGGTATTCCTTCCTAACGTCCATTTTCTGCAGGAAACCTATGATTACTTTTTCGAAACTATGTAAATACTTTATACAACATTCTTGGCAAGGCCATCTAGCAAACGGACGTTGTCCATATATGATCACTGGTCATCTAACCTTAAGTGACCATCCTTAAGCTCCGCTCACCGCCGAAAAAAACCGTCTCTCTCAGACTGTACGAAATAACTCAAAATCCAGCAACGAGCCCACGCACCTAAAGCCTGCCAAGCTACCCGCCGGCGGTGATTTGTGAACAATAGAATTTCATTCCCTGATTTTATCCCATGGATAAAAATGAAAAGTTGTATATAAACGTTGGTTAGAGATATGAAAATTTCAACGTGTATAGGGCAATGGAATTATTTTGAAAATAAGGGAATACTGTATAATAAAAAGAAAAAACCAAAATCCCAGGATAAAGCCAGTAAAATGGTTACATACTTGTCAGGCTATAGCGATGACAATTCTGGTAATATTAATGGACAGGTTTATCGTCACTTGTAAAGTCAAATCAACAAATAAGTGCAATGTCAACAGGAGCAACACATATCTTGTTTCTTTTTAATTCTGAAAGTTTTATTTATATATTTTAAGAATGTAAAAAAAAATTGAATTTTACTAATGAAAAGGATAAAAAATCAAAACACTCTATACTGTCCATAAAAAGTTCAGGTCATTAATGGTAAATTAAATGAAAACTTGAAACATTTGGGAATCAATTTAATTATCAGCAATTTAAAGAGAATCGTCCAAAGACAGAGTTCAGTTATAACAGAACTAATTTTGCTCTGTGTATGCCGTCCACATGGACAGGACCAATCAGCAGGCTATTTTTTTTAAATTCAGAAATTTACCCTATTATATATACATGCCTATTACATAAGGTACTCCAGCTGTGATTGTTTTGTTTGTAATATATGTCATGAATGTTGTGTGTACCTGGCTTGGTAGGTTTTAATGAGAGGGGTGTCGGGGGACCTTAGATACAATTTGCATTAAAATTATTTTGTTTCTTTGTTGTTGGTTTTAATGCCACTTTGAATACATTATTGTCTATATCATGCCGAAAAAATGGAAGCTAAGTGCCTTTCCCAAGGCACACCGAGGCAGTCGACCCGGGCTGGCCTGGGCGGGTATTGAACATGCGATCCTTGGATTCGAGTCCGACGCTCTACCAACTGAGCCCACGCGAATCCCGCATTGAAATGAAGGACCTAAAAAAAATAAAAATAGCAAAAACATTTGTCGCACTTACCATATTCATAGTATTATGTCTGAATGCATCTCCCAGCATGCAACACTTTTCAGGATTCAACATGTTTATTTTCAAAGAAAACAGTCAAATGGATTTGGCGGAAGGCATAACCTATTTTCGCCCTTTCCCGAAGACAACAGCTGCATGAAATTCTAAATACTATATATCGATAATTTAAAAAAAAACAAAAAACAAAAAAAAACCACTATGATTACTTTTTTATTTATTTTTCCAAAAGAGATAGAAATCGTGTCTGTTATAATGTTGCCGACGCTGTTAAGTTATTTTTTCTTGTTATTGTTTTACTTTTCAATAATAATAATAATAATAATTGTAATACCAGCCACAGGTTTATATTTGACAATAACACTAATTTTTCATAGGGTGTATTGCGTGAGTACAATTATTTATTACATTTTTCAACATTAACAGTTCACGCAACAATTAATTTTTGTCAGATGATAAAAGAGCAGGCATATTAAGAGATTTTTAAAGATCTCCAATGCCTCCGTGGCCTAATGGATAAGGCACCGGCCTCCTAAGCCGGGGATTGCGGGTTCGAGTCCCGCCGGAGGTGACATATTTTGTTATATATATATGATCATAACCGGGTACTTTGCGAAATATGTTCTAAACAGTTTTCATAGTCGAGGTTACACTAGTCACATGACTTTTTCTGGAATATGACTTTTCTCAAATTATATTCTCCTTACACAAATGACCACCAAAAGAGTATATGTTAAGAAAAAGACATAGAAAGATATAAAAATATTTTAAAGGGCCTGAAAATCCAATGGGGTTTGTTTACATATGCATAGGAAAATTCCTATAGCTATACCAAACTTCAGTTGTCTATGTCGTGCAGGTTTGCACATACGACATCCTGTTGGGACCAGTCACTCCATCGCCCATAATGTATCTACCTGAAGAGCATCGATGGCGACGATCCGAAAGCGCTTGAAGGAATAAAAGATGAACATATTACTGATATCCTGTTGAATGAACCAATTTTTCTATATATGAACCGGCACATGGAGGTATTCACGTGTGTGTGTGTGTGTGTGTGTGTGTGTGTGTGTGTGGTACATTTATATGTTATATTTGAAACATTTTTGATGCATATTTTGAAACATTTGTTACATTTGTGAGGTACAACTTGATCCATTTTTTCATTTGTGATGGACAATTTGTTACATTTGGGATGTACAATTTGACACATTTGTTACATTTGGGATATAACATTTGATACAATTTTTATATTTGGATGTATAATTTTGTTTTTAACAATTCATCACAAGTAAATTTCCAAACAAGTTTGTCAATACATGTGAACAGCAAGCATAATGAGAAGTTTGATGAATCAATGTCATCATATCTGAAATACTTTACCCGTAATAAAATTCAACCGTTACAACTGAAACATATTGCAGATGAAAGCCTTGCTAAAGATGGCAATAAATTAACAACTGAGGAAGCGTACAGTGTGATCTGAAATGAATTCAACATGTTGAATGAAAAGCTGCTTGACACACAATAGATTTTTCATTTTGCAACGAATTGAGCAAACAAATTTAAAGCAAACTGATGCTGATCTCAAACAAATAGATGATGAAATGGAATAAAAAAGAATGACAGCAGATGAAACAGAGCGAAAGGCATTATTTGGTGCACTGTCTATTTCAAGCATTTTGTTGTTGATTAGCATCACACAGATCATCTACAAATTTGAGTCATAGCCAAAACCTCTACAAAGTGCAGTCACAACTCACAGTGGGGACATAAAACATGAAATGAAAACTTCAAACACTTTGCAAATAAAATGTTATGCGAAACCTAGCCAGAGCTATTACATTCCTGAAATGCTGTCGGCTTTGCATGCGTGCTGTGCACAAGCACATCTTGCATCGTGCGTTCTCAAAGCTCTTTAGTTTATGTAGCCTTGTTGCAATGCTCGCATATTTAAACGTCTTACAGAATGACTGTAATGTATTGTAACACATTTTGCATTCCAGTTATGTATTAATTCAGTTCTGTAACTGTCTTGATTGCGTGGTATGTCGTTATGATGCCAGTTGAAACAGCAGCAATGTTGTCCATATTGATATAGATGATGCAGAATGCTTTGTGTAAAGTATCCAACAGAGTCATTTAAAATGCATGCAAATCATGCTAATAAGACGTTCCACAGCTAGCACTTTTATATTAACCTTTTTATTTTTTCTTAACAACTCTTCCCCGTATGACACATACAATAAAATCATACCATATCATACTAGGAGATATAAGACGTACATGTAAACGTTTTTGTTTTGTATCTTTCCGGTATGAGAGATATTAACTAAATACCTACCTAAGTACTTGAAGCCTCCGCCTCTGTGTCTAGTACAGTGGTTCCCAACCTGTGGACACCTGGAGGGCCGCGGGGTTATTCCCAGGGGTCCGCGAATTCACATAACTTCGCAGCAAGTATTGCTCCTCCAGTCAGCTCTTGCTTTCCTCTGTTATCCCCGCCGCTGCGAGCAAGACATGTTCGAATTTAGCGCGCCAAGCTGCTAAATGTTTATCCCCGCCACAGATTAAAGTACAACTATTTTTAGCATGTGGGGGTCCGTGCAAATTTTTTGAGGTTAAATGGGGTCCTCATACTCAAAAAGGTTTTGAACCACTGGTCTAGTACATAAGAAAGAAACAATTTACCACCCACAGGGGGGTCACATTTCCTTCTGGAGATCTTATTCCTCCACTCTGTGATCGAAATTTGGGCTCCGTGCTTCTTGTTTTTTTTTGCACACACTTAAGCAGTATAATTTTAATTTTGGTTTTACATGCCATTTGCCTTGTATATTTTTAATTATTATTTATTTGGGGGGGGGGGCGGAAAGGGGGCATACACAAAATTTGCTGTCATGCTTCATCATACACCAGTTGTATGATTTTGTTTGGACATGTCTTGAAACTATTAGAACTATTTTTATTTGAATTGCGGAGGTAGTTTGATCTGATCTTTATGTGGCCAACTTTAGGTACTTAGGTGGTACTCAATTATATATGCAGAATATTTTAGGAGGATGACGAGTAACGATCCATCAAGCTTTGGTTTAGAACTCCAACGCTTAAACATCTGAGCTAAGCATAACTAAATGAAATGAGATGGGGTGGGTATTTACTTTCCCTGAACCAAAAAAAAAGTGTGTGTGTGTGTGTAGTGGCTGCAGGACCGGTGGGTAGTTGGGGGGGGGGGGGGGGGCAATTGCCGTCGGAAGCTTTTTTTCTTTTCCCCACATAAAATTTTCATAGTATTTCACCTCATCTTGGTGTAACGGGGGCTTAGATGGGGGGAGGGGAGGATGGAGGTTGGCAACTGACATAAAAATTGTTCTCTATGTCAAGGTAGGGGCGCCATTAAAAAACAATGCCCACGGGCGCCTTGTACCTTGAACCCTCGCGCCGTCACTGTGTGTGTGTGTGTGTGTGTACATGGAAAACAACAGCTTAACAAGAGTAGCGTGAATGGTACATAACTGACCCCGCTCAACATTAACCGATGGGACAAAGTTACATTGACCTTCATTTCTGACCCTAAAGGTAACAAGTTTCTTCCTTGTCTAAAAGACAATACATGAATCTTGTTAAAAGTCGATGTTGTAGAACACTATTATATAGAAACAAAACTACTTTATTTGGTCCATTGTGACCTTGATCTTTATGCTGTCCAACCCAACTACTGTAGTTTATCATCTTCCCGTATCAGTAAAGCCATCCTCAAAAGCTGGTGTCATCATTTGGAGTGTACAAATTAGCTTTTTTAAAACAGAATTTATTCCCTTATTGTGTCCCAGTGACCATAGCCTTTTGTATTTTTGACATCCAAATCAGCAGGTTTATTTCTTGAAAAATGTGCACAAAGTTTAGTCAAAGAAAGTGCTCTAGAATGGCATCTATTGTGTGGAAGGAATTTTTCATTCACAGTGGCCTTGATGTTTGACGTTTTAACACAGAGATAGATAATATTCTAAGTTAAGTGCAATCCATTCATAAAGAAAGTTATTGTGCGGAAACCGAAAACGGATCGAGAGACTGACTGACAAACAACGTCATAATATGATACGTTCCGTTTTATGGCTGCCATATTTAATAGGATAGTGTACAATAATTTTTTCTGCAATTTTTTCTTATCTGGGCATAAATCAAACTCTAAAGTATGTGCAAAGTTTTATAATGCCACTCACGCCTAACTTGGTGGAGGGAGTGGCAGCGAAGATCATTAGGAGTGTGGACAGGGGTGAAAATGTTTGACTTTTCCATAACCACGTTTTGTATCAGAAATAAGATGGAAATAAAATATATACATTCACCAAATTGTTTTACTTGGTAGGCATATCTTTAAGCTTATTCTGGTTTCCGTAAATGTGCGTAAGTAAGTAAATATAGAGCGTTCTGGACCATAGTAAAATGGAATACCATTACAGATGGTTTTATTACGCGCAATAAATAATATAACATGAAGAAATGGATAAATTATCATTTCTGCACTGTCTATATTTACCTACTCAAGTGCAGATATATCCCACTTTCGTGCTGTTTAAAATTGTACTACAACATTAAATATAGATGATGAAAATCTACAGTTGTAGCACTGAACAATCACTAAACGAGGTGCAAAAAAGGAACACCAGATACCATCGTTGTAGTAGAGATTGCTCAGATAGAAAGTGCTTTCTTTGAGCAGATCAAAGGCGTATTTTTACGTGCTAGAAGAATTTGATGATTACAAGTTTAGGTGTTTGTGTGGTGGAACAATTAAATAAAGCTATTTCCAATAACATGTTAAAACAAATCTGCACCAACCAACACAGACAAAGACAGAGCTAGACACAGAGCAACTGTGTAATAGTCTACCATCAGATTCATATAAACGAGCGATCACTAGCGAAAGAACGAAAGCAGCTGAGCGAACACAAATTATAATTTTACAAAAGATAAATAATGGCACAAAAGCTACATCTTATTAAATTCACCCTTTTCAGAGAGGTGATACAAATATTTCACGAGTTTAACATTAAAGCAAAATTTCTGTCTATACATATAGTGATGCCAATTTATTTTCAAGTTCCGACGGGATAAAAGTATGATCAAAGTTTTTTGTGTTGAAGAATAACAATCAAGGGAAAAAATGTGTTAATTTGTGAATTTCTAACATTAAAAAGATGTACTTCAGTATTTCAGAAAAGATGTTGATCTATGGATTAAATTTAATGATGATAACATCGAGATGAGCTGTATCAACCCTGATAGCAAGATGGTTGAAACAACGCAGTATAACGAAGAGATAAATTAAGCATTTGTTGTGTGTAAATACATAAGTTTGTGTTCAGTTAAATTCAGAGTGCAATTTGAAGATCACGTAAACTTTAAAATGATTTTTAAAAAAAAAAAAAGATAAAAAATTATGGAGAATAAGTTATATTAAAACCAACGCATACTGTTTTATATTCAATCAAATAAATGGCATAATTTGACACAAATCTAAAATATTTCATATACAGTGCCTAGACGTGGACCTAACTTCGTCTGCTCTTTTTTTATCACTTAAATGACGCAAAAAATATACCCCCGTGTCTTTACATACTTTGCTTCAATTAAAAATTGGCTCAACAAGAACACTTCTTATATCACTATTAAGTAGACATACTCTAATGTTTAAACAATAGCAAAACATATATCGAAATAAATCTGAGATTATATTAAATGGATGTGAAAAGATTCGAAATTAAAAAGGACATTTAATTCGGAAATGTAGAACACAATCTTCTAGCTATGGTTTAGATTTGCTGTTGGAAAATGCAGAAGGCAACAATTTTTGAATAGATAAGGGTACTAATCTAATTATCAAACACCGCAATATTAATGTGTTGCAAAATTAGTATAATTCGTGGTAAGTGCGACAAAACACGCTTACATCCTATGCACGATCTCTCCAGGAGTTAATCTTTAAACAAAAATTATATCCTGTGCGACTCGTTTAAGACAAAATATATTTTGTAGGTGCCCCCTAACAAATTCTGCCCAGAGAAATCTCCTTATTTACATCCGGACGTATTTGTACCGTGAGAGCAACAAGATGAAAATTTTCTTAGCTGCAAAACTACTATTGTATTTAATTCACCAATATATAAGCTTCTTCCGAAAGGAGCGAATTTAAAATTCCAATAATTATTTTCGGACACTCAGCGAGTTTCATTCTCTTATATAGAGTATTTAATATTCCATCACAAATACGCTGGTTCCATAGCTCTCATAATAATTAGTTGTCTCTGAATATATAGGTAATGCAAATTACATGGGGGGAGTGGAACAATACAAGTCCAAAAGGTTAGATCAGGCCCGTAAAAGGTATTGTCATAGGGTCTTAGAAACCATGTTGTCGTTCATGAACCATCTTGTAAAATGTTTCGAAATTACTCTGGGAATACGGTCAAATATCATTACTCTGTGAATACGGTCAAAGATCATTACGCTAAGAATACGGTCAAATATGATTAAGCTGGGAATACAGTCAAATATTATCACTCTGGAATACGGTAAAATATCATTATTCTGAGAATACGGTCAAATATCATTACGCTGGGAATACGGTCAAATGTCATTACGCTGGGAATACGGTCAAATATCATTACGCTGGGAATACTGTCAAATGTCGTTACTCTGGGAATACTGTCAAATATCATTACTCTGGGAATACGATAAAATATCATTACTCTGGGAATACGGTCCAATATCATTACGCTGGGAATACGGTCAAATATCATTACGCTGGGAATACGGTCCAATATCATTACTCTGGGAATACTGTCAAATATCATTACGCTGGGAATACGGTCAAATATCTGTTTCTGGGGTTTTATTGTATTTCTAACACTCACTAAATCTTTTAAAATCAAACTAAGAAGAACTACTTTTCTAAATTGATTTATAAATCTGAAAACAACACTAACATTCTCAATGAACTGCACCTAAGTGATAAAATATTTACTGATCTTTATGATATTGGTGAACAGCTTAATGGGTTTTTTTCTGGTTCTGAGCATATTCTCACTGAACATTCATACAGAAATGACTAAAGTAAGGTGCCATCTTTTGTAAATGAAAGATTTCTCACTAATACCTACATACGTCTACTACTAATACCCAATAAGAAGGGTAAACATATCTTCTCGATTTGGATCCAAGTAAATCTACTGGTACCGATGGATTAAGCTTTAAAATCTTTATTACAAAAATATCGGCCTATATAATTGATGAATCTATCACCGAGTTAATGAACCATAATAGTATCTCGATTCGGGTCTTCTCGCAAGAATTCAAACTAGCTAAAGTTAACCCCATATACAAAGGTGGCAAGAAAACTGACCTCTAATTACAGACCTTTATCAATCCTCACTGCTCTTTTCAAACTATTTGACAAGCATGTTGCCCTGCATTTTCTTCGATACCTTAGTAAATATAACATGTTACAAGCAAAACAATCAGGTTTCCGAGCCCATCACTCTCGTCAAACTGCTTTGATTAAACTAATAGATGAATGGACAAACTTTATAGATAATGCCGATATTATCGGAGCTGTACATGTTCATTTTTTAAAATAAAAAAAAAGCTTTTGATAATGTGGACCACACTATATACTTAAAAATCACCTTTGTACAAATGTTCCTACTCAACTCTCTCTTGGTTTAGATCATATCTCTATAATAGCAGGCCTAAAGACATTGTTTCACCTAATAATCTTCATTCCAACTTCAAGAGAATTACTCACAATGTTCCACGTTGGTCTAATTTAGGTCCGATTCTATTTCTAATTTATATAAATGATTTCACATTCCATGCCTCGTGTTGTAACACTGGTTTAATCGCTGGTGACAGAACTATTCATACATATGAGAAATCATTGGATGATATTGAAATCAAACTGAAGAAGGACCTGGTATCTGTTTCTGAATGGTGTAAATCTAATCATATAATAATCAACCCACGAAAAACAATTTACATGAACATTGGTACTCGGCAGCGATTGGCTGATAAACTGGACCTGAATTTATTCATCGAATGTATTCAGCTGATAAACGTATCTTCTCAAAAACTCTTGAGGTATTTATAGATAAAAACAAAATCTACATTGGAACACTCATACTGATCAGCCTTGTTGAATAATTTCAACTAAAATTACTCTGCTGAAACATATATTTTCATACATTCCACCTAATATTCACAAACAAATCTTTAATACCTGCATTCAACTTCTTATTAACTACGGATGCATCATTTGGGGTAAGGCATCAACATTTAACATTGAACGAATAAACCAACTCCAAAAAACGGGCAGCAGGATTGACACGCTGACTTCACAATCCCTCTTGTGAATAAGACAAGTCTATCGTAGTATATAAAGCTATAAATAACTGTGCTATATAAAGTTGTAAATAACTGTGCTATATAAAGTTGTAAATAACTATGCTATATAAAGTTGTAAATAACTGTGCTATATAAAGCTGTAAATAACTGTGCTATATAAAGCTGTAAATAACTGTGCTATATAAAGTTGTAAATAACTATGCTATATAAAGCTGTAAATAACTGTGCTATATAAAGCTGTAAATAACTATGCTATATAAAGCTGTAAATAACTGTGCTATATAAAGTTGTAAATAACTATGCTATATAAAGCTGTAAATAACTATGCTATATAAAGCTGTAAATAACTGTGCTATATAAAGTTGTAAATAACTGTGCTATATAAAGCTGTAAATAACTATGCTATATAAAGCTGTAAATAACTATGCTATATAAAGTTGTAAATAACTGTGCTATATAAAGTTGTAAATAACTAAGCTATATAAAGCTGTAAATAACTATGCTATATAAAGCTGTAAATAACTGTGCTATATAAAGTTGTAAATAACTATGCTATATAAAGCTGTAAATAACTATGCTATATAAAGTTGTAAATAACTGTGCTATATAAAGCTGTAAATAACTGTGCTATATAAAGCTGTAAATAACTGTGCTATATAAAGTTGTAAATAACTATGCTATATAAAGCTGTAAATAACTGTGCTATATAAAGTTGTAAATAACTGTGCTATATAAAGCTGTAAATAACTGTGCTATATAAAGTTGTAAATAACTGTGCTATATAAAGCTGTAAATAACTGTGCTATATAAAGCTGTAAATAACTGTGCTATATAAAGCTGTAAATAACTGTGCTATATAAAGCTGTAAATAACTGTGCTATATAAAGTTGTAAATAACTGTGCTATATAAAGCTGTAAATAACTGTGCTATATAAAGCTGTAAATAACTGTGCTATATAAAGTTGTAAATAACTGTGCTATATAAAGCTGTAAATAACTATGCTATAGAAAGTTGTAAATAACTGTGCTATATAAAGCTGTAAATAACTGTGCTATATACAGTTGTAAATAACTGTGCTATATAAAGTTGTAAATAACTATGCTATATAAAGCTGTAAATAACTGTGCTATATAAAGTTGTAAATAACTGTGCTATGTAAAGTTGTAAATAACTGTGCTATATAAAGCTGTAAATAACTGTGCTATATAAAGTTGTAAATAACTGTGCTATATAAAGCTGTAAATAACTATGCTATATAAAGCTGTAAATAACTGTACTATATAAAGCTGTAAATAACTGTGCTATATAAAGTTGTCAATAACTGTGCGATATAAAGTTGTAAATAACTGTGCTATATAAAGTTGTCAATAACTGTGCTATATAAAGCTGTAAATAACTGTGCTATATAAAGCTGTAAATAACTGTGCTATATACAGCTGTAAATAACTGTGCGCCTAAATAAATATTTAAACCTCCTTACCCCTATTTTTCACATTCATAGACGCTCTTTACAATCCTTACTGAAGGCCTTGTCTTTATACCTTAAGTTCGTACAACTCAAAGTAAAAATTCATTTTCTTATCCGTGGAACTCTCTGTGTAGTATAATTCCATCCTCTGTCAGACATTCAACCCTTTTGTATTCGTTAAGCATTTTATTAAATCGTAATTGGGGGACGGTTATTTGTGCTGAAATCAACAAGATCACGCCCCGTACATGCAAACTATTATAATTCCTATCAACATTTTTATGCTATTTTTTTCGCTAATATGCCCGTCTTTGTCATGATTGTATGTGTGCTTTTTATTGAGATGTTTCTGGTTATGTTTTGTGTCGTGTGTTTGTGCACTGCGTGTCTAACTGCGTGTGCACTGTATGTTTGTGAGTATAGTGGAGTTTGATGGGTATGTATAGTTTTGTTGCATACTGATGCATTTTATAAGCATGTTATTGTATTTTTAATTATGTGCGCTGTACATATCCATCTGTGTGTTTTGTTTATGTAAATACGTTGAGAACTACATGGTATACTGGTTTATTGCCAAACGTACAGCCTCTATAAATAGAGTATACATTTTAAAAAATTAATAAACTCTTTTTAAGCATTTGTTGTATATGCTATGACAAGGAAATACTTATTATGGCTGCATGCGCCAAAAAGATAAAAACTTTAGTGTATTACAGAAAGGCAAGTAAAGCAAATATAAACTCCGACAAAGAGAGCACCAAAATGTACAAAATAAAAAAATATAAAAAAATAGCCAACAGTGAAGGATATTTTGTGTAGGTGAAAAGATCATTTCAATACGATCTTTACGAGCGAATGATACCGAATTAGTTCAACGAACAGACAAAGGGATGGAACAAACATTTACTTCAAATTATCAAAAGAGGAATTCTTCTTGAATCTCTTTGGAAATTTTTCACAGTAAAGGACTGTTATAGGAAGGGTGGGGGTGGGGGTGGGACAATATAAATCTTTCCGGGATAGAATTTCCTTCTGTCTTTCTCAATAGACTCGACGCTGCTTCAGCTTGAATTTTTATTATTTTTTTATTTTTTATGGAAAGTTCATATTTTATGAGTGGACCCCAAAATATGCACAAGATGGGTAATAAGTAAAACAGTGAAAGGCGATTTTAATGTAATGCAGGAAAAAAATTAACTTTCCCGGTCCAGGTAAATCAATATTAACTAAGTTTGATGGACGATATCGAAATCAAAGAAGAAAAAAACGTGAAACCTGGTTTACTGGAACCAGTTTGAGATGTGTCAATAAAATTATATTTGCTGATGAAAGGAGGTAACTGCCAGCATTGACCAAGTTGGTAGTGGTGTCGATATGCTTGGTCATGAGGATGGAACAACACTGCACGAAATGAGAGCGCTAGTCCGAGTTTCCTTTGACCGTTCTCACCCCGTTTTAGATATTTGGAAAAGTATGCTGAAGTGGAAGGTCAGAGGGAACTTTATTGAAAAGTTGGAATTCGCCAAAACCGCACTAGCGGCACAGGGTAGTCGCTTTATGCAGGGTCTTCCACAATTAGGTGGCCTTGTATCGGACCCTATATGCCTGAAATCGATAAGTAGAATATTTATTTTCTCAGATATAACAATTAACACATAATTTGTAGCTTTAATAAGCCGACATATGAGCCGATTATCCAATATTTACGAACAGTCTGCTGAACCATGCAGTATTGCTTAGTCACATGATCGCGAATTTTCGCGATAACAGTATTCGACAGTATTCGGCCTTGTCCTTGCATAGACTGCTCATAGTACGTGATCCTTTGACCTATGACTGGAGAAAAAATGTTGGACACGAGATTTGATCACGTGCCCATACAATGTAACAAATTAGAAAGTACGGTGTCCAGTTTGTAAACACTTTAAATCTGGCTCGTGCGTCGACTTATTAAAGATAACGAAATAAGCTGTAATTGTTATGAATGATAAGATAAATATTTTACTTATCAATATTAGGCAGGTAGAGTTCAATACAAATTCGCTTAATTTTGCTATCCCCTATTTAAACAACTACCCTATGCCGCTACCGCGTGGTTTCGTCAAAGATTCCATGCTTTGCGAACACTCTACGTATACTTTTCCATGCAGCGTTGGTTTTGGCGAATTCCATGTTCTCTATCCTGCCACCCCAACCTAACTGTCCAAATGTCTAAAATGGGGCGGGAAAGGTCAAAGGAAACTATGACAACTAAAGCGCATATCTTGCATTGAAATATTTTCAGAAAAGACAATAATCATTTTATGCTTTTGTAACCACCATCATCACCACCACCAATAATAATAATATTAATAATAATAATAAGGGAGAATATAACACAGTGGTAAATTACATGATTTGCACCTCTGTGGTCTTGAGTTATATTCCCTATTTCAAGGTTGAAAGGATGTGCGTGGACGCGTCGAAGGACAATGGTTTCCATGTATCCTCTGCCTCCATAACTACCAAAGCCAAGCCATTCAACCTATGAGCCGTCGAGAGTATTTTAATTAAGTTGTTAGAGCTTGTTGTACAATCGTTGTAAATAATAATAATAATAATAATAATAATATTAATAATAATACAAATAAGAATAAGAATGTATAATTGGGGAGAAAGAAACATCACTGTTAATTAGATTTGATCGTCTCCGTTCGTTATCCAAGAATATTTCTTTAAAGGTACATAACGTAATTGACCATCATCGACTGCATCAGTGAATTTGTTTTAAATATTGCAACTGATCCGTGGACTTTATACAAGAATTTTTTCTGTAATTAGCAATAATCAAAGTAGAGACAGGCTAAGAAGGAAAGTGTACCCATTCAAAGTGTTGGCATGTTTACATGTCGGTCAAACAATAAGATATGCCAATATCAAAGGCCCGCCAATAGGATCGCTGGCAAGGAAATACAACAGGCACACTGTCAGCTGGTTGGGGCATTCAAATCTAATGCTCTGACACCTAAGTGACTGTCGCTATTATATCATATACATATTCAAATGGTCACAACTTCTTCAACATTTTCCAACAATGTTTCAGTATATATTCAAAGTTTATATTAATTTGTATCGGGAGACATTTGTGGTTGATAGTGAAAGCATTACAAAAATTAGATGGAAAATAAAGAGGTTATCATCAATTGAATTTATGCATGTTATATACTGGAAACGGTCTAGGTATTTAACCATAAGAGGGGCACACGTCCTCTTTATCAGAAAAGCCAAGCACAACATGCGTGTTTACGTCACACATTCGACTGGCAGCTGGTGTTAGATAGGTCGAGTTTGAGGATTCATCAATTAGATTATTGTATATATCAGTGGTTTCCAAACTTTTTTGATCGCAACCCTAAATACCATCTTTGCGACTGGGTTTGGGAACCACTGGTATATATCATGCCGAATAAATAGCGCAAAGTGCCTTTCCCGACGACACACAGAGGCAGCCGACCCGAGCTGGCTTGGACGGGTATGCACGATGAATTTAGTGACCCTGTACTAATTTCAGTCACGAGATATTTGTACGCAGACTCTCTCCCAAATCTTCTCCATTAGTCTTCTCTTAAATAAAATGAATGAATAATTTTTACAAGCCTGTTGAATAGTAGAAGAAGTCCACGCGTGAATACGATTACAGTCTACTAACGGTTAGGCTGTATTTACCTAGCTAGCATGGAACGTCACATTACAGTGAACGCATACATTTTCTTAACCTGCTAAGAATATGATTTGGCTCACATACATAAATAGATATGGAAACACAGGCGGCGACGGCGTATTTAGCAACAGCAATGACAACGTTAATAATAAATTTAGGCAAAAGTTACATAAATAAACATTAAGAAAAGTATTTAGTTGCTGTAAGCTTAATCGATATATAGATAACACAAGATTTTTGGATCATGGACTGACGGAGCAAGCGAGACATTAATCTCTCGGATGAATATAACGCCTGTCTGTGAAATGCGGGCGAAGAAAAGTGTTTAAAGAGTCTTAGGAACGGCAATTTTAGTCCGTAGACCGAGAGAAATCTTATGCATCGGCCAATGCCATCAATCGTCCTTTTACCTTTTAACAGTATTATGTTCCGCGGTAATGTAAATCATTAGGACAAGTTTCCACGGCAACTAGGCAACGAGGATACGCATATTTCCAGCGTAACTGTGGTCATGTTGTTGTTGTTGTTGTTATGGGTTTAACACCATTTTTCAGCATAGGCTACACGTGGCGGCCAGTATATTTGGTGGAGGAAGAACCCGGAAAACCCCCGGGAAGAACCACCTGAAACATGGGAAGCTACTGGCAAGCTTTCTCACATATCCACTTTGGCCGAGCCCGAGACTCGAACCCACGCGGACAGAGGTGAGATTTCAGTGATCTGTAAAGGCGAACGCCTTTGACCACTCCGCCGTCCGGGGCCCCTAACTGTGGTCATGTGCAACGGAATCTGTATATAACAAACCTCTTGGGATCTTTGCATGTCGGCTCAGTTGTGTTCCCGATCTTTTCAAAGGCAGGACTGCTTGAACTGTTTTTAAAATAATAATAATAATAATAATAATAATAATAATAATAATAATAATAATAATAAGTAAAGGAATAAATAAGAAAGAGACATGTATTTCAATATAGAATAGAACAAGGGTATGGTGATCATCAATCCCTGATATAATCTTTTTAAAACACCTATTTATTTTCTACTTTTACATACGAATCTACCACAATGACAGAGTAAAAATATATACATTCGAATTTGGGCTAGGTATTCTTAGTGTAAATATTTTATTTAAAATTTGGTTTAAATCCATCCTTCGAGAATTATTGAACAGAAACAAAATTCGTGACGGGACTTGTCGGACGGACAGAGTTAACGCTCTATGCTTATACCTGTGACATCGCACAGTATGAGGAAAAATCTCACAGAATTTTGGACAGTTTCATAGTGTGACTCCTCAAGTTCCATTTCCCACAGAATAAGAAACTTTTCATGTTAAGATATTATGTACCAAAAAGATTGTAACTTTCAAGTGCTTTCATAGTAAGTTGTTTCTCTGAGTAAACCTGTAGATGGAATGAAACAATAATCATTTTAGTTTTATGTGCATACTCCACACAATCTGGTGAACGTGAACTCAAAGGACAATCTGTTTATATTTCGCATCAGTGCGGATGGGCGATCTTTACAAAGTCAGATCTCACCGAATTTATTAAAATCTTACAAGATATTTCGTCACATCTAAAATACTTTTTACTAAAATCTCACAGGTTATTTAGTCATCAGCAGTTACAAAAAATTTCGCAGGAACATGGGATATTGTAAAGAGATACTGCATTAACCTCATTCGAAATCTTTGGATCCTGGGAGACAAATCCTCCAGATTCTTGGGACTCAACAAAGGAACGAGGGGTTTGTGTTCAGTTTATATGTGAAACTTAAGACCTAGCAAAAACATGCAAACTTGTTCACATGCCCAAGTGACAGCCAAAGCGTCTTTCTCGATTTGGGCATAACTTTGCTCTGTGACAGACATCAACCTTAAAGCATACGCCACTGGCCTCAATGTTTCATTTGGCTATTTTTGTAACAGTACAGCCCCTAGGACAAATGAGGATGCATCAGTTGACAAGACTGTCTGGTAGCTGGGATTGTGCCAACACTGCTGTAGAGTTAGGCTCCGACTTTACATCACAAAAAGTTTTCTCATGAGAAGGACCCTAGACCCACTCTGTGTTTTTACTCGGTAAATCTGGCAACGGTTTTGTTTTTTTCTGCTATATCTGACGAGATTTTGTTTAGTTGGTTAACCATGCCCAGAAATCGTCTAACTTCTGAGACATTTTTGGGTAGTTCCATTTCAATGATCGCGCTTTTTTTTCAGGATCGGCCCTAATTCCCATGGAATCTATAATGTTCATTATTTTCTGATTGATCGCGCGTAAATAATAAATAAACACCATCCATTTGACATACTACCCCAGAATTTCCTCAAGAGTTTGGGACATATTTCCGGAAAACTTCAGGTGCGGATGAAATTCCAACATGGTAGTCTGTTAAGCAAAAACGACCAAAGGACGTAATGAAAGTGGTTAAATCACGAGACTCAGGTAAAAGCATAATTTGCCAAAACCCGGAGTTGGCATCGAGCTTGCTGAAATCTTTCGCACCAGCTAACTGAGCCAAAGTTTGATCTACAGTCGGTATTAGTGATTTTCGCGCATTACCAATATCTTTAGTTTGGTGAGATCTACGTAAATACGAACATTGCCATTATCATTTGGCACCACGACCATACCTGCGCACCACTCTGTTGGGTGATCCACACGAGAAATGACTGCTAATTTCTCCACCCTTTGTAATTCCGATTTCGCTTTATCCACTAACGGAAGAGACACCCTCCTTTCGCTTAGTTCTGCACATCAATGTGAAGTGTCCAATCTTTGAATATTTATTGCATGTTGCTCATCTTGCAGGACATTTGTTTCTGCTGTGAGGATTTTCCCCACATCTTTCACATCTCTGCATGCTATCAGCACTGTATTTCAATTTGCCATTTCTCCATAGTTGACTGGAACTGGGTTTATTCGAAGCAAAATTGTTCCTCTTTTGAGGGTTTGAACTTAGTTGGTATCGTACATTCTTCTTTGAATTTATTACATCAGCATTCAAATCGGAATTTAGGTGTATCCCTCACTGGATTAGATGTTGCTGTTTCTTCACGACCTCACTCTGTCTAGATACATTGATTGCCTTTTCTAAGCTAAGTTTGCTATAAAGTTGAAGTTTTTCTGCCAAGTGTCTGTCTCTCAGTCCAAGAACAATTTTATCTCAAATCAATTCATCTTTAAGAACTCCAAAATTGCAGTATTCTGCTTGACAATGTAATGACGTAAGAAATGCATCAACAGATTCACCTCCATCTTGTCGTCGCTGGTTTGGTTTAAACATATTTTATTTTCAAAACATGATACAATGGGATTGGGCACAAGTTCTAACAACTTAAATTAGCCATCTTCCTACATGATACAATTTTTACAACATATATCAACATGACAACAGTAACTAATAATGAAGAATGGTTGGAGAGAGAGAGAGAGAGAGAGAGAGAGAGAGAGAGAGAGAGAGAGAGAGAGAGAGAGAGAGAGAGAATGGTGGCACAATTATAGCAATAATGATTTCAATAAGTTATTGAACTCGTCCAGTATCAGTTATATATTTGCACACATGTTGTACAATTCTATATTTTTCATTTGCATCGCCCTTTCCCCAAAGCAGTATATCTAAGCTAAAAGTTGGATATGACACTGAGAGTAATTTCCTCATCAACTCGGTTCGTTGCTGACTATACTTGGGACAGTGCATGAAGAAATACTTAGTGGTTTCTATCCCACCGCAGGAACAAAAAGGGGTGTCAAAAAGTTGAACGCGGTAAAGATCAGCTTTTAACGAGCTTACATTGTGTTGCAATCTAGTATGGATAATGTTTAGGACTCGATGTTTAAACTAGGCATATTGGTGGCTTTAATAATTGGGCATAAACGCTTTTTCAAAGCACTGTAAGACATGTTACATTGTCTATCCTGTTCAAGATTGTTCCACAAGGCCACTGTTGAGGGTATAAAAGATGATTTGGTGGAATTTAGCCTGCAATTACAAGGGGCTTTATTATTTGGACGTCGGAGGTTATAATTTCTTTTTTCGGACACAGGGGGTGTAGTAATTCAAACAGCTAGTCCGGCGTTTGCCTTGTTTTAATATTGTAAAGCGTTAATAACTTTTGTCTCTTTTATCTAGACTCCAGATTTTCCCAACCTGTTTCAAAATAGAGAGATTTCCTACTAGAGTATTTTGAAAGTCCTGTAACTATTCTTGCCGCTTCAAGCTGTATTTTTTCGAATTTTTTCTGAATCGTTCAACGAACATCCATCCCAGACTATACTGGCATATTCCAAGATTGGCCTGATATAGGTTATATACAGTTTTGATAACATTTGCTTACTAAGTTTGTATTTTAGTTTTCTAAGAATGGCTATTCGGGATGATGCTGTTTTTAAAATACTATCAATGTGACGAGTCCATTTTATAATTGATGAAAGTAGTAATCCAAGATGGCAATGGGAATCCACATACCGAAGATATGTATTTTCAAAGACAAGTTCAGGAATATGTTACTTTCTTGTTCGTAAAAAACATAGCCACTGTTTTTTATGGGTTAAACTTTAAGAGCCATTGCTTAGACCATTATACAGTTTTATTAGATCATTATTCATGACTAGTTCTATTTCAGCACAATAAGGGGATGAATAATGCATGGATGAGTCATCTGCAAAGAGACGGGTGAGGGAACTCATACCATCGGCAAAATCTTTTACGTCATTAGAAACAAGAGAGGCCCAAGTACGGATCCTTGTGGCACACCAGCATTTATAATTGTTTCTAGTGAATAAGCATCGTTCAAAATAACCATTTGTTTTCTATTACTTAGATAATTTTCAAACCATTTTAGCAGATTACCCGAGACACCGTATTCCTTCAATTTAAATAATAAGCCTCTGTGTCAGACCCGATCAAAAGCTTTTGATAGATCACAAAATACGATACAAGAATTTTGAGTTTGTTCCAATGACACGCATATACTATGATACAGTTCAATAAGTTGAAAAACAGTTGAGTGGCCAGGAAGGAATCCTGACCGATACTTATAAAAGACACTGTTTTTATGAAAATAGTTATACACTTGTTTAAAAATGCATCTTTCACAAGTGTTTGCGACGCAGCTAAGTAAAGAGACTGGTCTATAATTGGAAACCTCATGTAAATCACCTTTTTAGGAATGGGAAGTATATCCGCAAGTTTCCATTTATCTGGGAATTTGTTTTCCTTCAACTATCGATTAAAGATAATTTTAGCGGTGCGCCAATAGTTTCACAGACGCATTTTAGCATTTTGTGACTTACGCCATCAGGCCCAGTTGCTTTATTGACAGGAATAGATTTAATAATATCTATAATTTCTTTTTCAGAGATAGTAATTTCGTTCAGAGTATCCAAGCATCTTTTTTGAGAGGTATGGAAACATTACTATCAGCAATAGTTGAAATCGAAGTAAAATACTCATTTAATAAGTTAGCCTTTTCTTTTTCATTATAAATGCAAAAAGAACATTATTTCTTATAACTTTGAGTGGTGGGATATAGTTTGAAGGATTTATCTATTTCAAGAGTGATTGTGTGATTTTCCAAAACGTTTTGGGATCTTTTTTCTCAGAGTCTGAAAGATGTGCATCAATATTATCCATATATTGCTCTTTAGCATACTTTTTCATGTTGTTTACTTTATTCCTGATTTGTTTGAATGTATTCCAGTCGGTTGGCCTACCACGGGTGAGGGCAAATTTGCGTTCTCTGTCTCTTTTCCTTATCATTGTTCTTAACTGGAAATCAAACCACGGTTTATCAGTTGGGCGAATTGTTACAGTTTTACAAGGAATACACAAAGATGAGTACTCCAAAAATTTGGTTGTGAATATATCAGCTGCAGCATCAGTATCTCTTGATGTTAACAATAGATCGGTCCAGTCTGTTTCTCTTATCAGTATCTTGAATTTGTTTAAATCAGCTTTACTGTAAATCGAGACACGGCGCTTATAGGCCGCTTGGAGGTTAACGTTGACGCTGATTGCTATATTGGGAGCATCATGGTCACTAATTTCTCTATCAATTTTTAAAATGTCAGTGTTGAGTATAGTTGTATCATTACTTACAAAGATTGGACAAGCAAGGTTTTGGTAATAGAAGTATTTCGTGTGGGATTTGTTATCACGTTTCGTAGACTATATCTCGAAATAACATCGATTAAGTTTGCAGAACTAGATGGTTTGAGTAGGTCAGTGTTAAAGTCTCTCATAATTATAACATGTTTATATGTGTCACTAATGATATTAATTGAAGTTTCAAAACATTCCCAGAAAGTGATAGGAGAGTAGTTGTATCTATACCTTACCCCTACGGATACTTTATACGATGGCAACGTAATCTCAATCCACAGGAGTTCAATGTCATGATAGCCAAAGTCCGAATCGTTCAGACGTTTGCTAATTAGTTTATCAGAAGCGTATGCCATGATGCCACCTCCGTGACAGTTTCTGTCTTTTCTAAAAGGCTTATTAAAACCATCGAGTTTTTAAATATCCATATCGATGTTAGAATTTAAATGAGTTTCACTAAAGCATAAAATTGAAAAATCTTCAGATATACTTTCCAAATAATCAAGTTTTTGTCGGATGCTCCTAATATTTAAATGAAGTATAGAAATCCCATTACCTTGGTTAGGTCCCGGGTTTGTTTCAATATCCCCACAAAGAGTTAGTAAGAGGAAAATCAATAAGACGAATGGAATATTCTTGATCAGTGGCACTACACCAACTGCGCGTAATTGTTTAAGTAACATATTTCGCGATATATTTCTGGAGTTCATGTTCATGCATTTACCTCTAATCATGGAACGATTGTTAAATACCCCGATGGAGATTCTGTACTGCATTATGCAGCTATCCATAATCATTAGGAATTTTATGCTGTTGTCACCGTTCTCCATTTTGGGTATTCGCTATTTTTCCAAGATATGGAAGTATATATATATATATATATATATATATATATATATATATATATATATATATATATATATATATATATATATATATATATATATATATATATAAGTCTGATTGTACAGAAACTGTGGTACTAACATTGTGCCCGGAGGATGAGAAGAAGATGATAGAGAAAAATAGATAGACAGAGCAATAGATGAAAACATACTTGCAAGTTTCTCGTGGTTGAGATAATTTGCTAGTTAATTTAGGATACAACTGGGGGATGATGCGTTGACTTTTAAAGTTGGAACTTAGACCTGATACATCTATATACTAAATAATTTCAGTACAGAATGACAAACTAAGGAGTCCAACTTCGAAATGGAATCTTAGTGTAAACTCAGTAAGAACATTACATTTTTATGATCATGTGCGAACATGTGTATACATATATTTGTAATTCCTGCTCAGATATATATGTCAACATTTAAGCAGTTGAGTTGAATGGACAGGTATGTCAAAAACTGGATGTACAACATTACTCAAGCTTAGATGACATGGGTCAGCCATGTTATTGGTACAGTATGAACAAAACTAAAAACCGATCATAATGAGTGATATGAATTAAATTGAACTGGCTGCACGTGCAGATCTGGCAAAGAGACGCGCACACAAGAAAAAAAAAAATAAAAATAAAAAATAAATCAGTAGATTTTGTATACGTAGTTCATAAGTTCATAAAGTGTACATAGTCATTGAAAGTGATCTTGTGTATTCCAACTACAAAGTGGACATTGCTGGGGTTTTTCTTGTTGTAACTATTGTATAAGTTAGGAAGATACCCGAATATCTGACTCTGACTTTACATGAAATATCTCACCTCCATCTGATTCCCTGAATAAAATATTCCCATCCCTTGTCCAAAAAGAATAGATTCTGTTCTTTTTCTTAAGTTCTCTCAGTTTCTTTACTAGGTTATACCTGGTCTTGGTTAGATCCTCAGTAATGAAGGTTTCATTTTCATTGTTTTTCAGTTTCTTTTTCTCCTTCAAAATAATAGATCGTGTGCGATACGACACAAATTTCACTATGATTTGTGCCCTACGCGACTTTTTATCAATTGAGCCAAGAATGTGAGACCGGTCGATTTTATCGGGGGGTACATCAACTCCAAGTTTTTCTCTGAAGAAAGAAGTCACCACAACATCAGTGTTAAACTCCTTTGGGTCAGCAGAGGGGACTAGAATATTTATTATACGGATGCTGTTTCTTCTCGTATACTGTTCCAGATTGTCCAGTGCATTACTGCTGGTCTCAATATCTTTTGTCTGCTTTGACATTGTCTGTTTCAATCTGCTAATCTCTTGATCCTTCTCAGCCAACTTCTGAATTATAGGTTTAAGATGCTGTTGCATGGCTGCCTCAGTAGCTGATGATACTGCATCAGCTACTACCACTGCTATCGCTGGCTTCAGGGCCTCTGCGATAGATGGAATAATAGAACTCAAGAAATGTGTAGTGTTCAATGCATCCACGATGGCCTTAAATCTACATTGTAAGTTACACATGACGCCTCCGACTCCGCAAAAAAAAAAAAAAAAAAAGAAAAAAAAAAAAAAAAAAAATAGACTGCTCACAAGATAGCAAATGTAATAATTTTCCCTTCAGTTTCTCAGAGAACACAACAGTCTGGATTCTGAAACAAAAAAAAATTAAAAAAATAAAAAAATTACGCACAAAAAATTAACAAAGCGTAAACCGAATCACATCAAACCCACTTGTTTTCTCCCAGCGACTTTCCCACCAGCTTGCACACTGTCGCCATGTTAGCCTGTGGTCGCTGGTTAAATTTAGCTCTTTCGAAAAACACATTTCTTTTCGTGAAATACCCTTCGAATTTCTGTCTAACCATGTCATATTTATTTTTGTATTCACTTAAGCCAAACGAAGAAAATATATCATCCGCCTGAGGTCCCATTGTGTTGAAAAGAGTGTTCACTTTCGTTTCCTTTTCCTTCAATCCAGAATCAAGTCTAAACCGCTCAGATCTCTGAATCAACTTTGATATAGACTCTGGGTTAGAATATCTAAATTTTTATGGAATTGGAACTTGGGATGTCGCCATTGCTGGAAACTTTTTGGTAAATTAAATCTGAACTGGAACGTTCCTTTTGTGAGAATTATTCTCAGTTCGATTATATCCAACTAGCGCTGATAATCTACTGTGTCTTAGGCAAATCGCACTTCTGACACCATGTTGTGTGAATGTGTAGGAACAAACACAAGATATTCTCTACACTCATTTTATTATATACACAGACGCAGCTATTGACTAAATGAACGCCCAACACCAAGTGAACATAAAGGTGGGAGAGTGTAAAATAAACGATGTAAATCACAAGCATTCGGTAACTTATTGGACTTTAATTAGACTAACCCTAGGTCTTACTGGCTTTAAAGCTGTCAACCTTTATCTGTGTCTCGAACTCCAATTACACATGGATGTGCCTCATTAACTGATACTACACCAAGCATTTATTACACTATAATTTTCACATAGAAATTCATAAATTTAAAATCATCTTAAATTTGAAAACCTCTTTATGTGTTTTATAATAATATTTGAAATCATAACTTTTGCTGAAAGATTTTAAGGTGAAAAATTGAAATAAAAACTAAAGTTTCGTTTGGCGACAATAACGAACATTTCAAAATAACACATATTCAAGCGTACTGCTTTTTCAACAAACAAAAGCTGAGCTGAAACTGTTGTTGATTTAGAAGTGCACACGCTATGGAAGATATTATTACACAATACAAGTGAAAAGCGCTTGGATTTTGAGTAATACTGCCGCGACATTAATTGCACCCGGTTATTGAGAATGAGTAGTACACAAAACAGAATGGACTAAGAGCATTTATGATTCTATAATGTACACCTTTTAATAATAAGACAATGCAGTTTTTTTTTTAATTGCTACATGCTCGTTTGATAATATCTTCACCTGTGAATGAACTTCGTGCCATCACAGTAACTCCACCATTATGATCTTACAGTGCACTGCGAACTTCGTTCGTACAACAATAGCGACGAGTTGATACATGATTGTCTGTGTAGGTAGGGAGTTTCTAATTCCCCTGTATGGCAGCCTCAGTTTAAATTAATATGAGCAATAAAATGCCGGATCATTATTGGTAGTCAAGTAGCAGTAGAATGAGGACACAGCTTAAAACAAGATACAGACGACTTCTACTGATCTTTAGCATTGTGGGGGGAGTCACGATCTTTATTAACCGGCCATCATCGGGAATCAGTCATAAGGCACAATCACTGAGTCACGGCATGAAAAGAGCATATGTAAGTATACACGCAGAGAGTATACAGTCACACCTGAGATATTGGAGTTGTAATGAAAGACTGGTGAATTCAACCGTATTATTTTGATTTCGTGTCTCTTTTTCAAGGTCAAATATGTGGTATCTTTGTATTTGAAGTCGGTTAAAGTAAATCAAACGCATTTAATGCGTAACGATTCAAGTTAGCGTCCTTAAGCCCCTACCGTTGGCCCCTAGAAGTTAGCGTCCGTTAGCCCACATTGCTGGCCCCTGGAAGGCGTTCGCACCTCCAAAATTTGAACAATTTCAGTTTCATCTTTCGTAATAAATCACAGGGGCTCGTTACAAACAAAATTAGGAGTATCGGTCAATGGATATTGGGCTGGGGGGATCCAACCCACTATCCATTGACCGATAATCCTAATTTTGTTTGTAACGAGCCCCTGTGTAATAAATGCCGATATGTACTATAGAAAGACAACGAAAAAAACAAACGCTGGTAAATGTTGACTTTTGTATCAAATTGTCTCCCATAGTACACAACGCAGAAAAATTTACCATGCGGAAAGCAAAAAAAAAAAAAATGTTGTTCCTCCCTACAATGACATAACCACCGTAGAGGATAATGTTTCCTGTAAAATCGATTTTTGCGATCTATACCAGTGTACGTGTGTACAATAGCAACGTGTTTTGAAAGAGTACCTGTCCTTACAGAGGTACGTCTGTTGATTGAAGCACTCTTTAGTTTTAAATTTTAGCATGAAATCTCTGGTATTTATCACCCATGCTTGCATAGAAAAGTTTGTTGAAATAAAAAATTAAAAAATTAGAAGTAAATGAGGAAACACGCACATTTTGTTGTTACATTGTCTGAACCTTGTCAAATTCGCTTGTAAAATCCTTTCTAATCTCTCTTACGTACCAAATGAGTCTAAACTGAATAATAATAATAATAATAATAAGTTAAAGTAGTTCACATTTCAACTATTATTCCAATATCATAATCTGTTGATTTAGTAATGCGTTTAATATCGACGAAAATATCACTTTGCTGTTTTCTTGGTTATGTTTGGTTAAGTTATATATTCATCTTGTGAGCTTTTCCGCAGTTGTTAGTGCGACAAAACCATATCACAGTACGCGGTGTTATTAAGTATCTTTACGCAGTTGTTATTGAGACAACTATATCTCACTGTACGCGGTATTAGTATCTTAACGCAGGATTGGTGAACACATTGAAAATCAATATTTCTTATATCTTGCATAGCAGCGTGCATCGAACGGTCATAAAACAGTACGCTATCGTACTGATTATTAATGGGACACAAAATAGGGCAAGAAATATCGATTGTGACTTAATTGAACAAATTACGTTTAGGACTATCAGCTATATGTTTATAGTACTAGTTCATTAAAATCATTCATTGAGAATGATACTTTACCGTTGTGCCTTGGCAAAATTGCGATCTAGAATATGACCGGAACATGCGGAATGCTCAGAATTTCCTCTCTCTCTCTCTCTCTCTCTCTCTCTCTCTCTCTCTCTATATATATATATATATATATATATATATATATATATATATATATATATATATATATATATACACACACACACTCAGACACTCAGTCGGAACATCATCTGCCTTTTTCGTTGATAATACATAATACCGTAACACCGTCAATTTGAGAAAGAAACACTACCTGACGGAAATGGCTGAGCGATGTTCCGATCGACACGCACACATTAGTCCTATTTTCCTCTACTTCCCTCTTTGTATACTTTGTGTTTTTACTATTTTCAAAGACAGCTCGAGCATGCATGCAGTAAGAGAAGAACAGCATCAAAGAGTCACTTTATTCAGAGTTCCCTCTACCTCCCAAACTCATGACATATATTTGCTTAATTGCGTTTGGTTATGGTAGGAAGGCCAGAGAAAGCTCAGGACTAAAACTCGGACTAAAAGGATCATCGTGTTACTCCCATCCTACCCGCACCCCCCAAATGTGACTGCATCATGCAATATTGCGAGCACTTTGCTAGTCTTGAAATCTAAATACCTGATAGTGTTGTTTTATATATATATATATATATATATATATATATATATATATATATATATATATATATATATATATATATATATATATAAAGTTTTTTTTTTTACCCGCAGGTTCATATTCTGAGGCCAAACATGCAAGCGCCAATCATTATACCAACTAGCTTACCTGAATCTACCAGTGCATACATTGCTTGCCTCCCATTCCAATATAACAGATTTGTTTTAGCAAGTAATCTGTTCATATATCTTGTAAGAATTTATACATATCGCCTCTGGTACACGTGTACTATGTATACATTTCATGAGAAATCTAGCGTGTTTCCTACAAAAGGTGTATATATCTGAGCATATTTGTTTTAAAAGAAAGAGTTTAAATGTTTAAAGTTATTCTTGCTGTTGAATAAACAAACACTCCAATTAAATGATCTGTGAAATTCAATTGGTTGAAATTAAAATAAAAATGATGGTGCCGCATAATCCGCAATTGTTATAATTGATAAATGTTTCTTTTCTTTTTTTTCTTTTTTTTTTACATTCTTTTATATGCAAATACACGAAATTTTGCGGCCATTAAAATAACATGTTATTATTGTATCATCCTAACTTGACATAAAATACCAAGGCTTATAAATTAAGTCGCTCTCCTCTACCGATATAAAGCAGCGGGGAAACCAGCTGCTTTATATAGGTTGCCGTTGAGAAATAGAAATGACCAAACGCCTTATAGGCAAAATACTTTAAAGTGAGCTCAGCCCAATCAAACCAGTTATTATGCGTGTGTTTCTGACACACACCAATAAAAATCTTTTGCAGAGATGTCTCAATTCCATGCAATTAAATTCTTGTATTGACCTATAAATGGGGTCGTCAGTGTTGTAATTACATAATTCAAGAAAATAAACATAAACATAGGGAAGATATGGCGCCTGAAAGGGAGATAGTAGAGGCTCGTGATGAGTATATTGTCAGTATTGTGAGTGACCTGGAGGCGGACAAAATAATAGTTAATTGTCAAGCTATTACCTTATTTTAGTAAAATACAATAAAAAAAACATAATTTAAAATATTAAAAAAATGTACTTGCTCGCACATAAGAAAAGAAAACCACTAAAATACAATATATGTGGCAACAACACTTGACAAAAACCACGCGACATTTGATGTTTTCACGGTCACATGGACTACACTTACACCTTCTGTTCTGTGGCAGTGGTGAAATATAGTTGACCACTGTTGTGTTAGTATATCATTTGTAACTTTGCTGGAATGTACTATTTCGCATTATAACCATTTGCGTAACAAACATTAAGGTAGCAACGATCTCTTTCTTTATTCACATGAGTGACGGCCAGCGTTCTTTACAACTATATGGCAATTGACATCCTAAGCACCAATGTGTAAGATGACGTGTCTCTCTGCCCCTCCCCCCCCTCCCCCCTCCCCCCTTCTCTCTCTCTCTCTCTGTCTCTCTCTCTCTGTCTCTCTCTCTCTGTCTCTGTCTCTCTCTCTCTCTCTCTCTCTCATGTTTCTTTTTTTCTTGTTTTCTTTCTTGTGGCTCACCTGGTCATAAGTCCAAGTGAACTTTGGTTCTTCGTCAGTCGTGCGTTGTCCATTCATAATTGTTATTTACAGCTTCTTCTCCAAAAAAAATCCGACCAATTTGCACGTGATTTTGCAGGAAGCATTTTGGCCTCAAGGCCTTTCAAATTTGTTCAGTGGATGCCGATCTGTCATCCAATATGACTGCTGCTCAAAATAATAAAAAAATTAAAAAAATAGAAAAACCTGTCAACAACTTCTTCAGAATTCAACCAAATTTGACAAAAGTATCTTGGCATGAAGGTCTTTCAAATTCGTTACTAAAAAACAGATAACCTGTCAACACCTTCATGTAAAAAACGTCTCATCAGAATTTTACAAAATTTGACAGAAAGTGTCCTGGAATAAAGGGCTTTAAACTGTATTCAAATGATGCCTATCTGCCATGAAATTTGGCGACCGTTACTACAAATAGATTTTTTTTTAAAGAACTTCTTCTTAAAAACCGCTCAACAGGATTTTACAAAATTTGGCAGCAAGCATCCTGGCAGGATGGTCTTTCAGGTTTGTTCAAATGATGCCAATCTGTCATAAAAAAAATGCTGGTATTACTAAAACTATAAAAAAAAAATCTGTAACAACTGTATCGCAGAAACCGCTCAGCAAAATTTTACTAAATTTGACAGAGCATCCCAACAGGCAGGTCTTTCAAGTTTGTTCAAAAGATACCGGTTAGGCATTAAATATAGAAATCTGGCTGTCGAACCTAGAAATAGAAGAAAAAGAAAAAAAAATTAAAAAAATAAACATTTAAAAAAAAAACAACAACAACAACAACAAAAACAAAAAAAAAACTCAACAGAATCTGATTAAAGTTGATAGAAAGCATCCAGGCACAAAGGTCTTTCACATTTATACAAATAATGCTGATCCGCCATCAAATATGGCCGCGTTTAATTACTAAAGATAGGAAACTGCTCAACTGAATGTGACCAAATTTGACATATATCATTCTAGGATAGAGGTCTTTAAGTTTAAATTATACAAAAGATGCTGACCCGCCATCAAATACAAGCACCGTTGCTAAATAAAAGAAAGAATTTTAAACGACTTTTTCTCAAACTCCTCTAAAAAAATTGAATTTGACCAAATTTACATTAAATATCTTGGCAGAAAAGGCTTTCAGATTTGTTCAAATGATATCAGTATGCAGGCAAATATAGCTCCCGTTAGTAATAATAGAAAAACTGGTGACACAATGCATAATGATATGAACGAATTTACCGTTACTAAAAACCATACGAAATTTAAGCTTTTTCTCATAAACGGTTCAGCAGAATTTGACCAAATCTGATAGAAAACATTCTGGTATTAGGGGCTTTCAAATTATAGAAATTATGCATTTTCGCCAGAATTTGACCAGATTTGTCAGAAATAATATATCCTAACTTGAAAGATTTCAGATTATACAAATGATGCTAATCCGCCATCAAATACGGCCGCTGTTACAACAAATAGAGGAATATCTAGACAGCTTTATCTATACAACAAATCCTAACAGAATTTGATAAACTTTGACACAGAGCGTCTGTCATAGAGGACTTTCAGTTATTGGACAAATAATGCTGATGTGCCATCAAATAAGATAAAGATACAAAAACTAGAGAAACCTTGAAACAGTTGTTTTCGTAACATATGTAATCAACCGCACTGAAAGACCTTCTAACCCAAACCCTGAACCCAACCCTTCCACACACAAAGCATCCTACTTACCCGACTGCTGTTGTATTTGGCCATTAGGCAGATGTCACCTGGTAAGCAATCTTAAGCCCACTTAGGTCCCTTTTTTCACGGCATGGGTGCGACTCTATCTTTTGCTGTTTACATATACCTGTAATATGCCAAGTTTACAAGTTCCATAGGTTTTGACGCAGTAGATGTAATTTTGATGTGCAGTTCATAAATTTACTGACATCAAAGGTCGGAGTGATGGTTTATATTAAAATACAGCTTTTGATTCTTGATATGACTATTTTCACACTTCACCAGCAAAAAAAGTTTGATAAACACACCACATGAACTGGATAAAATTTACATATTTTCTTCTTTGTTAAAATTAAGGTGAGACACCAAATAAAGAGATATTTTAGTTTCAATCATTGCTAATTAATTTTTTGCGTGTTTCTCCAGTTGTCTCCCTTTGTGTTAGAGTGGTGGCTTCAATTCAAGATCATTTTGTTCTACTACGTAGTCTGTGCTTGTTAACAATTTTCAGACATTCAAAAACAGGATAGGGACAGAGACTGTATAATTAACGACAAAGGTTCTGTCGTCCTCATAATACTCATTACAAAATGTATTATTAATTGTTTATTGATTTTGCTGCCTAATAATCCAAAGTCAAGACAGAAGCTTCCAGACATTACTAATCAATTTGTGCTCATCGATGTATGGAGAAAATTTATAGATATATGAAAGTATAAACTTTGAGGACAGTGGCGGCGCGTCGGGGGGGGGGGGGGGGGGGGGGGGAGGAGGAGGCAATTGCCTCCGGGCGCCAGGCGCTGTCAGGAGCTTCTTCTGCAATTCTTCACAAAACTTATATTAAGGAGGGGGGGGGGGGGGTTGAAGTAGGAGGGAGATTGGCAACTGGTATAAAAACTGTTCTCTGTTGCAAAGTAGGGGCGCCACTAAATAATATTGCCAACGGGCGCCTCAAACTCTCGCGCCGCCACTGTTTGAGGGCAGGGGGTGGGTGGTAATCTGAGAAATACGATTTCACTTGCTTATTTCAAAGAAAACTTAGATGTATTGAAAAAATACAGATGTTGAATCAGCAAACATGACCTATCATTTCTTATAGTTTTAATGTAAATAAAGTTACGAACTTTCAGAGAAAGTTACAATCTGGTTTTAATATATTGATGGACAAAAAATGTTAAGATCAGCAAAAATGTGTAATCTTCTTGACAAGATGACGATAACAGACCTAACTTAGCTGTGGGTGCAGGTTGTTCAGTTTGGAATCGATTGAACTGCCTTTGTAATAGAACTGGTGATTCAACTTTAATTCATCTTTCGGTATGAGATGTTGGAGACTTATAGTGGGGGGGGTGGGGGGGTAAAGGGAAAGTAGATCTTTCTGGATTTTTTTTTATTGATTCGTTATTTTATTCTTAATTTCCACGAAAGAAAACATTGTTGAAAGACTTTGTTTTTAGTTAAGATCAAACACTTCTTAATAACAAAACCACCGCTATAAACGACCGGCAGACTGTGCGGTGGTCTATTTAGAACGGAAAAGGTCAATAACTAATGAATAGGAATACCGTCTAAAAAAATGTTATCTTTGGTAGGATATGGTGTTTGTTTTTGAACATTTATTTTTGTCTCGTGGGCGTAGCGGAGCATTTGTGTTTTATGAACACATAAAACTATCTAGTTCTCGCGAAATCAACACTTTATTGGAACAATCCGAGAGTTTATGATGCATGTGCATCGAGATTAAACGACCAGTATGACTTGCATTTTTGCGGATCTAATCAATGTTAATAGTAATACAGATAACACCGGTTACAATTGGAGTCACATTCGTAACGAAAACGCAACGCAACACTCTGAAGACATGTAATATTGTCTCTATTCAGATTCATAATAACATGCAAGTTAATTACTAGTGTGTATTGAACTGCGTTAAATATACGCGACGAAATAACAATTAAAATGTCTTGTACTATAGATAAAGAACGGTTTTGTTTGGAAAGTCATCTGTTCACTGTTGTCTTGTGTCTTAATATTATTTATCGTGCATTTTTTATCCGGCAAGAGGAGGAAGGTTATTATTTCAAAAAGTAGATATATGTTATACTTGTATCGGAATATCATGCTCTTAAATGAAATTATTATTTTTCATATCAAAGTAATTTTTAAATAAATTGATTTTTTAAGAATCATGGTCAGCTTTTACATGGATTTTATATATGAATACTATCAAGTATATGACAGTAAGACCTAGACCAGAAAGTTAAAAACTATTATATATATATATATATATGATAAGATATATATATATATAATGTATGATAAGAGGCCTTTGTCGTTTAAATATCTGTTTTAGGCTCTTGTTATAGTTTAATAAACAAAAACAGAACAAAACATGAAATAGGTTACAGCAGGTGTGTGCAAGCAACCTAGTCAGGGAATTTACAGTATGGCCCTCTCCTCTAAATGGCTATTGCAACTTTGTATCATTGGTATCATTTAACAGTGTAGAAAATCACATGGAACATGTATACCTTCCATTATAAGGACTCATGCTCTCGTACAATACTTGGTGTTAAGTTCAAGGTTTTCGTGTAGCTCAAATTCTTTATTTGTCTCTCACTCCACAGATTACACGTATTTGTGGCAGAGAGAGAGAGAGAGAGAACAGGGAAAGCAGGAGGTGATTTAGATGAAATTATGTAATATGTTTTATTAATTTACAAAATGTACATAAACGGAATATTAATATTTGTTATAGTTATTTTACTTATATTGTGTAACACTGCACAAAAATCCCATGGAAAGTGTACACATACCATTATAATGACTCTGGTTCTTGTAGTTGTGTAAGTTGGCATAATTTCAGGTTCAAGGTTTTATCCAGTTCATATTTTTTCTCTCTCACTCCGTAGATTTCCACATATTATTTTCCATTATGGCATGAGAGAGAGAGAAAGAGAAGGAGAGGGGGCAGGGAATGCAGATGGGCATTCAATGAGATGTAACATGTTTAATTAATTTAGAAAACAAGGATATATATATATATATATATATATATATATATATATATATATATATATATATATATATATATATATATATACATGTATATATATAGTTAAAGCATGCTGAAAATAAAATGGCAATAAAACCAACCAATACCAATTTAACCAGTAAATGAACTTAAAAGTAAGCAGCTTCAGTAGATAAGGAAACAAGATAAAATGATGGAATTTTATACCTAGCATTAGCTATGCAGTCATCAAGTTTGTGACATTCCCAAAACTATTTTAACAAACGTTGCATTTGCAGCATTTATCTTTCCAAATACATGTAGTGATTAATCTTTGAATTCATTATAACTCCAGGTTTGTCTGGCTTCATCTTGTTAGGAACTCCACAGCTGGTTTGTCTGGCTCAGTCATGTAGGGAATTCCACAGCTTAGCCACAACATAGTTTAAACATTGTTGTCGAGGACTCTTAGAGTTATATGTTTACCACTACCCCAGAGCAGGACATTAACATGACCACCACAGCAGCCATCTTGAGAATCTTGTTATCTCAACTCCACCTGAATAGATGGTCATATCAGCATGGGATTTTCACTAAAAGACTTTTTATGATGTCTAGTTTGTTCTAAATGAAAATGGTGCTAATCTGACATCCGTGAGGCCACCACAACAGCCATCTTGAAAATCTTTTTATTGCTACTCCTCCTGAATGGAAAGTAAAATCAGCATGGGGTTTTCACAAGAAGATTTTCTATGGTGTATAGTTTGTCTTAAATAAAAATTGTGCTGGTCTGATATCCAATATATCCACCACAGCTGCCATTTTAAAATCTTTTTACAACTCCTAGATGGAACATCATATAAACTTTGGGTTTCCACCAGAAGGATTATGATGTCCAGTTGGTACTAGATGATAATGGTGCAGATCTGACACCATGGCAGCTGTCTTGAAATTCTTGTTATTGGTACATCTCATAAATGGAAAGTCATATTGACATAGGGTTTTCACCAGAAGACTAATTATGATATATAGTTGGTCCTGAATGAAAATTGTGCTAATTTGACCTCAAATATGGCTGTGACAATGAACATATTGAAAATCTTGTCTCTGATTTTCTTCTTAATGTATAGTCATATCAACATGGGGTTTTCACCAAAAGTCTGCTAATGGTGTTCAGTTTGTCCTAAATGAAAATGATTCTGATCTTACATCCATTATGACTGTTACAGTGGTTAATTTTAAAATTTTGTTGCTCAAAAATATTAGATATGGTTTCAGCACTCAGCAGTTAACAAAAAGAAATGGTCTTATCTTGAATTCCTGGAAGTTCGATTTGGATAGTAGAGTGTCGGTCCCTTTAAGGGACTCTTTTTTTTTTCTCCAATTAAAATAGTACAAATCAACTTGACCGTAGTGCAAAAAATTGAAGACAGTTCATGCACACACTTGATGACTAAATTATTTCTAAATTTTAGGATGTAAAGGATCCATTTTTGACTGAATTCAAAATTGTAATTATATAATCCAGTAGTGCTCAAATTCCCAATTAAGTTACTTTGCTGAAAGGATTTGTTGAATTTTATTTGACCCCTATTCAATGCCATATTTTTATATATCATGCAGAGAATGGACAAATTTCAATTTTGATTGCTTGTAAGGGTTGGTACTAACATATTCCAGTCCAGGATAAACAATAGCCACCAGTTAGAATTGAAAATAGCATTATTCATTGCATGGTATTACTGGAAGTGTATTTGCACAGAACTGGATCCATGAAGACAAGACATGAAGCAATGGAGGACCTTTGTGTTATAGTGGTCATTAAATGATCAGTAAAGTACGTAATGGGAGAAAAAGTTTGAAATATCTCCTTGACATCGATAAAAGTTATGCATGGCTGAACATGCTGATGTTATAAGAAAATGTGTATGGAATCGGCATGGGGTCAGATTTTGAATCATGCGAGTTAGTCACTTTATGTTGGTTGGAGAAAGTGGAGTGGGTGTTATTGATAGTTTTCTGTTTTTGTTATTGACAGAAAGGGCTCAGTGCCTGTGGTCAGCATTGTCTACTGTAGTCCAATAAATCAGCCCCCAAACCTGTATTGGTGTGTTGGGTGGTTTGAAGCTGGAGACTGAACATTCTTCAGCTAATCTTGGCAACTATAATGCACAGAGCTCATCAAACAAGATGCTAATAATGTTAATATACTGTATTGTTTGAGTGAATCTTTGTTCCAATTACTGGCTTATTCGAACTACAAAACAAGCATTATGGCCACCTCCACTTATTTGCATTTCTCCTAAATAGAAAGTCATACCAACATGGTTTTTTTTACTAGAATACTTTCATGATATGTAGTTGACCCTAATGAAAATGATGTTAATCGGACATCCAGTATGGTCAGCATGGCAGTGATCTTGAAAATCTTGTGACCCACTTTTGATATCATGATGTAGTATTTCACAGGATTCATGCACATGTCAGGTATCATGACTTTACAAACGACAGTGTCTGAGAAACTCACCTAAACATGAAAAGTGTACATGATCACTGGAGCATTGAAAGTACTTCTTGGGATCCATACACAGATCTGTTTTCATGACTACAAGCAACTGTGTCCCAGAAACTCACCTAAATGTAGAAAGTGTACATGATCACTTTAGCATGAAAAAGAGGTTACAGTGACCTACTTTTGATATGGTTGTGTAGTACTCCTTAAGATGCATGCACAGAGCTATTTTCATGACTACCTGCAGCAGTTTCCAAGAGACTGACCTAAATGTTATAAGCATATATGATTACTGGAAAAAGTAGGTCATTGTGACATACATTTGGTATAGTGCTGTACAACCTTGGGCTTCAGACACAAATGAACTTTCATAACTGAAGAGGCAATAGTATCTGAACTGCTGACTTGAATGCCAAAGGTGTACATTTGCTAATGCCAATGTTGGCAATGCTAACATCAATGACATTAATATTGGATGACTGTGAAACTGGGAATATAGCATAGGCTCTCCCGCACATAGTGCAAGTAGGCTAAAACTATGTATGGTCAGACATGTTTATAGCAATAAGGAGATAAGAATGGTCAATATGAACATGTGGTTTCTTATCTTACATCGCCATAAGGCCAGGTGAGATTATGGTATAACCCTGCCTCTGTTGTGTGTTGTCCATTGGTTTTTGTGTTGGTTTTGTTATTTTGAATGGTACTTTTAACACATTATTGGCTATATCATGCTGAGGATATGGGAGCTAAGTGCCTTTCCCAAGGACACGGTGAGGCATTCAACCTGGGCTGGCCTGTGCAGGTATTGAACCCACGACCCTTGGATTACGAGTCTGACACTCTACCAACTGAGCTATCACAGTTCCCATGTGTCATTTGTAGTGTATAATCCTTCTGTCAATAATTGCATGTTACTGTTCTCTGGAGTATGTATTTCTGATCCAATTTTAATCAGACTTTGAATATGTGTTTGTATCAACAAAATCTTGTACAAGTTCAGTAATGAGTGAGATTCATGCATATTAATTACATGATCTTGCACCTGATTGACTAACCTTGTTGCCATTCTGGAGACCATATTTTTCGCTTATATCGTCAAGATCTTGGATGGGTTCAGTAATGAGTGAGATCCACTTATATTAGTGAGGTCATCTTGCATCTGATTGGCTGACCTTGTTACCCATTTAAAGGCAAGATTTCTGATCTGATTTTTATCAAACTTGGAATATATGCTTATATCATCAACGTTTTGGATGAGTTCGATAATGAGCAAGATCTACATTATTGAGGTGATAATGCGTCTGATTGGTAAAACTTGCTGCCTCTCTTGAGGTTGTATTTTGGATCAGATTTTGATCAAACTTGGAATATATGCTTATATCATCATGATATTGTACAGGTTTGATAATGATTGAGATGCATGCGTATTAACGAGTTGATCTTGCATCTTATTGGAAGAGCTTGTTGCCACTCTGGTGGCCATATTTATGATCCAGTTTTGACCAGACTTGAAATATGGCCTTATATCATAAAGATTTTGGATGAGTTGGATAATGAGCAAGATCAATGCATATTAATGATGTAATCTTTCATCTGATTGGCTGAGCTTGTTACCACTCTGGAAGCCATATTTATGATATGATTTTGATCAAACTTGGAATATATGCTTATATCATCAAGATCAATATATATTTATGAGGTGATCTTGTATATGGTTGGTTGATTGGTTTTGGTTTTGTGGGGTTTAATGCCATTTTTCAGCACATGATAGGCTATACCTGGCTGCCAGTATATTTGGTGGAGGAAGAACCCGGGAAGATACCACCAACCCATGGGAAGCTGCTGGCAAGCTTTCTCACATACCCACATCGGTTGAACTGAGATTCGAACCCATGTGGACAGAGGTAAGGTGTGAGTGATCTGTAAAGGTGAGCGCCTTAGACCACTCAGCCATCTTGGGCCCCCACATTATTGGTTGAACTTATAACCATTATAGAAACCATAATTCTGATCCATTTTTAAAAAAATTGGAATGTGAGCTTATATCATCAATATCTTGTTGAATTTCAAAGTTAGCAGGATCAACACAATAATGAGGTGATCTTGCAGTCTGATTGGTTAAGCTTGTTACCACTCTTTAAGTCCTATTTTGTATCTGTTGGGTTTATTATCAACAAGATCATCGATGACTTTGATTATGAGCAAGAGACTGTACATATAAAATATGCCTTTATCTTTAGAAAAGAATTTTTATCAGGATATAGTACAATATCTAAAATCAACATGATATAAAGTTCGGGAGATAGTTAGCATAGGATGTGTTTTTACAATACTACACAAGCATAGTGAAATAGTCAACTGTTAAGTTATATAAGCCAGGTGAGTGATATCAGGCCCACTTGTTGTTATAATTAGCTATGGATTTCTGTATCTATGGAACCAATAAAGCTTGACCTTTTTGTACAATGGTGATCTTTACATGTTATAATTTTGACTATAGTTCACAAATGTTTGAAGTGGTACAGTAACATAGACTATCATATAAAAGTATAATAATATATTTCTAATCAATATCATCTTTATTTTCTCTTAGATATTGGAGCTGCCTGTAAATCAAAAGAAGAAGATTCAACAGGTATGGAAAGAATGCCATCCATAATTAGCTCTATTTTATCATTTTCCATTTAAACTAGAGATGATGATTAAAATGATAAATTTTGTCTCATTATCCCCAGCATTTTCAAAGAAAAACAGAGTATCCTCATACCTTTCTGTTTGTCATACTTTTGTTTCCGCTCTATAACTTTAAAACCATTTGAGCAAAAGGAATGAAACTTGGTATATTTATACAGTCAAACCTGTCAGAACAGTCTTATTTATATAGCATTCACCTGGTTTCAACAGCCATTCTAATTTCCACCCAGCAAATTTCCTATACTGAAGTCATGCAGATAACAGTCACCTGCGTTCTGCTGTCAGAGGTCAGGTGTCTCCTAATCAAATAATGGTTTATCACTGCTTTAAGCGGTCACTGGAGTGTATCCGGAGTGACCACTCAGTGTATGTAAACTAAACTTTTGCTTTATGAGGAAGGCATTGTTTAGATAAAAGCATATCATGTGAATCGATGTGTTACGACTCTATGGTCTAAGAAAAATGTAACAGAAAGAAAGTGAAACCAACAAATAAAGTAGAAAAAAACACACAATTTATATCTAGATAATAAAAATGAAAATCAAAAGACACAGTAACATGAACTAAAAATCCAAATAATCCAATAATCCTAAGTGTCCTAATCACAAGTCATAAATATAGAATGTTCCGATTGAATGTCAGTATCTTTGAATGTGCTGATGTTCCAATAATCTTTAATGTCCTGATGTGCCAGTAGTCTTTAATGTGCTGATGTGCTAAAATGAAGTACTCCAGAATATCTTTGAATAAGTTCACATAAATCCCCAAATCATCAATTTCAGAATCCAAAATCCAAAAGTCTATGAGCACTTGTATAATTCCAATGAATATTTTAAATAATTCCTCTCTCTGAATTTGGAATGATTTTTCACAACTGTAATGACTCTTTAAAGACTGACAGTAAGGTCAAAACTGAAAACTGTCCACTAAACATGGTATATATAAAGATAGGTCACATGACAGAATGTTCTAGAAAATTATATGGTGTATGTGACTTTTATCACACAACTTCTGTTTTTTTTTCTGTAAACAAAATCAACCCTGACCTCAAATTAAATTAACAACTTGTTTACCAAAACTGTCCTTAAACTCAAATATTAAGTAAACAACCTAATTCAAGGACAGTAGCTAAACATGTAAACCTTATACATAGCATTAAGTTTTGAGCAAATATTAAAGTCAAGAAAAATTAATAATCTCCTAAAATATTAAAAATATTATATAAACATTATACATAACAGATGTGTAAACATTTCTTACTTCACTTGTACTCATTGTACTCCAGTCACACTGTCAAAGGAGAGGGTTTAAGTAATTTGTCTGCTGAATGGTGAGAAAAGCAGTCATGTTGTTGCAGCAGAAATGGGACTCATCTTTTGTGCCAGTGTGACCGATATAGTTCAGTATCTTCATTTATATACATGCCTGTGAATTAAAGCTATCACTATTGCAAAAAAAGATAATCTTCAAGGAGTGAGCAACAAGTTACATCCCTTTTCATTAGGGTCAGGGGTCACTCAGTACAAAAAAACTTGTGTGTAAAGTTTCAGTTCATGTGTTACTAACAGTAGCCAATAAGGCTTCTTTTCATTCCCTATTCATCACAGTCCTCTCACATAAGCCAACTGTCCTTTGATCTCCACAAGTTGAGCAACTGGTTAATCCAGATATTTTGTTTCAAGTGTGAACAGCTGTTTCAAAGCTTAATTATACAAGTTGTCTGAACAAAGAGTCAGTCCTCAGTTTTATAGTCATATGTAGCTGTCAGTTAGCAGTGAAATTAGTGTTTTGTCATAGTGCATAAAACAAACAAAGATCAGTGATTTTTTTAAGAGTCAGTGATGATTTAATATATAGGATGGATTACAGTAAGCAGGATACAGTATTCTTGTTTGGAGCATAAGTTCAGTAGAGAACAACCTATGCATGTATTTTATGATTGTTTTAAATAGCGCACTAAATTAAATTTGTTGATAATGTAATACTTATAATACATGTAATAATATTAATAATAATAATGATAATGGTGCATAGTGTTTGTTCAATACCAAGTTTGAAAGGTGAACCTGGATACAGAGGTCACCTGTGTACAAAGGCCAGTTTGGCCTTTTCCCATGACTGACTGTTATTGACCGGTTTGACTGTATGTCATCACAAGCAGATGTGTTGCATACCACATTGTGGGTGCTTTCTTCAAGGGCAAGGTCATGGTTAAATATTGAAAATTTTCCATTACTGTTTCCCTTCTGCTCAAAGCCATTTGAGATTAATGGATGAAACTTGGTGTACTTACACATTATCAGTCTAGAAGGTGTCACTTACCACATTGGGGGTTTTATCTTAAGTTCAAGGTCAGTGATAAATATTTTACGTTTTCATCGCACTGTTCATTCTGCTCTTTAATTTTAAAGCCATTGGCATTATGCCATTTTCACTAGAAAGAGTCACATACCACATTGGGGATGCTATCTTCATGGTCAAGATCATGGCTAAATATTTTGTATTTCGATCTCACATTTCCTTCCACGCTATCAACTTTAAAACAGTTTGAGATTAAGTAATGAAACTTGGTATACTTTTAACGTCATCTCTAGAAGTTGCGTGGAGTACCACATTGGGGCTCCTATCTTCAAGGTCAGTGTCATAGTCCAGTGTTTTAATTTTCCATCACACTTATCCTTCCACTCTAATACTTTAAAGCTGTTTGAGATTAATGGATGACACATGGTATACTTGTGCTAGGTTTGTTGTGCACCATATTGGTGGTCCTATCATCAAGGTCAATATTTTATGTTTTCATCTCACTTTCCCTTCCCCTCTATAAATTTAGAGCTGTTTGAGATTAAGGGATGAAACTTGGTATAACTTAAACATCATCACAAGAAGGTGTGGCATGTACCACATTGTGGGAGCTATCTTAATAGCCAAGGTCTTGGCTCAGTATATTATGTTTTTCATCACACTTTCACTTTTGCTCTATAATTTAAAAGCCTTTTGAGATTAAGGAATGAAACCTGATATACTTGTACATCACCACAAGAAGGTGTGTCACACACCACATTGGGGGTCCTATCTTAAAGGTCCGGTCATGGCTCAATATTTTATTTTCCATCACACTTTCTTTTCCAGTCTATAACTTGAGAGCTGTTTGAGATTAAAGGATAAAACTTGGTATACATATATATATATATCATCATCATCATTATCAGGTATACTGTGCACCACTTTGAGGGTTTTGTCTTCAAGATCAGTGTCATGTCACATGTTGAATTTTTCTATTACACTTTCCACTCCATAATTTTAGAACCATTTGAGGTGAAATGATGAAACTTGGTATAACTAAAATAATTTTATCATCACTGAAAGATGTGTCGTGGATCAGTCACATTTGCCCTTCTGCTTTTCAACTTTAACATCAGTTTAAGATAAATAGATAAAGCTTTGTATACTGATATATTGTCACTGAGAGAGGTGTTGCCCTTGCTTTACAATTGCAGTCATGAGAGTGAAAACGAGACTTCAGTTTAAGTTATTTTGAGCTCTAATGGTCATAGACCAGAAGAGCTGTTGGTATGGCCTGTTGTCTGTTGTCCATCCTCCATCCGTCCAATAGCACAAGTTTGTTATCGCTACTTCTTCTATACTGCTTGTAGGATTGCTATGAAACTTTACACACACATTCATCCCAGTGTCTATTTGGTCCCAAATGAAAATGGTGCTGCTCAGATGTCCAGTATGGTCACCACAGCAGCCATCTTGAAAATCCTGTTATAGCTACTTCTCCATAAAGGATGGTCATATAAACATGGGATTTTCACTAAAAGACTTCTTATGTTGTCTAGTTGGTCCTAAATGAAAATGGTGCCAATCTGACTTTTGATATGGCCACCATGGCAGTCATCTTGAAAACTTGTTATTGCTACTCCTCCTAAACAGTAAGTCACATCAGCATGGAGTTATCGCCACAATACTTCTTATGATGTCTAGTTGGTCCTAAATGAAAATGGTTTCACTTAGACTTCCAATATGACCACCATAGCAGCCCTCTTGAAAATCTTCTTATAGCTACTCCTCCTGAATGGATGGTCAAATTAAAATATGGTTTTCAAAAAAAGACTATTTATGTTTAGTTGGTCCTAAATGAAAATGGTGCCAATTTGATGTCCAATATGGGTGCCATGGCATCCATCTTGAAAATCTTTTTATCGCTACTCCTCCTCAATGGAAAGTCATAATGACATGGACTTTTCACCAGAAGACTTCTTTTATGTCTACTTGTCTTAAATGAAAACGGTTTTGCCAGTACATCCAATATAACAACCATAGCAGCCAGCTTGAAAATTTTTTTATTGGCACTCCTCCTGAACAGAAAGTCATATCAGCATGGGGTTTTAGCCAGAAGAATTCTTATGGTGTCAACTTGGTCTCAAATAAAAATTGTGCTGATCTGATATCCAATATGTCTGACACTTTGACCCTCTTAAAAATCTAATCGTTACTCCTCCTAGATGGAAAGTCATATGAACATTGGTTTTTCACCAGAAGACTTCTTATAATGTCTGGTTGGTACTAAATGATATTGGTGCCAATCTGACATTCAATGTGGCCACCATGTGAGTCATCTTTAAAATTTTGTTATTGCTACTCCTCGTAAATGGAAAGTCATATCAACACAAATTTTTTTTATTGGAAAGCTAATCATGATATCTAGTCAGTCCTGAATGAAAATAATGCTGATCTGAGCTCAAATAGAGTTGCCATAATGAACATTTTGAAAATATTGTCTATAATTCTCTTGAATATCAACAAGGTTTTCATGAAAAGTCTTTTGATGGTGTCTAGTTTTTCCTAAATGAAAATGGTGCTTATCTTACATCCAATATGGCAGATACAGTGGCTAATTTGAAAATCTTATCACTCAAGAATATCAGAGATGGTTTCAAAACTCAACTGTTAAAAAGAAGAAATGATCTTATCTTGAATTCTTTTTGGACAGTAGAGTGTCAGTCCCTTCAAGGGACTTTTGTTTATGATAATCTGAGGGCTTTTAAATATAAGTTTAAAGAAATTTGTTCATGCATTAATTCAGATGAGCTTCAGACACAGTTAAAATATGTGAAATGAATATTTTTTTTCATGCTGTTCAAGTGCTGAAGAGTAGAGATACAGAATAAAACTAAATTAATGTTCCCCATCCATTCCAGATTAGTGTCCTTTATATGATTGACAGTTATTCTAAAAATTGTACTGTGAATTCCTGATGTGTCCTTTATATGATTGACAGTTATTCTAAAAATTGTACTGTGAATTCCTGATGTGTCCTTAATGGAAAAGTGTTTATTTTTGTATGGCAGCATTTTAATGACAGGTTTTCAGTGTGTCCAATGTATGAATCAACTTAAATTGATTCTGTATTGAGGATGTAGAACATATAGATCTACTATCAGTGTGGGAATGCATGCATGACTTGCTATCACTTAAGTGATGTTTGTTTTTCTTTAATTGACACTATCAAGAGTATTGCATAATTGGTTTGTTGCTAATTCACCTTTCTCATTTATGAGAATTTATGCTTGTAGGTGGTATAAAAATTGAACTGGTTGTACCTTTTTTAAAAAAAGTAACCTAATTTTGGACTATATATTATTCCTTGATGGAGAATAAACTATCAAATTTATTAGAAAATTATATTAGATAGAACATGAAGTGGTATAGTTGTGGACTTATTTTGGAAAGGCCATATAAGTGTACATGTATACAGTGGGGATCATATACATGGCTTGTAAAGTTCAAACATTGGCCAGAACTCAAGGAAAGTTGGTTGGTTGGTTCATTTTTAGCAGCACTTTGAGAACATTATTGGCTATCATTGAGATGAAATGGTATCCAAGTGTCTCAGGTAGCCGACCCATCTGATATGGGTGGGTATCAAACCCCCAACCCATGGATTACAAACTGAGGCAGCTGACCTGTCTGATATGGATGGGTATTGAACCCCCAACCCAGCAATTGCAAGTCTGTTGCTAGAGATTCAGCAAATCATGTACATATGATTGCTTTTCCCACATAATCAATAAATAGATAGTCAAGTTGTATTCATGAATGATTGCTTTTCCTACATAATCAATAAATAGATAGTCAAGTTGTATTCATGTATGATTGCTTTTCCTACATAATCAATAAATAGATAGTCAAGTTGTATTCATGTATGATTGCTTTTCCTACATAATCAATAAATAAATAGTCAAGTTGTATTCATGTATGATTGCTTTTCCTACATAATCAATAAATAGATAGTCAAGTTGTATTCATGTATGATTGCTTTTCCTACATAATCAATAAATAGATAGTCAAGTTCGATTCATGTATGATTGCTTTTCCTACATAATCAATAAATAAATAGTCAAGTTGTATTCATGTATGATTGCTTTTCCTACATAATCAATAAATAGATAGTCAAGTTGTATTCATGTATGATTGCTTTTCCTACATAATCAATAAATAGATAGTCAAGTTGTATTCATGTATGATTGCTTTTCCTACATAATCAATAAATAGATAGTCAGGTTGTATTCGTGTATGATTGCTTTTCCTACATAATCAATAAATAGATAGTCAAGTTCGATTCATGTATGATTGCTTTTCCTACATAATCAATAAATGGATAGTCAAGTTGTATTCATATATGATTACTTTTCCTACATAATCAATAAATATATAGTCAAGTTGTATTTAGTATGATTGCTTTTCCTACATAATCAATAAATAGATAGTCAAGTTTTATTCATGTATGATTGCTTTTCCTACATAATCAATAACTATATAGTCAAGTTGTATTTAGTATGATTGCTGTTCCTATGTAATCAATAACTAGATAGTCAAGTTGTTTTCATATATGATTGCTGTTCCTATGTAATCAATAACTAGATAGTCAAGTTGTATTCATGTATGATTGCTTTTCCTACATAATCAATAACTAGATAGTCAAGTTGTATTCATGTATGATTGCATTTCCTACATAATCAGTAACTAGATAGTCAAGTTGTATTCATGTATGATTGCTTTTCCTTCATAATCAATAAATAGATAGTCCAGTTGTATTCATGTATGATTGCTTTTCCTATGTAATCAATAACTAGATAGTCAAGTTGTATTCATTATGATTGCTTTACGTACATAATCAATAACTAGATAGTCAAGTTGTATTCATTATGATTGCTTTTCCTACATAATCAATAACTAGATAATCAAGTTGTATTCATGTATGATTGCTTTTCCTATGTAATCAATAACTAGATAGTCAAGTTGTATTCAGTATGATTGCTTTTCCTACATAATCAATAAATAGATAGTCAAGTTGTATTCATTATGATTGCTTTTCAAATGTAATCAATAACTAGATACATGTAGTCAAGTTGTATTCATTATGATTGCTTTTCCTACATAATCAATAAATAGATAGTCAAGTTGTATTCAGTATGATTGCTTTTCCTATGTAATCAATAACTAGATAGTCAAGTTGTATTCAGTATGATTGCTTTTCCTACATGATCAATAAATAGATAGTCAAGTTGTATTCTGCAACACAGCTACTTATCTCCCTGCTTATTCTAACCTTAGAAAAAAATGTCCTTACCCAAAGCTCTGCCTCAGAATAGTAAAAATCACCTCCTCCCAAAAATAGGTTAGATACATGTACAGATCCTCATTCCCATCACCATCATGTCCCAAGGTATAAAGTCTGTCTTAAACAGTGTAGGATTAACTGCATGACATTATGCATACAAGCACAATCTCACATAATCCCTGTACCAGTACTTTGTAAAGTCTGGTTATAAGTTTTCATGCATTACGTACAAATAAATTAAAGAGTAAGTTCATCCATTGAAAATATTTTCAGAAGATGTACACCTTTAATTATACTGATGCTGACCTTGAAGAGAATTCCAAAGGATGGACTGGCAGAGATGCAGAACTCAGTGAGGTCTGGTATTATTTAATTTAGAACTCCATGTATATAGTTCTCATCAAAAGAACCTAGTTGATACCAATACTGATAGCAGTTATTTAGAGGTGACCACACTGGATACAGGCAAACTCAGAATTTCAGGACCAGTCAGTTTTACAGTGATTATGAATCAGGACCAGTCAGTTTTACAGTGATTATGATTCAAGACCAGTCAGTTGTACAGCAATTATGAATCAGGACCGGTCAGTTTTACAGCGATCATGAATCATATTGTTTAGATTATGTTCATAGAAAAGCAATAAAATGTAGTTTTGGTCATTGTCTCTATTTTCCTGAGAAAATCACAAATAATGCTATTCTGTAACAAGTATACAAAGGCAATTGAAATTCTACACATTGTGGAAAAATTGGCAGGTTTGATCATCCAGCACTTCAGGATTAAAACATGTCTTCACTCTGTTATCATTGTCATGCCAATTTTCAAAATTTGAACCAAGATCTACTATTCACCAATCCATTCTTTCAAGTGTCAGGATGGTAAAATGTGGAAAACAGAGCTAAACAACTCATGCTAAACCATAAATGTAACTAAGGCTGGCTGTAAATGTATACAAAATTGGTAAATATATAAAGGACTATGCATGTGGCTGTCAATGATGCAGGAACTACCTATTCCAATAAAATTAGATAATGCATTTCCACATTTCTGCTTAAGAGGATTGTTTAGTAAAAATTTTCAGTTAATTCTTTCCTTAAGGTATGTATGATTTTCACAGTGAATGTGCCATCGATGTAGCACACAACACAACATTACAAATCAGATTGATTTACAGATAATGCTGATAAAAAAAATTTTAAACTACTTAATTTACCTTTGAACAGTGACATTTTATTATAGAGAAACAGTTTCAAGATTGTAAGCCACAGCATAGTTTCATATTCATTGTAGATCCTATAGAAGCATCAGATGTGCATGTCCAGTCAGTACATCCAGTTGCATTATCATGTATATGTATGTAGCAGTAGGAAACAGTATCACAATAATCCTTGAGATGTTTTACTGATATTGTCATATATATTCAACAAAGGTATGTTACAAACTGAATCCTGTAATAAGAGGTAGAAGATGTACAGAAAATGAAATAATCACAAGTTGATTGAGGTATGGCATGCACATTATAATAGATGTCACCTGTTTAGTAAGCCTAACTGGCAGATAGAGGGAATGGTTGAGTTTTTAGTTGTTTCAGTTTGTGTAGACCATGTACACATGTATAAATTTTGTTAAATGTTGCAGCCTTATAATCAACGTTGTGAACAACAGTTGCCCAGCATATTTATCTAGTAATTTCCATAGAGTATCTGATCATCACCTTTATAATGCTAGAGGCAGTAATTATAACTTTTTAATATCAGTAATATGTTACCTGTCGCCATTGTGTGGCTTACCTTTCTGGGACAGAAATTACTCTCATCTGTATAATAAAAACTCCATCCTTCCATTAGATGGAAAGTTCTAGAAAGTTAAGAACTAGAAGAACTAGAAGTTCCCCTTTATCATAGGCCCATATGTAGTAGCCATCGTCCTTTTTTCAGATGCCATTTTCACGAGTTCAGTTCAAAAACACTCTTCAGAAATATTGCCTTCTGTCAAGTCTAGAATGCATATCTGGCATCTATATATTGTTTTCCGTATACCTAGAGTGTTTATACCCTCATTCCATTGCATACTCAGTTGTAGTATTAGCTCTCTTGCTAATTTTTTGACACTTATTGTTCCGTTTATCAGTAGTGTCCTTTTAAGTTACACTTTCCCTTTGCGACTGGGTAATTCATAATTATTCTGATTCAGTTATATTTGTTTTTTTCTGGATTCTTGGGTAGGTATTGTCTCCCATTCATCTCTGGATTTGTTTGTGACCTCTGTTTCAGTCTACATTTATTTAGTGAACATCTGGTTTGATGATTCATTGACTAATGCATTATGTTTATTTTTAGACTCACGGAAGGGGGTCACACACCAGCATTATATTCTGTTAGTGTGTTCAGGTAATTGAATACCATTCTTTTTCATTTATATTGAGTTGGGATTGCACTCTACTCATTTTTATTGATTATAATTATATTGCATTTTGCTGTTTTCACTATATTCATTGTCATCAATACTCAGATTAGGTTTTGCTAATGTTAGTTCGTGTTTGACCACAAGTAGTACATCATTCATTATGACCTGGAGTGAGTCAGACTTGCACTGCCTCTTTTTTTTCAGATTGTTATATATGTTGTGTTTTGCTGGTTTCACTATATTTATTGTCATCAAAACTCGGGTTAAGCATTGCTGATGTGTCGTAGTGTTTTATAACAGGTCTCACACCACTCATCACTTTTATTAATACCATACGAGGCAGGTAAGGTATTGCTGGTATTACATTGCATTAGACTTCAGGTCTCACACCTTTCATAAATATTATATTCATAATTTTTATAATTGTTCCTTGTTCTCAGAGATTTCTTTTGCAGCAAATAGCTGCAGAGTGTGTGCAAATGTGGGTGTAAAAAGGCCCATGGAGGATACACACCTTTCCTGCCTTGCTTATACTAATTGTCAACAGACAGATGGGTGTCCTTTTTGCTGCTTATGGTAAACCGAGGTCTGGCACCTCGCAGAAAGTAGATGCACTTGTAAGGGGAGGAAGAAATGGCCTTTTTCCTTCTTATCTCATGAACTCACTAGATTCTTTTCTGAGTTCCTTGGGTCTTAGAAGAAGAGCAGATTTGTAAGGGCCAAGGGATTTCTAGGCAACATAAAGGTTGGTCAGTCCCCTCCGCTACACTGAGACCTCTTGTCTCTGAGGCTAGCTACAGGGTACATACCCCTGCATTGCCCCTTAAGCCTCTCCCCTTGGATGCTGGGTCATTTCCTCGGGGACCCGAGTCTACCTTCGAGTTAATGCTAGGGGTATTGGAATGTAAGGCTAGGTTGCTTGTCACCATAGATTCACATGCTGATCTTTTCTCTGCAACCTCCTTCAGACCTCTGAGGACAGATTCTCTGTCTCCAGCCACACTACAGCACTTGCTAGAGGCAGTTGCCAAAACCTCTGGGCATGCTTTATCCAAGTCCATGGCACTGTCAGTGGAGTTGCTCCACCTCTGCAGGGATGTTGCTCTGGACACTGCTAAGGTCTTACTGGAGCACAGTAAGAATCTTCTTCAGGCTGCTCTTCTAGAACCAGAGACCCTCTTTGGAGGGTTCATTCCTTCCATGGGACCTCAAGACCTGAAGGACCAACAACATCGGTCCTTCACATTTCGCCATTGCCCCTATGAAAACGGAATTGAAGCGCAATTCATCCTGATCGAGCCCCGGGACCATCAGCAAAGTTCTTCAGAAGGATTCAGGCCCAGTCCAAGAAGCAACCCCAGTTTAAACTTCACCCTCGCCCATTGGCTCCTAGACGGGGTTGCTGGATAGGCCCATGGAGTAAGTTTGCAGGCACTTCTCTTTTTCATTTGAAAGGGGTGGGGGAGGCAACCCTAGGGACTTGCTCCCTCTCATGTGGTGCATCCCTCTTCCAACAACTCTTGTAGGTGCTCAATTAGCCCTCTTTTCCGAGGTCTGATTGAGCATAATGGACAATGGATGGGTCCTCTCTATTATAAATGGAGGATACTGGCATCAGTTCCAAGAACATCCTCCTCTGGCAAGAATCCCCACGCAGTTATACCAGTCAAATCCGGTGTGGTTAAAAGAAGAAGTGTGCTCCCTTCTATAGAAGAGTGCAGTAGAGAGGTTGTTAAACGATCAGTCTCAGGCATTGTACTCCCTGATTTTCCTGGTATCCAAAACAGACAGAAAGTTTCAGCTGATTATCAGCCTTTCTGCCTTAAACAAGTTTCTTCAAGAGGAAGATGGAGACCACAGCCTCAGTCAGGAATGCCACAAGGCCCAGTTACTGGGCGGTCTCCATTGACCTTCAGGATTTGTACCTTTACATCCCATTTTTTCCTCCTCAAAGGAAGTACCTCCAGTTTTGTATTGACCAGGAGGTTTTCGAAGTTTTTGCTCTGCCATTCAGCCTAGCCTCCACACCCAGTGCCTTTGCCGGAGTAATGTGAGTAGTCACTGACCACCTAAGGTCACTCAGAATCCCTATCTTCCAGTATCTCAATGACTGGTTGATCCACAATCTGTTCCACTGATGATCCATAGTGACCCGGCTGGGCCTTATAACAAACCTAGAGAAATCAGAACTAGTTCCATCCCAGGATTTGGTATACAATGGGATGAATTTCCTCATTAACAGAAGCTTAGTCCATGTCCCACTGAATAGAGTAGAGAGAATCCTTGCCCTTTTGGAGGAGCTGAGAGACAAGACTTCATTCTCAGCTCACCTATATCAATCCCTTCTGGGGACCTTGAACTCCATGGTGGACCTAGTTTCCCTAAGAATATTGCACTTGCGCCTCCTCCATTTTCTTCCTCTGGCAAACTGGAAATCACACAGGGATCCCCTGACAGCTCAGATTTCTCTAAGATTGGATTTTAACCACCAAAGTCCCCATGCACGCCCTCAAACCCCATTCCTGTCTGTTTAAGGACACATCAGATTCAGGGTGAGATGCTGATATGGAACGGAAAGGGCTGGTTCTTCAGGATTTATGGTCCTGGGAAGAATCTACCCATATCGTAAACAATTTGGAAGTGAGAGTGGTATTTTTAGCACTACAGGGGTGCATCAATAGAGAAGTCACCATGTGATGGTCTCCTCAGTCAGTGTGTTGGTAGGAGCATACCTCAGTTGACAAGGAGGCACACATGCCCCTTCTCTTTGTGTGGAGGTTTGGTCCTGGCAAGAAGAATATTTTGGCAAAAAGCTGTCCAGGAAAGGAAAGGTAGTCCTCATGGAATGGTTTCTGCACCAGTCTGTAGCAGAGTCCGTGTTCAGATTATGGAAAAGACCCTTTGTGGATTTGTTTGCAACAAGGCTAAACAACAGGTTCCCCTTTGCATTTCCCCAGTTCCAGACCAGAAGGCCTGGGCAGGGGACACCTTCAGTCTGAAGTGGGATCATCTGTTTTCGTACACCTTTCCACTTTTCAGGATGATTCTGCAGGTTCTCCACAAAGTCAGGATCTCCACTGCTCAGCTCATTTTGATAGCCCTCTATAGTTCCAATGATTGTGGTTCAGTTATTTTCTTAACCTGTTGGTAGACCAGCCCATGACATTGCCTTGGAGGAGGGACCTTCTGTTGCAGCACAGGGGTTCTCTTCTGAACAACATTCCAAAGATTCTCCACCTTCACACTTGTCTTACCTCAAGTGACCTATCCACCAGAACAAGTTTTCAAGCAAAGTTGCCATGTGCATTGTTCAGGCCAGGAGATGTTCCAAGTCCAAGGTCTATGATGCCAATTGGAAAATCTTTTGCAATTGGTGCAGTAGGAAACTCATTAATCCTACATGCCCCTCTATGAGTGCAGTGGCTTCTTTTCTTCTTTTCCTTTTTGAAGAAAGGATATGCGCAGTTTCTACTATTAAATGCTATATGGCAGCCCTATCCAACAGGCTCAAATTTTCAGAAGGCCCAGCCATTGGTTCTAATTCTCATATTTCTGACCTTATCAGATATTTTGAGCTGCAGAGATCATTGTCGCACTCACGAGATGCCCAGATGAAATCTCTCATGCATCTTATGCTTTTTAACAAAAAAAACCTGTGAACCTTTGGGTAAAGCTTCTTTCGAGGACCTTAACCTTAATACTGTTTTCTTGCATTCCTTAGCGTCTGCAAGTTAAAGGAGTGAGCTTCATGCTCTGTTTATAGAAAATGTGTGTTTACAGTTGAGTGGCAATTGCGAGTCGATTTCTCTCCTTTCCCAACCAGCTTCCTTTGGTAGCTCCACTCCCTGTAGAGATCCACAGTCTCAGTTGTATCTGTGCTGGGGTTGATCAAGATCAACTCTTATGCCCAGTTCAGGCTTTACGATTCTATTTGGCCACTTCTAGAGAGAGAAGGAAGGGTAGGAAGTGACTGATATTTCGACATCCACTATTTCTAGGTGGATTGTCCTATTGATTACGAGGGCTTATCAGTCCCTTACTTGGAGGGACTTTTCATTCATGAAGATTAAAACCCATGAAGTTCGAGCCATTGCCACCTCATGGGCCTATTTAACTCATTCATCATTGGAGGATGTTATGAAAGCTGTGTTTTTTCTACCTTCATTCTTGGGCACACCAGAGCGAAAGCATATTTTCTTTATTGCCCAGTCATGGCACAAAAAGTGGCCCAGGCAGATATAGTAGTGGACGTTCCTACTGTAAGGGTGAATATGTCCTTGTTTACACCAGTTTTTGAGGCTATCAACCTCCCACTGAACTGGCAAATTCAGCTACGCAATAGCGACAGGTAACATTACTGATATTAAAATAAAATGGGGGGGTGTAAAGCTAGTTTTAATGATGTAATACTTACCTGTCACTATTGCCAGATTCCCGCCTCCCATCCGACTCTGATGTGCCATGAGTAGTTTGTGTCCGTAAAAAGGATGATGGCTACTGCACATGGACCTATGATGTGGGGGAACAAAATGGGTCTCTGTTCTTCTAGTTCTGAACTTTCTAATACTTTCTATATAATGGGAGGATGGTATTAATATTATATGGATGAGGGTAATTTCCATCCCAGAAAGGTAAGCTATGCAATAATGACGGGTAAGTATTATATCATTAAAATTGGTTTTACCCCCCCCACCTCCCCCCAACTACATTGTAGTACCAAGTGCAAATAGTGTATCCTCTTCAGCCTTTTTATTATAATGTAATGAAAGATTTAAATGCCTTACCACAGAATATTATAAGCATTACAAACAGAAACAGATTTAAAGCTGCAATTAAGCTTCACTTAATCGAACAAACTGAAATTACTGAAGAACGGAATTTTCTCAATTATTGGTTTGAGGTAATTGACTCTTATTTAAATAAATTCCACCAACTTTTGTTGTGTGCAGCAAATAATGAATTTATGTCATCTATTCATACCCAAGGAACACTGTGATCCATATTTCATCCCATCATCTTTTCTACTTTATAGTTCTTTCCATCTGGTTGAAATGTGTGTGCTGTTTTATTTTATTGTCATAAAATTGTTGTAACCTTTTCTTTAAATCTGCTTATTTTTTTATATATCATTCTAAAAGTGAATCACATATCGGACCTCATTTAAAAATAAGCCCCATAAAGGCTTTATGGGTTATCCTAGGTATAATCAACATGTAAATTTGTTTTACTTCTGTAATGTGTACCTCTTTTGTATAATATATTTTCTTGTATTATTGAATATGTAATATCTTATACGTGTCTTATATACTGTTTTTATGTTACTTACAGTATGTTTATGTTGCTTACTATATGTTTTATGCTGCTTACTGTATTTTTTATGTCTTGTATCCAAATTTTATGTATTATTTGTTGATGTTACCAAATATATACTACTATTACTACTGTAACTAAATGAAAATGTGAAAGTACTAGTATGGTGCTAACTTTGATGACTTTTCATTATTAAAGCACTTAAAAATTTTATAACCACATGTTTTATTTCAGTTTGATCATGAGCTTAGAACCAGGTGGAGCAAAGCCATGGATGAGGGACATTTCAGATACAAATTAGACAAGTTGAAAACCAGGATAATTGGTGCAAAAGGATATGTCGCACAGGTAGTAATTAGTTTTAACTCTGAAGGAATGGATATATCATTTATAACTTGCTACAAAACCAGTGATATTTGATTGGTAAATCAATTCCACTTAAACCTGGAAACGTTTTTTCATACATTTAAAAATTATTTGTACATTAATTAGTCCTTTGCTTCTTTTATATAAAAAGGTTCCACTGTACTTGTACAGCTCTTCTTCATTATAATGCCCTTCACTGTACTTGTACAGCTCTCCTTCGTTATAATGCTCTTCACTGTACTTGTACAGCTCTTCTTCGTTATAATGCCCTTCACTGTACTTGTGCAGCTCTCCTTTGTTATAATGCCCTTCACTGTACTTGTACAGCTCTCCTTCATTATAATGCCCTTCACTGTACTTGTACAGCTCTCCTTTGTTATAATGCCCTTCACTGTACTTGTGCAGCTCAACACAAGTTCCTCTGTTTAAGACCCTGCCAATCAAATTGTACTGAGTAGGTCCTTAGCAAATTCACCTATTGCAAATAGCTCAAGTATATTTATGTATTTGTAATGTAGTAATTACTGTCTTTTGGTTCATAGAGTCAACTTTGGTTAACTTGAATATCAATAACACAAATATTCAGCATTGTTGAATGACTACCATATATACTCACTTATAAGTCCAACAACAAATGCACAGATCCAGATCTACCCTTGCATAATGCACCAGCAGATCTGGGTCTATGCAGTGTGTTAGGAGCAATCAGTAGAACAAACAACATAGACCTTGATCTGCCAGCACATTATGCAATGGCAGAACAGGGTCTATGTTGTTTTCAGTTGGACTTGACTTATGCATGAGTATATACAGTAATACTCAGTTCTGGAATAAAGGCTTCTCATTTCTGTGACCTCAAAAACTCAAAACTATCAAAAACTCTAAATAAAGTTATGGCTTGCTGCAATGAAAATTTTCTAAATATTGCATTAGTTAACATCCTATATGGATATAAAAAGGCAGATACATATGTAGGACACTTCATGGTTATTAATGCCTTATTATAACAAATGTAAGGTGGATCCTGATTTATATGTTTTATGAAAGACTAATATGTATAAATGATCTGTAGCAGAGCTAGCATACTTTTTGTCATTGATGCATTTACCTTTTTATTTCATGCTAAATCATCTTTCAGTTGAATGTGAAAAGAGCACAAGAGCGAAGAAAACCAGCAGAAATTACCATTGTCAACCAGCCTTTCAACCCAGCTGCTTTTAACTTCACTAAAATCCAGCCAGATGAGATTCTGTTTAAAATGGTGAAAAGTGAGAAGAGGTCACATAACCAAGCTAATGGATATTGGCAAGAGGGGGATTCTTCAAAATCCAAGGTGCAGCAAACAGGAGACAACTAATTATTACGAAAAAAAAGATTTTAGTTCACTGAAATTGGAAAATGCAATAAAACTGAGCTCAGTGATCAGACTTGGAACAAGTGATCTTAACTGGGAGCTTGTTAACTTCAGGCTAGATTCCTGTCGTAGAAATCTAATGAGAATAATCATTTATCACTGTTTTTAAGGATTGGTCTTATTTTATGTGTGATCAGAAGGAGAGGTTTTTATGTACAAATCAAGAAACCACTTGTAACATAAAAGCTTGTTTAACCACTTGTAACATAAAAGCCTGCTTCACCACTTGTAACATAAAAGTCTGCTTCACCACTTGTAACATAAAAGCCTGCTTCACCACTTGTAACATAAAAGCCTGCTTCACAAAAGATTATACACTGGGAGAATATGAAGAATTACAACCACATAATGAACAATTCAAATTTAACTTATGGAATGCAGAATGAACATCAGCAGCACAAATTTCATTCAGAAATAGCAGTCAGAGATGTATTTGCTTCTTTTCTAAGTTGGACATGATTTTTAAATACTTTTCTAAGTTGTACATGATTTTTAAATACTTTTCTATGTTTGACATGATTTTTAAATACTTTTCAAAGGAAATGTATCCCAATAGAAATACAACAATTTTGTTCAGAACTTTTCTCAGTTTTTATCCTTTATACACATGGTATGGTTATTTAGGAAAGGGAGATACTGCTTAGATGAACAAAATAAATTTAAAAAATCTTGGATTGGAGGCAATGTCCAAACATTTGAGTACAGGGGGGACAAAAAATTCTTGTTCTTGGAATTTTAGTGGTTTTTACTAAACTATAAATTATTTGAGTACATTTATAGTCTCTTAGTATCTTTAGTCAACTTGCATGAAAATAATTAGCTTGCAAATTGTTTTTTTTTCGCTAAGCGATACTCATAACTGTTTACTTTTTCTAGTAATTGGAATTTTACTGGTTGTTACTATACTGGAAATTGTATAAGTACATTGATGGTCTCTTAGCATCTTCAGGCAACTTACATGCAAAATTTTAACTGACATATGTTTCTTTTTCTCCAAGTGATACTCATAAGTATTTGCAGTTTAATATATTTATAAGATTATTTTTTCATAGGTTTTTAATTTCATCATTTATATAATTGATCATTGCACATTAATTCTTTTTCATTCACAACCAAATCAGACTATATAGCATGAATTGGTGAAGTTTTATCAAATCAGTGTTAATTCTTAGGCTTATTTTTAAAAACAGAATTAGGTACAGTCAAACCTGCTTATAATGGTGATTTGGGGATGGGTCAAAGTTGTCCTTTATAGACAGGTGGTCTAAATAAAGATAGTCACCCAATCAGGCAAGTGATGTTTGGTGAAGGAAAGAAAGGATTAGAGAGAGAAGGCTGAAGTAGTATGTAGAATTGTTCATGTACAAAAAATAGACCATATGCATGTTTTTGTTTATTATTTTACCTAATAATAAGAAAACTGTAAACTCTTCAACATTTAAGACCTAAGAGCTGTATGAATTTATGCTAATCATGCATTCAGTTGAAATTTACTATCATATATGGAAAATGTGTATTTGGGACCACAATGAGCAAGTTACCACTCTTTAAAAGACATTAATATTAAGGCTGCAACATTTACCAAAATTTTTAAACATGTACAAGGTTTACAATAACTGAAACCATGCAGTTTAATCAAAACGATTAGAAACTGAAAAGCTGATGGCTATTATAATGTACATAGCATATCTCACTCACCTTGCAATTGTTTCATTTGTTGTATTTTTTGCCGCTTATTATGACAGGATTCAGTTTGTAAGACACGTCTTTGTCGAATATATCTGACAGTTTCAGTAAAACATCCCTATAATTGTTGTGATATTGTTTCCTGCTGTTACATAGATGTATATGATGAACAATCAATGATAGAACTGGACATACTGCAAGGATGTGTGTATGGGATGCTTTTCTGTGATCTACAGTGACTAAGAAACTAGGCAGTGGCTTACAAACTTGAAACAGTGTTTCTTTAAAATAAAATGGTACTAATCAAAGGTTATATTGACAAACATGTTGTTTAAAGGTAAATACAGTAGTTTAAAGAAATTTGTATCAGCATTATCAGTAAATCAACCTGATGTGTAGTGTTGTGTAATGTGACTTTAACCCAAGGGATTCTCATCAGCTTATGCTTTTTCCTCGTGATGCCACATTCAGTGTGAAAATTATAGATATATACTTAAAGAAAAGAAAATAGAAAAATCCTTCTAAACAATCCTCTTAAGCAGAGATGTGGAAATATATAAGTTAATTTGTATGGGTAGTTCCTGTGTCAATGACAGTCACATACATGTTCATTTATATGTTTACTGATTTTGTAAACCTTTCCATGCAGTAAACTACACTAAGCTGTTTACACGTGTAAATGTTGCAGCCTTAATTTATATATATATACAAAATACAATGGGACAGAGTGAATCTGATCATATGCAGGTGGCTGCTAATACAGGTTTGACTATCAGTAAGACAGAATCCTACCTGTTATGTTGATGAAAGAGTAATTGTAATTGGTTTTAAAGAAATTCAGGTAAATAAAGTAGACTTGTTTTACATAAATTAGCTTTCTTGAACACTAGGTTCGAGACCTGATGATAATAAATGCCAGTCCACTAGAATATGGCCATGTCCTGATTGTGCCAGATGTAGATGCAATGAAGCCTCAGGTAAGACCTTGATGTCTTTGGATCTTTGTAAACAATTTCTCCATGGAATTTTTGTTCACCATCACATCATATATTGTTATCCATGTCCGTCCATCCCATCCGTCACAAATTTCATTTTTGCACAGTAACTTTGAAGGACTTAACAGATCAAAATGAAATTTAGTATGAGGCTTCATATTAAGTAGACCTAGGTCAGTTTAAATTTTACACCATTTTCCAGCAAACATTGATGGAGTTATGGCCCCTGTTTGACTTATAACTTTGCCTTCAATTTAATTTCTGCTCAAGAATTTTGAAAGTCTTCATGGATTTAAATCAAATTTAGTTTAATTCTTTCCATTAAGAAGACCTAAGTCATGTTCGGTTTTTCACTATTTTCTGGCAAAATGTAATGAAGTTATGGCCCCTGTTTTGATTGAAATCCAATTTAGTATCAGGCTTTTCATAAAGAAGACATAGGTCAAGTTCAATTTTACCTTTTTTCTAGCATAATTTTATGGAGTTATGCCCCACTCCCCCCCAGTTTTACTTAGAACCTTGCCCCTCAGTTTCCAATCAACAACTTTTGAAAGACTTCATTGATGGAAAACCAGTTTTATGTGAGGCTTTATAGAAAGAACACCTAGGTGAGGTAACATTATGATTGTTACTGTTTTCTGGCAAGATTTTATGGATGTACGGCCCTGTTTGACGTAAAACTTTGCCCTTTAATTACATTATATTTGCAGGGGCATATGTGGCATGTGGATACATTTCTAGTTGGGGTTTTTTCCTCATTCTCATACTTAATTTTCAATGTTTGCCTGCATGAGAAAGTCATGACTTGATATTTTTTATATGATGGGCAAATTTCTAACATACTCGTGAGTGAAGTGTCTCTTCTTTGCGTACCTTTAATTATATGCTTATATGTTTGATTATAGAGACCTGCTTAATAGATGAATGCCAAAAAAGACATTTTGTTTTTGCTTATTGCAGATCCTCACTCAGCATGGCTTGAGATTAGCAATAGATACAATACTCCTCAGCAGACACAGGTTGGTTTAAGTAAATCAAATTGGTCTTTTCATTTTATTTAGGTTTTTCAGAGAAGAAATTTGTACATCACAAAACATATGTGCTATAATAGATCATTCTGGTGACATTTCAAGCATCACAGTGGTAATTTCTTATACAAATAATAACTTGATGGAGTACATAAAATCAGGATCTATTATACAAGTCCTGTCAATTCATTTATTTTTGTGGGTATCAGTTTGTGTGGTTTAACTAAACAATTTCATTTTCATCAGTACTTCAATTCATGGATTGGGCAAGTAGTCCTGTTGTTTCCACAGAATTATCATTGTTTATTGGGTCTTTAAATTTATGGTTTGTAGTAACCATGCAGTCCATGAAAATTGCTACTCCATGGAAAAAATAGCGAATTTACAATATATATCCAAAAATTTATGTAAATTCCTTGATTTTAAAATGTACAAGGTATTAAAGGTATTAAATCAGAACTAGATTTCATTTTCCAGTGGATTACTTTTTATTATATATTTCATAATGAGATATTCAAATGTATCAGTGTGAGAAAATTCATATCGATGTGGTGATACCACTTTTATCACCTCCCTTTTTCTCTCGATCTCTTTAAAACAGCGATTTTTACTGTCATCATCTTAATCATGTTTGAAAACAATGGAGAAATCAGGGATAGATAGTGTTGATTGCAAACTGAACTTAAGTTACAGTTGAAACTTGGGTGTAGTGTCTGTTACTGAACTTGACTGCGAGGTTGCCAAGGCCACACAGTTCTTGTTTAAATGCAGAAATAAGCAAAATAAAAAAAACAAAAAATTCTTATAGGTAAACTCACAATCATTAAAATCTTTTGTTTAAAATATGTTACACTCTGATGTCTGTTGGATATGACCACTGTGTTCACTGTTTCAATCCGCACAATAAATGTGTTAATAAAAAAAAAATCTCTATTTTTGTATGACAACAGTCATTAATTTGACAAAATACACAATTGGCTTTGTATGTACATGCTAAATGTGTAAAAAGTCGCTGTCATACAAGTATTGTAAAATTTTGGAACTTTTTCATATTGATGTAGTAATACAGCTGTTAATTGCACTGGCACAGAATGGAGAGAAAAAATCAGTGCAAATCAACAGTTTTTGCCGTAAAAAATATATAATGAAAGGAAAATGTATGGGTTTCTTTTAGTAGATGCAAGGAAATATTTCACTCATGAAGTGGAAACATTTTGTATTATCACTTGTGGCTTTGTCACTTCCTTTGTATCTACTAAAAGAATGTAGATATCCTCAATATAGCTAACGTCAAATTTAGTCTGAATATCTGAGTGTAGGCAGGCAGTTGACATCCATTCACAAGGTGTTCAGACGGTATTGTTTAAGACATGAGAATGATTGTATTGTGATATTATGACTGTCAGACATTACTTGCATAAGGTAAATTGCCTTTGATTATCAATTTGTTTTGCATACAATTTCTTTGCAGAAGACATATTTGTTGGATTTTTATTGTAGGTTATGTTAGTATACTTACTAAATATTCTTTTTACACAATTTGCCTTTTAAATTTTGCTGGTGAAATTAAGTTTGCGGTCTTCTGGTCAATGCAAACTACAAATATGTTCACAGTATTTACTGTCTGTTATTCTATAAATTGCCAAGAATAGTCATTGATAAATAGCATATTTTATTTGTCCAAATATTTTTGCAAATATTTCACTCTGTCTTTTACAACATATGTAGAGGATTCCGTGTTGGGTTCAACAGCCTATGTGCCTTTGCATCTGTGAATCATCAGCACGTACATGCATATTATGTGGAGACGGAACTTATGGTGGAACACTGTGTAAGTTTATCACATGATCTGTCACATGATCAAGAGTTACTGTATATACTCGCGTATAAGCCGATACCAACTGCAAACTGCATAGACCCAGAATCTGCTGGCGCATTATGCACCGGCAGATCTGGGTCTAAGCAGTTTGTAAGGACTAATCAGTAGAACAAACAACATGGACCCTGATCTGCTGGCGCATTATGCGATAGCAGATCAGGGTCTATGTTGTTTGCATTTGGACCTAGATTATACACGAGTATATACGGTAGTTTAAGGCAGGTTTGATTGGTGAACACATATAGCTCTTCTGTCATGGGAGTTTGCCAAGAGGGCACAACACATAATCTGATTGCATGTATCTAGTGGGGAGTATGCACCAGGGCTGGAAATTAACTTTACTTAGTACTAGGAGCATTTTGCTAATTGTGAAATTTGTAACTATCAAAAATCAGGCTATTTTCAATGTTAACTAGTATATTTCATATTTTGAATACAAAATATCACTAGCAAGAAACTTCTAGTTCAACTATCAGTTTACTGGTATATCAGAATTGTAACTAGCAAAATGCACGCTTGCTAGCATCAATTTTGACCACTTTGTGCACTAGTTTCAAGTGTCGTGTTTTCTTAACAATCTATTGGTATTTCCAATTATTCAATTGTTACACCAGTCTTATGATTGTTGACCAATCAAACTGACCTGAAATGTTACAATACAGCAGAAAAACTGGTATTTTATTTATTTATAAAAATGGTAATATTATAATAGAAGAATGGTTTATAAGTTCTCGCATGACATATATTAAAGATTGGTCAGTCAGAATTCTTCAGTGAACTCAGTTTTCCAAGGATTCTGTGCTTATAGAATGGGGCAAGATTTTTTTGATTAAATATTTTCCATGAACTTAGCAGATTACTCAACAAATCAAAATGTAAATTGCAAGTGAATAGTTGTGTTTTATGTTAAAAATGGCAAGACTTTGCAGCTACCGTATATACTTGTGTACATTTTGGGTCAAAATGCAAAAATACAGACCCTGATCTGACATCGTATAATGCGCCGTCAGATCAGGGTCTATGTTGTTTGTTCTACTGATTAGTCCCTACAAACTGCATAGACCCAGCTCTACTGGCGCATTATGCGATGGCAGATCTGGGTCTATGCAGTTTGCTGTTGGTATCGCCTTATACGCAAGTACATATGGTATATTTTCATCATTAGTTATGCCCTCTAGCTATCCAGTCTCAATCAGCATTACCCCAAATAAGGCGCAACTGTGCCCTGTAAACTCGTTTTGTTTCTTTAATGTCAAAAGTAGGACAAATTAACCTAGATTAGATTTGTCAGTATTCAGTTGCCATAGATATTCCATCAACATTGCCAAGGATAGCAACAATTGTTTCCTATGACCACATTTCTTCATTTCAAAAGTAGGACAGTTTGTCCTACATTTGCAGTATTCAACAAGCATTGCCATATATAGGGCCGTTTTGCTGTATAAACTCATTTCTTCTTAACTACATTACAAATCTATTTCAGCCTGTCACTCACATTAGTGGGATCTTGTATGAAATAAGTATTACACCTGCCAAAGGATTTGCCTTCCAGCTCCATGGCTCTACTATTGACCAAGTTATAAGGTATGGTTTTTTTTTACTATGTAAAATACTGTGAATTAATTTATGGGGTGGGGGTGTTTGCAGTTTTTATGGTTTTGCAAAAATTGACATTTTCATCAGTGCTTAAATATGTTGATAGGGGAGTGGTCCTAACGTTGATGGGTGAGTGGTTCTATTGTTGATGGGTGAGTGGTCCTGTTGTTGATGGGAGAGTAATTCTGTTCTTGACAGGGGAGTGGTCCAGTTGTTGATTAGAAAGTGGTCCTATTGCTGGGGGGTCGTATTATTGATGGGGAGAATGGTCTTTTTGTTGATGGGGGAGTGGTCCTATTGTTAATGAGGAGTGGTCCTGTTGAAGGGGGAGTGGTCCTATTGTTGATTGGGGGGAGTGGTTCTATTGTTGATGGGAGAAGTGGTCATATTGTTGATGGTGGGAGTGGTCCTATTATTGATGGGGGAGTGGTCCTATTGTTAATGAGGAGTGGTCCTGTTGAAGGGGGAGTGGTCCTATTGTTGATTGGGGGGAGTGGTTCTATTGTTGATGGGAGAAGTGATCCTATTGTTGATGGTGGGAGTGGTCCTATTGTTGATGGGGGAGTGGTCCTATTGTGGTACTCCACCAAAAATAGTGAATTCACAGTAAAACTTTGTTTTCTAATTTGGTGATAAAAACAACTGGAATAAATCTATACAGAAAAAACATAATTATTAGATTTCATCAGGGGATATACAAATGGCTGAGAGGATCAGAAATATGGATTCAAGAAAAAGTATCTTACAAGGTCACAGTGGTTCAGAGATATACTGTTGTGTTGCATAAATCAGATAAATTGACATTTAAGGCTGTATCAAAATACAGTTTACCATCATTAATCCGAAGCAAACAATTCCTTTTAAAAAATTTGGATTGACCTGACCCAGAGGTTAAAATGAAATTCTCATGCTCAAGCTCAGACTAAACTAAAAGATCTGACGTCTGATTGGTCATTGCTTGGACATTAATCAAACATCAGAAGTTTTAACATGAATATGCATTTATAATCAAAAGGCGTGGTTCTTAGATAAATGTGCAGATTTTTAAGTGACTTGCAATGAATTATTTCTAGCAGTGTTGTAGAAATGCATTACATTGAAACCTTTATTGTCTGAACTCTTTGGGGATGTGAGAATGGTTCAAATAAATGGGATTTTCAGTAATTGGTTTGCATTTGTATATATTATAATGTTTTGCCAACATGGAATAAGAAGGGATAAATATCCAAATGCAGAAAAATAAACCTAAATAATAAAGGGGAGATAACCCAATTAAACAGCATTTGACACTGTTATTCATTTATTATTATAGAATTATTCAGTATAGCTAAATACTGCATTAACTTTTTTGACTAGCCCACTTTTGTGGGAATGAGACATTGCAGTCACAATCCACTGGCATTGTTATTGTCAACAAATGGGGTTTTGGTTAATGTTTTTCATTTGCATATATTTCCTAAACCCCTTGATAAATTCTCATCATACTTGGCATGAATCATTATAAAGCTAGGACAATTCATTTTGTGACATGCTCACTCACCCCTTTTATCTTGGGGTCAAAGTCACAGTCAGATAAAATGTTTGCTTATGTTTGGGTTAAAGTTTTTTTTTTCATTTGCTAGTATTTTCTTAACCTCTTGGCATGAATCATTATGACCTGAAGACAGTTCACAGTTTATTCTACAACACGCTTGCTCACTCTTATGACTTTAGACTCAAGGTCACAGCCATAGAAAATTTGCACAAAGGTTTTGGTTGAAGTTTTTTCAGTTGCTTATATTTCCTAACCTCAGTGATGGATTTTCTTTATTCATGTGATGAATCATTATGAAGCTAAAATAATTTATTCTGTCACATGTACTCCTTCCCCTTTGATCAGGGGTCAAGGTCATAGGCATAGAAAATTGCATTAAGAATAGGGTTTTTAAAAAATTCACTGCTTCTATTTCATTATTTCATAAACCCCTGGATGGATTTTCTTCACACTTGGGATGAGTCATTATGAAGCTACAACAATTCATTCAGTGATATGCGCACACACCCCTTTGATCTTGGGGTCAAGGCCACAGTCAGAAATTTTACATTAAGGTTTTGAATAAAGTTTTTTCATATGCTTATATTTCCTTAATGCCTTGATGGATTTTCTTCATACTTTGGATGAATCATTATGAAGTTAAGACAATTCTGTGACATTCTTGATCAACCTTTTGATCTTGTGTTAAGGTCACACACTTTACAGTAATGCTTTGATTGTGAGCTCAACATGCAGGTCTGGCCTTTTTGTTTATATTTACCCATTTTCTTTCATCTCAATGAAGAACTGAACTGAAAACAATTCTCCATGCTGGTAATATTTAGACTCCTGCAGTACAACTGCAAACATTTTCACAAAATGTGAAAGCACTGCTTATTGGATCATAACGTCTAATATCTGTAAGTTATTATCAAAATGTTAGGGATGAGCATATCTTATGTTAGAACATTTTTTCATTTCTCTTTTAAGGGTCATCATCAATATAATACAGCACTTCCAGCATTATGAGATTGCTCATAACTTATTCTTGACAAGAGGAACAGTCTTTGGAGAGCCAAGAGACAGCACCCTGAGAACTGTCAGATTTCTTTTGTTTCCAAGGAAAAAGTTTATAGGTAAGCAGGGAAAGACCAGTTATTTAACAAGTTCAAAATTGATGAAGCTGTAAAAATAGCAAACCTTTTTTTGTTATTCATAGAATATTGAAATTTATGTTCCCCTACAGCAATAGTTGCAGATGATAATCACATTTTCCACTGATGGAATATGCAATATCAACAGGACACATTGTTGACATTCAACTTGTAAACAAATTTGTTGCAAAACCCAATTACTGATTTGTCATTAAAATCCATTTAACAGTTGGTTTAACTGCTGAAGAACTTGTATAATTTGAACTTTTCACTTATTGCATAATTTTCTATCTCCTTAATTGTGAATTCCATAATTTTTTCCATCTTCTTAACTGTGAATTTTGTTATCATTTATTGCATTTTCTTGTGGATGAAGTGTTGCACACCTGTATTCCTCATGGCTGTCCATCCATCCCAAAGTCTTCTTCATGTAATGGTGCATTAATAGACTTTTAGCTCACCTGGCTATACGGTCAAGTGAGCTTATGGTATGGCCCTGCATCCATTGTGCTGTGTGTCTGTCCGTCAACAGTTGCTAGTTGCCACTCTGGAGTCCATATTTCTGATCTCATTTTAATCAAACTTGGAATATGGGTTTATATCATCAAAATCTTGGACGACTTCGACAATGAGCGAGATCCATGCATGTGAATTAGGTGAACTTTCATCAGATTGATTAACCTTATTACCACTTTGGAGGTCATATTTCATATTCGATTTTGATCAAACTCAGAATATATGCTTATATTGTTAAGATATTGGAGAAGCTCAATAATGAGCAAGATCCACACATACGAATGAGCTGATCTTGCATCTGATTGGCTGAGCTTGTTAGCACTCTAGAGGACATATTTCTGATCTGATTTTGATCAAACTTGGAATATGTGATTATATCATTAAGATCTCAGATAAGTTTAATAATGAACAAGATCCACACATACTAATTAGGTAATCTTGTATCTGATTGGCTGAGCTTGTGACTCCTCTGGAAACCACATTTCTGATCTGATTTTGATATATGGGCTTATATCATCAGGATCTTGGATTGATTCAATAATGAGCAAGATCCACACATATTAATAAGGTAATGTTTCATCTGATTGGCTGAGTTTGTGACCAGTCTGGAGGTTGTATTCATGATCTGATTTTGATCAAACTTGGAATATATGCTTATATCATCAAGATCTTGGATGATTTCGATAACGAGCAATATCCATGCATATTAATGAGGTTTGTCTTGCATCTGATTGGCTGAACTTATTACCACTCTAGAAGCCATAATTCTGATCTGATTTGGATCAAAATGTGCATAAGGGCTTATATCGTCTATAGCATGTACAATATTGAAAGTTAACAGAATCTATGCATATTAATGAGGTGATCTTGTATCTGATTGGCAGAACTTTTTGCCACTCTTGAAGCCATATTTTTTTATCTGATCTTCATTGGGCTTCAAATATAGGCTATATTAATGAGATACCATGCATCTGATTGACTTAGTTTGTTACCTATTTAGATCTTGAGATTATATTTCTCATCTAGTTTCTATAAAACTTGGTAAATGGGTTCATATCAGCAAGATCTTCGATGGTTTTGATTATAAGCAAGAGACTGTGCACATTAATTATGCCGTTATCTAAGTTTTATTAGGATCTAGTAAAGTAGATTAAATCATCATGATATAAAGTTTGGGAGATAGTTTACCTAGGTTGTGTTTTTGTTTCTTCTAGGACATTCAATATGGCTGCTACAGCAACCATCTTAAAAATCTTATTGCTACTCCTCCTGAAAAGATGATCATATCAACATATGGATTGCACTCAAAGGCTTCTTATCATGTTTAGTTGGTCCTAAATGAAAATGGTGTTTTAAGTTCTTTGAGTTCAAAGATGACCATGACATCACTAACTGATTTGGTTGCTGTGAGTACGTAAGTGGCTGATCAGGCCAATTTGTGCTCTGTGGCATTACTGGACAGGACATGCCGCTTGGGGTTGCTTGATTAATATAGGATATGCAACAGTTCTGAGATTTACGCTACTCATGCATATGCACTGCCTCTGCAATTCTCCTCAGGTTAAAGTCTGTAGCTCCAGTATGGATGAGACTGCACCACATGGAATGATCCTTTTCGAGATCTTCCCAAGACTCAGGGTCAGTGTTGAAGTGTTTCAAGGATGACTTGTTGGAATCTTGGAAGCATTTCTTTTGACCACCCAGAGATCACTTTCCTTCCTTCAGCTCACAGTAGAAGATCTTCTTTGAGAACCTTAGTGTCTTGGACTCTGTCCTGCCATCTTAACGTCATCAGTTTCCTCAGGCAGCCCATACGAAAATGGTTTAGCTTCTTGGCATGGTGTCTGTACACTGCCCAGGTTTCCCATGCAAACAGTGGGGTAAGCAACACAATCACTTATTAGACCTTCAGTTTTAGACTGATGCCTCTGCACTCCCACGTATTTGTGCGTAGTCTGCCAAAGGCCACGCTTGTCTTAGCAATTCTATCATTGGTTTCATCATTGATGTGGACTGCACGTGACAGTGTACTGTCAAGATAGGTGAACTTGTCCAGGAAGGTTTTGCCATCTACTGTGATGGTAGGCTCTACATAAGGCTTTCCTGGTGCAGGTTGGTGCATCACCTCTGTTTTCTTGATACTGATTGTGAGACTGAAATTGTCACAAGCTGAAGAGAAATGGTCCATACTCTGTTGCATGTCAGACTCAGATTTGGCATTGAGGGAACAGTCGTGAGCAAATAGGAGATCACAAACAGTCACTACCTGTAACTTCATCCTTGCCCGTAGTTTCCTCAGATTGAAGAGTTTGCCATCAGTTTGGTATCAGATGTCAATCCCAGTTGCATAGTCATGGAAGGCATCAGTAAGCATGACGGAGAACATCATATTGAAAAGGGTTACGGCCAGCACACAGCCTTGCTTGACTCCATTGGTGGCTTGGAATGGTTCAGAAGACTCTCCATTGTCCACGACATGAGCGAGGATGCCATCATGGAATTGTTGAACCATTACATTTCTCTGGGCAGCCAAATTTTGCCATGATCTTCCAGAGACCCCCACGGCTGACTGTCAGGTCAATGTTGTGTACAGGTTGGAGTTCTGTTCCTGGCATTTCTCCTGGAGTTGACAAGCAGCAAACATGATGTCTGTGGTCCCTCATCCTTTCCTAAAACCACACTGACTCTCAGGCAGAAGCACTTGATCAATGTGATGTACAAGTTGATTCAGCAGAATTTTGGTCAGGATTTTGCCAGTTATTGACAGCAAGAAAATGCCCCAATGGTTGTCGGGGGTTTGTCTGTTGCCTTTCCACTTGTACAAGTGGACAATGGATGTATCCTTGTACTCCTGGTGTATAGTTCCTCGAGTCCACATTGACTGGAAGAGTTCAGTCAATTTCTGTGTCATGTGCGAGTCTCTGGCTTTGTAGACTTGTGCTGGTATAGCATCTGCTCCTGGTGCTTTTCAATTTGACAGCAGATCAATTGCTATTTCAGTTTTAGTCAGTGTTGGAGGATCAGCAAGTGGTATGTTGATTTCCACTTGGGGCAATTGATCAGTGCCTCCTCACTGATAGATGATTGTTGATTGAGGATGTTGTTAAAGTGTTCTGACCATCTTTGTAGTATCTTTTCTTTGTCAATAAATAGTGTGATGCAGTCAGTACTCAGTATTGGAGATATTCCTGTTGACTGTGGCCAGTAGATCTGTATGCGTAGGACTGAATCTCATCTGCCTTGTTGCTCAGCCATGATTCATGCAACTCTCTGAGTTTGCATTGGACAGTCCTCTTGATGTAGTTGAAGGTTCTCTTCTTAGATAATGAAATGTTGTCTTCTAAACAGGACTTTTGTAGCTGATGTTTCTTATTCAGTAGTCTCTGTATGGCAGCATCATTCTCATCAAACCAATCTTGATGTTTATGTGTGGTGGAACTGAGGGTTTGGGATGGATCTAAGTACACAAAATCTCTGAAGGATGCCCCGTTTTCTCAACATTCTCAGAGTGTTCGCATCAATTGTTTCTTGTTGGCTGCACAGTTCTTCGACAAATGCCTGTTTCACATTCTCCTGTTTCAGTTTGGAGACTGAGCTTTTTAGGCACTTTTTTGCCTTGTGGTCATATGCTGGGCTGAATCTGTATATTGAGCTTGGAAACTATGCGCCTGTGGTCAGTCCAGCATTCTGTACTTCTCATGGTCTTCGTCACTCAGACATCCTGCCTGCCTCTTCTCCTGATGATGCTGTAATCAATGAGATGCCAGTGCTTGGAGTGTGGGTGCGTCCAAGATGTCTTATTGCGGTTTGGCAGGCGGAAGACTTTGCTGGTGATTAGGTCGTGTTCAGCACATTTCCTCATTAGGAGTCCATTGTTGTTACATAAACCCAAAGCCATTTTTGTCAATGACACCTGGCCATGTATGGTGATTTGTGCCAACTCTAGCATTGAAATCATCCAGGATGATGATCTTGTCTGCCTTTGGTACTTCTGCGATAAGAGACTCCAGGTCTTCATAAAATTTGTCCTTGATCTCATCTGGGTTGCTCGTGGTGGGTGCATAGGCACTGATCATAGTTTCATGTCTTTTTCCTGACAGTGGGAGTCTCATTTGCTTTAGTCTGTCATTCACACTCTTTGGGACATTTGTGAGCTTGCTGACTAGCTGTGATTTAATGGCAAACCCAACACCAGCTTCACATCACTCTTCTTTTACTTCAGCCACTCCAGAAGAAATGAAAATGGTATGAATCTGATATACAATATGGCCACCAAAGCAGCCATCTTGAAAATCTTGTTATTGCTACTCCTCCTAAACAGAAGTCATATTGACATGAGTTTTCACCAGAAGACTTCTAATTGTGACTAGTTTGTCCGAAATGAAAAAGGTGCCAAGCTGACAACCAGTATGTCCACCACAGCAGCTAATGGAAAATCTTGTTATCACTATCAGCTTCAAATACATTTTTTTGCAGCTTTGATCAGATTAAAACCTAATTGGATTTTCACAAGTCTGGTCCAGTTTTTATTAACTTTGATGGACCTTAGGTACTGAATTTTTTATGACAGAACTGTGTTGAGCACCTATGACTTACATGCTCATCACATTATGTAAAATTCAGTATGGTCAGTTTTCGAAAATCTTGATAGTTTTCCAACAATCAGGAAGTTTAACTTTGTTTTCTCATTTGAAGGTACCAAGGAAGAGGCAGCCTTTAATGTAGCTGTTGCAGAATTATCAGGCCACCTGCCTATCAAAAGTAAGTAAATTAAAATAAGCAGCAATTCAGAAGTGATGTTGACCCTCAAGTAATTAATATTCATTAATTGGTTACTAACTTTGAAAGAAAACTAGTCATACATCAACATGTATATGAAGATATAAAGAGTTTGTCTTCTCATACACTAATGGATCTTAATCACTAAAGACCATTCAGTTAGTGCCAAGTATTCTGCTCCAATATACATACTGTATATATCAGTAAATAAAACATCTTAGATTTAAGTTGATAGTCATCATCCTTGCTTTTTTGTTCTTTGTTTTTATATAGGATAAGTTTTAAGGTAACTGATGTAAAACAATTAGTCTTTTTGCACAATGAAACTGTTCTACAGCTCCCACTATTCACAGATGAAATTGCCATTTTTAGCTCTACTGGTCATAGACCAGAAGAACTTATAGGGATGGTCTTTCAGCCATCGTCCATCATCCGTTAGCACAATTTTGTTATCACTACTCCTTCTAAAGTAATTTGAGGATTGCCATGAAACTTTATACACACATTCATCCCATGGTCTAGTAGGTCCTAAATGAAAATGGTGCTGCTCAGACATCCAGTATGGCCACCACAGTGGCCATCTTGAAAATTTTGTTATCACTACTCCTCCTGAATGGATAGTCATATCAACATGGATTTTCACTAAAAGACTTCTTATAATGTCTAGTTAGTCCTAAATGAAAATTGTGTCGATCTTATGTCCAATATGGCTGCCATGGCAGCCATCTTGAAAATCTTGTTATTGCTACTCCTCATGAATGGATGTTCATAACAACATGGGGTTTTCACTAAAAAAAACTTATGATATCTAGTTGGGCCTAAATGAAAATCGTGCTTATCTGACATCCAATATGGCTGCCACATCAGCCACATTGAAAATCTTTTTATTGCTACTCCTCCTTTTTATATAAAATAATTAAAAATTTGGTAAAAAAATTGGAAAATAATTTTTTAGTTACATTGTACATTCAGGCCTGAGTGATTATAATTTTTTTTTTAATTATTGCAAGAAATAAATCAACCCAAGCCATTTTGTGAAGGAGCCCATAATTTGCCTTCTATTGAAGGTTTGTACTTACAGCATAATTTGCATAATTTGTGAAAATGATTATTTTTTTATACATCATCACAGCAACTTAAACAAATAAACACCAAATAGAAAACTAAACATGTTTTTCAACCACTTCTCATTTAGTGACCTTACTTTTAAAATGGCACATATTACATATTTTCATGTGCATTTTCTCCTTTACAGTTGAAGAGCTGTTTGAGGACCTAGATGAAGAAAAGATAGAGCAGACTATAAGAGATCAAGCAGTGTTAGAAGAAACAGAGTATAACAAGATAATGCAAGATGTACTTAAAATATGTCATACATACTGTTCTTGATGATAAATGTAGTTAGCAAAGTATACCATTAAGTCACATGTACCATTTAGCTGGTTATTTTTACAAGTGTATATTTTTTATGGAATTGTAGTATAAATTGACCATTAAATTTGTTTCTTATTTCATGATTAAGTGAATATGTTTAATAGGGCATGTAAACATTTAGGTATTTTTTGTTAAAGAAGGAATAGATAAATGAAAATTGTCTACAATTTGCAGAACATTAAAAATAGACATTATACATTACATGTAATTGTCAACTGTACTAACTGTACTGCAAGAGAAATTCAACTAATCTATCCTAGTACTTATCAAAACAAGAATGAGATCAACTTCATTATACAGTATGTAACCATGTCAGCTGTACTGTAAAAAAGATTTCAAACTAATCCGCCCATGTGCTTATTAAAAAAAGAACAAGATCAGCTTTTACATAGGTTCTAGGAAATCAATGTGATCTTTTATCTGACATATTTGTGTTTGTTATAGGAATATGTGTAATGACAGGAATTTATTGGTTTTTTCTGGAAAGAATTAAGTTCCACTACATCTTTTGTTTTAACTGACACATTTTGTGGATTAGAGGAATATGACTGTATCATGATGGGAACTTGTTGATTTATGTGCATAAGGTTCCATCCCAATAAAATTGCATAAGTTTTGTGGGATATGATTAATATATGACCTCTCTTTATATCCCAACTTTTACTAAATTAGACATCACCAGGTAAATATTAACATTCAAGGGTGAAGCTGTATTTTCTTATAGAAAAGCATTTTGTCTCATGATAATTCCAAAATATGATTTTTTGTGGTTTTGTAGGTTTACATGTACAGTATCGAAGATAGGCTGATAATGTGCCTGCAGTAATCCAGCTTGTCTAAACAATGCACAAAAAAGTACAGTTAAACCTGTATACAATGAGCACTCATAGGAGTATCTAAAAGTGGTATTTATGAGCACATAGTCTTTATAAACAGATTCACGTGTACTTATGTATGAAATTTACACATGAAACTTGGCCTTTGTACACAGATGGTTCTTATATGCAGGTAGTCACTGTAGTAGATTTGAGTTATCATAAGAGCATTTGCATTGGTTTGTATGAAAACTGACTTAACTCTTTACATTCAAGGAAGTGCATTTCCTTGCAATCAGTATAATTTTTTTAACCTTCCTAAAGACCAGAGGCATCTTTCCTTGACATCCAGAACAATTAAGAGCTGCAATATCAAACTTAACTGAAGCATTTTTCAAAAGGTTCCTGTTTTGTAATATTTTATAGATCTATTTATATTTTTAAAAAAGGGAGCAAATAAAGGGATGAAAATAAATGGAAAGGAAACCTAATCGACCAAGATAAGGGAACAATTGAAGTACAATTTTCTTATTTTTCTTGCCTTATATTTAAATATATCTGTGGTGAGTAATGAATCTCAGAGAATTTTATCAACATTTGCACAAATATTACTGAAGAAAAGAAAGTCACTGATAAGATATAGTGATAAGTCTGCATATTAGTGAATCAAGATTGGAGAATTCAAACTGTTGCGATTTTTTCCCATTTGTCTTTATAAAGGAAATTTTGAATCTCTAAATCCAGCTGCATTTGCAGTAATTTCAAAAATTTTATTTACATGTCTTAATGTAATATTGTGATACCTTTTATATGGCCTTCATGACATTTTTTTTTTTTTTTTTACCTATTGTTGTCATCATTTATAGTTTTGGCAACACCTGCATCATCATTGTTATGTGCCATATTTGAATGCAAATCATCATGGTTTCTCCTTAGACAGGTTTAATCTGTCACCTTTCATAACTCTATGACTGGTATCATACAAATTGCCAGAAAATAATAAAAACATGATAAACTCGAACACCTATGGAAACTCTCCTGCATTGAGAATATTGTTGGCTGAAGGTATTTTATTGGCAACATATGTTACACTGGTGTTATGTTTTTTAACCAATCATATCCACTGTTGCTTTATTTTTCTTGAGAATTTCCTTACATTACACACACTCGCAGACTCGCCCAAGGTCACTGTGTTCTGAAAACTCTTGTTACTGTATGTATTGCAAAAAGTTCAAGATGACTTCCTCCAATTTTCTGGGTCAATTTCACCCACAAGACTGTACCTAAATATTCAACCTCATTGGGAAAAGGGAAACATACTAAAAGGACCAAAAATGGCCCCTATCAGAATCCCATCATTTTATGATATATTGATGCTGTAACATTGGCATTTATGAAAATAAACTTCGCAATTGGATCTAAACCCTTTACAGAAAATATATGAGGTCAAAAAGTCATAACCCTAACACTCTGGTTTTCATTTTTATTGGTTAAATATTTGCATATATCTCAATTTAAACCATGTACTTTAATACATTTTTTCAGTTAAGATAATATTTATACATATATCTTTTATTTGGATGCTGTTTAATGTCATCTGTGATACTTCATGAATTAAAGTTGACCTTTTGCCAATGAATGGTATTACAAAAAGGGCACCTTGAAAGCAGTGCACATAACTGTATATTTTGTAACTGCATTATTTCATTATTTTTTGTGAATTTTGTTACATTTTATCACGTGCCATAACATAATACATCAGGTCTCAATGAAACAAGGGTTGAGTTGGTGGTGTTAGTAACATAGTACTGAAAATTGTAAAAACTACACTTGCTGCCCTTTGATTTTAAGTACTTATATGAAATGTCTGTGATAAATTTGTAAGCATATAATAAGTAGTATATTTATTACTTATTGGTGTACTTTTCAAATGAATGTACACATTTGAACAATAAAATTTGTAGACGCTCTGATGCACCATTTAATTAGGAGGGAGTGCCAAATTTTTCCTTCTAGCCAGGATAATTTTTTTGTTTTGGTCCTTATGAAGGATAAACATTTTTTTTGCCTTGATACTATAGAGAATATAGGCAGATAAGTTCAATGAACACATTTTTCCATTAGAGGGGCCATTTTATTCTCAAAAGGGAAGTAGATAGAGCTGCATAGATTTTTTTTATTGTTTCATTAATGGCATTATTGGCTATATCATGCCAAGGAAATGAGAGCTAAGTGCCTTTTCCAAGAACACCGAGGTAGCCAATCCAGGCTGGCCTGGGCAGTTATCGAACCTGCGACCCATGGATTATGAGTCTTATGCTCTACCAGGAGCTACTATGGCTCCCTTGAGCTGTATGGACCAAGTATAAGACACACTTTTATATATAAAACTCTCGATGAAGCCTTTTTTTGCTTCAATATAGTACGGGTTGTCAGTATAATACAGAAGTTGTAATGTTCTTCAATACAGCAGTTACATTAAGTGGTTATGCAAGTATTTAAACATTACACAAGTTTGATTATAAAAATGTTATTAAATAGGTGTTTTCCAATTGACCTGTTATAGTTCCTGAGTTGGTCATATTAGCCCAGATTTCTTTTTGCATAGACCTGGCGGCATCTGCCTTGTTTTGGGCAGATAGGACCAGACCAAAGAATAGAACAATGACCATCTTTGTAACTCCAAATATTTTAGGCTGATAGAAAAACACCCATTTAATAGAATAGAAACAAGACATAAAATGAAGAGAATCTGGTACGGGTGCTTCTGTCAAATGAAGTTTATTAAATGACTTGATTTTGCGAGCTGTAGCAAGTAAAATTTAAAAATTAAGTATAAAGTTTCATAAATTTCATTTTAAATGAACACAATTATATGATTTTATTTATCATGTTTTATGCAATAAACCTGCAGTATAGTGTAGTGAAATTATACTGTAATGCATGTTTTGCTCTTACATGTCATTTCTGACGTCATGAGGTGTAATCACATAATTTAATATCAAACAGATATTATATGACTTATCAACCTAGAACACAGCAGTCATGGGATAAGAATTATTTTTTTTAAAAACACAACAAAAACTTTAATCTTACCTTTGAAAAACCTCTCAAGTCTTCATTTTTAGGTCCAAAAGTTACAATTTGTATTTGTGTTTTTGGTGAATGGTTCATTTGAACACCAAAACAATATTTAAATATGTTGAAGATACAGACATGATAAACATTGTATAGGAATAGGACCTTGGTTTTCAGTTGAAGCACCTGTTAATGAAAGCTTTGAATGTTCTAAATTTGGACAAAATAGTTTTTTGCTGATCCTTACCTGCTTTCATGACTGTTTGAGTCTTGTTAACAGAAGTATCCATTTCAAAAATTATTTTTGTTCAAACTTGCCTCTTCAATGTTATGTCAGAATTACCCGTTTGTATCCATGTTGAAAAAATGGCCTATTTTCTTGGGCCAAAAATGGACCTTATAGCACATCTCCCTTTCATTCAACTGTTTCACTTTTAAAATCTCTTTATTTTTCTTGGGAATGTGTGTTTTATTCCTATTTTTAAGTAATTTCCTTTCATTTTAAAAAATAAAGCTTGCAATTTTCACTTGTAATAATATTGTGTTGTTTACAACTTTTGTGGTTAATATTCTGGTTTTATACTCAAAATGTTTCAAGAATACTGGACCAGGTCTATGCTGTCCATTCTGTTTATAGACCCTGATCTGCTGACACTTCACGAGATAGCCGATTTGGGCCTATGCAGTTTGCAATTAATGAAAATCCTAAACCAAAATAACCATGTTTAAGATGGGTAAATATGGTTTAAAAAAAGCCTATAAAACCATTAAACTTTGGGACAAATTAGGTCAGTCAAAAGAGACAGATTACCAAGCTCCACAGAGCAGTCCAGTCTTAAAGATTATTTTTCAGACAGGTATCATGATGTCATAAAAAAACATTTGGGGCAGCTTCTTAAGTTTTAACTACATTACAAAATGTTAACATAGTCATCAAATCTGAATGTGTCCTATTCACAAAGATGTAATAGTCCAACTCCGTGATTTGATTTCTTTTCCCTCCATTTTTCATTGAGCGGATAAACAATTTAATTAACTAAAAATATACAGTACGGGCATGGAAAATAATAGAATTTTGATTTAAATTGATCTAAATAAAATTGTCAGGCTTATTTCTATTTATGAATATACATGGCAATACTCTGAAGGACTTGTTTGATACTCTTTTATATCATTTGTGAAAAAGAAACTTTTTGAATCCAAATAAAACTGTGATACACATGAACTATATTGTCTTCTTTTCTGAATAAAATATATCTGTGGTTTAAGAGCCTTACTCTTTGAGAGGTATTTTAACAAGTCTTCCTCGTGTTTTTGAGATTTTGTATTTCCGAGCTTGTCAAGAATAACATCTGTATTTCCAATTCTTATTGCATTAAAAAATAAGTTCACTCATTTCCCAGTCTTACATGAGCCGTCCAAAGCATAAAGATCTTTATGGATGAGAATATTGGTTTTATTTTCTTTAATTATCATATTCTGTTCTTAAAAAATAAAATGCTGAATGTATGTTTTTAATGCTCATTTTCTATTTAATTCTTCATTTACTCTATTTTTCTTTAATAAAAAGCAAACTTTTTAGTAAATTATGTTTGTTCATGAATACTTACCCAATCACATTAATGTTAGGAAGAAGCCTCACTAAATCTCAAATTAAGCAATCGCAAAAAAGTAAAAAAATGTGGTCTTTTTTTTTATATCTATATAACATAGAGACAAAGGGATGAAACTCCTACCCATTACCTCTCCTGACCACCTCTAGGTTGCTACAGTTTACTCGGTTTTAGCTTGAGCAATACATCAACAAGGTTTGTGAGGATGTGTGGGAAGGTTTAATAGTGATGTGATCATGTAAGTATTATTGGAGAAACGTGATTTAGTAAAAAAAACTTTTTTGTTTTAAAAGCAATCACATTAACGTACGGAGATTAAGTAATAGGAGGCAATGCCAAGCATCCTATCCCTTAAAGCAGGGTTGCATCTAGGATTTGGTAAATGTGGGCACTTACCACCAATGAATCAGAAAAAGGGGGGACCAACGTAGTGACAAGGGGGGCATCCCAGTATGGTGTGAAAAAAAAAACTTAAACAGATTCAAACAGTGCCATAGCAGGTATAATAAGTGTATTCAATTCATATCGTGTTCTGTATATTACAGTATAACACGTAAAACTGAAATCAGTCTTGTGTTTCTAATAACAGTATTTTCTCTACATACTTCTCATTAAAGGATCAAACCATGTAGGAATGCTACATACATTTTTTTAAATAAACTACATATATAAACTATATCTCATGTTGAAGGTATCGATGAGTCATTTTCAAAAATGCTTTAGTAGTTCTTTAACTCACTTTTACATGGCTTTGCTATTTCTGTGATTGCACTAAGAGTTCCAATAAGGGGAAACTACTCGTTACGTATTATACCCTGGGTTTTAAAAACCTCATTTTCTGATGAATACTTTTATTTTTTAAACTAATTAGGTCATAACAATAAAGAGCAATTTCGAAACAATTAAAAATAGTAAATTGGTTGTATATGCTAAATATTGGTGATAAATCGAGATTTCCAAAATTAAACTGTTTTTACCTTCAATTCAGCACCAGTCTTCGTGTAAGAAGTCTATACAAATGCACAAACATCTCATGAATATTCATGATTTTCGGAACTTAATCATCTGTCATTGCTGCTCACAAGGACGGAACACAAGACCACCCAAACGAAGGTTAAAACTACATATCCAGAGAACAATATTTGAGTACAATTTAGAGTTACATCCATTTCCTTTAGTGTCGCTAAACCATGGGCCACAAATCGTTTCACTCCTCTGTCCAATCTGATATCTTTAAAAAAACTCGGGTATTTCCTGCGTGTCTCATGATAGCTGTCATCTATGCAGTTTTAAGATTTTCACTTGATTTCAAATCCGGAATTGCCTGTTTGTGAGCTGGTAATTCAACATGTCTGTCAATGGCTGACATCCTGAAATTAGTATCTCCAAGTGTGAAGGAATTTTATTTGCCAGTTTTTACACACAAACTGCAAAGCATCTCATTTTTTCATTCGTTTCCAGTCATGTTCGATTTTTTTTTTCCAGTCTGAACTGAAAGAGTTTTTTTTTTCTTGACGTTTCAGCGCCTTTATCTTTAGACACATCATCACCAGCATCGTCCGATACATGATTAGCTTGAGGATTTGCTTGTTCACTGTAACTGTGCCTACTGACAGAAACATCTGCACTCTGACTGTTATTAGAACTATTACTCTAAAATTACGAAAAAGTGTTAAGAGTTTTAACTGGTTTTGCCATTTAACGCACTGTCCCGTCAAACTAATCCCAGCATCAAGCATCTCCTGACCTTTCTTAGCAACCAATCAGAATTGAGCACATGACACAGGAATACATGATGAGATTGACAAGTACACAAGGACAACACATCTGCCAAGAGTGAAAACGGGGGCCTTCACATAAAAAAAATAAAGTTAAAAAAAGCACATTCTTTAGGATAAAATTTGCACAATTCTTATTTTTTGCACGACTTTGCCCACATAAAATATAAAATGTTGCAGGAAATCTTAAATTTTGGGGGGATTTTCACGTTCATGTGTCCTAGATGCAACTCTGTTAAAGGGATAAAGAAAACTATTTCCTATATGAGGATAAACCGCACTCCTAACATGATACCAGGACCACTGACAGTCACGCAGGCTGTGACCCCCCCCCCGGGCAAAGGGGCCCCAGATGGCTGAGTGGTCTAAGATGCTTGCCTTGTACAGATTACTCACATCTCACCTCTGTCAGTGTGAGTTCGAGTCTTGGCTTGATCAACGTGGGTATATAAAAAAGCTTGCAAGTAGCTTTTCGTGGGTCAGTGGTTCTTCCTGTGGTCTTCCTCCACCAAAATATACTGGCCACCATGTATAGCCTACCGTGCTGAAAATTGGCATTAAAGCCCACAAAACCAAACCAAATAATTCTACAAACCCTGGTTGTGTCATAAGGACCATGGACCCATCTGATCTTAACTGAGACAGTTTGGGTCCACTCAAAGTGCATGCAAATCACTCATCCTGCCGAAATTAGGGCTATCAAAAAACACGTTTTGCATGAGAGTAGCTTCAACGAGGTTCTGGCTAAAGGTTTGAGCCAATTCCAAATTTAGCTATGTCATACCCATGACAGATTACATTTTGGAAACAGGGTGAGTGATTTTGGTCTATTCAAGTTGAAATTGATTAATAGGTCTGATAAATTTTTGTTGTGACCAATGTCTGCTCTGCCATGATACCTGAATGTGTCTGAGATCATGGAGTGGTAGCCTTTGATCATAATTGGAGCTAACTTCTCAAAAAGCCAGAGAAAAAGGTTAGCTAACTGCAGGATTGAGGTGCTCAATCGAACGATGCTGTTGACATTGCACCAGTCCCTGAAAGCCCTCAGCTTCCCTTGTACACCTTCTAGCTGATGAGATTCTCTCCATGAACGAAGGCCTAAATTCTTTTCTCTGCAGGAGTGACAAGAGCCAGGCATGAAGGAGTAGCCTGTCCACCTGAGACCTTGGTTGTTTGAGCAGGTTGTATTTTAGAGGGGGGGGGGGGGCAGTTCCTGGGAAGATCAATTGCTAGATCAAGCAAATCATTCACCCAGGACTTGTCCCACCATAGAGGGGCTATAAGAATCAGTTCGCATTTGTGCCTCCTCAATTTCTGAATTATTTTCAGTACCAGGAATGGAGGGTGGGGGTAGTTATAGCCACCAAAACCCCTCCCAACTGACAGAAAGTGCATCTATTATTGGAAATCCCCCCAATGTGCAAGTCTGCTTACAGATCAACAGGTGGAGAGACCATTCTGGAGGGTCTGGCCCCGTCTCAACAATGAATTGGTTAGAACATTTAGCCTGCCAGGGGTTATCTCTGACAGAAAGTACCAAACCAGGATGCATAGGTCTGGTGATTTTGTCCCCCTTTTATAGGAGGTTAGATACCAACGCCAAATTGTCCTTCATAATGAGGACTACCTTTCAATATAATTGATATTTCCATAAATGAAACGTGCTTGCTATGGCCTTCATTTCTAGAAGATTGATTTGAAGCAGTAACTCTTTTGGCCCCCGTTGGCCACTGACTGTGGTAAAGATGGGCAACAGGTGGGCTCCCCAACCATATAAACTGACATCCATGCAGATTGTAAGCTGCCATTGGGGGTTTTCTAGAGAAATTCCTTCTGTGAACAATCATTTGTTACGCCAGTGATGCAGGTAGGATACTATTTTGGTTGAGATCCTGATTTTTTGATTGAGTCAACTGGAAAAAGGGGGCCAATGGGCCAACAGAGCTACCTGTAAAGGGTGCATAAACAGGCAGCAGAGAAGAAGCCAATCCACTGCTGCATTGGGCAGACTGAGGAGTTACAAAACTCACTTGCAGAAATCAACTCCCTGTTGGAGATTGACTCCACAAGGTCGATAAACCATGTTGCACATACTTAAAGGAGGCATACAAGATTGAGGTTGGTAAAAACTTCCATGCCCAGGGGGACAAAAGGCTGGGATGGAACGAGGTCAGATTTGTCCCAATTGACTAGAAAACCCAAATGAGTCAAAAGGGCCACAAGATCATTTCTGCCATTCACCAAAGCTTATTCTGTGTTTTTGGAGGAAATTGTTGAAATATGCTGCAGTCACTGTTAATGAGATTGACTGTAACAGAGTGATAACAAAGTTGATGACCTTGGTGAAGGCCTATGGGCTATTGTTGAGACTGAATGGGAGAGCATGAAATTGGTATATAGTTCCTTGAAATCCGAACAGAAGGAACTTGCGCGAGGACTTGTGAATCGAAACTGAGAGCGAATTCTGCCCTTTTTACTAAAAGTCTGACTGACCTTACCATCTCTATTTTGAACCCCCATGCAGCTATGTACTTGTTAAGCTGGCTGAGGTCTATTACAGGCCTGAGATTTCCACTGGTTTTTGGGCACTAGGAACAGCCTGGAGTAAAATCCCAGAGGTCGGCTTGTGAACTATCACCACAGCCAGCTTGTTTGTTTAAAGACCAGATCTCCTTCTGCAAAATTTCCACCTTCTACCAATCGGACATCAAGTCTGTCATGAAAGGGGAGAGGGTTGGATAATAAAATTCATAGCTCCTCCAAAATGATTTGGGTTAGCCATTCATTTTCCGGAAACAAGTCAATCCATGTGCCATGAAAAAGAAGGAGTCTGGCACCCACCAGCAGGCTGTTTGGGGGCAGTGGGGAGGACAAATCAACAATGGTTGTTTGGAGGCTTCAAGAAGGAGAAACTTTATTTCTATCCACTTTATTATATTGCCTCCGGAATTGAGGAGCCTGCTTGCACCTGAAGTTGGATTGTGGTCAAAACTGTTGCATTTGCTGCATGTACGGCCCATTGTCCTTTTGCTGATGATCATCTCTCCTTGGTGGTTGAGATTGATTCGGCCTGAAAGCTGGTACAGGCAGTAAGGTGGAGGCAGTTCTTGTGATGCCAGCTTCCTCACCTCCTCCATTATCCTACCAAACAGTAATGGTCTGCTGAAGGATGCCGACTGGAGAGCCAAGGCATGATGCAGCTTTAGTGCTGATGAGGACAGAGAGGCATCTTGTCTTGCCAGATCTAAATTTGCTGAAGTTGTCAAAGCATTTACCATCGTATGGTGCATGGCTGTTAATCCACTTGGCTATCCTAGCCATGGACTCCCACGCATGGTCGCTACCTGCTTTTTTGGCCAGTCGAAAAAATCACTAGATAAGCCAATTCTTGCAAAGACAAAGTCACAACCATGTTCAGTACCAACTTGGAGGTGGCATGTAGGACATTCTTATCCACCTTACAGAACAGTGGTTTGGACATATTCACTGCCACAATGTTCTTATCCAAGGACAGTAGCTCACTGCTAAATGTTAAAGAGATGGAACGGTACCAGTGTGATGAAAAAGATGCTGGTAACTGTATTTTGTCTGTCAGGAGGTCAGAAATTTCCATATCATTTGCTGACTGAGGCAGGAGACAAAAAGATTGCTGATCATCACCATCTTCTATGCCTACTGAGGCCCTGACTTCATAGGCCTGGCTTGCCACTGGCGGGGTGGGCACTCCAAAATCAGGAAAACCCTATAGATTTCTTCCACAGCTGCCTTGAAGCTAAACTCCATCCACTCCATTGTAGGACTGGAGTATGCTAAGTCCTCAAAGTTATCCCCTGACATGCTGTTCTCCTCTGGCATTATGCCTACATAATGGGGTCAGGGATGAGGCAGTGCCCTAGTCCCTGTAGATGGCCTGGTATCTTCCCCAAAGGTTATGCCATAAAGAGTTGACAAGCTATGGGTTGTTTTGCCAGTATGTATTGCTAGGAGGTTTGCTGGACAGTCAGCTCTGCTACCAGTTGGATGGATAGACCAGTAGACACCTGGCTGGTACATGTGAAGAAATGGACAGATCAGCTAGCCGGATCCCTGTATAACTCCATGAACCATGGTGAAGTTGGTCGGCATGCAGCATGACTCGCCAAAATGACAGATTCATGGCCCATCATGAACTGGTATGGCCTGCCAGAGAGCTCTGCTGGCTGGTTGGCTGGACAGTAGGCATCTGGAATAGCAGTGTACAGCTTGGACAGATGCCATAACAGATCGTAAAAATCAGAAATATACTCCATGTGATCAGACTTACCAACCCTAAGGTCAAACCAAGATATGCAGGGGGGCTTACACCCACTGGGCTGCCTAATAACGGGAGGACAGTTTCCCAATAGCTCCAAGCCACTAATGGAAAATTGTGAAATATGATGGGGGGATAAATTCACCTGATGCCAGCAACAGTCGCCTCTTGCTCTATTAGTCTCATCAGTGACTCAATCAATCCCTGTGAAGAAAGTGGGGCCAGCAACTCTGCAACCCTTTGTTGTTCTCTCTCACGCTGATTCAATATAATGGTTGCCATCAGCACTGCTTGTTCTCATCACTTTCAATTTGAGGATGAGGGGGACCACTTTAATGTCCCTTACTATGCTGGCCAGTGATGTTTTACAATGTAAACTCAGCACATAGCATTCTGTTGTTCTGGACTTCACCTCTATCTTTGTTCCTCAGACTTTTTATAAGTACGGTGGACCTGATACCTTCTGACCATAATGCACAAACACTGCAATTTTATTTGAAGATCACTTTGTACACACTAGACACATCTCATGCATGTTCTCCATGGCTTTAAATCTCTTGCATTTAATGCACTTCGTTGCCATCATCTGTAACTTTCCTGAAAAGACAAGTGTCAAAAATTCAGAAAATAACCCGAAAGTGCTGACATATGCAAATAATTAATGCTATTTACTTAAAAAGCAAGAAAAATACAAGCAGTGTGTGTGAAACAACCAACAACAGACACTCATTCTACCATGTTGGAGCACAAGGTCAGAAAAAGTCCACAATTGCAACAAAACAAATAATGATTTCAACATGTAGTCAATACCTTTATATTCAATACTATACAAATTTTGTTGATGGATGATTGAAAACCCTGACAATATTACCTGGATTTGAGAGGCAGAAGATACAATGTTGATTGTATCCAGCAAAAGATAAAACTGGGTAAACAACTGTAGCCAACTACAGGTGGTCAGGGGAGGTAATGGGTAGGAGTTTCTTCCCTGTGTCTATTATGTTATTTTTTTTTGCAATTGCTGGACTTGAGAGGTAGTGGAGTTTCTTCCTAATGTTAAGGTGATTTGAGAACATGTTCAAAGGAAAAATAAATCTTTATAGAATTAAATTCATGAGATGTTTTACACCATCATCTAGGCTATTGTATCATTAGCCTGATCTGACCTTTAGACCTAGAATGGTTCAGTTTTAGCTAGGATTTAAAATCGGTGAGCATTCTGCTACCAGTCACTTGATAAGGGAAATTAGCAGAGGGCTACATTTTAAAGAGATTCCTTTACATAACATAGATAATTTAACTTCATCTCCAAAGCTTGCAAATTGCCACTGAAAATACTTTTTCTAACACAACAAACTTATCATGAAAGCAAATGCATTTTAAGTGTAAAATAAAATTCAACATGAACATGCAGCAGAGTCAGCCTGCTTAGCAAGTACTATTTAAAGATTTCTTTAGTATTTTGAAAGCACACTTTAGAGAGGATCACACAAACAAAACACAAGAGGTTTTATGTAAGGCTTGCCATTTGGTAACAACCCAACATTAAACCTGTTTATTAATAGTAATAAACTAAGCATAGTAAAGTACCGGTATGCAGTTTATTGGTAAAATTACACTGTCATAGTCAGACTTATATGACAGAGAGACAACAATAAATGAATGCCCTCTCCTTTGGGTGGTTAAAGAATGTGAAAGAAAACAAAAACAAAATTACTTGGGCACAGATTTGGAACATGACATTTATTTGATGTCCTCATTGCACAATACTTGAAAGAATAAATAACTGTAACCTTTTCTGCATGAATACCTATACAATTCTGAAAAAGTATGTGCCAAATCTTATGGTATTTCTGATTGTCATTTCCTTCTGTTTCATGACGGTACATGTGGGAATATTATATGCACAAGCAGGTGTCATTCAACCGAAAGAACACAGATTTGTAATTCCGTCAGAATAAACATTATATTCTGCTGAAGACTGAACCTACACTTCTGTTAGTGTTACAGTTCACTTTCACTAATTATAAGCATACCTGGGTCCTCTATTTTCTCTTTTCAAATGATTTTTGTATGAGGCATAAACCAAATTCTAGATATGGCTGCTTGTACATATCTCCATCCATGGTATTCAAATTAAAAAAAAATAAAAAAATTTCAAAGATCACTGCCAAAGTTGAAAAGTGGAAGAGGGATTTTGCAGCTGGACAACCCTGATGTGTTGAAATCAGCGCACTACATCTATTCGTTGCTCTCTCTCATCAGCTACCACTCAAAACTGATGATTTTTGGAAAGCTTTAATATTATCCAAAATGTAATTTCTGCAAAAGAGAAGTTCAAGAATGCAGGCAAAACATTTGATTCAATCTAATATAAATTTGAAACTTCGACTTTCATACCACCATTATTATTACCAGGTAACTTTAGTTACAATATTTGTGCTGGGGCAATATTTAACAATGATAAAGAAATACAGATAGGTATAAAATTGTATTTTCTGGGCGTCAAAACTGGAAATAAGCTATAGAGTGAAAAAAACAAAAAAACCATTAGTATGAAAAACAGTGAAGATTTGTATGAAAAAATCTGATGTAATGTTTTCTTTTTGTTTTTTAAACATATTTTATTGGCATATGTTGAAAAATGGGGTCAGGTTACAGGTTCTCAAAATTCAGAATAAACCCTTCCCCTACAATGGATTAGAAATTTACATGGATATTAGCACAAGAGTAGTATGGTTTCATACAATTATACTCAAATTGTGCAAAAGAAGCCGTATGAAATGAGGCAGAAGAGAGAAAGGTGAGAGAGAAAATAATTACACAAATGAATAAAACACAACTGAATGAACCATGGCAGATATTGGACAAGAGTACATATACCAAAAAAGAATACACAAAACAATCAATAGCTATGAATGGAGAACATCATGTCTTTTGGCAGCAATAAATTAAGTCGAGAAATCAAATTTTTGAATACTTGTTAATTATATGAAATGTTTTGTGTCTTTAATATATGTCTGGAAGAAGTCAAATAAATATTTAACATTCACAGTAAAATCAGATGATCCATATAGAGAGCTGATTTAAACTTTGAACTAATTTCATATATTGTTCTATATAATCTTTACAAAAAAACATATAGTGATATTCATTTTCTATATCTACACCACAAGCACAAAATGGATTATCTCTCTAATGGTTAGAATATTAATCACAATGTAAATAACTACAATTGTTTCTAATTCTAGCATGCAGAATAGACGATTTCCTAACAGGCAGATGTGTGTGATCTTGACCTCAATTTACTTCTGAATATAGAATAGTCACTATATAGAATAGAAATTTTCACCTTTTATCAAATTGGGGAATGTAATACAGATATGACTGTATTAATTAATTTCTACTTATTTTAAGTCTACCATTAACTCAAGCAAAATTATTCCTATTTCTAACATAGTTTATGAAATTTCCATCTAGCTGCCAAAGAATGCCAACCAGTTTCATTATAAATAAAATGACAAGATACACTTCAAGTAGGACCAGTCACAATTCTCCCAGCTTCTAACTATTTTTTTTTATTTTATGAGAGTCTTCAGCCGAAGAGCCATCCCAGACAAAATCAGCATATTTAAGAAAAAAAGTGGATATATGTGTAAAAAAATATCTTTTCAAAAGTTTTTGGCTACATTTATATTTGGCAATTATCAAGGTATTATCATTTCTGAGGCTGTTGAAATATCTTATCAGTATGTTTGGTTCAAATGCCAAGGCTACTAAACATTATGCCCAGGTGTTTATGGTAGTCAGCAAAAGACAGAATTTCATTTTTGAATTTTAGTTAAGGAAAAGCAGGTTCTAACTTTAGCAAAAATAAAATTACCACATTTTTGGTTGGATTAAAAGTCAACCAAATACTGCCTTGACCAATCTTCAATCACTCGTAAATCTGTATTCAGTATATATTCAATTTCATAAGTATCATTCACTGAGTAAGCCAGTGAGTTATTATCAGCAAAGAGTCTCATTACACTCCAGAGGTTGTCACCTATGTCAATAATATTCACTATAATAACGGCTCTAAAACTGAGCCCTGCAGTATGCCAGTCACAACATGATAGCAAATGGATTGAGCAGTATTTACAAAAACTGTTTGATAGTTGGTATGAGAACCAGTCAATAAGAGAAATATCAGTGCCATAATGCAGTAATTTATGTAACAGATCTTTTTACCAGACACAATCAAAGAGATAATAAATTGTATGTAACAGTTATTGTGTATTAAATTATTATCTACTACCTTGTCCTCTCTACCATTTCAGGTCTATTCCATCTGGGACTGTAGGGGTAATCTTTGAAGACATCACTGTAAGGCTTTCCCTTGTTCAGATGATATATTGATTGTAAAGTCAGAATTGGCTGTTCTTTAGGGAAGTAGGTTGGGATGTCAACTAGAAAAAAATTAAATCAGAAGAAAAAAAGTTAAAATTTAATTTTAAACCTTACTTCTACTATGTACTCCAGACAGTTCAGATGTTGGTGAGATTTGCTGTGAAGGAAACCAGAGAATTCAACAGAAATGTTAAGCTTGCATGTTTCTTCTTCAAATACATTACCAGATCATAACAGGACTTCATCCACTACCTCACAAATCCAGCCCTCCTAAGCTAAAAAAGATGCTCACCAGGTTTGTTGGGCATGTTTTAGTAACAAGAGTGCTAAAAGGTCATCTGGTTCCCTGGGCAGAAGAAAGACTAGAATTATCTCTCCTTCGACAGAGGAATGGCACCAAATTCCATCTATCGTCAGTTGCTACTTCTGCTTGTGCCTGGTCAACACACTCTTTACAAGGCCTCGCAAATTCCACTACACTTTATGCCCTTTCATCAGCTAAGTAATTTCTTGGAGTTTTATCACCTCAGCGAAGTGTACACCATCTATTTTTCTATCTAACCTCACTCTATTTTCATCATATATGAATATTTTGCACTTCAACTGTCCAACTTCATGATATAATAAGCTAACCAGCATCATCTTAATTGCTTGCCTAACTGTCCGCTGATCTCTTAAAAAAGCAAAAAAAACAGACCGGTCTTCTTCAAAACAGCTTATAGGACTCACTGTACTAATTCAGCTCCCATAGTAAACCTATGCAAACACCATGATATTAAAAATTTAATAACTTTAAATTTCTAAATGCTCATGATCAAACCTATATTTAACAGTATAGACATATCCTTGATAACAGCTTCTGTGTGAAGAAAACCATATGAGTCGTGGCATTTTCTGGATCTACATGTGTTTGAAACGTGTTTTCAATTCTGCACCAAAGAGTCAGGTGCTATTTCAGTAATGAGTTTTCCAAACTCAAGTCTGTAAAAGGATTGAAATTCCATCAATAAAACATTGCATCTATTATTTTAAGTTACAACTAGGATAAGCTCTCAAAAAATTATTTTTACTAAAATCATACTTTCATTATCAACCAATCCTGGCCAGCCAAACCCATATATACTCTATTTTATCACCCATTTCTAGACTGGTTCCCCTTCTTCCATATAATTAGTACAATGAGTCCTATACAGTCTGGTCAAGTTTACTGACATCTTGCACTGCTTTGAAAGGCAACTTCAAGATCCAAGCCTCAATAGATCTTACAATGGTTCCCATCAAACTTTAACCTGGCTTTTTTACAAGATATGCATGCTGGTCATCTATACTGATGTCACAACTGTCAACAAAGATCCAGCAGGCTGGGAATGTCAAAACCTTCCTCTTTGTGCATGGACCAGAAACCCTTTCTCAACATGCAACAACAGGCTGGCATTGTCATAGCACTGGGCTCCATGCCTGACAAGGTCTTGAAGGCTATATTTCAATCTAAGCATAGCCCAGTTCCCTACTTTGAGAATCCTGCCAACAGAAATGTCCAAGAGTCAGTCTCACATATGGCTCATGTACTCGGTCTCACATATGGCTCATGTACTCAGTCTCACATATGGCTCATGTACTCAATCGAACAGCTCAACACTCATTATCTAATCCTACAGCTGCATCCATCAATCTCTCATTTGTGGAAAGAGATACATTCCTATCAATTATTATTTTCTGCTTCCCCCTTGATGGCAATCTGTTCTTGGAGACAAAACCAAGTTGTGCTGTCAGATTGAAAATGGATGTAATTCAGGTCTATGGACAGGGCATGCAGTTTCACCCTGCACACTGAAGCTATAGCTATCAGGAAGCAAATCTTATAAGATTAAATTTTCAGTGAAGCCAAAGACAGGTGCTCAATCTGGAGTGAACTGAGTCACATCATGACCCAGGATAGGTTCATTTGGGAAAAAAGGTGACAACAGATTGGATAGATCCTTGTTGTAATCAATATCTCCTCTCCCATGATATCTGAACATGTCAGAAATCATTGAATGGAACCCTCTAATAGTAATAGGGGATAACTTCTTCTCCTCGAAGTGGAAAAGGTAGAAGTTAGCCAAATGAGGAATCAAAGCTGGAGGTGGGGAGGGAACAACATCATTGTCCTGTCAACAGTCAATGAAAACAGGCCACTGCCTTTAAAGTGGAGGGCCCTCTAGCTACTGAAATCCTCTCCATGACAGAAGCACTTAACTTTTTTTCATGCAAGACTCCCCTGACAAGAGCCAGGCAAAATGAAGCTTGTCTGGATACAGATGTAACACTGGCAACCTCAGCTGCCTGAGAAATCTGGGGCTCACTATAATTTTCCTGGCATCTGTCACAAACTCGAGAAGATCATAACCCAGGATTTGTCCCATTGGAAAGGAGCTATCAGAACTATCCTGCAAGTCTGGTCCTTCGCCTTCTGAACTACCTTTGGGATCAGGACTGCTGGGGGTCAGGTAAGGCATAAGACCAAATCCCCCCAGCTGATCAACAAGGCATCAAAGGACCAGGCCTCTGGGTCCAGGAAAGAGCGAGGAAAGTAGGCAGTTTTGCAGTTCCACCTTGTCTTAGAGAGATCTATGATCAAGTGATCCCACAAGGTGCAAATGAAAGAAGGATGGATGGAGAGAATGGATGGAAAGACCACTCTGTGTGAAGCAGTCGGCCTCTCCTTGATAAATGAATATGCCAGGACGTTGAGCCTGCCCTGGTATGTGCCAGACTTGAACAGCGGTATGATATCAAGGGCACCACAGAGGAACCCCATACCATAAAAACAAAGTTCCAGTGTGTTTGTCCCCCTTGCATGAGGTAGTTCACCATCACAGAGTTGTCTGACATTATTTCGTGATCTTTTCAAGTGCAGAAAGCATACAGAAAGGCCTTCATTTCCAAGAGACTGAAGGGAAGTGCCTTCTCCTGTACTGTCCACTCACTACTGACTGTTGTGGAGCTGGGCAGCAAGTGCCCCCCTCCCCCATCATATCAAACTGGCATATGTGCAGATTGTGACAGCTAGTTGGGGGCTTCTAGGGGTATTCCTGACACTAACCATTCCCAATATCGCTGATGTGCCAGAAGTGCCATCTACAAGAGGCACATATATAGATGGCAGAGACAGAGCAAGTCTGCCGCTGCAGTGAGAAGGCAGGAGCTGAAGAAACCCCCTTGTCAAAATAGAAGTGTTGGCAGAAATCATCTACAAAGCTTTAACGAGTTGATCAATGTGCTTAGGTGGAAACTGAACAAGGTTGATATGAGTTAGGAACTCCATACTGAGATGTACAAAATGCTGAGAAGGGACAAGATCTGACTTGTCCCCATTTACTATCCATCATAACTTGTGAAGAGGGGAGGGGGGAAGAGGTGGCTCATGTTCTGAACTAGAATGAAACTTATGAATTGTTTCTCCAGAATGTCATCCAGGTACACTGCCATCACTGTAGAGGATGATGTCCTGAAGTGGGAGTTCATGCAGTTGAATGCCTAAGGGATGAGGCTCAGACAATGGAAGGGTGCAGAATTGGTACACTGACCCATGATAGCCAAAGCAAATAAACTTTCCAGATACCATGTATTCATTGGGCCATCTCCCTTTTTACCTTTGAAGCACTAATAACTGATTGAGCCTGCCCAAGTCTATAACTCTTTTCAATTTCCTGTTGGCTTTTGGGACCAGAAAGAGTCTGAAGTAAAAGCCCAGGAAGTTCAGTTTCTGGATTTTTCTGTTCAGTTTCTGTATCCCAACCACCCATTTTAAGATCAAAAGCTCAAACCTCTTTCTGCAAAATGTCCACCTTCATGAAATCGTTCCGGACATCCATCATGAAAAAAAAGATTATAAAAGAATGTGAACAAACTCACTGCAGTTCCTCTGAAATGATTTGGATCACCTATTCATTGTCTTGGAGAAGATTAATCCAAGTCCGGTGAAACAGAAGAAGTCTGGCACCCATGGGTAGGTTCCCAGCTGACAGGAGGGTCAGGGAGTCATTGTTGAGTATCGAGAAGGTACTCTGGTACTGCCCAAGATGACTGAAAAAAGGAAGGGGCTGGCAAAAATAGCTGGAGCAGTAACTCCTGTGCCACTTGCTTCCTCATCTTCCCCAAACAGAAACGGTGAGTTGAAAGGCATGGAGTGCAGAGCTGATGTGTGATGCAGTTTAAGTGAAGAAGAGCAGAAATTAGCATCTCTGATCATCAAATTCATATTGCAGGAAGCCATAAGGGCATTAGCTATCATATGATACACAGTCCTATTAACAACCATGGCCATACAACAAGTTGAGATCCCATGCATGATCACTACCTACTCTGGTAGATGGAAAATGGCCAAACATGTAAAGTCAAGCATTAAGTTGCAACAAGTCCTCCTCAGCCTAGACGTTGCATTCAACATTTGTATGTCAATCTTAAACAACAGTGGGGCAGACATATATACAGCATTTATATCCTTATCCAGACTTGGAACATCTTAGTTGCACATATCTGAGAGGAAGTGGTACCAATGTGGTCAGAATGTCACCAGCAGCTGGTTCAACAAGAAAAAAACTTTGGCATTACAAGGGTCTCAGAATTTATCAGAAAAGCACCAAGTAAATTCTGCAATCATTGACAATTGCAGAATTCTGAAAGATGGGTGTCTTCCTCATTGTCATTGACAGAAGGCTTTACTTTATATGCCCAAGTCACCACATATGGGGGTGAGAACTCAGAAGGCAACAAGATGCAGTAAAAATGTGCCTTGAACCTAAACTCTATCCATTCCATAGATTGTCCCCTTCCTGAACAGAGGGGTTATCCTCATCTTGTGTGCCTTCCATGGTTGGATACAGCAAGCCACAAGGAAGCTATGATGCTGTATCATCACCATCAGTGGTGTGGAACCTGCCACTTGGATAGGCCAACAAAGCTTGCCCCACCTTATCCAAAAAGAAGCGAGGTTCAGACAGTGAGCAATGAGCTGGGACAGGACAGATGGCTGGACAGCAGTCACAGTATGTGCCACTAATATGGTATAGAAGGTTGATAAGTTGTGTCACACTGGACTGCCTGGCTGCCAGACTGGGTGTCTGGAAACAAGTAACTGGCTGTCACAGATGTAACTGTCAACCGCTGAGTAGTTCGACAGTCCAATGTCATTGATCTCTGATCAATATACCTGTAGCAGAGTCTTCCAGGCAGAGTGGTTGACAGCCAGAATGGCATACGATGGCCAGTACAGGTATTGCAAGTTGTAATGACCAGTAAAGTCATATTGTTGCCCCATGCATGAAACTGGTGTTACTGTGCAGGCAGGTGGAGAGGACTTGTGCCCAGTCAGCTGCCATTTGTGATTCTAATGTGGAGTGGCCAGGGTCCATGGTAACAGTGTCTGTGGCATCAGCTGTGAGTGACAATAGCTGTCAGGGATGTATGGGGAATCTTCATGAGGGTGGTGGGTGTACCAACATTGGGTCCACCATGATGCTTGCCATTGATTCCGAATGAGGGTGATGTCTCAAAACATCAGGGTCTGATGATTTGGACTGCAACTTCTTCCCCTAGCCCTTGAGTTGTTTATGTAAGATGTTAGACCATACTCCCTCAGCCCACATACAGCAGACACTTCATGAATTAAAAGACAAAGATTTGGTGCATGCCAAGCACATCTCATGGTTGTCTTAAGTGACCTTGAAGTGCTTACATTTCTTGCATTTTGAAGACATTTCCTCTGAAACAGCAGAAAGAGAAAGACCAAAATGCAAGAAATGTACACAAGTTAGGTGAAACTTGCAGAGAGAACACACATATAAAACAAATTAACCACTGTATCTACTATGCAATTAAACAAGTACACAAGTAAATGTAGCTGAAATGTGCAAAGTACAAATCAAAGAACAAGTCCAGAATGACTGGAAAAAATATAAATAAATTCACCAAAAATCATATAATTGATATATACACACAGTGTAATGACACAAAAACTGACTAAATGACCAAAGATTGTTGATGGATGACTTGAAACACTGAATAGACTGCAACTGATTCAGGAGGCACACTGAACTATAACTGCAGCCTTGAGTGAAAGCTTAAACTGGTAATCAAGTAAATGAATGAGCACCTATTCGGGGCAAGGAAAGGTAATTTGTAAGCATTACTTCCCTCTGTCTATATGATATATGGATGGAAAGACAAATTTTTGTCTTTTCGAAATGGCTGGATTTGGGAGGTTGCAGAGTATGTTTCATATGGTTCATGTGATCAGGTATTGTACTTAAAGGAGATATTATGATCTGCACAGATGCCACCATAACTGACCATGGTGCCCACTTCCTGCCATTCTTTGAAGTGTGGAGCTTCGTCCCCTTAGCAGTGCACCATTCATATCAATCCCCTGGAGATGAAGGCCACAGTGACTGCCTTTTGAATGCAGAGATGCTGTTAGGATTTTATCTAAAGGGGGGGGGGGTTCTCCTCTTGCCACCAAAATAAGGGGGAGTAGAAAATAAAGGGGGTGAGGAGGAAACGGCCATAGTTCAATATTTATGTAACACATGAATATATGTCTCTTTTTCCTGCTTAACTTTGTTAGAGCTCTACTGAAATAAAAATCCTCAAAAGAGGTCTCCTTTAGTTGTACAAGCATTAATCTGTTGATCATTTCTGAGCTTAATCTGTTCCTTATCTGTATATGAATATTGTTCTGTGCTGAGAACTCCCTGTCACAATCTGTTGTCTAAAGGGGCATATGCATAGCTAGCTAAGCCAGCTTGAACAAGTTAGGAAACTGTTCTTTATAGTTATGTACAATTTTCCACAGCTCTTAAGTATTGTCTCTTTGATATCTCTGCTCCAAAATAATATTTTTTACTAACAAGAGATCTGCCCAAGTTTCACTTTCTGGAATTAGTGCTTTGCTGACTACTATGCCAGATTTCTCATCTGCTCCACAATGTTGCATTTGGGGTTTAAGTCCATCGATGCCATAGTCTTCTTGTTCAGACAGAGGTCTTTTTTTTAATCAAAAATAAATATCCTTACTTTATAATTTCTTTTTAGATTCTTATTTATTCATCTTAATCCTTAGGGTGCTACACAATATGGTTTTGTAGCACAAGATCCCTCAAGACAGAATTGTTTGAGAAAAGAAATGAAAACTGCACTCTACTTTTAAAATGCCTGTATTTTAAGTAGGCTTGGTATTCTGCCTTTTTGACATTTAATTTCGAAATACCATGTGTGTTTGTCCATCCAACATGTATCATCAGCCAGTATTTGCCAAACGAAATTGTTATCTGAAGATGTACCATGTTGGGAGTCAGCCATTTTGGATATTCTAGGAGCCCTTACTTTAAATAAGCATTTGTAAAACTTCCGCCATTAATGCAAGGTTCAAACTTGACATATGCTTGTTCCAAGGCCAATGTGCCAATCAAATTTAGTTTCACAACTGTTCATGTCAAGCCGAAGTACTCAAATGAGTAAACAGTTGCCTATCTGAAAAAAGACAAGCTCTACGAGACCTCTACTGGCGGCGCAATTTGTGCCGCGACAAGCACTTTTAAGGGTTTACAGTTAAATAAAATTGTATACTGCGCAGAGTACATTTTTATATGTGCAACTTTAAACTAATTTGCGGGAGTTCTCGTGCATTACTGCTGTGCAATTGTGCAAATTTGTACAAATTTTGCACAATTTGTGCACTCACACACCCTGCCAGCATCTCTGCAATTGCAGCAGATGTTATCTGGCAAGAGTGCACTCATACTTCTGGTCACCTCAACCATCGTCATTAACTTCAGAAGGCAAGAGAGAACCAAGTCACAAGACCTCTGTCTTCCCATTTGGGATTTTCTAATGTGATGTCCTCATCAACAAATCCAAAGTCAAAATCACTACACCCCAGGCAAGTTCAAGTTCCTAATCGACTCACAGTCCCGATAGAATCAACAGATCCACAATGCATGGTCCTTTCAGCCCTTAGTCTTCAGTCGAATCTGTACCTGCTGGAGTCAACCCATTATAGATCTCACTGCCATCAGGTGTAAAGTCAAGCTCCCAACTCTCATCTCACCAGTCAATGATACAAAAGCCTTGGCAGCTTTCTTCCCCAAATGGGAACAGTCTTAAAAAACACACCTTTCCCCTTACCCATCCATTTCTCAAAGTTTTGCAGAAAGCAAGGGTATTCAAGTTCTGACCAATTATGATTACTCCCCTCAAGTGGAAAAATCATCAATAAAATACCTCTTCAATCAAGCAGTGAAGATTCCCAGGATAATCCTGCCTTCTCGCTTGCTGGAACAGCTGTGCAAGCAGGTTCTCTATCCAAACCCAGAGTCATTGCACCTGCATACACCTTCTCCCAAACCCTCTGATTCCCAAAGTCTTGCAGAAAGTGAAGGAATCAGAGTGTTTACTAACCCTGATTGCTTCCTTCAAGTGGGAAAAATCATGGATCAACAACCTCTTGAACCTAGTAATGAAGATTTCCATTAAGATCCTGCCTTCTCCTCACTTACTGAAACACCCACAAATGCAATCTTGAGCTGTTGAATCTACACGCCTTTCTCATAACAAACAAGCTCTCAGAAAGAAACAGTTCTCTTAACAAGTGGTGGCCTGAACTGCTTAAGTAAGAAGGCCCACCACTTTGAAACTATATGGGGAAATGGAAAAATGTGTCCCCAATGGTGTGAGCATAAACACATCTCTCTCTTAAAAGCCTCAGTAATACAAATAGATAACTTCCTCTTATGGCTCTTCAAGGCTCACATGGCAATCAAAGACTACTGTTCCATGATTTCAGATATGATTTGCCATCATGGAAGAGAGGGCACAGGCCAGAACAAAGACTTCTCCGATCTTTTGAAAATTTTGACTTGTCTCAACTGAAAGCCTTGGCACTTTATCCAAAATAGAATCTTCTGTGGGTTCTGATGTGTCTAAATGAGACACCCTTTGAACCACTGTCTGAAACTTCCATGGTTCACCTCTTGTACAAGACCTACTTCCAAGTCACTGTAGCTACAGCAGGCAGAGTCAGTGAGATACATGCTCTGTCGGTCAACCCTACCTAGCTGCATTTCCACCATGATGGTTCAGTTTCTCTCATGATGGCCCCTGCTTTCTTTTGGTGAAAACCCCATGCCAATATGAACATCCATTCAGGAGAATTAATGACAAGACTGTCAATATGTTCATTGTGGCAGCCATACTGGATGTCTGCTGTTCACCATTTTCATTTAGGGCCAACTAGATAGCATAAGAAGTCTTTTGGTGAAAATCCTATGTCGATATGACCATCAATTCTGGAGAAGCGATAACAAGATTTTTAAGATGGCTGCCATGGTGGCCATCTTGGATGTCAGATCGGCATCATTTTCATTCAAGACCAACTAGGCACCATAAGAAGTCTTCTGGTGAAAACCCCATGTCAACTTTTCCATTTGGGAGGAGTAGCAATAATAAGATGTTTAAGATGGCTGCCGTGGTGGCCATATTTGAGGTCAGATTGTCACTATTTTCATTCAGGTACAACCAGATATTATAATTAGTCTTCTTGTAAAAAACCCATGTCGATAAGACTTGCCAATTAGGAGGAGTAGCAATAAGATTTTCAAGACAGCTGCTGCGGCAGTCATACTGGATGTCAAATTGGTGCCATTTTTATGTGGGACCAACTAGACATCATAAGAAGTCTTCTGGTGAAAACCCCATGTTGATATGACATTCTGTTCAGGAGGCACAGCGACAACAAGATTTTAAAAATGACTGCCATGGCAGATGTACTGGAAGTCACATTGGCACCATTTTCGTTTATGACCAACTAGACAACATAAGAAGTCTTACAGTGAAAACCCCATGATGATATGACCATCCATTAAGGAAATGTAACATCAAGATTGTCAAGATCCCCATGTGGTGTTCATATTGGACGTCCAAAGGTTCCCATTTTCATTTAGGTCCAACTAGACCATGGCATAAATGTGTCTGTAAAGTTTCATGGCAATCCTCCAAGTAGTTTAGAAGGAGTAGCAATAACCAACTTGTGCTAAGTGACTATGACAAAAAGAGCTAAAACCACTTTTGAAGTAAAATATGCTACTTTAATAATATTTACCCAATCACAATATGGGCACACCCTCCCAAGCCATCCATACAGTTACATCCCTAGAAGAGTGCACACATCTGCTCCTGAAGTGACGATTGATGGGATTTGGTGCTAATCCCTCTATCCAAGGGGAGACCACTCTAGTCTGACTTCCAAGAAGACAACCTTTTAGCACTCTTGTTGCTAAAGCAAGCCAAAATATGTGTACATCTTTGTAGCTTGGGAGGGTGGATTTGAGAGGTACTGGATGCACTCCTAATGTATTATGATGAGGTAATTATTATAAAAGAAAAATGTTTTACTTCAAAAAACTGGTACCTCCCTATTTCTCATCTGTTTAGATTTTAAATACAAGACTTTTTTATGAGTTTGTATTCATATTTTGTCATGTCTTGCAGTAATTACATGTATGCATGCAAAATGACAAAAATGTGACCAAATTAACAATAAAATAAAATGTGAAAGTTCTGGAGTAATTTTTTTCATAATTATTATTGACAAATGCAAACTTGTTCTAAAATTAGAGTTTTAAATGCACAATCAGAATTTCCAAATGAGAGCTGATATGTAATAACAAATTTGGTATTGAGGTGGAGGCAGCCAGAAGTTTCAATGGAAATGTTTCACTGGTATCCATCTTATGATATGACCCATGTGCTAAGATTTTTTTCAATACAAGTCCTTTCTGATATGATTTCAAATACATATATATTCATGCCTTGCAGTAAGTATGTAGTTAGAAAGTGACCAACGGAAAGAACAATAAGATTTTAAAGTTTTAGAGTAATCTTTTTTCTACTGTTACTGAAAAATGCAAAATATGATAAGATTAAAGTTTTTAATACAAATCAAAATTTCAGAATGGGTATATAAAAAAATCATAATGATTTTAAATGAAATCAGAATGGTATCATATATGTATTGTGCACTAGAAACATGACTTACCATATAGGATAAAAAAGAAATCATGCCACTCAAAAAGGAAAGAACATTTTGTAAAACCTTCCATATCGTACTCCAACACTGCCCTGCAACATATTCAAAAAAAACATTGCTGTAGCACAACTGCAAGAGTCCTATTGGTAATTTTACCAATATGCATAAATTTGCAATATTTGCAGGACCTAAATCTTTGGCATTAAATTTATATGACTGCAACTTCAATACATTATATTGCTCAAAACTATATATTTTTTGAGAAAAATTTCTAGCAACAACTTTATTCAACTGAGCTTTCAAGTATGATTGGTGCGAAATATTATCTGAGTCATCCCATATAAAAATAAAGATATACAGCTTCAGTTTTCACTCAATTATCTTTTAAAAACTTTAGAATTACGTGTACACCTTTTCAAACACACATGCTCAGACAAATATACACATGTACACACACACATTTAAGAACCATCTAAGAAAGAGGCAGAGTACCAACTACTTTGAAATCATTTATTTTTGTGGGTATAAACTTTTGTGGATTTGCAAAATATTACATCTTTGTTAGTACATAAATTCATTAAAGGGGAATGGGCTTCTATAGTCTTTATACAAAATTCACATGAATAGAGAAGGGGCTGCTAATGTCTTTACACAAAATTCACATGAATAGGAAAGAGGCTTCTATTGTCTTTACACAAAATTCACATGAATGGGGAAGGGACTTCTACTGTCTTTACACAAAATTCACATGAATGGGGAAGGGTTTCTACTGCCTTTACACAAAATTCACATAAATGGGGAAGGGGCTTCTATTGACTTTACACAAAATTCACATGAATGGGAAAGGGGCTTCTATTGTCTTTACACAAAATTCACAAAATTTGGTACATATGAATAAAAGTGAAGTCAAAGTAAAAGAGATTTAATTTACCCAGTATGTTGACTAAGAAATGCTGCCACATACTCCTTCCTCTTTTCAAATGCTTGTACTGTGTGGTCCACCTAATAAAAGAATGCATCATCAGGGTTTGACAAATCTTAGGCCTGGAGCTCATCAGCTACCAGCATGCAAGGTTTGGGCTACCATTATAATGAAGTCAGGAAGCCTAATGAGCTACCAGAATGATGGGTCTAGGCTGCCATATTCTGAAATCAGAACACCTAGTGGGTTACCAGAATGCTGGGTCTGGGCTACCATATACTGAAGTCAGATAACCTAGGGGGCTACCAAAATGGTGTGACTGGGCTACCACATACTGAAGTCAGATAACCTAGTGGGCTACCAAAATTATGGATTTGGGTTACCATATAATAAAGTCAGATAACCTAGTGGGCTATCAGAATAATGGATTTGGGCTGCCATATACTAAAGTCAGGTTGCTAAGTGGGCTACCAGAATGCTGGGTCTTTGCTACCACACAAGTCAGATAAATTAGTGGGCAACCAGAATGCTAAGTCTGGGCTACCATATACTGAAGTAAGATAACCTAGTGGGCTACCAGAATGATAGATTTTGGGTTGCCATATACTTAAGTTGGGTAGCCAAGTCGATTACCAGTATGCTGGGTCTGGGCTACCAAATACTCAAGTCAGATAACTTAGTGGGCTACCAGAATGATGTGTATGGGCTACCATATACTGACGTTAGGAGGCCTAGTGGGCTACCAGAATACTGACTCTGGGCTACCATATACTGAAAACAGATAACCTAGTGGACTTCCAGAATGCTAGGTCTTGGCTACCATATACTGGTGTTACGTAGTCTAGTCGGCTACCAGAATGCTGAGTCTGGACTATCACATACTGAAGTCAGATAATCTAGTGGGCTACCAGAATGCTGAGTATTGGCTACCATACACTGAAGTTAGGTAGCCTAGTGGGCTACCAGAGTCTGGGCTATCATATACTTAAGTCAGGTACCCTAGTGGACCACTATATGATATCAAGAATAGCTGTAACTATATTTTTTCAAATATACACTTACAAAAATACTTTACAAATGATCATAATTGTCAGTGACATGAAGGATTCTGGTTAAAGTACAGTCTTGAAGATAACAGTTTCATGACTTGTTAAACTGGGAAGGCTACCAGGTTCTTTTCCTGGTAGTCTGCCAGGCTAGCAAATAATTTTGAAACTTGTCAGACCCTTGCCATCACAACAGCCTCATTAAAATTATATACCAGGTAGTACTCCTGAAATTACTTTCAATGTTGAAAAGGAAGCTTATGATGGTATCTATGCAAAAGTGTAGGAAATAATAAATCAGTGACAAATTCTATAACTGTGATCAGTTTCCAGAGAGATGGATAGCAATACCTTATTTTTCAATAGCTGGCACACTTCAAACACATACTCAGTGAGGCAGCTTCCATTGGGAAAAGCAGGAATTCTGAGATTTGCTGATCCTCCCAGGGCTCTGTTAAATTTGAAAAAAGTAATTACCTTTGTGAAGGAAATGTCGGCAATCATGAAATACTGGTTTTACTTAAATACTGGTTTTAAGTACAGTCTAATCATGTTATTCCTAATACCATTTATCTAACAACTTTGTTGGTTGTTTGTATGGTGTTTAATGTCACACCAACACATCAAAGGTTATTTTGTGTCACGGAAATTGGAGTAGGTTCCTTGCCCAGGGATGTGCTATGGCGACCAACTCAGCCTGGTCTAGGAAAGATTTTAATCTGAAATCTTCTAGTTGTGAGTCTGGCATTCTAACCACAGAACCTCCATGGCTGAGTCACCATGGCTCCCTCTAACAAATTTGTATCATGCCATACCTGGAAACATTTACTGCAAGTTATTCAAAATACTGTCTATGTGCCAGGTTAATTAAATCTTTTAATTCTGAAAGATTTGCTTTTTGACAAGTTTACTATGATTCGCAATTCTATTTCAGGCATAAAAATTGCAAGAAATGCTCCTTGGGGAGATGTTTTCTTGCAGGCTTATTGTTAAGTTGAATCATTTCTTAAGAATAATAATGACACAGTTTGAGTTTAAACAAATGATGAACACTAGAAACAAGAGTTTCAAACATCATGATATAAGCTCAAATTTGCAAGTTTTCTTTGTGTTCTGGTGGATAATTTGAAATTAGATGATTCTGATATTGGAACCTACCTTTCCACTCTGGGAGAGAGGTATAGCTGTGGAGTTATCTTGTGTCCATCAGGAGAATTGAAAGTGACAAGAAGGAGAGCAGTGTCCCTGCCAGGATCACACTACAATTGACATTTAAACACTGAAATATACATATACCTCTTTAAAACAGTACTCCCTCATAATAACACTATTGATGGTAGCTATAGAATATGCCGCCCTATGGTGAGACTGTCTTATAATGAAGTACATGAGACATAATAACACTATCCATGGTAGCTATAGAATAAGCCGCCATATGGTGATACTGTTTTATAATGAATACATGAGACATAATAACACTATCCATGGTAGTCGTAGAATATGCTGCTCTGTGGTGAGACTGTCTTATAATGAAGTACATGAAAGATAATAACACTATCCATGGTAGCTATAGAATATGCTGCTCTATGGTGAGACTGTCTAATAATGAAGTACATGAGACATAATAACACTATCCATGGTAGCTATAGAATATGCTGCTCTATGGTGAGACTGTCTTATAATGAAGTACATGAGACATAATAACACTATCCATGGTAGCTATAGAATATGCTGCTCTATGGTGAGACTGCCTTATAATGAAGTACATGAGACATAATAACACTATCCATGATAGCCATAGAATATGCTGCTCTATGATGAGACTGTCTTATAATGAAATACATGATACATATAATTTTACTACTACTTCCTGAAATGGGATCCATGACCATACCTGCCTTATAACAGGAACTGTGTTATAATGTACGACCTTATAGTGAAGGAATGCTGTATACAAGTATGTGCTCTTGTCTGAAAGTTCTCCCCCACCTCCCACAAAAAATAACTTGTGTTCCAGGGCTGATCAAAATTAATTTTCAACCACTTGTCCACTTGTTTTTTTCAACCACTTGGTTTTAGAAAATTCACTTGTCCCAAAATTTCAATCTCTTGCCTAGATTCAATGAGATGTATGCAATTTAATCCACACAAAAAAACTAAAGAAATAATTTACAACATATCTATTTCTTCAAAGGCTAAACTGTTTATTTTTTTTATTGTCGAGGTATCTTATATACACTATTTCTTCCTCTGATATGGTAGCATTAGTACTTCCATCAGCAAGAATGGAAAGGAATTTACTGGAATTCAGACTTTCCTAAACTTCTTCTTTCAAGACTTGATCCATTGACAGAACAAAGTCTCTTGCCCTGTGTCTGTTCTTAAAATTAGCACCAAGTTTAATACCGTTCTTCTCCTTAAGTTCCCACATAATTTCCACATCAGAAAATGGTTATCCATATTGGGCTAGGGTGTAGGCTGTGTTAAAGCAAGCTATCATTTTATTTTATTATTTCATTTCATTCTCACTTAATTTTAAAATGGCCTTTCCTAGTGGGGGTCACCAACTCTAACTTCAGCGATTTTCTGCACATGCTGGCTAGTATTATGCATATACTAAGCTGCATGGGCTTTATGAGGTCCAAAACTTCATGAGACTTGCTTGATTACATCCTGAATTTGTCAGTTCCATTGACAAATACTCTAGTCAAATTTCCAACCCGTGCCAGTTTGCGATACTGCTTGCAATAACGGCAAACATCTTGTTTTCAGAATCAATGAATTCAAGTCATGGATAATTATCAACCCAATGTGGCTGAAAACTTTGGAGAAATAGTTACCCCAGACTCAGTGGCAGCCTTATGAATTTTCCTTTTCTGAATGACCTTCCTTGTGAAAATAATTGAGTAAACTCTATTTATCAAAGTATAAAAAATCACCTCATCTGACAACTACTTCTACTAATTTAAAGTGATCCTAACATGCATTTTGTTGTTTAAATGCAAACACCGATTGTTCCTTAATTCGAGTACTTGTTTCAGATCAAACATAATATCGCACATTGAAGTTAATCCTGTGTATATTCAATTGAAAATATTAAAGTTTCATTACTGTCACTTACTCAGTTCATACAGGAAACGGATACTTATATTGGTAAAGTGCCTTTCATTAATTTCATTGCATTGACTCGGTGGACTGAAATCAAACAGTGATCCACTTGTGAGTATCTGGGTTGAGTAAACACAATATAACAAGGTCATTTAAAACACTGCTAATTAACCATACTAGATTTGTTCTGTTTGAAGTGTTTTGATTGGCTAATAATTTGGTCGCTTAGCCCAATATGCAGTCAAGCAGTAACAGAACTCGCGCACAAGTGACAGTTATCAATGATCACTTACTGTGGTGTCACAGAATGTGAATGAATAAACAGAGAGGTAGATTCAAGCATTGAGTATGCCTGGAGGGCATGAATGGCCAGATAAAGTGATTAAAAGTATGAAAATTAGCATTTGCCCAACTTGTTTTAAAAAGAGGAAAAACACTTGTCCTGGACTTCTGCCTTGGAAAATTGTACTTGGGATTTGATCAGCCCTGTGTACTTAAAACAGTGTCATGTAAGCTTACAATAATTAATGATTCTGAACTGCAGCACTGTTCCTGCAATTATTTATGTGTCATTTGATAAATAGACATGTAACTGTGAATAAAACAAAGCATGAAAAATTCATTTGTTATTATTCATGAGCTTTAGTGCAACCATACTGATAAGTAATAATTTATACTAATACCATCATATCAATAAGTAACATTTTCAATCAGAAAAAGACTAATAGCCAAAAAAGAACCAATGGTCAGTTTCCATCAAAATTTTCGTTACAGAAATGTGAACATCTAATCAGTGTATCACAATATAATGATGAAGAAACCCAAAAAGCATCTGTCCACATCAAGCGGTGTTTAACTTTTGGTGTCAACAAGCTAGCTTTACATAGATGATCTAGATGATTAACCCCATATTAATCTGATGATAAGCCTAAACTTGGTGATAAGCCCATCCCACATTTTAACAAACTTTTGGCATGTTTATACTTACAATACCTTTGACTGATAATGAACCCACCCCCTACTCTTGGACAAATTTATTAGGCTGCCCCCTGGTGTGAGAGAGATCTACTGTAAATCAACAAGCATTATTAGGCTGCCCCCTGGTGTGAGAGAGATCTACTGTAAATCAACAAGCATCCCTTGTGCTCAGAACATAAAAATGAGAGAGAAAACCCCTAGAAATCTTATCTTGAATTTTTATCACATATTGATCAAGTCTTAAATCTTCAGTACTGTATACAAGTAAACAAATTTTCTTGTACTTACATTTAATAGATATTCAGGAATTCTTGAAAAATCAACAGATAACTTCATCAGAAAATTAATGGGTCCAATTTTTTTCTGAAAACAAAAGGTAACGTTACTTATTTTTATAAATTACTAAGACAGGCATGAAACAATTTCTTTTGCTAATCTTCTCAATATCATACAGAAACCCACATGATGAAGCATAACTGTGTACTTCAGGGTTCATACAGCTGTTGATAAAAAAAATTCCAGACCTTTTCCAGACTCTTTTCAGACTAGTTTGCAATTTTTTCCAGACCCTTCTGGCACATGCATTTGAAGTCTGTGTCATGTCTCAACTAATCTCTTTACATCAATAATCCTCTTTGTTGTTCACAGATGTGTTATAACAATGTATTTTCAGTGTTTAATCTACACTTCTAATCATCAGTCCTAAAAGAAACAGTATACCAGTACATTAATTTTTTTAATCAGTTACATATCTCATCCTGTTTTTGGTAACTTTTACGAAGATAAACAACAACCCAAAATTCCACACTTTTTCTAGACCTTTTGGGCAAATCTCTATTTTCCATACTTTTTCTAGGTCTGGAAAAATCACCTTTTTTCTTCCATACTTTTTTTCCATACATTGTATGAACCCTGGTACTTGAGTAGAAATGACTAAATAAAAAAAACACTAGTATCCTTGTGGATAAATATTAATAACTGATAAGCACCAACTTATATTCTTACAAACTTGCAAAAATAAACTGTCAAAGATTTCTTTGGATTCTTTATAGGTCCACTGATAAGTCATACATATGATAGGGTCATCAAGGATCAACTGGAATTCCAGCTGCCCTATTTTTCAGATAAGAATGAACTTGAACTCTTAACCTCATGCTCTTCCCATGATGCATTTGCTCTTAGAGAAATCAATGATGTTTTGATATTTGAAATTTACAGGTCAGAGCAATGCAAATTTCAGACTGGTGCAAGGAACAAAAATGATTAGTTACTGTTGTATTGATACCAAGTCAAACTATCTTCATACAATCCACAAATTGAAATCATTAAAAGTTAAAACAAGAATGAATTCCACAGAATGCTATTTTGCCTGCTTCACTGTGGCATAATCCAAAAACCTTTAAAATCACTGTGACCTACCTTTGTGCATGGTGAGTAGTACCCTCCGCAATGAATACTTTGATCAAGTTTCATGACAGCACATACAACAGTGAGAAATGGAACTACATGCAAAACTTAACATAATCACTGGAGTGTGAGAAGTAGGTCACTGTGAACTACTTTTGTCTATGATGAGTAGCCCCCCTCCAAGATAAACAGACCCACTAAGTTCATGATTTTATATACAATAATGTCAGAAAAAATGAGCTACCATATTTGCCAGCCTATAAGTTGATACTTTTTGACTTAAAAGTCTGGGCTTCGTCTTATACTCCAAATCGACTTATATATGGATTATGTTATTGAAATTGCTCTGTAATCAGCAAAATCAAAAACAGGTGACACAGCTGTACCAATTCTTGTTGAATTACAATGTCAATAAATTGTTATAAACTAATATGACGACTTTTATATTATAAATTTTATCGTTATTTTGTATGCATTTGTATGTGCTTGTATTTTCTGATTTCTCCAACAGGAAATGAAAGAAAACAATTAAAGAGTTCACAATTCACGGGCCACATAGCACACTTACGGTCTATACTCTATAGTGTACTGTACTTATTGAAAGCATATTGTTTGTTCCTAAAAATAAATATGAAAAGAGTTTGCTTTATCCATCTTTTTTTTTTTACCATACATCATTCTTCCTGATTACGTTTTAGCCATATCTCCATTGATATTTGACCAGTATTTTCTTTGATGCACTTGAGCGATTACCGGAAGATCATTTTCATTGATATAATTGATCCTACAAAGGGATGTAATCCATATTAACAACTCGAATGTTCTATGAATATTTATAAAATACCGTATATTAAACACATGATTATCATATATTCACAATATTGTCATGTATTCACTAAAGAATGCCCTCAATATAGCTTAAAATTAAGAAATAATGATGGAGTACTTGTAAATCATCAATGATCTGTTTTAGTTTTTCATTTCAGCTTCAAGCAAAATGTCATGTCAACACATTACCCATATTCATTTTTAACTAGCTGTTGTTTCAGTGTCTCTCTTTGATTATACTGGTAATTAATAAATTGGTCTTTGGTTTCCGACAACAATCAAAGCCATTTACCACAATTGTTTAAACCCTGATATTGTCTTTGGCTACTGGTAACAGGTAATGCTGGTACCCCTTTGTTCTCTATCATTAATTCACATCAATTACAGTACCGGTTTTGCAATCTCAATTGCATTAAGAACCACAAGAAATTATGCCGTCTCTCTTCTCTGGACGTAAATAATGAAGTTAGCCGAGGGCATTGTTTTCACTGTGGTAGTACCGGCACATTTAATGAGTTAGGCATGTTCTGATCAATCCTTTCAGTCGTAATCATTTGTAAAAATATCCTGAACAAATCATCCAACTTATTTCACATAGATATATTAAAGAATTATAAAAAAAGTGTTTTATTTATTCTTTTTATTTGACTTTTCTCTGTTTTTCTGTCTCTGTCATTAATTTTCTTTACATTTCTGGCTTCCCTATGGATAGTCTCATTTCCCTATTGGTAGCCTCGCTAACTTAATATCATCTGTCAAATCTTGCCCTAAAACCAGTGTCAACTGGAATAATCTGGCTAAAGCTCTAGGCATATTTAATTAGCATGTAAATAACACTGCATAGCCATGTAGTTTTTGTGACAACGGATATCATAATTAAAACAAGAATGAGGTGTCAATTGATAATGGAATATAGTAGGTGCCCTTGTATATGACTAAGATCCCAATCATCAGGTAACTAAACAATGCAGATTACAATTGTCCTGAAACCTCTCTCTCTCCAAAACAAAACTGTGGAAAAAGCATGTTAGCATTGGTCACGCAATTTCCCAATTACCGGTAATCTGGAATCGCATACAGTGATACCATTAATATTCATGAAACCGGAAGTTACTAGTGAAAAAGACGAAGTCAAGGTGTTGATCTGGCCTTGTCTTATTCTCCCCATCAACTTATATATGGATGAAGGATGGAAAATTTACAAAATTTGTGAATTCAACTTATACTCAGCATCGACTTATAGGCTGGCAAATATGATAAATGAAAAAATTTGACACAATCACTAGAGCTTGAAAGGTATGTCTCTGTGATCTATTTTTGACCATTGTGAGTAGTGCCATCCAAGAAGATTACACCCATCAAGTTTTATGATTTTACATACAACAGTGTCAAAGAAACAGATAAATGTAAAAACTTAAAATTGACACTGATATCATCAGAAAAGTGATTGCAGGTGAAAAAAAAATATGCAAAGACAGCCAAACACTGGGGTAAATATATCACCTCTGTTCTAGCAGCATGTATTTCGACATCCTCGGGTTTGAGATCTGTGCCATTCAGCAGGTCGGAGTACTCAAACTTCAGCCGTGAGGATGAGGATATAAGATTCTCCTGATAGATCTTGTACTGAGCCAGTAACTCCTTCAGGACCCTCACCAGGGATTTGGGGTCCTTGTGATTCCAGTATACCAAGCTCTGCAGTAAATTTCAAGCAATGTACAGAATGGATCAAACAAAACTAAACATGATTCTGTAGAACATTATTTCTCTCATTTCTATATGTGTGACACAGTTTATCCATGTGAGAAAGCAAATTTTTCATAAAATTATGTTTCTCTGAGAATACTTACACAATCACATTAACATTAGGAATATAAGATTGCTACCTCCTGAATTCAGCCTTCCCAAAATGACAAAAATCATCTTTTCTGTCTATATCATATAGATGAAGGGCAGTAACTCTTACCCATTATCTACCCTTGCTGCCGCCAGATGTCACTAGTTTTAATCTCAGTGATATATCAAAAAGGATGCTCGCATGGCGGGGAGGTTAGGAGGGTTTGAAAGTAATGTGATCGGATAAGTATACTCGAAGAAATATAATTAACTGAACAATTTGCTTTCTCCTTCAAATATGTTCCCCAATCACATTAACGTTAGGAGAATAGGTAATAGGAGGAGGGAATGCTGGGCATCCTATCTATACCCTGGACATCCTTCAAGGGATGAAAGGCTGTATTCCATATTTGAAAGATAACCTGAAAGCAGCACAGCTGACAGACATGTGATCCATGACATATATACATGGCTGAGAAGATTATTGAGCTCTTCTTACCAACAAACTTTTAACAGGCGAATCCAGCAAAAGTGCTAAACTGTGCCCATGAAGAGGCTGTACTGATGTCAACTAGTCTAGTGGTCATCTGGGCAGCAGCCATTGTACCCACCAGATTCAAATCTTGTCTCTGCAAAGCTAAATCCCAGAGATAAAAACTTGAGAAGGTTGACTGTGCATACCAGCCAACAGCTTCTATTATGTCTCAGATCGAAATGTTACATTAAAAAATGAGTCTCTCTGAGATTGTTCTAATTTCATGAGCTGAAGTGTTATGAGGCGACTCTGATCTTTTGAGACTTCAGAGTACGCCAAGCATATAACCACTTCAGCCATGATGATAGTGCTTGAGGGGTGATATCCTCTTTCCGAATATTCATTGCAAGAAAAAGCAATTTTCCTGTTCCACAACTTTTCTCTGTGCATTTCAAGTAATACTTGAGGGTGCAGACAGGATCTTGCATGATTGCTTCTCTCAACATATCTATTGAAGACAGACGGCATATGATGACTCTTTGATTGACCGCTATTAGCAGCCTATTCTTGGCTACAAAGCCTGGTTGCGTCATTAGGCTCACAGAACCATCTTACCTTAACTGGAGACAGTTTAAGTCCACTGAAAGGGCATGTAATTTGCTCATCCTGCATGCTACAAAGCCTGGTTGCATCATTAGGCTCACAGAACCATCCGACCTGAATTGGAGATAGTTCAATTCCACTGAAAGGGCATGTAACTTGCTCATCCTGCATGCCGAAGCTAAAGCTATCAAGAAACATGTTTTGTATGATAGTAGCTTCAGTGAGGTTCTGGCTAAAGGCTTTAATTTATCTGAAGTAAGCCATGTCAAAACCCATCAAAGATTCCATTTTGGAAACAGGGTGAGGTATTTTGGTCTATTCAAGATGCACATTCCATATTATGGAGTGGTAGTCTTTGATGGTAACTGAAGCCAACTTTTTATCCTCATGCAGCCAGAGAAAAAAGTCAGCTAGTCGAGGAATTGAGTTACTCAAAGAGCAGATGTTGTTGACTTTGCACCAGTCCTGGAATACACATCACTTTCCCTCATAAGCCTTCAAAGTGGAGGGCCTTTTAGCTTGCAAGATTCTCTCCACAATCAAAGGTTTAAATTCTTTCCTTTGCTAGGCTCCCCTGAGAAGAGCCATGGGTGAAGGAGAAGTCAGTCTGGACAGGGATGAAATACCTGTGACAATGGTTGTTGGAGAAGATTCAGCTTGGCCGGAATCTTCCTGGGCAGATCTATCACCAGATCAAGTAGATCTTTGACTCAGACTTGTCCTATCTGAGGCAATCTATCAGAATCAGTTGCAGTTCTGACCAACAACTTCTGTATTACTTTCAGCACTAAAACCATGGGTGGGTTGGCAAAGGCCCATGCACCCATTGAAAGTGCGTCCAAGGCCCAAACTTGAAGAGACGAAAATGTTTGTGATTCCACCTTGTGCAAAAAGATCGATCATCAGACGCCCCCAAAGGTTGTAAATCCGATGAAAGACAGATTGATGGATGAACCATTCAGTATGACCTGACCCTTTCTTGACAGATGGTCGATCAGGACACTGAGTCTGCCAGGAATATGCTTGATTTGTACACTAATATTGAGTTGGGAGCACCAACACAGAAACTGCCAAACCAGAACACACATTGTGGATGATTTGGTTCCCCCCAGTTTGAGGAGACAAGTCACCACCACCGATTTGTCCATCATGATTAGGACTACTTTCCCGCAGAGGTGGTCCTTCCAGAAATGAAAAGCATTGATTACAGCCTTTATTTCCAGAAGGTTGATGTGAAGAGTCATCACCTCTGGCCCCCACTTTCCGCTGAGAATATCAAAGCCCGGCAACAGGTGGGCTCCTCTACTGTACATATTGGTGTCCATACATACTGTTAAGTTCTGGTTGGGGCTTTTTCAGAGGAATTCCTGTCATAAGTTAACAGTGGTTGCACCACTGATGCAGGAATGCCACTACCTCATTTGTGATCCTGACCTTTTGATCGAGTGGACTGGAAAAGGGGCGTCACTGAGCCAGCAAGATCATCTGAGCATGAAAAGACAGCCCAGCAGAATCAGATCTGATGCCAAATTGAATAATGCACTTTCTGTTAGAAATGGACTCTACAAGTTCAACAATCCATACCATGTGAACATGGTGGAGTCATACAAGATTGAGATTGGTGATAAACTCCATACCCAGATGGACAAAACACTGGAATGGATGGAGGTCGGACTTTTCCCAGTTCACTAGAAAACCAAGATGACTCAAAAGGGATAGGAAATCGTTCATGCCCTTGAAAAGAATAGAACTTACCATATGTTTCTGGAGGACACTGTCCAAATATGCTGCTGTCACTGTGGATGAAGTCGACCAGAACAGGGTGATGGTGCAGCTCATAATCTTTGTAAATGCCCAAGGGCTGATTTTTATACTGAATGGTAGAGCTCAAAACTGGTAAATATTCCCTCAATATGCAAATCAAAGGAATTTCCACTACATTGGGTGGACAGGGATGTGAAAGTATGCATTGGTCAAATCGAGACTGATGGCAAATTCTGATGAAGAGTCAGGTCGATCATGCCATCTCCATCTTGAATTTCGACGGAACTGTGAATTGGTTGAAGTGACTTAGGTCGATGATTGGCCTGAGCTTGCCATTGGCCTTTTGCACAAGGAAAGCCTGGAATAAAACCCATGGAGACTGGTTTCTTAACAATCTCCACTGCCTGCTTGTTGATTAACAACCAGATCTTCTGCTGCATATCTTCTCTGAGTCTGATGGTACATGTCATGAGTGGAGAGGACAAAAAAATTAAATCCAAAACCCCTCTGAATGACTTGGAGAGCCCAATTGCTTTGTGAAATAGAGTGATAGCTGAAATGCATAAGTATAGCACCCACTGGAAGGCTGTCTATGGGCAGTCGGGGTGGTGAGTCAACAGTAAGAGTTAGGCGGTTTGGGGAATAAAAAACCCTGTTTCTTGCCCCATCTATAAGGCAGCCTCCTAAACTGAATGGGTTGTTGCCTCATGAGGTTTCATTGGGATCTACACTTATTCTGTGATTGGGGAGTAAACAATCCCTTATGTCTTTGTTTCCAATCACCTCTGCTTTGAGATTGAGATTGATTGGGCTTACATGGCTTTGGAGATTGAATGGCAAGTCCTCACTTCCTCGATTTTGCCTCCAAACAGCAACGTCAACCCAAAAGGTGTCGTCCTCAATGTCAGGGCATGATGCAACCTAAGTGTTGTCAAACATATACATTGGTCTCATCGCACCAAGTCCAAGTTAGGAAAGGCAGTCAATGCATTTGCCATGGAATGATGCGTTGCTCTGTTGATGACTTTCGCAACTTGAGCTGTTGACTCCCAGGCATGATTGTTACCTCATTTTTCAGCAAGCCAGAAAATCGCTAACTATGCTAAGTCCAACATCAAAGTCCACAAACGTGACATATTCACATAAAAATTGGTAAAGATAAAAAAATAATGTATACCACCTGTAGTAGATTCCTTACTACACACTAAAAACCTAAATTCTGGGACAGATGGTTGAAAACCACGGAGATAACACAGGATTTTTGGTAGGTCTACAGTACAATATTGCCTGCACTGTAGTGAAAGCTTAAAGCTAGTGACACCTGGCAGCAGCAAGGGGAAGAAATGAACAAGATTTACCGCCCTTCATCTACATAATATAGATGGAAAAGACAATTTTCATTTCTTTGGGAGGGCTGGATTTGAGCTGTGATTGAGGAACGTATGTGAAGGAGAAAGTGGTGTATTCCACATGAATGCACTCAGTGACACTACTGATGATGTCATGACTGTCTGCAATGTGTCTACCATTTGTAATACTGAAAAGACACATTTTTCTGGAGTATAAATAGAAAATCTTATTTAAAACAAAAGTTTTCAATGTAAACTTATGCTCTATTCAATGACACAACTTTTGATAGAGAATTCTATGTCTTTCTATTGCTGCAAGCATATTGATGATCAACCATCTTTTTTTTACCACTCTATTCTGATTAGAAATGAGAGAAAAATACCTGGTAATCCAGCATATGCATTAGTGTGGGATAGGAAATCCAACCTTCGAAATCAAGACTTCACCTCAAATTCTGACCCTCAGAGTGAGATTTTTCAATCTTACACCAGTGCATCTGATGGATTCTATTAGTCTCACATGTTAATGAATTATGTATCATTTTGTTTTTAAATAATGGTATAGTTTTATGATCTCTGCATAATTGTCTAACAGCTGTCATCTTGCAGAAAGTACATATATGGTATTTCAATGTGATTCAGTACATTGGTCTTGGGAAATATTGTCGGTTGTAGCATTAGTCATATCACGTGATTTAGCACGTGAGGGTTGAACTTCTGACCTAGATTCTATGTTCAATAGAAGTCAATACTTTGTTGACTTGTAATAACATCAGTGCACAGGTACTTTAGCGGTGTCACGCATAACCTAGTTTCTGATTGGTTCGGAGAAGGTTGTTTTCTAGAAGGACTGAATCGTTTTTAAGTCGCAATACAGGGAATGATTGATTTTGTTGAGTTTAAGATCACAATTCTGATGTGTTTGTTTGAGACGTAGAATAATTGGGTTTTTATTTGATTTACGCAGTCAGAAGATATATATATAAGATGTATTGGAGCATTCGTCATTCTGTCATAGTTCGTCAGCTTGGGAGGTCATAAACGAGATTGGTTCATTTTGTGTGTGGATATTCTGCTTCAGAGATATATTATTATTCAGTACATTTTGGATTCAGTACTGCTTCTTAACTTTAAGAATTATTCAGCTCCGTGGAATTATCGGAAACATTTCTAGAACTTGTGTGATATTCCATATTCACAAGGACTATTTGGAATTAAAAACACTTGGATATAACTGATTCTTGTTAGTACATCAGTACAGTGGAGGTTTCATTCAGAAGCTACTTCATTTGGAATATTTGGATTAACTTCCGGATCAGTGAACTTTAGAACAATTTAAGACTTTTAAGGATATTCTATACTGTAAGTTATTTTTAATTCTTTCACTTTGATTGTTTGTTGAAATATTATTATTATTTTAGGAAATTAAATATTTGTATTTTAAATCTTGAAAGCTTGTTTGAGTCTTTTCTTTTGTTACATTACCCCTAGTCGTAACACACATATGAACAGTACTATGACAAATGGTATTTGACTTAAAAAAAACTTTTGCACAAAACTTTAACAGAAGATCTAAATGTACTGAATAACTTTGCTACTGCAAAGTGATACCTATATCAGGTTAACACCAACACAGGCAAAACAACAAGAGATTTTATATCTACAATTATTACCGTAATACTTGCATATAAGCCGATACCAACTGCATAGACCCAGATCTGCTGTCGCATAATGAACCGGCAGATCTGGGTCTATGCAGTTTGTAAGGACTAATCAGTAGAACAAACAACATAGACCCTGATCTGCCGGCACATTATGCGACGGCAGATCTGGGTCTATGTTGTTTGCATTTAGACCCGGCTTTTACGCGAGTATATACGGTATTGAATTTTTACGTCCTTTACTTTGAGCAATATGTTTTGATAATTTTGTAATTGACACTTTGGAAAAGAGCAGCACAGCCAGTTGGTAAGTTCTCAGTAGGGATAAAAAATTCTAACTGGTCAGCACAGACAAGATGAAAATTTTGTTGTGCACATTAGTTGTTACGGTAATTGCCAAGAATTTCAAACAGAATATGAAGGAACATTCCATTTTTGACATGTCTGTTGTAATTTTTATGCAAATCTCAGATTTTGAAAATCAGACCATTTCAGGACTTTTCTAGCCATTTTTTTGGATCAGCAGTCATCAAGTCATGTCATGGACAGGCTTTTGTTCCTTGAAGCAAGGCACTAAATGTAACTGCACTAGTCAGCCAAAAACTAAATGGGTACCAGCATTTTATTGGAGGAGTCAACCAAAGATGGACTGGCATCTCATATACATGTTTAATATGTTTACCAAAGAAATTAAGGATTTCTTGTCAAAAATGTAAATACAAAAATATGCCACACATAGAAATCTAAGTATGGAAGTAATACTTCAGTGACACCGAGATTTTGTTTGTAGCAAAGCCCTTGTGACCAACCTAATGGCAGAATAGGCATACATTATGTCTTCAATTCAGTGTCTTGATTCTCATTTTGGAGGAGAGGGGGGGTTTGCATCATTGAAAAGTTTATTATTTTTACACAGAATGGAACAGTTTATCTAACTCACAAGTTTTTAAATCCTATTTCTTTTTTTCTGATATTAGTAGCAAGTAGTATATACTTTTATCTGATATTAGTAGCAGTAGTATATACTTTTACTTGCTTATATTAGCAAGTAGTATATACTTATATCTGATATTAGTAGCAGTAGTATATACTTTTACTTGCTTATATTAGCAAGTAGTATATACTTTTATCTGATATTAGTAGCAGTAGTATATGCTTTTACTTGCTTATATTAGCAAGTAGTATATACTTTTATCTGATATTAGTAACAGTAGTATATACTTTTACTTGCTTATATTAGCAAGTAGTATATACTTTTATCTGATATTAGTAGCAGTAGTATATACTTTTACTTGCTGATATTAGCAAGTAGTATATACTTTCATCTGATATTAGTAGCAAGTGGTATATACTTTTACTTGCTGATATTATTAGCAAGAGGTATATACTTTTATCTGATATTTAGTAGCAAGTAGCATATACTTTTATAGGAAAAAAAAGTAGTATTCTAGTTTAAAACATATTAGTACATTACATGCAAGTCCCCCAGCCTAGGAAAGAAGTTATGGTCTTCTGGAGCAAAAATGAAATCTGGTGGATCATCAGGTTGATTGCAGTCAAACAGAACTTCCCCTGAAGAAACAATAATAACATACAGTGTGTTATGGAAATTATAGCATTAGCAGATATATTTTGATGAGTATTTATTTTAAATCAAGTTTTTCCAATTGGAAAATTTCCGGTGATTGAAATGAAACTGTTCTGATGATAGGAACAGTCAAGAGTGTGACAAAGAGACAGACATACACAATTTTATTAACAAATGGGGATAACTCTTAAAATGCTCAACAAACAGAGTCCATTCTTTTACGAGACACATTGTCTAGCCATGATACAAAAGCATATCAATGAAGTCCAAATACAAGTTTCAAAAGTGGTGAGATAACTCTAAAGCTACCAATCTGATAAAGTTGAATCTTATGTGGAACACCAACTCTTGTCATGATACAAATGCATACCAAGTTTCATGATGATATCGCAATGGTTCAGGAGATATGAAACGAAGAAGAGTGCAATACATGTAGATGGACAGACAATTTGTAATAAGAATGGGGACAACTTAAAATGCTGACCAGACAGTCTATTTTTTAATGGGCAGAATGTCTAGTCATAATAAACATACATACCAAGAATCAAGATGATATCTTAAAGGGTCAGGATTAGGGGTGAAACGATACACCTCTGCCATGCATCAATACAATTCTCGATACACAGCCTATGATACGATACATTATTGATACACATATCAACTTGATAGTCTTTTCATCTTTGGAATTTCTTTCAATGGTAGGGTGGTGCCATTTTTTGTGTGTGTTGACATATTGGGTATATTTCCAGTATGCATATTACAAACAAACATAGACTTATCATCTGTTCATATGCCATTCTCATCCTTGACAAGATTTTAAAAAAAACAAAAAAAAAAAACAACAACAACAAAATTTAACTTCTAAAGAGACTAGCTGTTAGTGATTTTTATTCACCCTTTTAGGCCATTTCAGGCTGCTCCATTCCATCATATGCATGACTCATCCTGGTCACCACACCCTTTGTTTTACATTGAATGAATGTTTTTAAAAAATCTTATTGCCAGTTTCATGTCTTCACTTAAATTTTGAAGAGATTACAGTGTTATCTTCAAAACAGAAGAAACAGTGCAATTTCCTTGTGCAAGGAAATTCTTATCTAGAACAAATCTGAGTGTTGGAGCGGAGATGACTAATAGCTAAATCCTCACATTGTACTTCCTGCAGATGCAAATCAACTGCCGCAGCCATAGACATTTGTTTCTGTCAGTGAAAAAAGAAATTATTGACCAACACCCACTCCCTTTCTACAAATTGACGAGGTGGCTATAACTCGTGCGGTTTGGAATCTGCCCCCTTGCCGATTCTGTGCTATTTTTTTTTTTTAAATCCCATCAGCAGGTTTGGTCACTGATTACATATATTGATGTAAAAGGAGATATTCCAAACTTATTCCCCATGTATGATTTAAGTACTTTACACATATCATTTAATAGTCATTTTTGTGTGAAGTTTCTATGTTGCTTTGTATCTATTTGGATATAGTTTGGATGCCAATATTTCCTGTATGTCATGCAGTGAACATGCTACAGTTAGTTATGATTGGTGGTTATTGTTTTATCCTGGACTTGAACAAACAATAACCACTAATCAGAACTGCATGTAACACTGTGTAACACACCGGATGTGTAGCTTTCAATTCGATCCAAGTAGACAAGATGCAATGCAACAGATAAATTTCGTGTAAAAGTGGTTATTAAATGATCAGTAAAGTACTTAAATCATACATAGGGAAGAAATCTTCAGTCTTCTTTCCGTTGATATACGTTATCAGTGGCTGAAGATGCACGAGATAAACTAATTTGCATGGAATTGGGCGGGAGAAGGGGGCAGATTTCGAACGTGAGTTAGTCACCTTGTGTTAATTTGTAGAAGGCAAGTGGGTGTTGTCAATTGCTTTTAATTTTTACTGACAGAAATGAGTGCATGTACTTGCTACGGCTGTGTCAGATGAATTCTCAATTTAAAGAATGAAAAGGCAAATGACTATAAATTATTCTCAACTGCTGAAGATTAAAGTAACTTGCATAGAGTAAGTATTGTTTTGTATCGATACCCATATTGATACATCAATATATCAATTAATCATTTCACCCCTAGTCAGGATATATTAAGCAAACGAAAGTGTTAAAGACAGGCAGACAAGGTGACTTCAGTACATCCCCCCCAACATGGGATGTGGGGGGTGGGGTGGTATAAATATGCTGAAGTTAGAAAGAGTTGACTTTGTAAACATTATATAGTCAATTCTTTCTATTTGCTGTACTCTGTTGCCCAAGCTATTATTCAACCAAACCTTTTCTTTTTGCTGTACTCAGTTGAGCAGGCTCTTGTTTGACCACCTGATTACATAATGATTCACATATAGCTGGCATTCAAACTGGTTTGCAGTCAATTGGAATCTTGGTTTGGTTGACTTATGCCACCCTCAGGTGAGGGGTCAATTGTAACACATACAAAATATTTGAATTATTTCACACAAATTTAACTTAGCACATCAACATTCATTTTGTTGATCATTTTACTTGATATCAATTTTAGAGCTGGAAAACCCATTGAGAAAGTTTACAAAAGAACAGCACAAAAAGTACTAAATTACTGCAACTAATGTAATTCCAATAACATGTATTTGATTACACTTTTTGATTATGATTGCTATATTCATGACGTTTGAAGCTCCTTCACAAAGTGTTTCAGAAAAGTGTGAAGAATAATACAGAAGAAGTGCCAAAAAATCAAGTCTGCCCAATGCAATGCTCAACTGAAGAAATATTAACTTCAATGCACCTTCTTGGCAACAAAATATCTGCTGGAAATGAACTGACCACAAGTCTGAGACAGCATATAGCTACTATAAATGGCAATTTAATACACACTCAGATTGAAATGTATCGGTTTCATAACAAAATTAAATTGCATAGTTTATCCCGGATTTTTTAATAGTGACAGTGTATATTTCAGTCTCGTATAGGAAACCATAAAGTAGTATCAAGAGGTATAGTTAGGCATGCAAAATTTTAAAATGCTTGATGTGCACAAGCCCATTTCCAACCAAACAAACCAAAAAGCTATCCATCCATGCATTTTGCACTAATTATGTTCACTCACTGTCAAAATTAATCATTTGAGAAAAAAAATTCAAAAGAAAAAAGAAAAAGTGAAAGAACAAATTGATCATAGAAAGGATGAAAATTACAGTTTTACATGACAGTGATTCCTCCAAGTCAAAAATCAGTGTTCTCTTTTAAAACTAGCAGCCTGAAAAATCCATTGTCAACTGTTTTTCTTCTTTGGCAGCTATTTCTTTATTATAACTCCAAAATTTCATATTTTGTTTCCTCCTTTTCTGCTGCATATTTTGAATATTTGCCATCTGTTCAAAATCTTACTGAAAACAGTGAACAAATGCAAGAAAATATACAAAGGTGTATTAAGCAGCCACATCTGAAAGCAGAAAAAAATGAGTTGCTAAGGCAGGTGCCTGCATAATACAGGTTAATTGTTTATTCTGACATTTGGATGAAGGAGTTCTTGAAATTAAAGTTGCTAAAAGCAGGTGATTGCTTAATAGGTGACCTTTACGGCAGGTTTTACTGTAGATGGAAGTTCACTATTTCAATGTGATACCCTGGATCTTTGATGACTCTATTGTCTTATAAATCTGATCAACTTACAGGTCAGTGTTACTCCAGCATATGGAATCAGGACTCGGAACCTGTCGCAGCTGGGCTGAAGACTCTGTACCAAAGTAGTACAACTGGAACAAAGAAAAAGAAATCATCAAAATCATCCACCTTTACTACTTTATCTACCGTATATACTCATGTATCAGCCGATACTAACTGCAAACTGCACAGAACCAGATCTGCCCTTGCATATTGCACCGGCAGATCTGGGTTTATGCAGTTTGTAAGGACTAATCAGTATAACAAATAACATAGACCCTGATCCGCTGGTGCATTATGCGGTGGCAAATCAGGGTATATGTTGTTTGCATTTGGACCTAGCCTATATGCAAGTATATACAGTAGTGAAGTATCACATACTGGTTTAATCTTATTAATTCGATATTCACCATGGCTGTTCAATACACAAGATAAATCTGGTTTATTGATTGATGGGTTAAATGCTGAATAACTTTCTTATTAATTTAATATTAATTTGAGGTTATCCTTCATCTGACAACCCCTCCATCCACTTCAAAATCCATTGTCTATCTTTAGAGCAATCATCAAGTTTAAGGCATTAATTTGGAATCATACCCATAGCTCATGATAAAATGTTTTTCTTAAGATATTAAACAAAAAGTTTAAAGCAGAGTGATCACCATCAACTATAACTAACATGTGTGATTTGTAATTCCTTCAGGGATGACAACTCGTCAACGAGAACTTAAATACTGAAGGTCAGAAAAGAATCTTGCGGAAATCTGTAAGATTTAAGTTGTAATCATCCCTAAAACTTTATAAGTATTGCAAAATATTAAGTTATAATCATCCCTGATTTATAAGTATTGTGAAATATAAAGTTATTACCATCCCATAATTTATAAATATTGTGAAATATTAAATTCTAATCGTCCCATAATTTATAAGTATTGTGAAATATCAAAATTATGATCATCACCTAATGTATAAATATTGTGAAATATTAAATTATATTCATCCCCTAATTTATAAGTATTGTAAAATAATAAGTTATAATCATTCACTAATTTATAAGTATTGTAAAATATTAAGTTATAATCATCCCCTAATTTATAAGTATTGTGAAATATTAAGTTATAATCATCCCCTAATTTATAAGTATTGTGAAATATTAAGTTATAATCATCCCCTAATTTATAAGTATTGTGAAATATTAAGTTATAATCATCCCCTAATTTATAAGTATTGTGAAATATTAAGTTATAATCATCCCCTAATTTATAAGTATTGTGAAATATTAAGTTATAATCATCCCCTAATTTATAAATATTGTGAAATATTAAGTTATAATCATCCCCTAATTTATAAGTATTGTGAAATATTAAGTTATAATCATCCCCTAATTGATAAATATTGTAAAATATTAAATTATGATCATCCCCTAATGTATAAATATTGTAAAATATTAAATTATGATCATCCCCTAATGTATAAATATTGTGAAATATTAAATTATAATCATCCCCTAATTTATAAGTATTGTGAAATATTCAGTTATAATCATCCCCTAAGTTACAAGTATTGTGAAGTATTATGCAACAGAATTTAAGTAGATTCACAGTAACTTTCCTAGAAATTATTGAATTGAGTTAAAAATGGTTGAAAAGCTTGGTGCAACCACCTCAGGTCAGGGAAAACATTGTGGCAGACATGATGATGAAGTGCAGTATGAGGTCATGTCTAGTCCACATACTACATGTACATTAAGGAGATGTGGAAATAAACAATGAGCTGGAAGCAACTCAACCGAATTCAGCACTAATTTCAAGGAATAATAGCCCAGGTAAGGAGAAAGATGAATGGAACCATGATACCTGCAAATAAGTATCTGAATCGAAGAAAAACAAACTATTAGTATGTGAATATTGCCAAGCAAAATGGTTTTTAATTGCTTAAACATTTCTGCGTCATGCTATAATGGAGTGAGTGGAAGGGCCAACTTTCTGTGGTTTTGTAAAAAATGTGTTGAAAAACTGGACAAGCATCAAGAAGGCAAGAAGTACAGGTGAAAGATGCAATGATTTAATTAAAACATAAGAACAGAAAATAAACATGAAAATTGAGAGAGTTGGGAAAGAACTTGTTGTGTGTAAACCAGAAATAAAAAAATTGTCAAGAAGTTTCTCTGGTGCAGTTAAAAAAGGCAGATAACACTTTGGAAAAGATTAGGTCAACACCAAATGATGGCAAACATGGGAACATTGCAACCAAAATGATTGTCAATGGCAATCAAGAGATGACAGTCAAAACAACCTTGTAGTCTTCAATGCTACAGTGAGTGAAAGTAACTTGAAAGCAGCAAGAAACAGAAAAGATATTGTCAATACTGTGATCAGAATTGCAGAGATGAGTAAAGAGGATGTAGTCTCGGTAAAATGACTGAGTGAAGAAAAGAAAGTTAACACCCAAAAACCTTTACTCACTGAGTGAGGGAAACAAAGCTAAGAAAATGAAAAATGCACTCAAATAAGATGCAATGAAGCCTTAAAAAATTCCATGAGAATTAAACATGATGAAAAAAGGGATAATTACAGAGAATTAAACATGATATGATGAAAAATGGGATAATTACAGAGAATTAAACATGATATGATGAAAAAAGGGATATTTACAGAGAATTAAACACGATATGATGAAAAAAGAGATAATTACAGAGAATTAAGAGAGGAGGAAAAGCTCTTAGAAGCTGCAGATGAAACAAAATTGTGTATATGTAATGAGAGGAATGCCCTGGGAAAGAGTAATCATGAATATCAGAAAGAGAAAGATTCAGAAGAGCAAGGCAGGTGCACACATAAGAGACTAGGATTATTCATCTCTGGCCCCGATTTCACAAAAATTAGCAAAATTCCTCCTCATTTGAGGTTTTACATTATCTCGCTTATGATACTTCAGACAATATCAATATATTTGTCAGAGGTAGAAATAGTGGTATGGATGCAAAATAACTTTCTAGTTTTAAAATTTAACCCATGAAGTGCTCACAGAAATGTCTTTTCATACACAGTCACAGGGCAAGTGACTTCCAATACAATCATTTGCTCTGACTAAAATTCCACTTGTCCCAAAGGGCCAGGTTTTATACTATTATTTTGACACAACATTGAAAATGCTATACTTTAAATAAAAAAAGAAATATAAACCGGCTTTATATAGACTAATCCAGGTCCTGCATTAAACAGTTTCTCTTTATACTTTTGACAGTGTTCATGAGACTGAATCCTCATTTTCATTCTGCTGTGGACAGGCTCACAACTAACACGATTTAAAACAATTTCACAATTTCTGCATGTTCAATTGTGGAATCTTTTAATAACAGTGGCATAATGATACACCTCTGCTCTTGGAATCTCTGAATATTTATAATTGCTCAGTTTTGCCAACAGGTCAATGTACTGTCTGTGTACTTCATCATGATCTGTAGGGAATGGTACTTGGAGGGGGTGGGAGTATAGTTTAATTTTCTGTACACTTCAAAAATCTCAACATACTGCTCACAGTAAAAATGGGAAATTAAGTCTAAGAGCCACGGGTCTTTTTTTTTTCAATCAGTGACAACAACAGTTTTAAGTTTTGCAATTAGTTCATGTCATATTTTATAAATACATAATGTAAATATGAACTGATTTTATCTTCGCTTAGGTAAACTCTGTTCCTATGTTTCAATTACTGATATTTGATTTCTACTAATTCTTTTTGATTTGGTCAAATTGTAACAGGAGGATTTTGACGTGGGTGACTAAGTCACCGAAAAAATGCAAACTTCTTCTATTAAGAAAGCGACAACGACTTCGCCCTGTCATTTTCATTTTAGATCTACACAGAGTGACAGTAGTCTATGACTTTTTAGATGCTCCATCAGCCCAGCCAAGTATTTAGTGTTCAGCCCCTGGCAAAATGGATTGCATGTTGCCTTGGCAGGTGTTCATATCAACTGTGTCTACATAACAAACTCTTGCACATTCACAGGCATGTGTTTTAATAGCTGACTGACCAATTAACTCTCCCCCCCGCCTGAAAGATATTGCTGCCCGATTGCCACAAGTTATCATATGATGATGAAAACTTAACTTGTGTTTCGAAACTAAATCATCTATATGTAAATAACGATTTGCGTTTTAAAAATAGAATTGTTAAAAGCACTTTCTAAATGTATATTTTAAAGATTTTAATTGCCATGCTTACATTATTTTCTTCATAAAATCAGTTTGAAACTGTAAATGAACATGGGGTAATAATGGCAGACATCGTTCTGTCTTGGGAGTACGTCTTCATTAGACATTTTCGTAATTCACTGGGCACAAAATTTTATGGAAATTATACAATTTGTAGAAAGCAAAGTGTAACTATTATGTGATAAAAAATTTAGACTCAAAATAAAAAAAATTTGGTCAGAAACATATGGAACAATGCTTGTGGAATCTATATGCACTGTAACTTAAGGACAAGGTTGTTTTCTTATATAACTCATTTTTGTGAAAATACAGTGAAACCCCGCTATAACGCGATATTTGGGGTCCATAAAATTCGATCGCGGAAAAAGCGGGGTCGCGTTATAGCGGGGTTTTGCTAGATTTTTCTTTATTCAGAGAACAACATATACACGTCTAATGTATAGCATGAATAGGGTATCAACACCGTTTACTATCTGATATCGATCCGTCTTTGTTTTCCCACATGACAACCCTTTGATTGAGCCACGAGTTTGATACAGCTGTACTTGTTCAGTGGCAAGTAACAGAGAGTGGTTATTTGAACTCCCCGTGATCTTGCCGCCGAAGCTCAGTCTCTACATAAGCACCCACATATGACAATCTTTGATCTTGCCGCCCAAGCTCAGTCTCTATATAAGCACCCACATATGACAATCTTTGATCAACCACCGCATTGATTGTATACAGGATGAACTGAAGTCCAGCGCACGGGTTGGCGGCTTACGTTTTTGATGTTTATTAAATCGTGAGAATCTTTTATCAACCACCACATTGTCTGATGCTCGGTTGTGTATACAGTTAAAGAAGAAAAACACGTCAGCTATTGTTTGAGCAATGATTGTATACAGAATGAATTGAAGACAAACACAAAGAAAACTTACTGGCTTTACTCATGGATCAATAATAAGTAACATTTCCGATAATGTTTATTTTGGCATAACACTTCAAGAAATTGGTGAAATTGTTAAATTTCAGAAGCCACGCCACGATCGAATTCATAAGTGATCTCTTCTCCAAAATGATAATAAACTTTTTGTATACTATTTCTCGTACTTAAAAAAAAATAAAATTCCGTGTACGAGAAAAATACACGTACATGTATATAAAATTTCAGGAACCACGCCACAGACGTATTATACTCGAATTCCTACGCGATCTCTTCCCCAAAATGATACTGTAATATACACATTTTATACACTATTTCTCGTCCTTTGAAAAAAAAAGTTCATGTGCGAATGAATATATGAAATTTTGGGAGCCACGCCACGATCGCGTTATATCCAAATTCGCGTTATAGCGGGGCGCGTTATAGCGGGGTTTCACTGTACGAGAAAAAGTAGGAAGGAAAAAAATATCCAACCAATACATGACATTATTAGGAGTACATAGACAAATATTAAAACTATACATTTTTAATTCTCTCTAGGGATTGTTGTAACAAAGCTAGAAAGTGAGTGGTCATATGAAGAAAATCCCTGTTTCTAAAAATAGATGCATCTACTTTTAATAACTTCACCAAAATATGGCAGTCAAAAGATTCACATTTAATTTAGAATCAACTCCCTCAAAATGCAGCTGTAAAGTTGAGATTACTCATCAGTGACCACTGTGGTTTGAATGAATGAACACTATAATGTTCAAGACATATGAACATGTGCTCTGATGTGTGTGTTATAGCCAACCTCAATATTTTGACGCCAATTTTCAAAAAATGTCGCTAATTAAGGAGTTAATATTTTTCCATGTCTATTAATGTTGTAGGCAATGAAAATTGAAAAAGATGGGGTATTTATTACTTTATTGACAACAAACAATACAATACCACAATATTACAGAATAAATCATTACATGACTGTTTTGATTGCTTATTTATATTGTTTTGCACTATTAAAATGTTGTTTCATACAAATAATAAAATCGAATGTCACATGAGTATGCGTCGTGATTTTACAGCTGCCCACTTGCTGAATGCAGTTTGAGATGCCGAGTTTATTCCTGATGTCAGTTTTGATGATATTTATCTTACTGAACCCACGTTAACAGTCACTGATATTGTCATTTTTACCTTTACTAATAGTTATTTCCATAGTCTTTGCATCCCGCATGACGGTCTGTGCAAAGGTATGACTGTTGTCACTTTAAATAAATGCATTATCAAATATCAATCAATCTCTCTCTCTCTCTCTCTCCGGTTTTCTGGTTTATGATTTATACATGTACCTTGTTCATTTGATACTTGTTCAGTGGCAAGTAGAGTCCTACACGTCTTACATATATGTGTTTGACCTTAATCCCTTAGCACCCTCTTTGTTTTCCCACATAACAACCCTTTGATCGAGCCGCGTATTTGATACTTGTTCAGTACCAAGTAACAGAGGGTGGTTATTTGAACTCCCTGTGATCTTGCCGCACAATTGACACCTGTTCAGTTGCATCCTTTAATAGATTTCACAGACTGTATGATCAAAGCATCACTTACAGAGTCCAAGCTCAATCTCCACGTAAGCACCCATATATGACAGAAAAGACGAGGAATTGGAGTCGGATGATATTTACGATGACTAGATGACAATCGAGGATTTCAGCACTATAATTGGTCACTCAGACGATGCGGATGAATTCTTGGGCTTTGTATCAGATGACATTAGACAGTGACCTTTATAGAATACTGTGAATCACAAAAGTGTGGACTTGACTTTCATTGTGAGACGTGTGGAATTAACATATTACGTGATATTGTGAATCAGATCATTCTGGGCTACAATTTTTATGCTGGTATGTGACCTATGATAGAATTCATGGATTTATCATATCAAACAAATTTAAATTGTCAATCATTATATATTTCTATGGATTTTTATGACACGATGAAGAACAAAATGTAAGTTGTCAATTTATTTGTGACATATTCCACTCGATAATATACCTAATTGTATTTTACACTGGTTTTGTCTTTATTATTCCTATCTATCTATCCATCCAGTCTCCTCTAATATATACCGGTAGTCAACAAGAAAACTTAAAAAATTTTAAGTTTAGACCTTGTGCCATGGATAATCCACCCCACCCCCACCCCCTTATTCCAGGCTTTTAATGTTTCCTAACGGCTAAAACACGGTATTGGTGCTGATAAAGGAATTTTCATGTTATATGCATGAAATAGAAAAATTAAACAAGATATGAACCAATTTTAAAGATTGGTAAGCCTGGCATATACCTCTCTTACTTTCCTGAAAATTTCAAGAGGTTAGTGTAACCCATTGTTGAGATATGCATGGAAACAAGCTCTAAAAATGGCCATTTTTGAGCGTTATGTAGTCTCACTCGAAAAAAGCTTGAATATAAAAAAAAGAATTCTCTAAATATCATACTGAAATTATGCATTTATTGGTCTGGTTTTATGCGGAATTCTATCCTGCAAATATTGCTTCTTGAATTAAAGAAATCGGTAAAATATTATGGATTTTATAAGCAAAATACCGTCAGTATAAGTTTTGTTTCAACACTGAAATTCAAACACTAATCTGTTGTTATATGCCAACATTTTGTACAAAATAACATTCATTATAACTTTTATTGACATCTAGAACTCGACTTTATATTATAATAAGTAGTAAAACCATTTAAATCACATGGCTAGCCAAGATATTCGATTGAGAGCTTGTTCTTTGTCAAACTTTCCAGTTCTAAATTTTGTAGTGTCTGTAACCTTTACAAGTTTATATGGCAATAATTTTGTTGTTTCATTATGGAAAAGTATAAATCCTACAAAGGCTCATGTGTATCCATGTGATGTCCAAGTTGGCCAAAATTGGTGGTGCTGTATTGTACCATTAAAAAACAGCAACTCAATAAAAAAAGTTACAGACACTACACAAACAGGTATAAAAATGAAAGATAAAAGTATTGTTCTACTTGTCATTAAAACATTGTTTTTCTCAATAGAAAGTTCCATCTTATGTGATGTAATGTTGCATCATCTATTTACCTCTGCAGCCAAGAGCAAAAAAGTGATGCAATAACTCTCTTGATTGAATATTGCATCATTCTTGCAGCACTGTCTGTTTGAGTAATTTACTACAAGACAATGTAACCTGAATTTCTTATCCTAGAAGAAGCTGCCTAATTACTTTTTCTGTTCTTTACCATGGTACATCCCTAAGACATGGGAAGACGACAAAAGCAAACCTCTGGGAACAACTCTGGTAAGTTTGTATTGAATGGTAAACCACACTCTTAAATTGTAGTGTCTGTAACCAATATCCCCTTTTTATACTGTCTATGACTTTATCCCTGTTTTTTTTTTAAAAAAATGAAGCCAAATTATGTTTCCTATTACAGTATTGATGTGTAAGGCTAAATTTTGACATATTGTCTGTCTGCAATTTGTAATATTTTGGTATATTTATAGTTTCTTTCATCTAGATTTCTGATAACAGGCAACATTTTCAGTGATTTCTTACAATATGCAATTGAAACTGAGTATTTTTGCATTCCATATCATTAGACTAGTAAATTCAAACAGAAATATTATGAGAATTCAATGAGCTCAGACTTAGTATTGGATACATTGCTGATATTGTCAAATGGTTACAGACACTACTAGACATGTGAATTGACCCGACTGTTGTTTACATTATTAAGGAAAGTGTGCAATCATTGTAAATGCTAGAACATTGAATAATCATCAGGTTTTATGCTATTTCTTTTTCAATCAGATACTTTTCTTTAAGAATCTACAGGTTATTCCAGTTTGCTTATGTATGAAAGCATATTGCGTACTCATTACAAGTATGTTTTGTAAAGTCTAAATTTCATCCGTATACATAGAGGAACAAAAATGAGAATGAAGTTGTTTGCTTTTAGGAAGCAAAGATAAGCCAGAAGAAGATGAACAGAAGATTAAAGCTAGAAGGGAGAAGACGAGGCTAAAGGTACAAGCCTGGAGAAAAAAACAGAGGGAAAATAAGGCGAAACATGAGGAGCTAAAAAGGGTTGATAGAGAAAGAAGAAAAGATGCAAGACTACTAAAAAAACAGCAATCACTTTCCGATTCAAATCTTCAACAAGAATTAAGAAGGAAAAAACTTGAAGAAATGAAAAGGTATCGCCAGAAAAAGAAAGAAAAAGCAGCCCTGGCAATATCGGTTAATAAGAGTGTTGATTTAAGAAGTCCGAAAACTGCTGAATTAAGTAGAAAGAAGAAAGAAGCTGTGAAAAGAACCCAAGCATGGAGAATGCGTATCAAACTGAATGAAAGTATACAGCAAGAGTGTATTCAGACTGATTGTGAAATAGGAAATACTGGGTCAGCCAGAGATTCACCAATGAATAAAGTGTTACCTAAAGCAACTCTGTACAGACAATTAAAAAAGGTAAAGGAAGTATTACCAAATACCCCAAAGAGAAAAGCAGTCATCATAAGTAAATTAATTGAATCTCCATCAACATCAAAGTTTCTAAATAGGAATATAATGATAATGACACCGGATTGCAGAAAAAAACTTGAATTGACAGATACTGTTATACAATCTGTGTCAGAGAGCATTTCAGAAGTGAAAACAAGGAAAGGGGGTGCAAAGAAACATGCATACAACATCATTTGTGACGCATTACTGAAGAAATATAAAAGACACAGACTAAAAAAGTATTTCAAAGTATCAGTGAAAGGGCAAAAACCTAGTTCTACATGGTGGGAGACGAAACAAAGAAAAAGAAGAAGGGATGCACTTAACTCTCCATTAAAGAAATCTGTGAAAGATTTTTTTCTAAGTCCAGAAATCAGTAGGGAAGTGCCTAATAAACGTGAAACTGTGAAAGTAAGAAAAGGTGGTCAAAAAGAAATACTTCAAAAACATGTGATGACTATGACATTAGAAGAAGCCTACAAAGACTACAAGTTAAGGAACCATAGTCACAAAATAGGATTAACTTCATTTTCTAAATTGAAACCAGTGAATGTTAAAAAGGTGTCTGAAACAAGCAGAAGATCATGCTTATGCCAAAAGTGCTGTAACATGGCCCTAAAAAGTGAGGCACTAACAAATGTAAAAAAAGCAGTGAAAGAAAATGGAGATTTGGATGAAATTTCAGTAGATAAGAAAAGCTTAAGTGATGCTACTTTTTGTAAATACGACACCAATCCAGCTATTAAATGTTTAAGAAGAGAATGCAAACAATGCGGTGTGAAATGTTTGCAGAGTTACCTTAAACCATTTGTTGAAAAGTATAGTGACAGGCAGATATCATGGCATCAATGGGAAAGTATAGAAATAGCAAAAGATGATAAAGTAAAGCGTTGCGTCTCCTGTGTGCCTAAAGAAACAGACATAAAAACATTAATTACATGCTTAGAAACTGACATGCAAGAGTATCCAGAGCACGTTTTCAGGGCCAAATGGCAACAGCAACAGATGGGAATTTGTGTTGATAGAATTGGTGAGGGTTCTATTGCTATGGTCATGGACTTTAGTGAGAACTATGGGTGTGTTTTTCAAAGTGAAGTACAATCTGGATTCTTCGACAGGAACCAAGTTACAATACATCCAATCATGTGTTACTATACAGAAAAAACAGGGAGAAAAAGAATTCAAGATAAAGCATGCCATTATTGGCATCAGTGAAGAAACCAAACATGATGCAGACTTAGCTATCACTTTTGAGAACAAAGCTATAGAAATTCTGAAGAAGAAAGGTGTGAAAGTAGAGGAGATCCATGAGTGGACAGATGGCTGTGCTGCCCAGTATAAGGGGAAGAAAGCCTTTGCTGACATAAGTCTGAGGAAAAAGCCATCTGTAACACGAAATTATTTCGAAACATCACATGGAAAGAGTGTTTGCGATGGTCTCGGTGCGACAGTCAAGAATGCTTGCTACAGAGCTGTAATCAGCAATAGAAAGGTGATAGGTTGTGCAGAAGATGTATATCATTTCTGTACAGAGAAACTGAAAATGGAAAATACAGATAATGAAGCTAAAACAGTTTCGAGAAGGGAGTTCATCCTTGTTAAAGATGTTGAGAGAAATAGAGAAGAAACTGATGTGCAAACACTGCAAGGTACAAGAAAATTACATGCTGTAAAGTCAGGAAGCAATGATTATGAACTGAGCATAAGAAATCTGAGCTGTTATTGTGAGCAATGCATGAAGGTTGACGGGAGATGCAACTTCAGCGAAAATGTTAATGCCTGGGAAATGAGAAAGTTAGTACTCAATAAAGATAATTTAAGTCAGAAAGGAAAACAACTTAAAGACAAGAATCCATCAACAATAGAAAATAATGACAAGAAAAGAAAACAAGGAAGTAACCAGAAAGATCATAACTCAGCAACAAGCGAAAAGCCTAATAAGAAACGGAAGTCAACAGAAAGACAAAACATTGTGACAAAGAAGATCAAAGTTGACAAAAAAGCACCAACCAACACAGAGAAACCAATAGAGAAATACCACCCTGGAGAATTTGTTGCTGTAGGACTTAAGCCAAAGAAGGGACCTCTAGATGTATACTTAGCAGAAGTAATAGACATTCTTCATAACGAAGTTAGACTTAAATACATGAGAAAGTCTGGCAACATGTATGTTTGGCCTGAAAAAGATGATTATTCACAAGAGGCTCTAGATGCTATCTTGTACAGGGTAAAAGCTCCACAAATAGTCAATGAAAGGGGTCATTTCAAGTTTAATGCAGCTGAATTGTCTAAGCTCAAGTCAAATCTGGAAAAAAATCATAAGCACTTCTATTTGAAATGACAATATAAAGTCAAGGTTTAATGTGTAGTGTCTGTAACCTTAAGATCAATCACATATGGGTCTGTGTTTGAGTCAGCACCTTGGGTTGAACAATACTTTAGTGACTATGATTTATTGAACATTCATTATACTTCAATATTTTACTCTTACAAACACTATTTAGTATTAAACTTTCAAGTGCTATTTACCAGTTCATAATTTTAACACAAGTATTGGACATATACCTGTTACAATGTGGTTTTATCATTTTATTAACTAATCAACATTCATTTAATGAATAATTCTAGTCAATGTGTTCATGTTGAATTATTTTTGAAGTGAATTTTATGGAGATATGTATGGTTCTGCAGCTGTATTGAAATGCTATAGTTTTGTAGTGTCTGTAACCAATTTTATGGACAATGTACTTCTGACTCTTATGGAAGTTTGCAATACTTTTGGCCAGTATTAATGATTTTGTTTGTTTAAATATTCTTCTTGGTGTTAGATAAATGCCTAAATAAGATTATTCTATGTCTTTTATGTTTGTTATGCAAAAGTTTCATGGTTAGGTTTTTTTTCTTAGTGATACCTTTGTCATAGATGTTTTGATTTTGTTATTAAGTTGTTTACCACTTCCAGTTATGTTGTTTACTTTAAATGTTGATATCCTGTTACTGATGTTACTGTGAAAAAAAATAAAGTTTTAAAGTTTTCATGCTGTTTTTCTTGCATGTTATACACCAAGTGTAGTGTCTGTAACTGTTGTTATACCAATGAATTGAAATAATGGTTAAACAAAATCGCATGCATGTTCAAGCTAAATCTAACTTGATCTGATTAGGGGACACCCTAGGGTATATAATGAGCTTCATTGAAATGTTCTATCAAACATTTCAATTTTTTAAGTGAGTGAGACTACTCTCAGCACCAATACCGTGTTTTAGCCGTAAATTATTCGTCTTATATGCGAGTATATACGGTACTCTTAGGATGCGATGATGAACATGAAAAGTACAATTTATGTTTACCCATGACAGTCTATTGTTCTGATTTAGAGCGATTTTTTCTTCTTATTCATTTGCTTAGTATTTATACAGAATGATTGGTGCTTCAAAGGTAAAAACTTTTTTTTTGAAGTTTCAGCAAAACTATTTTTTTCTGGTACATTTTTCCAACAAAAAAAAAGGATTAATTGTACCTAGTCCGGTAACATGACTATCACAGCATACAGTACTCAGGCCAGATGTCAGCATAAGCTGATTATGATATAAAAATGCACTGGTAAGATGGTTTCTCAATATGAACAAAGGATTTATTTATATAACAATAGATAGATTCCAGTGCATTTTGTATCCAAGTTTGCAGCTTCCTTTCATGGTGCCTTTGAATTCCTCCACTCCAAACCCAAGATTGTATATACAAGTTTTAACTGCCAAAAATGTTGTTGCAAAAAAAATCACCAGATTGTATATTTTGTCACCAATTAGGAAAAACAAATCACAATTTGCAACATTGCAAATATATATATTTATTGCATTTCTTGCTATGCTGCCATTTCTCCCTGTTCTGCACTCACTTCTCCCTATTCTGTCCAAATGTGTAGGTTTCATTTCAGATCCCAATTAACTGTATGCCTAAACATTTTGTTTGCCTGAGATTTTTTAAAGAAGTTCCTTCCAATGAATATGACATACTAATTTTAAATTATTTTCTTCTCATTTGTATTACTACATTATTGGGTTGCAACTGTATACCCAATTTTTGTGCCCATAAAAAAAATAAACTTCAGTTGTAAAAAAAAAAAAAACAATTCAGCTGTACATGGTTTGTTTTTCAAAATGATAATAAAAATTACAAATGAAACGGATCGAAAAGTATCACAGTTCCTTATTATTATTATTGTGTAAATGAGTGATGAAAGAGGATATTTATGCTTGGAAACAGTGTATGTGTCATTCTTGTAGTGACACATTGCATAGCAAGAGTTTAACTAAATGTGAAAATGAAATGTTTGGGTATGTAAGTTGAAAAGGGAAATAAAGTCTGAGAGCCATGGTTTTTTTTTTAAAATTTCAATCAGCCAGGGGCTGAACAATAACTTCAAGCTTTTCAATCAGTTCATATGATAATACAGTGGATGCATCACAATTACATATAACACACATTCCATGCATCACAATTACATACAACACACATTCCATGCATCACAATTACATACAACACATTCCATGCATCACAATTACATATAACACACATTCCATGCATCACAATTACATACAACATCACAATTACATACAACACACATTCCATGCATCACAATTACATACAACACATTCCATGCATCACAATTACATATAACACACATTCCATGCATCACAATTACATACAACATCACAATTACATACAACACACATTCCATGCATCACAATTACATACAACACATTCCATGCATCACAATTACATATAACACACATTCCATGCATCACAATTACATACAACATCACAATTACATACAACACACATTCCATGCATCACAATTACATACAACACATTCCATGCATCACAATTACATATAACACACATTCCATGCATCACAATTACATATAACACACATTCCATGCATCACAATTACATACAACACACATTCCATGCATCACAATTACATACAACACATTCCATGCATCACAATTACATATAACACACATTCCATGCATCACAATTACATACAACACACATTCCATGCATCACAATTACATACAACACATTCCATGCATCACAATTACATATAACACACATTCCATGCATCACAATTACATATAACACACATTCCATGCATCACAATTACATATAACACACATTCCATGCATCACAATTACATACAACACATTCCATGCATCACAATTACATATAACACACATTCCATGCATCACAATTACATACAACACACATTCCATGCATCACAATTACATACAACACATTCCATGCATCACAATTACATATAACACACATTCCATGCATCACAATTACATACAACACATTCCATGCATCACAATTACATATAACACACATTCCATGCATCACAATTACATACAACACACATTCCATGCATCACAATTACATACAACACATTCCATGCATCACAATTACATATAACACACATTCCATGCATCACAATTACATATAACACACATTCCATGCATCACAATTACATATAACACACATTCCATGCATCACAATTACATACAACACATTCCATGCATCACAATTACATATAACACACATTCCATGCATCACAATTACATACAACACACATTCCATGCATCACAATTACATACAACACATTCCATGCATCACAATTACATATAACACACATTCCATGCATCACAATTACATACAACACATTCCATGCATCACAATTACATATAACACACATTCCATGCATCACAATTACATACAACACACATTCCATGCATCACAATTACATACAACACATTCCATGCATCACAATTACATATAACACACATTCCATGCATCACAATTACATATAACACACATTCCATGCATCACAATTACATACAACACACATTCCATGCATCACAATTACATACAACACATTCCATGCATCACAATTACATATAACACACATTCCATGCATCACAATTACATACAACACACATTCCATGCATCACAATTACATATAACACACATTCCATGCATCACAATTACATACAACACATTCCATGCATCACAATTACATATAACACACATTCCATGCATCACAATTACATACAACACACATTCCATGCATTACAATTACATACAACACATTCCATGCATCACAATTACATACAACACATTCCATGCATCACAATTACATACAACACACATTCCATGCATCACAATTACATACAACACATTCCATGCATCACAATTACATATAACACATTCCATGCATCACAATTACATACAACACATTCCATGCATCACAATTACATACAACACATTCCATACATCACAATTACATATAACACACATTCCATGCATCACAATTACATATAACACACATTCCATGCATCACAATTACATACAACACACATTCCATGCATCACAATTACATATAACACACATTCCATGCATCACAATTACATATAACACACATTCCATGCATCACAATTACATATAACACACATTCCATATATCAAGAGACTCAGCAGTTACAAACTCTCTGACTAAATGGATTCAAGTACACTGCAATTATTTCCATTCCTTTAAGGTGAAAAACATTGTCTTGGATGCTTCTGTAAGGCACTATTCCCCCCAGCTTAAGTGTAAAAGATAGATACTGCTTGTTACATTTACAAAATAACTTTTGCTTATGTTTCTACCAATGCATGATGATTGTTACTACAGATGATGTATTACTAAAGTAAGCACTGTCATTTTCCCCATGAAAATGTGACATGAACATGAATGCATCATTACCAATGTCAGAACCTGGAAGTGTCTAGTCATATTATGGCCATGTAATTAACTTTTTTACAGAGACTATTCACATGTACACACTGTAGCAAGGACTATCGGCATGGTGACTGGGAATGCATTAGGGACAAGTCCACACTATTATGATTGATCTCACATCATATCATAATCCGCACCATTTGTCATGGCAGACTTACATAGATTTTTTTCGATATGTTGCGAAAAAAAATTCACCAGCACAATAAAAAGGTAATACTAAAGATAAAAAATATGTTATAAAGTAACTATCATATGGTAACTGGTTCAGTTAGAAGCATATTTTAAGGCAGACAATGGTAAACTTGAAAATTTCGGTACAAATCAGCCATTTTTTGCAAGTCATTGTGGGTAATTTTCTGCAAGGTTTTATGGCTATGATTGGTATTAGATCTTCTTAAATTTGTATTGCTGCTGAGATAAGATAGCATAAATAAGATAAGACTTATTTATAGTCTGCATGATAAAAAAAAACTGAACACAAGTTCTAATTAGCTTTTTACTGACATTACATAAAACAATAAAGACATTAAATCAACACAATTTACAAGGCATACAAATGTAGCATAATACAGAGGAGCCTCGTTAATCCGGACACCTTCGTTCCCAGTGAATATTTCCGGATTAACGAGTTTACCGGATAATTGAATCATGCACATTTTTACTGTACATGTATTTGCTAGCTGTAAATGTACTGTATATACAATCATGGTTGAAATAAATTAATGAATACATCTATTGACTTGTGTTTATTTCACTTTATTATAACATGCACTTGTATGGCCTGCACTTTGTTCATGTCGGCACTATCTGCTTCTCCCTCATACAATTTTTGTTTGATGCCCTGCCGATTCTTGAAGCGTTGTAGCCAACCACGAGAATAGGCAAAGTCAGTGAAGCCGAGTTGGTCTCCGAGTATCTTTGCCTTGGCAATGAGCATTTCATCATTGACGGCGGCGTGGTGGGCCGGCTTGTCTGAGAACCACATGAATACAGCACCATCGACTTGTTGATATTTGGCGTGGCGAGCGCGGGTTAGGTCTGCTGAGTCAGCAGGTACGGACGACCATTTGTCCTTGTTTTTTATGATGTCCGCAATTGTCGACTTGCCAAAGTCTAAGGATGAGTAAGCTATAATATGCTGGCGGATATCTTGAATGGAGGCTTTTGGGTGATCTTCTTTGTGCTGACAAATCTTCTTTTTTATGCTGGCCGATATCTCTACTCATCTACGCTTGCTTGATGGTGTCGCCATAATAATATAAAAAGTACAACGAATACAAACTGATATCTCGCAGTTAAATGCGTTATGGTAAACTTATAAAATGCAGTAATTTCTATAAGTCGTATTTTACTACAGTTATAGCTGTTAACGAGCCCATAATTCACGACCCCTTTTATTCTGAAATGAAGCCCTATACTGTCCACAGCTTAAGTCAATCCACTTTATTTGTTCAGCCATCGACAAACTGTGATTGTTACATACAATTTGGTAAACAACAAAGAGACTTAATGACACACTTAATTTATTAACCATATGTTACGTCAAAAAGTGTGGACGATTTGATCCCAGTGTGTTTATTTAATTATTAAAACCCCCGCCGGCGACTAGCAAAAACAGACATTGTTTATACAATCGCTGGTTACAATACGGTCACGCTACTTGAAGTTTTTCCACACACATGATCACGTGATCAATTTATAACTTTAACGTGCCACTAGAATTTGACCATTCAGAGATTGATACATTGACACACATCCAAATTTGCGTAAGTGAATCGGTGTTATCCAACTGACTGTATTTTCACATACGATTTTTCGAATTTTCTTATTTTTGGACAGATTATTTCCGGATTATCGAGGCAAGTTTTATAGTAATTTTACACTTTGGTCACCGATTTTGCGTATTTCTTGATTAACGGAGCAAAATAATGTTTAGGAAATCCGTTCCTATTGAACTCTGTCTGGATAGCGAGGTTTCCAGATAAACGGAGTCCGGATTAACAAGGCTCCTCTGTACATAAATACAATGAGACAAATCACATAACCTGAAATATAAGCAAACAAAGCACTTCAAAAAGGCAGTATTTAAAGTTAATTTAGGTACTAACACAAAGCACAGGTTAGGACATGCAAGATGCTAAAAAGTAGGATAAATTAAAAGAATGCACCAGTTAGGACTAAAAAAGAGGGTGAAATAGTAAAGTATAGCATTGTACCCATTTTACCTACAACGACTTGCAAAAATGTCATTAAAGTTAATCAACATGAAAAATAAGTATACTATTAAACATATGATTTTATGAAAGCTTTAATTCCTAAATGTGACAATGTCCAGCATACCAAGTAAGCAACCACCATGTAAATTAGGCTACTTATTCACACAATTGCTACACAGCCGTGCGAACAGCTTTACGTAAATTATGTACACGATGGCCATGCGAATAGCCTTCTGCAGAGCTGGTACATAGTGGCCATGTGAACAGTCTTTCCAAATGAGGTACATGGCGGTTGTGGAAAGTATGAACTGACTCAGCTCAGAACTTACTATTGAAATTTGGTGATACAAAGAAGTCCAAGTTTCTCTGACCTTTCCAACCCAGGTGTATGTATTCGGAGTTATATTGGGTTCCCCCTAGTACTAATAGTACATCTAGCTCCTTTGTCCAGGATACAATATCGCAGATAGGTACATCCAAAGTATCGATAATGGAGTGGGAAAGGTCAGAGGAAACTCTGTCAATCATTTAATAACCTGGTCGTTTTATAACCTGGATGTTTCGTAACCTGGTCATTTTGTAACCAGTTATTTTACAAAAGCTACCACTAATAATTATGGTGTTGAACTTTTATTTTTGACAAACACAGAGGAATTATATATTTTTGCATAAATATTAACCAAATATCAAGGATTCAGCCTGTACTGAATGTGACACGGTTGTCCGGTACTTGGGATGTCGAGGCCTCGTCGGTAAGATCCATAATTTTGAAAAATACGCCAAAGATGCAATAATTATATGTAAAAATATATGTATTTAGACATAAATAAAATTGTTGGTTACCTAAACATATTTTAGACTGGTTATATATTTTTCTGATTTTATTGTTTTATTGTAATTTCAGCAATTTTAAAATTTGACTTCTTTATCATTTTAATAATAAAAGCACAATTCTTTACTATCAAATGCAACTAATGTTAACGGAAAATACAATAGCATGTGCAGAAATACTAGGTACGAAACATCCCGGTTACGAAACGACCTGCACCTTTTCGATATTACCTTGATTGTCTGTCGACAATGCTTGTTTTGCCAGCACATATCCCTATGCTATTTTCTTCCAACAGAGTTCTGAGAAATTTTCTCAGAGGTGGTGCGAAATAATCAAGCAGTTCTAACTTTTTTATCGACATTTGGAATCAGGACACAATTAATACTTCCGGTTCAGTACCCTACTTCCGGTTCAGTACCCACGAATGTAGTCCGAGTCTATTTTTAGATCCTTTTTTCCTCTCTCATTTTGGTGGTGATGTATGCATTAGATTTAGTCATTCTTAGTATTGATTTAAAGGAAATTGGTTATTGTTTAGAATATGAGCATTATAGTGTGGTTGTCTGTGTGTATTTTGGCGACAGTGCACAGTGAGTAATGAGGCATTGGTGCTGATCCGGAAGTGAAATCTGTGACTCATTGCACGTTGCTTTGTTTACAGTCCAGCCATTCACAAGAATGCCGGTTAACCTTTGACAAGAACTTCAGCGTGAGTTCATCTTTAAAGATACTTTACAGCAACATATGATTTATTAGGATTTGGACACAGTGGAAAGTTCAGTACTGACAAACAAATGTAGAGACTATATAGGAAAATTAATTGTGATCTGATTCCATTTAGAAGAATGAAGTTATGGTTCCTGCAATCTGAACAGCTCGGACCTTTCCTCCAATAGACGCAATTGTGTAGAAAAACCACGAAGTTATCCAATTGATGTTCACTCTTAGTCTGGTATCCTGATTCTCATCAAGCTATCAAGAACGAAAGCTAGTCAGTTAGTTATTTTGATTAAACTCGTGTGCGGCCATTCGGCCATGTACGAGTTTAGCTAGTCAGGGTGCCAAATTAGATTTTGTACAAAATACATACCGATTAGTCTGGTTCCCTGAGGCGTGTGCTCGCTGCGTTGCACTCCGCTATGAACCAGTCTAGAAATGAGTATATACGGGTATGGTGGTCCATAACTAGTTAATAATGAAAAGTAAAGTTTTAGTAAAAAATTATTTTGAGATCTTAACATATCTGTACATAAAAAAAATTAAAAATAGAGACAAGATTCTATTGATGCAATTTTATTATTTTTATAGACTTGACTTAGGAACAATCAATAACAACAGTAGCACCTGATTCATTGGGTGCAGAATGGATAGCACATGTTTCATGCACATGTATATCAAAATATGCCGCGGCTCATGTGATTTTCTTAACACAGAAGCTTGCATCAAGGATAGGTCTATACTGATAAATATAGGTTTGATCATGAGCATTTAGCAATTTAAAGTTATTGAATTTTTAATATCATTGTGTTTCCATAGGTTTGCTATAGGAGTTGAATTAGTACCGTGAGTCCAGAAGCAGAATTCGCAACTTCGAGGTAAATCCTACGGATCATACCTCGTATGTGGAGAGTTCCCATTTGGATCACTTTTGCTATTTACGAAACAAGGACCGACGAGAAGTTACGACTGATCAATCTATGTTTTTCATTCGTAACATCTCAGTCAATCCAAATGCAGAAATAGCCAAGGTGGTCGTGAGAGATTGGGGTTTCTTTTTGTGGAGAAATTTCCGGCGAACAAAATGTATATGAAATATTTTTTTTATTTTTTTTTTAAATTACTGCGATGACATGCATCCGAGGCGTCATTTTTTCCTGCAGAAATAGCCGAGGTTGTTCCGAATGCAGAAGCAACTGACCGTGGTACATAATTTCAACATTATCATGATAACAATTCTACTGTTACAAAATACTTTCAATGGTGTATTAGAAAATGAGCTTCATATAACAATGATTTTAAATGTCTTTAAAAAGCCGAAAAGTTTGTGGGGAATATATATGTCTGAGATAGGTAGACATGTTTTCGTTATCTGTAACCAATTTCCGTCATTACTTATTTTTTTAGGTTTTGAGAATAATGTGCATCGCCGCGGTCATGTCAGTCCATTAAGTTTTGTACATAAAATGGATCAATCTTTTTTGATCTGCTTATTCGCATAAATTAAAGAAATTTATGTAATAGATGTATAGTATCTGGGAGTAACATACACAGGGATATATACTGGAGTCCTCGGTTTTGACGCACTTAATTACTTACTTTAACCTATTCATAAATATAGTCCTTTCATAGTGATACCTCATATTTCTTTTCATACATTAGTTATTTTAGCAAAGTATGCATAACAATTGACAATGATATATTCCCTAATACTCTTCTTGGTATGCTTTGAACCAGACGAACCTTGTCGGAAAGTTCGTGTATTACGGCACTTGTTTTTACGCACTTAACAGAAGTCAACTTGTACCTTTGACACACTTGTACATATGCTCCAGTAAAAAATATATTGCAGAGGAACATCAGTAGCACATAGAAAATGCAAGTTGATAGGAAAAATGACCTAAAGACACTGAATTTTGCATTTCTTAAGGTTTTTTATCATAATTTTTTATTTGAGGATAGATATTATATCAAAAGCTAGAAGAATCAAATTGGGAAAAATCATGATGGTATTATAATAAAATTGTTTTACTTGTAATTCAGAATTACATGTATTAGATTTAGGTTATCACCCATTTTTTTTTTTTTAATTAATTGGCAATGTTGATATGCAGACGGTGATCTCCCCAGAAGTTTTTGATAGCATCAGGGTAAGTGCATGTTAGTGTCATGCATTATTTTAAAAAACGTGTGTTATCATCATAAAAGTGAACAAAATTAATATAAGTGAAGTATAAAAGTACATATATTTACATAGTATTCTTTATTTCACAATGTTATAACATAATTTAATGTCAAACTTATTTGTCTTTGAATTTAAATAAATGATACCCTTCATTTCTTCACTTACCCATATATTTTGATTGCCACATTAACCCTTAAACTGCTGGTCATGACATAAGTCATTTTTCCGGTAAGCAACTGTTTACAATCCCGGTGCTTCAGCTTCACATGAATGGTTGTTAAACTAAATTTAAAGCCAGTAGAGGCCTTGTACTGCTTGTCATGACTTAAGTAATTTTTCCGGTAAGCAACTGTTTACAATCCCTGTACTTCAGCTTCACATGAATGGTTGTTAAACTAAATTTGATTGGTACATTGGGTCCAGGAACAAGCTTTCCGTCATAGTTTTAACCTTGTATTCATCAAAGAAGTTTCACAAATGCACGTTTATAATAGGCATTACCTAGAAAACTAAAAATGTCTGACTAAAAACATGGTTCATCTCCCGCTGACGATTTGATTAAGCAAATACTAGCTGATGATAACGATGAAGACAGTAATTCTGAAAGTTTTGAAGTATATGAGAGTATAAAAGCTAGGAAAGTATTACTGGAAATGTCAGTGAGTGATTTTAAGCCCCAAAATGATGTTGAATATGAGTCCAATGTACATGCTGGATGGACAAAATCTGACGGCATGCCACTCAACCCCTGTTCAGTGGTATTTCAAAATTAAAGTTATAAATGGAGAATATCAAGCCTATATACCATTTAAGGCTATTTTTCATTAGGATTTCTTGCATCTGATCATGGATCAAATGAATTGTCATGCACAGCAGAGAATAAATGGGGCAGACTTGATTGGCAACAGCTGCATGGGAAAATGGAAGCCTGTCACACCTGATGATGAATTGAAACTCTTCTTTTTTTTTTTCATTGGTTATTACCATGTGTTTGGTGCATAAATCTAATTGTGATTTTTACTGAACAGCTGAGTATATCACAGATATCAACCCCATACTTCAGCCCCCCCCCCCCACACACACACACATCAGTTGGGATATATTTCTTAATGTTCTAAGCAAGTAACACCTGAACAGGTAATGAACTTGACAGGTGACTGTCTTTGTAAGCTCATAAGTGGACATTAGATGACAGACATATATTAGAATAAATAACAAGAAAACTGCAAACCTTTGTGAACAATTATTACAAACTTTAAGGATTGTAAACTTATTTGTCATGTTTCTTGACTGTTTGCTCATTAACTCAGGGATGGTTCTGGCTTTAAAAAAGTTGTCGCCAAAAAAATCGCAAATCTCAATATTTTTTTGCCAATTTTCAAAAAGTGTCGCCAAGCAAGGAGTAAGTATTTTTCTATGTCTATTAATGTAGTAGGCAACGAAAATTGAAAAAGATGGGGTATTTATTACTTTATTGACAGCAAACAATGCAATACCACAATATTACAGAATAAATCATTGCATGACTGTTTTGTATGCTTATTTATAATGTTTTGCACTATTAAAATTTGTTTGATAAAAATAATAAAATCGAATGTCACATGAGTATGCGTCGTGATTTTACGGCTGCCCACTTGCTGAATGCAGTTTCAAAGTCAAAGTTTCCTTCACATTCGTATGTGCCGATTCTCATTAGATTCTCTCTTTGATGTACTTAACTTCAGACAAATTGGGTTGTTCCACTTAGTGAACTTTACCTATGCAAATTAGCCTAAAGGGCTCTCCCTCAGCAGTGCTCAAAGGATTTGACATGACACATCACCCTAGCTATTGTGAGCCAATTCAATAAATCTCTGAAAGGTGTCTGTTTTTATCTGACCGCCTAACCTTTTAATTGTCTTTAAACAGTTGTATAAATTGACCGACTTTTTATCATATTAAATGATACACTGTATCCAGTTTATTACAGACTCAGTATTTATTTGTAAATTTCTTGTGTCGGCTGAACAGTAGAATGTTGAGCTGCCTGTCTTAGCTAGACGAGAACCGTGTATATTTCAGTGTCATAGGGTCACGGGGGTGTGATTAATACATCCTGTAGTGTGCCTCGAAGCCGTATTATGTACATATTTCAATATAGTTTTCTAAAGTTTCTAAAGACTACCGTTCAAGACTAGTTTTGTTTATAATATTTTCTTCTTTTCTTTTTTTTTTGCCCGCACTGACACACGGATACTCAGCACACGGAAAATCGAGAGTATGCCTCCTATTTATTGAAAATAGTTTACCTCTTATAGGGCAAGAAAGCCTTATACATTTGCATAAAATCAATTTATGTATGAGAATAAACAGTAACCTTGGAAATATTCAATTGGGATGGACCTAATCGTTTGAATGTAAAATTCTTGAAGATTGTCCAAAAAGTATGAAACGCACCCCCCCCCTTCACACACACACAAAATCCAGCCCCCGTTTTGCAGTTATTCCTGTAATAGTAGCAATTCCAAATGTAGCAAATGTTTTGATCACCTCTCCCTAAAAAACAGTATGTAATTGTAATTTAGGGAAGATCCCTAGACACTGTTGAGAAAACCTCCAACTGTCAAGAAATGCACTAAATCCAAATGCTGTTAATTTTGTTAACTTAATCTTCGGATGAGGTGATGAACATGAAAAGTCTAACTTACGTTTAGGGTTAGGGTTACAGTATATAGTTCTGATTGAGACTGAATTTTATTTTTCATTTGCTTCGTATTTATACAGAACGATTGGGGCTTCAAAGGTAATCAGTTTTCTTTGAAGTTTCAGCAAAACTTTTTTTTTCTGGTACATTTTTCCAAACAAAAAAAAAACGGATTAGCGGTCGTTTGGTCGATTGCAGCTAGTCCGGTAGCATGACTATTGGAGTGTATCACCGCATACAGTACTCAGGCCAGATGTCAGCACAAGCAGTCAATATGAACAAAGGATTTGTTTATGTAACAATAGATAGATTCCAGTGCATTGTATACCCAAATTTGCGGCTTCCTTTCGTGGTGCCTTTGAATTCCTCCACTCCAAACCCAAAGTTGTATATACAAGTTTTAACAGCCAAAAACATTGTCGCCAAAAAAATCGCCAGATGGTATATTTTGTCGCCAATCAGGAAAAAAAATCGCAAATTGCGACAAAGGCGATGCCCAGCGCGATCCCTATAACTGTTACCTATTCTACACCTGTGATGTTCACAACTTGTATATAAAGTTCTAACAGACATACATATATATGGTTGAGACATGAAAGAATGGAGTATGTTTTTAGACATATTTGAACTTTTTAATTATAAAAGATACACAAATACAGATGAAATACCTGTATTTGCACCTGTAAGTGCAAATATGATAAAGTTACATATGTTACTTGATGTTTATAATACAGTTCAGACATAAATAATTATTTTTGATATAGGGTTTGTGTATCTATTATATACAATAATTAAATTACAGGCAATTTAAAAGCAGAGTGCAATTTTCATTTCTTTTCTCAAACAATTCAACACCAAGGGATCTTATACTACAAAACTTTACAGCACTTATGGGTTAAAATTAAAGTTTTTTAGGCAAAGTCCTTTAGTACTAATTGTCATAAGATAATTCAGTACCCTCTGCATTGACCTGTTCCATATTACACTCTTGATTCTGTTCATTGTAGAGAATGACTTTTCAGTCTGAAAAAAATGAAACATAAAATTTATTAATTGTTATGTATAATGTTTATATAATATAAATATTTTACGAAATTATAAATGTTTCTTGACTTTAATATTTGCTTAAACCTTAATGTTAAGTATAATGTTGACATATTTAGCTATTGTTTACTTAGTATTTGAGTTCAAGTATCCTGGGATGAAGCTCTTTCAGTTTTGTTAAAATGATGCTGATCTGCCATCAAATATGGCCACGGTTACTAAAAATAGAAAAAACTTTAAATGGCTTCTCAAGAACTGCTCAACAGAATTTTTCCAATATATTGGCATGAAGTACTTTTAAATTTGTTCAAACGATACCTATCCACCCAATAGGGCAACTGTGGCTAAAAATAGAATTACACATTCATCCTGAGATTTAGTCGGTCCTATGAGTTGCTTGGCCGTAAAACACCAATTCAAACCAAAGTCAAAGTTTTTCAATCTTTGTTGGATTTCAGCTACATTTGGTATGTTGCTTTATATTGGTAAGACCTTGCGTGAGTTTCATTTCAAGCATTCCACAATATTTACAGGAGTTATGGCCCCTGATTGCCCATTCCTGACTTTGGTTACCACAGCATAACTTGACTAACCTTTGTTGGATTCAACCAAATTTGGCATACTATATTACATTGATGATACCTTCCACAACATCATTTGCAGGAGTTATGACTCCTAATTGCCCATCACCCTGATTTCGCTTTCCACAGCATACATGTAGCATTAATAAGCTACATTGGATTTCCACCAGATTTGGTATGCGACTTTTTATTGATTAGATCTTTAGTGAATTTAATTTAAAGTGTTCCACATTGTCATTTAGAAGAGTCATGGTCCCTGATTGCCTGTCCTCCCAACTTTTCATTCTGCAGCATAACTTGACTAAGAAATGCTGTATTTCAACTTTATATTGATGAAACCTTGAATGATTTGGATTTTCAGCATTCAACGTTATCATCAAGAAGAGTTATGGCCCCTAAATCACCATCTTGTCATTTTGGTTTTTGAATAGAACTCTTCTGTGCAAGGCCCTCCAAGCAAATTATAGTAAACACCAGAGCTCTAGATGAACAGCATGTTTGCATATTAAAATTCAAAGTTGTCAACATATTGTTTCTGCTGCAATCACAATCAATGTTTTAATATGGTGCATTTGATCAATATAATTTAAGGTTGGGTTTTTTTGCAATTCTTTATCTTGACAAATTTTAAAAGTCAACTTTTAATTTGCACTGTATAATGCTGACATTCTGCTAAGGCCTACATTCTTCTGCTAAAAGCCTATACATTCTGATTCATATATACATACGATCAATATAGGCGGAGATAAGTTCTGGATGTTCCATGTATGTTTGAAGTGATAATACTTGATCATTGTGACATGAACACTCTCTTCTGAAAGATGTTTGAATAATAAAGAGATATTATTTTATCTAAATTGTTGTTTGTTTTTTTGTACACTGTAGTATCAAATTATTTGTCTGCAGCCACATATCAATCTTGTTGTGCAATTTTGATAGTGACTGTGACAGCTGATAAATTTGAAACCATTAATTTCATTCATTCATTACATTTGGCAAAATGCTATATATCTACAAGAGAAATACTTGCTTTATAATACTTTAAAGTGGGACTCCAGAGATATTTCACAATTAATTTCACCATCAGAAATTGAATTCCAAGACAGCATTATTAGCTTAAGAATATTATGTAAAAAATAAATTTAAATATGGAATAATCAATATAACAATTAATATATATGTTTAATATACATTCCCACATATATATTTATTTAATGACTTTAAAAAATATTTTTTATTTTAGTAGTCATTGCTAGGAATATGACCAAGGAGGTTCATTTCATGCACACATTTTGCATTCTTATTTGGTAATATGCATGTACATCAATATAGGCGGAGATAAGTTCTGGATGTTCCATGTATGTTTGAAGTGATAATACTTGATCATTGTGACATGAACACTCTCTTCTGAAAGATGTTTGAATAATAAAGAGATATTATTTTATCTAAATTGTTGTTTGTTTTTTTGTACACTGTAGTATCAAATTATTTGTCTGCAGCCACATATCAATCTTGTTGTGCAATTTTGATAGTGACTGTGACAGCTGATAAATTTGAAACCATTAATTTCATTCATTCATTACATTTGGCAAAATGCTATATATCTGCAAGAGAAATACTTGCTTTATAATACTTTAAAGTGGGACTCCAGAGATATTTCACAATTAATTTCACCATCAGAAATTGAATTCCAAGACAGCATTATTAGCTTAAGAATATTATGTAAAAAATAAATTTAAATATGGAATAATCAATATAACAATTAATATATATGTTTAATATACATTCCCACATATATATTTATTTAATGACTTTAAAAAATATTTTTTATTTTAGTAGTCATTGCTAGGAATATGACCAAGGAGGTTCATTTCATGCACACATTTTGCATTCTTATTTGGTAATATGCATGTACATGTACATAGTTGTCAGGTATACCAAAGTTTACTCCCCATATCTCACTTATGAGAGCAGAAACAATCTATAAAAAAAAACCCAGAGATAGTGTATTTGAGAATGTCATAAAAAATGTAGACTTTCCCACACTGCAGGAAGGAGTCCATCTACCACTGAGTGTCTACTGAACAGTATAGGACAATGTTTGAGTGATAGTTATTGTTGAGGTACCTTATCAAAAACTTATTGACATATTTTAAGGGTGTCATTAAAAGCTAGGGATTTGGATTTTCCCCCAGCTAGTTTGGTTTCTAAACCTGTTTACTTTCATTGAAATTATTTATTCTGATAATGCCTTGACCCCTTTATTCTGATAATGCCTTGACCCCTTTATTCTGATAATGCCTTGACCCCTAAATCCTCCTCTTTTCTGTGAACCTCCTCCTAATTCAGAACTTATGATACACCACAGGCAGTGTATCAAAAATGGCCATTTCTGTTTGTTTTCCCTTATATAGGTTCGGAATGATCTTTATGTGTAGGGAAACTAGATAAGTTATTGTTCTTCCTGTCTTTGTTTGATTGTGTCCCACCCAATAAAACTTATCAACTTACCCACACATGAAAGTTACCCACATCCAATGAAACTTACCCACACAGAAATCTCAGTGCTAGTTAATCAGAGTGAACGAGATAAGTTATTGTTCTTGCTTGAGTGTGTATTATCCAATGAAACTTACCCACACATAAACCCTGCAGGTGGTATGTGAGTCCTATGGTTCTTTTGATTTCCTGTTTCAAAGATTTATGCATGGGCAAAGCCTTTTGAAAAAGAGAATGAGTCTAGAAATGCTATTGCACATGATTCATCAAGCAGTAGATAACATTGATGAGTGAGTTCCATTTCTGCAGTAATCTTGACACACCTATCTACGTTTTGTAAGACAAATCTGGCAATCTCTTGTGTCAGTGCATCTAAGATTTCTGGTGTTTTTACAATTACATAAAGATTACACTACATGAAAATGCTTCTTATCAGTGCATTTACACCTTTTTCTAGTCTTGTACTAAGACCTCTAGAATATTTGAGGGATAAATTCCCATCTCCATGATTCCAAGAATCTCCAAGATGCTTCATGTTTAGGTTTTGTTCAAGAATAACACACACTATTTAAACTATTTTTAGGTTTGATTGAACAACATCTCTAGTGACTTGGGATAGAACATCATGTTGACCTGGTGTCGTTTGAGAGCCACGAGGCTCACTCTTTCAGCTTCAGCAAGATTCTATCAGGTAAGGAGCACTACAAGGTGAGAGTATTCATTTCAGGAATAAGTCCTCATCAGGATTTCATGGTGTCAGAATGAGCAGACTTATCTGAGGATGGATATAAAATTGTAAACAATTTCACATTGTTGCCTCTGTACCACAATACCAGTATTAGATACATTTCAAATAAAATTAAAGACAGTCGCAAACATGTGACTAGGATTTGAGCATATTTTAGAGACTACCTTCCAGCATGTTCATACAAAATTCATTTTGGATTTTCATTGATCCTTATGACAATCTTTGCAAACTAGAAGACATGCCAAAGTCTTTCCATATTGATGATAATGCACCAGTAGTGAGTGAAAGCACACTCCCCACAAATTTTAAGAAAATATATAGTGATATATATTTTAAAATTTTGTGTGTGCTAGAGAGAAAATGATATTATACAAGTCTGTTTTCTTCATAGCTTTGATTGGCTGATCCATCAGAGAGAGAGAATACAACATTTTTTTGACTAAAAAATGGTACATTGTACCTGTAAAATTTATTCTAATGGTAATATTCTGTTTCCGCGAGCGATGGTAATTAAGCGATGGAGCGATGTGAAGTAGTTTTTTCTCACTATACCGCTGTTCAGCTGAACCATAAAAGGGTAGTGTGATATGGTTGATGTTACCTTATACTGGGGTATATTATAAGTAGTGATATAATTCAACCTGTATAACAGGATCCAGGAATATACCCCTGTTGTATCAGAGACCATGTTATACTGAGATGCTTTATAATGAGTGACCATTTTATATCACTCCACTGCATTTTATCTATTGCTCCAGATTGTGTCTGTTCCATCATGTTGTAAATGTGCACTTCAGAGTCATGCCCATCTTATCAATCAGTGGGTTCATCGGTTTCCCATAATTTGAGGTCCTATGTCCCCCAAATCTTGACCTTGTGTACCCCCCTGGTCGTGGTTTTTTGTCAGAAAAAAATCGAAAAATACACCTACAACTTTTTATTAGTGGATGTCCATCCATGTCACTGTTGGCGCTCAATTGCTAAAGTTGCGAAAGGCTATAAAAACTGTAAGATGTCAATGAATATCTATTGTAAAACATTGTATCTGGCAATGAAAACATTGAAGGTTTGTGGTAGTCGGCCAAGTTGCAATGTAAAGTGTTTGAAGGCAGAGATTTAATTTATTTTAAGGTTGAAATAATGACAAAAGAGACTAAATTTATGCAAATACACAAATTGTCATTTAATTAATGATCTGTTAGTTTGGAAGGAAAACTAATTCAGAAAACATAGGTATTTATTATAATAAATGCTGGTAGATAATGAGTGTACACTAAAGTTAAATGAGAGCAAGATCCAGAACAGAAAATTCCATGGTGCAGCTTATTTCAGGTTAACCAGATATTAAAACATGTTAATGTTTTCATGGGTTACTTGAGCACATGATAAAACTTTTATTGCAATAATGTAAGTCCAAGAAAAATATGATAGTATAGCACAGACCACTGAGTTAAGGTGGCAAAACTGTCAAAGAAAATAACATTATCTCATTTTTATAGCACTATTGATGCATTATATATTATTATTTTCCTTTGTCCCTCTAAATTGTTGTGTGTCCCCCAAATTTGGAGGGTGGGAGACAATGTCCCCTGCCCTTGAGATCATATGTGCAACATTCAATATTTTCTCTCCAACTTGAGAAACACAAGCATTTCATGGTATTATAATTGCCATGAAAATAACCCCATATTCATTCATGGTATCATAATTGCCATGGAAATAACCCCATATTCATTCATTCAAAACAGAAATCTCAGTTGCCATATTGCCTGTTTTCTGTATGATGGTGAAGAGTACATGCACTTAAACCTGATCATGTGATGGAATGATGGTGATGACTCCATGGAGTAATTATTGAATATCGCTCCATCACCATTGCATCATCAATATTTACCATCACTCCATCATATACTTGACCCATATTTATTACAACTGGAAGAGTCTTCATTTCAGTCATGGACTTTGCCCTTGTGCAAGTTACAACAAAAATATGGTTAATTTTAAGAGTTGCAGTGGGTTTTTTTTCTTCATAATGATTGAGGAGAATTAAGCTGTTTATATTGATATTTATGGTTACTGAAAGTGTTACAGTGGTCACCCTCTTGAAAGCTCTCTCTCTCAAGAGAGGCCACTAGTTTTATAAAGCCACCTTTCACAACATCAGAATAGTATATTTGATGTATTTTTACTCCTTCATGACAGGCCACCCTTCTTACTGCAGAATCGGTGACCTTATAAGAGGGGAACCACTGCATTCTTCATCTAAAATGGCATTAAAAATATTATCTTATCAACCATAAGTTCCTGTTAGAAGCTTTCTGTAGAAGAATTCTCTGAATAAATTCTCTGCCTTGTGCTGGAGATTTGCAAGGAGTAGATCATTTGTTGCAGTAATTAAATAATTATGCAAGGTTAGATGCAATAAACTCTGTTCCATAGGGCATCTGTCAATAAATGTACAAAACCTAACTGCAAAACAAACACTGTAGTTTCTTCAATTCAATAGATTGCTTGCTTACATCACTTTATAGTCCTTGGACACAGTTTTGTAGATTTCAGAATGACTGGAAAAAAATGCTTTCCTGATAATTCAGGGCAAACTTTGATACCCTAAAGTGACTTTTTATACACCAACCAAAGGGTGGAGCATATATTGTTATGAAGTTTTCTCTCTGTCCCTCCATCCACCTGCCCATCCATCTGTTACCTTTTTTGTTTCAGTACAACAATTTTAACTTTGTGTCATAAACTTTTATCATATTTTGTGAATGGCTTGCATGTGGGGTAAGGAAGACATCTATTAATTTATGGGTTACAAAGTCAAAGGTCGAGGACATTGTGAATAAAAGAAGCAAAATGGTTTCTGCACAATTACGTTAGTTTTACATCACAGACATGGAACAAACTTTGTTGATGGCTTACTCTTTGGACAAGGAAGATGTCTTTTGATGTTGGTCAAAGGTCATGGTCACCATAGCTGAAAGTAGAAAAATGGTTTCTGCACAATTACATTTGTTCTACATCACAGACCTGCACCAAACTTAATAAATGGTACTTGTGGTAAGGAAGAAGCCTTCTGATTTTGGGATCAAAAGGTCAGGGCCACTATGGTTGAAACAACCACACATTAACATTAGTTCTGCATCAAAGATCTGGATCAAACTTTGTGGATGACTTGCAATTGGGGTAAGGATGAAGACTATTGATTTTGGGGTCAAAAGGTCAATGGTCAGGGTCACTGACTGAAAGAAGAAAAATGGTTTCTGAACAATAACATTAGTTCTACATCACAGACCTGGACCAAACATTGTTGATGGCATGCACTTGTGGTAAGGAAGAAATCTATATATTAAGGGGTCAAAGGGTCAAGGTTGCTGGCTGAAAAATGAAAAAAATGGTTTCTGAACACAAACCGCACTTCTTCCTTTCACCAAAATGTGTGGATGGCTTACTCTTTGGGTAAGTGGGTAAGAAAGAGGCCTTGATTGGGGGGTGGAGGGGACAAAGGTCAAGGTCACTGACCCAAAGAAGATAAACTTGTATTTGCATCATAACTTAAGTTCTAGATGATGTACCTTGGCCAACGTTTGTGGAGGGCTTGCACATAAGAAAGAGACCTATTTATTTTGGGGTTGAAAGGTCAAAGGTCAGGATCATTGTGACTCAAAGAAGATTGGGTTTTGTATAATAACTTTTGTTCTAGAGTAAGTTCATTGACCAGAGTTTGTGAATGGCTTAAAATTGGGGCAAGAAAAAGGCCTATATATTTGAGGTCCCTAGGTCAAAAGTCATGGTCATGGTATGTCAGATAAGAAACGAATGGTTTCTGCACATTAAATCTAGTTCAGAACAGCATACCTTGATCAAATGTCGAGGTGATTGAGACTCATTGTTCAGTGATCTCCAGAGTCAACCATGTCCTACTAGTGCCTACATAAAGGACTGTTAAACATGGGATGGGCATATAATGTAACATTCATGGTACTCGTGTTCATCATAGTTGCCCCTAGATCTTGGATCACATAGTCCTTGTTATAAGACTGTAATAGTTTTTTGTCTCTGTACATTTTCAGAGTTCTCTGCTTGGAGAGGAGGATACACTACCAAGGATTACCAGACCACAGAAGATGGTTGAGAGGATTAATAAACTCAAAACACGCCTGGAGCTTGAGAAGGCCAAGAAACAAAGTCAGAAATTAATGAGCCGAAGCACTCCACTCCTTGTTTCATGTATGAAAAAGCAGTTCAATCAACACAAAGGAGATGTCACAAGAAAAGACTTCAGCCCACAGTCACTTGCTTCTCTGGGCTGGAAGAAGTCCAAAGCTGCAGGGGATCATATGACCTTTATGATTCATGGCAAGGCAAGTTTGCCATTATCATCCTCAGTGTACAAATAAACCTTTGTTTAGCTACTGTGAATTAACCATTTTCCAGCAGTTACCAAATTTTGTTGTTGCTACAGATAGGAAACAATAGGACCTCTTCCTCAATCCATGAATTTAAGTACTATTGAAAACGTAATTTTTCACAAAATCGTGAAAATTGATATCCATGAAAAATCAGTTTACAGTATTACCAGGATAGCACACTGGTAAATTACCTTCTTTGTACCAATGTGGTCCCAGGTCCATTTGTGGAGCTGGTTTGTGCAAAGCATTGTTGTAAACTATCCAGAGTCTCAGTGGCTTCATCTGGAAAAATCCACTTTTCACAACCTCAGGGGCCATTGACTAGGAAAGGCTAAGGTATAACATTCACTTGATACAGAGATCATTTTATTTAATACATCTGTAAACAGCTCAGCACCATTAGTTCACCAGTTTAGGAGAAACTCGTTTCTAATTTCTTGTTTTTTTACCATGCTGGAAGCTTACTATTTTCTTATATAGAGTGCTGCATCTATGACAGTTAACTCACACTTCAGTCAGTGTGCTGTCAGCGCCTTGGCCACCATGTGTGCAATTGTTTCTATGTGTGAATGAGAGAGAAAGAGAGACCATGTGTTTTATCACATGATTACTGGTTTATTTACATTAATGTATCCATATCATATTTGTTATTTATGTAATATACAAACTGATATCATAACTTCATGCAAAAGAAGGTTTAATGCCTGAGACATCTGAATGTGTTTTAAAGTCATTTTACTGTTCTGTAGTTTATAGAAATTAATCAGTGTTTTTCATTATGCAATAAATGAATCTTGCATTTTGTGTTCAATTCAAATAAAATGTATGAAACTTGAATAATTTCAATCTTTTGCTTCTGAATGTGTTTCAAAGTCATTTCACTACACTGTTCTGTAGTTTGGTCAAATTAATCAGTGTTTTTCATTATGCAATAAATAGAATCTTGCATTTTGTGTTCAATTCAAATAAAATGTATGAAACTCGAATAATTTCAATCTTTTGCTTCTGAATGTGTTTCAGAGTCATTTCACTACACTATTCTGTAGTTTGGTCAAATAAATCATTGTTTTTCATTATGCAAAAAATAGAATCTTGCATTTTGTGCTCAATTCAAATAAAAATTTTGAAACTCATTGAATAATTTCAATCTTTTGCTTCCCAAGGCTTGCAAAAGATAGAAATTGTTTGATTTGTTTCGTAAATTTGATTTTGAAATGAGCATCAACCATCAAGGAGTGGATTCATTTCTCCTTGGAGTACCTGGATACAAACAACATGGCATGGTCCTGTGTTCAGTTGCAGACTTTTAGACTCAAAGTTGATTATCTGATTAGCAAAAACTTAGAAAATTTGCACAATTACTTGGAGTGAAATGATTATTAATACAGTGACTTTGAAGGCCAGATTTTCTCGTAAAGATCATTATTTTGGCTGTAAAGAGCACTTGCTATATATTAAAATAATCCCATTGATTTCTTGTGAAAGACTACCTAACTTGTTCAATTAACGTAATAATCTTAATATTGTTAACTTATTCAATAAACATAATACAGGAAAACTTCCTAAACTGAACATTGTTGGGACTAAATCTTTCTACCATATTAAAGAGGTGGCCAGTTTCACAGATTTCATCCAGAAACATCCAAATGACACCAGGGATCATTCATAAACATCCATTTGACACCAGTGATTATTCAAAAATATCCATATGACACCAGGGATCATTCAGAAACATCCATTTGGCACAAGGGATCATTCAAAAACATCCATTTGACACCAGAGATCATTCAGAAATATCCATTTGACACCATGATTCATTCAGAAACATCCATTTGACACCAGGGATCATTCAGAAACATCCATTTGGCACCAGGATCATTCAGAAACACCCATTTGACACCATGGATCATTCAGAAACATCCATTTGACACCAGGGTTCATTCAAGAACATCCATTTGACTCCAGGGATCATTCAGAAACATCCATTTGACAATAGGGTTCATTCAGAAAAATCCATTTGACGCCAGGAACCATTCAGAAACATCCATTTGGCACCAGGGATCATTCGAAACAGTCTAACTTCCAAACTATAAAGTATGCTTTAAATCAACTGAAAAAAAGGCAACATAAAAATTATAGTATTCATAAACCAGCAGATTCATCTACGTATTATTTTGTAGGATAAACTATAAATTGATCACATCTTTTACTATGTTTACTCTGGCTATTTGCATGTGCATTGGATGTATCACAAGCAATAAAGAGTTCACTATCGTTGCAGTAATGACCATATTTGATGATAAAATTATTCTTTTGTTCTTCTTTCTCACTCTCACTCTCTCCGTTGCTCACTCTCTCTCTCATTTTCTCAGAAGAACATATTTATGCAACACACATAGAAATATAAAATACAAATGGAAAGAACTGAGATAATTTGAAGTATAATGAGGTTTACATACCTGGACAACAATGGAGTTGTACATTCTCCTTTGCTGAGTATTGGCATAATGTGCCTGTGCAAAGTCAGTAGGGTCATCACATGACCCATCCGATGGCATGCTTTTGTATACATGTCAAAGAATGCAGTAAACTTCAAAAAGAGGCAGTTATACACCAGAAAGGAAAATCATAAATATCTGGCATTGATGTAATAAGAACAAGTAGAATAGATGGAATTATAGAAAAGCAAAATAAAAAGGAACATCGAATAATAATTCAGAGAAGAGGTAAACAAATAGAATATTCTTTGACTATTATTAAAAAGCCTGCACTGAGACCAAATTTTTAGGTCAGTCTACCAAGAAGACTGGGTAAGCAAGGTGTCCGTTTAAGTAACAAAGTTTTGTTGTAATGTTGTGATTTTGATTCTATGCATTTGAATACTTAGAAGACTGCTTTATCAGGGCTAATTTTTTTTAGATACAGGCCCAGAGCAAGTGGCTTTACAAAAATTACTAGCCCTTCTGACAGATTTTACATATTTATGGCCCATGTTTGACTTAGAACTTTGTGCTTCAGTTGCATCATATTTGCAGGGATATCCATGTTATATGGACACATTTCTTGTTTGCAGAGATATACATGTTATATGGACACATTTCTAGTTTCTAAATTGTTTAGTTTGACATCAGAACAGTTCAGAAAGTATCTGCAGAAATTAAATAGTTCCACAATGCAATAGGAAAATGAAAATGTTCATACACTACTATCATACCTGTGACTAGACATAAGCTTGCAATAATACATGCATTTGTTGCCTGATTTGGGATTTGAAAATCATACCTGTGACTAGACATAAGCTTGCAATAATACATGCTTTTGTTGCCTGATTTTGGGATTTGAAAATCATACCTGTGACTAGACATAAGCTTGCAATAATACATGCTTTTGTTGCCTGATTTTGGGATTTGAAAATCATACCTGTGACTAGACATAAGCTTGCAATAATGCATGCTTTTGTTGCCTGATTTTGGGATTTGAAAATCATACCTGTGACTAGACATAAGCTTGCAATAATACATGCTTTTGTTGCCTGATTTGGGATTTTAAAATCATACCTATCAGTATTGGAGTGCATATCTGGTGATGCCAAAGGTATAAATAAAATACCTTTTCACTTCTCTCAGAAGAGGAGACTGTCAAAATCTTGTTTATGATATGAAAGGTTAAAAATGTATTGAAGGGGGGTGGGGGGGGGGGGGGCTTTTTAGGTCAAATTAAACTTGAAGCTTACATCTAAAGACTTGTATATTCTCTTCTTTGCAATCTAATGAGAGTCTTTTTTTCCAGAATCCAGCTCTCTTGAAAAATGATGAGACAAGCCTCAAATTTGAAAACTTTGAATTGAATGAAATGCTGCTGAAAGGTTTGGAATCCCAAGGGATCACCACACCTTGCAATATACAGGTACCTTCCACTGTACAATGTTTGAAAAATGAGAGATTTTATACTTGTTCTCATGATGCATGCTTAGCCCTTGCACCATTTAGCACAGTACAATTCAAAAATGCACACATAAACCATTGGCAACATGTTGAAAAAAAGTGCACAGAAAACAACTTTCTATTTTCCATTTATCATTTGCAAACTTGTGCTCTGTGCCCTAACTGTTAGGCAGGCTATTCGACCAAATCATCAAAAAACCCTTTATCGCCTGGGCTATTCTGCATGCTTCTCATTGATCAAGAATTCCTTGTGATTTGATAGATACTTAGGCAAAGAAATCATAGAATAAAGAATATCTGACTTTTTAACGCTTAATTTTTAAGTCGGTGAAGGTTGTAATGAGTAATAGGCAGCAGGAAATGATTCAATTATAATTAATGATGATGACAATTGGGGCATTGTATCAACCTCTGATACCAGTATCAAGAGTGATATTTTGGCTAATCAGGCATACACAATACAGAAGGAAAGAGACTACTCACACTGCTAATAATCTCCCCAAAAAGGTTGATGAAAATGTTTACCTGTGTAAGAAGCTACAGTGTAGAATGAAAATATTAATTCCATACCTTTATCAAATTTAAAATGATTCTGATTATTTACATCATTACACATATTCTTAAATGAGAATAAAATCTATTTTTTAACTTCTGCTCACTCAAAAAAATTTCTTTGCACATAAAATCACCACACAGCACTGACACTCAATGTTCACCCCATCAGTTAAATATATACAGTACAGCTCAGGCGATTTTTCAATTTCTGATGTTTTGCAGTGGGGGACTTAATCCCCTCCATATTCACTCCACTATAACGCTCCACAGTGGAGGGATAAATACCTACAAATCACCATGCACCTTGGCAGGCACGCTGTTGGCAACTCCAGCATGGAATGGCTGGTCAACATTACAGACTAACATTTGAACAACCAATGAATGAAGGTGACCCATGGAAAGACAGAGATATCAAGAGTGATTTACAATCGGATACCATTTAAAGAATCAGTCATCTTTATTTTGAACATATATTTTGGACAGTAAAAACATAATTTCAAAAGTCTTGTATATTCAATACATGTATATTTAGAAAAGGTTGATCGACTTCTTTTGCAATAATTTTAATATTAGTACCCCTACATCCATCATCGAGGCTATGATATCATAGCTCTCTCCATTCCATTTTCCCACTGCTCCAGAATGTATAAATGGTGCTGTTTATTTAAGCATTTCTACATCAGATCATAGGACTCTTCCTCATTTTTTATGGTCAAATTGCTTTCACTTTTCCTTCTAAACTGGGAATGTTTCTCATCCTCATCAACGACATTTTTCTCATCCTCATCAACAACATTTTCACTATTTGCAACAACTTATTCCCTCATTGGCAACTATACCCCAGTCAAACTAATTTTGTGGCTATCACATAAAATGCTCTGAGTTTAGAACGGAAGTTAACTTGTCACATGATGGACAGGTTATTGTCTGGTACCTTTTCAAATACATTTCATAATCTAAGTGAGAGAAGCCACTACAGCTTACATACTATTTTTACTTTATGGCAAACAGTCATCATGCTGACTTGAGCTGAACAATACTGTGCTTCTCAGCTGTTAGCTTTTGTCATCTTGATAATTATCGGTGGTAACAATAGCCAGTAATTATCAAAGTGACGAAACCTGGCATTTATGGATCACACAGCAGTATAAATAAATGGATTACTCTTTGTATGGATTAAAGTTAGGTACTTCATCTGCATGTTGGAATATTTGTGAGATTTCCATCTATAAACTCCAATACGTGTCCACTCATGAGGGGTAAATTTGACATTTATTTTTACTAAGATGCTGGCTGCTAGGCACGTTAGAGGGGTACTTTTGAACACAAACTTGTTGGTGCCAAGGGATTCTGGATGTAAAAAGTGGGTGCGGAGGGGGGGGGGGAGCATTCAAGAAAGGGACCGCTATACTACTAAAATGGTGGTAGAAATTTTCCATTCAAATTCCTGCTTTAATTTAGTGATAAACTATATGAATTTCTTTAGATTATGAACTGACAACTATCAGTTCCTGTCAAAAACTATATGCTAAAAACAGTTTCATGACAGGCTTAACTTCAGTACATAACTTTATCGCTAGTCTGATTCAGCTAGACCTCATGTGTGGCTCTGTGCAATAAAGTTTTCCTTGTAATGCCAGAACGAGGCTTTGCCAAAAGTAGGAAAATCAGTTTGATTGGCTGATGACCAGTATATTTTTTAAAAAATGTAATACCTTTTACTTTTTAACTGCTTACTATTAATGATTCTTAAAAAGACCATGTTTGTAACTTTTAGAGAGCAATTGAATACTGCAACTAAATTTTTTCATTTCATTAGACGAATAAATGTGGGTAGTGCCTCTTTATGTTATCTACAATCAAATATTGTCAGATTTGTGTTTGAGTTCAAATTATGGGACTCAAGATGAGTTTTAACTATGGGTGCCAAGACATCATAATAAATCTCGTGAAGTGCTTATGAAAATAGTGTCTGCATAATGATCTTATTAAAAGTTACCACCAAAAGAAAATTATGACATGAAGTCAACATATTGAATATGATGTTTCTTAACACTATTAGAGGTGTGAAATATAATGTAAGAACATCACAATGATGTCATAATATCCCACAAAGATTCAATGTCTGAGGCAGCTTAATCCACTTGAAAAATCACACTACTTTGCAACATATTTCTTAAAATTAGTGATTTTTGTTACATGATAAATAATGTCATACATATACCGGTATGCTAATTTTGTATGAAATTAATGAAACTCGGGTAGTAATTTGAGTCATTAGCCAACTGTATGTAAGACTTATGATATGTAAAAATTTATCTGGTTTCATAAAAGAGTTTTTATGTAAAATTTTAAAGTTTTCTACTTCTTTCATGATACTGATCAATGGTCATTGTCAGTCATAATAAGAAACCTACAGCAGATATGCAGGAGATAATGTTTTCTCAAAGATAAAATCAAAAAGCAAATATTTGCTAAACCTCCACCAGTGTGTAATTATGACAAGGTGCCACATAGACCTAACATTTGGACAAAATTACCACAATATGTTGAAAAGTGTGCTATAAATGGGATAACTTACTTATATTTGAGGGTTTGAAGATGTTAACAAAAATGTCTCCCCACACTATAGTGAATGTGGGGATTATTAATTACATGGTTTGTTAGGGACCTGGTATGGAACAGTATTGAGTCAGTAGGATATTTACCTTGTGAGGTGCTTGGGCTGATCCCAGGTAAGGTTTCTAACACCTAGGTATCATTATATACTGGATCACCAACAGACTGCAATAAATGTAGTCCTCTGATGACCTTAACTGCCTGATCTAGCACTTTCCCCACTTGTCATAAAAGGGAGGCACATAAGGTGTGTAATGGATTTGAGGTTTTGACCCCTGGATCATTGTCTGGGCATTGGTAGGTTGTGGGTTTTGGGGTAGAGTTAATGACAAATGCAGTGATTTTCAGTGGCAAACCATTGAAGTAACAGTTGCAACAGTAAAATCTCAAATGCTCAAATATCAAACCATTATTTCCTTAATTTATCAGATTTAATATTAATTACTGCTAAAACAGAGTTAAAGTAGGTTAAGAATAGCTGTCTATTTTTAGCTTACTGAAGCTATCAAGGAATAGGAAAAAAAAGTTCAGCAAAGGAACAAGGTAAATATGTTTTCTTATAAAATCCCTTTGACTTTTGTTTTTTTAAATCAGTCAGCTGATAAGTTAATCATATATTTTCAAAAGAATCACACCCACTTTACAAGTTTGTTTTGCTCAAAGCAACTTTTGTTTTAATTCTTTAGAATTTGACAATACCAAAAGTGCTGAATGGAGAGAATATCATTTGTGCAGCTGAGACAGGTAAAAGTTTCATCCTTTAACCATTGTTTAAAGCAGTGTGCATGAATGAAGTATTTGCCACATTATTTAATTAGATTGTACTATGTGCATTAATTATGTGCCACAATATTGAATTAGATTGTACTATGTGCATGAATGAAGTATGTGCCACATCAATTTTATAGGATTGTCCTATGTCCATTAATTATGTGCCACATTATTTTATTAGATTGTACCATGTGCATTAATTATGTGCCACTATATTTAATTAGATTGTACTATGTGCATTAATTATGTGCCACATTATTTTATTAGATTGTACTATGTGCATTAATTATGTGCCACAATTAATTCTTTAGTTGGTGGGGCCCAGGATGGCCAAGTGGTCTAAGGCACTCATCTTTACAGATCACAGACATCTCACCTCTGTCTGTGTCGGTTTGAGTCTGGGGCTCAGCCAACGTGGGTATGTGAGAAAGCTTCCTGTGGGTCAGTGGTTCTTTCCAGGGTTTTCCCAGGTTCTTCCTCCACTGAATATACTGGCCGCCATGTATAGCCTATCATGTGCTGAAGGATGGTGTTAAACCCACAAAAATCAAGCCAAGCCAGTCGTTAGATTGTATTATGTGCATTAATAAGTGACACATTATTTCATTAGATTGTGCTATGTACATTAAAATTATATGCCACATTACTTCCTTAGATTGTACTATATGCATTAATTATGTGCCACATTTCATTAGATTGCACTAAATGCATTAATGATATGCCACATTTCATTAGATTGTACTGTATGCATTAATGATGTGCCACATATCATTAGATTGCACTATGTGCATAAATTATGTGGCACATGATTTCATTAGATTGTATTTCACATGTTAGAATCAATTTTGTCTTCTTTTTTTTATAGCATTTTGGTGTTTCATTTTTATTTAATTACAATGAATTACTGTAAAATAGTGATAATAAGTGCATACATAAAAATAAGCATCTGTGGAAAATTAGCACACATGGTCCCTCCAATATTACCAGTAGCCAAAATAAGCATACATATGTAGAAAACAAATACAGACTTGAGACCTGAAGTTATTTGTTCTTGATTAGGTGATTGGAATGAATATTTAGCTATTTATCTCATTATGATACTATCTTATCCATTGTTCAGTCAACCATATTTGGAGTATGCTGTTAATTTTGATTGCTAAGCATAAATATAAAAAATATGCAATAATCATATCACAAAAAATATCACTAACAATAAGCACACATACAATATAAATGCATACAACAGTTTGAAAAATAAGTGCATGCTCTCATTTCCCAGATTTTACAGTATTTTACATTTCAGCCAAGTAGTGATTTACTTATTCAACTAATTTTTGGTAAGATTGGTGCTTTGAATTTTCAGATAAAAAATGAATTCAGTATTGCCAGGCATTTGTATAATTCTTCATTTAATGCTTATATGTATCATTCAAATAATTCTAGTTCATCCTTCTATTTTCATGTTTGTTTCAGATTAACAATATTTTTATACTATACATTTCTAATCCAGGAAGTGGAAAGACTTTGGCCTATCTGCTACCATTGCTAGAACTTCTTCACAGATATAAGCAATCAGTGGGAGATTCAGACATCCCTAATGCACCAAGAACCATCATCATGGCTCCTTCCAGGGAACTAGTGGATCAGATTTCTGTAATTCCTTTTTAGCATCTAACATTCATATTGATCAATGCTCTTAAGATTACATTGTAAATTTAATCTCAATCTGAAATAATACTTACCATATATACTCGCATATAAGTCTGATCCAAATGCAAACAACATAAACCCTGATCTGCCATCGCATAATGTGCTGGCAGATCAGGGTCTATGTTGTTTGTTCTACTAATTAGTCCTTACAAACTGCATAGACCCAGTTCTGCTGGCGCATTATGCGATGGCAGATCTGGGTCTTTGCAGTTTGCAGTTGATATCGGCTTATACATGAGTATTGACGGTAGTAAAATGTTTAGTGTTAAAACTTCACCATCATGTAATCAGTAAGAAAAAATATCATGTTTGTTAAATCTGTCCTCATTTTCATAAAACTTAACTCAACATTTCGAGTAATAGATGTTACTCCAGATTTGGGAAATCTTACTCCAAATTTATAAATTCACCCATCTAATTGGTCAGAAATTTTTTCTTTAAGATTTGGAGTTGAGTAATGTTTTATGATGGAGAGGTCTGAATTTGTGAACTTGCTGCAAGCACCTAACATCAGATAATAAATTCAAGTAAATTTACATTCTGTAAATTTTTTTATTTTTTTGATCAGTTTTTGTGGTTGTGCAATCAGTAACCTTTTCATTTGTACTTGAATTCATGGATTGTGGAAGGATATCCAATTACATTCACAGATGGATAATTCTTCATTTGTACTTGAATTCATGGATTGCGGAAGGATATCCAATTACATTAACAGATGGATCATTCTTCATTTGGTCTTTACATTCATAGTTTATTGCAGCAAGTATGAAATCTATAAAAATTGGTACCTCACTAATAAATGTGAATTTGCAGTATTTTATAACAAATTATTACTCATATGACATCCATGACATTTTTTAAAAATTCATTATCTTGGTCTTTTTTTATTGGCTTTCGACCATTTATTGATTTGATCATGTCATCCTTTTCTTGTCTTTATGTTTATATTTCTATATCTTCAACTTTACTCCTATCATCAATTTTGTGATTTTAATGAAACTTGATTTTACAAAGTTCCTAACTACAACTTGACCAATTTATCAAAGGTTACATTTGCTATGTTGATGCTAATAATCACAACAATCACCAAGGCGATCAAATTATGACATGGTGATTCATTTCAATAACAATAAAATGTTTGGTTATTGAAAATTTAGCAGCTGGTACTGTTATCTGCAGATTTTTGTCTTCAGCCCACTGATGTCTGCTAGTGAAATGTATTTTGAGTTTGTTTAACTGAGTAGAAAACTAAATTTCTTGTCCAAGAAACATACAGAAATGCATAATTTAACACTAAATCTAACTGTATGGGGTTTAATAGAAAACAGTTTAAAGAAAGATGGGAATTATGAAAGAAATTAAAAGTTAATTTTGGGTGGTTAGACTAAAGTTGAATACTAGCTTGACACAAGACAGAAAATTTCATAGTGAAGCACTTTTCTAGTATACTAGATACTCAAACATGTCAGTATTATTAAAGACAAAATTTGGTGACTACTTAGAAAATTCTGTTGCCAGCCTAGCATTTGTATGTAACAGTTGGTTCTGATACTGGTCATTTCAACTCAATTAGGCTTATTTTAGATGCAGTAGTCTACCTAAAATTCCTCCAAATTTTGTTATAAATGAATTTATAATCAACATTTTGGTCTCTGTTAATGGTAATTCATCATATTGCCTGCTTTAGTAAATACTTTAACAAGGTCTGCAAGGTTTTATTCAACTATTTGTATTATTCAGGAAAAATATTCAGTTTTCCACATAATAATACTCAGTTAAAAACAGATTACCTGATAGCTATGTGGCTTTATTTCCTAAGCAAAAGTTCATTTCAAAAAGGAACATTAAGTTGCTAGACATACCTTTAAGTTCAAAACAAAAATGAAATAAATATAGAATTCTGGAGAACTCTTACACACATTTTTTATTCATTATAGTGGATCCCACTTATTTGAATAATGTCTTTGACAGAAAATATAATGCAAATAAGTGGGGCTATGCATGTAAATGGGATGAGCCAAAAACCAAGAGAAATAACTCTTACAGTCAAAAATTATTCTGTGTGGTCATATACATGTTGATGGTTTGTTGTGGGGTTTTTTAAGTGGTTCTTTTAATACATTATTCGCTATATCATGCAGAGGAAGTGAGAGCTAAGTGTCTTTCCAAAGGATACACTGAGGCAGCTGACTCAAGCTGGCCTGGGGCAGATATCCAACCCGCAACCCTTGGTTTACAAGTGTGATGCTCTACCAAATGAGCTACCATGGATCCCAATAAACATTTTGATTTGCAAAATTTGTTACAAGATTGCACAAAAAATGGACATGATTGTGTTATTGGATGTGAGCAAGTTCTATCATGCTTCACATTTTAATCCTTACTTGCATAATATAGAGTAAAAAACACAGAAAATACTCCAACAGCATGTGGAGTTACTATGCACAAAGCATGAAGCACATATACATAATTAACATGAGTGAGTTATATAGAATTTGGCTATGCATATAGGTTTGATTTGCAAATATTAGGTATGCAAATACTGATCTAATTATATATAAATAAGAAGAAAAGGATTTGTGTTTTGAACTTTAATGCATATATCCAGTGTATGCCAATAAGCAGTATGCAGTTAAGTGGGATGCATTGTATGTGAAAATCATGTCTCTGGATTTAAATGTACACCATCGCTTTTCTGCTTTCTTTATTCAGGGTGTTGCCAGCAAATTAGCTGAACACATGCCATTCAAACTGAGATCACTCTGTGGAGCCAGAGGAACTAAGGCAAGCTACCTAAATGCTGACAAATCCATAATTCATACAACTTTTCAAGCACAGATCAGTCACAAATGCAGAACTTTTTTTTTGAAATCGTACTTATATTTAAATTCACACCATAAAATTTAGCAATAATATTCCATCAGAGTAAATTCACACCATAAAATTTAGCGATACTATTCCATCAGAGCATAGAGGTTACCGTATTTTGGTGTGTATAACGTGCACCAATGTATAACGCGCACCCCGATTTTTGACCCAGAATGAGTGGAAAAAACGTAGCTCTGCCATATAACGCGCATGTGATATAATACATTTTAAAATCGTGACTACCGGTATTTCGCTCCGTTTTCATAGTGCAACAACAGTCGGTCATTTTGGATAGTGAATGAAAAAGTGGCAATATTGAAAATGTATCTTTCCGATTTTATGGTTGGCCCGTAAAAGGGCCCTTTAAAGGTTTGTCTAGTTGATGGAGTTCAATCTATTGCATCAAATCCCTCAAATTCCTCTTCGTCGTAATCATTCTCGAAAAGATCGACCTGGAAAAAATCTTTTTTTTTTGTTCTTGTATATAACGCACATCCCCGACTTAAGATACTAAAATTAGGTGAAAAAACTGCGCGTTATACACAGCTAAATACGGTAATACTGAAAAGTCTATGCAGCTGTCTAAATTAAACTTTTGAGATATTTACATGCAAGTCCAGAGTTTCTAGTATGACAGTCTGTTCTCAGTCTCGGACCTGAAAATTATATGAATTCATGGAAGATGTAGCAAATTTGTTTAAGCTTAAAGAATTTATGGCAGTTGAGTAAATTTCCAACAACCTGCCTAGTCAGGTTCTTATTCTGGACTGACAGTGTTTATCTTCAATGAAAGAGATGTTCTGTTGAGAATATTGATGACTTTTGTTCATTAAAAGTCCATACTTTCTTCCAGAAATTTCATTTGTTTTGATCAAGCTCATAGAAGCACTACACTCTCACTGTATAAAAACTTACCAGAGGGAGAGCAGACTGGTCTCGATTTGCAATTACTTACAACTCATGTAAGAAGGGTCACAGAATCAGTGCTGAAAAACAACCTTTTAATATCAGTAATACATTATGTGTTACTATTGCTTAGCTTACTCTTTCCAGCATGGAAAAATTACCCTAGTCTGTATGATGAAAATTCATCTTCCTAATGGTGACTTTCAGAAATTTCTGGAAGGCTTCCAGAAATTTGTGGAAGCCAACCTTACATCACTGGCCCATGCTCAGTTGTCCGTGTCTTTTTTCCAGACGCACCATTGTTAAGCGGTGCATTCTATGCTTTTTAGAAAATTGCCTTTGTTTCATGTCATACTTTGTGATTTTGTAATTTAAATATGTTTATCGTATTTATTGAGCGTATTTACCCTCAGGCAGGTGTTATTCCTTAGTCGGAGTTAGCTATCTTGAGAGTTGTTTGTATTTTTAGGATACATTTATTCATAACCTTGCCTTTTAGGTTAACACACACACACACACACATAGGTGTTAGGGTAACTTTTTTTTAGTGTGACTTGATTAATTTGTTCATTTTTCATGTAGGTATTTTGTGTCCCTATCCTTGCCAGATTGGTTTGTGACCTCCCTTTCATTAAATTTACTGAGTGCGTATCATTGGGAAATTGATTATCCATTCATATGTTCTTATGCTTAGTTTTACTCATGGAACAGGTCTCACCAGCAATTTCACACACTCCAATTTAGGTCATTACCATCATCAACTTTTATATTTCTCTGTTTAATGCATTCCCCGGTCACATTAACATTAGGAAATAAACTCCACTACCTCCTGAATCAGCAATCCTAGAAAGACAATAAATTCTACCTTTTCCATCTATATAACATATAGACAAAGGGAGAAAAAAAACATACTCATTACCTCCCCTTACCACCAACCAGATGTTTACCAGTTTAAGCTTTCACTCGATACAATCAACATCGTAGCGCTTGACCTCCCAAGATTCAAGAATATCTTTGTGATTTTCAACCATCCATTAGCAAACTTGGTATAGTATTATGTAGAGAGATATCTGCTAAATTTTGCAATCATTATATTTTGAATGTGGATAATAATTTTGTGAATTTTTTGCGGTTGTAGACTTAAGTATTCTGACCTTGTGCTCCAACACAGTATGTTGGTGTTGTTATTCATGCACACTGCCTGTAGTTTTTGCATGTTTAAGTAACAAGTGTTGATTATTTGTGCAATTCAATACTTGTGGGTTGTTATTTTCTGATATTTTGTGTAGTTCTTGTCTTTCAAACTTGAACAAAGGCGACAAAGTGTAAGGGGTTTAATGCTCGTGAGGACATGCACTAAATGTGTCTGGCATGCACTAAATGTATGTCCACTTTACCTGAATTGTTTTCACCTCGTGGTCGGAGGGAGTTTGGTCCATGGTACTGTGGGAAGCCTTAAGAGCCAAGAGAAATACGAGAAACACTCAACAGAGTGCGATGTACTGAGCCTTCATCCCATGACCTGTTGCAAATGGCCATGTTGGTCCAGTTACGCCCCTTTTCCAGGTGACTCATCGAATTATGACCTTGACTGAAATAGTATCGTTCCTGTGTCAGTGATGCAACAATCAGTGGCTTGTGGCAGGAATTCCTCTGGAAAAATCTCAACTGGAAGTTATGATCTCTATGGATGCCAGTTCATATTGTTGGGGAGCCCACTTGTTACCCATCTTCAACACAGACTGTGGAAAGTGGGGGTTAGAGGAGTTGCCTCTTCGCATAAACCTGCTAGAAATGAAGGCCATATAAACGCTTTTCATTTCTGGAAGGATCAACTTTACAGGACGACAGTTCTCATCATGTTGAAAAGCTCAGTGGTGGTGGTCTACCACATGAAACAGGCGGGACCATATTACCCAATCTATGTGTTCTGGTTTTGTACTTTCTGTGCCGGTGCTTCCAGCTGAAGATAATGGTCTAGATCAGACATATCTCCGGCAGGCTTAATGTCTTGTCTGACTCACTGTCGAGATGGGGCCAGTCCCTTCATATTGGTCTTTCATCAGATTTGTGCACTTTGGGGGCATCCAATGATAGACCTTTTTGTGATGAGGTAAAATCACAAACCGCCCAGCTTTGTCTACCCAGTCCTGGACCCAGAAGCCTGGGCCTTGGATGCACTTGGAGTCAGTTGGGAGTGGGGTTTTTTGCTTTGTGTACTCCCCTCACTGTTCTGGTACCAAGGATAATACAGAAAATGAGGGGTCAGAAATGCAAAGTGGTTCTGATAGCTTCCCTCAGATGGGACAAGCCCTATGGGAACAATTTACTTAATCTAGCAATCCCCCCACTGCCCAACCTCAAACAGCCCCATTGTTTCATCCTTGCCTAGGCAGGCTTCTCCTTCACACCTGACTTATGTTTGGAGAGCCTTGTTTAGAGAGAAATTTTAACCTTCAGTAATGGAAAGAATCTGGCGAGCTAGAAGGCCCTCCACTTTAAAGGCTTATGAGGGAGAGCTAGAAGGTCCTCCACTTTAAAGACTTATGAGGGAGAGGTAGAAGACCCTCCACTTTAAAGGCTTATGAGGGAGAGCTAGAAGACCCTCCACTTTAAAGACTCATGAGGGAGAGGTAGAAGGCCATCCACTTTAAAGACTTATGAGGGAGAGCTAGAAGGTCCTCCACTTTAAAGACTCATGAGGGAGGGCTAGAAGGTCCTCCACTTTAAAGACTTATGAGGGAAAGTAGTATGTTTTTAGGGTTTGGTACAGGGTCAACAACATCATCCTTTTGAGTGTCTTAATCTCTCAACTGGCTAATGTTTTCTCTCAGTTTTTGAAGAGAAACAGTTAGCTCATATTACTATCAAAGGCTATCGCTCCATGATCTCTGACACATTAAATCATCATGTTAGTGGTGATATAAGCCACAATAAGGACCTATCAGACTTGCTGCTCAGTGTTGATATGAGTAGCCCAGATCATTCACCTTGTTTCCTTAGTGGAATCTTTCATAGATTTTGACTTGGCTCAACTGAGATATGCTCAAGCCTTTAGACATGACCTTGCTGAAGCTACTATCCTGTAAAATGTTTTTTTTTAATGCCCTTGCTTAGGCATGCAGCGTGAATTGCATGCTCTTTCGATGGACCTCAGTTCAGATCAGACAGTTCCATGGTTCTAATGATGCAACAATGCTTTATAGCTAAGAATTGGTTGCCATCAGTGGGCAACCAAATAGTGGTCATCCACTTCCTCTCCTAATTGATACATCAAGAGAGGTGGTGATGCAAGACCTGGTCCATGCTCTCAAGCACTAGTTGATGCTAGTTGAAATGCACAAAAAAGAGTTTGTGGGTCCCAGCAATGTCTCATTTTTTTGGTGAAGACTGAAAAAGAGGATGTAACACCTCGAGCCCAGGTGTCATGGCTAAGTGGGTGATACACTCAGCATACTCAGAGGTCTGATAAGACCACTTACGTCTCATGAAAATATCAGTTCATGAGGTTTAAGTGATCTCTGTGAGCCTTGCATTCAGACACACTGAGGTTTGAGTGATCTCTGTGAGCCTTGCATTCAGACACACTGAGGTTTGAGTGATCTCTGTGAGCCTTGCATTCAGACACACTAAGGTTTGAGTGATCTCTGTGAGCCTTGCATTCAGACACACTGAGGTTTGAGTGATCTCTGTGAGCCTTGCATTCAGACACACTGAGGTTTGAGTGATCTCTGTGAGCCTTGCATTCAGACACAATGTTTCAATCCAAAACATTATAGAAGCCATTGGCTGCCATGCACAGTCAATCTTCTCAAGTTTTATCTCCAAGATCTTGCATCACAGAGACTAGAATTTAATCTGGTGGGTCCAGTTGCTGCAGCCAAGATGACCAGTGGACCCAGTTGACATTAGCACAACCTTCTCACAGGTGGGGGTTTAGTTTTGTTGGATTTGCCCAGATTTATTTCTCAGCAAGAAAACATCATTTGTTTCTTTTATCTGTGGGTTGATGTCATGTGTTACATGACTGCCAGTTGTACTGCCTTCATGTTAGGAGAGCATTTATCCTTTATATAGGGACTCCAGCCATGTTTCTTGGAAGAGTACCCATGATAGAGGTTGGATGTTCATGCATTTTCTCTTCCTATTACCTATTCTCCTAAAATTAATGTTATTGCAAATGCATTCGATGCAGAAGATACATTTTTAGTAAATTAATGTTTCTCTGAGAATACTTACCTGATCCCATTGCTATTAAACTGGCTCACACCTCCCAGCAAATGTGAGCATCCTCATTGATGTATCACTCAGCTTAACTTGTAAACAATCATTTGATAGATAGCCACCTAACAGTGGTAAGGGGAGGTAATGAGTAAGAATTTCTTCCCTTGGTCTATATGATATGTTGATGGGAAAGAATAAATTTTCGTCTTTCCAGAAGGGCTGGATTCAAGAGATAGTGGAACTTATTTTCCTAATGTTAATGTGTCTGGGTAAAGACTCTTGGAGAAACACAATTTAAAAAAACAAAAAACTTTCTATCATAGCTGGTTGAGCAAAGAGTTCATTCTGGGCAAGTAAAAATTTTTAGTACTTGCCTGTCTGAGCAAGTGAGTTTTTAGAGACTTTTCAACCCCTGCGCTTTCAAAAATTAATTTAAATCGTGGAGATGGAAGAGCGACCAATAACAGAGGTCATACTATATATCTTCAAGATATAGGTTCATTTTCTGGGTGAAATTTGGTGTCCGTATTTTTAAGGTAGTAAATTTAAATAAGTGTTAAAATTTACATATTGTTGCACCCCCAAGTTTTTGTATACTGGTATATATAGCTTAGTTAACACTGTTTATTTTGCTATAATATAAAGTAACATTTTTTCTTTTCTGATTGATGTTCTGTTTTATACATTTCAGTACAAGATATTTTATGATCCCAAGGAGACGGTGGATGTTCTGGTTACAACACCTGGTATCCTGGGGAAGATGTTGTCATTAGGTACAGCATTCAACATCAGTCCTTCTTTTGCAAGGCTCCTAGTGAAATTACTAAAACCTCAAAAAAACTTTTTTTCTAATGATCATTTCCTCTCCTTGCACAAAGTATGCAAAAAATCACAATAAAATCTTTATTTTTGGCCGTAAACCTTTGTATATTTTTACTAAATGCAAATATGATAATGAAAAAAATAAATGTTTATGTGCAGTTGGTATACATCAGAATTCAGAATCACTAGCAGAACGATTTAATCTATTTTGTCCAGAAAAAAGGAAACAATCCTTCTCACATATTTAATTTCATTTGGAAAATTACTGAAAATGTTGTCTCTTGGAAACTTGTTGCTATATGATATCAAATTTTATTGTTATTTCCATTGTTCACAACTTGCTCTTGAAATTATGTACTTTCCTTTTTAAAAGTGAATTGTTTTTATATTGAATTTTGAACTGTGGCCACACAGTTCCTTGAAAACCAAGGTTACTTCATCTTCTTCTTGTGGACCTTGAAACATTATTTTTAAATAAGGCCTAGAAAAAATAGACATCTCCACCATGTGGGCTCAATGACACAACCACCAGATTCAGAAGTATGTCTAATTTGGCCATTAGACTCGCATCACATGGGATGAAAATTATTAATTAGTGTTTCCTCTCTTATGAGACCACTCCTCTTGAACTGAAAAATTGGACTTTTAAAAGGGGTGGCCTCTCTTGAGGGGAACAAAATATTAAAAATAAGCTATTTTGGTATTTGGCAAGGTGGCCTTTGATCAGGGGGTGGCATCTTCTGCAATAAGACTTTTAACCCTTTTAGCACTGCAGACCGGTAAAGCGGTACAGGAACAGTGACTCCTGCTCAACAATGCAGACCTGTATTCCAGTCTCACTTATACGTCATGTTTTGACGATATATTATCTGATTGGTTAATGTTGGGGGAACCACATTAGTAAATAATTATTTCATATTATGATTCATTTAGATACCATTTGGATACATTCAGACTTTAAGGTAGGTTATTAGCAAGAAAAGGGGGTTTCCGATCTGTTGTCCATCTCTCTGCCTGTTGCCAATTTTGTTTTGACACAATAGCCAAAGTTGTCCCACTATCTACAGTTACCAGACTTTGTGGATAACTTGTACTTGGGGTAAGAAAAACCATATTAATTTTGGGTCAAATGGTCCAAGGTTAAGTTCACTGTAACTGAAATAAGAAAAATGGTTTCAGCACAATAATTTGAGTTCTGCACCATCTGGAGTGACCAAACATTGTGGCTGGCTTGTACTTGGGTAAACAAAAAACCCTGTTGATTTTTACCTCAAAAGGTCAAATGTCAAGGTTACTGTGACTGAAAGAAGAAAAGTAATTTCCACATTATAACTTTAGTTCTTCATCACATACCTGAAACAAGTTTGTAGATGGTTTGCACTTGGGGTAAGGAAGAAACCTATCAGTGTTGTGTCAAAAAGTCAAAGGTCAAGGTCACTCTGAAAGAAGAAAAGTTATTTCTGCACAGTAACATTAGTTCAGCATCACAGATCTAGACCAAACTTTGTGGCTTGCTTGCACTTTGTGGTCAGGAAGAAGCCTATTGATACTGGGGTCAAAAGGCCAAAGTCATTGTGACTGAAAGAAGGCATGTTTTCTGCACACAAATTTTAGTTATTGACCATGTACCTTTACCAATGTTTGTGGATGACTTACATGTTGGGTAAGAAAGAAACCTATATAGTTTGGGTCCAAAGGTCAAGGTCACTTTAACTGTCAAAAAGTCACAATTCAAGGTCATTGTGGCTCAGAGAATAATGGGTTTGGCAGGATAATGTTTCTAGAGTAAGTTCCTTGACCAAACTTTGTGGATGGCTTGCATTTAGGGTAATAAAGAAACCTATAGATTCTGGGGTTTACAGGTCAGATATCACTGTCATGGTAAGTCTAATAGGAAAATAATGGTTTCTGCACATTAAGTTTATCAAGACCCATACCTTGAGAAGGTCAAAGTCATTGAGACCCATTGGTCAATAATCTCCAGAGTTAACCATACCCTACTAGTTCATACAAAGATGAATATTAAACACTGGGCGAGTATATAATGTGCCATTCATGGTACTCTTGTTGGATAGAGTTACGACCTTCACAATAAGCTTAATGTCTTGTTATAGGATGTTGCTTGTAACCAGCATAGGTCAAGAACCATTTAACATATACTAATGCAATTTGGTGTAAATACTGCCTCATAGACCTAGATGTGCCTTTTATGGGTTTTGTCTTATCAACACCATTTTGAATAGAGTTATGGCCCTTGACAATTGACTATATATCTTCCCATTTTATGAACATTTGGCTCATAGACTTGCATGTGCCTTTTATGGGTTTTGTGTTGTTTTTTCCTATTTGGATATAGTTAGGTCCCTTGATAATTAGCTTCATATCTTTTTGTGGAATGTTGCATGTAACTGGTACAGCTCGAGAACCATTCAACATATGATGCAACTTGGTATGAACATTGTCTCTTTGTCCTAAATGTGCATTTTATGTGTTTTGTCTCATCCACACCACAACTTTTATGGCCCTTGTCAATCATCTTTATATTTTTACATGGAATGTTGCTTGTAATCAGCATAGCTCAAGAACCCATTCAACTTATTCTGATAGATTTGAAGCGAATAGAATGGACAGAGTTATGCTCCCTATCAGCAAATTCTTGTCTTTACATGGAACTTGGAATGTTGCTTGCAGTTGGCATGTTTCAAGAACCAAGCAACACATTAGAATGGAATTTGTTAAGAACATTGTCTCTGAGACCTAGAGGTGCCTTTTATGGGTTTGGTTCCATCTACTTCATTTTGGACAGAGTTCTGGTCCTTGCTAATCAACATCATATCTTTACATGCGATGTTGCTTGTGTTTTTGAGTCCTTGAAAGAGTTGGATTTTAGGCATTCCACATCATCATTTAAAGGAAATTTTTGCAATTTTGCATTTTTCAATTATTTAATTCTATTCCATCCTGGTAAATTTTTGTGATTTGTGTCAATGTCAAGAAAATTTAAATAATAAGCTGAGTTGAAATTTCTCCATATGTGGTATTTCATTGAGCTCTTGGAGTTACTTGGTACCCAAGCATATATATACTAAAACTGCCTTGATGGGATACCAGATATGTTCAGATGATCAGTCCATAGAAAGAGATATAATATTTCTGTTTTGTACCCAAATGCACATAACTTGTATAACTTGCTGCTTGCAGAAATGAAATCCTAAAGCATATAGAAATGTCTATAATAGAATTTCCTTACAATTACATTAGCTGTTTAGTTAATAAGTTAAGTATATTCCTAAGTAGATTTCTAATGCCCTAATATAGTTCTCTGTGATGAGTTCTAAACTATCATATAATTTGATAAAATAACATAATTGAAGCATAAGACAATGCAAGGAAGAAAATACTGTACTTGTAGTACTGAAAGTGTCAACTTTTAAGGCATAATTTAATTCCAAATATACAAAAATGTTTAGGAAAAATAAACTTGTCCCAATTTTTTTTGAGACTTTAATGATTGTTGCTTTTCAGGTAAAATTGTACCCTCTCAGATTCAAAGTGTAGTACTAGATGAAGCAGATACTTTATTGGATGATAGTTTCAATACTCTGGTAACACAAATTCTGCAAAAGCTCAAGGTAGGTAAAACATTATTTCATGTATAAATAGGAATGCTGTCACTTGTGAAATGTGTGAATATATATAACTTTTAAAAAATTTATACTTTTGCATAACTAAGGGTCCCAGCAATCCAAAATCACTAAAAACTTGACAGGTTGGTTTTTGGGAGTGATATAATTGTCTATATTTTTGTACATAGTTTGGAAACTATATGATTGTCCATACTTCTGTACACAGTTTGGCAATTATATTATTGTCCATACTTCTGTGCACAATTTGTCAGTGAAATGTTGTCCATACTTCTGTACACAATTTAGCAGTGATATGATTGTCCATACTTCTGTACACAGTTTGGCAGTGATATGATTATTCATACTTCTGTACACAATTTGGCAGTGAAATGATTATCCATACTTCTGTACATAGTTGGCAGTGATATGATTGTCCATACTTCTGTACACAATTTGGCAGTAATATGATTGTCCATACTTGTGCAAACAATTTAGCAGCGTATGATTGTCCATACTTCTGTACACAGTTTGGGAGTGATTTGATTGTCCATACTTCTGTATGTAGTTGGTAGTGATATGATTGTCCATACTTCTGTATGTAGTTGGCAGTGATATGATTGTCCATATTTCTGTATGTAGTTGGCAGTGATATGCTTGTCCATCTGTACACAGTTTGGCAGTGATATGATTGTCCATACTTCTGTACACAATTTGGCAGTGATATGATTGTCCATATTTCTGTACACAATTTGGCAGTGATATGATTGTCCATACTTCTGTACACAATTTGGCAGTGATATGATTGTCCTTATTTCTATACACAATTTGGCAGTGATATGATTGTCCATACTTCTGTACACAATTTGGCAGTGATATGATTGTCCATATTTCTGTATGTAGTTGGCAGTGATATGATTGTCCATACTTCTGTACAGTTTGGCAGTGATATGATTGTCCCTACTTCTGTACACAGTTTGGCAGTGATATGATTGTCCCTACTTCTGTACACAGTTTGGCAGTGATATGATTGTCCATACTTCTGTACACAGTTTGGCAGTGATATGATTGTCCATATTTCTTTATGTAGTTTGCAGTGACATGATTGTCCCTACTTCTGTACACAATTTGGCAGTGATATGATTGTCTATACTTCTGTACACAGTTTGGGAGTGATATGATTGTCTATACTTCTGTACATAGTTGGCAGTGATATGATTGTCCATACTTCTGTACACAGTTTGGGAGTGATATGATTGTCCATACTTCTGTACACAATTTGGCAGTGATATGATTGTCCCTACTTCTGTACACAGTTTGGCAGTGATATGATTGTCCCTACTTCTGTACACAATTTGGCAGTGATATGATTGTCCATACTTCTGTACACAATTTGGCAGTGATATGATTGTCCTTATTTCTATACACAATTTGGCAGTGATATGATTGTCCATACTTCTGTACACAATTTGGCAGTGATATGATTGTCCATATTTCTGTATGTAGTTGGCAGTGATATGATTGTCCATACTTCTGTACAGTTTGGCAGTGATATGATTGTCCCTACTTCTGTACACAGTTTGGCAGTGATATGATTGTCCCTACTTCTGTACACAGTTTGGCAGTGATATGATTGTCCATACTTCTGTACACAGTTTGGCAGTGATATGATTGTCCATATTTCTTTATGTAGTTTGCAGTGACATGATTGTCCCTACTTCTGTACACAATTTGGCAGTGATATGATTGTCTATACTTCTGTACACAGTTTGGGAGTGATATGATTGTCTATACTTCTGTACATAGTTGGCAGTGATATGATTGTCCATACTTCTGTACACAGTTTGGGAGTGATATGATTGTCCATACTTCTGTACACAATTTGGCAGTGATATGATTGTCCCTACTTCTGTACACAGTTTGGCAGTGATATGATTGTCCCTACTTCTGTACACAATTTGGCAGTGATATGATTGTCCATACTTCTGTACACAATTTGGCAGTGATATGATTGTCCTTATTTCTATACACAATTTGGCAGTGATATGATTGTCCATACTTCTGTACACAATTTGGCAGTGATATGATTGTCCATATTTCTGTATGTAGTTGGCAGTGATATGATTGTCCATACTTCTGTACAGTTTGGCAGTGATATGATTGTCCCTACTTCTGTACACAGTTTGGCAGTGATATGATTGTCCCTACTTCTGTACACAGTTTGGCAGTGATATGATTGTCCATACTTCTGTACACAGTTTGGCAGTGATATGATTGTCCATATTTCTTTATGTAGTTTGCAGTGACATGATTGTCCCTACTTCTGTACACAATTTGGCAGTGATATGATTGTCTATACTTCTGTACACAGTTTGGGAGTGATATGATTGTCTATACTTCTGTACATAGTTGGCAGTGATATGATTGTCCATACTTCTGTACACAGTTTGGGAGTGATATGATTGTCCATACTTCTGTACACAATTTGGCAGTGATATGATTGTCCCTACTTCTGTACACAGTTTGGCAGTGATATGATTGTCCCTACTTCTGTACACAATTTGGCAGTGATATGATTGTCCATACTTCTGTACACAATTTGGCAGTGATATGATTGTCCCTACTTCTGTACACAGTTTGGCAGTGATATGATTGTCCCTACTTCTGTACACAGTTTGGCAGTGATATGATTGTCCATACTTCTGTACACAGTTTGGCAGTGATATGATTGTCCATACTTATGCACACAGTTTGGCAGTGATATGATTGTCCCTACTTCTGTACACAGTTTGGCAGTGATATGATTGTCCATACTTATGTACACAGTTTGGCAGTGATATGATTGTCCCTACTTCTGTACACAGTTTAGGAGTGATATGATTCTCTATACTTCGGTACACAGTTTGGCTGTGATATGATTGTCCCTACTTCTGTACACAGTTTGGCAGTGATATGATTGTCCATACTTCTGTACACAGTTTGGGAGTGATATGATTGTCCCTACTTCTGTACACAGTTTGGCAGTGATATGATTTTCCCTACTTCTGTACACAGTTTGGCAGTGATATGATTGTCCCTACTTCTGTACACAGTTTGGCAGTGATATGATTGTCCCTACTTCTGTACACAGTTTGGCAGTGATATGATTGTCCATACTTCTGTACAAAGTTTTGGGAGTGATATGATTGTCCCTACTTCTGTACACAGTTTGGCAGTGATAGTAATGTCTTGCCAGCAGTATATCTTTCAAAGCAGGCACAGTATTGTCCATCATTTCTCCATGTTTCTGATGCAACTGCTAGTTTAAGCTTTCATATTTATAAAAAAGGCTATATTTCATTTCATGTTCGCGAGGGTACATCATCATCAGAATGTGTATATAATGTTAGCACTTTATTATATTAAAGATCTGTGGTAAATTAGATAATAGTAGTTAATATAAAGTTAGTACAATATTATATTAAAGATCCATGGTAATTAGTGGATAAAAATGCAAAGTTTATGGTCACATAAGCAACATTTTATTTGGTAAGAAAATAATAGCAAATGTATCATATCACCAATAAACAATTATTAAAGCAATAATTTCTTAATAATTTCTTAAATGACATTCAGTTTTTGACAAGTAGTATGTCGCTTTTTTTACAATGTCATCAATGTCAGGTTAACTTTTTTTTTTTTTTTCCAATACTCATTAACTTTAGCAAAAATTCTTATTTCCCAATTATTCCCAATTCTATGAATTTATTTAATTTTGTTGGCATATATTTTCACAGTTTTAAGCAAAAAAACCACACACACAACCCACTTTCACTGCTATGTAATTTAATGTATACTACATGGACTGAAATAGCTGTTATAGCAAATACATTTTACAGTTATTGTTTGTAACAACCACAAACTCCCCAAAAATTATTATCTTACAAATAAAAGTGAATTGAGAATAATTGGTCACAACCAAACTTTTACAGGTCCAGGGAGGAAGTGCAGGTGAAAAGGGAGCCAATCCCTTCTCCAACATCCAGATGTTGCTTGTCAGTGCCACCATGCCACGTGGACTTGATGACATCATGAAAGACTTTGTTTCAGTATGTGTGCAGTCCATAAACTTTTTGTGTATTTGAGAATGCATTGCATTGTAAATTTCCATAATAATGGGGATTTTTGTTTAGAATTAATGCTGTTTAGAGGAAAATTGAGAACATTGAATGTGCAAATTGTGCACAAATTTCATAGATACAGCCATAAGTGTCTGAACTGATCCAGAATTTCAGATTTACAAAATTGGTTTATTATTTATACAAGATACAGGATATGCTTGGAAGAGTTGGTTCCCTTTGGGGAAAGTATCTTTGAATTTGATTTGACTAAGTGTCACAACACTACAGTAGAGTTTTCTGATCACGTGCCAAAAACTTAACAATCTGGTTGCATAGCTAAGTCATGAACACACTCTATTTTTCAGAGATGCAAACCACTCTGAATTTGGTGAATCATTCATATTTGTAACCTCAGATTATGCCATTAGGATCACTTCTTAAGATTCTAATTTTCTGGTCAGTTCAAATTTTATATAGATGAACTGCAACTTAAACACCAGTATATCTAGATCACTGAAGCACTTGTATCATGAAAGTAGTTGAATATTGACCAATCAGAATTCATGCCAACTTAGTGCTCTAATTCACATGAGAAAGTTCAAGAAAAAGATCTTGAAATGAACAAGACCATTCTAAGATTGCAACCTTTATCTTCCAAAATTCTATTCCATGGCCAGATTGAATATGCCAGGAAACGGGCTACCAAAGAGGCAAACCTCACACCGTCTTATTGACCTAGAACACAGCCTTTGTTCCCCAAAAAGGATTGGAGTAGTGGGAAGGACCACTCTAAGACACTCAAAACCATACTCCTTAGTGTGGGCTCAGTTTCCCAGAGCAAGTAATGACAAGACATCAGGAAAGAAGGAGTTGTTTTAACTCGGCTTATTTCCACACCAGCCTTCCCACAGAACATAACATTATGCCTGTGTAACTCTTTTCTGTTTCCCCATTAGGGAAAAACTTCAAAACTTCACCATGGAATTGTACAGCCCCAGCCCCACCAACATATGACTCTTGTTAGAATAAGCACTTTCCTCACAAACAGGTCAGCTGAATTTGTTCACAGTCCAACTCCACCAGAATCTTACACCAGACTTTGCATCAATCTGAGCTCACTCAGTCAACACCTTTGGAGACAGGCTCACCATAAAGACTCCAAGATCTGTCTCCAATGCTGTTTGGGTAGAAGTCCTTGCAGGTACCTCTACTTTCACGAGAATCATGGACACAGTCGTATCTCACTTTGAAACTACCTCCATGACCATAACACCAAGCTGCCTTGACTACACCTTTCAAAAACACAAGGTGAGCAACCTTGTGTAGCAAGATATGAAATTCCTTCTTTCACTTTGTCTTGGATTCCATGCCATCAGGTGCATATACTTTTCTCATTCCATGCCAGTCTTCATTTATTTGGACATGGAGTTAAAAACCCCATTGTTTGAGTTTGTCTCCCCCAAGAACCTCCATTGAAGATCACCACAGTTGTTTTCCCCCTTTGCTCTTTGAGTTGAATCTTAGCCTGGGAATTTCTTCAGGGGTCTTTTCAATGTGGCTGCCAACCTCCTTGCTTTTGCCACCAGTTAATGAGACCCCATAGATTACCCTTCTGTTTCAGTGGCAGCCAAATCTTGACCTTTCAGACCCAATGATCAAAGCTTTGGAGTATATGAGAACCCATCTCAGCTAATGGAAGTACCTCCCCTGGTCAATTGCAGGTCACTCAGTGAAGGATCAACCACCAGATATCACAGTCTGCACAGCTGCCAGCATGACTACCTCCTGCCCTCCTTACAAGTGAGTGGGGTTTGGTCCTTTCAGGAGTATTACACTCATATCAGCCTCCTGGAGTTGAAAGCCACAGCAAATGTCTTTCAATTATGGGAGATGTTACTTGGAAAGGGTGTGCTCATTCTTCACGACAACTCTTCTGTCACCAGTCACAAAAGAAGGCAGGGGATAGTCTAGTCCCAAGTACTGTGCCTATCTGTTTTACTCAGGTGGTGTCCTTGTTCACAACCCCACGTTTAAGTCCACCACACCCCATGCATACTCGAGGTCCCCTCTGCAGTGAAGTGGAATACCCTTGTGGTGTCAGCTATAGATCCAAAAGCTTGAACAGTTGATGCTTTTTCCCCAGATTGGAATGATCTTGTTGCATTGTTTTTCCCTTCTCCCATCTGATTCCCAAAGTCTTGCAGAAAGCGATGGAATCAGAGTGTTGATTAATCCCAGTTGCTCTCCTTATGTGAGAAAAATTGAGTGTCAGTTACCTCCTTAGCGTAGCGATGGATATTTCCAGGATAGTCCAACCATCTCCTCACCTGCCAAAACAATCATAACTGCAGATTCTCCATCTGAACTCTTGAGTTGTTGAACCTGCATGCCTAGCTAACATTAAAGAAGCCCTTCAAAAGAAACAGTTTTCCAAACAAGAATTGCTTGGGCAAGAATGCCCTTAACTTTGAAAGTCTATGGAGAATTTTGTCCCAGTGGAGAAACACATCTGCCCATTAAAAGCCTCAGTATCACAAGTAACTAACTTTTTCCTATGGCTCTTTGAGGAGAAGAAGTTAGCTCCCATCAAAATCAAGGACTACCATTCTGCGATCTCAGATATTTTTTGCTATTGTGGAAGGGAGGATATTGACTGGAACAATGACCCTTCTGACCTTGCAAATTTCAGTTTGTCTCAACTAAAGGCCTTTGTCCTTTACCCAAAATGGTGCCTTCCATGGGTTATGATGTGCTTGAATAAGAGACCCTTCAAACCATTATCCAGTGCTTCCATGACTTACCTCGCGCACAAGACCTGTTTCCTAGCCACTTTAGATCTAGCAGGCAGAATCAATATGATACACACTGACTCTAACTGTCTGCAGTTGTGCCATAATTGTTCAGTTTCTCTGATGAATGCCCCTACATAAATTGCCAAGAACCACTCATGGGAAATCAGTCCTTGTCTTGAAACCACTGTCTTCTTTGACCCCTCATCCCAGAGGCATCTGCAGGACCCCATCAGGGCTTTGAGGTGGTGGTACCTGAAAAGAACTGAGCTGATCAGAATTGGGAGATCTCACTAGTTCATACCACTCAAAGAAGGAATGGATGATGTTTCCACCCAGCTGCTTTCTTCCTGGATTTGCTGGGTTATCTGCTTAGCCTTCCAAGACCAGATTAATGACATATCAGCTCAGAAGGTTTGTTCAGTTGCCACTAGCATAGCATTCAAGCACAACTGCTACCAAGTTGACATCATCCAAGCCATGGGATGGAGGTCAGAGACAACATTCTCAAGCATTTACCTCATAGACCTATCACCTCAAAGGATTCTGTTTGACCAGCTCAGACCTATATCAGCAGTGCAACAGGACTTATGCTGGATTTGCAGGAACAAAAATAAAATTCTGAACCGCATCCATACATTGACCATGTACTAAGTCTGGCCCACACAAGACTCAAAGCTGTTGCACATATGTTGGGAGATTAGAGACAGGGACAGCTCCGGGATAAGGGGATATAACTCTGTCTGCCACTTAACTGTTTTCCTAACATATCATTTGAAGAAGAAACCAATTTTTTGGGAGTAAAATGTGTTTGTTCGATAATGCTTACTTGATCATAATACAGGCATGAACCTCACTAGCCATTGGTGCAGTATAATCTCTGTAAGAGCATGTACATCCACTCCAGTAGTAGCTGATAATTGATGGGATTTGGCACCAATTCCTCTATCCAAGGGAAGACCACTCTATCCAAAGGAAGACCACTCACATCTGACCGCCATCTCAGCAAGCACACATTCATTTAGCATTTTTGTTACTAAACAGACCAGAAGATGTGGTTAACATATTTTTAGTTTGGGGGAACTGGATTTGTGAGGTAGTGAACTAGCATATTATGATTAGGTAAGTACTGTGCAAGAAACATGTTTTACTCCAGAAATTCGTTTTCATGCCTTGCATCTGTATACATGTAGGATTTTAGGGTGGTGTCAACAGTCAGATACTGTTTCTCCCTAACACCCACCCTTGTGGGTGTGATACAAATTCTAAAATTGCTGGTACAATTTTGACCACTAGTGCCACCATTGACTTAAATAACAAGTTATAGCATTAAAAGGAGGCTTTTAGGGACATTACAGTTGTAAATACTAACATACAGACTGTTTCACAGTATCTCCAAGTTCTTCAAAAGTGCTGAGATAATTTTTTGCTTACCTTGATCAGAAACTTTCTGTTTCTTTCTTTACAGGTAGATTGTTTTTCTCGTGTAACCACAGAAAATCTGCACCATATCATGCCTCATGTTCCTCAGACATTTATCAGGATAAAAGGAGCAGACAAACCAGGTATGATGTTTCTAGGATGGGACATTGTGAGAGCTATAGCCTTAAATAGGATAAGTATAACATTTTATGAATGATACATTTTATATCACAAATATCTGGTAAAATGGTAGATATGATTTAACATTGCAAAAACAGTTCAGGTTACCATAAAAATTACGTTACAGAAACCAGAACTTGTAGATATTGATAACTTCTGTATTGGATGCTTCAGAATAACAATGTATTTTGCAACAATGTTACTTTATTTGGTACTGTCATATCAACATATTGTTCAGAGATTTGACTGCAAGTATAACTTAAAGAGCATATTGATTTGATAATTATATTATTTTACAGATCTACATTGAATTGTACATAGTTTTGGTAAGGTTATGGTATTGTGAATTTATTTTCGTGGGTATTTTGTGATTTTGTGCAAATTCACATTTTGTTTGGTACAGTAAAACCTGTCTTGAGATACCACCCCTTCTGCTAACAAAATGCAGTCTCTCAAGATAAGTAGTCTCTCATAACAGGTTTGTGCAAGATGACCAGTTTTCAAGGTCAAAATTCAACACGGCTTAAGAAGGAAAAATACCCTCAATTACTGTACATGCATTTTATTCTTTATTCAAAATTCTTGTTAAAATATTGCATTCATTTCATCCCAAAATTTATATTAGCAATCTACAGTATGCGCCCGTTTCATTCTGAATCGTACACCACCTTCGGTCTTCGAAAGTATTTACCTGGGCCAGTTACTATCTAGTTGAGGATTATTTAATCTCTTTATACCTTACAAAATTTCAAACCAAACCTCGTTCCATCTACGCATACTTTTTTAATTTGGAAAAATAAAGTTGTTAACGGCGAGTGCAATGTTACAAGAAAATGCTATTTATAGTACAAGCACTGCCAAATACACGTAAGGTGCATGGTTGCGATGCAGATCCTCGCGCAGGTAAAACTAAAAGTCGGTACATTTATACGGTATAAAACGTACACAATACCATCCACTATAATCAGTAAAATTAAAATAAAGGCTATGAAACTACAATGAAAAGAATTATCTGAATCATAAAAATGTAATGTAGGTCAAATATAGACTTTATCATTTTTGTGTTAATTATATGCCACACATTCCAAAATAATGAAGTCTGAATAAAAATAGCACTATAATGTTTTTGTAAAAATCATAATTAAGTACATTTAAAATATCAAGTAATTTAGTCATTATTATTATTATATAAGACCAAAAATTACATGGTCTTTTTAAATGTTAATCAATTTGCATAAATCTTCATAGTGAATAATTTAGAGGTAAGTGATATGGGGATATCAGGTCTACCTTTAATGCAGTGTATAATACCATCTCATTAGTGCAATTAGTCCTGCATTTTCGAGGGATTGCAATGAAATTTGGTATATTATGGTCATCATCCGAAGATGTGCATATTGACAAAATCACTTTGCCCCTGCAATTTTGTTTTGTTGAGCCCACATTAGTGGGAAGTGAGATGTAATAGTCACTTTTCCAACTATGGTAGTAGCAAGTGAGATGTACTAGTCACTTTTCCAACTATGGTAGTAGCAGGTGAGATGTACTAGTCACTTTTCCAACTATGGTAGTAGCAGGTGAGATGTACTAGTCACTTTTCCAACTATGGTAGTAGCAGAGTCAATAGTTTGTTAAGGTTTAGGTTAAAGTTTTTAATTTGCACATATTTCCTAGACCCATTCATAGATTCTCATTATACTTGGCACATATTTCCTAAACCCATTCATAGATTCTCATTATACTTGACACATATTTCCTAAACCCATTCATAGATTCTCATTATACTTGGCACATATTTCCTAAACCCATTCATAGATTCTCATTATACTTGGCACATATTTCCTAAACCCATTCATAGATTCTCATTATACTTGGCACATATTTCCTAAACCCATTCATAGATTCTCATTATACTTGGCACATATTTCCTAAACCCATTCATAGATTCTCATTATACTTGGCACATATTTCCTAAACCCATTCATAGATTCTCATTATACTTGGCACATATTTCCTAAACCCATTCATAGATTCTCATTATACTTGGCACATATCATTATGAAGCCAAGACAATTCACTATACAACTTGCTCATGCACCCATTTTACCTTGATGTCAAGGTCCCAGTCATACAAAATTTGCATTAATGTTTTTGTTAAAGTTTTTTCATTTGCTAATATTTCCTGCACCATTTGATAGATTTTCTTTATACTTGTGATAAATCATTATGAAGCTAAGACAGTTCATGCTGCGACATACTTGATTACCCCTATGACCTTGGGGTCAAAGTTACAGTCATAAAAAATGTTTGTTCAGGTTTTGCTTCAGGTTTTTCTTCATTTGCTTATATTTCCTACATCCCGTGATGGATTTTCTTCATACCTAAGATGAATCATTATGAAGCTAAGTCATTTCATTCGCTGACACGTACTCTCAACCTTTTGATCTTGAGGTCAAGGTTACAGTCATAGAAAATTTGCCATAATCTTTTAATTAAAGTATTGTAATATCCTTATATTTTTAAAACTCCTTGATGGATTTTGTTCATACATTGGATTAATCATTATGAAGCTGAGACAATTCATTCTGCAACATGTTCACTCTACCTTGAGGTCAAGGTCATACATTTTGCAGCAATGTTTTGATTGTGGGTTCAACATGCAGGCCCTGGTCTTCTTGTTAGAGTTATTGCCCCTTTTGTTGTGTAGCTTTATGTTGTGTATGACAAAATCTCATTAGCGCAAATAGTCCTGTAGTTTTTGATGGATTGCCATGAAACTTTGTAATTTTATGGTTTATCATCTGAAGATGTCTTATCAACAGATCACTTTGCTTCTGCAATTTCTGTTAAGAGTTATTGTCTTTCTTGTCTTGTAACTTATGCAGTATATGACACACTCTAATTTGCACAAGTAGTCAGCAGTTTTTGATAGATTGGTAAATGTTATAATAATTACACCTGAAGATGTACATATCAACAAATCACTGTTCACACAGTTTTTTAAAGTTATTGCCCTTTTTGACTTGCAGCTGAATGCAGTGCATGACAGAATCTTCTGAATGCAACTAGTTTCACAGATAATGTTGATCATCATCAGAAGATGCGCATATCAACAAATCACTTTGCTCTTGAAAATTTTGTTACAGTTATTGCCATTTGTCCTGCAGCTGAATGCAGTGTAAGACAGACTATTGTGAACTCAACTTGTCTTGAAGTTTTTTATGGATCGCTGTGAAATTTGATGCATATTATCGTCATCATCTAAAGATGCTCATATTGACAAATCTCTGTGCTTTTATGATTTTTGTAAGAGTTATTGCCCATTTCGACTTAACAGCCGGATGCAATGTATAACAGAATTTTGCAAATGCATCAACTCTTGCAGTTTTTAGTTGATTGCTGTGAGGCTTAGTACATATGCTCATCATCAGAAAATATGCATGTTGATCAGTCATTGTACTCACACTATTTTCAGTTGTGGCTAATTTTTGTTGCTATAGATTCAACTCCATCATGGGGTAAGGAAGGAATGCTGAAGAGGTAGGAGTATATGTACATGAGCAAATTGCTCTGCATTCGTCTAGTTTAAGTTGGTCGCATAAAATGGTTCTTATTTTTCCAGCTTCTGCTTATATTATTTGCTTAAATACAATGTCATGAAAGGGTACAATTTCTTGTAGGTTTTTTAAAACAAAATCCTGTACATACTTATCTAGGTTCAAGTAAAGAAAAATGTAGTCATGATCATGTCTGACTTATGTAATATTGTTTATGTTTTCTTATATACAGTGAAAATAGTGGAGATAGCCAAAAAAGCCCAAACTGAAGGTGTACCCACCATCATATTCTGTAACAAGAGTGACACGTGTGTCTGGCTCAGTAACACGCTTAAGGACCTTGACATTGATAATATCTACATCAGCGGTAGAGTCAAGGAGAAAGTAAGTGGTAGCTATTGTTTGGTGATATTTCAAACTTTTGCACAGTAGAATTTTGAGAGTTGAAAGTGCTGCCAGTTTACAGGTTGCTTGCAACAGAAGGCTTCACAATGGGACTGACAGAGTCACTCCAGTAATACCAAGTATTCAAGTGATTACTGCTTTAATGTTTTTACCTCATTTTACATGTGCCATAAACCTTTCCTAAGAGTAAATGATACTTTATGCATTTGTCTGTAGAATACATTCTCCGACCACATTAGGAAAATAAACTTGGCTACCTCTTGAATCTAGCCATCCAGGAAAGAAAAATGAAAATGTTGTCATTCCCGTCTATATGCCATATAGACAAAGGGAAGAAACTCTCACAAATTACCTACCCTACCCACCACTAGGTGTCTGCCCATATACCAGATGTTTACCAGTTTAAGCTTACACTGCAGTATGATCAACATCATGCCACATTGCCTCTTGCTATCCATCAGAAATCAGCTTGAGTTCATACCATCCATCTAGAAAGTCAATATAGTGTTGATTATTAATGTATTTTTTATCCATCAGAAATCAGCTTGAGTTCATCACATCCATCTAGAAAATCAATGTAGTGTTGATTATTAATGTATTTGCTACATATTGACATGATTATTTGTGTATTAAGATCACTAATCATGTATAGTAAATGTTTCACAGTTTATGGATATAGATTTTCTGACTTTGTAGTCCAACACTGTTGTGTTGGTGTTGGTTGTCTTATATGCACACAATGCTAGAATTGTTTTGCTTGTTTATTTATGAGTGCATTATTGTTATAATTAACACTTGCTGGTTGTTGTTTCCCATTGTTTTTTGGTGTTCTTGTCATTTCAGTTACACACTGATGATCAAATGCTCTAAGTGCAAAAAGTTTAAGGTCATCAAGGACATATATGAGATGTGCATCGCTTGTGCAATCTGCGCTTCTCACTTTCACCATACAGTGTTAATGCTAAGTGGTCAGAGGAAACATGGTCCATAGTACTGTGCAAAGGTATGAAAACCAAGGAGAGATGGGTGAATTGAAGCTAACTGCCAGAGACATTTTGAGTCTTCACCCTATGATGTCATCAATAACTACAGTAGCTGAGGATGCCATGATGTCCCTTTCTTTATTTAAGACCATGTGAACCATGCCTGCAGTTATGTCCAGCCAGCTTGATGCAGAGAATCAGAGCGCAGTGGAGATACCCGTGCTGCACTCACCCCAGGCACTACTAGAGTCAAAAGTGCAGAGATTAGTGCAGGAACAATGCCACAGTTGCTGGTTTCAGAGGAATTTCTATCCCTACATTATTCATGTCTCCACAATACAGGCTTGGAGTTGACAGGAGATTGTTCTCCCAATTTATGGCAGCCCAGTGGGTGTAAGTACTTCCGCATGTCCGAGTATCACTGTAGTGCCTGTAAGTCCAGGCACATGGGATATAACACCAACCTCAATGGCATGTTTTATCAACCATCTGTGAAATATACCACTGCTCCTGTTGCTGACCAGCCAGTCTAGCTGTCTGATTGGGGATTCTTTTTTATTGGGTATTCTTTTTGACTAGCGACCAAAGGTATGTTGCATACCTACTGGCCGATTATTCTGTTATATGCATAGTCTAACAGGGATTCGTTGAATCAGTCCATTTCTTTTGCTGCCCAATCAAAACAGACAGTCACCCATCCAGCACACTTTTCAGCCACCCTTTCGAGGAAGACTAGTCATGTCGCTTGCCTGTCTGCCAGTCCAACTGGTGGGCACAATGTTCGTTGCATATCCAGAGGATTAGAACTGTGTTACCAGAAATGATTTATACAGACATGGAAGTGATGCCTGACAAAGACAACCCAGTGCGGGGACAACCTCAATCAGTTGGCTTACTCCAACCCCACCATGGAGCATACAGAGTTTAGTTTCAAAGTTGCTGTTGAGGGGATTTATAGAATCTTGTCTCCCTCTGAGTGCCCACCACTGCCATCTGTGAGCTAGATGTATATGGTTATGGCTTACATAAACACTGAGGATGAGGATTAATGCCCCTCCTTCCATCTAATAACACAATAGACAAAGATTGAAAAAATCTCCAATGGTCTATCAGACAGATTGGAGACCTGAATAATTCAAAGGCTTTCTTTGCAGAGAGCCAGTTACCAGAGTCATTCTCGTCAGCTGGTACTGCACACACTAGGACTCATTCAATACTGACATGCCAAGTTTGGATAAGAACATTGCAGCAGTGAATATGTCAACCCTGTAGTTCTATAAGGTGGATCGCTGTGTGTCAACCCTAGGGCTAAAATTCAGTTTTCTGCACATGGCAATGGAGGGCACAGGGCTGATTTCTGAACCCACCCCATATGTTTCCGTCACACCAAATAGAGGAACCCTCCTTCAAGAACATTTTAGAAAAATTGGGCTTAAAAACAGAGACAAAAACATGTAGAGCCTGAGGAATGGCCCATCCATTTGCTGGCCATCAGTGCTCTCATGGCGTAAGAATAGAGACTTACCTTAAGTCTTTATTTTTCCTTCTCACACCTGAACAGTGGCAGTATGGCTTAACTCCATTTGCCATTGTTTCAAAAAAAGACTTTATTCCACTTATTTTTTTATCATGGTACATTCAGCTGAACTGTCATACTTGTACAAGATGGTCATGTTCAGAGAAAGCTGTCATGCTCAGAGAAAACTGTCATGCTTAGAAAAAGTTGTCACGGTAATGGAGAGTGTGGCTGATTTTTATATTGCGATATTGTGTAGTTATCAATGGAACATGCTCAGAGAAAACTGTCACACTTACAATCAGCTGTTGCTGTAATGGCTGGCAAGAATGCATACTTATTTTAAACTGCAATACTATGTACTTATCGATCAAACATTTTAGAAGGTGATGACTCCATTGTTTACCAACATTGCACAAGTAGATGTATAGACACCGGGAGTTCTGGACCACAGCCTAACAGAAAAACCATTCATATGGTTGAGCACTCTGGATTTTAGCATTGTCTTATCACGGAAGGACATGTTTTTCTTGCAAGCACCAGAATTCTTGTTTGAGTCTCCAGTCGTTTGTTTTTTAATGAAAGAAGTATGGGATGCCTTGTGACTGCATTGGATGAAAGCATTTTTTTTGCTCTTCATCAATTGTCATAGCAGTGTGTGCTTTATGGGCCCCTGAGCGAATTTCATTTTTCATCAGATGGTATTTTTCAACCTCATCCAAGACATTGGAGTTTCAGTGGTATAATCTAAGTGCTTCATTTATGAACTCTTAGGGAAGAGCGCAAATTTGATTCTGGGTTAGCATCTGTGGTCATGCATCATCAGGAAATCTGATTTCCTGAATTACAGGTTTATATAAAAGGTCTCTTTTCCCTTCATTTGTTTAGGCATGAGGTAGAAAGTTCTGACTTCTTCAGCATTAATAATAATTGTGTGTGAGAAATGAATGTTTCAATCCTTGCTGATAAACACCAACCCATTGGGTTCAAGATAGATTGCACCAGTGGGTTTAGAGTCTCCACTTGTGGTGTACTTACCAGTCAGGACAATAGTGTTTAGTATGATTATATAGTTTGCATCCATAATGGCTTGGCCGCCATCCCCTTCCATCTCAATGATGATCGCTGTTAATGAATTGATGACCATAGCAAACTCCCCAAATTGCTTGTACAGGCCATGTGTGGGGTTATGCCTGTGAAGTCATTGTCTTTCATCCTGATATCACAGACATCAAACCTCTTGGATATAGGAAGTTGCATTTTATCTCGGCTTAGCTGGGGAAACTTATAGTCCCCAACATTGATCTCAACTCGCTCACTGTTCCATTGTATTCAGAATGTCTGACACTCCCTCATCTCCAAGAAATGTGATGATGGCAAAGTAGAAGTTTTCATCCAGGTCAGACATATTGCTAATAACACAAGCTTAGGGCAGCTTTTAATAGAAGAGCCAATATTGGCATGACCATCCCGCAGGGACATCAGTGTACCAAGTCGGAAGGCCAGCAAATGTAAAATTCAACCCATACTATTCCGTACATCCTCGTTTTTTGTAAGGAACTACTAACCTGGTCCTTGCTGTAGCCACATATTCATATGGCAGATTTGATGATTCATGATCGGGTTTTTCATTGGAAAGGTGACCAGTGTTGTGTCGATGTTTGTAATATTTTGCAGGGTGCCATATACTCTATTATACATGCTGGTGACCACTAGGGTATTGACATAGTCCTGCAGTATGACATAGCTTTCTGCCTTATCAACACAGCTTCCCCTGAAACGTAAATGCTCATTGTTGTTTAATATTGAGGACTACCATGATGGGCAGTACAATGTTTAACAAGGCTGTGTTGTCCATCAGTGACCTGGATCTTTAATTCATTAATTGTTCCACCTTACAGCCACTTAAAGTCAGGGCAGGGGTGTGGGATGGTCTTGGCAGTTCCAGACGCGGACAGAGTGTACGAACAATTCCTAGTAGTATGGAGGAGGCACCATCAACAGTATTGTTTGTCATGGAAAGCTGGTCAAGGTTGTCTAAGAGGGCCTTGCATATGGTAAAGTCAACTGGCCTATCTCCACTATAACAGCCAGCATTGAGCCACCCCTCATCATCTAGTCCTGGAAGGATCACAAGTCAGGGCTAATCGGCACCTCATAATTGACCATGACCACCACTGATATCATCCCTTTGGCTTTCTAAACCTCAAGCGACCGATCTGAAAGTGCCCCAGGTTATCTGCTTTGCAAGCATGTCAAAGCCATAGAGGCCTTACTTGATTGATTGTTAGTGTAGGCTAGTCAGTCACCCTGGAAACTGTTCTCTGGCCTTGACATTGTGCCAGTCAACCCATTAGGTTATAGATCAAAGGCCAACCATGCAGCCCCACCTCAGTTGTCAATGTACTGCTGCAGGGAGATTGCCTCACCATTTTGGACATGTGTTAGCATAACAAACATGATCCAAAATGTAATCAGGAGCCTTCATCATTGAAGCAGATACCCAATACCAGGTCAGAGGGCTGTACAAGATGGCACTGGTTGGAAAGGACCTCATGGTCACAAACATACAGATTAGCACAACACATGGCTTTACTTCCACCTTTCCAGATGTTTTTACCAACTACTGACTCCCCAATGTCAAGGCAGTGGATGCACTCATCCCGGCAGAACCAAATTAATTTCGACATTTGGTGCACAACAGAAGGCAGTGGTGTTTTGGCCAGGAACCACCTCATAGCAAAAGACCCTCTTATGCATGCTGCCTTTCTGTTACAGATGTATTATCAAATGCGCAGCAGTCTGGTGGAGATTCAGTACCCACCAACCAAGCCTGGAATATGTTTGAGAACACCTGTGATAAAGCTTTATACTAAAAAATATGTGTGGAGTCTGGCGTTTTGCTGCAGACAGACTGGTGCCAAAAGAGAAGTAGCCATGACAGACTTGGACAAGCATATTATTATAGTCTCACTCACCAGTGGGAGTTTAGTGAAACTGGGGGTTTCATGCCTGATATCATAAAGCAATATGAGTTGCAGTTAGACTACTACATGCAGACGTCAGAGGCTGACAATGCATGGGTGACATAGTCCAAGACAAGACTGAAGGCTTCTGTGGGCCAGTGTAGAGCTTATCAAGGATTTAGTCTGGGCATATATGAGTGGGCCATCCTTAGTATACAGTCACAGACTCGGACATCAGATGTTGGGATCAGAATGGCCTTCAATGTGCAAAAATTGTTCTTGGCTAATGTTGAGAACAGCTTCAGCAGCTTCATCCAACTGCAGTATCAGCTGCTATGAAGATGTGCTTCACTATGCTTGTTCCAAAATTGATTGTGTGTTTGGCATAGGGTTGTACTTGGTCCCCACTGACATACAGCTCCTTGTTGGCACCATCAAAGACCCGCAACAGTGAGATTGTTATTGCAACAGAAAAGCAGTGGCTGGGCCTTAACAACATCAATTCAGCCCCAATTCCATTGTCCACCCAGACAGCAGAAAAGGACATAGTTAATCCCAGCCCCAGCCCTGTGGACCATGATACAGTCACAGCAACAAAGACCAGCCCAGGCTTTGATATGACATCTGCAACTGCACGCACCACTCTGTCAGCCCTGCTGACAAGCACAGTGAGCACAAAGACAGACCAACCAGCATGCCAGTGAGTACACGGCACTTGTCGTTGGTGGGATAACGATCATTTTAACATAACTTTGGTTTGCAGGATGCCTTTAGCCTTTTGCTCATATATGCAAAAAGAAGGCTACTGAGGGCCACCACCATGGCCCAGAGGTTTCCAGCAAGCCACCCTTATGCCTTGTTGGCAGAGGACAGGGGCCAGCTTACAATGATTATCTCATTTTTAATAAAGAAAGCATTTTTGAACCAATTTAGTACTTTCACATTGTCATTTTTAGCCTTAACTACCCTCTGACAAAATATCAGTGGGAAATGCGTGTGCTCCGTGTTAAATATTTCCAAAAAGGGTATATTTCTGGCTAAGATTTCATTTTTCAACATTCCACTACCATCTCTTAATGTGATGTCATGATGTTGGCACATGTGTATGACATCATAGGGGAACCCTTTTTTTAACTCTTATTGGTATTGTAACATTTTATGAAAGAGATAAAACAGTCCATGAAAATGTGTAATTTACCAGATTGCAGGCCATTTAGCAGGTAAAGTATTCTTCTGTTTAAGTGCATTGCTGAGCAAATGGTTGAGAGTGGGGTCCTTTGCAATGCACCTATCGCTAATAGCTCTAGTTTTAAACAAAATCAAATCAGATCTTTATTCAAATTAGCACACATGCTTATATTGTAATACCATAACAATTATATTGACACAGAAGGTTAGTTATCAATATATAGTGACATGCTTATATTGTAATACCATTGTAATTATATTGACACAGAAGGTTAGTTAACAATATATAGTGACATGCTTATATTGTAATACCATTGTAATTATATTGACACAGAAGGTTAGTTATCAATATATTGTGGCATGCTAGAGAAACAGGATAATACTCAGTTCTGCATATTTTGATATGCTAGATAATATGCATATTTTGATATGCTAGATAATATGCATATGGAGATATGCTAGATAATATGCATATTTTGATATGCTAGATAATATGCATATTTTGATATGCTAGATAATATGCATATTTTGATATGCTAGATAATATGCATATTTTGATATGCTAGATAATATGCAAAAGGAGATATGCTAGATAATATGCATATTGAGATTTGCTAGATAATATGCATGTGGAGATATGCTAGATAATATGCATATGGAGATATGCTAGATAATATGCATATTGAGATTTGCTAGATAATATGCATGTGGAGATATGCTAGATAATATGCATATGGAGCATGGATTATCCACTTGATGTTTTCCTGGTATTATTCATTCCATAATCATATTTGGCCAAATCGCATTCAATGTTTACATTACAACTTTTAAACTGAATACATTTAAGCATAATTGGGAGTCTCCAATAATATTTCTTATTAAGAAAATACATCAAGAATAAAATGAAATAAAAGAAATCAATGAATGGGACTGTTATATAAATGTTTTATACTTTCTTCTAACTAATAGGGTCGATTTTCAACTAGCGCATATACAAAAACATTTTTAATATGTATAATCTTTTACATAATTTAATTATTATATCAGATATTATTGTTTTTATTTTTCAAATTACTATTGCTATTTTCAAAGCCTTTAAAATTCATCATGAATACACAGAAATTAAGATTACCAAAATATTATCATGTTATCTTTACAAGGAGCGTGTTGGAAGGTTTGCAAGGTTTCAAGAAGGTTACTGTGATTTGCTGGTCTGCACAGATGTTGGCTCTAGAGGACTTGATACAGTTAGAGTAAGTTATAATTTTTGATATTGGTTGTTGTTGTTGTTTTTTTAGCCTGTGTTAGAAGATAGAGAGACATAGGCTTTGATGCCAGCGGTGGTTGAATTAACATTAACACTAAGAAAGAGGTAAAAACATGGTGCCATACACCTCATATTTTGGTGCACAAGTAAGATACATGGTGCCATACACAGGTGTAACATATTGTTCACTGGAACCCTTCTTCTGTTTTTGTACAAAATTAGATTGAAATTAGTTAAACTATTGATGACTTTTTTCTCTCAAAACATTGAAAGACTGAATTTTCTTTGAAATATTATAATCTATCTTTTTTATCCTCCTTGTTAAACTAACCTTCACATTTCTTTGAAGAATGAATTCCTTGCATGGCAAAGTAATCTTGTGATCTCATGATCATACAAGGTATAAGTGGTTGTTGTTAATCTTAGTACATCTTTTGTTTTAAATGTGAAATATGAATAATGACAGTATTTGTACAGTCAGATATCATCACAACAACAGTCTTTTAAGCAGTCATCTCATTACAACAATAATGAACATTTGAGACCATAATTTTTCAGTAGTAATGTAGGTAGATATAATGGCAACTTTTCTTTTTGAGAGGGACATTAAATATTTTGTCTGGCCTGTGTAAGCAACAAGTATCAATGGTCTAGCAGTAACAGTGGTGGCAGAGTCCATTTTAAGATTCTATCTTTCTGTGTTAAAGTATTTGCAAGTCAAATACAGTGTGGCAACATCATAGTATGGTGCACAGGCAGGACACCTCTTTCCACAGGACTGTATTATAGTGTGGTGCATGAGTGAGACCACATTCTGCAGAGGTACATCATAGTGTGGTATACAGGTGATATACCATGTTCTGCAGGGGAATGTTATAGTGTGGTGTGCAGGTGAAAGACCACATTCTGCAGGATTATATCATAGTGTGGTGCACAGGTGAAACACCATGTTATAGAGGGCTACATCATAGTGTGCTGCCCAGGTCAGACACCTCATTCAGCAGGGGTATTTCATAGTGTGATGCACAGGTGAGACACTATGTTCTGTAGGGGTACAGCATAGTGTGAGGGCACAGGTGAGACACCATGTTCCACAGGACTACAGGTGAGATGCCATGTTCTGCAGCACTTTATCATAGTGTGGTGCACAGGTGAGATACTATGTTCAATGGGGCTACATTATAGTGTGGTACACAGGTGAGACACCATGTTCTGCAAGGGTACATCATAGTGTGGGGCACAGGTGAGATACCATGTTCCACAGGGCTACATTATAGCATGGTACAAAGGTGAGACACCATGTTCAGCAAGGGTTTATTATTGTGTGGAGCACAGGTGAGATATCGTGTTCCACAGGGTTATGTTATAGTGTGGTGCACAAATGAGACACCATGTTCCACCAGGCTACATCATAGTGTGGTGTGTAGCAAGACACCACATTCTGCAGGGTTTACATCAGTGTGGTGCACAGGTAATAATACCATGTTCCACAGGGCTATGTCATAGTGTAGTGTGCAGGTGAGACATGTTATGCAGTTATATATCATAGTGTGGTGCACAGATGAGACACCACATTCGATAGGGCTGCATCATGGTGTAGAGTGCAGGTGAGACACCATGTTCCACTTGGCTACATCATAGTGTGGTGCACAGGCGAGTCACCATTTTCCATGGAGGCCTTATAGAAACAAACACGAGTTTGATCCCATGTGAAACAATGAATTCAAACACAATAATAAAATAATCTATGTAAGTACATGTATTTCTTTGTGACCAAGTGTAAATTAACTCCACTGTGACTGTGAAGACACAGAGATCAGTTGTGTACACAAGGTAAGATATTCAATGTCTGTCTTGTAAGAATAACAATTTTCAGCTAGCAGTAGAACTAAGCAATCCTACAATTGACGGTAAATAATCCAATACTGGTGTTTTTCCATGATATTTATGAGTACTGTGAAACACTTTAAATTCGTGGGGTTCCAATTTTTGTCGGTGAACCAGACCACGAATTTAAAGTCACAACAAAATGTCAACCAAGCCGACATTCCCCCCCCCCCAGTCATATGCAATGGAAGAGCATCACCTGTTTTTTTTCTTTGTTTTAATACCATCGCTATCTATAGTGCTGAGAATGTGAAATATACATTAAGATAAATACATGCATGACAAGGAACACTGAAACTGATTGATTACAATTCAATTTGGATGCAAAATTTCATGAATATGAAAACCCATGTAAGATTGTAATGACTCTACCTGATGTACAGTATAGTAATAAAAGCAGATTTACTCACTGTCTGTGTCCTTCTTTATTTCCCAAAGCACACAGTATTCGCATTTTTGAATATATGTTTGCACAACTAACTGCTAAATAAACAATCAGCAGATTAGTCCCGCTTTCTCAAAGCACATTTCAATCAGGTCTCTCCGATGTGTTACTTTGTCATGTGTGCAGCTAAGCTACTTTGCGTGAATTGGCGCAAGGGTCAGTGTTTTCAGGTCAACTGAGACCTGATTTGAATGTACATCTCCACTGTCCTCCAGTTCATTTAACTGATCAGTCACCTGTATTGAATACCACTCCTGAAATCAGGATTTGAGTTCCTTCTTGTAAATGTTGTTAACAGTTAAATCTCGGGGCTGCAACTTATCCTTGAATGTGGCTGGCACAAACATTGGTATAATCCCGTTCCTTTAAGTGAGACATCAGCCTTTCTCCACGATGTGATTTTTAAACACCAAACATTGCTACTGCCATTTGATTAAACTGAGCAAGTGGAAGCAAGTCACGTACAGGGTTCACATAGGGTATCAGAATTCGGTCAACAAAGTGAATGATGGAATCCTCGTTGCTCCAGAGAGTTTCTGTACATGTCACATCCTAGTCACTTGGGATTTTATTGCAAGTTTTCCACTCTTTAACCACTGTGTCAGTGACATTTTGATTTTAACTTTTGAGGTGAAATTCACTTTCGGCAGAACTGTTTATATATGGCAAATATTGTTTAGATTCATTGGCTTTGTTCAAGCACCTAATCTTTAATTGTTGAGAACTGTATGCTTTGATAGTGGTGTTTAAGAATACCTGAGAACCTAATTACTTAAGATTACAATAGTGGTATTAAATGTGTTAGCTTAGACTTGTGGGATAAGAAGTCGGCATTTTCTTTAAAATCTCCGCATTTACACCAGATGTTAGCAATGAATAACTTAATTACTCAACTTAATTACTGCAGTACGGATTAAACCTGTTTGCTTGCACATGCGTGGAAATGAATGTTGGTATACTAGTAAACTTATACAGAGAGATATGCATTTGTTGTTTTTTTATAAATGATAGATCCACGAAATTCAGAACTTGAAGGTGTTGGTCAAGGGTATGCTGGAGCTGGTGTGGTCCATACCTGGTTGGTGTCTGGTGCTTAGGTCTGGTACTGGATATTGTTTGAAACATCACCAGAGCCACTACTAGGGTGTGCTTGTGTTGCTGGTATTTTCAAAACTGACCCTGATGGGCCATCATACCATGTTGCTACTGGCATAAAAGCAGTGCATGAAGATCCGTTCTATCTGGGGAGACAAGGGTAACAGTGGGGCTGGTGCTGTGTGAGAAGTTTGTTATGGCCTATATTGACAACTTTTCTTTCTAATGAGCAAGCTTACTGTCTTTCGGGATTCATTCATAATGAAATTTTTGACAGAAGCAGTGGCGGCACTCTGTTCAGTATCAGACTCACGGAAGAATTGTAAACTGGCATCAGACAAATCCATCACCAGTCTCTGTTGTGATTCATTATGGACTATGACAACATCTGGTACCAGTCTCAAACCATCAGTGGTACACATAGTAAATGCCTGAAGATAACAGAATCATAACATAGCCAGACCCCAAGTCCTACACAACCTCCTTCAACAACTCAGTCATCGTACTCATTACAGGAGGCTTATCTATCACCCCACACTTCCATGTTCAAAGATTTAGTCTCAAAAGTGCCATCTTCCTTTCTCTATCCCATGATGTCCAGAGAAGACTTGGCCTTTTGTGCACTGATTGAAGAAGTCTTCTGGCTTCTGCCACCAGAGTTTTATCTGCCTCCACCTATTCTGTCAGTGGCCTCCTGTTAAGTTCCCACGTCCATCTATCTGTTAGCTAATAGAGACCAGTCAACATTTCAAACAACATCTCCAGTCTAGTCATATTGCTGATATACTACATAGCTTCAGGACCCAAGTGTCAACAGGCCTTTCATTTTGCACCAGTGACTCCCTTAAAATTTCAGCACAGCTTTCCACAAGACACAAATGCTAGACTTTCATACTAAAGTTGACAGAGTAACTGTGGGTCTGGGAATGTCAAAACTTTCCTCCATAAGTATGAACTGGAGTCCTTCCTCAACACACAACAATTAGTTTGGAATGTGGTAGCAATATGATCCATACTTGACTAGGTTGTGATGGCTATTCTTCAGTAGTCACACAGCCCTAAACCTTTCCATTGAGAACACAGCTGACAGTCACACTTGGTAGTCAGTCTCTCATATGGCACATGTACTTAACAGAGCAGGTCAACATTCACTTTCCATAGCTGGATCCATTACGCTACAGCTTGCAGAAAGGGATACCTTTCTTTCCACTTTCTCCTAAAAGATCACCACAAAGCCATTTTTAGATATCAACTGCTTTCATCTTTTTTTCCATGGCCAGATTGAAGAGGTCAGGAAATAGGCTGTCAGACCCCAGCCCTTATTTGTAAGGCAAGATAAGAGAAACAGGTAGGATTCCCCCACCCACAAGGTACACCAAACAGGGAAACTGTCCTCAAAGCCTTTTTTCTTGCTGAGAACTCAGAACTCAGTGTCAACAATGTCAAAGGGCCTCTGATGACAAGATGGGGAGACAAGGATTGTTTTCGACCCATCTTCTCTCCCCACCAACCTTCCCACAGATAATTCTGTCAGGCTCATGCTGCTCTTTTCTGACATCCTGTTGGGGGAAAGATTCCACCACTTTGCCACAAAATGGGACAGACTATGCCCAAATGTATCTTGGGTCTTGCAAATAACATTCAGTGCCACTTCTCCATTGTCAAGGGCTGTCTTCACTACAGACATCCAAAGTGACCCATACAAAGTCAAAGTCCTGCAGCAAGAAATAAACACTCTCCTTTCAAAAAGGGCAGTTGAGATTGTTCTCAAAACAAACTAAGCTGGAGTTTACTCCAGACTTTACCTAGTTCCAAATCTAGTGGCAAGCTTCTTTCAGTCATAGAACTGAGATTAGTTCTCAGCACCATTTAGGAGGTAGCTTCACAGTCAGCCTAGATCTTCAAGATGCATACCTTTACATTCCCATTCACAGGTCATCCTGGAAATTCCTGTGGTTCATGTACATGGACACTATGGACCAATTCAGGGCACTCCCCTTTTGTCTGAATTTCAATCCCGGGGTCTTCATGAGAATCATCGACAGAGTTGTTTAATGCTTCTGAACACCTGCAAATCCAGCTACCTGGTTGACATTCTACAAAAGCACCAGGTGAATTATCTTTTGTATCAAGATGTAAAATCCCTCGTTTTGCTTCAGCTTCATCTTGGATTCCATTTCAACAAGGACAAATCTGATTTCATCCAATCCCAACATTTTATCTTGTACATACTTGGGCATGTAGTTCAAAATCTTGTTGAACCAAGTCTGTCTTCCTCAGGAACATGGCTTGAAAATTATCTCAATGGTGTCTGCCATTCACTCAAAGAATTAAATGTTAGCTTAAGAATCTCTTCACCTCGTGAGTCTACTCAATGCTGCAGCAGATCTCATCATCCTTGGTAGCTTGTTCATGAGACCACTACAGATGATTCTCCTTTCCAGTGCAGCTGCAACTTTGCCCACTGGACCAAATGACCAAAGTTTCGGACTATACAATGTCCCATCTGAGCAAATGGAAGGACCTTGCATGGCTTACAGTGGGCATCCTGTTTCAGGATCAGCTGTCAGAAATTTTGATCTACACAGATGGCAGCATGACAGGCTGGGGTGCCCTCCTGGTAAGCACTAAATGTGGTTTGATACCTTCAGGAGCATTCATTACACATCAGGAGGATATTATATCCCCTTACCCTGGTATTGGCCCCGACTCGGGTCTTCTGATGTACATGAAGCAGCTTTGAGTCATGTGAGATATGGGCAAAGGTTAACATGGTTTATGCATGTACATGCTTTAGATAATAGATTAAACCAAACTTTGCATATGTGTATATCTCCACACTATACGAGATCAGTTCACAGATCTTCTATTAATTACATCAGGTTTAAGGTCAATGGCCGTGACAAAGATTTTTGTACTGCACTTATCCTGTGAACATGTTAAATTTAAATATTTTTGTTACCAAATTTGATATGTTGGCTTTTCTCAAGAATATCTTAGATTATTTCAAAGATAAATGGAGGGAAGAAAGGGATTTCTCATTCATTCCTGCAAATTCTTGTCATCCAATAGAGCATCAGTTCCTTTGAGGGACTCTTGTCTAGTTATTTATATTTCTAGTTGAACTTAAATTACCTTTTTTTTTTTTTCTAAGGTCCAGCAAATTGTGAACTACGAGTTTCCTGATTTTGTGTCAGACTACATTCATCGCACTGGGCGTGTCGGACGAGTGGGTTCCAAGCACAGCGGCAAAGTCATAAGTTTTATCACCAAGAAATGGGAGGTGGAATTACTCTGGCAAATTGAGGTTTGTGTTCAGAATTATATCTTCTAATTTACAGTCTAACCTGTCATCAAGGTCGCTGTTGTTAAGCAGTCACCTGCCTGTAACAGCTAATTTATCCCCTTACATCACATTGTTTTAGAAATATACCTCTACTAAGCAGTCACCTGTCTCTAAAGCAATTCATTTCCAAGAGGTGGCTACTTAAGACAGGCTACTTAAGACAGGTTTGACAGAACTTGTTAATCTTATGTTACACATTTATAAAACTGCTTTCAAGGATGGCATGCTGTTAGGACTATGTACACTGTATATGCGTTCTTGTTTTATTGGTCTTCTTGGATCTTTTTTGTTACTACATCAACTTTTGTGGCAAAAATGTTTCTGCTGCCTCATAGCCCACAGATAGTTAATGACACCTTCCATCAACAACCACCTAATATATTCAGCCACTATCTAATTTTCCCAACTCTCACCTTCCAATTGCAATTTACCTCTTAAACAGCCAAAATTAAGTGGCTGGTAAAGAGAAGGTTGAACTTTAATTATGATCATAATTTAAGTCACCTTTTTCTGTGGTCTGCTAAAATAAGTGAGAAGTTCATGTGCATGGAAATAATTATGCAACTGCTCTACAGGAACTTGATCTGGTATCATTATTCAAGGTATTCTTGACTAATACTTATTAGTGTGGGTGGGTGGGGGGGTTAAGTGCTGAAAATTGTATGTATTTCTCTGTTATGTACAGTCAAACCTGTCTGAACAGTCACCTTTATATAGTGGTCACCTGTTCTCAACAGCCATTCTAATTCCCCCCCCCCAGCAGATTTTCTATATAAATGCAATATATATAATGGTCACCTGCTCTCCGCGGTCAGTGGCCAGGCCTTTCCTAACCAAATAATCGCTTCTCACTTAAAGTGGTCACAAGAAGATATCAACAGTGATTGCTCAGTGTATGCAAAGTAAACTTTTGCTTCATGAGAAAGGCATTGTTTGAATAAAGGCATAAGATGTGAATCTGTGTGCAAACATTAATTTCGCTTGTACTCTTTGTACTCCAGTTACACTGTCAATGTAACTCAAAGGTGTCAATATGTCAAATTCAAAAGCAATGTGGTGGGAAAAGCAGTCATGTTGTCGCAGCAGAAGTTTGAGTTGCCTTTAGTGCCGTGTGACAGGTATAGTTCGATATCTTCATCTATTTGACTGTGAATTAAAGCTATCTCTGATGAAAAAGTTAATCTTTGAGGAGGGATACGTATTACATCCCTTTTCATTAAGGTCAACGGTCATTCAGTATTTAAAATCTTGTCTGCAAGGGCAGACTATATTTCAGTTCATGTGTTACTAACAATAGCCATATTTGACTTCTGTTCATTCCTTATTCATCACAGGCTTTTGATCTTGGCAAGTTGAGCAACTGGTTAATCCAGATATTGTTTTGAAGTGTGAACAGCTGTTTCTAAGCCTAATTATACAAGTTTGCTGAACAAAGAGTTGGTCTTGTGTTTCACAGTCATATGTAAGCTGTCAGTTAGTAGTGAAATTATTGTGTTTTCATGGTGCACAAAACAATGATCAGTGATTTTTGTAAAGAGTCGGTGATGATTTAATTTTTAGGATTGATTAAAGTGAGTAGAATACAGTGATCTTGTGTGGAACATAAGTCTGGAAGAGAACACGTACATGTATTTTATGATTTTTTTTAATAGTGGACTAAACTAAATCTGTTGATAAAATAGTAGTAATAATAATAATAATAATAATAATAATAATAATAATGATGATAATGGTATTTGGTGCATGGTATATTTTCAAAAAACAAGTTTGAAAGGTGAACCAACATACAGAGATCACCTGTGTACAAAGGCCAGTTTTGCCTTTTCCCACGAGTGGCTGCTATTTACAGGTTTGACTGTATTTTCTATTCTTTAACAATTCATGTTATTTAACTGGAATGCTATATGCATTCATCTGAATAGATTGAGCATCTCAGTGGATTTAGTCATGAAAAAATAAAATGAAAAATAAAAAAGAATTCCAAATTCTTATATTATTTACAAATCTATCTACCCAACTACAATTTATTATTCATTTTACCTGAATTATTTATTTATTTACAGACTGCAGCCAGGAAGATGTCAGCACTACACAATGTGAATGCAAACATCAAAAGAAAACTTAATGCAATTGTCATGGAAAAGTTTGAAATGTGAATTTGAGGTTACTGTATACCATTAAAGGAAAGTGGGATAAAAAGGAGAGCATTTACTGCAGTGGAAAATTTGGACAAAGAGCCTAGTGTCTCGTGAAGTGATGGAAAAATTTGGTTTGTGATGAGACACTGACATACAGATTATGGAGAAGTGTTCAGGAAATAACTGATGGAAGGACACAACCTCAGAAACATAGTGGAAATAACCAGAATGCCAGCTGAGAATTAGATAGCATCGTAGTAACATCATTGCTTGGCACCTGTATGAACTTGGGGTTGATCGCAAGTCGATTTCAAAGGTAGATGGTTTCCCTAAGATCACAAGTTTTCTCCACCTCAGAGCTACACCTTGGCCAACAAGAGTATGTTGTGAGAACTTGTATGATTGATTTAAAATAACTTTCGGTGTTGTGTAGGGAGTGCAACCTAATATTTACTTTGAAAATGCTTTTTGAAGTGAGAAGTACATTTTTATTGTGTTCAACTCAGTTTCTAATTTACAATTATTCACTTTGTTGAAACCTGGAATATTGAAAGTTAAACCTATTGCTAAAGATATTGATCAAATGAATAAAATAAACTACAAGGATTTTGTTTTTGAAAGCAAAAACATGTCTCCCTTTCCCTACCCTGTCCATCACTTAATGGGGAGTATTAGCCCATGACCTGGGATATAAGGTCACAGCCACCAAAACCTAGTTATGTCTTGGAAACCACTCAGTAGACAGACAGCACAAAACACCCCGGGGGGGGGGGATGACAGGTTTAAGTGGTGAATCTAACATTTGGGGCTGCAGTAATGTAATTTTGTCGTGTCCATCCTAACAATTTCTCTGAAATAAGATATACAGCTTTAAAACAACATGTATACATGTAATTCCCCCAATATGAGTTGAATGTCTAAATAAGACATTCAACTGTCATACCAACAGTAAAACAACCAGTTTTAAACAATACCTGTCATGAATAACTATGTTTTTGTCTTGCCTGCCTAGCACAGGTATCACTTTTCCGAGGGCATTGTTGTTGCTGTTGGCATAGGTGTCAATAAAGTTTCTGCATTTAGCACCGTTTCTTGGACAATTATTTATGTACAGTCATGAAACTTGATAAGGATACAGGCAAAACTAGTTCACAGTGACCTACTTTTGACACAATTATGTTTATTTTTTGCATTGAGTTCAATTTCTCTGTCACTGTCATATATATTGTCATGAAACTTGTTAGGTGTATTCATATAGCACCACTGAAGCAGGAAAGAAACTCAGCAGAATTATTATTTGTTATATAATGTGATGTTATTAAAGACCACCTGTCTGTAGACCATATTTTGTTGGTATAAGGGGTGGTTTTGAAGACATGTTTTTCTGTACTTTTCAGCAATTTCATGTTGTAATTTTTTGCCTTTTTTTTCTTCTCCAAAAATGAGCCTGAAAAAGTGAAAAGCAGAAAATAGTCGTGTCAGAAATTCTGTTTGTGTAATAATCTATCATGGACTGAATATATAAAATATATCAGTAAAAAAGTTAATTCAGGTTTATGGCTTCTCAGTAGGATAAGACATTTTCTCCCCAAAAGGCACAGGAAACTTTTTTATAATAGTTACATACAACCCTATTAAGATTACTGTAATACTTTATGGGGGTAATTCAAATGATAAAACATGGCAAAACTAGTACATCTCCAAAAAAGGACATTCAGACTAATGCCCAGCTGAACAGAAAACAGAGAAAACTTAGCTGACAAGTTATAAATGTTACCTTTTAAAGACCAAATCCATTTGAGAAAAGCTAAGTCAATGTACAAGATATCCAATAACGGTACTCCTATCTATTTACAGTCACTATTCCAGTATAGGCAGTCTGGTAACACTTCCCACCAGAGATCCATGTCTACCAGACAGTATAAAATTCCCAAATCAAATATGGAATTATTTAAAAGAAGTTTCCAATATTCAGGAATTTTTGCTCTGGAATAGTATTCCAGTAGAGATTAGAAATGTCCACTCTAGTTTCTTCTTCCAAACTCAATGTAAATAAAATGTAAAAACTGCAAAGTATGTGTATATATATAAATAGATATACACACACAGTGAAACTCCTCAAAACCGAAATCTCAGTATAACAGATTCCCCTCATGACTGAAATAATTTTGGAGGTCCTGAATTTTTCCTTCTTTAATATCATCATTTTTTTCCCCAGCAAACCAAAACAAATTTCAATTCCAAATTTAATTTTATGCTTTAAAAAAAACAACATAAAATCGAAACTTCAAATTTGGAAATGTTTTTTAGCTGCTGAATTCCCGACACAAGCTGGAAACAGATTAATTACTATTAGCAAGTACCGTAGTACTGTAGTGGGCTTATCTGTGAGACAAAGACCCGGAAAATGTCCCTAGGGCACACGAGGTTAAAACAATACTTGACACATGCACCAACACAGATTGGGGCTGACAATAGACTAATCAGAAGACTTTGTACCATAAAAGAGCCAGCTTTTAAGGTGAATTATTAATAACTAAATGCCTGTAGGTAAGTCATTTAAGAAAGATGTTTATCAGCTTATTATCTAATTGTGATTGATGCTTTTCATTTGCAAACATGATCAATGGAAATTTTTTAAACATTTTTTTTTATTAAATATTGGGGCTTTATTAACTTGGCATGTGGCCTCGCTTTTGATGCTTTGCCGATGGAGACTGACAAAACAGTATTCTAAAAGCCAGATTAACTCAACTGAAAAATCATTCCATACATGTATTTAACTAGCCATGGCAGTCATTTGTCTTCACTCACATGCCAAGATGTCAGAATGACCAGCTTAGTGTGGCAGGATCTGATCAATGAGTATGAATCTGTGCCAAAACCTACATTGAAGAAACTAGGGGAAAAATTTGGCATAGGAACATCTGTTTCAGATATTCTAAAGAAAATGGAATTCCACATGAATGAATTTGAAAACAACGGTGATGCAAACAAGCAAATTTGACAAACTGAATGATCTTGTGTGGAAATTGTGTAGCCAAGCTAGGACCAAAAACATTCCAATCTCAGGCCCTATAATTTCCTCTCTCTCCCGTCACATAAGCACTTACAAAAAAAACGTATTTTCACATCTGCAAAAACCTCAGTAAATCGAAAACCTCAAAACAAAACATTTTTGGGATCCCAAGGATTTTCGGTTTTTCAGACGTTTCGCTGTATGTTGTGTGTATATATACATATATGTGTGTGTGTGTGTATATATATATATATATATATATATATATATATATATATATATATATATATATATATATATATATATATATATATATATATATATGTGTGTGTGTGTTAATATGAGTGTATATTGATATAGGTGTAGATGATTAATGAAGCATGTGCATTTCAATGTATTCATGAATGCCTCTTGTCATCATTATATATACTACCCATCTCTTTGGCATTAATTGCATATTGCATGTGTATTGACTGGTTTCATATGTATGAATCAGTGTCCGTGTGGTGGAGAGAAAGGAAAGAATGTCAATATATTGTTGTATATGTATGCATACATGTGTGTCTGTATATAAATATGTTCCTTTGTATGAGGGCCTCAAGGTAGATTAGTTCTTCAGCTAACTGTGCTACCCTCTTTAAAGTCATTGGTAGTAGTAGTGGTAGTAGTATTAACAAAGGGACTAAAAGTATGTTCTGCTCTTTTTTTTTCTAGTATCATACATGTTGCAACCCAGTAATATGATCTTGTTCAGCTGCTAACCTTGTGATTACTTGTATTGTTTTTCCTCACACATGTAATAAAAAAATATTCACAAACATTTTGTCATCTTGTTTATTTTTCCCATTTGACATTGAGTGACTACCCAAAACTGTGATTTTTCAAACTAAAATAATGATCAAAAACTTATTGTGGTAACTTCTAACTAAGAAACATATATATTTCTAATATTCCAAATAAAATATGTTGCCCTATTATGTGACCTTAACATTGAGTACCAGCATGGGAATCAGATATACCACACACTCAGGACTCTCTGTAGGCCCCTAACAATGCTTGTCCTTGACCCTCAGTCTCAAGAAATTGAGGATCCCCATAGGAGAATGGGGGTGGGGGTCCTGGTGAGAAAAGAGGGAGGCCATCATGCATTAAATCATTATAATCAAACAAAAAAATAAAATGTTATTTTAGTAAACCTTCATAACTTTTAAAATTAAAAATTCTTTATTTCTGATATTTAATTATTTTTCTTGCCAACATGTTCTTTTCTCTTGTAACCCTTTTTGGGGAAATCTACAGGATACACAGTCTAAGAAAATTGAGGGTCTAGTACTAGTTATTGAGTCCACAGAATCCAAAGTAAAAAAAAACGGGCTTCAAGACAAGAACAGGAAGCACCTACAGAGAGCTTTGATACTAATTAGTAATTATGGATGAGTGGGTAAATTTCCATAACATTTTCTGTTTACATTTGAAACATTTCAAGCATATACAAAAAGTATTTAAAATGGTTATATTTCAGCATGCCATGTAACTTTGAATTTGAGAAAAGAAAATGAATGTGGTAGGCAACATGCCATGTAATGATGAATAAAGTTTAATAAAGATATTGCTGAATGGTAGAAGATGTATACAGTGAATCCATTCAGTTATCAGACAAATAGTTGAGGAGAATAAAGACATAAAGATATAAGAATGTATCCATTATTTTCATCACAGCATAGTACTTGTATATGGCTCTGCTAATATGGCCTACAAATATATTTTTCCACTACTCTTTCCTATCATTATAGAAATCATCAAAAAGTAATCCAGTTTTTCTTTTAGATTCTGTAATTTCAGTCACAAATATGATCATAATGGAAGCCCATACTAGAAAATGGAAGATTGCAAGTCCAGATGTTATGAAAATAGTCATGTAGGTCATTTGGACTATCTGTCTTTGCACCACAAGGCCATGAATAAAGCTGGCAGTCCCAAAAAACAGATTAATCCCTGCAAGACCAAAGGCAGCTGAAATTGGGAGAAAAATGAGTAAACTGTTAAAATATTAAATTCTTTATGAACAAAATTAAAATTTAATGCATAGTTTAATATGGAACATATTTAATTACTTTCAAGTACATGTGATGAAACGTATAAAAAGCATACATTTAGCTCATTAGTAATTTGCCAAAAAATTTACTTCAGGATTATGCTGAATTTCATTTGATTATACTATGTACATGTATGAAATGCTATAGATTTATTTTTCCAGGCTGGAGTAGCTGAATGACTAAGGTTTTATGTCAACAAAACTAATCTGTTTTTACTACTGAGATATGGTAATTGTATGTCTCACAATAGGGTATTCTATGTAACAGCTTTAGGGGAGCAGGCTGAAATTTGATTAAATGATTTCCAATAGCACTGCCCCTCTCCACCAGTAAATACTGACTTCTCACTAATTTGAATTTACAGTCAGTAAGAAAGCTAACCAGGGCTCAGCCAAAGCATCTGTACTGATTATTTTCCCATCATGTCAGTGGTAGATTTTATACAGAGACTGAGGCCCCACCCTAGTCTCAATCTCAAAACAAAACAACAAATAAAAGTTGTGAAACTAATGCTACATGGATAGTGATTACCCATCTGTGGTTAGTGGTTTCTACAGGATTTCCAATTCCCTTTACCTAAAAAAATATATTATCATGTGCATTTGAGGCTCTACTGGTCATAAACCAGAAGAGCTTACGGCAGGGTCTGTCAGTCCATCTATTAGCACAAGTTTGTTATTGCTACTCCAACTAAACTACTAGGAGGATTGCCATGAAACTGTACACACACATTCATCCCATAGTTGGTTCTTTACACCCACATTCATCATCTAGTTGGTTCTAAAAAAAAATGGTGCTGCCTGGATATCAAATATTGCTGTCACAGTGGACAGCTTGAAAATCTTGTTATCGCTATTCCTCCTGAATGGGAAGTAATATTGACATGAGATTTTCACCAGAAGACTTCTTATGCTGTCTAGTTGGTCCTGAATGGAAATGGTGCAGATGTGACCCCCAATATGGCATCCATCTTGAAAACCTTGTTATCACTGCTTATTCTGAATGGAAAGTCATACTGACATGGGGTTTTCACTCAAAGACTTCTTATGATGTCAAGTTGGTCCTAAATAAAAATGGTGCCACTCAGCTATCCAATATGGCCAACTCAGTGGCCATCTTGAAAATTTTGTTACTGCTGCTTATTCTCAATGGATGGTCATATCAACATGGGGTTTTCACTAAAAGACTTCTTGTGATGTCTAGTTGGTCCCAATTGAAAATGGTGCTGATCTGACATCCAATATGGCAACAATTGTGAAAATTTGTTATCGCTACTCCTGAACGGAAAGTCATGCCAGCCTGGGAGTTTCACCAGAAGACTTCTTATGATGACTAGAAGATCATAAATAAAACATGGTGCCAATATGGCAGCCATCTTTAAAATCTTATCACTACTTCTCAACGGAAAGTCATATCAAAATGAAGTGTCTACCAGAAGACTCCTTATGATATCTAGTTGATTCTGAATTAAAATGGTGCCAATCTGACCTCCAATATGCACACCATGGTCACCATTTTAAAAATCTTGTTACTGCTACTCCTTCTAGATGGACGGTTGTATTGACATTGTTGGCACCAAAGGACTTCCTATCATGTTTAGTTGGTCCTAAATGAACAAGAGTTCCTAGAAGGGACTGACACTCTACTGAGCAAATCTCCAGGAATCAAGATAAGACCATTTCTTCCATTTTGAATAATGAAAACACATGGTTTTGCATCATTTCATTCATGCTGCAAGATGGTAGCCATGTAAACAATTGCTAAGAAGTGCTTTGTCAAAATCAGTGAATATCATATGATTATTCATTTATCTAGGATTTATTTATCATGGATATTGTTCATCTACGTACTTAAATGCTTCTGGTAAATCCTCATTGTGACTGATGCTGTTCAAAATTGTATTATTTTTAAAAAATACTTACCAGAGTTCTGCATACAAATAAAATGGTGGTAAATCGAACAATGTCAGTACTGTAGAACATTTTCAATGGATCCAGTCTATTTGAGTTCTCTGGATTCACCCAAGAGGATATTCATGATGTGGAAGTAAATTCATACAGAAAGGTAATCCCAGATTTTATCCACATCAAAGAAAATGAAGACAGTATCCCTCTCCATGTCAGGAACAACTCATCACTGAAACAGATGAATGAACCTAGGACTAATTTCCAACTCTACAAATACTCATAGCAACATGGGTAGATATCCAAAATCACTACTTCACATGAAAATAAAGTTACATATACTGTATTCCCATCAACAAATACCATTTTTATTTCAGGGCAGTGAATGCTTGGCTTGGAATTATAATGGATTTCTTGAACTGTGTTAAGACATAAACAACAGATCTAACACCAGCACTGTGTCACCACAACCATCCTCAGCTTGTCCCATAACCTTCACTCCTATCAGTGCCTCCCAAGCAAAGCCATAATTAATTACAAACCCACTTGCTCAAACAGACACAAGCTAACAGGGCCTAATTACTAAACACCGCCCTCTCCCCTAGCCCTGGTAGATCCAGATACACTTCATCAAATTGTAGACGACAATGCCACTAATCAAGATAATGAAAATTCAAGTACATGTAGTGTTAGCCAAGCATGACCCCACTTCTTTAAACCTTCAACTGCACAGGAAGGTACAAGCCACATGGTACCTAAATAAATAACACATCTAACACCTCCCTCTCTCCATGCCCAGGTAGAACCAGACATACTTCATCAAAGGGTAGAAGACCATGACACCAATCATGATAAGACTTCTTTCAAATACAATGCAAGTCACAGTTCAAAGTGCCATGAAAAATTATGTTATAAGTGACTTGATAGTTATGATCAGGGATCTTAATCTATATGTGCATGTGTATGTATATATATGTGTGTTATATATACATAGCTTCAAGGCAATCCTGAAATTAGTTTAGGAGGAGTAGTGATAACAAACTTGTGCTAACAGACGGAAGGACATTGGATGATGGATGACAGGTCAGCACCATTTTCATCTAGGACCAAGCAGACATGATAGCGAGTGTTTTAGTGAAAACCCGATGCTACTTAATTTATTTAACTTTTTTCAGTTCTTGGCTCATGAGAACCAAGTATAATGAGATTTCACATCATGAAATGATTGATTTTTTGGTTTTAATCCACTATCAAGACACAGCCTTGTTGGAACATCCCTCAGTATAAGATTCCCTAGGGAGCACTGTATGTAGTTACCTATAATTAAATTCTTACAGATCAATTAATCAATCAAGACGTATCAAGCATTTATAAAAACATAATTTTTTAGCCCTTTTATAAATATAGGAATTTAATTTTCTAAATAATTGAAAAGGTTTTGAATTAAATTGCTTTTTCTGTTTCAATTGTTGTGTGGTTCTTTTTGATTGTTTGCTTTTGATAAAGGGACTCATAGTTCCCAAAAGCCCTCAGACAAGTTTACACTAGTTTGGCACTGTGTACTGTCAGTTTGTTTCATACAGAATTTCCCTCTGACCCATACATCGGGTTTTGACGTGTGTATTTCATATTTTACCCAAAACTGATGCGTGTGCATTCCGCCCTATGTATCAGTTTGATTCTCCTAAATTTTGCCTTAAGCGTCAAACACTATAATCAGTACTATACAATAACCTCTGATCTTCTTGCTATTTGAACAACCAAGTCTGCACACCTGCTTGACCTGCTAATCAGTTAGCACAGTTCTCATGAGAAGTTGTAAGAAGCATGTGGGATTGTCTGATAAATCACATAGATGTAAACTTTGATCTTTTGTTTTGAGAAGAGAAACGGATTGTTCGAGTGACACTGATTGAGATAATTGGAATTTAACAGTTCTTTATAAATTAGGATGGCGAATCGGCTGTGATGACTTAAAGAATTCAAAATGGCGGACGGAAATCAAAGAGAATTAATTGCAGTATGTACCACATGTTTCTTTTCATGATGCTATAATATCTGCAAAAAACTTGTAATTATTGATTTGAACTGTTGAATTGATTCTCTATATAATTGGTCATGCTTCTGGTATATGAATGAAATATTTCATATTTTATCATTTCTAACATTACTGTTACACCATGTACATCTTTTTATTATTGATAGCACAACATCATGTCATATCAAATTTGATTTTCAGATATAAGTATTACATATAAATACAATGGATCAGATGAATATTTTGACTTATTTCTCAGGGAAATGTCAGTGTGAGACTAACTCGGACTGTGAAAATGAACATGGCAGTAAGAAACGTAAATAAGACACTCCTTCAAAATGCAAAGAAAGTAATTCATTTTGTTAAGTAACTGTAAATATTTTTTAAGTGGTTTATAAATACTGCATTTCAATGTAATATGTTCAAATTTCCTTTTGGTCTCTGCTTTATATTTTATGTTATAATTGTGTTGTTTGTTTATTAAACAAGACTCTTTGATGCTTTCTGTGTATAACAATAAATGTAAATGAGTTTTAAAAGTGTTTTTTCTGTCTCCATGTTGTTCTCATGACTCTCGGGTTTAAGATTCTGACTCTTAACCTTCACATTTTGACTCTTGGAAATTTCAGCCCAGAATCAATGACCATTCAGTTTAAAATCTGGTTTCACATATGTAATAACCCGCTGACAAACATGATCTCTAAGAACCCAGTGCATATGGAAAGACTGTTATTTGCTGTATGATTTGAATTTCATAATATATTTATATACAGTCAAACCTTTCCTAAATGTCACCTTTACTCAGTAGTCGCCTGTTCACAAAGGCCATTCCAATTTTCCCCTGGCAAATTTCCTACGTAAATGTCCAGTATGTGATGCTCACCTGCCTTCCACAGTCAGCAGCCATGTGTTTCCTAACCAAACAATGGTTTTTCCCTGCCTTAAGCGGTCACTGGTGAGTATCTACAGTGACCGCTCAGTCTATGCAAACTAAATTTTTGTTTCATGAGGAAAGCATTGTTTGGATAAAGTTACAGCATGTGAATCAATGTGCAAACATTTCTTATCTCGCTTGTACTCCACACACCAGTCACGTTGACAGTGTAACTGAAAGGTGTCAATATGTCAAATTTGAAAGTGAGGCAGTTTTTATCGTATTAGGATAGAGGGTTGAAGCAATTCATTTGCTGAATGGTGGAAAAAGTAGTTAAGTTATCGCAGCAGAAATGGAAGCTGCCTTTTGTGCCAGTGTGACAGCTATAGTTCGATATCTTTATCTATTGGCAGGTGAATTAAAGCTATCTTGGAAGAAAATTTTTGATCTTTGAGAAGACATATGAATTACATCCCTTTTCATTTCGGTCATGGATCATTCAATATCTAAAACTTGTCTGTAAAGTCAGGCAAAGTTTCAGTGCATGGGTCACAAAGAATAGCCATATACAGCTTCTTCTGATTTCCTATACATCACAGGCTCCTCACATAAGTTGATTGTCTGTTGATCTTGGCAAGTTGTGCAACTGGCCAATCCAGATATTATTTTCAAAGCATGAACAGCTGTTTCCAAGCCTAACTTACATAAGTTGGCCGACCAAACAGTAAGTCATCTGTTTTCTGTCATACATAAGCTGCAAATCAGTAGTGAAACTACTGTTTTGTCATGGGGCACAAAACGAACTAAGATATGTGATTATTATAAGTCAGGATGGATTAAAGTGAGCAGGATACAGTAATCTTTGTGTGGAACATAAGTTCGGAAGAGAACAACATATACGCATAATTTATGATTTTGATGAATAGTGCACATAGTGCACATAAAACAATCTTGATAATATAACAAAATTTAAAAAAATAATAATAACAATAATAATAATAATAATGATATTCGGTGCATGGTATTTGTTCAAAAACCAATTTTAAAAGGTAAACCTGTGTACAGATGTAACCTGTGTACAAAGGCCAGTTTTGCATTTTCCAATGGATAATTGAAATTGACAGGTTTGACTACAGAGAGAGAGAGAGAGAGAAATGTATAGGTACAGGGCTTGAATAGGTGAATCACATTGAAGTGCAAAAACACACCACCTCAATTATCCTTTACACTCCAGGATTTGATGAGCTTGCATACATTTATAGCATTTGTGCTTTTAATTTGCATCATAAAATATACAAACAAATGCACCCAATTATCATGAGCCCATTAAAAAGATTTGAAATTAACAGCACCAGGGTCTAAATACACCTCTTTCTAGATAGTAGTTAAGTCAACTAGTTGAAAGTAACCTTACCCAGAGCTGCTTGATGTGATAATAAATTATGGCCCTGAGCACTCATCGTCAAGGCAACCACAGTCATCAGGTAACAATTTCGACACCAGGACAAGTAACCTGAGTAACAAAAAGAAGTTTCTCATGTATAAAAACCTATATGAATTAGAGGAACAATGAACAATTCACACAAATAAATATACCCCACCACCACCTCCCATTAAACCCCATGATGAATGTAAGTCTACAGACAAAAAAAAATAATAACGCTTCTGAAAATAGTATGAGTACAATGATTAATCAACATGCATATCTTTTGAAGATTACCATAATATGTACTATAAGTAAGTTTCACAGGAAACTGCAAGAGTTGTGACAAATGCATCCAGCTGCAAGTCAAAAAGGGCATAAACTCTTAAAAAAGTTGTGGGTGCACAAAGAGTTGTCAATATGCGCATCTTTAAATGGTGACCATAATATGTACAGTATATACTCACGTATAATCTGATACCAACTGCAAACTGCATAGACCCATATCTGCCATTGCATAATGCGCTGGCAGATCTGGGTCTATGCAGTTTGTAAGGACTAATCAGTAGAACAAACATAGACCCTGATCTGCCAACGCATTATGCGATGGCAGATCAGGGTTTATGTTGTTTGCATTTGGACCCAGCTTATATGCAAGAATATACAGTACATAGTTTCACAGCTGTCCATCAACAAGGCGAGGGCCTGCATGTCAAGCCCATGATCGAAGCATTGCTTTTTGATGCGTGTCCTTGACACCAGTGTCAAGAGGTTTGAGCGACTGTGTTGCAAAATGAACAGTCTGATGATTTGCTGGTGGAAAAGAATTTCAAGGAATCCAAGATAAGACTTCTTTGCTTTAACTGCTGGGTGTTGAAACCATCTCTGATATTCTTGAGTGACATAACAAGATTTTCAAATTTTGGTGACCCTATTCGATGTAATTGGCACCATTTTCATTTAAAACCAACTAGAGATCATTAGAAGTCTTTTGGTGAAAACTCCATCTGAATATGACAATCCAATCAGGAGAAGTGGCAATAACAAACAAGTAGAAAATATTGTAACCAAAACCTTAATGCAAATTTTCTATTGTGACCTTGACTCCAAGGTCAAAGTGTGAATGAGCATATTGCATAATAAATTGCCTTGAAGAGCATCAGTAAAATCCTCTTAAATTTAAGTTCGATTTTAGGACCCCAATTGCCAACATATCTTATGCAGTCATTTTTTAGGTGAAGAGGTTAGCAAGTAATGCCTTTTAGAATTTAACATTTCAATAGTGCTATTGGAAACATGCTATGGAAATAGCATAAGTGAATGCACAGCTGCATAGAAAAACTAAAAAGTTTCCAAACAGAAATTTAGTACAATGCATTAAAAGAAGAGATTGTTTTGAAAATGTCATCCATTTCTTGGTTCATCATAAGATGTGATGCTTCAAATTAATAATCTGCTTTTCAAACTTACCATTTTCAGTGGCAAGTCTGACTCCCTAGAAAAAAAAGAAATTTAAATAAATTAGTTAGTCTCACTTTGTAAAATGTAATAGTGTCTCACAATACTTTTTTTCGTCTAAATAGACTTGTGCTGAATAACACAGAAATGATAACTTGAGTTCAATCAAATGTGCTGAATAACTTAGAAATGATAACTTGAGAGTTCAATCAAATGTTCACCTTTCTGATCATAGATTATGAGCACAAGACAAGTATTGAAAACAATAAGACCATGACACGATGGAATTTTTATATTAATTCTAATACAGAGAAGCCTGTCTTAAGGATGATCACTTGTGAACTGTTGGAGTATTTAATTTTTTTTTAAATTTCTATTTTTACAAGGGTATGGGTCCAAGCAATTCAAAATCATTAAAATGTTTTAGGTTGATGTGCATTTTCTTGCACTACACTTAGTTGAATATCTGTCCCCAAGTAAGTGTCATCACAAAGAAAAGTGTGGGAAAAATAAACCTGTCAATAATTGTCCATAAAATAACAGCTGAATGAGTAATTAAAAATTCATCAAATCTGCACAGGTTGAAGATCACAGACTCCTCTTTTGGAATACCAAAGAAAAGGATCAGTTGGAGAATGAAGTTTTTAAGTATGACATAATTATTAAGATTGCATTGGTTTTCTACAAGAGAAAGCCTGTGCTGCCCATTTACAGCTGATTGTAAATTCATTGACTTTATAATTTTCTTTCATGGAACTGTTAGTGTGATTTTTAAAATTATATTAGAAATTTTCTTTTTCACTATTTAGTATTCACAACCACGTCACTTTATGTCCAATCTCTCCCAGTGTTCATACTGCTAAGATACACATAGGTAAAAAGTGATGTCATAATGTAATGATCAGGTCATTTTGAGCTGCACAGTAACCAATGATTTTACAAATGTGGACTACCTTAAAAGACCACCCCATTTGCCCAAAGTGGTCTCCTGACAAAGGTCACAAAATTATATAAAACTGTTGATCCATGCATGAAAAATATGGTCTTCCATGACAGTTGTTCTTCCAAAACAGGTTGACCTGTATATAAAATATATTTTTTTTAGTCAATACTTACAAAAAATTTTACAGAAAAAATTTTCCTAAAAATTATGAACAATAAAATTTAAATTTATACAAAACTTTAAAATGGAATCTTTATATTTATATGTGAAATTTGGAACTTGTTGGTATTTATAATTCAGTTCTTGCTTAAATGAGGATGCTTTTGAGATGGTGAAAACAACATCATGGCTTTGTCTGTACCATTTTTTATTATCTACATATACTTTGAAAATAATCCCATTAGTAAAATTTGTTAATAGTTTCATTATGCTTTCATAATTTTATAGTCAATATGTTCTAGAGAGACTATTTTTGTTACATTAAATATAATGTAGCAGCTGCAACTGCAAACACTAATCAACAACATGGTATGGATGTTACATACTTATACATTAAATATTCTAAATTACATTGTTCAGCTGCTGAATTTGAGTACTGATTCATTTTATTTATTTTCAAGACAACAGCTCTTTAATCAAGCCTCCTTACAGGCAACATCACAGAAAAAACAGTGACTTGGAGTTGCCTGGCATCATAATTATCAGGCCCGACTACTGTGATACAATGATAAGGCAGTAGTTTATATCAATGCACTAAATTACAATTTAATTTTGAATTTATCACAGAAATGTGAACTATGACCATGGGCCAGGTATCACTCCTGTGTTGCACCAAGGATCCCATGGGCTGTGTCTCCTGTACTCCAAATCTGAGGGACACACAACATTTCAAAGAAACAAAGGAAAAAAGTAAGATACATATAGTACTTAATGCACTAACAGTGCTAAAAAAAGGAGATAATCTTATTTGCTTTGATAGTTTTGCCACCTTAACTTTGTCGTCTGCTCTGTACTATCATCTTTTACTTGGACACTTACATTGCTGTAATAAATAGTTTATCAAGTGCTCAAGTAACTCATGAAAATATTAACATGTTTGAATATCTGATTCATCTGAAATGAGCTGTATATCTGATTCATCTGAAATGAGCTGTATATCTGTTTCATCTGAAATGAGCTGTACTATAAAATTTTCCATTCTGGATCATGCTCTCATTTAACTTTAGTGTTCACCTCTTTTCTACCAGCATTTATTATAAAAATTTATATTTTTTCTTAACTACTTTTCCTTTTTAATTAATAATTTATTGATTAAATGACAAATTGTGTGTTTGCATAAATTTAGTCCATCTTGTCATTATTTCAACCTCGAAATAAATTAAATCTTCATCGCCATAGGTGTGCATTCAACCTCGAAAATACGTTACACTAGCAGCCATCAAAGAATTTACATTGTAAGCTGGCAGACTACCACAAACCCTGAATATTTTAATTGGCAAATATGTTGTTTAAAATGGATATTAATTGCCATCTTAAGTTTTTATCGCCTTTTGCAACTTTAGCAACACAGACGTGGATGGATGTACACTAAAGAAAAGTAGTAGGTGTATTTTGCAATTTTTCTCCTGATGAAAATGCATGCCCAGGGGATGCACAGTGGTTAAGATTTGGGGGACATATGACAAAAAATTGAGGGAAACCTGGGATCCTGCGCTCAAAGTGCAACACTGTCACTCAATAATCAGCAAATAAACTACATTTACAAACCACCCTTCACTAATGCAAGATGAATCAAAGTTTTTATTGTTTTTTTTTAAATTTGTTTTAATTTGAAGCAAAACCTCACCAAAGCAGTGTCTTGTATGAGTGGTGACTGTTTCTTTCCTCCAACTGATTCAGAGATGTGGTCTTTTCTTATGCTGTAATGTCTACAAGAAAGAAGTGCCAGGGATTGTCTCCACATTATAGAATCTATATTGTGACAATCTGGTATTTTAAATGGCACATATCCAGTATTATAAAATGTAAGGGTGCGTTTGCTTGTGTAACACATCTGTCTTTTGACTAAATCACTGAGACATCGCTGGCTCCTTACAGAGTGAGATGGTTGATACACTGAACTGATGAAACATGGATGCACTTGGCCGAATGGATTAAGTCTTTGCATCAGGAAAATGCATCTAGTTGTCAATGCCTTAGGCATTCTCTTTCATTATGGATCTGGTACCTATAAAAAGAATGGAGATATTATATAATGGAATCCAATATTATTGCCTTTTTGAAAGAAAAAATTAAGATATATTAAAAACTTTTATGAAATTACTAGCAATCAACGACATCAGTAGTATGCAAGCATCTATAATTAGCTCGTACATTCAAAATCTGAGAGTAACATCTACAAGCACAAGATTAGGCTACCATATAAGTCTAGTCCAAATACAAACAATATGGATCCCGATCTGCTGTCATATAATGTGCTGACAGATAAGGGTCTATGTTGTTTGTTCTACTGATTACACCAAACAAACTACATAGACCTAGATATGCTGGCGCATTGTGCTGGCAGATATGGGTCTGTGCAGTTTTCAGTTGGACTGGACTAATAAGCGAGTATATGCTGTATGTTTTTGCACCAATTATTGGTATCCCACTAAAATACAAGAGGTGCATCCCAACAACATGGTGTCAAAATAATCAGCACAAATTTCACATGTCTCCACACCAATTAAATTCCAGGTTGACTGGCTTTAGCACAATACCTGTAATGTGGATTAGGTAGATGAAAATTTGACTGGTACAAACTGATTTAGCTAAACTGGTTAAACTGCCTAATGCCTGCAATGTCATATTTAACACAGTATTAAAGTGTAACAAGTTGCACCACCTGCAAGCATATGTCTTTATGCAAGGCGATTCATGAACATGTTGACAACTTTTTCTCAGAAAATCACACAAATTAATCAATCAAGTGAAACTATCCGACTCAAATCATCTAAATAGGCTTCCCTCTGGTGCTTGAAAAAAAAAGGTGGAGAACAACTTGTTGGAATTACCTCTAAACTATTAAGGAAATGGTATAAGTTTACGTCAATATGCGATATCAACCGATGTGAGCACTTGATCATAGATTAATTTAAGTGTTCCAAACTGTAAGTAATATACTTCGGTCTCTAATCAGAATCAAAACACACGCCCACGTCGCCTAATAGTTTTCAGAATATTGTATGCTTCTAGACACTTATTCCACATATATTCCACATGTAAGCTTTCGATTCATTATTTGTACGCTTAGAGGCGCTTTTTCTAAAAACATTTTAAATATAAGCTTTCAATTCACTAAGACTAAATCTTCTAAACCGCTTTATTTTGTAATGAAGAATGATAAAAGTATCTCCCTGATGCAGACTAATGACTGCGAATTTTGGAGATTTTGCGTCTGCTAACATTCTCACAAAGAAGAAAAAAATCGACAAGCCGTGAGGCGTCAATCTTTGAATAAGAAGAAAGACAGGATTTTCAAGTGAGACTGTGCTTACACCCTAAAAGATATGTACAGGTAAAAATGAAAGACACCCATTTAAATCTCACCCGAACGGTGGGCGGGGCAGATGTTGAAGCCGTGTGTTGACTTTTATCTATGCTTACAGAATTGACTGATTAAAACCCTAAATCATAACACTTTCTTCATTACACCGTGTATATGGGCCAAATGACTTAAAATGAGCTCAATAGATACTATACATTGTGTTTTCCCTAGGCTTTTAAAATTAGGTGTCAATCTCAGGGTGCATAGGGGTTACACGAAACACCCAAATTCACCCAAATCCACCACAAATTCACCCAAATCCACCATAAATATAGCTTTCATACGCGTAATATACAAAGTATATGTTCTTTAGGTATCATAAAGTACACGAAAATATGAGAATAAGTAGATAAATTGCAGTAGATGGTTAAGATTTTCTTTGCATAACATAATATATTGTTCAATTGTATTTTTATTTTTTTTAACACGTGTTTTATTGATATGTATAAAATCTCGCTAAAGTTCTTTTTTAATTTTGTAAAATTGTTTATATTGACACTCAAATTTTCAATATGTAAAATTTCTTCTTTTTTTTCACCGTTGTATGAGTACCTTGCTTATATTGTGTATCACAGGTATTAAATGTATATTTTTGTGCATTTGCATGTGTACAGATATAATCCAAACACACCCAAATTCCATTATATACACAGTGTATGTTCTTTGGGTATCATGTATTTGACGAAGATATCTGACAAGTTGATTTTTAAAAACTAGTTCAGATTTGTTTTTACCTAGATTAACCAAATAAACAAAATCGTGCTGTCACATTAGCCAACATGTATTGATGTGGAGGTGTGACTAGAGCTTATTTTGATGTTTAATACATTTTTTAAACACCAAAAGTGTAACCAGCCTTTATGTTTATTTAGTGTAAAAGCCAAAATAATTGAAGTTAAAAGAACATTTTTTGTCTCTTTTCCTTACCTCCTAATTTTTTCAATGATTTGTTCTAAATAGAGATGATTACATTTTGTTTTAAATTACCAGATTTATTACCTGATGGAGGTGTGCATCCCCAAATGCTAAATGGATGTGCACCTCTTAAGGGTACTAAAAGTTGGTATAAGCAGACGAATATAAAATAACATATTGTAGAATATTTTATTGAACAAATGAAAATAATCTATAAAAGAAAATAAACAAACATAGATACCACCACACACCAAACATGCAATCATAATAAATATAGAAATAAAAAAGAAACAAATAAAAAGGATGTATGTATCGAAAATAAACAATAAATACGAGCAATTTCAAACTATAAAGATGTTCATATGTTTCTTTTTTTTGTCATCATGCCATGATTTCTGTCTGTCTGTCTGTGGAAGTTGTGCATTTACTGTCTTTCAGAATGAAGCTTCTGAATTTTTTGTATAATTTTGTCTTTGTTCATCAGTTTGTGTCACCCATTCCATCTTCGAAATTTGAAACTGTCACTGAGTCGGTATTCACCAGTCCCTAGTAGTGCACTTCTCAAGTCTTTGAAATGTCTGCCCACCAAGTCACTTAAAAGAGATACAAATTCTGTCAAAGGCTTTGATTTCCACTTTACAATCTGCTTTCAAGTTGGTTAACTGATTCGCAGTTTTTGTTTGTCTATTCATTGTCGATCAAGTCCCATCATACTGGTCCATTTAGCTTGGTCAGCAACTGATTTTTCAGTCTTGACTGAAAATAGTCAATACATTTTTAAGAAACTTCCCTGCAGAAAAACTCCAAGTCATCGCATTTCTCTTAAAAAAAGGTGTTGTCAGCATCCAAAATTCCCCCAAGTCCAAATATTTTGCCCAAAATAAGATTTCAGTCCTTTTTGTCAACAGCATTGTCCTTAAGTTTTTGCATAGTATTTTCTGGTACATAAGACATATATCCCCTAGACATATACGTCATTATTCAAACAATACAAATATTGGCTAGAACTCTCCCATGACTCCCTTGCATACAAATGTTTACAAGGAAACATAAACAGTGACACTTCTTTATGGTTCAAGGCTCTCAAAAATATATTCAGATATTTAGGATTTGGACATGTTTTGGACAGCTTTAGTACATTCTCAAAAGATAAACTGATGCATGCCATAAAGCAACAACTTTTACAAAGATATGATGTATGGTGGAAAAACATTGTAAATAAAAGTCCTAAATTATCTGTCTGGCAAAATCAAGAACAGTTTTGAATTTGAGATATACCTATTATTAGGCTTAGAAAAGAAACAAAAATGTACCCAGTTTAGAATCAGTGCTCATTCTCTGCAAATTGAAACTGGACGTTACCTAAAACCGGTTATCCCAAGCGATGCTAGATATTGCCCCTTTTGTGCAAATATAGTAGAGGATGAAAAACATTTTTTCTGCCATTGTTCAAAGTACAAAGACAGGAGAAAAGTCTTGTATCGTAATGTATAACAGGTTAGATATAACATTCATAACAACATAGATAAGTTATTTTGCCATTTATTAGGCATATTTGATTATGATATGACACATTTAATTATTAATTATGTATATGAAATTTCTGTAAAAAGGCAAAGTTAAGTATGTGTTGACAATCAATTAATCAGTAAACTTGCTAGCAACTCTCTGGAAGAATTTCATCTTCTAAAATATATTAGTTTAGTTACTTTTAAATGTTCTAATAATGAAGGTTAAATGTAAGCATATATATGTGTGCTTTGTAAAGGATGGGTGGATGAAATGTGAGTGTGAGAGAGAGCATGCAAATTTTAAATGTTAACATTTTATATTAGATAATTAGTAATTGTGTTTTCATTGTCATATCCTTTTGTTGGATGAAAGACAATAAATTTTCTTATCTTATCTTAATATTGTATCTTATCTTATCTTGTATGACTTTTACCATTGCCCTTTCATCGTCAGTCCCAGTCACAAGTTAGTGAAGTCTGTGTCTGCTAATTTCATCTTCAAATGATGGAAGAGTGACAGTAACTCTAAAAATCACTATTGTCATGTGTGAAAACCGTTCCTAGAATAATTGGTGATTGTCCTGTCCGCTGTCTATTTACAGTAAGTTGTTTATAAGAAGTGATAGTCACATGCATGTCGCAGAGGTTAAATGTCTTGTCCACTCCTAAAACAGTCTGCCTGTGCAAGACATATTCTTTATGTCTATTATCTGTTCATCGCCATACAGTACAAATGGCGTTTTTCCGTATTAGATCTCTTACCAAAGGATGGTTTTGTGTAATCATGTTCTCAAGTTGCTGAATATGATCCATGATATGTTTTCTATTTCCAGAAGTACCGGTATGTCCCTTTGATTTTTCATACTTCTTTTTGTAACGTATTTTTTGCAGTCCAGTCGGTCGTGTCACCTCGTCATACTTCTTCTTAAGCTTTTCATATATTAATTGTGGTTTGTCTGTCTTTAACATGTCATTTTTTTCTGTCATTACAAAGTCTGGTGTCCATAAATATTATGATGCTGGATTTTTTGAGTTTCCTTTGGGAGCTAGACCAGGAAATGTGCAAGTATATTCTACTACAGAAAGTTGACTGGTTAAACCACCTTCCCCTATCCAAGTAACTATTTTCTTGTAAGACTGATTTGCTTTTAGCAAAGTACAGTACCGATGGACAACAACAACTCTGTTTGATGCAGGTCGAGGGTCCAGAGGTATATACTTCCAGTCTGTCTGCTCATGTTCCCCTTTAACTTAGGCCAGATTACAGATCAGCTCCTTGCAATTTAGACAAACAATTGATTTAATTAATCACTGTAGTGAATATACTGTCTAGTGTCTTAACATGTGTTATTTCAGACATTTGACACTTGTTTATTACTCAGATAGCTGAAGTGACATGTACTGCTAAAACAACACTCCACAACACCTAATATAATCATATATACTTTATTCTGATAAGCAAAATCTTATTCAGTATCACAAAATTAATGTTTTAATATCTTTAAATTTTTATTAACATTATACACACAATCAGATTTTTTAATGTGAAACAAGATACAAACAGTAGGACAAATGCCAGTTACCAAACCGGAATGGTATACTAATTATTTATTACTAAAAATAATATATCGAAAAGGCATCTCATAAATTTCTTTTCCATAGGATAATATTTTCAACGTAAAAATACATGATCTCCAACTGAAATATAATTATCACAATATGTTGCCTGCATTTATAATGTGTTTAGAATATTTCATGCATTTACAGTTTTTAACTTTCATTGCAACAAAAGGGTAATATTTGTTTCCCAAATTCATTTGTTAAAGATCTATTTAGTACAATTTTCAATTCATCTACTCTATTATATAATTAATATTAAATTATCGAAGTTATGAATTATATATACACAACCAATGATACACTATGGTATATACAATATAATTTAAGTGCGTTTTGGTGTATTCACTATATTTTGGTGCGTTTCGGTGTTTCTATGCACCATCAATCTCATGAATTTAAATTCTGGAAAGTTCAAATGAAGTTGAAAAGGATAAGACAAAAAAATTAATACTTGTATTGTGTTTGTTGTTAATTATTCCTGCAACTTTTATGATGTCCTCATTTGGAAGTAGTATATGGTATTGAAGCAGTTAAGTTCAATGAATAGATTCTCCATTTAATATAAGTTCATAATGACATTTTAAACAATTCAAAGTCAGTATCAAACTTCTGTAATTTCATTCTTTCAAATACACTTTCTGTAACTGTATGACATGTCTTAAAATGCTTATGTCATTCTTAAAGGAATTATTCTATGCGGTATTTACATTTTTAACAGCTTTCTTGAAGTGTGATTACAACTGATGTTTTTTCAACCCTTAGATGTGAGATACTGACTCTTGGTGACAAATTAATGTTGAGTTTCTTTAGTTTGTGCATCCAGTCATAAATGGATTTGATTGACCAGTTAGTGAGCACACATCACATCATCAAACCTTTAGCTTGGTTTTATTTCAACCATGGATAAGAAAGAAACCATGAAACTGTTTACATGCTCATATTCAGAATTATATGACTCGGTGTTCAATAATTATGACTCATCTATTTCAGATGAGTTAGCAGATGAAAAGTAATGCGCCAGCTTAATTTAGCCATGCATCTATCTAGCAGGCAAAACAGTGCATTCTTTATAAATGTGAAAGGGCTTTGTTTGTTTGTTTGTTTGTTTGTTTGTTGTTACTTATTTGAGTATCTGCTTGCATATACACATTTGTATGGTTTAGGAGATTATCTTATCTTACTATAGTGCAGCATTTTTTTAATATATAATCTTTCATGCAGCATTCAGTAGGCTGTGATTACGGTTTAATTTTCTTCTATTAATACAGTGAAACCCCGCTATAACGCGCCCCGCTATAACACAAATTCGGATATAACGCGATCGTGGCATGGCTCCCAAAATTTCATATATTCATTCGCACATGAACATTTTTTTTTTCAAAGGACGAGAAATAGTGTATAAAATGTGTATATTACCGTATCATTTTGGGGAAGAGATTGCGTATGAATTCAAGTATAATACGTCTGTGGCGTGGTTCCTGAAATTTTATATATATGTACATGTATTTTTCTCGTACACGGAAAGAAAAAAAATTTTGAAGTACGAGAAATAGTGTACAAAAAGTTTATTATCAATTTGGGGAAGAGATCACTTAGGAATTCGATCGTGGCGTGGCTTCTGAAATTTAAAAATTTCACCAATTTCTTGAAGTGTTATGCCAAAATAAACATTATCGGAAATGTTACTTATTATTGATCCATGAGTAAAGCCAGTAAGTCTTCTTTGTGTTTGTCTTCAATTCATTCTGTATACAATCTTTGCTCAAACAATAGCCGACATGTTTTTCTTCTTTAACTGCATACACAACCGAGCATCAGACAATGTAGTGGTTGATAAAAGATTCTCACAATTTAAAAAACATCAAAAAGCGTAAGTCGCCAACACGTGCACTGGACTTCAATTCATCCTGTATACAATCATTGCTCAAACAATAGCCAACTTATGTTTCTTCTTTAACTGCATACACAACCAAGCACCAGACAATGCGGTGGTTGATCAAAGATTGTCATATGTGGGTGCTTATATAGAGACTGAGCTTGGGCGGCAAGATCAAAGATTGTCATATGTGGGTGCTTATGTAGAGACTGAGCTTGGGCAGCAAGATCACAGGGAGTTCAAATAACCACTCTCTGTTACTTGGCACTGAACAAGTACAGCTGTATCAAACTCGTGGCTCAATCAAAGAGTTGTCATGTGGGAAAACAAAGACGGATCGATATCAGATAGTAAACGGTGTTCATACCCTATTCATGCTATACATTAGACGTGTATACGTTGTTCTCTGAATAAAGTATAATATAGTAAAACCCAGCAATGATGCAACCCCGCTTTTTCCGCGATAGAATTGTATGGACCCCAAATATCGCGTTATAGCGGGGTTTCACTGTATACATTCTCTGCTGAGGTTTAGCTTATAATATTATATGAATGTTATAGTACTGTTAACATGCAATTCATCTTGTACTATGCACCAGTATCTCTATGTACATGGAAGTTTAAATACTGTTGGAATACTACAGTAAGGTTAGCTTTTATTATACCTGCATTTTGGAAAAAAGCAGCGATTTAGTTTCATCTTCAGGGCAGGGAAAGGGGGGAGGGGTCAGCGGGGTAAAAAATGAGGACATTACCAAGACATGTCATCATTGATGTCAAATAAAAAGTCCTTGAAAGTATTTACAAATGAAATTGATTTTAATCCTCTCACTGACCTCAGGGTTTCATGGACAGAGGTCAAAAGGTACTAAAACAGGATGTCACTAAACCATGTTGACATGAGCATTAAATTGAAGGCTTTTGAGATTTTTGTAACAACAGAAACTTTTTTCTGTTCATGATAGAGATTTCCAACTCAGTAAATAATTACTTCCCAATAGGTTGGCTGGAAGTGTTCCAAATTTCAATCCAAGCCCAGTCTCACCCCAACCAATAAGAGTCTATAAGCATTGATATAACAGTAAAAATACATTTATGCCCTTTTTCTCCTGTTGACTGAATTTGTTATTTTCCTTTTCAGTATAGTTCTTAAATAACTCAAGATCTATCATGTATTTTATAACACTTTTTGGCCCCAGGAGGTGAGGGGGGGGGGGGGGAATTGAAGGGGTTAAAAAAAATAGGACATCACCACAGCATCATAGGTGTCAGATCAAAGGACTTTGATAGTACTTTAGCAGGGAATTCATTTAAATAGTTTATAACTTATAATGGTGAAAGGCAAGGATATAGAAGATATAAAGAATTTGTTATGGTCTTATAGATGATATGAAGAGTGACATTTTGTAGGTTGTTCTCTTTTTCACCAAACTCTGTCCATCGAGGCATAGCTGGAAGGCACATCATATAAGTAATGAATATATATGTAATGAATATTGGGTTCTGGCCCCAGAGTAACTCTCCATGGTAGAGTTGGGAAAGGTGGCTAAGGGTTGATGGTAGGGAGGGTAGATATGGGGATTTGCAATTGCAAGCCATTGAAGTAGCTCTGCTTAAATTGCTTTCAGTTTTAATCAGACACCATATCCAAAAAGCAGGTATTTTGTGATGGCATGCCATAATAGTTCCTCTAGTAAGTCTTGTAATGGTCTGTTTATTTGTGGGTTTTTTTTAGCTCTACAGGTCATAGACCAGAAAAGAGCTTATGAGATGGTCTGCCATTTGTTCATCTGTTCATTAGCACAAGTTTGTTATAACTACTTCTCCTAAACTACTTGGAGGATTGCCATGAAACTTTACACACACATTCATCCCATGGTCTAGTTAGTCCTAAATGAAGATGGTGCTTCTTGGACTTTCATCATGGCTGCCACAGTGGCCATCATGCAAATCTTGTTATTGCTACTCCTTTTACATGGATGGGGGTCATATCAGCATGGGGTTTTCACTAAAAGACTTCTTATGATGTCTAGTTGGTCCTAAATAAAAATGGTGCCAATCAGACATCCAATGTGGCCACCATGGCAGCCATCTTGAAAATCTTGTTATCACTACTCCTCCTGAATGGATAGTCATATCAACATGAGGTTTCCACTAAAAGACTTCTTATGATGTCTAGTTGGTCATAAATGAAAATGGTACCAATCTGAAGTCCAATATGGCCACCATGGCAGCCATCTTGAAAATCTTGTTATTGCTACTTCTCCTGAACAGAAAGTTATATTGACATGGGGTTTTCACCAAAAGACTTCATATGATGTCCAGTTGGTTTGAAATGAAAATGGTGCCGATTTGACATCCAATATGGCCAACATGCAATGGCCATCTTGAATATCTTGTTATTGCTACTCCTCCTGAAAGGATGGTCATATCAACATGAGGTTTTCGCTAAAAGACTTTTTATGATGTCTAGTTGGACTTAAATGAAAATGGTACTAATCTGATGTCCAATATATGGCTGCCACATCAGCCATCTTGAAAATATTGTTAATGTTTTTGCTAGTCCTCCTGAGTGGATGGGAGTATCAACATGAGGTTTTCACTAAAAGACTTCTTATGATGTCTAGTTCCTAAATGAAAATGGTGCTGATCTGACATTGGCCATTTTGAAAATCTTGTTATTGCTACTTCTCCTGAATGAAAAGTCATATTGACATGGGGGTTTTCACCAAAAGACTTCTTATAATGTCTAGTGGTGACATCTAGTATGGCTACCACAGTGACTATCTTGAAAATCTTGTTGTCACTACTCCTCCCGAATGGAAAGTCATATTGACATGGTGTTTTAACCAGAAGACTTGTTATGATGTCTAGTTAGTCCTAAATGAAAATGGTTCAGATCTGATGTCTGATATGACTGCCACAGTGGCCAGCTTGAAAATCTTGTTATTACTATAGTTGGTCCTAAATGAAAATGGTGCCAGTCGTACATCCAATATGGCTGCCATGATGGCTGTCTTGAAAATATTGTTGTCACTACTCCCCCTGAATGGATGATCATTATGACATAGGGTTTTCACCAAAAGACTTCTAATGATCTCTACTTTGTCCTAAATGAAAATGGTGCCAATCTTAGATCTAGTATGTTCACCACAGCAGCTAATTTGAAAATCTTGTTAATGCTGAAGAATATCAGAGATGGTTTCAGCACTCAGCAGTTAAAAGGATGAAATAGTCTTATCTTGAATTCCTGGATATTCTTTTCATGCAATAGAGCATTAGGTTCTTCAATTGACTCTTGTTTGTTTTTTTTAATTTTCAAACTATAGTTGCAATGTCTGTATTTTTTTTAATTTTATTTTTTGCTTAAATTCACGTAGTCTCTTTGAATTGCATAAAATAGACTCTTTCACAAATTTTGAGTTATAACCATGCATGCTGTATTGATACTGAGGCAAATTAGTGCCAAAGAGGCAGGGACCACCTGATTAGTGAAGCTGTTTGTTGTCACATGAACTAGTTATTTGCATATATGTGCATCACTACCAAATGTATCTTGAAAACAAATCATACCTTAAAATGATCTCATGAGGTGAAATTATGTATTTATTTATATTAATACCACATGGTTTTTGCCAATATATTTATGTTCATTTGTTTTCCACCATTCTATTTGACTATTTCATATATGAAAATTCTAGAATAGACTGAAGTAATGAGAAATCTTAACATTCTCTGAGAATAAATCGGCTTGAAACTCATTTATTTGTTAATCAGTGTTAATGAAAATTTGTGAAAGGACTAATTCAAGTGAGTCAAATAGAATATGTAGATTTCAGCCAGTTCTAAACTTATGAAAAATACAGACATTGCAGCTTTGATTACCAAATATGAACAGAGTGTTTTTATTCATCGTATTAATGCACTTTTTCAATATTCCTGAATAGTTTATGAAGTTACGAGATGACATCATCAGAGCCTGACAACTGTATCCATGATATTCTACAGCCACTGAGGGATCTTTACAAAGTTGAGGAAGACCTCCTTAAATATGGAAGAGATGCAGCAAGTGGTAATTTAAAGTTAAAAGCATTATTTCTTTGAAACATTTAGTGATGCTTCCCAAACTGAAATTGTAAGCTCCCCGTGCAAGCTTGCGCAAACTGTTGTCGCACAAGCTAGTATTTGGAACCTTGCGACAAGCTTGTGGGGTTCTTTATTGCAAGCTTGCGCAAACCTCATAAAAGAAATATTGCAAGCTTGTGCAAGCTTGCTGTAAGCCAGCTGCAAGCTTGCTGTAAGCTAGCTGCAAGCTAGTGCAAGCTTGTAGCTGCAAGCTAGCGCAAGCCTAAATACAAGCTTGTGCAAGCCATAGTCAAGTAGAAAATAAGCTTGTGCAAGCTAATAAATTTAGCGCAAGCTTATGCAAGGTTCATTGCTGTAAAAATGTTGCATGCAAAAATGACATTATATACAGACCATTCACTTTTGTATGGCAAAAAGCACATGTCAGCAAATTTACATCAGATACGACATTTACCTGACACTGTAAAACAACTTGGACCATTATGGATGTATTCATGTTTTGCATTTGAAAGTATGAATGGTAAACTGATAAAACTTTTTCATGGGATGCAAAATTGTGTTGTGCAGATAGCAAATGTGGTATCAGCTTTACTTAAATTACTGTGTCTTGCAGATCAGATTAAAAAAGAAAGTACTAAAGGGTACTTTTACTGTAAACTTACAAGTACTAAATACCACTACACAGAAACCATGCATATCTAATGGCATATACATGATAGGTGGACAACGCCTGTGCAACTTGGAAGCGAACTATCAATATGCTTTAGCTTTGAAACTAAAGAACTCATTAGGAAGATGTTACATATTTTATAGAATTTTATTGAATGGTGTTTTATATCAGTGTATCAAATATAATGCAAATTACAGGAATTCATACAGTCATGTACTCTTCTCAAAATACTATCTGCTGTGGGCAAATTCTTTTTTTTTAAATGTTATCCTCTGTGTTCATGTAAAATTGATCAGTGCCACTGCTTTGCTACTATATGGCCATCATTTTAAAGATAGACTTGGATGATTCCAACACATTAGTCTGTTGCCTTGTATCACCAGATTTGAAACAGCTTGCTCAATATTAATTTTGTTAGCTAAAATCAAACAAATGTTATAACCATAAACATAATTTATTCCCCAAGTAATACATACAATTTTTCTTTCAAACATACATTTCATCATCAAGTTGGCCCCTACAACCGAATTCAAAGCAGGTTTTGACACATGGGCGGCAGTGTAGTTTTTTCCAGAATCAGATGGTCATTTTACTTCAGCAGTTAAATGAAGAGTCTCCCAAATTCGATCGTCAGCATATGAACCCTATGATATCTGTGTATACTGCATGATGCTGGAAAGCACAAGAGCAAACAAAACAAAACCGCCATCGGTAACAATTCAGCGTAAAGTAATTCCACAGATTCATACCACCAATGGTTTAAATTCCAAAAACAGAAAACGGAAGCATGGTAAAGTCTAAATTATGATAGCGACGCCACGGAAATCTTTCTGGCAACGGATTTTTGCCGTTGATAATCTTTTTGATGTCAAATAATTTGTCAGTATCCAACAAATAAATTATTTTCTATGATCTCATAGAATATACGCAGTTGAATGTTTGGTGCCAAATAATATTGTTTTAAATAAAATTACAGGAAATAATTTATCGATGGATGCTGAACAAGTCTTTGTTTACAATGTGTGTCAGCAGTGTTGGGTTGTGAATACTCACTCATGTCCCCATTTTGCAATTTACACACAAATGTTCCTTTATTCTAGCTGTGATATGTAAGATCCATATAAATTGGAAGTTTTATTTCAATGTCTTGGGGTTGGGATTTTTAAATCTCAAAATATTTAAAATAAAACATGACGAATTCTTTCTTTTTGTTTTTTTTGTCGTTGTTGTTAATATGACTCATTGAAATTGATAAATCTGGTGGGATTTGCATTTTGGAAAAAAAATCTTAATAGTACCTATGTTGAACTTGGATTGTATCTTGCAGTAAACACTGAACTGGAAACTACATTTTGTAGTAAACTGTTAGTCATAAAATGACAATGTCCATGAACTTACAGTTCCCTTATTCTCAACTGATTAAGGCAATGACGTGATAATAAATAATAATGCTTTCAGATTTCATTAATACTGGCCACTGGAATTTGGACAGCAAGACCATTTTTGCAGTTTCTATGAATATAACATGCAATCAACAGAAATTATCTAAGAAACTGGGTCTGGAAATATGTGGAAGCTAATTTCACTTTTCACAAGATTGCGCAAGCTTGCGAATTGCACAAGCTTGAGCAAGCTTATGGATGCTGGTAAGAAAAATTATCAGAAATGGTGCCAACCTTGCGCAAGCTTGCACAAGCTAAAAAATTTTCATTGGCAAGCTTATTTTGATGATACTAACTTGCCGCCACCTTGTGCTGCAAGCTAACAGCAAGGATGCATTTTGGTTTGGGTTGCAGGTGATGATTGTTGCTGAAGATAGTATTGTTCCATGGTTTAGAAGTTTAAATGTTGTAACAGAACACAGTCAGCATGTTAGTATTACAAGATTAATTTCACACACAGCGCAGATCAAGTTCTATCAGTTTGTAGTGTCAGTTAGCCAGATTAATTTCAGCATCCTGGACATTTTGAGCCAGAGATGGTCAACAAGCATATTTATGTTATTTATCTTCCCACAGCTAGTTAACCATTTCTAATTTTCTACTCCATTGGATAAAGCACACATGTTAAATTAATTTAAGTTTCTTATCTCTGTCCCTTTTTAGAACAATGTTAGAGCAATAAAACAGTTAGTTAAGTAGATGGGCTCGGTGCTGCAAACAGCCAATGGATCATAGTTTTCAGTTTTAGTTTTACCTAAAGTTGTAGGACCCTTATCTGGTGTTTGTGTGTCCTTGAATGCTCTTGTAACATTTAGGTTTACTGTTATCAGAGTTAAAGGGCAATTGCTATAATTCATTAAATTTTGAGCTCACCAGATCTTAAGGCCAAGTGAATTTATGGTATGGCTCTGTATCCATCATGTATGCTTCTGTCCATCCACATTTGCAAATTTTCAACTTATAAAAAAGCACTGGACAAATTTTAATCAAACTTAGTTGGAATGTTCTTTATGACATGCTCTACCAAAATTGAGTTCAGGGTGGCTCAAAAGGCAGCAGTGCGGCTCCATGGCAACCATGGGGGAAATCAATTTTCAGCTTCTCCAGAATGGCTCTGCAAATTTTGATAAAACTTGGTAGGAATGTTTCTTAGACACATTATATCAAAATTATGTTGGAGTAGCTCTCTAGCAATGGTGTGGCTTCCTTTCGAACCAGATGGAAAACCTATTTATGACTGCTTATCTGGAATGGCTAAGCCAATATTAATCAAATATCCAGAACTGCTGGGCTAATTTTAATCACTTGGCAAGAATGTAGCTTAGGACATGCTGTATCAAACTTTCATTCAGGGTGGCTTTCAAAGCAACCACATAGAAAACCTATTTTCAACTTTTTTTCCAAAACAGCAGAGCAATTGTTGATCAAACATGGCAGGAATTCTTCATTGGACATGCTCTGCCAGAATTGCTATGGTGTGGCATCCATGCAACCAGGTGGCAAATCTATTTTCAACTTCTCTAAAACAGCTGAGCCCGTTTTTCTAAAACTTGTTTTATATGTTTTTTTTAGATATGTTCCACCAGAATTCCTATGGTGTGGTTTCCATAGTAACCACAATTAAAACCTATTATCTACTTCTGCAGAATGGCTGAGTTAATTTTGATCAAACTTGGTAGGAATGTTTCTATCAGATGTGTCTGAGGTGGTTCTCCTAACAACTATGTGGCTTCCATAAAAATCAGGTAGAAAACCCTACCTTGAATTCTTCTCTAGAATCACTGAGCCAGTTTTATTGTAACTTGGTAGGAGCAGTTTTTAGGACATATTTTACCAGATTTGTGTCCAACATGGCTCTCCTAGGAATGGTGTGGCTACCTTAACAACTTGAAGGAAAACATATTTTTTCGGGGTCTTCTCCAGAATGGCTGAGCCAGTTGTGATCATAATTGGTATGAATTTGTCATAGGACATGTTCCACAAGAACTTTTTTTTGGAATGGCTCTCTTAGCAATAATATGGTTTCCATAGCAACCAGAAGAAAATTCTATTTTTGACTTCTTATCTATAATGGCTGAGCCAGTTTTTGATTAGTTTGATAGGAATGATTCTTTGGACATTTTCAAGATTTGTTTCTTGGGTGGCTTCCCTATCACTGTTGTGGCTTTCTTGGCAACATGGTAGAAAATCTTTTTGATTTCTTAAGAATGGCTCAGGAAATTTTTATCACACTTGATAGGAATGTTTCTTAGGATACACAGTGCCAGTATTGTGTTCTGGGTGTCTCCCCTAGTAGTGGAGTAGCTTGATTTGCATCCATTTGGAAAATCTACAAATTATAATCATCTCCCATTAAGTGTAGCTATTGTTACTAATATAATAAAACTATCATAGAAGATTTTCTGTCCAAAACTGTCCTTGCATGAACACCTTTTACATTATCAAAAAAAAATGACAATATACTATCTACTCTGGGCCTTGGGTGGCTGAGTGGTCTAAGGCGCTCGCCTTTTCAGATCACTGACATCTCATCTCTGTCCGAGTGTCTTGTCTTGGGCAATGTGGGTATGTGAGAAATCTTGCCAGTAGCTTCCCATGACTCGGTGGTTCTACCTAGGGTTTACCCGGGTTCTGCCTCCACCAAATATACTGGCTGCCATGTATAGCCTATCATGTGCTGAAAAATGGTGTTAAACCCACAAAACAAAAAAAAAAAAAAAACAAAGTTACCGTATATACTCACTTATAAGTCAACGTTTTTTACTTAGAATTTGACTCATACAGAGTAGGGGTCGTCTTATAAGCGCGACATTAAAAAAATTTAAAAAATGTTGGGGCAATGTTGGAAACTCGATGTTTGCAGAACATAAAAATACTGTAAATTCATATATTTTTACGTTTTCATGCCACTATTCCTATGCAGTAATGCATATATGGTATGCACTATGTTTATCCGTTTCATGACGGTATTCATTACACAATACATGTATCTACAGTTATTTGGATTTTATTAATTTGAAAATATTACCGGTAAATTAAATACTACCTACCGCAAATGAAGTGTCTGTCAATGTTTACCGTGGGTGTTTACTAGTAAGTATATTGCCTCCATTTTCGTGCAAGTCCGAACAACCTGTATTTGTATTAATATTTGTGTTTTGCTGTATAAAGACTGTGCTTGATGCAATAAAAGTTTTGATTTAATTTGTATTTTCCTTTTCCACAAGTTAGATTTAATTCCCAAGTGATATTTCCCAAGTTATCTGACAGTGCACGTGGGCCGATAAGCCTATGGCTTGTAAAGGCACTCACTTTGTTTTCAAGTTGACAATCCTTTTGATCAAGCCGCCAATCTATACTTGTTCAGTGCCAAGTAGAGTTCTACAACTTCCTGTGCATATACTTTGACCTTAATCCCTTTGCTTGTTTTTCCATGTGACAACCCTTTGATCAAGCCGCTAGTTCAGTGCCAAGTAACAGAGGGTGGCTATTTTGAACTCCCTGTGATCTTGCTGCACAATTGACATGTGTTCAGTTGCAGCCTTTAATAGATTTCTGACTTTATGATCAATGTGTTACTCACAGAGCCCAAGCTCAGTCTTTGCATACGCACCCGCATATGACAGTAAAGCCGAAAATCGGAGTCGGATGAGATTTACGATGACTAGACATTTATAGGATACCAATTTTATATCTGTATGTGACCTATAATCCAATTCATGGATTTATCGTATAAATGGATTAAAAATGTTAAGCTACATGGATTTCATTACACGAAGATGGACAAAATGTAAGTTGTAAATTTATTTGTACATATTCAGCTCAATAATACAATTGTATTTATTCTACATTGGTTTTTGTTTTTATTTGTCCTATCTATCTATATGTCTATCTATCTATCCAGTTTGGTTCGTTTATTTTTCCTAAGTGCAGCTCTGACTCAGTGATGACATGTCACCCCTTGCAGACGGATTTAATTTGCAAAAAACACCTTGACTTATAGGAGGGTCATAGCTGAATTGGCTTTTTGCAGCCATGAAAGGGGGGGGAGGGGTCGACTTATAGTCGAGTCGACTTATAATCAAGTATATATGGTACTCAAAGTTGAACCAGTTAAACAACATGTCAAATAGCAACAAGAATAGCCAGTTAGCATGAAATTATTCTGACATGGATGTCTTTCAACCCAAGGCACCTGCATTATTACTGAAGTACATGCAAGGGGAGCCTACACCAGCTTTTTTTCTAATTTTATCGAAAACCACAATTTCAGATTGGAAACAAATTGTACAAACCTTAAATTTGTAGTATTTTCCAATATAATAACTGCTATAAGCAATCATATCCATGATTATAATAAATCCATTCTGCGAAATGATTAGGGTGTATGACGATTTTCCATGGATTCCGGCACAAATATGGTGCCGAGTTGAAAGAGTAATTTCCAAGTGCAGGGGATGTCCCAGTAGGTGACAAGACCAAGAACACATCATAGCACGTGTATTGCAATCGAAACACTCCTTGTAGTCCAAAATAGATGTGATCTGTCATCATTGTTTTTCTTGTAAACTATAAAACCTTTTTCACAAAACCATTGTTTTTAGCTCCACAATTAACTGCTTAAACCAGGTTTCACAAATGTCACAGATGAAACTTATTGCAACAATCAGGTCATCCCAAACCTACCATTCTTTTTAACCACCTATATTTTTATGATAGTTAGCATATTAACATGATTCAAGTCAATGTGAACTTGGGGGAATTGTTGGGGTTGGGATTTAAGGATGAGTTTAATCTTCTAAGCTTTGTTTCGAAAGCAAGATTGGTATATAATAAAAAATTTTAAAAATTCCTGCCCTAATACCAGATGTATTTTTTATTGTGGTGGAAAAACCTGTTAAAATATCACATTTTAATACCACATAATAAAATATATCCAGTATTAATGCAGAAAAAAAAATATCCACTATGAAACAGTAGTCATGTGATCAAATGTACATCACATCATGGTTCACAAGCCACACAGGTTCTGTGAGGGAATTATTGTTATGCTAATAAATTCAGTTAAAAGTTAAAACATAATGGCAGCAACTCAGAAAAATATTTATTTTTTACTTTTTTTCAATTTCAAGGTTGTTGGGATGTAATGTCAGCATCAGCACAGAAAAATTAATTTGCAGCATTGAGAACAAATGATAATTCTAACATAAACCCATGTTGTCTTCTATTGCAAAGCATGGAGAAAAAGAGATATTATATATCTTGCACAATTCATACCACTTTTGGACATGCATGTCACTAACAGTAATATCCAGTCTAATGTAACATTGCAGTGTCATTACAGTGCATAGCCAATGGTCATGCAAGACGCTTATGTGCTGTAGTACTAGGTCAACAAATTGCAATCTGTGTCAAAATCCACATTTTGTTTATTTTTCATGTTAGAATTGAAAAAATGTCCTGATAAGTGATTTCTGTTTGAGTAGATAAATACCTGTTTTCATAGTTACAATTTTGAACATAATCCGCTTGTACTGGCACACTCAGGGATTATTTTAAATTGCAACTTGAAAACAGATATTTATGTATTGTAATAGATACATGTGTACCTCTTTTCAAGTTTTTTCTTAATTAGAAAGTGAAGCACAATTACTTGTACAGATTAAGAACCATATATTAGGGCTGTAGTTTATAAAATTTGTTACTGCAAGCCTTACGAGTTGATATAATGATCACAATAAAAATAAAGAAAAGAATCCCCTCATGCTATTTTTTCCGCTGGTAGTTCAATTCCATGTCACATTAAGAAGTGGGATAACACGTATTGGCTCAGTTTGAAATAGTTAAGAAATCGAGAATTTCATGCAGACATCTACACAATAACTATATCTCAATCAGATCAGTTTCAGGTCATACCATTACATACAAATCTGTTATAGAACTATCTCTTTCTCTTTAAAATGCTACTATAAATTTATTGTCAGAAAGTGAAAAGTGTTCAAAATTATACCTCTAATGGTTCTATAATTTCAGTGTCAAGAGATCAGTTTGTGAACCAGAAAATTGGAAAACTTTTTGGACTTGCCACAGCTTATAGGAACTGCTTTGAGAGGTGAACTTGTTTTAATTTTTGTTTTCAGAAAAAGAATGCATGAATTTTCAGTATGTAGTATTAATTTTGTCATATAAAATACTTAGAAGAGATGGCCTGCATTCCCTTGCTTAAGGTATGTCTCTAATTTTGTTTATTAAATTTTGTCACAAAATTTAGGTTTAAAAAATCACTATTTATTATCAGTGCACTGTTTAATTGTCATGGTTTGCATGGGAATGGTCTTTATACAAATATTCTGAGTTTGGTTGTACAGGCGTGTAACTTGAACATCTCCAGGACTAGAATTTAACTTGTTTTGCAACTTGCATTTCTTTGCAAGTGGAGAAAAACTCAACTTACAAAATCCTATTGCCTGCTGTTTGTGAAAACCTTTTATTTTACTTGTAACACCTTTACTATAATCAAACAATTTTTGAACATAAATAGAAACTTTCCTTTCATTTTCACTTTTAATTTTTTCATGAACAGCTCAGTATGCAGCTGAATTGTTTTTCCTTTTGACTATGAATGCTTATTAGAAATAAAAACATAATAAGCACAGGTCATCTAACCTTGAAAAATCCTTGAATTTAAAGGCTTACCTTGAAAACTCCTTGAATTTCAAAAAGTTGGTATTGTCTTTGAAGAGTCCTTAAATTTGTTTAAAAACACCTTCAATCTTGCCTGAAACTCCTGGAATTTTTCTGAGGGAATACCAAACACTAAAACTAAATAAATAGAGGATATCTATGTTTATTGAGTAGATAGATTTTATTATATATTTTTCATGCAAAAACCATCAATTTGCATGGATTTATTTCTCCAATCTCTGCCAATGCGATTAACAGCTGTATTGCTGCATCAATAAAAAGAAGTTCCAAAATTTTACAATAGTTTTAGAACAGCGACCTATTACAATTTAGTTTGTACATATAGTGCTTCAAATTCTGTAATTTGTCAAATGAATAACTGTTTTCATATGAAAAAATTGTATTTTCATTAGCACAGTTCTTCTTGAGATTATTATAGTAAACATTGTTGGGGTGGGGGTACTGTTGAAACATCACAGAGCGGTCGTATCTGACAGACTTCAGAGCATAACATTTAAACAAAAGATTTTAATGATTGTGAGTTTATCTGTAAGGATTTAGGTTCTTTATTTTATGTATTTCTGTATTCAAACGTGAATTGTGTGGCCATGGCAAGCTTGCAGATGCTGCACGCAGATTTCACTTGTCACATAATTTTAGTTTGCAGTCATTTTCAAACATGGTTATGATTGTGATGAGAGTTGAAATCACCAATTAAACAATTTTATTACTATATTTGATCAAGAGTTTTCCTCAAAATTTGTACCATTTGTCTACTTTTTGTTTGGAGTTCATATTTAGGCATTTCTTGCTGCCACTTCCTCATTGATTACATAAATGTATACTAGAGGGCCTACAGTCTTGAAATATTTTAAGATCTGTTCATCATGATGGAGAGAGAGAGGAAGAGGAATGGAGGGAGAGAGAAGGAGCTGAAGAAGAAGAAAAATGAAACAGGCCTAAATATGGAAATACAGATTTGAATAACACACATAAAGGCAGATATATTTCCTAAATGGAAAAAGAAAGTAGTTCCAAAAGTGATATCGCCACTGTGGCAATAAAAGTGGTATTGCCACTGTGGCAATATAATTTTTCTCCCATTGATACATTTCAGTATCTCATTATGAAATATATTATAAAATGTATCACATTTTAAATTAAGAATATTTGTTATTTACATATTTTCCAAAATAATGAATACATTGAAGAACAAAATTGGATAAAATTGGGTAGATTAAATGACACACAACATGAGTAGTTTGTCATTGTCTAATCAAATTTGGAATATGTTTATATCATTAAGATCTTGAACAAGTTTGATAATGAGTGAGGTCCATGTATACTAATTAGGTGATCTTGTATCTGATTAGCTAAACTTGTTACCCCAGAAAGCCACATTTCTGATCTGATTTTGATCAATCATCAAGATCTTCAATGGGTTCATATTAATGTGGTAATCTTGCATCTGATTGGCTGAGCTTGCGACCACTTTTGAGGTTGTATTTCTGATCCAAATTTGATCAAACTTGGAATACATGCTTATATCATCAAGATCTTGGACAGTTCTGATATTGAGCAAGATCTATGCATATTAATGAGATGATCTTGCATCTGATTGGCTGAGCTTATTACCACTCTACAAGCCATAATTCTGATCTGATTTTTCATCAAAATTGGAATAAGGGCTTATATCATCAAGATCTTGGACAACATCGAAAGTGAACAGGATACACATATTTTTAACAAGGTGATCTTGCATCTGGTTTGCTGAACTTGTTGCCACTCTGCCAGATCATATTTTTTATCTGACTTTGATCAGACTTCAAATACAGGCTATATTAACGAGATACCTTGCATCTGATTGGCTGATGAGATACCTTGCATCTGATTGCCTGAGATTGCTACGTCCCTAGATCTAGAGACTATATTTTGCATCCAGTTTCTATAAAACTTGGTAAATGGGTTTATATCATCAAGATCTTGGATGTCTTCAATTATGATAAAGATTACTGTTTATATTAATTATGCCATTATCTTTAGGACAAATTTTTATCAGGATATAGTAAAATAGGTAAAATCACCATGATATAAAGTTTGGGAGATAGTTTACATAGGTTGTGTTCTTACAATACTACATAAGCCTGTTTAGTGAAATGACCCACTGTTAAGTTATCTCAGCCAAGTGAGCAATATCAGGCTCACTTGGGTCTCTTGTTTTACATGCTAGCTGTGATAAAAACTTACTTATCCCAGACAAGCTCGTTAGAAAGTTTTACTAGCCCAACTGAGAATTTCACTTGTCTCAGATGTTGGGCTAGACATTGGTTTATGGGATTTGCTCAACCCTGAGTTTGAATAAGGATTATATATATTGATGACTATCAAACAGACTTAGATAATTATGTAATAGACTCTTTCTATGGTGTATAATCCTGATTCCATGCTCTGGTTTATAAAAATAATTCCTTTTGATCTCTCAGAAATAGATCTAATCCTTTTTTGAATAAATCATGCAAACAGTCACTAAAACAGTGATAATTTTGCATTTTTATGGCCAGCACAATTGTTAGTTGTAGATTCTTGAGTATTGACATCATACATTTATATCTGCTCCTAACATTTAAGCTTAAAATTGAAAATGCATATTTTAGAATTGCATAACAGTAAGTTTTCTTTAATCAGGCTGAAAGTGAAGACAAAAGTGGAATATGAGAAGATTATTAAAGATAATTTTAGGTAAGTTTTGAAAAAAATTATTTTAGGAAACACTTTGTTTATTCATGTTTACAGAAATATTCTTAAAATGTATTGTATGCATGATAGCAAAGAGCTTTCACCATGACCACTCCCAAATTTCATCAAGACAGATGTACTTCTTTTGCAGGCAGTTTTATACAGTTTATTGTAAGTGTGTGAATCAAAGATAGTTTTGCAATTTTTAATTATCTGGAAAGCTCTAACAATTGTCAGGATCAGCTAAAATATATTGCATATATCATGCTACAAAAATTTGAATCTAATTTTTTTTTCTCACAATGAACAATGTTCAGTATTTAACAAAAAATACATTAGTTTTATCAATAAGAATTCTTATGAATCTCTGGTGTAAATTCTTTGGTTTGATGTGGAATGTTTTCTAATCAAAGTTACTATTTCAGACATTTTTAACTCTTAACAAAGGGATTATCACAAAAAAACATCCATTTAAAATTATGAAACATGATAAACCTAACTCACTTTTGGATTACCCAGTTAAAAAAAAATATATATATATATATATATATATATCTATATATATATATATATATATATATATATATATATATATATATATATATATATATATACACACACATCAGTGATCCTTAAATTTTTCCGAGTTCAACTGGACATTTTGATGGACGTCAGAGACACATATGAATCTGCTGTTTGTAATATATATTCATTAAAAAAAGTTTGGTAGGTTACTTCAGGTGGTAGCAGCAAACCATAAGTTTATCCCTATGATTTGTTATGGATGTCCACACTTTTTTTTTTCTTTTTTTTTTTCTTCTTCTTTTTTTGCAAAACGTATTTACACAGTATTCCTGTCACCAATCATAACATTGCCACATTTGCACTACAGTAAATCCACTCACTTAAAGTTCATCAGTTTTTCAAAAACACATTCTTTGTTTTGTTGATACAGATGTCTGTTTCAATTTCCCTTCCAATTCCTGACTGCTGGCATCAGATCAAAATCTTTTATATCAACACCAACAAGATTTATTTAAGTTTGGCAAGAGTGTCAACACTCAGTCTGCACTGCAGCTTTGTTTTGATAAATTCTGGTGCAAAAATCTGCACTCACACTCCACACTTGACACTAAAAATACATGTGAAACTTAAACGAATCACATTTGGGTACTGTCCATTCATTGAAACTAGTTTGTCAGTAATTCAGCTCCTGACAGCCCTTTATAATTGTTGTACAGAATTTACTTCAGAGTCCCCCATTCGTTACTTTGTAGGCATCTAATTACTGCTCTCTTGGTTGGCCATAATGAGCGATCAAAGTGTCCATGTGATCATTACCAAACAGTGGCTTGTTGCTAACATTTTCAGGAAAAGTGTTAGGCTCAAACGCAGTGAATGCTTTCAAATTCACATGGTCCAGGAATATGTCATGTACATTTGAGTGAATAATCCATATACACTGTACTGCTTTGGCTGGGAATTTATTGTTATGTGACAAACACTCGAGTTCTATCCCTTTGAAGTGACTGCTTTGCATGTGGGTGTAAGAAACTCATTGCAGAGGAGCCCAAAATGGGGTGTTTCTCAGAGGTATACAACTTCCAGTGATATAAAAAAAACATCAAAATGTTGCTTCATAGTAATGTACTGCAAATCTCTTGTCTACAAACACTGGCTAAGGGTTACAATTTTCATAATTATTATGCTCAATACTTATACTTATAATTGTCACATTTAGGCATATACATGCCGATCTTTGAAATTTACTGATTAAGTTACCGTTCTCTACCCCCATTTAACCAGCTAACCATGAGCAATAAAGCCTTCAGGCCATTGACACCTCTATTGACTGTCTGACAAAAAAGCAATGTGTAAACTAGACCTTGTTACCTTTTATATAAGTTTAGTCTGCAACACCATTATTGATTGTCTGACAAAGAAACAATCTGGAAACTATACATAAACAAATGATAGACAATTTGATATAATGATGTCCGGTTGCTCAGAATATGTTCTGGTCAAACCCTTTGAACTAACGGTCATGACCAGCAAATACATGTATTTAAGGAAGCCTTTTTTATATATATATATATATATATATATATATATATATATGTGTGTATAGCTTGATTTTCTCTGTTCTTTAGGCATAAGCAGATAAGAGAAGTCTTTGAGGAGATAACTGAGATAGAAGTGAGTGAAATTCTACCTTAATTCAATATTTTTATCTTGATATAGGTCTATTATTGGGCATCATTCTGTTTGCACTTTTGTCCCGGCTTTTCATAGACAAGGTGACATTAAATTGGGCCAGTCCATCTGTCTGTCCTTCCTTCTGTCTATCCATTTCATTTCTGCACAGTAACTTAATTACAGTTAGATTTCAGCGAAATTTGGTATGCAGCTTGATATTGATGACACCTTGGCTGCATTTTAGCCGAGTTATAAGCCTGATTTTCACACCCACCCACTTTTATTTCTGCACAATAACTTCCTTAATTATTAGATTTTGTCCACTTTGGTATGCAGCTCGACATTGATGAGATCTTGGTTGTGTTCAGTTGTCAGCCTACTGTGTCATCGTTAGCAGGGTTATAGCACCTGATTTTCAGACCCACCCATTTTCTTTCCCGCACAATGAATGTCTTTATTATTATTTGATTTCAACCATATTTGGTATGGGACCTTAGCTGAGTTTATTGTCAGCATTTTGTGTTATCATTCAGCAGAGTTATAGCCTATGAGAATGTTAACTATTACAAAAATACTTATTATAGTATTATTCCCCCTTTCAAGGGTACTGTTTTGTTTCCCCTCCCAAGGGTACTATTTTTTTGCAACAGAGGTGTAAAGTAATTACATTAGTTATTCTATAGCACTAACTGGAATTTTTGCCATATACACCCATATTTTTTCTACAAAATGAACGGTAGAACATATTTTAGAGTATGTGCCAGAAGTGGCCAATGCATCCTGAGTTGCAGCTTGTACATGTATGGAAACTATCAGTATTTCCAGAGAGACACACATTCTTCAGCTTTCTTCAAAACACTTGATCGAAGGATTCCAAATGTTCTCAAAGCCCACTTTTCATGATACACCAAATATTTCCTCATAATGCTCCAATTCTTTAAATATGAAATGATTAACTAACATAAACACCACAAAACAAAATTTGTTGCCCTAAATTGATTATTCTTGCCATCTTCATAGTCCTAACAGTAGTGTCTTCCTTTAAAAATATTCCTTTACATATTTACTATATCGCCAATGTCACCTACACCCATCCTCAACAAAACTACACTCCCCTACGTCCAACAAAAAGCAGAGGACATCTTTTCCTGGAATTTGCATGTTGTACATACTTTTTTTAGAAGATATATGGACTTTGTGAGCTTGCCATCTTTTGTGTGCAGTTGGGTTCATGCATAGTACAGTACCATCTATACTCACTTATAAGTCAAGTCCAACTGCAAACTGCACAGACCCAGATCTGCCATTGCATAATGCACTGGAAGATCCGGGTTTATGCAGTTTGTTAGGAGTAATCAGTAGAACAGACAACATATATCCTGATCTGCCAGTGCATTATGCAACATGAGTTCAGGGTCTGTGTTGTTTGCTGTTAGACCCAACTAATACGTGAGTATAGACAGTATATATATGTATAAGGTCATGCAGCTTAGACTGTTAAGATGGAGTTTTCAGACCTTGGATTATGATTTTAAAAGGTGGTTTGTAGATGTGCATGATGGATATTTTATTCACCCCCATTTGCAGGGCCGAGAGGCTTTTAAGGCCAGGTAGTTACGGGATAGGGTGTGGAAATGGGAAATGACAGAAAATATAAGGACATGCTACCCTGCTGCACAGTTCTTGTATTTACATTGTACCTTGCATCTTCTACTTGATACTAAAGAGAACGGCCAGTTAAGTCAACTTTTTAAAATTGTTTTTCAGAGCCTTTTGCCTATGTACAGAAAATCAAATTGAAATGATAACCAGAACAACTTGGATGACCACAACATGGGAAAATTTTTGTATTGTTTGCTTCTCATCCAGAGTAAATGATATAATCATCAAGATCTTAATCAGCACATTTTTCATGAGAGTTCACATTAATAAATTAGCAATCAGCTTCTGTTTTATCTAATTATAGATCCCAATATATAACATTCCCCTCTTTTTTTGCACCAACTGTTAATAAATGGAGATTGTCACTTCAGTCTACTAACTCTACATCAGCGTTTTATTTCACCCACTCCTTATTTATTTACTCTCAAGAAAATGATAATTGATTACTATGATTTATACATGGTTAATACAGTTGAAAGAAAGTTGTTTTTCAAGGAGTTTTATGGACTTCCAAAAGTTTTCAAGGAGCATTTTTTTTTTCTTCCTGAATGAACTTTCTCCATGTTACTTTGTTTATCACTGTATAAATAGGTACAAAGCAGAAGAAAAACACATAATTAACACACCACTACAGCAAAGTGACACTCATCCATCTAGTAACTACCCATGTTGTGTATCATTTGATCCATGCAATTCTTGCCCATTTTATTTATTTATTTATCAATTATTTGTGGAAAATAAGTATATAAGACGTTCTGAATTACAAAATTATATGTTTTTTGTCTGCTTTAACATTTTGTATTCCCTTAGATAAATTTTTTGGGAAAATTGAAGGAGTTTTCAAGGCAACCTCTCAAATTCAAGAAATTTTCAAGGTTGTGTGAACCATATTTTTGGCATTTGAAAATGGGCGACATCAATGTATTTCAGGCAGTGTGGGACTCATTTTTACAAGAGAATGATGGTACTCTAGAGGAAGATAGTGGTGGTACAGTCCAGCTTGATGACTTTGGTCCGCTGGATGCCAGTCTGCAAGATGCTAGAACAGGCAATTCAACCAGTCTACGTCAGTTTGCAGGGCAGGAAAATCTAATATTGATCCTGCTTCGACACTTTGCATGACTTCCATGACACAATCATGTGAGAGATGTCATCAGTCATCAGGTACAATCTAGATTCTTTTGTTTGACTTCTATTTACATTTAACTGTCACATTCTACACTATTAATAATATAAATATATATGTTTCCATCATGCATTGCAACAGAACATGATCCTAGAAGAGCTATACTAACAGCAAGATTTTAATATTTTTTATGACTAAAATCAATAAATAGAATTGCATTACTTTGGCATAGAAATTATTTTTGCTGATGATATTTGATTCTCATCTTAATATTACATTTATTGTACGAAACGATGAAATATATCTGATACGAGATCTGGAAAAGAAAATATCCTCCATATTGAAAGCGACCTCTACTTCCTGTCTGCTAAGGAGAGTTCAAGAAGAAATTCCACTCAAGAATAAAGTCAACAAAAATGTTTAATGAGAGTAACACAAGGAAGAAGCTGGAAAGAGGTCTTCAGTACAAAATATTCATTTGGTTCAAACATACATATATGACTCCTGCAAGGAAACACTATTTGCTTGCACTCTTGTATAGTTAGAAGTAGAGACTGAAGTTAATTTTTGATGGCTTTTGACTAAATCATTTCAGTAAAATGTTTCAGAACAAAATAGTCTTCTCAGTGTTTGAAAAAGTTAAAATAATGATTGAAAATCATACAGTGACCCTTACAGACAAAAGTTGAAGATTTGCTTTTTATTCGTTTTTACCTAGGTTACTAATGTGGTGGGAAATAACTGCAAGAAAATTTGGAAGACAAATTTACTTACTCAAATATTTCCTGATAGTTAGAAACTACACAATTACCAAAATGTTTGCATCTGCACAATTAAAAATACTGACATCCAAATTATCAAAATATTGCTTCTTTTACTAGCTTTTCACCTAAGTAAGGTATAAATGTCCAAACAATTATAAGTATTATTATTACTTTGCCAGTCTAATTATTATTATTATTATTATTATTATTATTATTATTATTATTATTATTATAGGAGCAATTTCTATTTATTTACTTAAATATTCTTGGAAATGTTATTACCTAAAAAGGGTGGTGGACTTAAAAATTCACTAATGATTATTATACAGTTTTGAAGAAATGTAACAGTACTAAATGAAATGCGGTTGCTATGGAGGTAGCAAACAGGCACAAAATGGTGCTGACCTATAATTGTATTACTTAATGAATCTAACAGCTTTTTTACAGAGTCAGCATGTTTCACATATATTGATGGCAATAAGTTCACTGCGACTTCATTTGAGTGTAAATGTATATGAATCACATATCTGTAATATTTAAACATCGATGTCATGGATCACAAACAAAAATCACATAAATAAGAACTTGACACAATCAATGAAAGATTGTTCACTGCGAAACGCAACCTGAAACTCCATAATTAATAAATGTATCACAGTGGTTCTATGAAGCAACCACAGAATGGAGAAAAACACATTTGGGATTAAATAAGGTAAATAGGCATGCAATTTGCGCAAGAAACGGTACAGAATGTAAAATGTCGAACTTTGACAAGCAGAATGTGATATAGTATTATTGGTAATAGCTAAAGCTCATTGACAGATTTCTTACAGGCATAATAAATATGGGATTAGTCAACTTGTTGTTCAGTATAATTTGACTCAATGGCCCACAGGAAGTTTGAGAATATGGCTATGAAGGGGTGCGTTATCAAAAATAGGGAGAAGCTATTTGGTCAAACTTATGTAATCAGAGAGCAACTAACTTGCCACCACCACATGATCTCCTACTACACAAGGTCCAAGGAGCTAAACATTTAACACAAATATCTTAAAACAAACAACATCTCTGATTACATATAAATAGAGACTTCACATGCTGTAGTAAATATCCACCCACTCCCCACACCCCATTATGTGCACTGCTAGATAACCCTGAGTCTATGACATTATATTTATGCCTTATATGCAAAAGTTGCCCATAATATTGCCACAGACACTCACTGGCAAGAAATTAGCCTGTGACTTTCAGTATAAAGTTATGAATCACTTCCAAGAACTTTTAAATGATCGGTTCATGTTACAGAGGACCTTTCAAATTTCAATACTGCCTTAATTTTTGCTCATCCCACCTCAGATGAGCTTATGGTATTTTGCTGCATCTGCCATATATTATATGTTTTCTGAAAGCAAGGTCTTCCAAATTTATACAAGTAGCAAATTATGTTAAAAGTGAGGAATTTCAGGAGGGTGAAAAAACTCAGAATCTCTACCATTTCTATCTGTATTATAATATTAATGTATGGCAATAATTTTATCGTAAATTGTATCATACAGGATGAGATTTGCAGAAGGAATGGAAAGGTAGTCATCATTTCCTTTGGACTAAGGGAAGGAGCCCTAAAATGGCTGCAGGAGACACAGTGTCCATTTGACATGCTTCTAGATCCAGAGAGACAGGTGACAGCTGTTTGTAACCCTGGAATTTTCCCTTGTCTGGTTTATTTAGATCTATTATTATATTTAGCTTTGTTTCTTTCATTTACCATGGTAGAATTATGAAACTTTGAGAAAAATGTGCATCATTTCCTTTTTTTAAGAAAAAGAATGTAACTATTTTTCTGTAATTAGGTCCTTATAACTTATTTTTTTCTGTTTCACTGATAATTTCTGATATTTGCATTTGACTTCCTGTCACAGGCCCTGTATATGGGAAACTTTACAACTAATTACAGAAGGGATATTATCATAATGATTCCCAAGTATAACTTGCAATAGATATATCTTCTTTAACATTATCTAATGCTTATGATTGCTATTTGTTTTCCTGCTGCTTCCATAGTGCCTTCTATGTAAGTTTGCATTCCAATTGAAAGAAAAGATTAGACAAGATAACATTTATTCCCCCTACAAAGTTTTGGAGGATATATTGGAGTCAGCATATCCAGCTGTTTATTTGTCTGTTCATCACACTTTTGTTTACTTAATGTCTCTTTAACCTTTGAGATATTCTCATGAAACTGGTTTGTTTTTGTAGCTTGGCAAGGCATTGTGTCCGTAAAGGATCAGCATTTTAAGAGTTATCTCTGTTTTTATTCTACATCTACCATAAGGCAGTATTGTGCTGTGAAGTTGTCCGTCCTTCCATCTGTCTGTTACCAATTACGTTTCTGCACAATAGCTCAAGTTTTCTACCACCTACAGTTACCAAACATTGTGGATGGCTTGCACTTGGGATAAGGAAGAAGTCTATCAATATCAGGCTAAAAAGGTAAAAGGTCAAGGTCACTGACTGAAAGAAGAAAAATGGTTTCTGCACAATAACTCAAGTTCTTCATCATCTACAGTTACCAAATGTTTTGGATGACTTGTACTTGGGGTAAGGAAGAACCCTATCCATTCAAAGGTCAAAGGTCAAGGTAACTGTCAATGAAAAAAGAAAAATAGTTTCAACACAATAACAATAGTTCTATATACATACCATGTGAATGACTTGCACTTCGGGTAAGGAAGAAGCCTATTGATTTTGGGGTCAGAAGCCAAAGGTCAAGGTCACTGTGACTGAAAGAATAAAAATGGTTTCCACACAGTAACATTGGTTCTGCATCACATACCTGGACCAAACTTGTGGCTGGCTTTCACTTGGAGTAAGGAAAAAGTGTGTTGATTTTGGTGTCAAAAGGTCTATGGTCAAGGTTACTGTGACTGAAAAAATGAAAATGGTTTCTACACAATGATATTAGTTTTATATCACATACCTGGACGAAACTCCATGGATGGCTTGCACATAGGGTAAGGAAGAAACCTGTTGACTTTTAGGTCAAAAGGTCAAGGTCACTGTGACTGAAAGATGAAAAATGGTTTTCACACAATGACATTAGTTCAACATAACAGACTGGATCAAACTTTGTGGATGACTTGGGGTGAGGAAGAAGCCTATTGATTTTTGAATCAAAATGTCAGAGGTCAAGGTCACTGTGGCTGAAGAAAGGAAAATGGTCTCTGCATACAAATTTCATTTATCTACCTAGAGGACTATTAAACACTAGGTGGGCATATAATGTGCCGTTCATGGTATTCTTGTAACAAATTGCGTACATTCACCTGTCCATCACACTCTTCTCTGGTTAATATCTCCTGAACCATTTGAGATATCTTCATGAAACTTGGTATACATTTGTATCATGGCAGGTGTTTGTGTTCAAAATAGAATAATACTTTGTTAGATTAATACTTTTAGAGGTATCTCCCCATGCTTGAAAATTGTATTTAAGCTTCATTCTATCCATCACATATTTCTTATTTTAATGTCCCTTGAAGCCTTGGAGATATCATCATGAAACTTGGTATGCTTTTGTATCATGACTAGTCATTGTGTCCTGTAAAAAGTGGAATCTGTCTGATTGGCACTTTAACAGTTATCTCATTTTTATTACAAATTGTGTCCATCCATCCATCCATTCCTCATACTCGTCTCTGGTAGATATCTCCTGAACTGTTTGAGACATCGTCATGTAATTTGGTATGCATTTGTATCATTACTAGACAATGTGTCTTGTAAAAGAATGGTCTCTTGCTGATCAGCATTTCATGAGTTATCTTCCCATGTTTGAAAATTGTATTTACACTTCATATCTCCTTTTACCATTTGAGGTATCTTCAAAAAACTTGGTGTGTTCTTGTATCATGACTTGACAATATGTCTTATAAAAGAATCGACTGTCTCTGATAAGCATTTTAACAGTTATCCCCATTTTAAAAACACATTGTGTCTATCAGTTTCTCTCTGTCAAGCTCTTGACAGTTAATATTGTGCAAACTATTCAAGATACTTGCATCCTACAAGTTCTTGTCAACAACTTGTCAGGGTTCTTAAAAAGCATATATTTCAAAATTGTATTTACTTCAACATTTTGTAAACCAGAGGTACCTGTACAAGTAAGTTTATACAGTAACACTTGTATTAAATGACCACCCATTCTGCCAACAAAAAGCAGTCTCTCAAGACAGATGGTCTCATAACAGGCCTTTTCAAGGTAAAAATTCATTGTTCTTGTTCAAGTATTACATGCATTCATCTCAAAATAATTGTACACAGCAACAAAGATATATGTCCATTACAAAACATTTACATTTATATTTGTGAAGATGTTAACGTATCCATGATGAGTTGTAATAACGACAGTAGCAGTTCTGATCTGACCTTGGATAAATCACAGGGGCTTGTATGGTTGCTTACAATTTATCTATTAACAATACATGTACAGAATTAACTCATCCAGAAACAGAATAAATGTACTTAAAGACAAAAGACAGATGCTTAATTCACCCATAACATAAATGGATTTGCCTAACTTGATAAACAGAGGATGTAACTGATGTACTGTGATGAGCTGGTGAGATCTCATAGGGTGCCACTTTCAGCATGGTGTGTGGGTTTCAATAATTGTAACATCAGTAAAGCAACGAACAATGGAAATCTTTACAATTGCTAGAATTAACTCATCCAAAAAACACTTGTAACTTAAGAGACAAAAATCCTATTCAACCCAGGCATTGTGTATTACCTCTATACTGTAGGCAAACAATGTACCATATATGCTTGCATATAAGCCGAATAATTTAGGAAAAAATTAAAGCTTGGAAGAAGAAGGGGGGGGCTTATCTGCAGGACATGGTCTAAAGTGTTGAAAATGTTTAAGTTTTCTTGTTTACTACTGGTGTATATTGGAGGAGACTGGATGGATAGATAGGTAGATAGTTAGGAATAATAAAGACAAAACCAGTCTAAAATAAAATTAGGTATATTATCGAGTGGATTATGTCACAAATAAATTGACAACTTACATTTTGTTCATCTTCGTGTCATAAAAATTCATAGAAATATATAATGATTTACGTTTTAAATCTGTTGATACAATAAATCCATGAATTCTATCATAGGTCACATGCCAGCATAAAAATAGTAGCCCAGAATGATCCGATTCACAATATCCCATAATATGTTAATTCCACACATCTCACAAATAAACAATTAAAGTCAAGTCCACACTTTTGGGATTTAAGGTATCCTATAAAGATCACTGTCTAATGTTATCTGGTACAAAGCCCAAGAATTCATCTGCATCGTCTAAGTGACCAATTATAGTGCTGAAATCCTCCATCGTCATCTAGTCATCGTAAATATTGCCTGACTCCGATTCCTTGTCTTTACTTACTGTCATATGCAGGTGCTTATGTGGAGACTAAGCTTGGGCTCAGTAAGTGATGCTTTGATTATACAGTCTGTGAAATCTATTAAAGAATGCAACTGAACAGGTGTCAGTTGTGTGGCAAGATCACATGGAGTTCAAATAACCACCCTCTGTTACTTGGCACTGAACAAGTATCAACTACGTGTCGATCAGAGGATTGTAATGTGGGAAAACAAAGAAGATGCTAAGGGATTAAGGTCAAACATGTATTTGTAAGAAGTGTAGAACTCTACTTGGCACTGAACAAGTATCAAATTTGCAGCTTGATCAAAAGGATTGTCATCTTGAAAACAAAGTCAGGCAGTGCTGCATTTACAAGCCTCGGGTTTATCAGCCCTCAGATAGCAGATAACATGGGAAATATCACTTTGGAATTAGATCTGGCTGATGGAAAAAGAAAATATAAATCAAATCAAAACTTGTATTGCATAAAACAGGTTGTTCAGACTTGCACGAAAATGGAAGCAATATACTTACTAGTAAGCACGCACAGTAAACAACACTGATGGACACTTCACTTTGCGGTGGATAATATTTAATTTACAGGTAATATTGAATGGGTCGGCTTATGCGTGGGTCATGCAGTTTTTGATGTTTTTACCTATTCAGTTTGGGGGTTGGCTTATATGCGAGTATATACAGTACTTGATGTTCTACATTGAAAGCCAGGTGAGAAGATTTCTCATTATGACATTATTGGCATTGTGCTGGTTTTCACAATAGATAAAGAAACAATACGAACCTTTAAACTGATTATGTATGTTCATGACTGTTTCTTTTTAAGAAGGAATGGTTAATCTTAATGGGAATTTACATGGCATCAGCAATACATTGGCTGTTTGTGACATTTACTTTAGTCTAGTTTACGGTCTATAATGTATGACCCTATATCTGGAGCAGCCTGATTAAAATATGTAGATTTAAGAAACTAGTAGCCAGACTCATTTTATTATACTTTATTTATTTTTATTTTTTACTCTGGGTTCAGAATAATCAGCAATTCACCTGCAGGCCCTCCTCAGCGATCATGGTTACCGAGGATTAAATAAAGGAGAGTAGGGTTTGGTTCTGTGATACATTCATTCATAGCAGTGTTGAAACACATTTTTTGGTCATGTTCAGCAGGTGTTCGCTGATGACAATGCATATATATCATAAAATTAATCAGCACTTGACAACATGATTGTAAATGACAGGTTGTTGCTCATAGCAGGTTTTACTGTATACCCCCAAAATTTAGAATGATTTGTAAATGTATTTTTTTAAATTGTGGATATGGATTGCAATGCATCAGTTTTGCATATGCTGCATTGCTGGGGGAAGCATGCACCAGATTCACATGCATTTAGGAATTAAAAATGGTGATGAATTATGTATTCAACAAGCATACTATGATAAGAAGATGAATAGCAGATTAATTCACTTTACAGATAACATTAAATGTGTATTATTTTGATATCTGTCGATTTGGAAAAAAATTGGACTGCCATATGTTCAGGTTACAGTCTAATTAGGTACTTAAAATGGTCTATCATTTGTAAAATATAAGGCAAGCATGTGCAACTTCCTCCAGGGTGCTGGCCAGATAGGCAGTTTTTAAATAATGATGTAAATAAGCAGATAAAACCAGGTAGAGGGCTGGATCCAGCCTGCGGGCCATAGGTTGCTCATGCCTGATATAAGGTATAGGTTTATTTTAAAAATGCTCTTGATAAAATAAAACAAATCACAAAACAACTTCAGTGGTAGTTTATGATAGATAAATAAGTAAAGTAATTTTATTGGTTTTTAGTGATGAAAATATACTGAAAGCTGATTTTTAAAAGTGAATTAACATGCATATTGTTTATGTGAAGTGGTTGGAGGCCTGTATCTTTATGAAACATGGTATGTGTTATTATAATGCCAACAGTTTATGTCACAAATAAGAATCACCTTTGTCAGGTTATTATTTTTAGAGTGACAGATGTAGTTTATTAAGTTTATGATTTCTCCATGTCACATTGTATAATTGATTTATTTTTCAGATTTACCATACTTTTGGCTTGAAGCGATCAGTTTATAAGGTAACTAATAATTCCATCCATCTTTGAGCAGCATAACTAGAAAATCTTAGTATATATTGACTTATTGACTTGTATCACTGTCATTTTTCATATAAATATTATTATTAATATTGTTAACCTTAGAAGTCTTTTGATTGAAGTTTCTTTAATTGCAGTACATTATTTAAAAATTCGGTTTTTAGGCTGCAGGAAAACTTTATATTTATTTTCTCTTTTACTTAGTCATATCAGATGCAAGTTTGATAAATACAGCTATGAAATCAAAAGCAATATGCATTGTTGTGGATAGCTACTCTTCACTTTTGGAAAACAAATAAAGTCTACTAAGATTGGACTGACATATGCCATCATATGGTGCAGAAGTCCTTTGTAATATAACATTAGTTCAATGAGAAAAAGTAACTTTGTTGTTATTAGTTTCACAATTTAAGCACCACACTCTTCGTTAAATATAATGGGGAGAGTATAAAATAAAACAAGTTAATCAATAAGTATTGGCAGATATTTCAGGTGGACTCCTTTTTCTGGTAGAGTCAGCTTGCTTTGGCCTGAATGATTTACCTCCCATATAATACACACTTAACAACTGCCTTCTTTTATCATGTATCCGGTTTTATAACTCTTTGTTTAAGTGTCTTTTCTCTAAGTTTTTGAACATGCAGCAATATATTTGGAATAGGCAGCAGAGGAAAAACAACTTTCATGCATTCAACTTAAGATTTTAAGAAAAATAATATAAAAGTAATACGGTGGGGAGAGTGGGAGGGGAAAGAGAGTAATTACATTATGCATTATGTATATGTAAGAAGTAAGAATTATAAGTTAATTTACAACAGGTATGGAGTGTGGCAGCCATGGTGTACTATGCTGAGCAGATGATGGAGGGCAAACCTCTGCCAAAACCTTATGAAAATATACATGATGATACCCAGCAGGTAAATATTGCCAGAGATGGTTGGTATAGATACACTCTAAACGCTTCTAACAACTGTTACGACTCTATGGTCTAAGAAAAATGTAACAGAAAGAAAGTGAAACCAACAAATCAAGTAAAAATCAACAAGCAATTTATTACTAGATAATTAAAATGAAAAATCAAAAAGTCACTTACAGTAATGTGTTTTGAAATCCTAATAATCCAATAAGAATGATTGTTCTGATCGCAAGTCCTAAATATAGAATGTTCCGAATTCACGGCTGTGTCCTTGAATGTTATGATGTGCTAATGGTCTCCAAAGTCCTGATGTACTAGAAATCTTGATGTGCTGATGACAAAATGAAGTATTCCAAAATCTCTGAATAAGTTCACTTCAATTCCAAAATCATTAATTAAAAATCCAAAATCCAAAAGTTTATGAGCACTGTTATAATCCAATGAATATTTAAAATAATTCCTCTCTTAGAATTTGTAATGAATTTTCACAACTGTAATAGCTCTTTACAAGACTGATGGTAATGTCAAAACTGAATAAATGTCCACCAAACATGGCATATATAAAGATTGGTCACATGACAGAATGTTCTAGAACATGAGTCATCTTAATGGAATTTTTACTTGTAAACAAAAATCAACCTTGACCTTCAAATTCAGAAAACATATTGATCAAAACAACCTAATTCAAGGACACTAGTTAAACATGTTTTTCCTGATAAACATTAAGATTTAAGCAAATATTAAAGTGAAGAAACATTTATAATTTCCTAAAATATTTATAATATTTTATAAACATCATACATAACACAACTAACGTATTAAACATTCAGAGTATTCCATGCATTCATAGAAGTTTTTATTTTAGCAGATTTTCAGTCTTTTGCTTGCCATGGTGTGCAAGATAGAAACTTATTTGATCAGTATATTCTGTTTCAAGCACAGTAACTGTATCAGAATGATGGTCTTTGACCAGACATGCCATATAGCAGGTTATTTTCCTGGACATAAATTTAGTGGTTTTGTCTGAAGAGAGTGGTTAAAAGTTTTGTCAATTTATATCAGTGATTGCATATATAGGGAGATTTTTATTTTAGCAGGGACAATCAGCAGTATTTTCTCCCTCTCAAAATAATTGTCCTTTTAGCATATGCCGAATTATTCTTGACTACACAAACATTATTGAGGACATGTCAGAATGGTTTATTTTCCACTAATTGAGGGAAATGTAAAGCATGGCAAATCATGCAATCAGAACATGTCATTAATTGATTAGAAACAATGATGGAAATGGAAATCAGAATTAATTGACATGTCAGTCTGTTCCATTAGAAACAATGATGGAAATGGAAATCAGAACATTAATTGATGTGTCAGTCTGTTCCATTAGAAAAGACAATGGTACATTGGTGTCAAGTTATACTTCCAACTCTATCTGTTGTGACTTTGTTTGGCTACTGCATGTTCAAAGTGAATTGTGTGAAAAGTACTTCATATTGTCCAAAGCAGTGAATACATTATGACCATCACTAGAACTCTTTATTCACTCTTTCAATGAAAGTGATTAATTTATTTATTATTCAATTTATGTAATAGTGCAAAGATTGGGTGCACCCAAGAAGGAAGAGACATTTATTTAGAATACCATGAGTAGTAATTGCTGTATTTTATCATACATGCTGAGAAGAGGCCAATAACACATGTTTATTAAAGGTCAGTTATGAAAAATATCAGAATATACATTTTTCATGCTTTTCGCAGAACATTATATGTAGAGTAAAATTCCATTTCTTTGGTACACTTTTCTCCAGCAGAATTCTCGAAATGAAGAGTTATATTGTCCAAAATTTCCAACTACATTACCTCCCTTGCTTAAGGCTTCATTTACTGTTATGTGTGATATCATACTGGAATGAGCCAACCAGCCACTAATGCTTCTAAACATTGAAAAAAGGATTTAGACATATCATTTAGGCAATCATTCTGAGAAAATCAGACACTGAAAGAGCAAATAAGCAAGCAAGAGAAAGAGAAAAAGAATATTAAAAAATAAGTCTTCCCCTATGATAGGGTACAGATATTTGAACCACAAACACTTATCTTCATTAAACATTTGCTTTATGGATTTTTTATGGAGAAATAAGACAGCACATATCAAGTAGAGAATGCTGAGACCTTAGATAAAGAGATAAGGGTTACATTTAAAGGAGGCAGGGTCTCCCATGTACCATTTCAAATATAAGGGGTTACATTTAAAGGAGGCAGGGTCTCCCATGTACCATTTCAAATATAAGGGGTTACATTTAAAGGAGGCAGGGTCTCCCATGTACCATTTCAAAGATAAGGGGTTACATTTAAAGGAGGCAGGGTCTCCCTTGTATCATTTCAAAGAACTGCAGTTTATTTTTAAAGAGTTATTGTTGATAATTATTACTAAAAAAAGAGATCTGATATATTTATTTTCTCAATGAGACCTATATAATATTAAGTTAGAAAATATGCCAAGATTGCCTTCTTTGCTTGAATGTACAGTATTTTCATAACTATTTCCAATAAGTCACATCATTTGTTTTGGGTTTTTTTCTCCAGCTGTTGATGACAATATTGACCATAGTCATTTCAATTTCTTACATTTCCACAGAATCAGTGTTCATTTCACAAACTATTGCAAATTCCCTACGCTGTAATCTCTAGGTTAGTGAGTTCTTTGTTCTAGTGATACATCACTTCCTGATGAAGATCATGGGTAGGTAATACCTAAGTCTACTATTGTAAGGGTCATACTTTTCAATGCAATTATTCGTAAATGATGCAATCGAAATTTATAATTATGAATATGGGATTTCAAGTCTGGAAGATTTAAAAATAAGTTTAAACAGAAACCTCCATATTAGACCTTCAGTAAAATAGAGGACTGTTTTGTTGTATTTTTTATTTAAAACTTCGTGACATTTGTACAAATTTGACTGCCATAATTTTAGTGGATAATAACTTTTTACAAGATATAATTTCATGATCTCAATCTGAGACTGCTAATTTATGAAAAATTTCTACACAGATACAAAATAACCCACTATACAGTATTATAGTATGTTATGTTGACTGAGTAAATTGAGGAGGAGACTTTATATTTTATTTTCACACCCCTAAATCAACAGGAATGTGAGTTAAATGTGTCTTTCCATATTTGGAGAATCAAAAATGGGCACATTTTACAACCCTAGGGTTTTAGACACAGAGCAAATGGCTTTGTTGCTTGCCAGTGTTGTGCTTTTATAGTTGCATCAGGCATTAGTTTTTCTCACTTAATACCCTCAGCTGCAGCTTAACTATGACATCCATCACATAGCAGCTCCCCCCAGTTACAGCAGATATAAGTGAATAGAGGCTAATTATGTTTCTTTATTTATCACATAATATTATAGATATGTCATTTAATTAATTCATTTCATTTATTTTTTGTTAGAAGGTTAAAATCATGTCATGATATCATAAAACAATATTACATTGAAAAGGGCAAAGTGTGTAACGTGTGAACCATACTAATGTATGTAAAATGATTTCAATACAAATATTCATATTTTGAATACTATTAAATCAGTGATTTTTTGTGCCTTGATAAATAATCATACATTTGTGCTCATTTCATTTCAAATTATGAAACTTTTGAAATTATTTTGGTATTTTACTTTTCAAGGCATTCAGAGATTGAAATTATTCCACTTCTTACATGTATTTCATAGAAAACGAACTTTATCAATGAACTTTGAAATATATTTTTGTGTGACTTGCTAACCTACTCAGAAATTGTGGGGTTTTTTGGCTTTTTACTGGCTGCCACGGGAGACCAGCAATAAATTAGTCATAAGCTTCCAATAAGCATCCCAGCATAAGCAATAGTTTGCAATAGTTTGGCTGATCATAAGCTTACAGTAGGCATCCCTGCATAAGCATGAATAGAATGGGTCCCTCTGACATTTTGGCAATAGTTTGACTGATCATAAGGTTACAGTAGGCATCCCTGCATAAGCATGAATAGAATGGGTCCCTCTGACATTTTGGCAATAGTTTGACTGATCATAAGCTTACAGTAGGCATCCCTGCATAAGCATGAATAGAATGGGTCACGCTGACATCTTGGCAATAGTTTGACTGATCATAAGCTTACAGTAGGCTTCCCTGCATAAGCATGAATAGAATGGGTTCCGCTGACATCTTGATAATAGTTTGACTGATCATAAGCTTACAGTAGGCATCCCTGCATAAGCATGAATAGAATGGGTTCCGCTGACATCTTGATAATAGTTTGACTGATCATAAGCTTACAGTAGGCATCCCAGCATAAGCATGAATAGAATGGGTCCCTCTGACATATTGGTAATAGTTTGGCTGATTAGTTTATAGAAGAAGAGACATAGAATAGATGATTTGTCATGGGTTGACAGCTGCATTTTAACTCTGGTCTGCAATATAGGTTAGGGTTCTATTTTTTATTTTTGTTTATATTATTTTTATTTGTTTAAGCTAATAGAGGGGAGGAGAGAATAGGAGATAAGAGATTGGACACTGCATTGTTTTTCTTATATGAGATTAGTAACTTCATTTGTTGTTATTATTGTTGAATGGAAAAGGTAAAATGGTCAGGGAAAAATGTATCCATTTTTTATGTTGGAATTTTTTAACAAAACTTGAAACTTATGTAATTCAATCTAATTTTTCTCTGTCATTCAGATGGGTGGTGATTTTATACTTGACAAGGAAGGAAGAGCTAAGTTCTTGTATCCCAGTAAAACATCCAGGGATAGACCAGATATCAGTGTGATTTTAGATGTATTGAAGGTAACCTATTCACAGCTATTGGAGCTTCAGATAAGGGTAGTCATCCATGAAGTTAAATACTTTAAAATTTCAGCTTTATATTTAATATTATTTTTTCATAGTAAATTCATACTCAGTTCACATTTCTGGTGTCCAAGTAGAGAATTTAGTGAGTCTTATAATTAATATTAATGTTTTCACATGAGTTATATTTTGCAACATTACAGGATAGTTTTGCATTATATATTCCAGGTCACTAAATTTGTATTTGTTACATTATAAGTTTATTAGTTTGATTCAGGGTCCACACTAGGGAGTGATTCATGTGAAATAGTCACCTTCAAGTCTGTCGTTTCACCTAAACAAGTCCCAGAAGCAAAATCCAATTTGCCTTGCTTTGATTTCACACTATTCCCTCCACCCCCTTTTGTTTCAATAAACAATGCATTAATAATCAAAGTGAAACATCAACTTTTGTGTCAATTTTCCATTCAAAGAAGATTTTACAAAGTAGGAAAAAGAAGTTTTATGCTCTGTAGTACATTTTGGTGCTAATTTGATGATCATAAATACCAGAAATTATGTTGCTATCAACAGAATTTCTTCCAAAAATTCACACATAATCCTTGATAAAACAAGCGAAAAAATTTGAATTTGTGCAACCCAATTGGAAGTGAATTATAGTCCAGTTGGAAGCAAATTAACACTCTGTAGATGTATTCAGGTCCATTGTGGACTTTTACTATGGAAACAATTGCTGATTTTCAGCTGTAACCTAATTTTGAGGTTTCCATTTTATACAGTAACTTTGTTCTACAACAACTGTGATGAAGTTAACTAAGAAAAGCTTTAATAGCTTTGTAAAGTTTTTACAAGTATTTCATTAGTATTTTAATTACCTGACATGAAAAAATATGCAAAATCATAAGTTGGACTATTTTGAATTTTCTACACTCTCTTCTTCTACACTCTCTTTGCCATCACCACCCTATTCCAGTTGGAGAGATAAGTCATTGTGCCCAAATTTTGGAGTCCAGCATTGACCCTGTTGATTATTTTTATTTCTACATTATAATACCATTTATATACAGTCGACAACAAGCTAAAGCTGCATTCCCTCACACAAAAAAATTTGGATTAAGATAATGACATGATTTGATTTTTTTTATGTGCAGGAGTAGAAAAATCCATTGCCTGGGACAACCAAAAATTAATTCCGTAGTTGGGTGTTGGGTGATTTCTATTGGTAAGAAGCCACTCTAATCCATGTGTATCGGCTACTCATCTGATTAGGTAATCATATGTCATTCTACTGGCCCCTCAGGGTGAATCCTTAAAGAAAAAAGTTTTGTGAAATGCTCATTTTTTTGTCAAGACACCAATATATGGCAACGGTATCTTTCATCTTTGACTTGACACACTGGATACCTATGATCTAGTAGTACATTTTCCCATTGGTCAGTTGAAGAAATGGGTATGCGCATATGTATGTAGTAGTGTTTTATGGCATTTCAGCACAAAAGTGGCAATGTAATGCCAACTAAAGGTTGAAAAATGTAAAACTAAATTGCATAACAAATAAAGGAATATGTATGTGATAAAAGGGAACTCACTGTGACAGTTGTTTATGTTGGCAAACTTTAGCTGAAGGAATGTGGCAAGTATAAAAATCAAACCAATCACAAATGTTGTTGCATACTATATTGGCTTGTAGGGTAATGGCTAAGCAAAAATCCCACATGGAAAGTTTACATTCATCAGACAGTTTAGACACAGGAATAATAGTATCGGATTAAAGATAATTGAACCTTACTGATATAAGTTCAGATAAACATAAAATATGGATAAGTTTCTGGTCAGGGGTGGCCAACTACTAGAAAGTTGATGGACAACAAGACACCTAGTCTGAAAAATCAGCCCCCAAACCTGTATTTGTATTGTTGGGTGGTTACATATCAATACCATTACAGGTTTGGGGGCTGATTTTTCGAACTACAAAACACCATCCAAAAAAATGAGGAAATTGATTATCTTTTATTTGCTGATTTCTAACAAATTTAATAAGTGCGTAAACATGTACAACACTTTCCATTAGCAGAACTAATGGTGACTTACAAGTATTTTATGCAATTAGGACTAACTATATAAATGACAAAAGTTGTGGCATAATTTTAATTACAGCAATCTTGGGGGCAATTATTATTATTATTATTTACTGGGCAACCAGTTTTTCAGAGCTGGTTACCCAGGGACAACCAATGATTTTCAAAATTGTTCTACCCCAGATGTGTCTTTCGTAATGAAGAATAAGTAAATATATTTTGCAAAAATGTACACCAAAGTCTTGAAATCAATGGAAAATCCTGCTGGACTCTGTACCTATTGGGCAGAAGGGTTATTATGTAAATAGAGTAATTTCCAGTACTTTGTTCTGTTGAATATATCATGATGTAAACAAACCAACAAATGGTTAGCATGGCACACATAACTGTAAACGCCCTAACCACCAATTATTAACCTGATGTTTAGCAAAGCACATGCACTTGTTTTCTCTGTCAGTTTCAATATATAATCATGACTATTGTGTGGGATCTAAAAATGTTATACTTAAAAAAGTTATGTAATAGACCCAATAAAAACCAACAGAATCATGTGTACGCAGTGTATGTTTACAGTCTGCGATATATATAAAATAGTTGTCTTAATTTTAAAACTTGCCACATCATTGAATGTAATCAATACTATTTTTAGTTCACAATGAACCTTTTTGAAAGTTCGCAAAGCAACATGGGTAAAAGAAATGTGGAAGAGAAAATTATGTCATTTTTGTTTTCTCCATAACTATAACTTTTCATCTTAAATTCTCAATTGTCAGGTTGATACCTGTGTTCATAATGATTGGAGAAAAATCCTTTTAAAAAGATACAAATGTTTGCATACTGTGAATAAAGAAATTTCAACGGGGAAGAAATATTGTGCGTCAAAAATGGTGAAATGACAAATTGAATGGGCACATTCATTCAGGCCCCTGCAAATGCACTAGGCTTATTTTTAACAAAAATTATTAGCAATCATCATCAGAAATTTGTATTAAGTGGCATGTGTGCAATTTAGTGTGTTTGTTTGCATGCATGTGTGCATGTATGAGAGAGAGAGAGAGATTTGGAAATTGTTCAGTGTTGAACTTTATAAAGTTCCTTTAGCATGATATAACTTGCCCACTGCGATGACTAATCCAGACTTCTACAGTTTGATACTTCCATTTTAATTTACCATTGTGCTTCATAATACTTAGATCTAAAAAACAAAACATTCCTTTGAAGACCACCTTGACACTGTATAAATCCATCTTCATGTCAATTAAACCCTACTATTAAATGCTTAATATAGACGAAAATGGCCCCAAAACAAAATTTTGAATTTTTTTAATTAAAATTTTAATTTTTTTGTTGTTGGGTCATTTCAAACTAAAAATCTAAATGATGCCTCACAGCTAGATCGAGGGTCAAATACTGTCAACACATCAATAACATTGGGTCTACTGAGTACAGTCCCAATGTACTAATCAGCTGATTGTGACCTTAAGATAAATGTGAAGCTGATTGTGACCTTAAAATAAATGTGAAGTCAGCTTAACATTCTGTATCATCTTTGGGAAACAAATTATAGCATCTGTGTACCTTTTAAATAATTTGATTTTTAAAAAAATTTAATTATTGGTTGTAAGATTTAAAATCATTGATTACACCTGCCTGTCATAGTTGATACAAACAAAATTGGCATCATTTTGTCTTCCAATTTATTTTACCAAGATACATTGTGAATTTCCTACAAGTCCATACCTGGGTTTCCCCAGAATTAAAGAAGTCAAACTTGGTGATCTGGGTGGATTTTGATGAAAAAACAATTTTTTTACATACTTGAGGGGAACAAAAAACACATTCATCATACCAATTGTTTAAAACTGTTTTTGGGAAGGAATGCAGCTTTACATTAATTAGCATTCCTTTATAAATGCAATTAATAGTGAAAAAGAAAAAAAGTTCAGTTTGTATTATTTTCTTTCAGAAAATTCAACAGTAGATTGTGAGCATTATAAGAGCTGGACCCTATGATGTAAACATAATGATAGCTGCCATTCAAACCAGGCAATCTGGAGGTGGCAGCTTGAGTCAGACAGCAGTGCATACATCACTTGGAGATGCAGTTCTTACAGTTTTATTATGCTATATGATTCTGAAGGTTTTTCTTTCCGCACTTGTGCAACAGAAAAAAAGTACAGATGCATTACTTAGGATCAGTGAATGAACATTAATCATATGAATAGTTTTTTTTAAAATACAGTGTAGCCTGTAAAGAAAGGCCACCCTTCTGCCATGCAAATCTGATCTTTCAAGACAGGTGGTCTCTCATTAGAGGTCATCATATTATATAACAAAGTTGATCATGCATAACAAATGTGCTTTTTTATGATAATTGGTCTTCCAAAACTCGTCATTCAAGTAAAGTTTTACTGGCATGTGCCATTTTATATAGTATATTATTTTCTATCATGGAATACCATTTGAAGATGACTCATTTGGATTGTTTATTAAATTTTTAAAAAACATTTGATTTTTCAAATGGAAATTGTGTTGTCTTCACAGTTAAAACATATAAATAAAAACACTGATTTTAATGTAGTCATGCCCAATTTATAATTTAATGGAAATAAAGAATTATATGTATTATGTGTTCCATTTTGTAACCTATCAAATTCATGCTGATCTATATATATATATATATGAATGCTCTTCCATTCTCTGTTCCTTATCATGACATTCCAGCACCATTTAGAATTCAAGTCATTAAGCTAAAAGTTGAGTGAGTTTGCTATGTGAAGCTCTGCTCAATATGGGTTTTCAACTCAGCATTATAATTTGTGCATCTGTTAACAGTAGCTCGCTCTGTGTACACTTACACAGGATGAGGGAGTTAATTTTATTTGTTTAGCTAAGATATTCCTTATCATAAAATGCCAGTAAAAAATATTGTGTTTGGCAAGCATTTGTTTAATTTCTGTTGCAACCAAGCCAAAGAAAAGAGTTAGTGACTTCTCCTGAACCATTCAACAACATAATACCAATCTTGATCAAGCTTGATATATATATTTGAAAAGGCCTACTAGCATTGACTACTAGCCATAGACCAGAAGAGCTTATGTGATGGCTTTCATCAGGGGTCTGGTTTCCATCTTCCATTGTCGGTTAGCACAAGTTTGTTATCACTACTCCTCCTAAACTTCTGGGAGGATTGCAACAAAACGTAACAAACACATTCATCAGTATAGTTGGTCCAAAATGAAAATTATACCCCTTGGACATAGAATATTGCTGCCATGGCAGTCATCTTGAAAATCTTGTTATCACTACACCTCCTGAATGGATAGTCATATCAATATGGGGGGTTTTCACTAAAAGACTTCCTTTGATGTATAGTCGATTCTGATAAAAATGGTGCCAATCAAACATTTATAATACTTAAGAAATGTTAAAATAAATAGTAACTACTATTATCTTTCATATGATGCAGATTGTTATACTTTTCTTAAGAGGGTCTCAAGGGAGAAAAAAAACTTGACTAAATGAGTCACCCTCTATAAATGAAGTATTATTATTATTATTATTATTATTATATTAAAATCTTATCACTACTCCTAATAAATGGAAGGTCATATTGACATGAGGTTTTCACCAGAAGACTTCTTATAATGTCTAGTTATAATGAAAATGGTTCTGCTAGGAAATCCATTATGGCTTCCACAGTGGCCATCTTGAAAAATTTTCTATTGCTACTCCTCCTGAATACTACTCATCCTATATGGAAAGTCATATTGACATGGGGCTTTCACCATAAAACTAATTATGATATCTAGTTGGTCCAGAATGAAAATGGTGACCATCTGACCACAAATATGGATGATACAATGAACATATTGAAAATCTTGTGTCTAATTCTCCAGAATGGATGGTCATGTCAACATGGAATTTTCACCAAAAGCCTTCTAATAGGGTCTAGTTTGTCCTAATTGAAAATGGTGTTGATTTTACTTCCAATATGGCTACCACAGTGGCTATTTTGAAAGTCTGATAGTTCAAGAGTATCAGATATGGTTTCAACAATCAGTAGTTGAAAAGAATAAATGGTCTTATCTTAAATTCATGGAAATTCTTGTCAGATAGTAGAAGCACCAGTCCCTTTGAGGAACTCTTGTTTGTAATTTACCTCTGAAGTTCAGGAAGTGACAATAGCCATGCAGTGCTAGCAATATTTTATGAGGTGCACATCAAAAGTAAGTTCTTTAACCTGCCCTTGGATATACACATTTCTCTTTTCATAACAAGTGGTTTCATACTGGTGGGGAAAATCAGGCAGATACTTGTTCTTTAAATTTGTAATCCTGTCCAAAAATGCCAAATTCCAGAGTGGAATCATAAAAAGGTGCTGATCTGACATCCAGTATGGCCACTATGGTGGTGATCTTGAAGATCTTGTTGTAGCTACTTCTCATGAATTGGATAGTTGTACTGACATTGGGTTTTGACTAAAAGACTTCTTATGATATAAAGTTGGTCCTTAATGAAAATGGTGTCAATCATACCTCCAATATGACTGTGATGGTAGCCATCTTGAAAATCTTGTTACAGCTGCTTTTTCTGAACATATGGTCGTATAGGCATGGGGTTTTCACTGAAAGACTTGTTATGGTATCTAGTTGGTCCTACATACAAATGGTTTTGTTCAGACTTCCAACATGATGGCCATGATGGCAATCCTGAAAATCTTGTTATCACTAGTCATTTTTAAGGGATGGCCATAAATCACTTAAACACTTCACTATATGTAGTTTGTCCTAAATGAAAATGATGCCAATATGAACCCCCAAAATTTGACAGATCTTGTAAAAGCTACTTCTCCAGAAAGGATGGCATTTCCAACATATTTTTTTAATTAAAAAAAATAAATACTACTCATAATATATAGTTGTTCCTGTATTAAAATGATGCTGATACAATCTCCAAAATGACTGTCTTGATGGCCATCCAGAAAATCTTTATATGGCTACTTCTGATAAACAGATAGTTATATTGACATAGGGTTTACTCTAAAACACTACAGCAATATGTAGCCAATTCTAATGTAAATGCTGCTAATCTGACTGCCAACAAGGCACCATAGTCATCTTGAAAATCTAGTTATCACTACTCCTTTTGCATGAATGGTGGCATTAACATAAGGTTTTCATTAAAACACTTCTTGCAATATTTAATTGTTTCTGAATAACAATAGTGCATATTTGACCACCAACATATCTGCACTTTTGTGAAGGAGTTTTGAAAACCAGACTTAATTGACCTTGGGGTCAAATCAAAGATCATTGCATGCATTTGTGTACTTTATTGAGCTTACAAAAACAATGACTTGTACATTTACAAGTTAATTTGTCCTTACTTTGTATTTGAAACAATACAGAGTTGTCTTGTTTGAACAAAAGCAGTGCCATAAATTCTATATTGAACTGAAAACAAATTTGAGACACACCAAAAAAATGATTTCTTGAAAGAATTATTTTCTTCAGATTGATAAACAATGCTGTATTCAGTAAATAAATGCAGAAATTGAGGTAAAGAATAATTATTAAAATATGTACAGATGAAAATAAATTTTTCATATGTCAGAAAGATTTATCATTTGTTACAATTATTGATGATGACTTAGTACTAGTTTGACAAATGAAAAAGGATGAAATTAAGAAATCAATTTATGGAGGATTTATAGTGTTGGAGTTATCTTAATGGGTAATGTAGGAATTTTACTTCAACAAGTTGAAAAACAAATAAACAAATACAGTGTTAAAATGAGACTCCTCCTGGCTGATACAGATTCATTGTGTATCCATACTGAGACAGAAAACTTTTACAATAACATGAAGGATAACATCAAGTTTTATGACACTAGTGACTACCGAAAGGACAACATAATCTGGTATCCCACAAATGGATAAAAAAGTTTTCCTGGACTTTTCAAGGATGAGTTGAATGGCATTCCCATTAAAGACTTTTGTGAGGTGAGGTCAAAACTTTATTCATTCATAACAGACAAATACAAAATAATTTTTTTTAAAGGAATAACAAATGTATAGTAATAAAGAATTTGAAAATCAAGATGTACAGAGATTGCTTATGCAGTCACAAGGAAAATTATCAGAAGATGAATTCGCTCAGATCATAGAATCATGAAATGTAGAGCATAAAACAAAAAAAATAAGCATTGTCTATGCATGACAAGCATTGGAAGGGGGGCGGATGACAATGTAAATACATTACCTTATGAACATGAAAGCACTATAAACAAATGGATATTCAAGTCTCATGAAAAGTTTTGTTCGTTTTATTTTTTCATTTGTTCCATTTGAGCAATGTACAATTTCTGCTATCATTTTGTTAGGAATAACATGGTTCTCTTAAAACACAGTTTTCATTGCCTTTTCCTCTTTGTTGTAAATGACAACAAAGAAGAAAAAGTTTGTTCTCTCTGAGGTCTTTAATTACAGAGTTATACTTCTGTGCAATCACCGAAGCAGATAGTTCAAAATGTCTATTGCTAAAAGCTAGTTTGGGTAGGTTGGTTGCTTCTCTTTACATTGTCAAGAAATACTACAGACACCAATCATAAAGTATTTGTACCTTGGTATTCAGTAACTCCTAACACTTATTTAATTTATCCTCTCAGGATGACCTCCTCATCATTGAGTAATCACTTTTATTGTAAGTCTAACTGATCAGAAAAGTTGGACATGTATTTAAAACATAATTGATCATATTGATTGTTTTGAATGCTTACCTGAGCATCTGGAATGAAATAAACATACATTTTGTGAGCATCCAAATTTTCTTTTCTGCTGAGTAGAAATTGAATACCTTGTTGAACATTACCTAATTTAAGACCACTACCATGTGATCTCTTGTAATCTGTACTTATTAAATCAAGTCAGACACAATGGGTATGAGTGTAAAGGTTGTTACCACTTGCGTTTCTGAGTGCTTTTGTTCTTCATCAAAGAAATATTTTGTGGATTTTGTAAACTGTTGTATCAATTGGAAGCCCAGTGAATAAATTGTATTTGGCAGATCTTCTATAGTCACTGATTTTTTTAAAAAAAAATTTTATTGTTGAGTTCTAATATTTTTCAGGATTACTTTCTACACTTTTCTTACAAAGTATCAAAACCATTTCAACTAATTCTGGGAGAATTAAGTCTAAGATTCATTAAAGTTGTATTAGCTTCTATGTCAACAATTCTCCCTCATCTAGTTGTAAAAGAAAGCAGTTCCGTACTTGTAATTAACTGATAGTGCAATTGATTCCAACATAATCATATAATACTATAAACAAATGAGTTCAGTTCGTAGTCTTTGTTACCACCCTGTATCATTTCAGAGGCTTTTGCAAGTGTTATGTTAAATCTGAAATCCTATGGAAGAGTACAAAGATGCAGAGGACAATGATCTGTTAGTATTTGAAAGTCTAATAGTATTCTAAACTTCTTTCCATACAGAAAACTGTATAGATTCAGTACCAGCATTTTGTGCATTACCAGTCCTTGATCGTAACTTTCTCAGTTTATATATAATTTATCATTCATAATGCCTTAATCAATCCTGTTTGTCCTAACAGAAACAGGTAACCACAAATTTTTGCATGTCAAGAAAATGGTGCAGTCATTCTGCTTGACAAAGTCATTGCTATTGTATGATATGGTGATGTCTTTAGCAGTTATTCTATTTAAATTGTTTACCACAGCACTATTGGCATCTCCTTTCACCTTCATATCGAATGACATGTAGAAACTACCCAGTACAATCACGATATTTGGACTTAGCTTTGGTAGAATTTGTTCAGGTTTATTGTTGCTCGCTATATACTTGATATAATGATGTGTGACTGAGGTATTTGACTTACTGTGTTGTCTTTTCCAGCTGGTGAGTAGTTATGTATTTACCATATGTTGACATCTCTACTATTTATTGCCAAAAAAACTTGTAAGCAACATAAACTATAACACCCATCATGAATGCAATGAATATGTACTCATCTTGGACTTGTTCATCAGAAGGTTATTAAAAATAATTAAGTTTAAGTTACTTTGGTTTTTCAAGCATTTAAGTATTTTCTTGACAGATAGAGACATTTGGATCAGTAGTTGCATCAGGGTAAGTAGATGCATCTGGAGCAAAAGCATCATCCAGGTTGTTTAAATACTGAGTCACCAAGCCTTATTCTCTCAATCCTTCATTCATTATCTTTGCTCTGTTTTCATTGAACTCAGCATACTTTTTCATAGATTCTTCCCTGAAAATATCATGTTAATTTTTTATATTTTTATTTTTAGTTTAATGATATATCTGGATCAAATAAGCTGAACAGAAGACTGCTTCCTGCAAATGTCTGTTATCATCCACAAAATCATTCCTGCATTATTTAAGAGTAACAAATTTTAATAATACTGCCAGTTTCTATTCTATATCCTCAGTCAATAGTACTTTCATTGTATTTCGAACCAATTAATAAAATATTGTTCTCATCCAGATAGTGCATACATGTTTCGTTTACACTGTAAACATTGGATTCTTCCTTAATGTATGAGTAACCAACACATTGGTTGTTTATCTATAATCCAACGTATTGATCAATTTAAAAAAACAATAATTTTAAATATTCAATATTCAGATTAATAAACATTTTGTGTATTCCGGATTTTTCTTCCAGTGGTGGGTGGAGGGAGTAAACTTTTTAACTGCATCTCTTGAATTGACACTTGAAACAGTACCATCTGATAGGGATAGCCCTGACGCAGTACAATGCAAAAAATTATAAGGTAATATACATCCAGGCGTAAATTTTGTTTTCTCTTTAACTCCTTTTTTTTTTACCTCATTTATTCTAATACCTAATACAAAACATTGTATGCCCATTTCCGTGTTCACTTCAGTTTGAATGTCTGTACGTTTTCGTTTATTTTGGTTTTACCTGCAGTTCTACCACTTAATGCATAAAGTCTTGTTTTAAAAGCATCAGTCTGTTGTAAACGTTTGTTCCAAATCAATGAATTTTTTTCTCATTCGTTTTATATATTTGTCTCTTTCATCAATACTATCTTGTACGACGCCAATATTATTAAACAGTTCTCGATCAGCATATTCTTCCCATTTTTTTTTTTTTTTGTTCAACATCAGCATGTAACTTGCAAATGTAAGTAAATGTAAAATCTTTCATCGTTTTTTATGTTTTTATTCAAATCTGTACTAGATAAATCGTCATTTGTTTTTACAGAGCTAATCCTGCTGCCATCCACATTTATCTAGTTTTTGTTGTCGTCCATCTATCTGATTATCTTAAAAAAAAAAAACATTTTCCTTCTGCAACTCTTGCAAGGTATTGGTGTTGGAAATGTTCTTATTATTTCACTCAATAATTATTGGACTAAAATTACTCATTATATTTGCTAATCTCTTGAATAGTTTGTTTGTTTCATCATTCAGATCTTTCTGTCATTATGCTCGATTCGTTGTAAATATTGTTGGACGTTAGGTACTGATCCATGTCTAGTGTTCACACTTTTTCTTACAGCCTGAACTGTTGGTACGGCAGAAGATAAGGTTTTGAATTTTTGTGTAAACAAATTCTGAGGATCTAAATTCTTATTCTGTACCCATTAGTCTGTTGTTGTAGTTCTTAGATTGTGTTATATCTTTCGTGCTGTAATCAATAGCTGATAATTTATAGTAAGCTTGTTCTCTCATGATTTGTATATTTCAAATTCTTATCCTCTTATAGATTTGACTATCAACACTTCAGCATGTAAGTTGTTGTACAATTTAGTAAATGTCACATCTTTTATAGTTTCGATTTTTCACTCAAATCTACAATATATAAATCGTAAGTTGTTTTCATAGTTTTTGGTCGTGCTTTCATACACATTTATTATATTCCTGTAATCCTCAATTTTTTTTATTATTTCCGTTAAATCTATTTTCTGTTGCAACTCTGACAAGGTATTAGTGTTAGCAATTATCTTGCTTTCTTCAAATCAGTAATTTTGTGCTAAAATCACTCATGAGATTTTAATTTCTGTATCGTTTTGTTGGATTTCATTATTCAAACTATTACGTAGCTGTTCCAGTTGAGATTGCATAGTTCCATTGTCTTCAAGAAATATTTTTATTTCCCCGATATCACTCTCAAAGGCTTCTATCCCACGGTGTACCTTCTGCTCGACTTGTTGTTAATATTATTGAACGTTAGGTATCTCACCTGTTTTTTCTGTTTGCAATATTTGAATAGCATTATATGATGTGTTAAATCGTTGTTTAAACAAGTCTTCAGCATCTAAAAACATTTTTGTTCTAGTCAATCTGTTTTTTGTAGATCCGAGATTCTGATAGCCCTTTCACGTTTTGCTATGCTTTATGTTTTTATCTTCCAAAGTTTTGCCTATATAAGTGCCAATATGTTTTTGTGCAAACCCACTAGTAACTGCACCAGTTAATTTAACGGGATGACGTAAAAATGTGTAATACGGTTATTGTTGAGATTAATTTCGGTGTTAGTTCTTTGACCTGACGTTACGTATTTATCTGTTTTTGTCTCGGTGTTTAAAGGTGTGTCTAAACTGTTTTTGTTTCAGTGTTTAAAGGTGTGTCGAAACTGTTTTTGTCTCAGTGTTTAAAGGTGTCTAAACTGTTTTTGTCTCAGTGTTTAAAGGTGTGTCTAAACTGTTTTTGTCTCAGTGTTTAAAGGTGTGTCTAAACTGTTTTTGTCTCAGTGTTTAAAGGTGTGTCTAAACTGTTTTTGGCTCAGTGTTTAAAGGTAGGCTAAACTCTTCTAGGACCTCTTAAAGATATTGCAATTTCCCAAATCATCTTATTTTTTATATTTCTTCAATACCCACGTTTGACGGCGGACCAGTTGTAAACATCAAGAGCTTTTTCAAACTGTAGGCAACAGTAAGGGAAGAGTTTAATGATTTGTGTTGATGGTGGATGTATGTCTGCTGGTAAAAACTCTGATATTTATGTCAAAAAGTTCAAGCATTTAGCAATATAAGTTTGATTGTGCCCATGGCAAACATTTGCCTCTACAGTGCTAACAACTGTATTCGGTACAAGTACATATGCGAAGATGTATTCGATTGCAAACTGGCTAAGTGAAAATGGAATATTATAAAAATTAGTTCTACGGCTTCTCCAATATCTGTTTGATGGTGGACGTTTTGACATCTTAAACAACTTCTTCAAAAGCATACTGGAGGCAACTTGGACAGCAGATTTAAGTGCTACACGGTTAGCGGAGTTAATATTTTTAATTTCACTCAACATTTGTCTGTTATTTATCAACCCATAAAAGCTGTGCTTTTTGCACACGCTATTTATTAGCTGGAGAACATTTCAGGGATCGTGTTGGACAATGTATTGTCATGTTGTTAATTAGTGATGTTGATATTCTTAGTCTGTACATATTTTTTTTTTTTTTTTTTTTTTTTTTTTTAGATTTTGCCATTTCATTATTTGTAAAAACATAAACAACTTTGTTTATATAACAAAAGAACGAGATACTTAAAATAGCTTCACCACCATCTATCAGATAATATATCGTTTTGCTTTAACTTGTATCATTTTCTTTACGTAGTGTTTCGTGCTCCGAAAGTGCAACGTGTGAAGTCTTAGGGTCTTCTTTTACATTTCTTCAAACGTTCGTTTTGTTTTTTTTTGTTTTTTTTTTTCTTCTTTTTTTTTTTGTTTTTTTTTTTTCTCCTTTCTTCAAAAGATCATTCGGAACTGATTCCAAGTTGCCGACTAAGTTAATTCTATGTGAATTTTTGTGTTTTTCTAAAGTTACAGTTTCAGTTCCTTTCCTAACCTTTTTCTTTTTCATATTTACTTATTCACCTTCCATTTTATTTGCAAGGAATGTTGGAAGATTGGATCAATATAAATCTAACTCGAAACAAAGGTAAAGATGCAAATCATGTTTCAATGTTAATTTGAATAGTAAAAATAATTTTAAGTTTAATTGGGTAAATAAAAACAATAGATACAAACCTATGTCAAAAATATCGAGAAGGAAAAGAAGTGACTCTTACAGAACTAGCAGATACTGAAAAACTTGTCACAAAGCATACACAAATGTACAAAAAAGAAATGAAGTAGAGAAAACAAAGAGCATCACAATAAATACATGAGATAAAGGTGCTGGAACGATGAAAATTTAGGCTAATTAAAACAGGAAATATAATTTTACAAGCTTTGAGGCAAAACTTCAAATCAATTACGCCTTTGAAAGTGATAGGTCTACCATTTATTGATTTCTATCGTGAATGGTTAGACTTCACTAAACCTCAATACGTTAGTAGCGATGATTCAAACATTGATCACGTTATACCATGTTCATCGTTTCGTCTATCGGATATAGATCAACGAAGAAAATGCTTCCATTGGTCAAACACTTGACATACGATTGGCAATAAAAACAAATTAAAAGAGATAAAGTGACATCAAGGAAAGAGACAGAGGACCAACAAAAAAATTCATGATGGCTAACTTGATCATTTAGAAGATTTTGAACAGTATTCCTTAGTATATTTTCCCCATGAGTCTTTATTGCATGGCAAGCAGCTGTAATGACAACAAGTGTAACAATTGTGATTAAAGGTACAAATGCGTCAACGACAAATCAGACCGGTACACATTTATTTATTAAGAATTTTCTTCGGTATTTTCAGATTTCGTATTTTCTGTTGTCTCTTAAAATGAGTGTGTCTGGATGTATTCGAACTAGCAACCAATGAAAGAAGGTAATTCCAACTTGAATGAGAAAAGTGTTCAATGAAGTATCTGATACCATTGATGTAATGTAATTATCTTTCAGTTTATTCTTTAAACTGTTCACTTGTCGATTGGAATCAATTTCTTAGTCAATGATGTCACAGTATAAATTAAAATAACTGACAAAGATTTGGAAATGTTAGCAGCTCGAGCATTAACAAAGATTTCATACGTCTTTGGGATGTGTTTCCCATCCATTTTGTACAACTAGTTTTCAGTTCAATTTTTACCCGTAATCTCTTTGTAGGTTCCATTTGCAATTTCTGGAAAAAAGGGTTTAATGCTATTTTTGTCCTCGATAAATCCCAATTCTTTTTCCAGATTTGTTTTGTTCATATTTCCGCTATTTAAATAACGAAAAGAATGGCCAAGGATAGTAAAGGATTTGATTACCGTCTATACTCGCGTATAAATCGATACCAACTACAAACTGCATAAACCCAGATCTGCCGTCGCATCGTGCGCCGGCAGATCTGGGTCTATGCAGTTTGTAAGGACTAATCAGTAGAACAAACAACATAGACCCTGATCTGCCGGCGCATTATGCGACGGCAGATCAGGGTCTATGTTGTTTGCATTTGGACCTTGATTATACGCGCTTGTATACGGTATGCAATTGAGAATTCTTTATTTTATGACGATGATTATATTGTTGATACTGAACTTGCAATCGCCGATACTGTAAATCTTGCAAATGATTTCAGTCAAATCCACACCAGGTGAAGATATTGTTCCACTTGGATTTTCTAGTATTTCACGACAAGCTCTCGGTTTGTACAAGAAGGACACAAAGGAAGTTCTTGGCATGCATACATTACAGTACAGCATGAAAAATAAACTTGGAATAAAAAAAGGTTCAATTATGTAAAACGAAATGATTAAACAGTTCAAATTTCGAGAAAAGGTGACATCGAAACAATGTTAGCACTCGGCACTATAGCAGGCTAGTCTGGAAAGGAGTCTTTGGGCATATTAGGCGGGATAAAAGAAGGCAACAAATGCATGTCGCTTATTGGAGAGTGGGTACAAACTAAATACCATCTGGAATGCACTGTTGTTGAACGAAGTTCAGGCTCTGCCGATCAAAGATAACAAATAAAAACAGTACCCGATGAAATAGAGATATAAACAGTAATGAGCTGTTTGATACACAGATAAGAAAAGCTGAAACTATAATTTAAGAATACCACAGAAGAATTCAAAGCGAAGAACTTGCATATGTGGTGAAAGGAACATTCACTACACAAGAGGTAAGATAAGTATGGGTTTATGTGAATGCTGTGGTAGCTTTCGATTCGAAAAAAGAACCTACGAAATCTGGTGTTGAAACATGAAAAACAAACTCAAGAGTTTTAAAGATACATCAGCAAAGAAAGATATCCAAACAAAACAGATGAATATTAAGAAAAGTTGGAAAGTGTTGAAAGCAAAAAAGCACAAGTAGTTGCACATCTAACACAATTGGAAAGAATTGTCAGCAAGATATATAAGATCAAGTGGAAATTGTTTTTAAAAACATTTTTATGTGAAAGTATGACACAACTGGTGATATAAAAGGGTGCAAGGATAGCTATTTGCACAAAAAATACACAGCCACTACCAACAACATAGTCAAATTTCAGTTTTGAATATCTGATGTATTGTTGAAATTTGGTCATAATGTCTTAATATGAGTTGTAATCTTTCTTTCCTAAAATTAATTTACTCAATTATCTTTTCAGCAGTAGCTAAAACTGTCGGAGTAGACTGAAACAGATGTTCTGTTTGGTAACTGAGCACTTAAGATGCATATATCATAAGATTTTATACTTAGATTTAATAACCTAATCTCTTATCTGTAGACTGGTAAAGTTTACGACATCTTCACATTGTACTGTAAATTAAGCCGAATACAAATGTGTGTATATATCCACATGAAATACGTAAATAATTTCCTCCACATAGCTGTAGTAACCATCTTGCTGTCGGGGTTCATGCTACTTGTCTCAATTGCTATCATCATTTAAAGTCATATGTAAATCTATGTCTTTTCTGAAACATTGGAGTAGTTTTTATGCTTGAAATAAAAAATGTTTACAAATTAACATTTGTATTAACTTGTATGTTATTTTGTAACACATCTAGCTTTGACTACACTTTTATTCCATCCAAACTTCTAAAAAAAATAGGCATTATCCTTTGATATCGATATTGATCATGTTAAACTCATAAAATATTTCTTTCTCCTCTGAAAATTGTTGAATTCAATACAATGTAGGTTTGTGCCATTATTTTTCCTGTGTAAAATAATAATAATAATAATAATAAAAATAACAATCTTTTTGTTCCTTACGTTAATGCGGTTTTTTTTTTTTTTTTTTTTTTTTTTTTTTGTTTGTTTGTTTGTTTGTTTGTTTTTTCGCATTTATCATTAATCATTTTAACTATTCACATTTTGCATAACGCAATTTGTTTGAAGCATGTCACATTTAACATATCGCATGTCGTAACAGCTTTCAGTGAATTCACCAGTTGGTAGAATAGCAGTCGTCAACTCTTGTTAATGACATATGATTTCCTGACTATTCAGCTAGCCTAGTTTCCCTTTTCTACGTTGGTAATTTACGTCTGAAACCTACTTGTTTGCAACAATGAGAGACAGAGAGAGGACTGAAATGGGAAATCCTTTAACATACCGTACATCATACGGCATATACTTCCTAGTTTCGCCTCACTGGTCATCTGATTCTTTGATTAGAGAGTGTAGTGTGGTTTATACCTATACATACTTGTGGTAGGGATGTGTTTGTAATTACATAATAGTACCGTTTTCTGAATAAGGATGGAAGTTTTTTTTTTCATTGCTAAGTTGAACACCAAAAGGTTGTATCAGAACTTTTGCTTGTGGGAAATATATGGTCGAATATTTTTAGGGGAACGGGAAAAGTGTATTTTTAGGGAATAGAAAAAAGTGTTCAAGTAGACTACTTCGCGGCGAGGGATTCTTCAAATTTGAAAGACATTTTACGTATATTCTAACAATGGAAGATAATGGATACCTTGGTCAACCGTCGTTGCAGAATATAGAGTAAGATTTCTTTGTAACATTTCTGATTGTACCGTTGTTTTTGGTTGTATGAGTTGTAAAGTTCCCTAGCCGCTGTATTCTTATTTTAAAAAAGTGGGTAATGCGGGGTGGGGTGGGTTGAGGGGTTGTGGAAGTTGGAAAGAAAATAGCAAAACGAAAAACGTGTAAATAACATATCAGGAAATAAAGTTTTACGGATCTAAAATTCTAATTGTGACATCTTTGTCTCGCTTATTTCAAATTCAACTTTGACCTTTAATTAATATTCGCTTATTTTACTTATTCCAAACATATATTAAGGACTCGACACGCTATATACAAAGGGAGTATTCAGAATTTGATTTCTCCGCTCAGTTGATTACTGCTATATTCATAAACAAAGACATTACGTTTTTCATTCCTAGGTTTACTCGTTTATGATTCATTCATGTAATCAGTCTCTCTTTCTCTCTCTCTGTAATTTAAAAAAAAAATTATGTAGCAGTATTAGTTATGTTTGGGATATGGAAACTAGATACAATAGACTAAAAACTTATTTAATACTATTAATAATGTAACTGATCCAAAGATATGATGACGATTTTTGTTTTATCTTTATTGAATAGACAACAGGTACAGCCCTTTATTCATTGGTACTTCACCAGTTTAACTACCTTCGCAATTAAATTTTCAACCGACAGCACGACAGTCAAACGATAATTTAACTACTATTATGACTACCTGCCCCACTTTACATGCACGTCACTTGAAGTTCAGGCACTGGTAGACAATCTTTCTTGACTAAATTCGAGATCTGACAAGGCTCCAATATATAATTGTGACAAAAGGTAAGAGTTTTCTACAACATACAGGAATGTCATTCTGCTTTTAGGCACCTCATTAGAAACAGGTTTTTCTTTTTCCACTTTCTTTCCAGTCAGTTTGAGACTTTTTTTTTAAAAAAAATATATCTTCTAAATATCGTTTGTAATTTATTACAAATGTACGACAAAGAATATTTTTCCGAAATAATTATTCGATCATGGGTGGATGGTGCGTTTGTTTATTTTTGTTGTTGTTGTTTGTTTGTTTTTAAGTACATACTAGTCACTTTTCCATTTTCAGCAAAAGTCTAGTTGTGACGTTTGTTACTACGCAATGCTTTAACTAGCGTCACATAGTAACGATTAATTAGAGTAAACTCCCTTGTTACTTTGTTTGTAACGACCACAGCAACAATTCTAATTTTGAAAAGAAACAAAACAGCCTGCTGAAAAAAATCTAATACAAGTTTGTACATATTCTTGCATGTGTCAGAACTAGGTCGGACAATGAAGACAAAAATTATGCAGCCAATTGGATGCCATTTAAAGGTATTGTTTGTTTTAAATGGAATGAGTTGTATTTCAGTGCTATACGTGGAGATGCCTTGTGTGATAAACCCCATAAACATCATCTTCTCAGATGGAAATGGGATGTGTCCTTTTACGAATCTTCATATCTGGTAGAGAACTATACCACCTTTATGTGTGTCTTTGGACCAATTTGAGGAGTAACCTGTACGACAAGAAGGCCAACAAGTTGCTCTCGTAAACTTTATATCATTATTTCCTGGCGCCAATAAGATAAGAAAATAATTTAAACAGTGATGGAAAACAATTTGTTGGTCCATGTGACATTTTGATGGCAAATACGAAGAAAGAGAGCAGATTGTAATACTTCAGGTGGGATATGCGGCAGTTCCTTTCCTGTTACATTGGGGCATAAAATATATGTCCCTATCCTGCCCATACAGTATTCCACAGGCTACCTCGTTGTTTTGTTAGAGTTTCTTCTATTTTTTTTTTTTTTTTTTTTTTATCGTTTTCTTTTTAACAAAACTTAATGATAGAAAGAACGGTTTATCGGCTAATATTACTCAATAGGTCGTATTTCTATTATAGTACTAATTTTGTTTTATAACAATGAAACAAGGACGTAGCTTTGTCCTTTTTCTTTATTACTGCCAATATACAGTAATGGGCACGAATTATTTGTGAAACAATCGATTCAGCATGGGACATTATAATCGGAGGTGCTACGTTCATTGTTGAGAATAAAAGTGAAAACATTTACAAAATTATCGAAAGCAGTTTGTAATCTCTCTCTCTCTCTCTCTCTCTCTCTCTCTCTCTCTCTCTCTCTCTCTCTATATATATATATATATATATATATATATATATATATATATATATATATATATATATATATATATATATATATATGCAGTTAACAAAGAGAAAAGAAAAAGGGAAGGAAATAAATAGACTTCAGTGAATTCTTACTAATTATTCTCAGCCAGTAGAGCATCGTTCCTTTTTAGGGACTCATTCACTGATGCTCTGGGATATTAAAATACCAGAAATTTTAAAATACCAGAAATGTATCAGAAATTGATTCAATTATAGTATGGCACTTGTTTGTTACAGACACTGATTTGCTAGTAATTTTAATTTTAAACTTTAATACCCAATGAAAACTAATTATATGACTGTCAAAAATGTATCTTTTTTTTCCCAGTAAGAAGTGGAGCCAAGTGTATAGAGTATAGGGCAGAAAAGGACTGCATATACACAATTCGCATTTGAAGGGCGTATAAAACTCTGTCGTGAAAAATGGTGGTAATTGTGTCAACTGAGCCTCATGTTCCGTCCTGGCAGGATATGTTTATGCTAGAGGCCATGACCTTCAAAATTAGAGTTGCTGTTGACAACCCTAACACGTCAGCAGACGATATTTGTGCCCAGGCCTGGACTAACCTATATCACAGAGGTAATCCAAGCGGTGAATGGCATGCTATTCCATTGGGAATCCTTGAATCGACCACTAACTTAGAAAATGGAGGAAAGGTGTTCGTATTCAGCGATTCAATTATTCTTACAAGTGATGGTGAGGAGTACAGATTCACATTTCGAGTTAGATCAAAAGGATCAGAAACTTGGATATGGGCAAATGATTTTATGGTAGATGCTTTGGTAAAAATATTTCCACCCACAGATGAAAAATGGACAAAAGGACCAGAATTTAGTCATGTTTACCAAAATATCCATTTAGGAAATTTCATGGCATCCTCAGTGGCCGATGAACTTGGTTTTGATGCCATTTTAAATGTTGCTGATAATTTAGACCTTGTACCTTCAAAATTCAGTCGGGAAATTATGTATAAAAAAATTCCAATGATGAATGGAGCGGGAAATAAGATCCCCGATCATATGATACAGGAGGCTGTATCATGGCTTGAGGAGCAAGATGCACTGAAAAAAAAGAGCATAGTAAACTGTCGAGCTGGAATAGGGCGAGCTGGATCAACAGTGGTTGCCTATGTTTTCTTTAAAAATCCTACATGGTCATTTGAACAGTGCTACAAGTTTGTGTTTGCGAAGAGATTTATATATCCACACAGTGGTCTGGAAGAGACTCTAAATAAGCTTTATCCTAGAGAAAAGCAAAAGACTGAAAGCCTGAAACCAGTTGATATATCTGGCTAATCCCAGATTAGAACTAATATGGAAAAAGTGTTTTTTGTTTTTTTTTTCTTGTTATTTTTGTTTTATGAAATACACAAAGCTATTAACATTTTACGTTCAGTAATAATTCTACAGACTGAGACTTAAAGGGACTGATAAGTCATTGATGATCAAATCATTTTTTTTAAAAAGCCAAAATGTGTTATTTAAAATGCCACTATACCAATTATATAACACTAAATTTAGTGCAAATACTAATTGTTTGCCACTCGATCAGCAACCAGCAAGTACAGATCCAGACTATGCGTACATTATGTGGTAATCTTAAACGTATAAAAGCTGTCTCCAATAAAAATTAGTCCGTCCTACCATAGTCTTCTTTAAATGTAAAATTTGTAACTAAGCATCATTTTATTTTTTATTTATTATTATTTTATTATTATTATTATTATTATTATTATTATTTCTTTTTTTTTTTTTTACTTTTGTTGTTCCTGTAGTTTTTACTCTCTGCTGCTTTATCTAATTTTCCTCTGTTATTTCTGGTAATTATCCATCTCTTATTGACTATTATTTGTATTTTATTCTTAACTTTGAAGTTTTTTTTCGAATCATTGCACTAAATTTCCATTTGTTGGGTCTGTGATTAATAACAGAAGAAATAGTTATATAATGATTATATTCGGTCATTACTGGCTTTACAAAACCATCTGGTGATAAATTGTAATGACTAATTTTGTAACTTTTCAATAAAATAATATAAATTTCAGCATGAAAAAGGAAAACGTTGTTTCATGTTTTTAAATCTCACTTTGTCAGCGTAGTAAAATAACAATCCACAGCCCCATTCCGGTTGCAAGGTATTATCATTGATCAAACCGTTGCAGAGAATTGAAGTCGATGGGTAGAAAAGCATGTTAGAAAGGCAGTGAGTTAACCGTCTGGGAGCAAAACTCTCGGCATGGGGACAAGAGGAATTGAACATTACACCGCCATTTTCATTTGGATCGGTCTGGGAACAAGGGAATTTAATGTTAAAAACGTCCTTAGGTTTGGGGGTCGATGGGAATTTAACATGGTGGCGCCAATATATACATCTCATCACGCTTAGTTCAGATATCCCTAAACAGGGCCCCTGAGATGGCCCAGAGAAGGGCCTTGTTGGATCCCAGTATTTTTTTTTAATGAAGAGAATACAAGTTGTATTACTGTAAATGATGCATCAGTTGTAAACTATAAGAAATTGTCAAAATATTTTTTTAAAAATAAGTCTTGATATAAAAATATTTTTTATTTGCCGATTAAAATAAACCCTCAAAATTTTCTATATCTTGCATCCCTACCGCCCTCTTTTGTCTTTATTACGATTAAATATGATGCCTTTGTTACATGTTTCTGGTATGAAGCAGTCCCAGAAAATACAGTGTTACAATTTTGCTGCTAAATATAGTAACAATAACCTAGTTTGGGCGACAATAAGATCTTTAAAAAAGTTCACATAAAAGTACTTTCTCCGCGAAGCACATAACTCTGGTCTGCTTTATGTAGTAATTACTGTGTGACAATAAGTTTCAGTGTTTTCCGCGAAGCACAGAACGTTAAGCCTCTGAATGCTTGTAGCTAGATTGTAGTGATTGTAGCTAGAGCATTCTCCGTCAGTTATATCTCTGAAGTTTCTTAGAGTGTGGAGTACGTGTGATAGATTAGGACGACCATTGATTCTTTTATTGAAGATCTTGGTAAGCCTCCAACCCCATCCTTTCCCTCCTAATGAAAATGACTTTATAATTTTGTATAGCATTTCTTGCAACATCGATCTGTGATCAACACCCACACGTACTGACCAAAATAGACTAAACAGTCTTACTGACCATCACCCACACCTACTGACCATCAATATTCACACCTACTGGCCAACACTCACACCTACTGATAACAGTCCAACTGTCCCTTTTAAAATTCAACATGGTAGCCATTAGACCGAGAGAAAAACTAATACTACATTTCCGAAACTGACACGAAAAAAAACGGAATATTTTAAGAATATTGCTGAGACTAAAAATGATTCTAAAATTCCATAACTGCAACGGCATTTACCAGAGACTAAAAAACCGGTATATGTTATTAACATGGCCGAGACTAAAAGTGGTACTAAAATTCCGTAACTGACACGCTTACAAAAAACGGCAGATTATTTTAATAAATAGCATCGATTCAAAGTAAAACACTAAAATTCCAAAACTTACATAGAATAATCGAGACTGAAAATAAAAATCCGGAACAAAATTAATATTACAAGAATTATTTAAAACAAAAATATCCAAAGAGCATTTAAACAAAATCCATCCCAAAAATAAAACTGTAAATTTTATGAATGAGAAAAAACCCCACTTAAAAACAATTTAAAACATCTCCACATAGTTTTCAAAAATGTTAACAAACATTAAATTACAACCCCTAGCAATTGTAAATTTATTTTACAAACAACAAATAAAAAGTTCTAAAAGAATGTTGAAACAAAAATTTGAATTTATTTTACACAATAGAAAACATAAAATTTTTAAAAAATATTTTAGCTAAAAATTGTTATAACATTTAAATACAAAAATGCACATTTCAAAAAATAATAAAATTTAGCAACTTTTACAAAATTAAAAAAATAGAAAGATATAAAAGAAATTAATATAAAATATTTGTTAACAATTTTAAACAGGGTTAGGTTAGGCTTTTGGGTTAGGGTTAAAAAGAAATTTAATGTGAAAACTGAAAACAAAAGAGATATAATCAACATTTAAAAATGAAAATCAAAATCTATAAACATACATCACTGAAATTTTAATACAAACCACCAACCGTTACTGAACATATCGCTACTGACCAATACAGTCTATTGACCAACACACATCATTACTGACCAAGACTCATACATACATAAATACTCGTGTGGAAGGGATGTAAAGTATATGAAGAATTATGAGAACTAACACCTATTCTTACAGATCTACACGCGTTCTTAAAGACAAACACCCGCACATGCAAACAAATGAATGAAGGAAAGAAAAGTTATGTGTGATGATCACTAACACAAATAATTACAATCCAACGCCCACCTTTACCATCCAATACCCACCTTGCAAATAAACAAAACAGACAAGGTGAAGGGGAGTTATGTGATGGTTTCTAATTCACATGATCACAATCCAACATCCACCCTTACAAACAAACAAAAGAGGGAAGGGTGATAGGGGACGGTCACTCACACCTACTTACCAAGAAGCAAGCAAACACACATTCTGATTAACAAAACAGTGGAGTGAACGAGAATAGGTGAGGGTCATTCACACCTACTTATGAAGCAAACACACACACACACACACACACACACACACAAATACACTCCCCCTTACTATCCAATAACACATATACAAACAAAACAGAGGAGGTAAAGGGGATAGGTGAGAATAACTCACACCTACTGACGGACGAACAATCACACACTATTACACTATCAAACACACACTTACAAACAAAACAGGGAAGGGAAAGGGGATAGTTGATGGTCACTCACGCCTTTTAATGGACAAACAAACACACACCCTTACTATCCAGCACCACAAGTACAATTTAAAGGGGATAGTTGATGGTAATCTGCGCCTTCTTATGAAGAAAGAAACACACTATATAACACCACAAGTACAAACACAAGAGAGGAAAGAAAGAGGATCGATGAGGGTCACTCACGCCTACTTTATAGACAAATAAACACACATCTGTATTAACAAGCAAATAAACAAACACATATATTCTTATTAACTATCAAACAAGCACATAAACAAAACAGCCTTATAAACAAACGTACACACGTTAATAACAATAAACAAACACACATTCTTATCAAACAAAGACACATTCTTATATACAAGCAAAAACAAGGGGGAGGGGTACATACATACATACATACATACATACATACATACATACATACATACATACATACATACATACATACATACAATCCTATATACCAAATGGGGTTAGTGGGTGGGTACGAGCACTAAGACATACATACACACAACCATATGCATACAGACATACATAAATACATACAATCACACTAGACACTGATGACAATTGAGTCATGGATGAAAATCGGAAAACAAAACTCATAAGAAAAACATAATATTTAAACAAAATTGAAAACCCGAAAGATGAAACAATTTGCAACAAAAATGCAAATTGTTAAACAAAATGCTACAAATTTTAAAAAAATTGTCAGAAAAAATACAAATTAAAAAATTATAATTAATTAAAATTTGTAAACAAAAAATTTAAAATATGAAAATTGTATATAAAATTCAAAAACGCAAACGTTTTACAAAAATTAAAAACTATAATATTTTTAGAAAATTAAAAAATTATAAGAAAATTTAAATTAAAAAAATTGTACAAGTAAAAAATTATTTTTTTAAATTTAAAATTTGTTTACAATATTTAATAACAAAACTCCCAAACGCCACTCCTTCTCTGGGTCTGTGCAGTGGTGTGTGCTATTGTGTATAGGTGTGTTAGTTTTTATTTTCATTTACGTTTGGTGTATTCTCGTAACGAAAAATCACCATGAAATTACAATAATTTCACAAAAGTCCATTTGTTCTTGTTAGTGTCTTGCTGTGAATTTCTTAGAGGGAATGTGTTCTTTAGCTTCTTCTTCTGCTTCCGAAGTCTCCTCTTTTTCCTCCCTTTTCTCTTGCTTCACTTACCGTTTTGGGTGGAGGGGCCTCGCGTAGTCGAGTGGTCTAAGGCGCTCGCCTTTACAGATCACTCACACATCTCACCTCTGTCCGCGTGAACTCCAGTCTTGGCTCAACAAACGTGGGTATGTGAGAAAGCTTGCCAGTACCTTGCCGTGGGTCGGTGGTTCTTCCCGGATTCTTCCTTCTCCAAATATACTGGCCGCGATGAAAAATGGCCTTAAACCCTACAAACCAATCCTTTTGTGTGGGGAGAGTTTGAAGATCAATGTCCTTGCTATTGACATACAAAACATTCATCTTGACTTTTGTCTCAGGATCTGGTTTCTCCGTTCTTAGGTAAGTGGTTCCTTTTCTTTGACCTTGTGGTCATTCTTTGGCCCAGTGCCCTTGCTCTAGACAGACATAACCGATATATTTACTGTTATCTTAAGAATAATGCTGAGTTTCAACATGCTTCAAGTTGGATGGTGTGTATTTTCGAATTATTTTCTGTTAATCTTCACCACAAGTGTGATCTTTCGTTGTTCTTACATCTTCACAGGTTGAAAGTATAAGTGGAACTGAACTATTACCATCTTAGGGCAGGTCTCTACAGTGTGTGTTTGTGTGTGTGTGTGTGTGTGTGTGTGTGTGTGTGTGTGTGTGTGAGAGAGAGAGAGAGAGAGAGAGAGAGAGAGAGAGAGAGTAAAATCAAATAAAAGTCATTATACCATGAGCGAATGCCATCATAAAATGGTCAAAAAAGAGGCACAAGCAAAGCCATGCCGACGATGACGACGTTCTATTGACTGACGAAGATAGCTGTATGTGCAATGATCGATTTGGTTACATCCCTACCAAGACAGAGTGAACATCCTTCAAGAGTGAAATAATTCTTCATTGCCTACTCCAAACAAAACAAAACAGAAAAGAAGAATATGTATGTGTATGTGTGTATTTACGCAAATAAAACTACCAAAATAGATGTTCATACATAGTTATGAATTATTAAACGAAGGCTGGAGTCATGATAGATAGATAGATAGATAGATAGATAGATAGATAGATAGATAGATAGATAGATAGATATTGCATGTAGAAGTGAAAAATTAAACATGTTTTGAGGAAAACGGGGTCTCCAAATAGCATGAAAAAACAACAAACAACATGGCTCGGGAAGATCTTTTAAAAGGCAAAATGTTCGCAAGACGTTTGCAAAAATAATAATTTTTTTTTTATTTATTTATCAACCTCGATTGTAAGCTTGTCACGAACCAATTTCTTATATGCATAAATACTGAACCTGTTTACAGTACATTGTTAGAACCTACCAGATAATTATACAGTGAATAGATAATTAATTTTTAAAATAATAATAATAATAATAATAAAAAAATAGACGGATAGAAAAAAGCAGACTCTCTATTGAATAGAAATTTCATTAAACATACAAGTTAGTGACGGTGGCAAATATAAACTGCTTTTTTAATATTTGGATGTGCAATTGTGGCAATAATTTATTATTATTATTGTCATCCTTGAATCGTGCGAAATGTTTCTCGCGACCTAACGCGCTTGTTTCGAAATAATGACGTAATCAACTGTGTCACCAGCGTTCTTTAAGAGTGACAGCAAGTATTTAACAAGTAAAATCAGACAAAATTAGATTTAAACAGGTAATTTCATGTAATTAAAAAATAAATCAGAATGAAAATTTATATTTTTACTAATGTCTTATTTGTGTCAGACATTTTGGCTTTGAATTGTGTATTATATGCTAAAGATAGGTCCGCTGATCACATGTTGGCTTTGTTTACCTTTCTTGAACAGGAAAACCCACTTTGGGAATTTATACAACGGCAAAGCCAATGTAAATATTTGGTTTTAATCATGTGGGGTTCTTACACAACGTAAGAAAAATGTACACTGGAAATGTATTTTCACTATGGACTTTGTTTTGTTTCAGTATTATTTCCTTGGAAAGAGAAATATTTTAAATAAATTTAATTTAATTTTTTTTTTTTGTTTTTTTTGTTAAATTTCAAAAACACGGAGACGCTTTAAACTAATAATATCCATACCTTGGCCTAACTGGCACAATCCGCTCATATGCCTCGTGATGTTTTAGTCAGTGACACGAACCGTGGATGCACTTCCGGATATAAGTAAACTTACACACACTCGGAAAAATGGTAATTCTGAACTTATGTACATGAATGCCAACAATTTGTTAACGATGATTAAAAGAAGCAGATATAGTTGAACACTTTATATGGTTATTTGAATAGATTCTCACAATATTATAACGAACGCGTTAAAATTCACGAAATATGGTGGATCGAGATATAGTTGACTCTCTTGAATCCTGTACTGTCAATGAGTAGCCTCCCTTGTAACATTCAATCAAGGCCACAGCCACAAGGCAAAATTAGGTGAAAGTGCGAAGTCCTAAAAGGTGATTTTATTTTCTTTCCATTTATGACATACGTGTTATGTATTTGCTGGAGCTTTCCGAATTTTTATTATTATTTGTTTTATGCTTTTCTGACTCTGCTATCATGCCCGGGAGACGAGATTTTTTAACATTTTATGCATTGTAGCAAAAATGGTACAAGACGATATTTAAAATAGTTATCTTAATTTGCTGCCTTTTCTTTTTTTTTTTTACTTAAAAATGGGTTCGTTTGACATCGCACATGACCAGTTTGGCCGCACGCGAGTATAATTTAAGTTCATCATTGACATCAGAAAGCTATCCACTCATATCCTTTTTAAACTTCCTAATGGAGACTTTTACTGTTGTGCGTTTCCACAACTCTAATCTCCAGCATTTTACTGGATATGTTTGTTTATTGTATCACAAGAAGAAATTTTTTTTTGGGACTAAAATGAATGATCGAGTAAGATCTTTTGTATCCAAATCAGAGCAAGATTATTTTTTCCAGGTTTTTAGGGGGCCTGAAATTTGGCCAGTAGTGACAATGCACCCCCCAAGAAATTAAATGATCGGTTCCATGTAAGACAAATGATAAGATTACCATATATTTTAACTCATGATGGACCAACCATTCAGTAAGCCGTGGCTTGGATTTTTAAAACAAATTTCCATCTCTCCAATAGCTGGAGAAAAAAAAATTCTTGCTCTGATTCATAGCCCCCATCCACAAAAAAAACTATATACCCCCCCCCCCCCTGAAAATTAATTGGTTGGTTCAGAAGCGGTAAGGACATACCTACAAGAATACACTTTCTGCACAAGTTTGCAATTGCAATTTAATTTTTGTACACAAGTGATCAATGATGTCAGATTGGTAGAGTTAGGAGGCAAAAACTGTTAGCAGGTATCACATAGATAATAGTGTCTGAAGCCCATTGTTGCAGAATTTAAAAACAAACAAAAAAAGAAAAGAAAAGGAAAGAGGTGTAAGTACTTGATAATGGATATAGCAGGTTGTTATTGATGGGTAAAAATGACATTTGTCAAAACACATTACAATCTTGTTCAGGGTAATAGTTTTTATTTGATTTAATTGGATATGTAAACATTTGGACACTCCAGCAAAATGGTTATTATTCTTTTCAGACCAAAGACATCATTATTCTAGAGAAATTTCATAACCACAGAGTACGTTCAATAGCTTACTGCCAGAGCCTTATCAGGAATTGGTACTTTGCTAAAATGTTCAGAATTTTGTCAACTCAGCCACCTATTCCATCCTGGCAGCACATGTTTATGCTAGAAGCCATGACTTTCAAAATGAAGATAGCTGTTGATGACCCAAGCACAACTGCAGATGACATTTGTGCCCAGGTCTGGACTAACTTGTATCACAGAGGTAATCCAAATGGACAGTGGCATGCCATTCCATTGCCAGTTCTGGAATCTACCACTGAGTTGGAAAGTGGAAGGAAAGAATTAGTTTTCACTGATTCATTTATTCTTACAAGTGATGGTGAGGAGTACAGATTCACATTTAGAGTGAGATTAAAAAGGACAGTAACTTGGATATGGGCAAACGATTACAAGGTAGATGGTTTGGTCAGAATATCCCCACCCACTGGTGAAAAATGGACAAAAGGACCTGAATTTAATCAAATTTGTGAAAATATATACTTAGGAAATTTCATGGCATCCTCAGTGGCCGATGAACTTGGTTTTAATGCCATTTTAAATGTTGCTGATAACTTAGATCTTGTGCCTTCAAAATTCAGCCATGAAATTTCATATAAAAAGATTCCCATGATGGATGGAGCGGGAAATAAGATCCCCGATCATATGATACAGGAGGCTGTATCATGGCTTGAGGAGCAGGATGCACTGAAAAAAAAGAGCATAGTAAACTGTCGAGCTGGAATAGGGCGAGCTGGATCAACAGTGGTTGCCTACGTTTTCTATAAAAATCCTTCATGGTCATTTGAACAGTGCTACAAGTTTGTGTTTGAGAAGAGATTTATATATCCACACAGTGGGCTGGAAGAGACACTCTATCAGCTTTATCCCAGAGTAAATTTGGAAGTCAAACACATTGCATCCAGTCCATAGTTAACTTACACTGCACTTGAATTACATTATGCACATTTATGTTTCATTCATAATACTCACTGCTTGACCTCATCAACGGCAGATTGGTAAGAGTGCTCAGTTTTTTTTCTAAGTAGATAGTGGAAAATTTTTAGTCATATTATGGGCTTTTATCCTGGATGCGGTGTAGCAATATATATAATTTTCAAGGCATGGTAGATTTAGGAATAACTCCAAATACTGACATCATGATGTTTAAAATTGTATTGTCTGACTTTTCCTAATATAGTGCAGTGTCTTGAAGCCTATCCCTTAGTGTTATGAGGAAACAAGATTACTAAATACTGACCCTTTGCTAATTCTATATTATATGTACACTCTATATGATTTGGACAAGATAGTGAGATGTGACAGACTGGGGGGGGGGGGGGGGAGAGGCATTATCAAATAGGGCTTTAGAAGGAAGATGCAATAAACAGGGAGAATAAGGGTTCATCTCCATAGTGAACAATGGGTTCATCTCCATAGTGAACAATCTGCATCAGGATTTACTAGGGAAGTTCTTAAATTATCAATGAAAAGTTAGCCAAAACTTGATGCAAGAGAAAACAATTAGCAAAGATTAGAAATGCGTCAAATTTATTGATGATAATTCATTATTTCACTCTTTCAAGCCATTATTTTCATAATATCAGTTGTAGAAGTCAATAAACTCAGGACGAAATTAGTTTCTAGAACATTCTGTACCTTGAACAGGTATGACTCAGTGTTTATACATCCTGTGCACACCTGGTAACAATGTATGATGAGGCTAGTGAAAAAGGTATTAGCTACAAGTTTTCATGAAATTTATTAAAACTGATTTAAATTCACAACTTTCTAAAAAGGTATTCTCAAAAGGGTGTTATTACCTGCGACTAAGCAGCACTGTTAGAACTAAGGCTTCTTCTGCTTGTTCATGTGCTCATGGAAGGACTTAGAAGTTGAGGGGAAAAATTACACATTATTTCAATGTGGATTTGAACCCATGACTTCATGTTTCAGAGGTAACTTGCTAGACCTCTCATCTATGGCTGCTTATACTTCATAGAGTGGAAAACTTGTTATTAAAATGTGTCTGCAGGTGCTACAAATGGTGAATGCAAATTGCCAGGCTTGAATCAAATTACCCATGAAAATTGCTTTTTCAGTGATACAACAACTTCTCAAGTAAGAAATGTACATTATACATTGAAAAATTGTTGAATCAACATTTCTGGAGAAAATTTTAAATCTGTGAAGTTTTGTGTGTAGAACTGTAAAATTTCTACACAAACGTATACAAAGTAAGGGAGTTGTAATGCCAAATATAAGCATTTGATTGGTCACTTCCATGTAATAATCATATTCTTCTGACCAATGAAAGAAACCTATAAAATTATATATGAGCATGAACATACTGTACTATAAAATTAATTTGAATAGAGCATAATCCAGCTTTTCTTGTTGATGGAATCGGTGAAACAAAATACAGCCAATATAAAATTCGTAGATGAAGCAGTTATTACATTCTTATGGGCTTTAGCTTTCTATATTTTTCTAATTCTCCACTGATGTTTAAATCTCTGTGTGCTTTTGAAGTCTCCATTAATGTGTTTGTTTATATCCATTACCTACCATTATTAATTATATATATATTATTTCATGCATATTTCTTTACATGCACTCAATAAAAGTTTATACCATGGATGTCTAATCGCTTTTGTCAGTAGATTCAGTGTTCAATTTATTTGTTGTATGCCAGTAGTATATGAATTTGATATATTTAGGTTGATGAAGCAGATGGACGAGGGACATTTATGTAATGTCCACTATATAACACATACCATACATGGACATGGGACATTTATGTAATGTCCACTATACAACACACACTATACTTGGACAGGAGACATTTATGTAATGTCCACTATATAACACATACCATACATGGACAGGAGACATTTATGTAATGTCCACTATACAACACATACTATACTTGGACAGGAGACATTTATGTAATGTCCACTATATAACATACCATATTTGGACAGGAGACATTTATGTAATGTCCACTATACAACACATACTATACTTGGACTGGGGACATTTATGTAATGTCCACTATACAACACATACCATACATGGACAGGAGACATTTATGTAATGTCCACTATATAACACATACCATACATGGACATGGGACATTTATGTAATGCTCACTATATAACATACCATATTTGGACAGGAGACATTTATGTAATGTCCACTATAAAACACATACTATACTTGGACTGGGGACATTTATGTAATGTCCACTATACAACACATACCATACATGGACAGGAGACATTTATGTTATGTCCACTATACAACACAGACCATACATGGACAGGAGACATTTATGTAATGTCCACTATATAACATACCATATTTGGACAGGAGACATTTATGTAATGTCCACTATACAACACATACTATATTTGGACTGGGGACATTTATGTAATGTCCACTATACAACACATACCATACATGGACATGGGACATTTATGTAATGTCCACTATACAACACATACCATATATGGACATGGGACATTTATGTAATGTCCACTATATAACACATACCATACATGGACAGGAGACATTTATGTAATGTCCACTATGTAACATATACTATACTTGGACTGGGGACATTTATGTAATGTCCACTATACAACACATACCATACATGGACAGGAGACATTTATGTAATGTCCACTATGTAACACATACTATACTTGGACTGGGGACATTTATGTAATGTCAACTATACAACACATACCATACATGGACAGGAGACATTTATGTAATGTCCACTATACAACACATACCATACATGGACAGGAGACATTTATGTAATGTCCACTATACAACACATACTATACTTGGACTGGGGACATTTATGTATATACAACACATACCATACATGGACATGGGACATTTATGTAATGTCCACTATGTAACACATACTATTTCATATTTTTGAAACATCAACATTTATTGCAAGTTTTCACCACATATATTAAATGTATACTGTCAATCACCATGATTTTTGTTCTAAGAACAAATTGGCTGATTGTCCAAGAAATAGTTATGCTAATTAATGTGTGCAGCAGTTTCTGTTTTGCTAAGATTTTACTTGCAGATGAAGTTCTGAATACTTGAATACATACCCATTAAATATTACATGGTTGACTTAGTGTTTGATACATACCCATTAAATATTACATGGTTGACTTAGTGTTCGATACATACCCATTAAATATTACATGGTTGACTTAGTGTTTGATACATACCCATTAAATATTACATGGTTGACTTAGTGTTTGGTACATACCCATTAAATATTACATGGTTGACTTAGTGTTTGATACATACCCATTAAATATTACATTTTTGACTTAGTGTTTGATACATACCCATTAAATATTACATGGTTAACTTAGTGTTTGATACATACCCATTAAATATTACATGGTTGACTTAGTGTTTGATACATACCCATTAAATATTACATGGTTGACTTAGTGTTTGATACATACCCATTAAATATTACATGGTTGACTTAGTGTTTGATACATACCCATTAAATATTACATGGTTGACTTAGTGTTTGATATAGATGTTCAATCAGTATTTTCATATTGTAAACCCAGACTGGAACTACTCTGTGTTTTCACCGATGTCAATATGTTGATAATCTTAAATGCACTGAATCCACTTTTTATAAATCTGTTTTGAATTTCATTCAAACTATGTAGCTAGCTAAAAATATTCAAAAAGTGTAATAGAAAATGTATGCAGAAACTGAAAAACCACAATTGTGTTTTGTTAGGAGAAAAAAACGATATGGCGTACAAACAAGTCTCCGTCCGACGGATATGACATATCCCTATGCCACATCAAATGTATTCTTTTGTCTGACAAGGAAAAAAACATGTAGCTTTGTGAAAATGTTAGGTATGCTTGGCAGCCCAGATGGCTGTATGAGGTGGTCTAAGTATGCCTGGCAGCCCATTTAACTGTACGAGGTGGTCTCAGTATACTTGGCAGCCCAGATGACTGTATGAGGTGGTCTAAGTATACTTGGCAGCCCATGCACAAAAGAAAGAATGAAGCAATCCATTTTAAGGTACAAAGTATCACATTTATTCACACAATCAATCTCCATATAAACAATTCTAGAATTACAATGTCAGGAGTACAGATGAGTCCATCGTTCACTAATTGCCCAAAGTCTTTTGGCAATCTTTTCATCATTTGCTTGTGGGGCACATTCTTTTTCTTTCAGATTTCTGCAAAGAGATGTTACATCCTTGTTATGCATTTTTCACTTACTCACCTATCTGCTGAAATATTTATTTTCTGCTTGTTGATAGAAATCTTCAGTTTACATTTATGGCTTGAAGTAATCTATTACAGCACAATTTCAAGTATTAAGAATAAAGATGCTCTGGAAATACTTTGCCTTTAAGATTCATGCAAATGTTTAGGAAAGGAGGATTTGGGTGGTGAGTGAAGATTGAACCTCAAACTAATTTTTTTTAAAGATATTAAAATCAGGGCTTCTTTAGAACACTAATTAGCCTGTAAACAGCACTATTATACAATTACTGACTTTTGATTTCTGTTGATACAAGGGTTTATCAACCCCTGAAAATTATACTTACCTTGGCCAGATTTATCAACCTGGGTTTATTTGGGCTTGATAAATCCATCTATGAACTAATATCAAAAGTCGGTAATTGTTTTAAAAAATTACTTTTAATTTCTTAACGTTTTTTTTCCCCATTTTTATGGCATTAAGATGGCACTCGATGAAGTTAAAAGTGTCTACTGAATGAAATTGCAGAAGTTCAACAAATAAAAAGTTTTTTATTCATTATATTACAAGATATGATCTAAATGAGGGGAATAATAACTAAGGAAAAATACAAATAGTATATGCTCAGATTTGTTATTCTACTGTGATAATTTTTAAGTACAAATGAAAAAAACAGACAAAATGTGGAGCTGACGAATGTACAGCCAGCCAGCCACACAAATAAAAATCAGTTGCCTATAAGTGATGTGCGATACATAATCAAGTACAACTGCCTCTAAACAGAACACTTGTGTTTCACTGTCAGTAGTCTGTGTCTCTGATGTCACCTCACCTATGACATCATAGGCAGAGTAACATCCATACATGTGAACCTCAAGGCCCAGGAGGGTTTTCCTCCCAAGATGAGGGGTGTCTCCTGTCCCTCTCGTCACTGACAGAAATCACCCACATAAGCAAAATTATTATTGAAAAATAAAAAATAAATCCATTTATTTTCACACACTGCTTAAAATGTAGTATATTTAGAGTAAGACTGCCTGTGATTACATAGCTGTGAACTGGCTTAAGCAAGCAATACAATTTTTTAAATTTCAAGCGACATGAAACTATTAACAACCTTTTGATTCTATCGGCAGGGTCGGTTTGGCTTCAGTGTTTGAAGTTTGCCAAGATGGATTATACTACTGATATAAACACCACTGACCTTGATTTATTCCTTTGTAAAGAGAGTCTGCAGGAAAAGTGTCGATTGTTCTAAACAGCATTGCTTATCACAAAAACAGAGACAAACACCAGTGACCTTTATGTAATCCTTCGTAACCACGACCAATTAAAATGTCAAGACTATTCTAAAAAAACAACAACAATTACAACAAAAAGCAAATAATGAGGCTGACTACCACTTTCCTAATTGTACAGGTCATGCCAGTAGTGTCATTTGTTATAGACTAAAGTCCATGTCACTAACTGCCATTGTAGTGCTGAAGTCATGTGAATACCCATTGAGATTAACCATTCTTTCTTCAAAGAGAATAGTCATGGATGTACATAGGTTTGTATTGTTTATCTTTTGTGAAAACCTCCACAATGCTGATAATTATGGGAAATCCTCTGAAAAGGCTTCATTGTAGTGGTCGAGTACATCGTTTGCCTTTGGAGTTAATCCACAATGCCTGGGATGAATGAGGTCTTTGTGTTTGTCTTTAATACTAATAAGTGATAATCATTTTCTGGATTTGATTGTCATAATTAAAGGGTTGTGTAATTAGTTGCTTTTTTTTATGTTACAGTGATTATAACCCACACACCACGCCTTCATCTGTTTGCCTTAGTGCACCCAGTTACACCCTTTGTTTATAGAGGTAATCTATTTATGTCATCGGTGAATTAAGCCTTTGGCTGTTGTCTCTAAATAAATTTGTTCAGAATCTGTTTCTGGATGAGTTAATTATGACTTTTGATTTCATTCATTGGTATATATATATATATATATATATATATATATATATATATATATATATATATATATATATATATATATATATATATATATATATATACTGATCACTGATAACATTAATACCTTGATAACAATGGCAGAACCTCCAACGAAAAAGAGAAAAATTCTAACGCTGGAGGAAAGAATAATTGTAACTGAAAGAAGTGAAGTTAACTTAAGGACAGGATAAATAAATATTGCCTTAGTTAATTTTGCAATTCATATGCTAATACATGTACATGTGACCTTCAAATATAAATGTGAATGTTTTATGATAGATGTATATTTATATTGCTATATAAAATTATTTTCAGATGAATGCATGCAATATTTTAATAAGAACTATGAATAAGAGTATTTTTCCTTCTTAAACAGTGTTGAATTTTGACCTTGGAAATTGGTCTTTTGTACAAACCTGTAGTAAACAAAATGCTAACTTCACATAGAGAGTCAGATAAATGTATAAAGAAAAGATTTTACTTCAGTTGCATCAAAGTATTACTTACACAAAATATTTTCCAGACACTTTTTCTAGGCTTTCATCTATGGCACAGTACACTACTGTCTGAGCCCCCTCTGTTGGGGACTTTAGGATGATCCAGTTAATAGGTGAGAAAAATGCCCCTGAGACATTTGACTTTGATACTGACATATGTCGTCCAATTTCAGTTCTACATAATCCTGGGTTTACAGCATTCACTGTCACATTAGTTCCTGCAATTAGAAATGGTTAATATCACAAGCATCACAGCAACGGATCAGTGATAGTACGAGATTATTTGCAGTTTTATGTGGAAAAAAGGAAATAATTTTAAAGGAAAATTAGAGTGATGTTTACCTACTTGGGGTTATTTTAATGAGATCCATAAAGTTGATACCTGCCATGATGAAAACAACAAGGAATAATAATAATAATAATAATAATAATAATAATAATATTAGAATAAGACACACAATAAGATGTTTAACATTATATACATGTAATCAAATGTTGAGCTACTAGGGTTGACTTTAAGTAATATTTGACAGTTAATCAGATGTTTTGTCACAAGTATGGTTTAAAGACTATATATAGAATACTTACAACATTACTTATATTATTTATATTCATAATTTCCAACATAGTAAACATTTTCATAGGTAGACTGCACTGCTGTTTGCTATATCTAATATTCTGTTTAGTTCATATTGTTTCACTGTTGTTTTACATTCAAATTGGAGTGTGTTCGAGATATTGTTACTAATAGTGAAATAAGGGATATTTTTTGAGCCATATAAAATGGTTTTTCAATGTTCAACAAAACTAAACTTGGTTTGGTTGGTATTTTATGGCACAGCAACACCTGAACATCAATTGTGCAGAGGCAATTGGGGTAAAGTGCCTTGCCCAGGGGGACACAGTAGCTGACTCGGAACAAGTCCAATTGTAGGATTCGAACCCACACCCCGTCTGATCACAAGTCTGGCATGCTAACCACTGAGCCACTGAAGTTCCTTAAGAAAGGGTGACTAGATAGATGTAAACAAGATTTACCATCTGTACTCGCATATAAGTCTATACCAACTATAAACTGCATAGACCCAGATCTGTCATCACATAATGCGCCAGCAGATCTGGGTCTATGCAGTTTGTAAGGACTAATCAGTAGAACAAACAAGATAGACCCGGATCTACTGGTGCATTATGCAATGGCAGATCAGGGTCTATGTTGTTTGCATTTTGACCCGGCTTATACGCGAGTATAGACGGTATACACTTTGAAAGTTAGCTGTCCAAAATGTATAAAACCGTTTTATATCTGATCAAAGTCTGGTAGTAAATTGCAGTCTACTGAAGTAAGAAAAGTTCTCTCTCTTTTGCACAAGTATATCCTACAAGGCATCTTAATGCTAAACTGAGTACTTCCCTTTATACAGTGAATGATGGTATCCATAAAATGAAGGTACTGTTTCAGGTATGCGTAAAGTTTTAGTTTACTCTATCTTTGTCTCTAGTCTTATGTCAAAAGTCTCAAATATATTAATTTTAGTTTTCTGACATCTAGAGCTAAAAACATAAAAAAATCAAGAATTGTGTTAATTATAGAAAATAGAGCTTGTAGTGATTGGTGCATCACAAAGTGCCTGCTCTCAACAATTTGTTCAACGTGGCCTTAAACAAAAGAACTCCTATTGGAACACCAAATTTTGGAGAAGAGAGGCATTTCGGGGCTGTAACTCTTCCAAATGATGGATAGGCATTTAGGGGCTATAACTCTTCCAAATGATGGATAGGCATTTAGGGGCTATAACTCTTCCAAATGATGGAACGGAATGCTTGAAATCACATATATATGCAATAGGCAATCCCTCTACCAAATGGCATCCAATAATGTGAAAGGGTTACAAAACTATGCTGGTTACAAGCAAAATCCAATGTCAAGGACCATAACTCTATTCAAAATGGTGCTGATGAGAAACAAAACCCATAAAAAGCATACCTATATCTATGAGACAATGCACACACCAAATGACATTAGAATATGTTAAATGGTTACTGCAGTCATACTGGCTACAAGGATCTGCAGTAGTGATGTAATATCAATGGAAAAGGGCAATAACTCCATAAAACTAGGATCCGAAAAGACGAAGCCTTTAAGAGGCACATCTTCATTTAAGGGACTGATCATTTAATTAACATTTTTAATTGGGGTGGGGTGCAGCCTAGGAATTTCTTTCAAACCAGAATGCTTTTTTTCTTTTACCTTAAGATCATTTATTTTTTTAACTAATACAATGGATATAATTAGTGTTTGTTTTCTACAAATTAGAGCAATGGATATTTTTTCCGAGATATTTTGGGTCAAAAAATGTTTCCCAAAAAATCCCAGGTTGCCATTAGATATTAAATGGTCAGTCCTTAATGGCCCAATTCGCCTACCAAATGGCATCCAATTATGTGTAAGGGTTACAGAACTATGCTGGTAACAAGAAGTGGGCAAGGACACACAGACGAATGGATGGATAAGATCACTATAGGGCTTGCATATCTCAATGCAGAGTCCTAATGCCATGGATTAAAAGGACCAATACTGAGTTGATCACCAACTGAAATCTATAAAATAATTGTTATTTATCATTAGAAATGACATCAATTATATAATTATAGATGGACAAGAAATCAACTACCTTGAAGGTGCCTAGCTAGCTCTTTGGTAAATAACATATTGGCTAGTTTGCTCTGTTCATATGCCTTCCCCGAGTCATAATGCTTGGCGCTGTTCAAGTCATCAAAATGTATCTCTCCTTTAGCATGGCCAATGCTGGTAATGTTGATGATCCGACTATTCCCAGATGCTTTCATTTTATCCAAAAGTAAATTGGTCAGTAGGAAATGACCTGAAATATGATAGAGTGATGATTAAGAGCAATCTGTTTTTATCCCTTTTAAATGATATTTATCAGTTTAAATTAGTGGAGTACTAGCAAGCAGCACAATGTATATGCAAATCAACACAACAGTTCCACAGAACATAGTGTATCACCCGTGTCCATGTGTTGATGTATACAATATAGCTATGAATTATACTTTTAGCATGCAGTGTTAAATTATATTTAAATACATTACACTTCAGATAATAAACAGATATAGGTCTTCTAGTCGCTGCATTAAACACCAAATACCTAAATATGTATCACTTAGGCTTTCATATACACTATGTTAACATGACTTTTTATTGTGCAATCATAATTGCAGTAGTAATAAGTGGCTTGATATCACTCACCTGCTTACATAACGGCTGACCATATCACTAAGCAGGGTACTATTTTAAGAACTCAACACTATGTAAACTATCTCCCAAACTTTATTTCATGCTGATTTTACCTATTTTACTATAGTATCATCAAAATTCTTTAAAAAGACATAATTAATATGCAGTCTCTTGCTCATAATCAAACTCATCCAAGATCTTGACAATATAAACCTATTTACCAAACTTCAGTGAAACTGGATGAGCAATATAGTCTCTCGCTCTAGAAACGTAACAAGCTTAGCCAATCAGATTCAAGATCATCACATTAATATGCTCAGATCCCATCTGTTTAAAACAATGCCGATATAAGTTTACTTACTAAGTTGGAACAAAATCCAATTCAAATTTGGTCTCCAGAATGGAAACAAACTTAGCCTCTTAGATACCAGAATACCTCATAAATATGTGCAGATCTTGCTAATAACCAAATCGATCCAACAGCTTGATGATATGAGACTATTTAGCAAGTTTGATCTAAATCTGATAACAAAAATACATTTGTGAGAGTGTCAACAAGCTTAGCCATTGAGATGCAAGATGATGTTTTTAATATGCATGCATCTCACTCATAATAAAACTCCACTGTAAGGCTGCAATGTTTACCAAAAATGTCTGAACATGTACATGGTATACAAAACTCAACCTTTCCCCTGATCTGCACATTAGGCTTACAGCTGACAACAATTTATATGCAAGTCATTGACAATGTACATGCCATACCTAGCTCAACTTTCAATTGTTTTATTTGCTGTATGTCTTTTACCTCATAATGATTGGGTTCAGTTGTAAGACATGTCTTTGTTGAATATATCTTTAGGATCATCATACTTTTACATATATGTACATGATGAAAACATCAATAATGCAACTAGATGTAATGTCTGGACATGCACATAGGATGCTTTGGAGGATCTACAATGACTAAGAAACTGTGCAGTGGCTTACAAACTTGAAATAGTATATATCATTTAATAGGATGCGGTATTTCCTGCATCACTTAGAGCAACATGCATTTTTTTTTTACATGGTTACTGATTTTGTAAATGTTTACAGACAGTAAACTAAACTAAAAGAGTAAACATTGCAGCCTTACTCAACTGAGATCTTGATGATACAAGCCTAGTTACCAAGTTTGATGAAAATCCTATCAAAAATAGAGTCTCTAGAGTAGAAAAAAAACTCTGTTAATCAGATGCAAGGCCACCTCACAAATATGCATAGGTCTTGCTCGTAATAAAACAAATTTTGCTGATATCAGCCTATTAACCAAATTTGATTAAAAATCAAGTTAAAAATAACATCTCCTAAGTGGTTTGGAGTTCAGTCAATCAGATTCAAGATCACCTTATTAATATGCATAGATCTAGCTCATAATAAAACTTGTTGTATATCTTCATGATATAAGCATATTTACCAAGTTTCATAAAAACCTAATTAGAAATACAATCACTATAATGTTGACAAACTCAGCCAATCAGATGCAGATCACCTCGTTAATATGTGTGGATCTTGCTCATACTTATACTCATCTGAGATCTTGTGTATTTATGTCTATTGCCTACTGGTCAAGTTTAGTCAAAATTGGATCAGAAATACAGTTCACTGAGTGATAACAAGCTCAGCCAATTTCCAAAATCACTTTATCAATATGCATGGATCTTGCTCATTATCAAACTCGTCTGAGATCCTGATGATATAAGCACATATTCCAAATTTGATCAAAATCAGATCAGAAATATGGCTTTCTGAGAGATAAGCTCTGTCAATCAGATGCAAGATATTCACATAATTAATAGGCATAAATTTCACTCATTATCAGACTCGTCCAAGATCTTGATTATATAAGCCCATATATTATGCTTGATTTGATTCAGATCAGCAATATTATCTCCAGAGCAGTAATAAGTTCAGCCAATCAGATGCAAGATAACCTCATTAATATGCATAGATCTTTCTCATTATCAAACTCATCTGAGATCTTGATATAAGCCCATATTCCAAGGTCAGGGCTAAAAAAATCCACTGCCCAGGACAACTAAAAATTACTGGTGGGCAACCATCTTTCCCATTGTGAAAGCCTCGTTAGGCAACCCAAAATATTATTAACAAATGATAATGTTTAAAATTATGAAATTTTATATATTTCCCTGTGACAAACATTTCATTGTTAAATTAACCCTCAGGATCCCTACAGCATGGTACCTGAATTATCTCCATATAATCCATAGTTGAAAGTTGGGTAATTGTTATATCAGTAAGAGGCCACACTAATCCACAGGTGACAGCTATTCATTATCTAATCAAATAGTCATAGTTAATATCACCAACCCCTCAGGGTGAATCCTTAAAAACTAACCATGACTCACCAATATTTGTCTTTTATCAACACAGAGACACATGGTAGCTGGTAATGGTTTCTTTCATCTTCAGCTTCATACTCTAAATGTCTGTGATCTAACTCAACTGAGATCTTGATGATACAAGCATACATACCAAATCTTATCAAAATCTGATCAGAAAATAAGGCCTCCATACATGCCATATTCCCAGACAGTGTTGGGGGTTTTTTTAGACTCAAAAAGTGTGTTTTGAGGTCCCAAGGGGGGTCAGTGTATATGACCAAGGGGATTCAGTGCGTGTGATCCCCCAAAGACATCATCCAAATTGGAATAAGCCATCTTTTCAAATCAGCCTATAGCAAATAACTGGAAATTCAATCTGAATAAAAGAAGATACAATCTGTTTTCTCTGATGCATTTAATATACTTACAAACAAAAAAATGGCAGACTTTGCATTGTCAAATAATATCACCACACATATGTACACATGGTCACAAGCTCACATACATTAAATAAAAAATACACAAAGTTACTGTCTTTAAAATTCACTTTAAATTACATGCAGTCTTTGCTGTTTTCAATAGATCAGAAGTTGGTTTGAAGGTAATGCAAGTGTCATTTGTGTTCATCTTAGCACTCATCAGAGATTGAATGGTGGTGTTGTTCAGCCTTCCCTGAAGATCTTTTTGAATTTTTCCAATCACTGAAACTGATCTCTCAGCATCGGCATTGCTGTGAGGGAGTGTCAAACATGCAATGGCCAAATGAGTCAGAATATCAAATTTTGGTTTTCCTGAAGAAAGATTTCCTTGCATAGGTCTGTAAAATGATCTGCTACTGAAAACGGCAGATTGTGCTCAGCAACAAAATTGCAGAAAAATACTTCAGCTCTAGTTACAATGTCAACAACTGTTTAAACAAGCTATTTAATTTGGGTATTGAGCTCTGCATTTTTGCCATGTCATGATGCTGGGTGGTGTTGCTATGTCAATATGGTGGTTGCAATATGTGCACAGAATAAAATGTTCCCCCTTGATGCTGCGCTTCACAAAGTCAAACTCCGTCAACCAGGAGTTCTGGAATTTTGTTTTGCTGGACTTTTCTCGCTTCAGAGATGGCTCCATATTTCCTGAATCGCTACTACGTTTCGACACGTTTCCTTCAAAAATGAATCACACTTGTACACTTTTCCATTTTATATATGGAGTAAAAATCCGACTTCAAAGAAACGTTGCCGCTGATCACAAACTTTAAAAAAGATGGCTTCAACATTCTCAATAAAACGGTGCCGCTGATCACAAACTTTAATAAAGATGGCTTCAACATTTTCATTCAATGCAATTAGCTTGTTCTCCAACACACATCTCTTTGATCTACTTAACTTTAAATTGGGTTGTTCCACTTAATGTACTTTACCTATGCAAATTAGCCTAATGGGCTCTCCCGCAGCAGTGCTCAAAAGGATTTGACACGACACATCACCTTAGCTATTGTGAGCCAATTAAATAAATCTCTGAAAGGTGGTTGTTTATCTCTGACTGCCTTACCTTTTCAGTGCCTCTAAAACTGGAGTATAAACCTGCCCCGAGTATAGTTTTACATGAGCTTTGAGCAGTACACAGATTAAGGGCATATATAATAGTGATCAAGAAATATACATATTTTTTTTGGGGGGGGGGGGTCTTTTCTTTTTTTGGGGTGGAAATTATTATTTTTTTTTGTGCAAAATTGCTGAAAATCGTGTTTTTCGAAACACGATCGTGTCGGGGGGTTTGGGAGTCCAAAATCGTGTTTTTCGTGTGACACATCGTGTTATGACAAGTATGGGCCTCTAGAGTGTTCACAAGCTCATCCAATCAGATGCAAGATCACCTCATTAACATGCATGCATGTTGCTGATAACTGAACTCATCCTAGATCTTGATGACATAGAGTTACATACCAATTAGAAATGAAGCCTCTTGAGGATTCACAAGCAAGTGTTGATGAATGGATGGATGACAGATAATCTGACCTAAAGACTAGAAATGTGTTCACAGAAAATGGATGCACCACAACAGTGCCTAAAAACTGACCATAATGCAAAACTTAACTGAAGTGTGTTGGACAGACAAACAGACACAGGTAACACAATTAGTATACATTTTGAGCATTCTTGACCAATTAGTAACATACTGAATTAATACTGCAATCTGCAAGTATAATAAGGGCTTTGCCATATTTTTGTCTTCAATAAATGTTAATTTAATGACTTGCTACAAGACCAACAACAGTCCTCAAAATGTATACTACTCAGAAATTACTAGACCACTCACATTTTTTGTGTATCACCAACTCATATATAAATATGAGTACATTAAAATCAATAACAAAATCACTTGACCAGTCAGACTTGAGTAAAGGTAACAAAATATCTGCTAAGACTTTGGAGGTAAATAAATTTACATATCGTACATGTATTCAAGGTTTACATGGTGTAGGTGTAAAGCATAGGCATTCAGATTGAAAGGTCTGTGGTTTGAAACTACAGTATACAGAGGTGAAAAAATCTGTTACTATATATAAGTCCATGTCAGATAAATCTGCAAGATATGTCTGAACCATAAGATGTGTCAGATAGGAAATATGTTACTAAGTCTGAATCATAAGATGTGTCAGATAGGAAACATGTTACTAAGATGATTCATTAATTGACAAAATTAAAAAAAGACTTCATAAATCTTTAGATTGGTAATTATTCATTTGAGTTAGCCAATGAAGCAATTTTTACTTAGTCTTCTTTCTTGTTTTGTACAATTTTCTGGTGCTCTGGCACATATTATTGGCCTTAGGAATACCATTCTTTTATACATCAGTATTAATGACAGGGTTTAATCCAAGTTTAAAGGAATTTTTGGATTTCCATAAATTTTTGTTGTGATATCCAATGATGAGAGCCATTTTCACAACCATGTCGCTTGGTTATAGATGAATAGCTGGTTTTTAACAGCACTCTCAACATATTATTCACTATATCATGCTGAGGACATGAAAGCTAATGGCTTTCCTAAGGAAACAGAGGCAGCAAGGTATTGAACCTATGACCCTTGAATAATGAGTCTCTACCAACTTAACTACTGCAGCTCCAGTACACTTCATAATAGAAAAACTCCACCACCAGCAGTATACTCCAATTTCACTTTTGAATCTGTCAAGCCTTTTGAAAACTCACTATAATTTATTTATCACTACTGTAATGATTCTCTCCTAAAATATATAACTCTATTTTGTCTTTTTCGTTGTATCTTGAAAAAGTAAAAACACTATGAAATAGATGTTCCATTCATAACTTACCCACCTATGATATAAATTATATTTGTTCTGATGCTTGACATAATTTGCCTATTTTTCCATCTACAAGTCCATTGCTGTCTTGCACAAAGAAGTATGTCCAACCTGTTGACTCATCTTTGTCTGTCGTAAAATAATTTATCAGCTAGCAATTTTCTCCAGTATTCAACAGTACCTACTTCATAGCTACATTTCCGTTTGTAAGCAGCTAACACAACAGCAGGTGTTGGCCCCCGAAAACCTTGATATGCAGTTTTATGTTCTTCCAGTCCATTATTGATTAAGTATTTCCTTTTTTCCTTGAGGTATATCCAATCATGATTTGACAGAATGTTAAAATTGTTACAGATCAAATTAAATTTACTCTCAGAAGGTAAAGGTGTTTTACATTCAGAAAGCAAATTCAGTCTCTGTTTTTGTTGAATAGTTGAAGACTGACCTTGTAAAGTTTATGAGATTTTGAAGTTAAACTGTAAATTTAGCCAAATACAAATATGTGTATTTACCAATATTAAATAATTAATTTATTCTTTCTTCATACTGAACTGTTTTTACCATCTTTCTACCTGGGCTTTTGCTACTTATCTCAATGTTATCATCATTAAAACAAATCTGTAAATCTGCATCTTTACTCAAACATTGTGGTATATCTTACTGATGTTCAATACCAACAAGTAAACACTTTTATCCTGTTCTTCATCACAACTTGCTTTGAACACACTTTCATCCTGTCCAAACTATTAAACAAATTGGCATTATCTCAAGACAGACATTGTTTCTTTCATGTTAAACTCGTGAAATGTTTCTATCACCTCTCTGAAAACTGTTAAACAAACTAGCGCTGTGTTTTATTTAATGATGTGTAAAATAACTTCATATTTATCATTTTATGTTCACTTCGCTAATTGTCCTCATTGTCTGACTGATCTAGTCATCTTTAATTTGTGAAATAATACTCTCTAGTTTAGCTGGTCCAGTAATTTTTTATCTGATTTTAAAGCTGCATTATCTCTATACATAGCTGGTACTACACAAAAATATGAGTGATCAAGAAGTTTTAGAGTATTACACATTTTAAGCACTGTCATTGGTCTTGTAGTGAGTCATTAAATTGACATTTATTGAAGACAAAAATGGGAAAAAAACCCAATTATGAACTTAATTTGAAATTAATTCAATAATTGGTCCAGAATGCTCACATTGTTCACTACCAATGTGGGGCACCAAAAAAGGCATGTACCTACAGATGTACAAGTGGATTTAATTTTTCAATCTTTAACTAGTGACAATTAATATCATTCACCTGTTTAAACAGTTGTTCCCTTGATAATAAACTGTTAAGAGTCCATAGATCTGCTGACTTTAACAACAAATTCATTATATTCATGTGGCTTATTCTTATTAACATGAATTTTTTGGGTCTAATGAGGATTTATGATGTGTAAGAGAACTGATAATATCAAGGACTGTTATAGCTAAGGAACACTAATTGTTTGAATTAATTAAATGTTCTTTATTGATCAGATCAACCAAAATGAATACAGCAAACAGAGATTACCTTAGTAGGCTTCAAGTGGCTAATTATTAAGAGAGAACTATTTAATACCTAATATTGTTAAGGAATACTTTTTTTTCTATAAAAAAAGTTACTATTGAATAAAAGTACCAGGGGTGAAACGATACACCTCTGCCGCTCTGTCGATATGATTCATGATACACAACCTATGATATGATACATTATCGATACACATATCAACTTGATGGTCTTTTCATCTTTAGAAGGTCTCTCAGTGGTAGGGTGGTGCCGTTTTATATGTATTGACATATTGGTTGTATTTCTGTATGCAGATTACAGACAGAGAGAATTCATCATCTGTTCATATGCCATCCTCATCCTTGAGAAGATTTTTAAAAAAAATATTTTGAAACAGACTACCTGTTAGGTGTCAGTGATTTTTATTCAACCTTTCAGGCCATTTCAGGCTGTTCCATTTGATCAGGTACAGGACTCATCTTGGTCACTACACCCTTTGTTTTGCATGGCATGAATGCTTTTAAAACATTTTATTACCAATTTCATGTCTTCACTTAAATCTGGAAGGCATTATGGTGTTATCTTCAAAACAAAAGAAATAGTGCAATTTCCTCGTGCAAGGAAAATCTTATCTAGAACAAGTTCGAGTGTGGGAGTGGAGATGACTAACAACCAAATCCTTCATATTGTACTTCCTGCAGTAAAAAACAACTGCCACAGCCACAGCCACTCGTTTCTGTCATTGAAAGAGGAAATTATTGATAACACCCACTCTCCTTCTACAAATTAACAAGATTTAGAATCTGCCCCTTGCCGATGCTGTACGAAATATTTGTTATCCCGTCAGCACGTTCAGTCACTGATTACATATATCAGCGTGAAAGTAGACATTCCAAACTTGTTCCCCATGTATGTGTTAAGTACTTCACAGATCATTTAACAACCACTTTTGTGCAAAATTTCTCTGCTGCTTTGTATCTATTTGGATCGAGTTTGTATGCCAATACTTCAGGTGTGTCACACGGTGAATAAGCTACGGTTATTTCAGATTCATGATTATTGTTTTACTCTGGACTTTAACAAACAATAACCACCAATCAGAATTGAATGCAACATATTTCACTGCGTGACACACCGGAAGTGTAGCCCTAAAATTCAATCCAAGTAGAAAAAATGCAAAGCAACAGAGAAACTTTATGTAAATGTGGTTATTAAATGATCAGTAAAGTACTTAAATCATACATGGGGAACAAATCTGGAATGTCTTCTTGATGTTGATATATGTTTTCAGTGGCTGAGTATGCTGATGGGATAAAATAATCAGCATGGAATAGGTAAGGGGGTGGGGGCAGATTTCAAACCACGTGAGTCAGTCACCTTATGTTTGTTAATTTGTAGAAGGCGAGTGGGTGTTGTCAATAGTTTTTCTCAGATGAATTCTCAATTTAAAGAATAAAATGGCAAACAACTAATAATTATTCATGACTGCTGAAGATTAAAATAACTTGTAGAGGGTAAATATAGTTTTGTATCGATTCTTCACTTCTTCTATCGTTATGGGTATTGATACAAGAAAAAACATAGATACATAGATTAATCGTTTCACCCCTAAAAAGTACCCTTTAGTACATGTATGAGTGTGATTGACCGATTGACTATGCTCCATCTACTCTTTACCATATCAACTTCTTTCAAGATTTTGTTGTGCAATTCTGCACACGTTTTAACAGCACTCCTAAGTAACTGTTGAAAATGTTGTTCAAGCTAAGCAAAAACAAAAAAAATAAAAGTTACAGGAAAATTAGTTTGTTCAGGTTGTATAGGAAGAAATGTCTGGAGGCTAGTATTCAAGGACTCAGACAAACAAGCTGTACAAACTGCTGACTTAACAGTTCAATTGGTCAAAGATCAGCTGGAATCACCAATAAATAGTATTTGCTTGATAACTGTCAACAGGTTAGTTGAATTCTAATGGTTACAAGAGTCATCTAGAAATGATACATCCATCTGGTCCCTTGTTTAGGTAAAGACTTCTACTGAAAGTACTATATGGTCCAACACTCTTATATACTACTTATGCAAAACTTTGTTACCATGGTTGGTAACATGAAAATATTGAAATACAAAAAATTACAAGTATTGAAAGGCTCCACTATGCAACTTGCTTGACAGGTTTACCAAGTTCAGTTGAAAATACCTTGAATGGTTTGATAGATATGTTCCAGAAATGAAAATGTTTATGGACCAATATACAGTCATAACAATACCTAACCATCCACTCTTCCCATATTACAGACCCAGGGAAATAGTTTTAAGTGTCAAAAAGCACCTTTATGTAACCTGCTTGACATATGTATGAAGTTTGGTTGATATACCCTGAATGGTTTTAGCATTATCCTCCAGAAATGAAAATGTTTATGGACAGAAATACAGATAATGCAATAGCTGTATACATATACCCCTGTATTATAGGGGTGGGGAATTAAAATGAGGAACCTGGATAGTGCAACTGTAGTAGACTTGCTTACACCTCTGCGGTCCCTGAATTGATCCCAGATTAGCATATCTGAAGTAAGCGGCTTTCTCCAGCTTCTCCAGTTTCCTCCAACTCACAAACTACCATAATGCCAGCAACCCAGCCATGTACACTTTATCACAGTTTTAAAATAAAATAAAAAAAATTTAAACTTGGAAATTTAAACAAGATTAGTTACCAAAATGATTGACTCCCATCTGCATTTCTAAGCCATCTTCCGTGTATGTCTTTGGGCATCGCATCACACCAGCATTGTTAATTAAAATGTCAATGTGCCGTTCACCTGTAAGAGACAATATATATAACAAGTATATTCAACATTAAAAACAATGTAAATAGCAGCATCTTTACTTACATGCCAAAAGAAAACAAAGCCAGCTTATGATACATAACAGTGCTCCCTCTTTATAACACTGTTTATACTAGCCACAAAAGTGAAGTAACTTTATACTGAATGATGTTCCAATAAGCCTATGATACATAACAGTGCTCCCTCTTTACAACACTGTTTATACTAGCCAAAAAAGTGAAGTAACTTTATACTGAATGATGTTCCAATAAGTATGTGTCCTGATTCTGCATTAAAACACAAAAATAGTCAAATATCAAACTGAAGTGAAATCAATCAATTTTCAATGATAAAACAAAGACTGACCAATTTAATCCAATCCATGACCATACCTGTGTTATAAGATGAGCAACAGTATATTGAGGGGTTTTATAATGAGGGACCACTGTACTTTTGAGAAACAGTTTGGTGTGGTGGTTTCTTGCTCTATCTTGAAAAAACATGCTTGAGAGGTCCTGAGCTCTATGATTGCTCCTTCACTCCATTCAACTGATTATATATGGGTACAACCTATGGACAAGCATCACGACAGGAAAAAATGTTAAAATCCATTGTAGAGCAACTGGGAAACAAGAGTCTCTTGAAGGGACTGATGCTCTACTGCCGAATTCAAGATAAGACAATTTCTTCCTTTAAACTGCTGAGTGTTGAAACTATTTCTTATATTCTTCAGCAATAACAAGATTTTCAAATTATCTGCTGTGGTGGACATATTGGATGTCAGATTTGTACTATTTTCATTTAGGATCAACAAGACATCATTTAGGACCAACAAGCCATCATAAGAAGTTTTCTGGTGGAAACCCCCATGTTGATATGACTTTCCGTTTTAGCGGAGTAATGATAACAAGATGGCTGCCATGGAGGCCATATTGTATATCTAATCTGCACCATTTCCATTTAGGACCAACTAGACATCATAAGATCTCTTTTGGTGAAAGCACAATATTGATATGGCCAGCCATCTAGGAGAAGTAGCAATTACTAGATTTTCAAGATGGCCATTGTGGTGGCCATGTTGGAATTCAGATTGGCACCATTTTCATTTACATCCAACTAGACATCATAAGAAGTCTTTCAGTGAAAACCCCATGCAAATAGAACCATTCATTCATGAACAGTGATAACAAGATTTTCAAGATGGCAACTGTGGTGGCCATATTGGATGTCTGAACAGCACCATTTTCATTTAGGACCTACTATAGATGATAAGAAGTCTTTTTTTCCCCATGTTGATACAACCATCCATTCAGGAAGACTAGTGATAACAAGATTTTCAAGATGGCCACTGTGGTAGCCATATTGGATGTTCAAGCAGCACCATTTTCATTTCAGACCAACTAAACATCATAAGGAAACTTCAGGTGAAAGCCCCGTGGCAATATTACTTTTTGTTCAGGAGGAGTAGCAATAATAAGATTTTTTCGATGTTAAATCGTCACCATTTTTAACTAGGATCAACTAGACATCATAAGAAGTCTTTTAGTGAAAACCCCATGTTGATATGACCATCCATAATAGCAATAACAAGATTTTCAGGATGGCCAATGCAGCGGTTATATTGAACATCAGATTGGCACCAATTTCATTTAGGACCAACTAGACAACATAAGAAGACTTCTGGTGAAAACGTCATGTCAATATGACTTTCCATTCATCAGAAGTAGCAATAACAACATTTTCAAAATGTCTGCTGCTGGGGCCATATTCGACATTTCCATTTAGAAATAACATCAAAAGTAGTCTTTTAGTGAAAATGCCATGCTGATATGACCATCCATTTAGGAGAAGTAGCAATAACAAGATTTTCAATATAGCCAATGTGGTGGCTATATTGGATGTCTGAGTGGCACCATTTTCATTCAGAACCAAGTAGACCATGGGATGAATGTGTGTGCTAAATTTCATGGCAATCATCTGAGTAGTTTAGGAGGAGTAGCAATAACAAACTTGTGTTAACAGACAGACAGATGTTGGACAATGAATGACAAACAACAGACCATCCCATACGCTCTTCTGGTCTATGACCAGTAACGCTAAAAATAAAACATTTTCATGGGCAAAAATGAAAATTAATTTCACCTATCCAGGATTTAGCAGGCTCTATACCTGCCAGCTTGGGTCAGCTACCTCAGTGTGTCCTTGGGAAAGGCACTTAACTTCCATTTCCTCAGCGTGATATAGCCAATAATGTGTTAAAAGTGCCATTAAAACCAACAAAAATAAACAGAATTTCATACAAAAAGGAAAACAGATTTTGGAATGAGGTGAATTTTTAGCAGTTCTCATTCTAAGCAAATGGAAATTTTTTCAAAGTATTTCTTGCATTCTATCTGAGGGTAAGTCTCATACTAGTTTTATTAGTATCCTGTATTCATAAATAAAAACTCCATTTCCACATTTTATTAAATGCAAAACCAAATTTGTAATGAAATGGTTAAAATGTCATAAGCCAATGACAATATGTCTTATACAAGAAAACATATGATTAATTTGCTTCTTTTCACCTTTAAACCCACTATTTAATTCTGTTCCAAGTCTGCACCCATTATGGAATTTGTTGTCATACCGCATCAAAATTGGGAGCATTATTATGTAAGCTAGAAGAAATATATGAAGAACACCTTGGGGTTGATTTTACCATTTATTTCCACAATAAAAGAAACAACGAATGCATATGTACTTACGTACTTTCACTTACACTTCTGGCAAAGTTTCTTATTGATGCGAAGGAAGCCAAGTCACATTTTTTACAAACAAGGTTCCTGTTGGCAGATTCCAGGTATATATCAGCCATTGCTTGGCTGCATTTATCTAGATCTCTACAAGCCAGTATGACTCTTGCACCTACAACAAATCCACAAACACACATTTAACTTCTAATTTTCTTCTGATTTTATCCAACCTTATTATACTTTATGTATATCTACAGTGAAACTCCTCAAAACTGAAACTTCAGTATACCTGAATCCCTTCAAGACCAAAATTTTTTAGAGTCCTGAATTTATCCTTCTTTAATATCATTTTTTCCCCCAGTAAACTGAAACCCTTCAACTCTGAATACCAAAATATTTTCAATTTTTCACTGTAAAAAAAACCCCATAAAACTGAAACTCACTTCAAACTTGAAAATGTATTTTAGATGCTAAATTCATGACACACACTGGAACAGATTAATTACAGTTAGCAAGTACTGTAAGAGAATTATCTGTGAGACAAAGACCCTGAAAATGTCCCAAGGGCATATGAGGTTAAGAGAATACTCGACACATGCACCAACACAGATTAGGGCTGATAATAGGCTAATCTTAAGTATTGCACCATAAAAAAAGAGCCAGCTTTTAAGATGAATTATTCATAACTAAATGTTTGTAGGTAAACCATTTAAGAAAGACTATGTTTATCGGATTATTATCAAATTGTGATTGATGCTATCCATGTGTATACATGATCAATAGAACATTTTTTAAAAAAAATTAAATATCAGGGCTTTATTAACCAGGCATGTGGCCTCACTTTTGATGCTTTGCTGACGGAGACTGACAAAACAGTATTCTAAAACCAGATTCAATCAACTGATATTCATTGGAGCAAAATCATTACATACATATATTTAAGTAGCCATGACTGTCATTTGGTTTCACTTACATGTCAAGATATCAGAAAGACCAGCTAAGTGTTGTAGGATTAAACTATTCACACAGGATACAAATTTGTCTGATCAATGTTTATGAATCTGTGCCAAAACCTACATTGAAGAAGCTAGAGGAAACATTTGGCATTGGAACATCTACAGTTTTGGATATTCGAAAGAAAATGGAATTCTACAAGAATGAATTTGAAAACAACTGCAATGCAAACAAGCGTCATTTCAACAATGCCTGCAAATTTGACAAACTTAATGATCTTGTGTGGCAATAGTTTAACCAAGCTAGGACCAAAATCTGTGGCAATAGTTTAACCAAGCTAGGACCAAAATCTGTGGCAATAGTTTAACCAAGCTAGGACCAAAATGTGTGGCAATAGTTTAACCAAGCTAGGACCAAAATGTGTGGCAATAGTTTAACCAAGCAAGGACCAAAATGTGTGGCAATAGTTTAACCAAGCTAGGACCAAAATGTTCCAATCTCAGGTTCTATAATCTCTCTCTCTCTCGTCACATACATACTTAGAAGAAGAAAAAAACCATATCTTCTCACATCTGCAAAAATCTCAGTAAACACCTGGCTGACATCTGTCTAATAGTCAAATGCAAGAGCAGTTGGACAAGAAATCTGGCCAGTAGGATGCTTTCTGTTTAAATTTCTTCCAAAGCTGTTGATTGCATACGTAATGAAAACATTTTGTTTCAATATTTCTCAAGTTTTTCTATCTTCATCCATATATGATAGCACATCAGAATAATTTGTCCAATATTGAAAGGCCCCTATGCCAGGACACTTTGTCAAAGTTAGTCCAATTCTGTTCAGAAGTTTCTTGAGATAAAGTTGTGCAAATGTTTTCTGCTTTTAGTGGTGGATTGCATCAGTATTACAAATCTGAAAGCCCTTTATGTCAGGATGTTTTCTGTAAAGTTTGGTTAAATTCTCTTGAGCAGTTTTTCAGAAAATGTCATTTAAATGTGTTTCTATTTGTAGCTACAATGGCCATATTTGATAATGGGTTGGCATCATTTATATAAAGTTTGTACAGACCTGAAAGGTCTTCTTGCCTGGATGCTTTCTGTCAAGTTTGGTCAAATTCTATTCAATAGTTTTGGAGAAGTCATTTAAAGGTGTTTCTAATTTTAGTAACAGTGGCCATGTTTAATGTCAAATCAGCATTAGTTGTACAAATCTGAAAGTACTCTATACCGGGATGCTATACAATTTAGTCAAATTCTGTTGAGTGGCTTTTGATTAAAGCTGTTTAAGGGCTGGTCTATTTTTAATAACAAATTCTATTCTGAAATTTTGGAGATGTTGTTTAAAAACTTTTTTTTTTTACTTTTAGTTACAGTGAGTATATGTGATGCCAGATCAGCATCATCTGTACAAATCTGAAAGGTCTTCATGCTAGGATGCATTCTGTCCAATATGATCAAATTCTTTTCAGCCATTTTAGAGAAGTCATTAACATTTTTTTATATTTTTAGCAACAGTGGCCATATTTGATGGCAGATCAGCATCAGTTGTACAAAACTGAACTCCCTCAATGCCAGGATTCTTTCTGTCAAATTTGTTCAAATTCTGTTTACTGGGTTTTGAGAAGATGCTTAAAGAATGTTCACTATTTTCCGTAAAAGGGTTATATTTGATGATGGATTGGAATCATTTGTACAAATTTTGAAAGCCCTTCATGACAATATGGACTGTGCCAAATTTGGTATATGTTGATATGACCATCCATTCAGGAGGAGTAGCGATAACAAAATTTTCAAGATGGCTACTGTGGCAGCCATACTGGATGTCTGAGTGGCACCATTTTCATTTAGGACCAACTAGATCATAGGATGAACGTTTGTGTAAAGTTTCATGGTGATCCTCCAAGTTGTTTAGGAGGAGTAGCAATGAACGGATGGATGACAGGCAACAGACCATCCCATAAGTTCTTCTGGTCTATGACCAGTAGACTAAAAATGCTTAAAATAACAATTGTTGACAGACATGTCTTGCTTTCCACTAAAGTGGACTTGACAAACATGTCACAAATTACAAACTTATGTCCGTCATGAGCAGTACAATTAGTCTCAATATTTTCTTTCTGTGTGATAGTGTTCCTATTGTGATGCATGGAAAATCACTATGCTGCATGAGCTGTGCTGTCGATGTTGAGCAATGTAAGAAGAACAGCATAATAAAAAAAACATTACTTTAAATGAATTACACACACATCACAAAAAATTATAATTTAAGTTCTGTTCTAAATATGGCACCTCTCTGTCTGAACTTCATATTACACAACACATCAGGTTGATTCATTACTATTTTGATTTTAAAAAAACTTTGAACTGCATTATTTCACTTTGAAAAACATGTTTGTCAAAAGAATATCAAAAGAATGCCATTTTATTTTGAAGAGACTCTGTTTCAAGTTTTAAGCCCTCTCACAGTTTCTCTCCATTGCAGATCCTACCAAAGCATTGCACCCAGCCACGTTCCATTCAAAGACAAATGAAACCAGATCAATGAGAATGATAATTTTATTTTTAAATTTACAAAACAAGAAAAAGCCTCTTCATATGCATTTTGTATTATTTTATATTTAAAAGTACTAAAATATAAATCTGAAAATAATTTATACCTTATTCAGTAACAAGCATCTTAACAAAGGATCAGTTCCACTGTCCTAACCATTACTTACAATAGCTGGAAAAAAAATAAACATGTACTTTCTGAGAAAGTGCTTTTGTTCAGGGAGTGAACACCCTCCAGCAATTTAAAGTAACCATGAGTGTTGCACTCTGAGAACAGAATTGCAGGTTTCCCACAATTTTTAGCCCCATGTCTCCCATATCTGGACTCCTGTGCACCCCTTGGGTGTGCTTTTAGTGCATCGCTTTTCATGAAATCAATAATTTGTCCCTTTCAAATTGTGTGTGCCTTCCAGAGTTGTGGAACAGGGAAACAAAGAGTCCCTTGCCCAAGGGATCCAAGGTGCAACATTGAACCACTCCTGACAGTTAAATAAAAAACAAATGATTTTAATTATCAAATAAAGCTGAGACAATCTGTTGCTAGTCCAAGTTTCCCCTGACATTTCACACCCCATGTTAGATATCTGGACAGTTATGTTGTAGTGGAAGATCAGAGCATACCGCCAATTGAAAACATGGAATTCACTGAGACTGTGTTGCAGTGGCATAGGACAGTTGCTTTACCCAGGGGCTAGCAAAATGATGTGGTTTTGCATCAAACCCTACCTGCCTGAATCAATTAGTACATAATTTAAATTCTCATATATAACACTTATAACATATCTTGTCTCTTTAATAAGCCGACACACTAGCCAATATTACAGTATTTACAAACTGGACCTCTTACTAGCCCATTTGTCACAATGTTTGGTCATGTGATCCATGATCTCATGGCCTCAGAGGTCAAACAGTTACATGATACAAACAACCTATGTATGGAAAAGGCCAAAGATAAGTTCAGTTATGTAGTCTGCGAGATTTGGTGATCAAGAAACTAATCAATGCTGCATCACAAAGTAGGATCTGTTAGAAAATAACTGAATTTACTTGTATATTGGCTTATGAAAACAATAAATTATGTTTTAATTATTATGTCAGAGAAGATAAATATTCTACTCATCGATTTCAAGCAGGTTGGGTTTTATACATATTTGCATAATTTTGCAAGCCCATGAGCGAAACAACTACCCTATGCTGCTACCATATGGTTTCAGCAAATTTCACATTATCTATAGAGGATGTGTTCTGACCTCCCACCATAACATAATAATTTCCAAATATCTAACATGGGGTGGGAAATGCTCGAGTAAACTTGGACTAACCTGTTGCCTGAGTTATTCACAGAAAGTCAAATAGGTATTGTCGTGATAATGTGATGACAGGAAATATGGATGGCATTGTTTTGAGGACAGTGAACACGAGCATTTAGTCAATTGAAAAAAGAAAAAAAAGAAAAAAAATCAATGTGACTAACTCATTTTTAAACTACTATATTTGCCGGCCTATAAGTCGATGCGGAGAATAAGTCGAATTCGCTAATTTCGTCAATTTTCAGTCCTTCATCCATATATAAGTCGATGCGGAGTATAAGACGAAGCCTGATCAACACCTTGGCTTCGTCACTTTCGCTAGTAACTTCCGGTTTCATGAATATTAATGGTATCACTATACTATTCCAGATTAATTGGGAAAATGATTCAGATGGTCTGTACACGTATTATTTATAGGTATTTATTGGTACATTGTACGCAATGATATGAACTCCTGTTGTCAAAAAATAAGTACAACTTGTATTATTAGAGCAACAGTAACCTCATTATCAAATTATATGTACAATAAAAACTAAAAAGAACTCGATTAAGACTTGTTGTTTTTAGTGAATGCATGTATGTGTGTCTGTGTGAGAGAGAGAGAGAGAGAGGATGAAACAATGCCATGTCAGTGTGTAAGAACGTATGCATTCAGAGCAGTTTTTACTTGTACCTTTTGGAGAGAGAGAGAGAGAGAGAGAGAGGTTACAGGACGATTGTAATATGTATTGTTGAGTTACCTGATGATTGTGATCTTACTCATGTACAGGAGCATTACTGTATTCCATTATCAATTAATATCTCTGAATAAACAGTTCATTCTTGTTTTTATATCCATTATCATAAAGAACTAACTGGCTTTGCAGTGTTATTTACATTCTAATTAAATATGCCTACAGCTTTGGCCAGGTCATTCCAGTTGACACCTGCAGTAGATGTGATCAAATTAGTGAGGCTACCAATAGGGAAATGAGGCTACCCATAGGGTATTGTAATCGATCCTGTAAAGCATGTTAATGTATGCAGGACTGTGTAATGACCTGTAATACCAGGTGCTTGCTCATGTAAGTTTCTCAACCAGTGACATCTTTTGATCTCGCCGACAGAAGCGTCAGAGCTTTGAATTCATAAGCAAAGATCAAACTAAAATGCTGTCTAACTACAGGAAGTGTACATGCACTTACTGATAAAGGGTAATTTCATTTCGTGGGAGTATAGAGTTCATTGTATTTGCAACAACGAAAAAACAAATGGTCATCTTGGGATTTAAACTAAATGGAGTCTATATGAATATGAATATAAATATTGTGAATATTTAAATATAAATTATATATCTTTAAAACTGAAGGAGTATGGTATGCATTGTTTTAATTTCAATTGACTATTTCATTACTGTTTTCTCTCTTTGACAAAAGCTTCAGCTAAAAGGGGTCAGTAAGGTACATTAAGCAAAATAGCATGAAGAAGGGCTGAAATCTGTCTGTCTGTCTGTCTCTCTCGCTTTTATTTCGATCACAAGATGCAATAAGAAAAATGTGCAATGGAATACCCATGTCCATGTCATGGTTATCCGTTTTCTAACTTGTCTATTCTACTACACACATATGTAAGCAAACTTAAACAACATATATTACTAGTGCATGCTGCTTTAGCGCAATTACGTCTGATGCACGTGAATTTAATACTGACAATCACGAAAATATTTCGGAATCCTTCTCTTCTCCATGTCAGGTCCTATATTTTTTCGCACAGGATCTCTTCCCAAAAATGATAATTATTATTTTACACTATACTTTTCGTACTTTGATTTTTTTTTTTTTTTTTTTTTACAGTAAAGCAATTTTAATGACATAATTCATATATAAGTCGATTCGGAGTATAATACGAAGCCCATACTTCCAGGTCAAAAAGTATCGACTTATAGGCCGGCAAATACGGTATTAAGAACAATGTAAGATAGGTGGTTATGCAGTCATGAATATCACTGTATGCATCTTAAGAACTGTACTTGTCAATTTTATAAAGCTGGATCCTCTAATGTTGGCACCCACAAAACTGAAACCTTGTAAAATTTACTTCTATAGGTATTTCCAAATTTGAAATGGGCTGTAAAAGCACTTTAAACAGAATGGGCTGAAAAGAGTACTTAAATTAGAATGGACTGAAAAGGGCACTTACATTAGAATGGGCTGAAAAGGTGCCTAACTTAGAATAAAGATGGTATTTCATTCTTTTAATCAACAGCTATGGCTGTACATATCAATTGCATACCTCTCTTAGCTAGTTCTTTGGCAACCTCCTTCCCGATTCCTGTGTTGGCTCCTGTGACAATCACAGTTTTACCATAAGCCTTTACATCTCCTGAGTACTTCCCACCAGACAAATAGTCCCTGAAATTAAAGTTAATCCTTGAGTACTTCCCACCAGACAAATAGTCCCTGAAATTAAAGTTTAATCCCTGAGTACTTCCCACCAGACAAATAGTCCCTGAAATTAAAGTTTAATCCCTGAGTACTTCCTACCAGACAAATAGTCCCTGAAATTAAAGTTTAATCCCTGAGTACTTCCCACCAGACAAATAGTCCCTGAAATTAAAGTTTAATCCTTGAGTACTTCCAACCAGACAAATAGTCCCTGAAATTAAAGTTTAATCCCTGAGTAAACCAATACTTTGGCCTACTACAAGTTGTACAAGATTTAATGTTTAACAATTAGCAAATAAAAAGGTACTATCTATACTCGTGTATAAGCCAATACCAACTGCAAACTGCATAGATCCAGATCTGCTATCGCGTAATGCGCTGGCAGATCTGGGTCAATGCAGTTTGTAAGGACTAATCAGCAGAACAAACAACATAGACCCTGATCTGCCAGTGCATTATGCAATGGCAGATCTGGTTCTATGTTGTTTGCATTTGGACCTGGCTTATACATGAGTATATATGGTAATTTGATCATGAATATTGGTTTTTTTAAATTAGTAACATTCAGTCAATGAAGCATGCTTTTTGACATGACTTTGATGGTAACAGGTCAATATGAAACCATGTCAAAACATAGCCAAGACAAAATGTACTACAGTAACAATGTACCCAAGTCAAAACATACTCAAGTCAAAATGTGACCAAGTTAAAACATACCCAAATTGAGTAGAAACAAATGATTTCAACTTGATAAATTATTGACATCAAGATTTCATTAAGAGATTGCTCTTTATCACAAATAATGATAGACATCCAATGCGTATGTTTGTTGTCATACTAACTGAAGCTAAGTTTGATAACTAGGGCCATGCCAAGCGCAACTTGTGGCCATATCTAATCATAAGAATTATTCAAATGCTAAACAAACTATCCATGTGAATAAAATACGAAAGCTAAATTGGGTAAGGTGTCATACTAATTTGATTGCATACATGTGAACCTCCTGGCCCAAGATGAGGGGTGTCAACCTTCCCTCACTGAAATCCCCATATACTCAAAATTATTATTTACAGGAATGTTTATGGTTTTTTTCTTCCTCAAAAACCTGCTTCCAATGTAGTATATTTACAGTAAAGATTTCATGTGATCACGTGACTGTGAACTGGCTAATGCAAGCATGACACTTTAATTGCTAATTGACTGATCACCAGAGTATTTTATGTTGACACTTACCCAGTGTAAATTAGTGTTAATAAGTGCATACTGAAAATTTCATGAAAAATGGTTGAAAAATGTTCAAGTTATTAAAATTTGAATTTGTATATGCTATAGTAGTGGCAGTCTGATAGGTGACAGACATTAGGCCTGAAACTGCCAAGCTGTCAATGTGCCTGTAAATCGAGAGATGCTCACACCTTTGCCAGCGGTCAGTGATTATGAATCGGTATGTGTTAGGATTTGAGTGACATATGGAGATACATTAATCTGATAGACAATAACCTAAGGGTAATAACTGGATTATACTATGTGTGATCAGCAGTAATTTGGAAAAGATTAAAGACATTAATGGATTATGGTTGGATTAGTCATTACTAAAGAGCTAAAGTGGCATAAAACTGGTCAGTCTGGCTTCAGCATTTTAAAGTTTTTCAAGATATATAACCATGCATTATCTGCCAATGATAAAACACCAAAATTTAAACAACCGAAATATCAGATGAAATTCAATGATGGGTGGAAATAGGAATTTCAGTAGTTGTAATCAAGTTCAAAGGGACATGAATATGAATTCTGCCATTCCTGTATAGTCGATTTAAGAAGAACTTCCCAAATTCAACCCAGACAGTACCAATCATGAGCAATTCTGGTGAGCAGTCAGCAACCTAAATCTACCCAAAGGCAGGAAACAAGTTAAACTTCTTGGTGAACTCAGCAGAGCTGAACTAACATTGCCACATTCTAATTAACACACTAAAAGGACAATTTCTATTCCGAGGAAAATTCAGGCTGACTTAGAGGAAACCTGGATCCATTAACAATACATCATTTCCTAAATATTGAGATCAACATTGATAAGGACTGCCAGAAATATAATCCAGGCAATGATCTACAAAAAAAGGTTAAAAATCTTATCGCTACATAGAAGGACAGGATGAATGCCAACAAGTTACTGTGAAAGGACCGATGTGCATATTTTAATATAGAAAAAGGAAATTTGTTCAATAGTTGTAATTGTTTTCCCTTTGCATGCAAAAAATCCGGTCGATGAAAATCCTTCAGATTCAGAAAGCAAAACTCCTCACCAAATTTTGCAAATCTCCTGATCTGTCATCAGCTAACCTCTCTGTTCTGTCACATGTATGTTACTGTCTCAACACGATTTTGTTCCGAGTCTATATGATTACATTTTCACTTGATTACATTTCAAATTGTTTTTGATCATGTTGGACTGTACATTTCAGCCCAAGTATGTTTCATCTCGAAATCACTTTCATTGTTCTTGAAAGATGGCTTCCTGCACTAAACTAATGCATTTTTACCATTTTTTGGCCCCTACAAGACATCACCTTTTTTATGTGGCTGCTTTTTCAGTTTAGTGCCAAGGGTATAGTCTTATATGAAAAGGACCATGACATTCTATGAAACTGAAGTATAAAACCAAATACTTACTTAAGTAAGATAGATCCACCCAAAAAAGTTCCAACTGCACTGAGTGGAAAAACAGCTTTCTGTAACAATTTTACAACCCAACTCATATTGTTCCTCATTCTCTTCAGACTGGTCAGTGAAAATCCTTGTTCTCCATGGAATCTTCACTTGCATCTGGAATCTAAAGAGGACAATGACAGAGCTGATTTTAGAATCTAGAAAGAAAATATATATGAAATAATATTATTGATGCAGAAGCATGAACAAGAATTCTGTGGAATACTGTCCTGCCAGCTATGCCATTAAATGATCTAAAACCTAAGACAGCTACTAGAGTAAAATAATGGGTCACTATGACCGCCTTTTTATGTGGGTGTCTGTAAGTCCTCACCTGAATGGACCTTAGCCTGACTAAATGTGCAACAGTGCCAAAGAAAAGGTTCAAAATGTCACAAAATGGTAATTATGGCATGGAAAGTGGAAAGTGGGTTACTGTTATCCTATTTTTGCTATTGGTGACAAGTACTTTTCAGGATGAATGCCACAATAAAGTTTTATGGGATATGGAACTAAATGCAAAACTAAATGTTGACAAATATTCCAACAAGAACAAGAACAAGAACAACAATAATAATAACAATGCTGTCAGAATAGTATCTCATCTATGCTTCTAAGAAAAGACAAAAATTCAACAAAACTTTTGTTGCATAAAAATTAAAAATACATCTAGTTTGTTCAAGAAAAGATAAAGAGGACAGGGTTTCCATTAATGGACGTCCCATGTATTATACGCCCGACTTACTGAATGGTTGATCTAGTAAGGAAGTTTATTAGATATCTTTTTATTATGGTGTTGAATATCAATTTTATCAACTCTACGACTCTTTAAGTAATCGAAAAGTACATTATCTCCTTTTATATTCAGTACAGTCATGTACACCAGTCAAGTGCTATTCTAAACAGACCTTAATCACAGGACAAGGTGCAACTTTTAATACTGCACAATTCAAATTTTGGTTTGGTGTTCTGCCAAGGATCAATTTTTCTTTTTAAAACCTCTATAAATATTGCAAGAAAGAGTACAGTTTTAATAAATTGATACAAGTCCTCAGGTAAATCCAATGGTGGGACTTCCAGGATTGAGGTATCAGACTTCCAAATTTTCAACCATGGAAGTCCAGGACTTCCAAAAATTAAAAACCAAAGTGTATTCAACGATTACATAGCTCACCTCTACTAAGCTTTAAGTACTCACCCAGTAGCCATTGTAACATAATTATCATGCAGAAAACAAATTCAGATTAAAGTGAGCTTGATAACAAAATGCTGGTCCTCTTCCAAAATTTATTACAGTATGTTATCTTAACATTTTGAGAACTGAACTTTCAATTGGCACTATATAGCTAGCATTGTGCTAACATACTATTAAGTCACATACATACATACATACATACATACATACATACATACATACATACATATATACATACGTACATACATGTACATACATACATACATACATACATACTTTGACTGGCCATAAAACAATACAAAAGAACATTCTTTTCTGTACTACCAAAGTAAATGTACTATAAATGAGTTGCTAAAACCAGAGATTAATTAAATTTTTAAAATCATTATTCTGAAAATCGGCTTCATAAGCTATTATCATAACTGTCTACCACGGGAAGTCATATTTTACTGGGTAAAAGTGACTGGTTTTGAGTAATCTTGGAAAGACACCCAGTATTAGAAGCATGGTTTGTGTATCAGTAATTACCTTGATTATAGCCACTACAGCTGAGGCTTTACATGAAAGCATGTATGTATGTACGTATGTATGTTGTGTTTTATGGCACCTCAGCACAAAAGTGGCTATGTAGTGCCAACAAAATATTAAGTTTGAAAAATGTAAAACTGAACTGAAGTGTGACATTTTATTTATCAAAGTATGTGCTAGTCAATACTTTTGATCTACCGGACATGCCTGGTAAATACAGGGATAAATAAATATATATATATATATATATATATATATATATATATATATATATATATATATATATATATATATATATATATAAATTGATATGCATAGAAGGGGTCAGACAAGGTGATCACGAAAACCCAGTGTAATTGACAAGGATATATATATATATATAGTGAATTCCCTCAAAACTGAAACCCCTTAAGACCAAATATAATTTTTGGTTTTGAGATGTTTTTGGTTTCCTAAGGGTTTTGCAGGTGTGAAAAAGTATGTTTTTTCATCAGTTCTATGTGGAGAGAGAGAGAGAGAGAGCGAGAGAGTATGTAATTATGAGAGAACATCTATGTATGTGCGTGTATGAGTGCACAAATCAAGAAACCTGTTGGTTTATTTAAAAATATTTCATGAAAACAATGCTTACAAAAATCACATCTGATAAAATGAATAAATACATTTGTTCCACACATAATTACATTCCTCGTCTCAAGAAACATTTAAGGAATGAGATACTTGTATTACTTTACTATAAGTCCATTAGAACTATCAATGATAATCCAAAATATTGAAATCTGTATAATTCATAATATTCCTATTTTTCGTCAATTTAGATTTCGGCATAGATTTATCCTCTCAGATCAGACCAATTTTATCTTGTAAGGATAGTTCAATCCTATGAGCCTTAGCTGGGCATTCGGATGTCTTGACATGCAAGTGAAGACAAATGACAGTCATGGCTTCCAAAATACATGTAATAATTTTTCTCCATTGAAAATCAACTGAGTGAATCTGACTTCTACAATACTGTTTTGTCAATCTCTGTCATTAAAGCATCAAAAGTGAGGTCACATGCTTGGTTAATAAAACCTGGGGATTTAATTAAAAAAACAAGAACAAATAATGTTCTATATATCATTTACGCAAACGAATAGCATCAATCGTAATTAGATAATAAGCAGACAAACATGATCTTTCTTAAATGGTTAATATAGAAGTGTGTAGTTATTAATAATTTACCTCGCGGTTTTTATGGTGCAAAGACTTCAGATTAGCCTACTGTTGGCCCTAATCTGTGTCAGCAAGTGTGTCAAGTATTGTTTTAACCTCATTTTATCACTGTTAAACCTACTACAGTATTTGGTAACCATAAATAATCTGGTCCAGTGTGTGTCAGGAATTTAGCAGCTGACAAAAATGTCCAAGTTTGAAGCGAGCAGCTAACAAAAATGACCAAGTTTGAAGTGAGTTTTAGTTTGATGGGTATTTTTTTTAGTGTGAAATTGAAATTTGGGATTGAAATTTGTTGGTTTTCTTTGGAGAAGTGTTTTGGTTTACTGGAAAAAAATGCTTAACAAGGGAAAAATTCGGGAACAAAAAAATTTTATCTTGAGGGGATTGTGGTTCACCAAGGGTTCAGTTTTTAGGGTTTCACTATAATTATATACATGTATATATATATATATATATATATATATATATATATATATATATATATATATATATATATATATATATATATATATATATATATAAAAGTTATAGAATCTGAATCTGATATGATTGTGAGAATTATGTTGTTTATTCATTATTTTTTTTATTTTTACATTTTAACTAAAGAGCTTTCCTCAAACATTACTATTTCAACCTATTTCAGTGACTGTCCTGTTTTGATGACTTTTGTGGGAGAGAGGGAGGGGGGGAAGCAGATCAAATTAATTTCCTATGTGCTACTTTACATCATAACTTTGTGTATACAGAATAGGCCTACACGTCAATAAACACTACCAATCCGCAGAGGTAATATCTCCAGTATTTAATGTAATTATCTGTTTCTTTACGGTGAAAAACATTGTACTGAAAGCTTTTATGAGTCACAAATCTCCTAGCTTAGCTTAACTGTCAAACAAATGCATAGATACCGCTTTATATATTTAACCAGTGATGCATTACCAAGTCAGCCTGAGAAGGGACAGCTCATTATTATTCATGCAGGACAAGTGAGTGCTAATTATAGGTAACCAATGAATATGGAGAACAGAAATAGCACTGATTCCCATTCACCTGTCATGTGCTTCTCACTGTAAACAAAGTTTATAGCTTTGATACAATAAAGCAGACGATCTTTATTAAGTGGCAGGACCTACAAATGGAGCTCCAGCAGGTGGCCTGAATATGAAAAATAATTTACTAGTGTCTTTCAAGAACTTTAAAATGAAAATGCTGCATTTCATCAGCACTAAAGGTTTCTTTCACGAGAATTAGATAACACTTTTTGTTCACAAGCCCAAATGGCAACCAGCTTAGAATAATGGAGGGCCCAATCTAGATTTCGACAGGCCCCAGGCCTTGAGCTATTCAATTTTTGGAGCTCTGCTAAGTGATTCATGTAATGAAGAGTTAAATGGTGTACTTAAAACTGAAAGAATGGAGGATGACTCCTTCTGATTCAAGGTGGTAGTAAAATCACCTGCAGGGATGAGTCTAGAGGATGCATGCTTGGCAGTATGCAGGATGTACTCCGACTCATTTCCAGACTTTGTTGTTTTAGCTTAAGTTTTGCTGGTTTCACCTATAACATCAGTGACTTGTGAGCAAGGTTTCTCATCACATAAGGGACCAATCATTTAAATTTCGAGGGGGAGGGGGGCCTACATTCTTTTCTTTCAATTCCTGGCCCTCAATTAACTTGAAAAAATATTCTTGTTCTGATTTATATCAACAACAACAAAAAATAATTATAGCCATTATATTAGTTGAAAAAATAAATTATCATCAGGTAAAAGAAACAAAATATCCCTGCTCAAAAAACAATCCCAGGCAACCCAAGAAAAATAAATGATCGATCCCTAATTGTATCAAGACAACGGGCCAGGGGCATTTAAAACAAGTAACTGTAACAAAATTAACCAGAGTGATAGAGGAAGACCCTGAATTTGAGGATTTTGATCCAAAATCTGCAGATGAGAAGCTTGTTAATGTGAGTGTAATATCCTTTGTTGCATAAAGATGGAACCCAAAAAAAGTGAATAGAATGGTCATTTGCTTCTGCTTCCAGTGTCTTGGCAACTTTATTTATCTGAAATGGAATTAAGCTAATTAAATAAATGAATATAAAAAACACTTCAATCTCTTCTCCGATTCATTCAAGTTGCTCATAAAATTAAAGTCAGTGAGTACTGCTATAGTTGTAACATCACAGTCACAACTATCACTGTTTTTAATTGCCTTAGCTTTATATTCTTTTACAATGATACTAAATATTTTCACAATGAAAGTGTATTAGCAATCTGATGACATTTATACTGGTGACAGAACAAGAAAGGCATAATGCATAGAATTATTTCAATTCCCCCCCCCCCCGAAAAAAAGGTCTCGTTATTGGGACTATCCTCGAACTGCCATATTTCATGCCCTTAATGTGAATTTTAACGCGTTTGTTATCATATTGTGAGAATCTATTCAAATAACCATAGAAAGTGTTCAACAATATCTACTTCATTTAATGATCATTAAAAAAAGTTTTGGCATTCATGTACATTAGTTCAGAATTACCGTTTTTTTGAGCGTGTGAAAGTTTGCTTATTTCCGGAAGTGCGTCCATGGTTCATGACACTGACTAAAAAGTCACGTGACATATGATAGGAATGTGCCACTTATGCCAAGGTATGGATATTATTAGTTTATAGCATCTCCGTGTTTTTGAAATAAAAAAAATAATAAAAAATTTTTTAAAAAAATTCACATTCATTCTATTTGCAGTTTGTGCACTTACATTACTGCTGGCTTATTCTTTACCATATAAATACATGAATCAAGAGAGAGAGACAGAGAGAGAGAAAAATTTAAAACCAGACAATGATGAATGTATACACATTTTATTATAATAGATTCAATGTCTTTTGATGTAGAATATATGTTTATTATGAAATAATACTGAAACGAAAAAGTCCATATTGTAAGAAAAATCTCCAGTGTACATTTTTCTTACGTTGTATAAGAACCCCACATGATTAAAACCAGATATTTACATTAGCTTTGCCGTTGTATAAATTCCCAAAGTGAGCTTTCCTGTTCAAGATATGTCAACAAAGCCAATATGTGATCTTTAGCATATAATACAAAATTCAAAGCCAAAATGTCGGACACAAATAAGGCATTAGTGAAAATATAGATTTTCATTCTGACTTTTTTAAACTACATGAAATTACCTGTCTAAATCTCATTTTGTCCGATTTTACTTATTAAATACTTGCTGTCACTACTGAAGAACGCTGGTGACACAGCTGATGGCGTCATTATCTCAAAACAAGCGCGTTAGGTCGCGAGAAACATGGCGCACGATTGAAGGATGAAAAAGTTCGACGATTTTTTAGGCCTGGAAGTCCAACTTTTTTTAAGTAAAAAGTCCTGGTCTACTCCAGCTTCAAAGTCTTAAAGAAAATTTTGGACAAATGCCAAGGGAATTGTTCAATGTGAAACGAAGTGGATCGATGACCTACAGTTGGCGTAGGTGGCATGAACGGTACATTATCGGAAATAAGTGATCCTTGGAAACACGGATACCCGCTGCTCAAAGGAATACTGTACCGTAATCAATTTAAACAATACGAGTGTGTGATGCTGTTATATATAAATTAGCTGTAATTCAAGTGGTTTTTGTAATATCTTACATAAATATCAGGTATCACTAACAAAAAGAAAAAAAAGGTATTACTGATAAAGATGCAGCTGCTTTTAACCAATGCTCGCGACTAATTCTCCTCATGTACGTTTAAGACTGCATTCTTACTCTTTTACATCATACCTAAATAATGTTCCTAACGTGCTCCGAAACTAAGCCATCCAGTCACGAAATTTCCGGCTAAAAAACAACAACAAAAACCCCCAGCTGCTATCAGTCGGACATTATTCCATGGGTCTAAAATCATAATTTGTAGTTTTAAATTATTATTATTATTATTTATTTATTTTAAACGGTGTTATTTTCTTGTGTAAGTCTGTTTGATCGCGAATATAGCCCAAACCACTTACCCCGGACGATGGTAACATCGATCGGTCATTTCCGTGAAGTCGAGAAATAACCTCATGGGTACTTGTAGGAATACATATTAATTTGATGGGTTTAGTAACCACATATGTTACGACAACAATGACCGACGATGTTCTGATTGTGACTTTGTCTCTTTCCGACTCAGATCACAATTATTTTTCCTATATTATCCGTACATTTGTTTGTCAGTACTGAACTTTCCATTGTGTCCAAATCCTAATACATCATATGTTAATCTAAAGTATCTTCAAAGATGAACTAACTGTGAAGTTCTTGTCATAGATTATCAGGCATTTTTTTTTTTTTTTTTAGTCACTGAACTGTAAACAAAACAACGTGCAATGGGTCGCATATTTCATTTCCAGACCACAGGGGCTCTTATAATTGCTTAAAATTTACCTATACACATGTACTATAAATATAATAATAACAAGGATGGACACTTCTCTACTTCAGCTTCTTGGTGTGGCGTCTGTATGCCATCCAGGTTTCGCAAGCATACAGCAGGGTTGGCAACAAAGGGGTTTTGTAGACCTTAAGTTTTGTTTGCAGACTGATGCCTCTACGCTCCCACACATTTGCACGCAGTCTGCCAAATGCCACACCTTAGCAATTCTGACTTTGGTTTCATTATCACTGTGGACTGCACGTGACAGGGTGCTGCTGAGATAGGTGAACTTGTCCACTGCCACGACGGTTTGGCCATTTATTGTGATGGTAGACTCTACGTAAGGCTTTCCTCGTGCAGACATCACGTCCGTCTTCATTATACTGATTGTGAGACCGAAAATTGTCACAAGCTGAAAAGAAATGGTCCATACTATGTTGTATGTCACACTCAGATTTTGAATTCAGGGAACAGTCGTGAGCAAATAGGAGATCACGAACAGTCACTTCCTGTAACTTCGTCTTCGCCTGTAGTCTTCTTAGATTGAACAACTTGATGTCAGTCCGGTATCTGATGTCATTCCCAGTTTCATAGTCACGGAAGGCTTCAGTAAGTATGGCAGAGAATATCATACTGAAGAAGGTTGGGGCCAACAACAGCCTTGCTTGACTCCATTGGTGACTTGGAATGGTTCAGATTACTCACCGTAATGCACAACACGAGAGAGCACGCCATGATGGAAATGCAGAACCATCGCGATGAATTTCTCTGGGCAACCAAATTTTGCTATGATCTTCCAAAGGCCTCCAGGGCCGACTGTGTCAAAGGCTTTTGTCAGGTCAATAAATGTCGTATACAGGTTGAAATTCTGTTCCTGGCATTTCTTCTGGAGTTGACGAGCTGCAAACACCATGTCTATGGTCCCTCATCCTTTCCTGAAGCCACACTGACTCTCTGACAGGAGACCTTGATCGATGTGATGCACAACACGATTCAGCAGAATTCTGGCAAGGATTTTGCCAGCTATTGACAGCAAGGAGATGCCCCGATGGTTGTCACAGAATTGTCTGTTGCATTTCCGCTTATACAAGTGGACAATGGATGCATCCGTTTACTCCTGGGGTTTAGTTCCCTGAGTCCACATTGACTGGAAGAGTTCAATCAGTTTCTGTGCCATGTGCAAGCCTCCGGCTTTGTAGATTTCTTCTGGTATAGCATTCGCTCCAGGTATTTTGCCATTTGACAGCAGGTCTATTGCTTTCACAGTTCCAGTCAGCTCTGGAGGATCAGCAAGTGTTGCTTTCCACTTGGGGCAGTCGATCAATTGCCTCCTCACTGATAGATGACTGTTGATTGAGGATGCTGTTGAAGTGTTCGCCCATCTATGAAGTATCTTTTCTTTGTCAGTGAGCAGTGTGACGCTGTCAGCACTCAGTATTGGAGAAGTTCCCGATGACTATGGCCCGTAGACTGTCTTCAAAGCAAAATAGTAGTTCTTCATGTCATTCCTGTCTGTGTAGGACTAAATCTTATCTGCCTTATTGCTCAGTCACGAGTCTTGCAACTATCTGAATTTGCATTGGACAGTCCTCTTGATGTTGTTGAAGACTGCCTTCTTAGATGATGTCTTCACGTTCTCCTGTTTCAATTTGGGGACATTAAGCTTTTTGTGCACTTTCTTGCCTTGTGGTCGTATGCTAGGCTGAATCCGGATATTGAGCATGGAGACTATGAGCCTGTGTTCAGTCAAGCATTCTGCACTTCTCATGGCCTTCGTCACTCGGACATCTTGCCTGTCTCTTCTCTTGACAATGATGTTGTCAATAAGATACCAGGGCTTTGAGCGTGGGTGCATCCAAGCCGTCTTGTTGCGGTTTGGCAGTCGGAAGACTGTGTCGGGGATTAGGAGGTCATGTTCAGCGCATTTACTCAGTTGGAGGAGTCCGTTGTTGTTGCATTTGTCAAAGCCATTTTTTCCAATGACACCTGCTAATGTCTGGTGATCTGTGCTAACTCTAGCATTGAAGTCACCAAGGATGATGAGCTTGGTTGCTTTTGGTACTTCTGCAATAAGAGACTCCAGGTCTTCATAAAATTTATCCTTGATCTGGGTTGGTAATGGTGAGTGCATATATGCGTTTGTGATAGTTGCGTGTCTTTTCCCAGACAATGGGAGTCTCATTTGCATCAGGCTGTCAGTCACGCCCTTAGGGAGATTTGTGAGCTTGCTAACTAGCTGTGATTTGATGGTAAACCCAACACCAGCTTCACGTTGCTCTTCATTATTTCGGCCACTCCAGAAGAAGGTGTAGCCGGCTCCTACTTCGGTAAGATGTTCTTCATTAACTAGGCGTGTTTCGCTCTGGGTTGCTATCTGAATGTTAAAACTGGACAGTTCTCTACCAACTAGAGCTGTTCTTCTCTCTGGGCTGTCTGCTGATGTACTGTCCATTAGTGTGCGCACATTCCAGGCACCGATGGTAAGTTGCGTCACCTTTGTCTTCTTGTTAGGTTTCGACCGCTAAGGTGGGATCTCCATCAGCCGCGGTGTACTGACCAGGGTTAAGGTGAAGCAGGCAATGTGTAAGGCACCTTTTCTAGCCCCTTACTCATACTACTGAAGTAAGCAGCGTGATCCTAAAGAGGGATGCTCAGTCACCCAGAGGGTTACCGAGTTCTAATGCTGCTTCGGTCCAGTGAAGAGCGACCTATGCCCTGAGCCACCTGTGTGCAGGTCTGCAGCTACAGCTCCTAGTGTATCCACACCTGCTGCTTTGCTTCCCGCCCATCGCCACAGGACTTGAATATATCTGGGAGGGGGGGGGAAGGGAATAGTGTCATGACTTGCGTGTGAGTTAGATTTAAGTAACGGAAAGTTGCGCAGAGTCGCCGTCACTCTCTCGTCCAAGCCTGTCTGAATCCCGTGGCACGACCATGTCGAGACGTCTTGAGACACGTCCGGATGCAGTGGATGGCCATCAGTTCCTACTGCACCTGAGCTGATGCCATCTGCCTTCACAGCCGGGGTATGAGCATATCTGCTCGGCCGCCTGGTCCACCAGAATGAGGGAATTTCCAGAGGGAGCCAGGTGTAGCTGTCCACTCTGGACCAACAGTCACAGGTAGTAACGTCTACTGTTACTTACGGTAGCAGGCGATAACTGACCTGAATATATATATATATATATATATATATATATATATATATATATATATATATATATATATATATATATATATATATATATATTCCAGTGCAATCTTTAATTAATAATGCTATTCTTATGTCCTATGCTTATTCGAAACCAGCTCTGCATTACAGATAATATCAGTGAAGTGATTCAAATAGATATAGCATGACAAGCCGTTTTAATGTAAATACCTATTTTCATATATGTGAAACTCGTGAGATACTATTTCACATATATGAAAAACTATTTTACACATGTACAATTCTTTTTAACATATCTTAAAATAATGCTAAAACGGCTTGACATAATGTAGTTCTATATTTTGGTATGATATTAACATCATATTATTGGAGTATGACATTTTTTTAAATAAAATACACATAGTGCTAAATTTGTACAAATAATAATTTATATTTTCATATCAAAGAAATTTAATTTAATTCCCTATCGTAGCAGGTATGCCTGGTATTGCGTTCTGTGTAGGAGGTAATTATTTCAGTTTTTTAAAATGAGAAAGGGAATCAGTCTATCTGATTGAATTAGTGGCAAGCCAAGTGCCTGTGCAGTTAGTTAAACGTGGAGTTAGTTCAGCAACTCAATTTTTAACATTAAAATATGGCGCATCAGCAAACTCCAATGTTTGCAGAAGGTTTACCTGACCCAGAGAAAATATTTCAATCCTGGTGGCCAATAATGATTGCTCTTGTTGGAGGTTTTCTATACGGCTTCAGGTGCGCGTATGACTCAGTCCAAGACAGATCATAGGAGTTAGGCCGAATTTTACTGGAACAAAAGTTATTTAAGGTTCAGCGTGCCGCTTTGGTCATTACACTTTGGTCACCACAGCAAAAACTATACATTGTAATAAATTATAACTGTTGTTAGTACCTAGATATGGGTGGATAGAATCACCGAACGAAGGTAATCACCGGAACGGAATTGGAATTCTGCATATGTGCAAGAAATGTTTTGCCGTAAGCATGATTTCTGATCACTTTGGTCCAAGAAAGAGTCCTTACTTTCTTTTTTTAAATAAGTTTCCATGTCTGCAAAAACGTTTATTATTTTTGTATGTTATTCAGTTGTACTTAAAATCGATTGAGTTTTTTTGTGTTTGGATCAATACTTAGAACATTTGTTTGCTGTTTTTAATGCGTACTCTGTTGAGATAGATAGACATACATACAGACAAGAAGGTTTGCAGATATCAGAATTTATGAAAAAATTAAAATTAATTATTAGGATCAAGATATATGGAATCATTAAATATAAATTCTGTATTCACTTTACTTATGTGACATGCAGTTATGCATTCAATCATGTAACAGTGGATCAAAAAAGTATCACATCATTAGTCTTCTGTAACTCACAATTTTTTTTAGCTTGCTTGAAAATTTTTAAGAATTTATAAAAGTTATGTCAATTACAATTTCAGAGCTTAAGTTGCTAAAATTGTATGCTTGCTGCAATTTGTAATACACTGTAGATATTGCAAAATTTTGTGAGACGCAGTATTTCTCATGCTACAGTTCTTGCCGCATACATTTATCATGCCATCAGGTAATAGTGGTAAAGATGGGGCACCTCAAATTCATTTGTCCCTTTTGTTTCTTAGATTTTAAATGTCAAGTTGCAATTTTCTTCTTCATGTTGCCATCTGTTTATTTATTTTACATTTTAGTTGTTATGGCTTTATTCCTAAAGTCCTTGGTGCTACTATTGACATTCCATTCATTGATATCATGTACATACTGTCTTTTATAATGAACTTCCTAAATCATTGGTATAGTTTCTGTAGCTGAGCAGGCATTTTCAAAATCCATTCCTTTTTAGTTATTTGAAAATGTCTGTGGCTGTCAGCCGGTCTGTATTCACCCATTCTTATTAGACCACTGTGTAGGTCTTTGAACTGCCCATCAGCAATTTCCTGAATGGAGATAACGAGATCCACAAGTTGTTTTGGTTTTTACTGTCTGGTCTGGTGATTACCTCTGTTCCAGAACAATAAAGGATATGCAGTAAATTCAAAAATGAATTAAGTAACTGAAAAGATTAATTAAATTTACTTTTACCCTCTGTTCCGGTGATTCTATCCACCACTTAGATATAAGTCAAAATATTTAATAAATTCCCACTAAAACAAAGAATATTTTTTTGACAGTTTCTAAAGCATCACCAAAAATTTACTAAGTCTAAAATAATCACATATTCTTTGAATTGACCTCTTTAACATGTAGTTATAAAGTTGCGGTTACTGACCTGGAACATCAGCGACCACCATTTGAAACTTCTCTGTCAGTCGTATGGATCATACCTGGAATGTATGCTGATAAATGCCATTTGGACTACCTTGACTATTTATGAAACAAGGATTGACTGAGAAGCTGCAAATGCATTGAACTAGTTTTTATTCACAACTTCTTTCAATCCTACAGCCAATCCAATTGAACAAATACCCCAGGTGGTCTGAATAGATTGCAGTTTCTTTTTTTTGGAGAAATTTTCCACAAACAAAATGTATGATTTGACTGGAAATTACTATGTCCACATACCCACATACATCCGAGGCATATTTGTGTCTTGCAGAAAGAGCCGAGGTGGACATAATACAGTGACGACTACTTGGTATGGCCTGAATGCATTACCACTATAGTGTAAAGGCATTTGTGCATGTGCTATCATGTACACTGTATAGGGGTTGTTTCAAATTAACTTTGAAATGTTTTGGACTTGGTGATTTTTTGGTAAAGTCTTAGAAGCTAACAGGAAATCAATTGTTTATTCTAGTGGGACTTTATTAAATATTTTTACCTATTTGTAATTACCATAATGTAACAGGGTCTATTCTAGAACTGAAAACGTATGAGGGAAATTCCCTCCTCCATTTAAAAAAGGGGTGAATTTTCTGAATGTACATGTAGGAGGGATTTAAGGAAGGAATAAAGGTATGGCTTGGGAATATTGATGCGCTTTTTTGTTGATTTTTCAGTGCAAATTTTGAAAAATTACCAAGTTTCCTGCAATAACATCATATAATAGACCCTGACATGATTCCTGCAATCACATTGTAGAATAGACACTGATGTGATTCCTGCAATCACACATCATCGAATAGACCCTGACACGATTCCTGCAATCACACATCATAGAATAGACCCTGACCTGATCTAAGTACATGTACTAGAATTCATTACAATGTAGTTTTTGTTTTGTTTATTTAAAGTCGTATGATCAAAATATATTATGTAATGATCAAAGTGGAATGATGAACTTTAAGGAGGACTTTTGGGAACTGGAACAAAACCAAAACAAAAGTTATTTAAGGAAATGTTTTGCTGAAAGATAAACTAATTATTGTTGCTAAGTAGAACTTGTGCAATACGGTAAAGATCGGTAATTTTGGTCACCTCACTACATCAAATGTGTATCCTTTTGATCTCTATGATATCTTTCAGTTACAAATGAAATAAAAAAACGGGTGACTCTTGACTTCAATTCTGTTTTTTTTTTATATGTTTCAATGTTGTAAGGAACCTTAGGATAGCACAACAATTTAGGCAACTGAATGTTGGGTACAGTTGGTCACGTCTGGCAAAATTTGGTCACATGACAGAAACTATGACAGTTGCATTTTTGTTAAAAGTACTCCCAAGTAAAACCACAGACCTCTAGATAATCAGGGTATTTGTGTATTTTATGCAAACCAATTGACTAAAATGTATAAGGAAATTTATTTAATGTGTTAAAATTTTGCAAATCAATTGAATTTTAAGTATTTGGTCCAAGGCAGTCGGCATATTACTCTTGCTGTAAACACAGTCCATGCATTTGATCAATATAAACTATGTTATTGGGACAAATTCAGGATGTATCATGCATGTTTGAATCGATAGTACTTGATGACAGTAAGAACACTCAAATGAAGCTGTTTAAACGAATGCATTCCGAGTTGGTCTTGGTCACTAAGCTGTTTTACGCATTCTAAAAGGCATGATTAACATCTTGATTGTTAAGACACAGTCTTGTATAGTAAGTTCGTGTATTGCGTTATTTACAAACTACCCCATCAGATTTTTTTTTTAAACGCAGTTGGTTCCAAACCAGTTAGTAAATATACAATTCATTAAATGGTTATCTAGAGCCAGTTTTGAGCATTAAAGGTAAAATAACAAAAGGGCATGATAAATTGATAATTTAGAGTGCAACTATTCTGTTGAATTTTATTGAGCAGCGAAAGAAAAAAAAGTTAAAGCTACATTCCTATTAGTGTATTAGATTCTACTTTCTCTTTTGACATCATTTTCACCAGATGGCAATATTTAAGTTAACTGTGAACCAAATTACAAATTTAAAATTAAAACTTTATAAGACAAAGCATGTATTATGCAAATAAATATATAATTTACACCAGAATCTAACCAAAGGAGCGATTGAATTTACACTAGGCCTCTAACCAAAGGAGCAATTGAATTTACACCAGGCCTCTAACCAAAGGAGCAATTGAATTTACACCAGGCCTCTAACCAAAGGAGCAATTGAATTTACACCAGGCCTCTAACCAAAGGAGCAATTGAATTTACACTAGGCCTCTAACCAAAGGAGCAATTGAATTTACACCAGGCCTCTAACCAAAGGAGCGATTGAATTTACACCAGGCCTCTAACCAAAGGAGCAATTGAATTTACACTAGGCCTCTAACCAAAGGAGCGATTGAATTTACACCAGGCCTCTAACCAAAGGAGCAATTGAATTTACACCAGGCCTCTAACCAAAGGAGCAATTGAATTTACACTAGGCCTCTAACCAAAGGAGCAATTGAATTTACACCAGGCCTCTAACCAAAGGAGCAATTGAATTTACACCAGGCCTCTAACCAAAGGAGCAATTGAATTTACACCAGGCCTCTAACCAAAGGAGCAATTGAATTTACACTAGGCCTCTAACCAAAGGAGCAATTGAATTTACACCAGGCCTCTAACCAAAGGAGCGATTGAATTTACACCAGGCCTCTAACCAAAGGAGCAATTGAATTTACACCAGGCCTCTAACCAAAGGAGCAATTGAATTTACACTAGGCCTCTAACCAAAGGAGCGATTGAATTTACACCAGGCCTCTAACCAAAGGAGCAATTGAATTTACACATGAGTTTACATTTTTTGGATTGAGCTTTTTTTAAAAATCTTATGACTACAGGCTACTCCATCGTTTGACAGGTGTAAACAGAAAATTCAGTGATAGAAAGAAGAACTTAGGGACTAATAAATAATTTATTAATCTATAGGGGTTCTTCTTTCTATCAATATACCAACAAGTCAGTGAGGTACATGTAGGATGTGACACAGCTACTGTTATAAATCTTAAACGAACACACTCGGTCATGCTTAATGAGAATTGTTCACTTTTACCCAGATGAAGATGATTTACTTACATATATGTGTATGTGCAATACCACCCAAATACATTGAAATCAGTAACTAACCAACATACATACATTGCAAATTTGTGATGGACTGCTATGATGTAAATGAAGACATTCTGGTTCAGTCATTTATTCATAACTTATAATTCATCAGTAAACAATATATGGTTGGGGTGGGGGTAAATATACAAGCTCCATAGGCAGTTTCTTTATCATCCAAAAATGCAGAATTTTTAAATGCAATACTTTGATTGTTAAAATGAGATATATTTAGAAAACAAAGTTGCTAAAATATTTACATGCAAAAGCTGGCAAAACCCAGACTTGCTAGTCATGGGAAAACTTGAATGCAGAAAGATATATCGGATGAAAGTATAGTTAATTATATAATAAGTATCTTTGGTATTGACTCACAGTGACATGCCAGAGAGAGAGGTAGTGTTGTGAATGGTCACCAAAAACTATGCTGCAGGACACTAAGTTACAGCTATAAGTGAATGGTCACTATTTTATATTGACCATGATTGAAGAAGAAAAGTAAAATTAAACCATGAAAATAACAGAAAAGAAGGGAATAAATAGTGAAAGATAAGGATTATAATTCTGGTCTAGATGACTCCACACTGTCTCAATATCATGAAAAATAGAATATCAGCAGTTAGAGATTTCATGATCAGCTAAATGTCAGATGAAATTGCATTTTATTGAATCATTAGATTCCTTTGCGAGAGAGATAGCAGCAATGTACTATGCTCACAACTGCTGAAGACCTGTAAATCTGTACTCATATTTTCATGATACATGCAGTTTTTCCCTCCCAAACTATATAAACAATACTGCATATTGGATGAGACAGTTTCATGTGTGGCCACTATTAAAAAAAAATAAAAATGAGTGATGAATTCTCTTCATAAAACATGGATCTCTTCATAAGCATGTCTTGGTAAAACATGGTTCTCTTCACAAGCATGTCTGCCTGAAGCAGACACATTGACATTAAAATCCCAATTTTAGTGAAGATGTTCTTAGCTACATGTTTATCAGTACAAATATATATACATGGATTTATTTTTTTGATTTAAATAAACTGTAGGTTCAGTTACAATATGGAGAGAGAGGGAGAGTAGGTGGTGAGCAGTTGCTGAATAATGCACAACAGGATACTGAGTTACAGCTAAAAGTGAATTTCATTATTTTAAATTGGCCACAATTAAGAAAAGATGTAAAATTAAACCATGAGAATAACAGAAGGAGAAAATAAACAGCAAATCACTGTCATGAAAAAAGAATATAAAAAACTTGTGATATCTATATCAGCTAAATATCTAATGAAAACACAATTTACTGAATTCTCAAATTCCTTTGAGAGAGGGAGAAAGAAACACCTGTGTGCAGAATTGCCAAAAATGACTACATGACTGCGCTTACTTTCACTAAAATTTTGGATAAAAGCTACATAAAACTATCTTGGCTATCACACTGGAAATGTATTTTTTTCCATCTGCAGATCTAAACAGTACACTGTTTGGTTTGGTGTGGTGTACACTATTTGACATACATTTGGTTTGGTTTGGTGTGGTGTACACTATTTGGCATACATTTGGTTTGGTTTGGTGTAGAGTAGACTATTTGACATACATTGGGTTTGGTTTGGTTTGGTGTTATATGGCACAGCAACACATTAATTCAAGGTTATTTAGTGCCATGGCAGTTGGAGATGGTTGACTCAGGTTGGCTACCATGATGTGTTCCTGGGCAAGGCACTGACACTAAGAAAAGAGAGAGAAAGAGAGATTGATTTTGGATATTGTGGTCTATCTCATATTCCTGAACATCATATAATTTTAGACCAAAACACAAAAATGCAAGGGAACAAGCTATACTTGATGTTGTGAGGTGTTTCTCCATCTTTGTTGGAAAATAACAATCTTGGAACATCGGAGATAACATAATTATCACTGAGAGAGTGAGAGAGATATTAGTCTTTGAATCATGACAATTTTCCAACTTTATTATTCAGTTTAGCAATAAATTAAATTCAGTTTAATTGGGAACAATTATCAAACTTCCACAGTTAATTGCTGAGCTATAATTGGGACTGTTAAAAGATGACTTTTTGAGTCAGATGGCATCATGCAATATAAATTACACTCTTCCCAAGCCAGGAATTGAAATTGACATCCTCTTTTGATACTTATTCTTGTCACTACTTTATAACAGTGTTGACAATGGCTACCGAAGCCTTGATCAGGTCCCTGTTACAGTACATATGCAGTAGGCCCTATTGCGTCAGAAACTAAACTGACTCAAAGTTGTATACTACACAACCTTGTTAACATGTGCTATTGTTGGCAGTATATACTGCTATTGCTGCTTAAGGACTGAGTATGTGGTTCACATTTCACTATAAATTGTTTTCTGTTCTTTTCTTTGTTTTTAATAGCACTGGTTGTCATTTGGAATTTAATTATACATATCTCACTGAATTACTTTCCATTGTAGCAATGGGATACATTTAAAATTGAATGCCACACAAGTTAAGCCAAAAGTTTGTGCCCTTCAAGTCAATGCATAAGTTAGATTTCTTTGAAGTAAAGTAAAATCATCAGTGATATCTATGTGCCACTGATCATAATGTAAAATTTGCAAGCTACATTATTTAAACAATTTGGAATTCACATGAAATTTTTAAATCGGCAATAATGGCAAATAATAGCAGGGTCTGCAAAAACCTCAAAAACCTTAATATTTCATTTTGACCTTAGAAACCTAAAAAAAGCACACACAAAACCCTAAAAATTTGAAAAAATGATCAACAGCTCTGCCCCAACCCCCCCCCAAAAATTTGTTTTTTTAAACACATTTTTTTGTTAGGTTAGCCTAGCGGTCGAGAAAGCATGCAAATTAAAGATATCTGGTCATTTTATTCTATGTTTCATTTGATAGACCCATAATGGCATATGGTTGTCGGATCATCAACAGCGTTAGCATTGCGTTTGCCTCGGTCTTTGCACAGTTCGAAGTCCGTTTGATTCTACCTTTGTTCAGATTAAGATTCTTTTACCAGAAGTGTTTTAGGGTGCATTGACAGAGTAAGGGGCCATTTTTTGTCATGGTCTTCTCCGACAACACGTCCATCCATTGGCATGGAGGCTTACATGCCCCTTCTCTTTGCATGGAGGTGGAACCTCTGTTGCTGGATTCCTCGGAAGGGATAACTCACCGAGCCAGCCACATTCCTCGTAAAGTGCCACATTCTGGGGAAGAAGAATGTATTGGCGGACAGTCTGTCCAGGTCGGGCAAAACAGTCCTCACGGAATGGTCTCCTCACCACCCCGTAACAGTCTTTTTTTCTCTTATGGGGATATTCAAATTTTTAATAAATGTTATGCTCACCATGGAGATAATCTTGTAACTGCTTTGTGTATTGAACCTTAAAAAAAATTTAAAACCTTGAAAAAAGCTAAAGAAAGCCCTCACATTTTCAAAGTTAATTTCACTTCTAAACCTGTAAAAGTCATGCATAGAAGTAGACCAACCATTTCTAAATAGGTATGCTAGATCCCCACCCTCCCTCCAGTGAAATATTTTTTTTTTTTCCTCCACCCATTTGGCAGAAACATTTGCACAGAGATTAAAGTTTAACCTGTTATACTTCTCTCTTGTTAACCACCATCTATTTACCAAAGGTCTTAATTCAGACCCTACAAGTTTCTTGTCAGAGTAGCTGACTGAAAATTTAAGTAGGAAATTTGTTGCCTGTACATAAATGAATGTTTAAAACTTTATATAGATTATAGCATCATAACACATTTGTCAGTGTTGAAATAATGTTGCCAAGTGTTAGTCCACTTATCAAGTACCATCTCTACTCGCTTATAGGTCAGGACTGACTGCAAACAACATAGACCCTGATCTGCTGTCGCATAATGTGCTGGCAGATCAGGGTCTATGTTGTTTGTTCTACTGATTAGTCCTAACAAACTGCATAAACCCAGATCTGCAGCACATTATGCGATGTCAGATCTGGGTCTATGCAGTTGGATCCAACTTTTAAGCGAGTGTATACGGTATGTTAAGGTCATATTGCAATTCAGTATCAGATGTTGATGGTATGGAAACATTAGGAAGAGTTTAGAATTAAATATTTACAAAATTCATGGTTCAGTAAATAATATGAGCAGTTTTATTGGTTAATGGGAAATAACATTTAATTTATAACTAATAACCAGGCATTATTTGCCAGTTGTCACATTTAATATATATATGACATATGTGATAAATTCCTCTATAACAGGATGGTTGCATGAATAGTAACAAAATCTAGGTTGAAAAATTACAAAACAGGTTATTGTTGTAAGTTTAATTTTTGGCCAGATTGCAAGGAAGTTCATCGTCTTGAATTGATGACATCTGTTCATTCATTCATCCATCTATCAATCTATCATCCACACTCAAGTTAGGTTTTGCAATTGGGTCATTTTCTTAGAAACTATTGCATGAAGAGTCACATAAGTTGGTATTTAGATGCATAATGGGGATGAAAATTTTATTATTGTGACATTTTCCACAGTTTGACATTTTGGTTAACCTGTTTAGCTCATTTTCTCAGGCTCTCTTGCCTAGAGGATCAGATAACTTGGTATGTAACTGCATCAAAAGAAGTATTATTCATTGGTGAAAACTAGGTCACTGTAACATTTTATGGTTCAGTGATTTGTGCTTACCTTTCGGTTGAGCTAAATTTTGTAGGTTAAGGATTGTGTTTAGATTCTGAGACACTTGTTAAAGTTGATATTTAAATGTGTCATTTGCAGTACTACGTCTTTCTGTGAAAATTAAGCAACTGTGACCTATATTTCTTGGTTAAGTGGTTTTGGTTAACCATTGCATTTAGTTAATTTTCTCAGGCATTATTGCCAATAGACTCACATAATTCAGTGTGTAATTGCATCCTGAGGAGTACTACAATGATCAGTGGAAATGAGGTCACTTTGACCTGTATTTCATGGTCCAGTGCTTTTGGTTGAGCTCAGTTTCTCTAGATTATGCATTGCATTTAGGTAATTTTCTCAAAATTTTACTTGCAGAGTCACATAAGTTGATAATTAGATGTGTTGTGTGGAGTGCTACACCTTGATTTGAAAATTGGGTCACTGCAGCCTATATTTCTCAGTCCAATGATTTTGGTTAACCATTGCATTTAGCCCATTTTCTTGCAGAGTCACATATGTTGGTAATTACAAGGTTCATGCTGGACTCAAATATTTAGAGAGAAGTAAATTCTCACCCTCTCAGAATATGGCAAAGTGGTAGGAAAATATGGAGAAGTGAATGAAGAGAGGTCAACAAAATTGGAATGCTGACAACAGTTGCTTAAAACATGTTTTACCCGGTACTCTACATTTGAGACAAAACAATATACCTTTAAACTTTATGAAAATATTAAAAAATTTCTTTGTTTGAGTCAGCAAAATTGTTTTTTAACTTTGTTTTTGCAAAAAGACAGTAATTTCAAAAATAGCTCACTATGAAAAACAATTGACAAATATTGAGGTAAAAGTCCTCTCATGTTACTTTTACAGGATGAAATGTGAAATAAACTTGTTTCATTTGGCTAACAATTGCCTACAAACCTCAACAGAGTAATAGTTTTCTCATGATGGGGCTAAAAATGGCATTTTGCTCCTTTATAATCAAGCTTCATGCGTGAATTTTTGGCAGGAATCACATATACTACAACATAATTGTGGACATATGTAATCATTAAATTGATGCAGAAGTTAATAAAAAAGCATGAGTGAAGAGAGGTCAACAAAATTGGAATGCTGACAACTTGTGTCTAAATTGTTTTACATTGCTCTTTGAATAGAAAATAGACACAAGAGTTGATATTATACTCGGAATATGAAAGCTTTCAGTGGCCTAAGAAGTGTCTGTGTGATGTACACTCGACAATAGGAGAAGTCAACTTCACATTTCTGCATATTTGCACAATATTACTAGCACCGGTGTGACTCCTAACATGGACCCTGAATTAGATGTGTAATGTGGAGTATTACACCTTTCCATGAAAATTAGGTCACTGAGTTATATTTCACAGTCCAGTGATTTTAATTAACCTTTGCATGGAGTCACTTAACTTGGCAAGTAATTGTGTCATGACTAGTCCTACATCCATCATTTAAAACCAGGTTACTTTGACCTATAAATGGTACAGTGATTTGCTTGTTAGCTCAGTTTCTCAAGATTAGAGTTTGTGTTTGGGTTGTTTTCTTGGGCACTTTTGCTCATAGGGTCATGTTAGTTGGTATTTAGATGTGTCAACCTGGTTCAGATGAACCAAAAAATATACAAAGATGGATACCCCATGAATAAAAATGAATTTCGCAGTATTCTTGGTTTGCAAATTCAACTATACCACCATTGGTGGTTTTCTTGTTTAATCAATGATGCAGACTCCCTGCTTTTAAAATTTAGCTTGTATGATTAACTTCTTCCTTCCGCTGATTTTGCATGGATAGTGAGCCATTAGCTCATTCACCAACTTCCAAACATGGTTACACATGACTGGTGATTTGGATAGCAGAATAGCATAGACTTAGTTTGGAAAAGAGAAATATTTGCTTACATTTATCAATCTATGACATGTATAATGCCTAAACCAGCTAATTTAATTCTGTGACAATAAGTATGCAACACTTTAGCCCCCCCCCCCCTCACACCCCTGCATTTCACAGAGAGTCAAAATAGCTCAGTTGGTTGAGCATCAAACTCGTAATCCAAGGGTCATGGGTTTGATACAAACCAATGCTAGCTGGGTCAGCTGCCTTGGTGTGTCCTTGGGAAGGCACTTGGCACCCATTTCCTCGTCAGTCAATAATGTGTTAAAAGTGCTGTTTAAACCAACAAAAACAAAAAAACTGGCCTTTACAGCTCTTTTATTTTTTGTCATCGATCATAGTTGTACTGAGATGTCATCATGGCCAACTTTTAAAGGCCTAATAACCAGCAGTTAATTCATTTTGTTGCTGTAGATCTATGAGAGATATTATAGCATTTGTTAGATGTTAGCAAGTGAACAACAGTTACCTTCAAATTTTTCTCATCTTTTCTGATTGACTTCAGGTAGTGTTTGATTCTACTCTGCTCCAATATATTTACAGGCAATATATGCGTGGTGCCAGATGTTTAAGTGATGTCAAGTTAGATGGAAAAGTCGCCATAGTAACTGGAGGTTGTTCTGGGATAGGAAAACATGTGGTAGAAGATTTTGCCAGGAGAGGTAAACGGCATCTAATTAGTTTACTAAGCCCACTTTGATTAATTAATATTGCTTAGTGATTTAAAAACACAGCTGTTTTAATAAAATACTTCCTATCAGAAACTTGGGTATTTAAGAAATTAGGCCCTCCATCAAGATGTGGGAACCATATAGTAATAACCCTGTCCATCCATCTGTTCATCCATCAATCCATGCATCCATTGCACTGTCTCTCCATCCATTAGATGTACGATTGAAAAGTCTAGAGAAATGGCAGACATATAATGAATATTTTACTTTCGCATTTTTTTTTAACCAGCATGGCTCAGGATCCATTCAACATGTCCCAATGCAATGGATCTTATTGCCAATCCACACATCTGTTCACCACAGCTAAGAACTGACCAATCACACAGCAGCAGTGATTTCTGATAAGACCTAATAAAATGCACAAGCCTTAGACAACTGACCATGTTTCAGTTGAAATATATACTTACTTTGAAGAGCAATTTATAACAAAATTAAGGTCCGAATAATATGAAATTTATAGGTTAAATTCAGTGTCATCAGCACTATAATATTTTAAAATTTAATAAACAGATTTTAAGAAATAAAAAATGAATATGCTAATGAAGTAGAAGGAGTTAGAAGTCTTCTGCAGTTGTGTCAGTTTGGTGTTTACACAGCCTTCTAGATGTATTTCTCCCTTTTGGGGGATTTTATCTCTTCTACTTTCTGTTTGAAAGAGTTATGGGCCTTGTTGATCGATTCTTTGTATCTTCACTTATTAAAGTTGCTTGTGGCCAGTATAGTTCAGGAACCATTCAAGATATGTGGGCCCTTTGTGACTATCACTTTCTTTAGTATACATTCCATCCATTGACAAACCAAAGGATGTGAATAATGGTTTTAGACGTATATGTATCACTAAATTGAAGGAGAAAAAATACTACTAAAAACCAGATAGGATTTCAGGGAAGATGTTTAACTTTATTAGGTGTGTTAAGGGCAGTTGTTTGTAATTTTCTTTCATTTCATTAGACTTCCTGTTACGAAAAAAATGAAAATAAATTAAAACTTTTCTTAAAATCATAGTTTATTTTCTGAACTCAGGTTCATGTTTGTGCATGTTTGAAGATAGGTACAGTCAACCCTCATAATAATGATAATATTTGAAAACAAAAATAGGCATTATAACAAGGATGACAGTACAAGAAGTCTGAATTTTGAATCTTTAAGAACATTTATAGATCTTACAAGTTAAGAAATGCAGAAAACAGAAGATTTAATAAAATTGAATGTAGTGTAATTGTTTTAATTGCTAAAATTAACGTGTAAATCTAAGAAAGCAAAGTGGTATCAAAGGTACAAGGCACTAAGTTCAGTGACCTCAGGCAATGTGTACCCTGAAACTTGTAAATCACAGATTGATTGACTAATATTTACTTGTTTGTAGATTCCATCGTATTTAATGCAAGTTTCTTTATTACGAAACTTGATATCGTTATCTTAAATATACTGAAAGTTAAGAAAAACTTCAGATATTAAAATTAAATGTGTAAATTTGTTTAATGAGACCTCTAAAAGTAGAATTTATAGTTTCACAGGAGTTTTGTGCTGATTTTGAGATTATCACATTTATTCAATGTATGTCAGCATTATGGTGGAAACCATAAGTTTTAGGATCACACTAAACATCATTCGGCTTACTTTTTTTACCTGGCATGAAGTAACAGGTCATGTATGGGACTTGCATTTTTTTTTTTTATATACCTGGCATGAAGTAACAGGTCGTGTATGGCATTAGGGGTTTCAACTTCCTTTTATACCTGGCATGAAGTTAGTAACAGGCATTGTATGGCATTAGGGGTTTCAACTTCCTTTTTTACCTGGCATGAAGTTAGTAACAGGCCATGTATGGCATTAGGGGTTTCAACTTCCTTTTTTACCTGGCATGAAGTTAGTAACAGGCCATGTATGGCATTAGGGGTTTCAACTTCCTTTTTTACCTGGCATGAAGTTAGTAACAGGCCATGTATGGGACTGGGTGTTCCATTTTCTATGCCTGACATAAAGTAACTAACTGACCATGTATGGGACAAGGGGTTCCATTTTCTATGCCTGACATAAAGTAACTAACTGACCATGTATGGGACAAGGGGTTCCATTTTCTATGCCTGACATAAAGTAACTAACTGAACATGTATGGGACAAGGGGTTCCAACTCAATATTATGTCTGGCATGAAGTAAGTAACTGATCCAGTAGTACATGGAACTAATGTACATGTATCTAGCTTTTATACCTCTCATGAAATTAGTAACTGACCATGTATGGGACAGTTGGTTGCAACTTACTATTTTGCCTGGCATGAAGTAGGTAACAGACCATGTAATGGGACTTTGGGTTTTAACTTGCATTTATGCCTGGCATGGAGTAAATAACTCACCAAATATGGGACTGGGTTTTCCTACATATATTTATACCTGGCATGAAGTAAATAACAGGCCATGTATGGATATGGGGTTCCAGCTTACTTTTATGCGTGGCATGAAGTAAATAACAGGCCATGTATGGATATGGGGTTCTAGCTTACTTTTATGCGTGGCATGAAGTAAATAACAGGCCATGTATGGGAATGGGGTTCCAGCTTACTTTTATGCCTGGTATGAAGTAAGCAACTGAACAATTTAGTCTAATGTCTGGCATGAAGTAAGTTAGTGACCGTGAATGAGACTGGCGATTCAACTGAATGTGCTTTGGGTCTGGCATGAAGTTAGTTTAAGATTTGGAGGGGAGGAGATTAAGTTCCTTAATGCCTGGAATAAAATTAGTTACTGACTTGAAAAAGGTACCTCAGCTGTTTTTATGCCTGATGTAAAGTCAGCAAATACTTATCACATAACTGTGATGTTCAGAATATTTCAAGATATTAAAGGAAAATGAACTACTTGTAATGAACTGATTTTATTTCATGTAAAATGTGTAGAAAATTCCTTATTCTCGAGAGTTTGCTTTTCTTGACTATTTTATAAGGGATAATTTCTCAACTTCTTTTCTTCAATCAATGACTTTCATGAGAGAATGTCGCCATATTTTTAAGCTTTTCACCAGTACATGCTGTAATTTTCATTACCTGTGATGCTGTTTAGTCCTTTCCAGTTATGCAACAAGATAACAGATGAAAAATGTCTTGTACTTTTGATAGTTGTTAGAATGTTTGGATATAATTTGATTTCATATGAAAAAATTCATGTCTTAGCAATACATGTATCTTGAGTTACCTAGATAGACTTTTGAGTTTACATAAGGAATCATTTATAATTATCTTGCCAAATCAAAAAGTAGTAGGTTCTTCGAGTAGGTTGGCTGCACAAATATGACAGCCTTACAAACTGTTTCCTCGTGTATGTCCATAATTTGAATTCATCATTATTTACTATATAGTTTAATATCAGTATTTACTATATAGTTTAATATCAGTATTTACTATATAGTTTAATATCAGTATTTACTATATAGTTTAATATCAGTATTTACTATATAGTTTAATATCATTATTTACTATATAGTTTAATATCAGTATTTACTATATAGTTTAATATCAGTATTACTTTATAGTTTAATATCAGTATTACTTTATAGTTTAATATCAGTATTACTTTATAGTTTAATATCAGTATTTACTGTATAGTTTAATATCAATATTTACTATATAGTTTAATATCAGTATTTACTATAAAGTTTAATATCAGTATTTACTGTATAGTTTAATATCAATATTTACTATATAGTTTAATATCAGTATTTACTATAAAGTTTAATATCAGTATTTACTGTATAGTTTAATATCAATATTTACTATATAGTTTAATATCAGTATTACTTTATAGTTTAATATCAGTATTTACTGTATAGTTTAATATCAATATTTACTATATAGTTTAATATCAGTATTTACTATATAGTTTAATATCAGTATTACTTTATAGTTTAATATCAGTATTTACTATATAGTTTAATATCATTATTTACTATATAGTTTAGTATCATTATTTACTATATAGTTTAATATCAGTATTTACTATATAGTTTAATATCAGTATTTACTATAAAGTTTAATATCATTGTTCTGTGTGATCTTTTTTTAACTGTTCCAAAATTATATTTATGGCATCTTGAATGAATGACAACAGCAAACAATAGACTAATGTATCGATGATGGACTGGATGCGACTTACTGATATCACAACTATATCGATCATGGTGACATTTGTAGCCCAGTCTATCAATGTAAATGTTTGAAATTAATTGTCCATATCTTTAAAACTGCTCAGTGGATTTTAATAAAAATTTTGTATATATTACCATTCATTTAGTCATTCAAGCCACATGAAAATTAAAATTAAAGTTAGTTTTCCATTAAGAGGTAAGTGAATATACATATGTGAATCTCCTGAAGCATCAGCAATCTTGACATGATTATTTCACTTCACTAACAGTTACCTGAGGAAAAAAAATGAATTATATTGAAGTATCCTTGCAGATAAAAAGAATTAGTTCAGTGTAGATTAAATATTAAATTTCTTAAATGCAAAATTGGCAATGCAAAGTTTGATTTGTGATTATAAAATGGAGAGTGTGTTAAGAATGGATGCTAGAATCATCGAAGGATATAAACAATTTGTGGAAGGTAACAGCTCCAAAGATAAAATGGAATTCCGTGATGAAAAAATAATCCTTTTATTTTATAAGCTGTTGATTATATTTTTCAAGCATTATAAAAGCATTTGTTTTAGGAAAATAACATGAGCTGAACCAATCTGTAGACCTGAAAAAAAACTTTTTATTTCCGTTTTTTGTGTGCATGTTTTCCTCATGTATGCTTAATGTCAAACCAATGTTACCATGACTACATCATTGATTTGGCACTGAATCCTTTTTTTGTGGCTTATAACAACTGCTAGGTGTATATTTGGCAATGAATCTTTTTTTGTGACTTCTTTAGGTTGCCGTGTGTATATTGCATGTCGGAACATGGAGCAGGGTAAGAAGGAGGCAGAAGAGATCCAGCAAAAGACCAAGAATATCAATATTTTTGTTGAAGAGTGCAACCTTGCCTGTTTTAAGTCTGTTAGAGCCTTTGTGAATAAGTTCAGGGAGAGTAAGTACACTAATTTACATGTAGAACACCACACTACCATTCTGTCACCACTTTACCTATCTGTCACTTATTTATCACATATTAGGAATTCCAACAGACCAATGCTGTCATGTGTTATTTGTGAATTGTTTCTTAATTACATAGGTGCTGTTATTTTGTCCAGACCATGTGCATGAATAGCTCTAGCACATAATTAATTGTCTGTGTACTACATATACATATTACAACTGCTACAACTTTGCTTTATTCACAACAATTTTGTATAAATTTTCTGCATATTGTTAAAAATGCTATTATATTATACAGTATTATTTTCAAAAGAAAGTTTTAATTATAACCCTGCAATATCAACAGTTTGAACAGATAGTGTTACCTATATCCGTCCATCATGTCGCATCACATCACAGTACAATTTTTGTTCCTGCTTAATAACTTTTGAAGGTCTTCATGGATTGAAATAAGTTTTGGGTTGTGCTTCGCATGAAAATGTCATAGGTTAAATTATATTTTCACTATTTTCTGGCAAAATGTTACAGTTTATGGCCCCTGTCTGACTTTGAACTTTTTGCTCTTCAATTTCATTTCTACTCAATAATGTTTGAAGGAGTGCGTGTATTGAAATCAAATTTAATCTAAGTCTTGACATTAAGAAGACCTGGGCCAAATTCAATTTTCACGGTTTTGTGGCAACATTTTACAGAGTTATGGCCCCCTGTTTGAAAGGTTTTCTGGATTGAAACCTAATCTGGTACGATGCCTTATATTAAAAAGTACTGAATTAAGTTTGATTTTTACCATTTTTCTGGCAAAATTTTATGGAGTTATGGCCCCTGTTTAACTTACATTTTGCCCTTTAAGTGCATTATATTGGTGGGGGCATCTTTGATACATGACCATATTTTTAGTTGTATAGAAAATCCTACAGAGGCATAATTGGGATACAGTGCTCCTGTGATACATGTAAAACTCAAAGCAAACACATATTTTGGATGGTTGCACAATATGTGAAATAGTTGCAAAGTTCTGCTGTAAAAGAATATCCGAAAGGGTGTATTTTTGTATTGTATAATATTTTTACTATGTTCTGAAGAACCATTTAAGAATTTTTAGAGTGTCCACTTTTGCTGATTTGTTGCACCATCAATATAGTCTCAAATATGATCCTTTATTTTGTAATTCCAGAGGAAGAGAACCTTAACATACTTGTGAACAATGCTGGTGTCATGATGTGTCCATATGCTGAAACTGAGGACAAATTTGAGGAGCAGTTTCAAGTCAATTTCTTGAGTAATTAGGTTTTCATTATTTATGGCATACAAGATACAGTTTCTTTTAATTGTATATTTTAAAACAATATATTCTTTGAAGCAAAATATTTTGCTTACCTGGCCATAAGACCAAGTAATCTTATAGTATGGTCCATCGTCCATTGTGCACATTCCATTTGCAATTGTTATTTACAACTTCTCAAAAACTCCTTGACCAATTTTTGTGATTTTACAGTGAGTATTATGGCATCAAGGCCTTTAAGATTTTTTATTTGGATGGTGATCCTTCATCCAATATGGCCAGCATTACTAGAAATTAAAAAAAACTTCAAGCAACTTCTTCTGAAATACTCAATAGAATTTTACCAAATTGGACAAAAAGCATTGTGGCATTAAGGTCTTTAAAAAATGTTGCCAATCCACTATCAAATATGGCCATTGTTACTAAAAATAAACAAACCTTTAAATGACTTCTCAGAAACTGCTGAACAGAAGTTCACCAGATTTTACATAAAGCATCCTGGTACAGAGGACTTTATTTTTTTTTACAAGTGGTGCCAATTGACCATCAAATTTGGACACCTTTAGAGCAACCTTTAAGCAACCTGTTCACAAAACAGCCAAACAGAATTTTACCATATATAATAGAAAAGATCCTGGCATAGAGGGCTTTCATATTTTTAAAAACGATGATGATCTGCCATAAAATATTGCTGCCATTACTAAAACCAGAAAAACCTTTGATCGATGTCTTATCAAAAACCACTTGACAGAATGCATCCTGGCATTAAGGGCTTTCAGTTTTTTACAATTAATGTCAATCTGCCATTAGATATGGCCACCATTAGTAACAATAGACAAGCCTTTAAACAACTTTTCTCAAAAACTGCTCAACAGAATTTGCTGAAATATGATAGAAGACTTCCTGACATTGAAAATTTTCAGTTTTATACAAATATTGCTGATCCACCATAAAATGTGACCACTGTTGCTAAAAGTAGAAAAACCTTTAAATAACATCTCAAATACTTGGCAAAATTTTTACAACACTGTTGCTAAAAGTAGAAAAACCTTTAAATAACATCTCAAATACTTGGCAAAATTTTTACAACACTGTTGCTAAAAGTAGAAAAACCTTTAAATAACATCTCAAATACTTGGCAAAATTTTACAGGGAGCATCATGGCATATAGGTATTTAACATTTTTACAAATAAATACGATCTGCAAAAAAATACGGTTGCCATTAATAAAAATATAAAAACTGTAAACACCTCTTTCTTAGAAACTGATCAACAGAACTGGACCAAATTTTATAGAAAGCATCCTAGCTTGAAGGCCTTTCAATTTATATAAATGATGCTGATTCACCTTTAAATATGACCATCGTTACTAAAATAGAAAACATTTACACAACTGTATCTTGAAAATGTTTAACAGAATTTGACTAACTTTGACTGAAAGCAATCTGGCATAGAGGCCTTTCAGTATTGGACAAATGATGCTGATGTGCCACCAAATGTGGATGAAGCAACAAAACAAAAGATACCTTGAAACAATTGTTTTCAATGCATGAAATCAACAGCATTGGATGAAATTTGGACAGAAATCATCCTGCAAACCCCAATTTTTTGTCCAACTGCTCTTGTATTTGGCTATTAGGCAAATGTCAGCCAGTTGAGTGATCTTGAGCCTAAATATTTGGGCGTCTTGTTTTAAATGTCAGTGTCTGGTGGAGCATAATAACTTTGTCCTTTAGAGGAAAGATCATCTGATTTTCCTTTCATATGTCATAAATGTATAATTTATTCTATAAGACTGTAATTGACAGACATATATAAAACTCTGCTTGTATAAGAAAGATTGAATGTGCTTACTCAGCATTCACAGTTACAACACATGAAAATTTATAGAACTAACTTTTTTGTAAAGTTCTCAGTTTTCATGTTTGTAACAAAGCATAGTCTAGTATTGTAAGCAGTAGGAATGGACATTTGTTACAATAGTAACTGACCTCTTTTCATTTTATACTGGTGACAGTCTTTGTCAATTGTTTCAGTATTTGTGTACCTTTTTTTCTTACAGGTCATACCTTGCTGACACATCTCCTGCTAGACTTATTGAAGAACTCCACCCCTTCTCGCATTATCAACACTGCAGCAAATGCATTTAGTCTGGGTGTGATTAATTTTGAAGATGTCAACTTCAAGAGCCATGAGTACAGTCCAGGAACAGCATACTCCCAGAGTAAATTGGCTGTCATGGCCTTCAGTCTTGCCCTGGCTGAGCACTTACAAGGTATAATTTATTACTATCATATCACTCACGTATAAGCCAGGTCCATATGCAAACAACATAGACCCTGATCTGCTGTCGCATAATGCTGCATTGGCAGATCAGGGTCTGTGTTGTTTGTTGTACTGATTAGTCCTTACAAACTGCATAGACCCAGATCTGCCGGCACATTATGCAACGGCAGATCTGGGTCTATGCAGTTTGCATATATATATATATATATATATATATATATATATATATATATATATATATATATATATATATATATATATATATATGGTTTGATACCCACCCAGGCCAGCCCAGGTTAGCTGCCTTTGTATGTCTTTGGGAAAGGCACTTACCTCCCATTTTTCATGGCATGATTTAGCCAGTAATGTGTTAAAAGTGCTGTTAAAACCAACAAACCAAACACACACACACACACACATATATATATATATATATATATATATATATATCTATATATATATATATATATATATATATATATATATATATATATTAGTTCCAGCTTGCTCCATTTCCATTTCAGATACAGGTGTATCTGTGTATATTGTGAACCCAGGAGTTGTTAACACCAACCTTCATCGCCACATGCCATTTCGTCAGAGTGCCTTCATCAGCCTAGGATTTTCACCATTTTTCTGGTACCTGACCAAGGCCTCTGAAGATGGAGCACAGACCACTATTTACTGTGCTATATCTGAGAATCTGGAAAATGTTTCAGGGCAGTATTATAAGTAAGTTTTGTTACAGATTTGAGAAAATTTATGAAAATAAGCACAAAAATGGCCCCCATTAATCATTTATTGTAATAGGACTGTCCTTAAAGGCATCTAGTGTTAAAGTATTTTGTTCTTAGCATAAAAGATAAATAACACATCAAGAGGTTATTATAATATTCCAGTCATTATAGTTTGAATAAAGTGAATTCTCTGAACAAAGATTAAAGATAATAAGTAATTATGTATTAGTTTGCCAATAAATCACACCATCTACTTCAAATAATTACTTACATATAATAGAGAGGTCATAAAAATAATTCTGTTATCATAGTGGTAAAATTTTCCAAGTTCTTCAGACAATGAATTAGGTTTTAATTTAACTTATGTTCATTGTAACTTCCCTAAACCACTGTTGGGACCAAACATACTGTTGGTTTTATAAAGGTAGCCAGTATACAGAGGTTTGATTAGTAATAGAACAGGTTTTTTGAGGACCAAAATAAGTGACCAGTCTGCAGAGAAAGCCAGATTACAGAGGGGCAAGTCTACAGAGGAAGCTGGGTTACAAAGGGGCTGGGTTACAGAGGGTCTAGTTTACTGAGGAAGCAAGGTTACAGATATCCTGGATTACAGATGGGCCAGTTTACAGAGGAAAGTGGGTTACAGAGGGGCCTGGTTACAAAGGAAATCAAATTACAGAGGGGCCAGTTTATAAAGAAAGTTGCGTTACAGAGAGGACAGTGTACAAAGAAGGCCACATTATGGGGGGAGCAGTTTACAGAGAGACCAGTTTACAGAGGTAGCTGTGTTAGACAGGTTACATAGGGGCCAGTTTACAAAGGAAGCCATGTTACAGAGGGACCATTGTACCGAGGGAGCAATGAACAAAGGAAGCTAGGTTACAGAGGGGCCAGTTTACAGAAGAAGCAGGGTTACAAGAGGGGCCAGTTTATAGAGTTAGCTGGGTTACACTACAGAGTGGCCATTCAATGGAGAAAGTCAGGTTACATTGGGGCCATTTTACAGAGGAAGCCAGGTTACAGGGGGCCAGTTTACAGAGGAAGCCAGAATATGGCGGTGGGGTGGGTCACTTTACATAGGTACCTGGGTTACAGAGGAGCCAGTTTAAGGAGGAAATAAAGTTACAGTGGGACCAGTTTATATAGGAAGCCAGATTACATAGGGACCAGTTCACAATGGAAGCTGGGTTACAGAGGGGCCAGTTTACAGAGGAAAATGGGTTACAGGGGACCAGTTTGTGGAAGAAGCCAAATTACAGGGTGGCCTGTTAACAAAGGAAACCAGGTTACAAGAGGGCCAGTTTACAGGGGAGAGGCCAGGCTATGGGGATGGGGGGGGGAGGAGCTCATTTAGAGGGGAAGCTGATTTACTGGTGGCCAGTTTCTGGAAGAAGCCAGGTTACAGGGAGGCCTGTTTATGGAGGAAGCTTGATAGCTTGATTACATGGGGGTCAGTTTACATAAGAAGCTGGGTTACAGGGGGCCAGTTTATGGAAGAATCCAGGTTACACAAGGGCCTGTTTACAAAGGATCTGTGTTACAAGGAGGCCTCTTTAAGAAGGAAGCCAGGTTACAGGGGGACTGGTTTACGGAGGAAGCTGGGTTACACTGGGGCCAGTTTACATAGGAAACCAGGTTACAGAGAGGTCAGTTTACAAAAGTAGCTGGGTTCCAGAGGGACCAGTTTACAGAAAAGGCTGGGTTCCAGATGGGCCAGTTTACAGAGGAAGTTGGGTTGCTAGGGGCAGTTTACAGAGGGAGGCAGCATACAAGTGAGCCAGTTTATAGAGAAAGCTGGGTTACAAGGGGGCCAGTTTACAGAGGAAGCCAGATTACAGACAGACCAGCTTACAGTGGGGCTGGTTTAGGAAAGTTTCATTGTATAAGTTTCCACATAAATCACTATATTTGTTTTTTAAAATGATGGAGTAATATGTTATTTAAACTTTTCCAAATTCTAGGGTATTCTATTGTACTAATTTGGTGTATTTTCTACTTTTGTTTTGAAGGGAATGCAAGAAAGAGAAGATTGATATGATTACAGTGAAGCCAGAATTACCAGGGAAAATATGGGATGCAAGTTTGAAATGGCTTGATATTAAGAAGTTTGGACATGTTTAGTAGATTAGACAACATGCTGTATTTCTTCATAGATAACATGTGCACTTTTTGTCTTGCATGAGAAGCATAGACAAGGCTAAAAGAATACATGATATGTAATGGTGTGAGATAATGAAATCCCACCTGAACATCAGAATTTGTGAGATGGAATGAGACTTTGTCAAGTTACTGCCGACAAAATCTGAATCCGATGGTGGGATTTCTCTATCCCAAACCAATGCATATGATTGAATATTTTTCTCTCATTTCTAATCAGAAAAGAGTGGTGGAAAACAAATGGCTGATCATACGTATGGATCTTGCTATAGAAAGACGGAGTATTTTCTGAAAGTTTTACATCACTCGATGGAGCATACAAGTAGTTTATAACCAGTTTTTTTTTTCAATTATAACTTATGTTTATAATCTGGAAAAATATTGTCATTATTTAAAATAATAGAAATATTGCAGATATTCCTGATGTGATAAGCATAATGATGTCATCCATAGCGTCATTGAGTGTGAGATGGGCGTATCCATGACTTTCTCACATTGGCAGACTGTGTCGCACTTATATATGAATGAGACACAAATAGGTATCAATTTCCCGACAGTATTGCCATTGTTGTTGGTGTAGGAATCAGCAACAACTTTTTGCACTTATCTCAGCTTTTCTGACACTAATGCATGTATTCAGGAAACTTTATGTGTCTATTCATCTTGGAGGGTACTGCGCAAAATGGACACAAGTAGGTCACAGTGACACTTTTCATGCTGTAACAACTTTGCAAGGTTTTTGGATTATGCCATGGCAGAGTGGTGAGACATAGCATTCCTTATAATTCTTGTTAAACTTATTTCTTCACACATTATACATGGGTGGAAGTGAAATACAAACAGCCATCATATTCCATGTTGATCAGACAAGGGAGACAATTGTATTTAGATGAAAGTCCTATACCTACATTTGGTTCTTACTGGGAACACTTAGACCCATATCTGCCATTGCAGCAGGGTTTCTTGTTTATTATATACAAGTAAATATTGTACTTGCATGTTAGGTCATTCTCTAGATAAGATAAAATTCTCGGTAATTTTGACAATAATTTTCTGGTTAGATTTAACATAATACTTAAACTTAATGCTTCAAGATGATAAAAGAGAGAAATCAGTCAGTTAGAAATAGTGGATATCGATATGGTGAATACATACACAAAACTGCATATGTTTTTTGTTCGAAGATGGCAAATAAAGACTTTGATGTGGTGTAGGATACATCGAGGCCCTTATTCATACACCATAACAAATGAGTTCTTTCCCTTGACTTGGAACAAAACACCGGTGCAGTTTTTTTTTTATTATTTTGAAACCCCTTTTTTTTAATCTTTTCTTAATATTTTAGCTATATTGTGTGAATGGAATTCAAAACAAATTAGAATGTATAACAGTTTGATATTGATGCATGGATGTCAGCGAAAACACCTAAATAGTTCCAGTCTGGGTGTACGATACAGAATTACAGATGGATTATCCAAAAAGAATGCAAGATCAGCCATGTAAAATTAAATACGTATGTAATAAAATATGCACACTATACACAACAGAACTAAGTTTTGTCTTTAAATTTGGGTATGAATTATGATGCACATTAAACCCAGATAAGCATGATATACCATTGTAGATTCTGGAGCACTTTGAACAAATTAGGATACATTTTTAAGTAAGTAACTACCTATAAAATCTAAATGTATTTTTTTTTGTTCATGAACTTGTATATGCTTTGACATGTAGTTCACACTTGATACTGTGTGTTGAGCAGTGGGAGATTATTAGCATGTATCATACATATTGAAATAAGGTAGGAAAATCACACCCAAAGGATCATAATTTGTAGTCAGGCTTATGACTTTCTCTATCCAACATAAATAAATATAGTTGATTCCTTTTCTCGCATTCCAGGGTCAAAAAACATATTTTATAAACAAAATGTCACCTCCAATGGTACAGATAAAGCATTAAAAGGAAAAAATATTTGTTCAAAGTTGTTGGATATTTAGAAAGAGCATATCAAATTTGGTCTATTCCGAAGACTTGGAAACATGGCTAAATAAAAATAGATAATTTAATTATTGAAATTAAATTCATAGGAAAATACCAGATGTACGGCCACATTTTTACTAAAAATATAAAAACCTTTAAGCAACTTCTCAAAAATCACTCAACAGAATTTCAGTGAATTTGACAGAAAGCATCCTGGCATGAAGGTCTTTCAGTTTTATTCATATGATGCCATTCTGCCATCAAGTATGGCTATCATTACTAAAAATACAAAATTTTTAAACAATCATGATTTCATGTTGGGTAGAATAACAGTGCCATGACAGAAGAGAAATGTCTGCATAAGTGTTCTATACTGGAAAGCACAATCCTACACATAAGGAAAATTATGAAACTGTGAAACTTGTCTATACAGGATAGGCAAGGGACAGGACAAATATTTACTTTGTACACGTGTATCTTGAGTGTCTATACAGGATAGGCAAGGGACAGGACAAATATTTACTTTGTACACGTGTATCTTGAGTGTCTATACAGGATAGGCAAGGGACAGGACAAATATGTACTTTGTACACATGTATCCTGAGTGTCTATACAGGATAGGCAAGTGACATGACAAATATGTACTTTGTACACATGTATATTGAGTGTCTATACAGGCTAGGCAAGGAACATTACAAATATGTACTTTGTACACATGTCCTGAGTGTCTATACAGGATGGGCAAGGAACGAGACAAATATGTACTTTGTACACATGTATCCTGAGTGTCTATACAGGATGGGCAAGGGACATGATAAATATGTACTTTGTACACGTGTATCTTGAGAGTCTGTACAGGATAGGCAAGTGACATGACAAATATGTACTTTGTACACATGTATCCTGAGAGTCTATACAGGATAGGCAAGTGACATGACAAATATGTACTTTGTACACGTGTATCTTGAGTGTCTGTACAGGATGGGCAAGGGACAGGACAAATATGTACTTTGTACACATGTATCCTGAGTGTCTATACAGGATGGGCAAGGGACAGGACAAATATGTACTTTGTACACGTGTATCTTGAGTGTCTGTACAGGATAGGCAAGGGACATGACAAATATGTACTTTGTACACATGTATATTGAGTGTCTATACAGGATAGGCATGGGACATGACAAACATGTACTTTGTACACATGTATCCAGAGTGTCTATACAGGATGGGCAAGGGACAGGACAAACATGTACTTTGTACACATGTATCCAGAGTGTCTATACAGGATAGGCATGGGACATGACAAACATGTACTTTGTACACATGTATCCAGAGTGTCTATACAGGATGGGCAAGGGACAGGACAAACGTACTTTGTACACATGTATATTGAGTGTCTATACAGGATAGGCATGGGACATGACAAATATGTACTTTGTACACATGTATCCAGAGTGTCTATACAGGATAGGCATGGGACATGACAAACATGTACTTTGTACACATGTATCCAGAGTGTCTGTACAGGATAGGCATGGGACATGACAAACATGTACTTTGTACACATGTATCCAGAGTGTCTATACAGGATAGGCATGGGACATGACAAACATGTACTTTGTACACATGTATCCAGAGTGTCTGTACAGGATAGGCATGGGACATGACAAACATGTACTTTGTACACATGTATCCAGAGTGTCTATACAGGATAGAGGGAGGGTGAATGCTGCCCTGGGTCACAACTTCAAAACTTTTGAGATCCTCACCATATAACCATTTTTAGGTTTAAAGGACCTGAGGAGGCAAAATTGGAAAAATATCCAATACATACCCTAGGTCTTGTCCCTGGGTCTTAACTTAAAACTGTTGAGATCCCCACCCTCTAACCACATATACGTTTGAAGGACATGAGCAAATTAAATCAGACCTATATGCATTACAGGTCCTGGGTTTTTCCCTTAAGGTAGGTGATTGCCCCTGAGACATAACAAGTAAACTGGTGATATCCCACCCTATAACTGTATATAGATTTGAAGGAGACGACACAAAATCAAACATATATTCAATACAGACCCTGGGATAGGGCATATGCCTATGGGTCATAATTTAGAAACTGTTAAGATCGCAACCCTGTAACCATGTATACATTTAATGGGCTGAAATAAAAACACTTGTGCATCCAACACAGGCCCTGGGTCATGCTCCTGAAGTAGGGGACTTGCCCTTGGCTTATTGCTTGGAAACTAATAAGATCCCCACCTTATAATGTTTACACTAACTGAACATTAAGGTCAAATACACATTCAATGTTGCAACATTGGCCCCTGGGTCAGGCCATGCCACTAGTGGAGCTTAGAAGTCCAGGGATATGTAATGGCATGCTGTTTACCTAATCCTAGTTTAAATTGTAGGCATAATATCTTGGATGTCATTTGGTCAGGTATTACTTTGCTTCATTGAGAACCACAGCAGTGATAAATAAGACAGTGATTTTATTTTCTTGCATGAATAAGTTATTTACAGATTAACTCGGCTACAGAGATTGTCTTTTTAGCATGTCTCAAGCTGTGAATTTTATTTTGTGCAAGTTAATCCAATTGTTAAGGGTTTCAATTCATGGCATAACTTTTATTGTAAGCATGAGATCTTTATGAAACTTGGTCAGATTGTTCATTACGTCATTAGAAACCTGTGTTGGTGTAATGTTGATCACATTAATCCAGTTTTCATGCACAAGTCAATAACTTTGTTTTTCGTAGCTTAACCCCAGCATCAAAAGAGTGGAGATAACAGTTGCATCATCAGAATCAGACAAACAGTAGGGACTAAAGTTGAGCTTAGTTGTGTCTCTAACACTTGTTGAAATACGATTCATTCCTTTAGGTGTGAGCTGAAGGGTGATAGTGTTGAGAAGAGGGGTAGGTAGGTAGGTAATAATTCAAGGAGAAAACTGCATAGACATGTTATCTCCTGTGTCATCAAGGAAGTTCCCTGATTCAGACCCAAACATGTATCCTAAATTCTAATTGGTAGAAAAACTGGAGACCACCTTTTATCTAATAAAGATTTTCTTATCTAGTGTGTGTATGTCTATATATATATATATATATATATATATATATATATATATATATATATATATATATATATATATACATACACACACACACGCACATACAAATACACATACACCCACACAATGCTGCCTCACTTTTAATACTGTTCAGAGGAGCCATAATCTATAAATGGTCACCCATTTAATGGTAAAGTGGCATTATAGCGGGAAACGTTATACTGAAAAGTAAAAAATTATGCCAGCATAATGGGATCCATGACAGTGTTATCACAGGGTACATGTTATACTGAAGAGCATTGTTGTGAGGGTATGCTGTATTTTGGAAACTCTCCCACACTGAAGAAAAAAAATCTCACTGAAGGCTGTTACAGAAGTATCTATGTATATAAGTGGAAGATCATGCTTCTTTGCTTATTATTTCTGGTGCTGATATTCTACATAATATGGGGGGGAAATCACATCATCTCTTGTCATTATTTAAATAAGGTATGCATACATTTTTGGGTAAAGACTTTGTTATGACTGTGAATGTCCCTGTCATGTACTGACTCTGTGAATATCCATGTCATGTACTGTGTGAATGTCCATGTCATGTACTGGCTATGTGAACGTCCATGTCATGTACTGACTCGTTGAATATCCATGTCATGTAATATCATGTTCTCAAATAATAATAAAAAGCTTTGCTTTTAATATTTAACCCTATATCACGGACTATATTTGGTTAAAATACCTCATGTGCGTCATGTACAAGAATATTGTAACAGAAGGGGAAGATGATATTTAACGAAGATTAAATAATCAAGATGGCTTACTTTCATACAATGTTTTGTGTCTCGTTCAAGTGCTTACATAGGGCTTGGGAAAACCACTCGTCCTCTCATCCCGACTAGGTAAAAATTTACTTGGCCAAGTAAAACTTTACTAAGTACATGTCCCTGGCCAAGTAGCTGCATATTTGCATCTCAAGTGTAAATCTGAGTTCATTTTATATCCTTAACATGCACAAAAAATTCAAAATCACTTAACATTAAGCATACCTCAATTATAGATTACTTTTATCTAATTTGGCTGCTTGTTATCAGTGTATAACATGTTGCAAAGGAAGCCAATGTCATTTTTTACACAGGTACTCGATGTATTTATGCTTGATACCAAAATGGGTTAAAATCATGATCAGATTATGTTGTATTTTCATACTTGGACCTTGATTTCTTAATGGTATTCTCATTTACAGTGACACATTTCAGTAAATTAGGCATCATTTGGATTTGGAGAAAGTTTCCCTTTCAATGAGGTATCACACAGCTTTATGTGTCAAATCTCTGATAAGCTAAGAACCAGAGAATGTCACAATTTTGTGATTTTTCATCTGCTCAATGTTATACTTGCCCCAGGTCACCAGTATTTTCAAGACTGAAGCTTTATTGATTTGTCATGCCAAAGACTATTTTTTGGACTTGACAATGTATTAATAAAGATGCACTGTCTTGAAAATACCAGTGATCTGGGCAAGTGTAATACTGTCTTACCAGTGATCTGGCCAAGTGTAATACTGTCTTACCAGTGATCTGGCCAAGTGTAATACTGTCTTACCAGACAAAAATCATAAAATTTGGACATTCTTTGTCACTTAACTTCTCCCATATCTTACTCTTAAAGATGTGTGATAGCTCATTGAAAAAGAAACTTTCTTGATGTTACAATGACACATATATTACTGAAAGGTGTCAATGTAAACGTGAATACCACTAAGAAATCATGGGCTATGTGTGAAACTTCAATTTCTCAAGTTTAAATCTCATCTCTTAATATATGTTTATTTAAGGGGACATGTAGTAAAACATAATATTTTCATGGTTTTTACCCATTTTAGTATCAAGCTTGCATCAGGTTCTTTAGTACAAGTGTAAGCAATGTAGTGGAGAAGTGCACTGTGTTGTGTACAATGAGGACAGGGACGAGTAACTGTTGCAACTCGCTCATTCCATGGACGAGTGCTTGGGGAAAAAAATCCTGACCATTGTTACATGTATGAACATGTGCACAACAAGACATATATTCAGTGTATACTGTACAGAAACCATTGGTCAGTATGAGTTGAGTTGGATAGGGTCTATATCATGATTGTATTGTACATGTCGATTTTGTATTTTCACATTATTGACAGTGAGAAGGAGGTAATTTTGTTCTTATATTATTATACATATTCTTGATCTAAGAAGGAAATTGTATATCACAGCTTTAATTTCGTAACATATTTCAAGATTCGTACTCCTAAAAATAAAATATTTTATGAAGTAATTGACCATTGATTTGGTTTTGTATGTTCCACTTTTTATCTTTTAATTGAATATACCAATCACAAAAAAGCTTAACAAAACATGAGTGAATAATGTCACATTGTTTGAAAATTCAACAATTTTATGTGTAAAAGACAGGATACATGCAGAAAATGTAGACTTATTGAAACTAATGAAACTTTAAACTTACTCCCCACATCAAGTATTTAATATATAAATGAAGGATTTACCTTTTGCTCTACTGGTCATAGACCAGAAGAGCTTATGCGATGGGCTTTCATCTAGTGTCTAGTATCTGGTGCGCAGGTTTGTTTCAGCTACTCCTCCTAAACTACTGGGAGAATTCCAACGAAACTTTACAAACACATTGATCTCATGGTATAGTTGGTCCTAAATGAAAATGGTGCAAATTGAACACAAAATGGTGCACCTCAGGCATCCTATATGAAAATCTTCTCTCTACTCTTCCTAAATGGATGGTCACATCAACATTGGGTTTTCACTAGAAGACTTCTTATGATGTCTAGTTGGTCCTAAATGAAAATGGTGCCAATCTGACAGCCAGTATGGTCACCATGGCCACCATCTTGAAAATCTTGTTTTTGCTTCTCATCCTGAATGGATGGTCATATCAACATTAGGTTTTCACTACAAGAATTCTTATGATAGCTGGTTGGTCCTAAAGAAAATGATGCTGATCTGACAGCCAGTATAGCCACCATGGCATCCATCTTGATAATCTTGTTATCACTACTCCTGAATGTTTGTTCTAAATGAAAATGGTGCCCGTCGGACAGTACCTTTGATACCCAGTATGGCCACTATGGCATCCATCTTTAAAATCTGTTTTTTACTACTCATCTTCAACAGTTGCTTATATCAACATGGGGTTTTCACTGAAACATTTAATATGATACCTTGTTGGTCTTGTATGAAATGCTACTGATCTGACATCCAATATGTCCACCATGGGGCCGTCTTGAAAACCTTCTTGTTGCTACTCCATCTGAACCAATGGTCGTTTTTACATGGGGTTTTCACTATAAGACTATAGTTAGCCCTCAATGAAAATGGTACCCTTCATGCATCCAATATGACTGCCACAAGAGACATTTTTAAAATTGCTAATCCTCCTGAACAGATGGTTACATCTGCATGCTGTTTCACTAAAAGGTTTATGATGTCTGCCTGGTACTAAATGAAAACGGTGTTGATCAGACCTCCACCATGGCCATCAATCCTTTTATTGCTACTTTCATGAACAGATGGCCATAACTTCATGGAGTTATCATGAAAAGACTTCTTATCATGTCTGGTTTGTACTAAAAGAAAATGATGCTGATCTGAAATACAACATGGCAGTCATGGTGGCAACTTGAAAATCTTGTTATAGCTAATCAGACCTCCAACTTGCTGGCCATCTTGAAAATCTTGTTTTCACAAGTCTCTTTAAGTCATGGTCATAAAGATATGGGTTTTCACTAAAACGCTTCTCACTATATGTCCTAAATTAAAAAGATGCCAACATGACCTTCCAAAATTTAACAACTCGTGTAAAAGCTACATGTACTTCTACAGAATGTATGGCTTTACCAACATTTTTTTTAAAAACTACTACTTTTTTATGATATATAGTTGTTCCTGTATTAAAATGATGCTGATACAACCTCCAAAATGGCTACCTTGATGACCATCTTGAAAATCTATATGTGGGCTACTTCTCCAGAATGGATGGTCATATCAACATTGGGTTTTTCAGTAAAACACTAGAGCAATATGTAGCTAGTTCTAATGAAAATTGTGTTCATCTGACTTCCAACATGTCACCATAGCCATCTCTTGTTATCACTACTCCTCTTGCATGAATGGTGGCATTACATTGGGTTTTCATAAAAACACTTCTTGCAATATTTAGTTGGTTCTGAGCGAAAATGGTGTAGATCTGACCACCAACATATCTGCTCTTTTGTGGATTTCAAAACCAGACCTAACTGATCTTGGGGTCAAGTCCATGGCCATTGATTCATTTTTGTACTTCACTGAGCTTATGAACACAATGACTTGTAGATATAAAAGTTAATTTTTTTAGAAGACTTTGTATTTAGTTGAATTCCAATGAACAACTTGATAGTTAGCACTCTGATATCGATTTTAAGGTCAACAGTCTCGACATAGGTGTTTAGACGTACTGGCTTGTAAGTATGATACCATAAACAAGTATGAATGGATTTGTATCATTTAAATAAGATTATGTATACAGCTGAAGAATACCTTGAATGATGGCAATAACTTGATTTTGTTTCCCCAAGAACTATTACTTATAGAGTGAACCATACTTAGAAGGTGGTTATATCTTTACATTGAGATAAATTCAAGGATCTTTTATCCACGATATCAGGATGAAGGTGAAAGGCTAGGATAAAAAAATTATGTTCTGAACATACAGGTATCATGTGAACATATTAACTTGAACATAAGAAAACAGTTTTGTTACCAAATTTGGTTTGCTGGAGTTTATTAAGAATATCGGTTTTCCATACTCAACAGTTACAAAAAAGAAATGGTCTTATTTTGGATTCTTATAAATTTTTTATGGGCAATAGAGCATCAGTCCCTTCGAGGGATTCTTGTTTATCTGATCTTATCTTTTTTGTAGCTGACTGGCCATGAGGGCAAGTGAGTTTATGGTATTATTCTTCATCTACCGTGCATCATCCATCGTCCATTGTCCATTCACAATTCTGTTTATAATTTCTTCGCAAAAACTGCTCAACAAAATTTTACCAAATTTGAAAGAAGGTATCCCGGTATGAAGCTTTCAGATTTTTTCAATTGATGCCAATCCGCCACCAAATATGGCTACCATTACATAAAATAGAAAAACCTTTAAACAACTTCTCAAAAGCCAATAGACAGAATTTGAAAATGCACGATGGACGACACGATGAATGAAGGACTATGCCATAAGCTCATTTGACCTTATGGCCAGGCTAGCTAAAAACCACTCAACAGAACTTTATGGAAACGATCCTCACATGAAGCTCTTTAAAATTTGTTCATATGATGCTGATCCACCATCAAATATGTCCACCATTGCTAAAAATAAAAAAAAACTTTAAATGACTACTTCTCAAAAAGTACTCAACAGAATTTGACCAAATTTGGTAGAATGCACCTGGGTACAAAGATATTTCAGATTTGTTCAAATTATGCCAATCTGCCATTAAATAGCCACCATGACTAAAGATAGAAACACCTTTAAATGACTTTCGGAAAAACTGCAAAGCAGAATTCAACTAAATTTGACATAAATCATCCCAGCATGAAGGTCTTTCAGATTTATTCAAATAATGCTGATCCACCATAAAACATGGCCACCATTACTACAAATAAAAAAACCAGAGAAAAAAAATTCTTCTCATCAGAATTTGTCCAAATTTGACAGAAAGCATCATAGGAAAAAAGGGCTTTTACATTTTTGCAAATTATGCCAATCCACCATCAAATATAACTGCCATTACTAAAACTAGACAAAACTTTAAAATATTTCTCAGAAACTGTTCAGCAGAAATGTATCAAATTTAACATAAAGCATTCTGGTAAGATGTGCTTTCAGATTTGTACAAATGATGCTGATCCACCATCAAAATATGCCCACCATTACTAAAACTGGAAAATACTTTTAAATGACATCTTTTCAAACACTACCTGACAGAATTTGACAAAACTTTACAGAAAGAATTCTGCCATGAAGTGCATTTGAATTTATACAAATGATGCCTTCAATTACGGCTGCTGTTACTAAAAGAGAAAAACCTTTTACAACTTGTTTCTAAAACACTACTGAACAGACTTTGATAAAATGTGACAAAAAGCGTCCTAGCTTGAACACCTTTCAGATTTATATAAATTATGCTGTTTTGCCATCAAATATGGCTGCCATTAGTAGAAGTGGAAAAACATTTACACAACTTTATCTCCAGAAACTTATAAACATAATTTAACCAACTTTGCCACAAAGCATCCTGGCTTAAGAGTGTTTCAATATTGGACAAATGATGCTGAAGTGCCATGAAATATGGATAAAGATTCAGAATGTCTTGAAACATTTGATTTCATAACATATGCAATAAAAGCATTGGAAGAAATTTCAACAGAAAGCATCCTACTTATCCAGATTTCTTGTTAGGATAAAGCAAGGTACCTATGATAAGGACTATTTACAATCACAAAGGTACCTATGAAAAGGACTATTTACAATCACAAAGGTACCTATGATAAGGACTATTTACAATCACAAAGGTACCTATGATAAGGACTATTTACAATTACAAAGGTACCTATGATAAGGACTATTTACAATCACAAAGGTACCTATGATAAGGACTATTTACAATCACAAAGGTACCTATGATAAGGACTATTTACAATCACAAAGGTAACAATGATAAGGACTATTTACAATCACAAAGGTACCTATGATAAGGACTATTTACAATCACAATGTTACCTATGATAAGGACTATTTACAATCACAAAGGTACCTATGAAAAGGACTATTTACAATCACAAAGGTACCTATGATAAGGACTATTTACAATCACAAAGGTACCTATGATAAGGACTATTTACAATCACAATGGTAACTATGATAAGGACTTTTTAAACAAGGTACCTAAGGTAAGGACTATTTAACGCAAGGTACCTATGGTAAGGACTATTTAAAGCAAGGTACCTATGGTAAGGACTATTTAAAGCAAGGTAACTATGATAAGGACTATTTAAAGTAAAGGTACCTATGATAAGGACTATTTAAAGCAAGGTACCTATGATAAGGACTATTTAAAGCAAGGTACCTATGATAAGGACTATTTAAAGCAAGGTGCCTATGGTAAGGACTATTTAAAGCAAGGTACCTATGGCAAGGACTATTTAAAGCAAGGTACCTATGATAAGGACTATTTACAGCCACAAAGGTACCTATGATAAGGATTATTTACAATCACAGGTTTTAGTATATGCAAAGTTCTTGCCATTACAGAAAAAGGTTAAAACAAATAATTTCAAATAAACGGGTTATAAAACAAAAGAAAAAAATACATCTTAGGGATTATAATGAATTCTTTATTATTTAAACTGAAGAAAAATGTAAACTAGCAATATAATAAGTAGCACGTTAAGTTGATAATAATTTGAGAATATAATTATATTTATAATACTAGTTTATATAATGCCAGTAGTTAGTATGCTGGACTCCGATGCAGGAATACCTGGTTTGATTCCCAGACCAGGTTGGGTCAGCTGCCATGATGTGTCCTTAGACTGCAGAAATTAACTCCCCTTGTAATGCCAAGTAAGTATATACATTTCCAATATCAGAGCAACCAATATGTTTAATTGCGTCCTTGTCCATCGAAATGTCCAAGTTGCCCATCATTGTATCACCACTTTTTTAACAGACAAACATCATCTAATTTATGTCATTAGTCGTCAACTTTTTGGATTTGGTTATCAATAAAAATGTGTTAAGAGAATGTTGACATTATTATCTATGTATTGTTTTGTTATGCGTCACTTGCACTAATAAGTGGTCCTAATTTTACCATCTTATTATTATTCATATTTAGATTTTGTAACATTTCTTCAGAACCAGGCGGTTGATCTCCACACGATGAAGGTATTCATACAATTCATTTGTAATATTTATAATTTGATTTCGAGTTATATATTTAGTAGTATCTAATTCCACATCACTAGTGATATCTGTTAGTGTTCCAAAAATTTATAACTCCTTTATACTACATACCTATATAATATAAATGGAATAAATATTGAATATAACAAAGTACAATTAACAGGAGGACAACAAAAATCATTATATAATGTTAAAAATAAAGATCAAACTATAAGATTATATGTAACAAGAGGAGGTAATTATAATGTTTTGCTGACTTATTCTGAAATTATAAAATTAGAACACAATAGTGTAATTAAAATTGAATATGATACTTTTAAATTAATTTAAACATGCAGCATCGGCCATGTCAAGAGAGACAAAATAAAACGTATGTTATAAGATCGGGATTATGAAGTTTAGGTTGTATTTTCCTGTTCTCCCTTTCTTGTTTTGAAAGATTTTAAAGTTGGTTTTTAATGCTATTCTATACGATATCATACTCTTATTTTTATTTCGGTTTGTTTTTATTTGAACTATATAATATTGATGCTATAAAGCTTTTTTTGGACTTTTGAAAAAGTAATTTTAGTGTTCCTTTATTATCTTGTAAATGATTTTTGAGTAAATCAACTGCATTATAAACACTTTGTTATATTTTTTTCTCTTGTTTTGTGGTTTAAAATGATATCATTTTTAATTTCATAATCATCTAATAAATTGTTTATGTGATATTTCTTGCTATATTTTGATTTTGTTGTAATTGTATATTTATCTTTAGGATAAACAACATATTCATTTAAAATGTTATATCCATGATGACTACCACAATTCAAACAAACATATCCGCCATCATTATCTAATATAATATTTCCTTTATCACAACATGAATCAATATACATGTATTTGTTATCAAATGATTCATCATTGTTACTTTCAGTTTTAAACTCCTCCCTATCAACATAAGAATTAAGCTTAGATAATGTAGATAATGTGTCTTCACTTGATTATATACATATATATATATATATATATATATATATATATATATATATATATATATATATATATATATATATATATATATATATATATATATAATTGCCTAGTTTAAGTTCATGTAAATGTATTAAATTGCCTATTTCTGGTGGTATTGTTTCTAGTTTATTATGATTTAGGTAGCGTTTTTGTAAATTAGTTAATATTGATATTTCTGGTGGTATTTCACGCAAAATTTTGTGTTTCAGATCTAGCTCGATTAGATTGTATCTTTTACAAATACTTTGTCTTAAACTTAGTTTTATTTTTAATGTGTAATATAAGTTGATTTATTTTCTCTTTATATATATATATACTGTATATATAAGTAGCTTTTGACAAATATTCTCTGACCAAAAATTCTAGTAGACGCCCATTTTTGGCCATTGTCGACTATTTTCGACTAAAAAAGGGTTTAAAGAAAATTTTAATATATAATATTCAGAAATGGAAAATAAGAAAATCCACCCACCTCCACCCCCACCCCCCGACAAAAAATAATTTTCTATTAATGCTGAAATATTTTGTGCTATAGATAAAATGGAGCAAAAGAAGGTTAATTAAAGATGGAAAGAGATGTTATTATCATTCAAAAATGGTTCATTTCTATATAGTAGAACTTACTGATTTAATGTATACTTATAATGGAAAACGAACATATGATGATGATGAAACCCAGTTCAACCAATTAATAGAAATTCTAAGTACATCTCATGATTATAGCTTGATATATGAGTAATATGAGCCTTGCATAAATTGTATAACTATTTTAACAGTTTCACATTCTCGAACAAATATTAATAAGATATATTAAGTGATGATCTATTTTTAACGATAATTGAAAAGGGCGTGTATAGTAAATATCTCACATCTGACAACAAGGAAAACATGATACCGGACCAAATAGCTAATAACTATTACATTAACCTAATTGTGGAGAAAAATAGACCGTCATTTGTGAAAGCTAAAGAAGATGGTCATTATACTAAATTTGAGTTAACGCCAGAATATTTGTGTGAGAAAGGTGAAATTGAATATTCCAAAGAAAATATTGGTGTATCTGTTTATAAAAGCCTTGAATTCTTAAATGGTTTTCACTAGGTTTATGTGTTTAATAAAAAATATATCCTAGGAGTTATATATATATAGTTAGTTAGTTAGTTATAGTTAGTTAGTTAGTTTTATATATATATATAGTTATATTGTTATATGAAATTAACGAAAACATAAAATTATTCGAATAAGTACTTTCGGAGCCTGAGGAATAACAAAATAGGGATTTAACTCTTATCAAAGTATCAAACAAGTATATTTCTGGAATAACGATATATATCAGGATATTTGTTGAATCTATCAGCGAAATAAAATTAAAAAAAAACATCTGGATATAATGTATTGTTACGACTCTATGGTCTAAGAAAAATGTAACAGAAAGAAAGTGAAACCAACAAATCAAGTAAAAATCAACAAGCAATTTATTACCAGATAATTAAAATGAAAAATCAAAAAGTCACTTACAGTAATGTGTTTTGAAATCCTAATAATCCAATAAGAATGATTGTTCTAATCACAAGTCCTAAATATAGAATGTTCCGAATTCACGGCTGTGTCCTTGAATGTTATGATGTGCTAATGGTCTCCAAAGTCCTGATGTACTAGTAATCTTTGATGTGCTGATGTCAAAATGAAGTATTCCAAAATATCTGAATATAAGTTCACATAAATTCCAAAATCATCAATTAAAAATCCAAAATCCAAAGTTTATGAGCACTGTTATAATCCAATGAATATTTAAAATAATTCCTCTCTTAGAATTTGGAATGAATTTTCACAACTGTAATAGCTCTTTACAAGACTGATGGTAATGTCAAAACTGAAAAAATGTCCACCAAACATGATATATATAAAGATTGGTCACATGACAGAATGTTCTAGATTGGTCACATGACAGAATGTTCTAGAATGTGTGTCATCTTAATGGAATTCTAACTGTAAACAAAATTCAACCTTGACCTTCAAATTGAGAAAACATATTGATCAAAACAACCTAATTCAAGGACACTAGTTAAACATGTTTTTCCTGATAAACATTAAGATTTAAGCAAATATTAAAGTGAAGAAACATTTATAATTTCCTAAAATATTTATAATATTATATAAACATCATACATAACAGTATACTGAAAGAAGACAAAAAGAAAGACGAAAAGGAAATACAAATTGTCACATTTGTGTATCAAGAAAATAAGGCAAAATTATTATTTTATATAATTAAAACACTGAAAATACACGCCAGGTATATATTTTGAACAAGATAAATGTACGTCGATGACATTGAAGTATAAAAGAAATGTATTGTAATTATCTCAAACCCCGACACTAAAGCAGTTGATGCAATATAAATACAATTTGTATCATGAAGTTGACAATAATTTTTATAATGAATTATTGTTCAAAGATCTTTTGTTTTATTACAACCAATCTATATTAGAAATTGAAAAACAGCTTAAAATTAGTCCGTTACCTGGATATTTCCAATACACAAAAAAAAACATTATTATAAGTAGATTCACGAAAAGCGTTTGCTAGTGATTTTATGGCTATCGACTATTATCCTGTGTTCTTTTTTATACATGGCAACCACACCATGGGCAACAAATAGATGATTACACTCAATATTTTACGGAAAACAGAAGAGGGAACCCAGTAATATCCTCATCAGTGTATAAGCTGAACATGATCAATCTAGAATACACTGTAGAATATTTTAAGAAACCATCTAATTTGCTAAAGAGTAATAGTAGAGAGCTCATTAACAATGTTTTAATACAAAAAATTTGCCTACAGATCTGAAAAGTTTATTGTTAATACAAATCTATGACTAATACAAAAAAAAGTTACAAAAATTTTGAAAGATTTTGATGAAGCGTTCTATTATCAGACACATTTAGGAAAAGGTGAAATTACTATTCTTTCTTACGCCGAATGGATAGAAGTTGAAAAATATATTGATATAGACGATAAATTTGGGAAAATATATGAAAATGTAGAAAGTGACAAATTATATGCGGCGTGTGTGTCAAAGAAGAAAGATTTTATAAACGACTTATTACCTATTAAAGATATCTTGCATGAAATAAGAGCAGTACAAACTTATGCAACTGAAAGTAAGTTAAGAAAAGTCGCATTTCTATCTTAGGTACAGCAACCGATAGTTTATTGATTTATTGGACCCAAGAAAATATCGATAACGTTGCTAAATTATTTGATCTTAGCGACAAAAGTGATGTAACAAACTTGAGATCAATAAGTTATTACGTGATACAAAAAAAAAAAGGAACAATACACAAACGGTTAGCAAAAATTGAATTAGTAAATGTTGGAATGCACTATTAAAAGCAAAAGAAATCAAGCTGAGATTAATACAGTTCTGAAAAACCACAACATATTTATAAATGGAAGATTACCGGGTGTACCATACTGTGCTAGTAGTCATAATAGTTTTAATGAAACACTATTTATTAGTCCTTATAATAAGTTATGCAACAACTTCGTAAAGGCGGTCATAACGCAATTACGTTGAACATGTTGCTTGGAATTGGAATAACCGATGATCAGACTTTTAAAATTATCAATTATAATGTTAGTGCATATGGTTGTATAGTTTTTGATGAAATTTTCTTAAACATTCCATATAAATTATACCTAATACAAAATGTAAATTATACCTAATACAAATATAAATTATACCTAATACAAAATGTAAATTATACCTAATACAAAATATAAATTATACCTAATACAAAATGTAAATTATACCTAATACAAAATATAAATTATACCTAATACAAAATATAAATTATACCCAATACAAAACGTTCATATATAATAACAAAGATAAGCTTATATTGTTTACAGACGATATTGATTAAAGAAAGCCATTTAACGTTGGAGTTAATGACACGGAAAACATAAACAATTATAAATTATTTTGTCTGCACCAAATATTTAATCATCATATTCTCTTAAAAGACAACAAAAGGTTAACCAAGGCGTCTGATAAAACAAATGAGTAAATGTGGAGAAAAAGATTTATTTGACCTGAAAAATGATGTTATGGCTATCTTTCAGAAACATGGAATTAACATTATTACTCTCATGAAAGATGTCAAAATAGCTAAAAACATGTGTTTGTTTAATTTCACATGTGATGTCAATCAACATGTAGTCAAAAATGTTGTGAAACGAACAGATTATTACAAGGACTTAGAAATCGTATTATAAACAATATTACAAAGCAAAGGTCATACGATTATATATTAACTATCATTACATTATAAAATCAATCGGATATAAATATTTTATAACACTTGAACCGTTAGAAAACATTGAGATCAAGTTAACATAGATATATTAACCCATTTTAAACTACCATATGCTAATGCACGCGATAGTGTCCAAGGGTTGAAAGTAAAAGATAAAATAATAATATTCGATTGCAATATGCCATATGTTGACATATATTTTATATGGGCGGCATTAACGAGTGCAAGTAATATGGAAAACATACAAATATTCAAACTTCCCGATGCAGAACTAGTTTCCCTGAAGTAATCTTGGGTTAAGTTATATTTTAAACGTAAAATAGATGGATATAAATCTCAACATTAAAAAGCAAGTAGATTTATAAGAAAATTGACGGCTATAAATCTCAACATTAGAAAGCAAGTAGATCTATAGGAAAATAGATGGATATAAATCTCAATATTTAAAAGTAAGTAGACCTATAGGAAAAGAATATATACACTCAAATTAGTTTAAACTATAAGTCTGAAAAAACAAAACATGTTTTTTTTTTATAAAACATTATTCGAAATAGCAATTTTGGAAGATAATAATGTGATATCTAATATTACTGTCGACAAAATTAATAATGATTTGCCACGCAATAAAAACAAATTGTAGACAAGTTTGTTTGAAATGTAATATTACAAATCACTAACATCCTATGAGTCCTCTCAACACATTGTAGTAACCTGCAGTTGTGAACTTACGATTTTGCTTATTATGCCCGTCATATATTTTCCCCGCCCCATTCGAGACCATTGTAATGCGTTATCCCCTATTCATCAAGACAATGTATTGAAAAAATCCGTATAAAAATGTCTACCATTATTGACCCTCGGGATGTTACAATAAACTTACGAACGATAGAAGAAATGCATTTTAGATCATATCATTAGAAACACCTTAATCTGGCACTGCCCACCATTGAAAACACTATACACATATCATTTTAGATCTCCTCAAATACTATATAAATCAAAAGAAAAATAAATAATCCGTAGTTAACCTTTTCTAGACCTTGAAATCACTATAAACAAATCATTTTCGAGGTTATCCAAGCATATTATTCTTAACCCTTTAAAACACCATACAAATTAAAGTAAAAAAAATGAAAATATGATGTCGAAATCAAATAATTTTAGGAGCAAACATAAAATGCTTTTAAACATCATTCCCGACTTTCTATACATATATCAAACTTAATTTAAACACTTATAAAAATACATAAAACATAATTTTTAGAAAATATTCAAAACCTCTCTAAAACATATGAATACATCATTCCAGAGTTTCTATAAATATATCAAAAATAATTTAAACACTTGTAAAAAGACATAAAACATAATTTTTAGAACCTTTTCAAAAACCTCTCTAAAACATATAAAAATATAATTGTAAGCCCTCTGGAATCCTTTAAACATCATTCAAAATTAGAAAAAAAGAATTTGTAAGAACAAACCTAGTATCTCTTTAAAACACTATAAATATATAATTTTAGAGATTTTTTTTCATTTCGAGCCTATCCAAGCATATAACTCCTGACCATCTAAAACACAATAAAATTTAATAGTAAAATATTCATAATAAAAAATGAAATCGAAAACATCATTCGTTTGTCTCAAGTACACTATCAAAAAACATCATTTATGTTCTTTAAAAAAAGAAACACACTATACAGTCTAATTAAAGATCCTATAGAACCTTAAAAACACTATACACATATTATTTTCTGAACATTCTAAGTATACTCATTCTTTAGCACTTTCAACACTACATAAATAAAATTGGACACCTCCTAAAACACTCTAAAATATAATTTGAGAACCCTTTAAAGCATGTCTGACCCTCTAAAACACTATATTTTAAACTCTCAAAAAACACGATTTAAAATATATCATACTTGACCCCATCCAAGCATATCATTCCTGAACCTCTAAAACAATATCAACATATAATTCTTTACCCTCTAGAGCAGGGGTGTCAAACTCATCTGCTATGGCGGTCCAGATTTTATATCAATAATAATAAATAATAATAATAAATAATGAGTCTGGCGGGCCGTTTCTGGCCCGCGGGCCCTATGTTTGATAACCCTGTTCTAGAGAGTCAACAAATCAATACCTCTGAAAATCGATTTTATATACGTGTAGACCGCAAGGAATGCATATAAATCTAATTTGTAAGCACTTTGCATGATATCATTTCTGAACCCTTCCAATGCATCAATATATGCATTCCTGACCCTCAAAAACATTATAAATGTAAAAAGTTGTTTAAAAAAAATCTTGTTTTATTTTTTTCTTGACTGTTTTTAATTATTGCATTCCAGACCCTCTAAAACACTATAAAATCTCATTCTAGACCCTCGGAAATACATATGTAATATGTTATGTAAGCTCCAAGAATGATATCGTTCCTGTGGGTAGAGTGGTAGAGAATGTGTGTGTGTGTGTGTGCATATACACATATATGCATTCTTGTTGGTGTAAACGCACTATAAAATCGATTCTTAATTTTTGTTATAATTTTATTAGAAATCGATTTGATATAATTTGCGTACATTATGAATCACTTTTTATAACATTGTTTACCCTTAAAGACAGCAACAAATTGTGGGGTCCAGGTCCAGACTAGCCAACCTTGACTTTGATCTTTCGTACTCACCTTCGCTGGACTTTCTCTTTTCGCCATGATTTCGCCGCTCCGAGACTTGGATGTCACCATAATTTTTTACCTGACCATCCTGGTCCAAATGGTACGTGATTTACTTCGGTGTATATATGGTATCATACTAATTCCATCTCTTAATCCACTCTCAATCATCAGGAACATATGATAGTCTGCTGAATGCACTCTCAATCATCAGGAACATGTCATAGTCTGTTTAAAGTTCCAGGTCAACCAATGCCCGAGTTAATCCTTGGATATTATAATAGTGAGCAGGGTATAGTTTGTAATTTGAAATACAGTCGTTCTAGTTGTAATTTGTTATACAGTCGTTTTCGTTTGTAATTTGTAATAAAGTCGTTCCTAAATTGGTAAAAAATGTCACATAGCATCAATGTCTTTTTCTTTACGTAATAATCAGGTAGATTTCCAAGTGTTTTTGTGGGTTTAAATGTTCCTTGGCATATACAACGTATAGGTAGTCATTATATTATATGTTTGAATCGTTAAGTGATGAGTAAACCTTTTCTGCTGGTGGCATAGCTGTTTCGTTAAACCTTTTAAAGCTATCACTGTATTCGTATGAGTAAATGTCTTTCCTCAAATATTTAGATTGCATATTTGCAAACTGTTTATGTTAAACATTTTATTTAATAAGTTTGTAGTTATGGATTACAAGATGTGCAATAATTAAAACATAAGACATTGGCTTATAATGTTCTTCTCCTTTTGACGAGACAAACTTTTTAATATACCTGAATATATGGCGTGTGATATTGAAGTTTGATGACAAAAGGTTTAAATTGTTGAATCGTCAAAGTGCAGAGTCTCTTTATTAGGCATTAGCATCGAACCAAGTAAATATAAATCCAAAAGATGAACAACAAAAGAGTTGATAAAAGAAGAGAATAAAGAAAAGAAAGAAAATAAAGTGAGAAACTGTTATGGAATATTTGTGGAGCATTGTGTATAAACTTGATGAAATAAAATGAGAAGAAAAATGAAAGAAAAAAGCAATATTTAAAGTGAGCAGTGATTCATTGTAGAGATAGTCTCTGCAGAAGCAATGGCCAGTAATGTTCAAAACCAACAAATATTTATAGCCGAACATGAGCCTTAGAAGTGTTTGCGTGTCAGTAAAAGGCGCGCTTAAGTGAATCTTTTTTTTACTTCAAAACAAATGTATAAACGGCATCAAGCATACGAATGTGTACTTTATATGGAAGCGTTATATCACCATGAAAAAATAAGTATCTGAATTCAAATCACGATATGGAAAGCGATTAAAACAGTTCGATTCGTTGTTCTTGGTATTACTCACACGTCGAAAAGGAAAGGTTGTGTACGCAGAAGTTATCCAAATATATTATTTTTATATACATGTTGATTAAGTGAGCGGCAAATCGAGCATGACAATTTAAAATTTCCTTCTTCCCCAATAAAAGCGTCTGGGAACATGAGTGTCACAATTACATAATTAGCTTTTGAAGTTGTTAATGGAGTCGTTTTGATTAGTCTCGCTAGATAATGTGTTCTATTCTAGAATGACTCAAAGGAAGAAACTAGTTGTAGTAAAGACTTATTCTAGTTTTTATTGATTGGAAGTTGTTTACATTACGTAAAGTTATAGCGAGTAATATCACTAACAGGTCGTAGAATCAGAGATGTAGGATATGAAGGGCTTGAATCAGTTGTCATTTTATATAAAAGAGTAAGCTTGTGTTTTTATCGTCTGGGTTCAAAACTTTCCCATCCTATTTCCCGATGTAAAGCTTCAATAGATATTAATATTGTTGCATCAGGCACGATTCTGGCTGCCTCATTTGTATATTTGGAATTCAATTTTTTCGTATAATTCAAACCATTATAGCATGAATCTAACGCAATCTTCAAAGCTAATTGTCCTTGCTTCTTTTCCTTGTTTCATGATCCTGTTAACTCTGATATTTGTTTCTTTTCCTTGTTTCATGGTCCTATCAACTTAGATATTTGCTTCTTTTCCTTGTTTCATGGTCCTATCAACTTAGATATTTGCTTCTTTTCCTTGTTTCATGATCCTGTCAACTCAGATATTTGTTTCTTTTCCTTGTTTCATGGTCCTATCAACTTAGATATTTGCTTCTTTTCCCTGTTTCATGATCCTATCAATTCAGATATTTGCTCCCTTTCCTTGAGTCGTTATCCTATCAACTAGAATATTTGTTTCTTTGCTTTGTTTCATGGTTTTATCCACTCGGATATTTGTTTCTTTTCCTAGTTTCATGATCCCATCAACTCAGATATTTGTTTCTTTTCCTTGAGTCGTGATCCTATCAACTCTGATATTTGTTTCTTTTCCATGTTTCATGATCCTATCAACTTGGATTTTTGTTTCTTTTCCTAGTTTCAGGGTCCTTTTAACTCGTATATTTGTTTCTTTTCCTTGAGTCGTGATCCTATCAACTCGGATACATGCTTCTTTTCCTTATTTCATGGTCCTATCAACTAGGAAATTAGATTCTTTTCCTTGAATCGTGATCCCATCAACTCGAATATTTGTTTCTTTTCTTTGTTTCATGATCCTATCAACTTTCCTTTCCTTGAGTCGTGATCCTATCAACTCGGATATTTGTTTCTCTTCCTTGTTTCATCATCCTATCAACTCGGATATTTGTTTCTTTTCCATGTTTCATGATCCTATCAACTCGGATATTTGTTTCTTTTCCTTGTTTTGTGATCTAATCAACTCGGATATTTGTTTCCTTTCCTTGTTTCGTGATCCTATCATCTCGGATATTTGATTCTTTTCCTTGTTTCATGGTCCTATCATCTCGGATATTTGTTTCCTTTCCTTGTTTCATGATCCTATCAACTCAGATATTTGCTTCCTTTCCTTGAGTCGTGATCCTATCAACTCGGATATTTGTTTCTTTTCCTTGTTTCATGATCCTATCAATTCAGATATTTGCTCCCTTTCCTTGAGTTGTTATCCTATCAACTAGAATATTTAGGATATGAGCCGCACAATGAACATTTATCACATGTTCTCGTTGGCAGCCCTAATTTAAAACCCTTTCCTAATCGCAAAGTTCATTTCGATTGTGGATTATATTTCACCAGCTTTTATGTAGACAACGATTTAGTTCTCAATTATTAAAGATGCTAATGTCCTAACATACTGTTCTTGTCATCATTAACTTTGCAAATGGTATATTGATTAGTTTACACACGTACTTTTTATGTTTTACTTTTTGTCAAATATCTTCAGGTGCTGGCAAGGCCTTACTGAGATTCTTTTAACAAAGCAGGTACAATACAACACTAACTTTTTGTTTTACATTTTAGATTTTCTCACTTGTTCTTTAGACTTTAAAATTTGGTATATATATATATATATATATATATATATATATATATATATATATAATATATATATATATATATATATATATATATATATACACACACACAGTGGACATTTTTTTTATTCATTTAGCTTTTGTGAACAGAAGTGTACAATTGTAATGTACACTGTACTTTGAAGTCTAATTTACGTTCCTTTAAAGCTGAATGTAATGTTTTTAATGCGTCACTAACAGTTGTCTTTTTGTTTTAAAAGAATACAACCTCGGTAATCAAGTTATCATTCATAAAATGAAACGCGGCTTCATTCATAATTTTATTAGCATTCTCAAACTTTTGAAGGTTTTGCTTTGTTTACGGTTTAACATAGGTCCATTTATATAAGGGTACTGTGTTAAATTCAGTCAGACGTTACAATAAAAGTGTGTTTTTTAATGCTATTTTCAAGAACTTAAACTGCACCCAAGAATAATCTCGTAAAGTTCTACAACTTGAGAAGAGACTGGTGAAGAAATATTTTTGCAATTTGTATTTTAAAAAAATGCTGCATGCCCATCGTATATTGCAGAAATATGACGAATGTATGATTTTAAAAATGTAGACGAAATTTTGTAATATCAAAGATTCGAACTGATGATATCATGAAATAAAAAAAATTGATATACATGTAGTAAATTGGAATTTATGTTAGCATAAATTAAAGTTTTGATATTATCATTCGTCATTATGAAACAGTAGACCTAACTGTACTTTTAAAAGATTTGATATCATCTCAAGATTTACAGTAAATCAATTGGGGTTTATTCACCAAAAACACGCGTAAGTATTTGTTATGTATAATTAACCTATTGTCCATGATAGTAAGTCGCACTTTAAAGTTCTGGTCAATTGGGAAACACCTTGTTGACAGCATTTGAGTTCAAGGCCAGTCTTGTTAACATTTATTCACCACTAGTTTGGCGTTTTTCCAGAAGAACGATGCACGTTCTTTTGCATTGTGGGTTATTATAATATGAGTATATAATAAGGACTTGATACGCATTTATCCATTCCTGTTTTAAAATCAGTCCTTGAGAATCTGTTAATGATCCGAGTTTACAGTTGTGCTGTAGACATAATTCGAAGGGAATTGTTTATTTGAACATTCATTTGAATTAACATAAATTGCTCATTGACCTTTGGATTTATATATATGACTTTTGGATATTTGTGGACATTCTCAGAGATATTCGGGATTATATCGTTGTGGTATATCAGGACATTCAAGACTATTAATTAATTAGGAACATTAATTCATTCGAAACATTCATTCATTCGGAACATTCTGTGATTTCTGATTTGTGTTTAGGACATTTAGGATTATTTGGAATTGAATTCACAAATTGTAAGTGTCTTTTGAATTTTTACTTTAATTACAGAGAAACAAATTGTTTGTTGATTTTACATGCATTGTTGGTTTCACTTTCTTCATGTTACATTATTTTAAGACCTAGAGTCGTAACACATTAAAAACTAAAAAAATTAAATAAACAATACACCGAGTATACTATTTAATAAATAGAGATTATATAGTATAATATTTTTACTAAAATTTTTAAACAAGGATTTTAATGCTTGCGCGTGTTTTGGAGTGACTAAAGACCATCGTCCTGTGTACTCAACGCCTGATCTAGGTTTCTATCCACTGATATGAAACAATTGCGTGTTCGTTTCGTAAATAAATAAATAAATTAAATAAATCTTTTAGTTTATCAAACTCATGACAGTGAATAAATGCACAAATCACTACCTACCGGATAGAGGTATTCATTCCGCATAGCATACTGCGCGCATCGTGTTTTATATATGAGGTAAGCATCCGCAAGACGATAATGATAGTGAAATATATGGTATTCACTTTTATTACCGCGCATGTGCAGACTTTTAATAACAATATGGCGGAAAAGTCTAAAGCCCCAGTCGGGGGGCCTGGACAAAAAGTTGTTTCCATGAAACTGTTTGCTTCATGGGAGTCAGAAAAATCCCAGCCATGCTGTATTCCAAGGTATGTTATATTACTTGAAATTGCTTTTGTTTTCAGCGTTAGGAATCTTTTGTTGAAGATAATGGATGCTGACAGGCGAGGAGTACACTCATCTATAATTGGAAGGAGGGGTGGTGGTGGTGGTTGCAGTGTTCACATTATTGTAAAGACAGTGACCCAATTACTAACTTTGAATGGTTTACTTTATTATTTTCTGTATCTGTTTCAAAGATATGATTTGGAAGTAAAAGAAGACGATGAAAGAAAAGAAAATAATTGTTCATGGTTTGTCAGAAACAGGTTGATTCATTCATCTGATAATAGTACTCGGCTCAGAAAGCAATCCTTACGATGATGCGAGTCAACACAATATAAACTACCGCAACTAGGCGTACATGACGTTATTGTAGAGTTGACCAACATTTCTTTACTTCTAATTGACCCTTCTGCCACTCAACTCATTCACAGCGATTTGGGCCTTAACGGAAGGGATTGGTGGTGGAGAGGGGTGGGGGCTCTATGTGATACAGAAACGGCAAGGAAGGAAACTTTATAGGGTACTGTTCCATACCCCAGCAGTGTTCTAGAAATCGGCAAAGCAATGCCGGCATGATTTTCATTGACAGATTTGTCAGGCACGTATCTATTGCTCCCATTCAGTAACTTTGGATCTTGTCTACAAAGTTTAAACCTTCCTTTCTAACAACAAATGTTGATCTGCAATATGTAAGTTCTATTGACCCTGCACCTAAGCTCTGCCCACAGCTAATCAGAATTTATCTGTACATCTGTCCATCCATCCTGAGAAACTTTGTTACCAAGATTGCTAAAACCACTCAATGTAGACAAATTAAATTTTGTATGAATGTTTGAATCGATATATACTAGTTTTCTTGATAAAATATCAATATTTTCCCATATGTTTTCCCTACTTTATTCCTACTTTTTCACAAAAGGTTGCTGGAAAGATTGCCAAGATCTTGATTTTAATCACATTTGTAGGAACTGTATGTACACATGCTTCTAGACTGACTGGTGTTGACTGAATGCAGGAAGCTGACACATGTAGCATCAGAGTTAAAAGTAATACTGTCACACCTCTGCTGGTGCCTCATAATATTTTCACAAAAAAGTAACCTTTTTCATGAAAACTTTTCTTCATGTGACAATCACTACGTTAATGACATGAATTGCCATTGATAGAGCGCAGCTATAAATTATTTACAGATGAATTCTGAAAGTTAATCTGCTGCTCATTTAGAAAGTGTTGTACTTCCTGATACTGTAGAATCCTTATGACCAGAATATTATGGTCTCTCATAGCAGGTCGTAATGCTATATAATCAACAAATCTGTGCATTAAAAATATGGTCTGTCAAGACATGTGGTCTCACATGGCAGTGGTTTTTCATTACATGTTTTACTGTGAGGTGATTCTTGAAGTCTGTGGATAAGGTTACAGAAGATAATTTTCTGGCATAGTTCTAGTTATCTTTTTTTATTAGCTCTACTGGTCATAGAAACATTACACACATATCAGGGGTAGAAACATCTATTTCCCAGGACAACTAAAAATTAATGCAGGGCAACCATTTTTCCCAGTGTGAGAGCCCATTCAGGCAACTGAAAGTATTATTAAGAATTTGTCATGATGAAGATTATAATAGAATTTATATATTTTCCAGTGACAAACATGGTCATTGAGTTGTCTCTCCGGGTACCTACAGCAGGGTGTCTGAATTATCTCCATACAGTTCCATATTTGAGTGCTGGGTGAATCCTGTTACTAAGAAGTCATACTAATTCTCATGTGTTGGCTACTCATTATCTGATTGGGTTATCACAGTCCATACTATGAGTCTTTCAGGGTGAACCTTTACAGAAACAAGACTCGTGAATTTTTATCTTTTTTCACATATCAACATATGGTACCAGTAAGATACTTTGGCTTGACACACTTAATGCCTATGTTGTAGTATTACTCTTCCTGATTGGTCTGTTGAAGAAATGGGCACTGACTGTAGAGCATATGACACAGTTGCTTCTGTTGGCTAACTTTAGCCAAAGGAAAATGGCAAGTTTTTAATAATCAAATCAGTCACAATTGTTGTTGCATATATTGGCTTGTTGGATCATACCTAAAGTCCCACGTGGATTATTTACAGTTAATGATAACCTGAAGATAAAACATGGATAAGTTTGTGGTCAGGGGTGGCCAACTTGTAGAAAACTGACGAAAAACAAGACAGCATCAAAAAAAGAAATTTGTTAGATTATCTTTTATTAGCTGATCTTAAATAGATTAAATAAGTGTGTAAACTTGTATGACACTTTTTTCATGATTAGGACTGATGGTTAGTTGCAAGTATCAGTGTTCCCATGCTACCAGGAAATCTGGAAAAAGTCGAAGGAAAGAATAGGTTTGTATCTGACCATGAAAAACCCTTGAATTTTGTAAATATTGATCAAAGCCAGGTAAAGACCAGAAATTTTCTGCTGCCTCTTGATGACAGAAACATACGTAATTGAGTTAAAATTACTAAATTCGTATTGGAATTTATGAAGGTTGTGAAACTCTTCAGTTGGTTGAGATAAAATTGCTGTGTGACTCATTTGGGTGCATGCATAAAAGATATTTGCATATTCGATCAAAGTGCTCACAAGATCGGATTTGGTCAAGTAGGCTGGTTACCTTTAGTCTGCTCCATACCGGTATATTTTCTTAGTAGAAGGTAAGAAAACAAGTCTAGCATCACACTCATGGTCCGCAGTGGAACTAAAAAATCTTGAAAACCTTAAAATTTCATTTTAACCTTAGAAACCTAAAACAAGCCACAAAAAAATAATTAAGGAAACATAAATTTAAAAAACGCCTAAAAATTTGAAAAAATGATGAACAGCTCTACCCTGAACCCACAAAAAATGTTTTTTTGCACAGTTTTTTGTTAGGCTAGCCTAGTGGTCGAGAAAGCATGCGAATTGTGCAAATTAGAGACATCCAGTCATTTTATTCTATCATTCATTTGATAGACCTATAACTGCATATTGTTGTTGGATCATCAACAGCATGAGCATTTCATTTGCCTCAATCTTTGCACAGTTCAAAGTCCATTTGCTTCAACCTTTGTTCGGATTAAGATTCTTTTACTGGAAGTGTTTTAGGGTGCATGGACAGAGTAAGGGGCTGTTGTATCATTGTCTTCTCCAACAAGAGGTCCATCATAGCGTATCTCCGATCCTTCTCTTTGCATGGAGGTGGAACCTCCTTTGCTGGGATGCCTCAGAAGGGATAACCCTCCTAGCCAGCCACATTCCTCATAAAGTGCCACATTCCAGGATAGAAGAACGTACTAGCAGACAGTCTGTCCAGGTCGGGCAAAACAATCCACACGGAATGGTGTCTTCACCACTCTGTAACAGAGCCCCTTTTCTCTTTATGGGGATATTCAGATTTTTAATAAATGTTATGCTCACCATGGAGATAGTCTTGTAGCTGCTTTGTGTCTTGAACCTCAAAAATAATTTTAAAACCTTGAGGGGGTTGCAGGGTTCTCAGTAGACATGTACCCTCGGGGTTTTGACGCTTGGAATTTAAATTTGACCCATTTCTGACCCATAGAAATTCTGACCTTTGCATTTGATGGCACATGTTGATTTGGGCTGGAGCATCAGTCTTAATTCACCTCTATTTGCCTCCAGCATAATTTCCTACTGAGCGTGCGCTGTCCATAACAACTTGACTATGTGCCAGTGATTGACATTTGCTAGACTACAGTTTACACCTTATCGGCCAATAATATTGCACCTATGCAAAATCAGTAGGAACTGGGCAGAGCTAATAGGTCACTGATGTCATGCTTTAGTGGGCATAACTGAATCAAGGTTAGATTGTTTTGAGATTATCTTTGATGTTTATGATAGAAGAAGAGGGAATCAGTTATGACTTGATTGGATTAACTTTTGATCAGATATGTCAAAGGTAAGTTGGCAAACTTTAATTGTTTAATTGGTGATTAATTTGCTTCAGTTAGTGAAACATTTAAAAATGCAGGTGTTTTAAATAATGTGTCATTGAGTAAGAATTTACTGGACATTACACTCAGTGATTTATTTTGTGCTTTGGAATTACTCAGGATTGAACAACAAGATGGTATACTTTTGTTATATTCTATGTATTTGTGAACTGTTAAATCACAATGGCTCAGAGAAGTATATTTTCTTTTTTTGTCTCACTTATAAACGATCTGCTAGTGATGATCATTCCAACCCTCAAACTCCAAAGATACAGAAAGTTAGTAACAGTTCTGAGGAAAAGGAGAATAAATCTCCAAAAGTTGTAAGAAATCTTAAGCATCAATTTGCTCCACGAATAATTAACAATCCCAGCTACAAGCTCATGACTCGAAAACAAATGATTCTTGAGATTTCAGTTTTGACTCTTGAGATTTTCATTTTTACTCTTGAGATTTTGGCGTCAAGGGTCAAATGACTCTTCAGTTTTTAAATCTATTGAGAACCCTGGGGTTGGGGTTGCGGTATGAAGCAAAGATGAAATAAGATAGGCTAGCCTATGCTTACATATACATATACAATATATGAATGGTAACCGATGATCAACATGTCAAACATTTTGCTTACAGTTTGACTGAAATACAACAGATATGGAACTGAACATATTATTTTTTGGGAGGGGGTGCTGAATACAACCCACAGGCTGTGACATAAATATACATCTGTTAAAGTGAGTCTACTTCCTCCAATTCTTTGAAGTGAGACTATTTTCTCCAATTCTTTGAAGTGAGTCTGCTTCCTCCAATTCTTGAAAATGAGTCTGCTTCCTCCAATTCTTTGAAGTTAGTCTACTTGTTCCAATTCTTTGAAGTGAGTCTACTTCCTCCAATTCTTCGAAATGAGTCTGCTTTCTCCAATTCTTTGAAGTGAGTCTACTTGCTCCAATTCTTTGAAGTGAGTCTACTTCCTCCAATTCTTTGAAGTGAGTCTACTTCCTCCTATTCTTTGATGTGAGTCTACTTCTTCCTATTCTTTGAAGTGAGTCTACTTCCTCCAATTCTTTGAAGTGAGTCTACTACCTCCAATTCTTTGAAGTGAGTCTACTTCCTCCTATTGTTTTAGAAACTAATGTATAACTTATTTATATGTAAAAAGTGTAAGCACATACATTACGATTACATTGTTAAACCATGTTGTAGCAGTGTTCTCTTCGTAAATTGATTATTTTGTTGTTAATTTTAATGTATGAAGTGTTATAAAACCCCAGGTTTGCTTATATTCTTGAATCTTGTATCTTATTATGCTATTATCAGCTAAGTAGCTAATATATTCATTTCAAACAGATTTAACATTTCTCCATGAAGGAGAGACAGTTTGAACTGAGTTCACACAACTAATGTGCACCATTTCAGCTTAGAGGGACTTGGCCCTCCCTCCTGCTAAGTTTTAATTTTCCAGTTTAGCCTTCTACTTAGTTTCTTATTGAAACCACTGAATTATGCTCAGTTTTTGCATCTAACTCATGGTCACATAATTTGTGTACCTCCATTATAGACACTATTATACTTGGAATGATGAAACTTGGTGAGGAACCATTCATTAAAAAATAGGTCTTTGTGTCCTATGTTTTATGCATCAGTGACTTGAAATTTTGCGTTGAAATGCAACTTATTGGCTGCACTTTATATTAAAATAATGAAACTTATAATTGGAGGCATCTCTGTTAGTGTTTTACCCTTACAACCAAAGAAGGTCACTGTGACCTACAATTTATGCTTTACTAACATGCATTAAATATCTGTGTTTAGTTCTTGACTAGATTTTTCCATGCTGTTTGGAACCCTTTATGACCAGTGCGGTTGTAAGAAGAATAAATATATTTATTCGATGATAAACTTTCATATTAATTACTATACATTGCATATTGTACATGTAATAAACAGATTTTAAAAACAATGATTAAAAAAAAAATATAACAACAAATTAATCTCCAGTTTTTGGCTTATTGTCCTTCCATCTTTCATCTGCCTGATAGTTGCTTGGACATCCAATATGGCTAACATGGTGGCCATCTTGAAAATGTTGTTATCACTACTCCTCCTGAATGAAAGATCATATCAACATAGGCTTTCACTAAAAGACTTCTTGTGATGTCTAGTTAGTCCTAAATGAAATTTTGCCAATCTGATATCCAATATTGCCACAACTGTGTCCATCTTGAATATCTTGTTATTGCTACACCTGAATGGTTGGACATTTTGACATGGGGTTTTCACCAAAAGACTTTGTATCATGTCTAGTTGTCCAAAATTTAAAAAGGTGCAGATCTAACATCCAATGTAGTCACTCTGTTGGCTGTGTTTAAATTTTTCAAAAATCTGTTATAGCTACTCTTATTTAATGGATGGTTATATCAACATCAGGTTTTCACTGAAAGACTTCTTATAATCTCTAGGTAATGTCTATGATGTCTGGTTGATCCTGAAGAAAATGGAGCTATTCTGATGGCCATCACTATGGCTATTTTGAAAATCTTTTTATCGCTGCTAGTCCTGAACAGATGGTTATATTGACATGGTGTTTCTTATGATGTCAACTTGGACGTAATAAATATGGTGCCAGTCTGACATCCAACATGGCCACTATAGTGGTCAATTTGAAAATCAAGATGGCACTATAGTGGCCATATTAGCTAATCCTAGTTAATTTAGTTAATCCTAATTGAAAATGGTGTCCTTTCGACATCCAAAAAAGCCAATGTGGTGGCTATCTTTAAAATCTTATCATTACTCCTCCTGAATGAAGGGTCTTATTGACCTGGGGTTTTCACTAAAATACTTCTTATGATGTCTAGTTGGTACTGAATGAAAATAGTGCCAATCTGACATCCAATAGGTCCAGCACAGCAGCCATCTTGAAAATCTTGTTTTTGTTAGTCCTACAGAATAGTTGATCGTATATACATGGTTTTCACTAAAAACACTTAGTGACATGGTTTTCACTAAAACACTTGATGACTAGGTGGTCCTAGCTGAAAATGTTGCCCCTTGCACATACATTAAGACTTGTAATGTCTAGTTGATCCTAAATGAAAATGGTGCTAATCAGATCTTCAATTTAATGGCCATGGTGGCCATCTTTTAAATCTTGTTATGGCTAGTTCTCCAGAATTTATAGTTGTAACGACATGGGGTTTTCACTAAAAGATTTGTTAAGATATATAGTTGGTTCTGAATGAAATAGGTGCAGATCAGCCAACAATATTGCCCCCATGGTAGCCATATTGACAATCTTGTTATAGCTACTTTTCCTGAACAGGGTTTTCACAGAAAAACTTATGATATCTAGTTGGTCGTAAATAAAAATGGTGCTGATGAATGGTGGCCATCTTGAAAATCTTGTCATCACTGCTCATGAAGGGATGGTCATATTGACATGGGCTTTTCACTAAAACACTTCTCAAAACAGCTACTAACAGATGACCATACCAACATTTTAAATAAAAAAAACACTTCTTTATTGCATTATACAGCTATTCATATAATTAAAATGATGCTGATCTAACTTCCAAAATTGCTGCCTTGATGGCCATCCTGAAAATCTTTGTATGGCTACTTCCCCAGAACGAATGGTCTTATTCACACGGGATTTTGACTAAAACTATTATAGCAATATGTAACTAGTTCTGAATGAAAAGGGTACTCATCTGACCTCCAGCATGGTACCATTGTTGTCATTTAGAACATCTTATCACTACTCTTGCATGAATGATGGTATTGACATGGGGTTTTCACTAAGACACTTCTTGCAATATCAAATTGGTTCTGAATGAAACTGATGCAGATCTGACCACCAACATGTCAGTACTTATGTGAAGGAGTTTTGAAAACCAGATATAATTGACCTAGGAGTCGAGTCACAAGGTCACTGCTTGCATTTTTGTACTTCACCGAGCTTATGAACACAGTGAATTGTATCTGCAGTATACAAGTTAATTTTCACCATTCATGGTATTTAGTTGCATCCCAATGAACAAGTTGATAGTCAGCACTCTGACATAGATTTTTAGTTCAAAGGTCTTTTCTAGTTTTAGCTTTTCTTGCTTGTGAGCCAATTGACACACACAAGTGTGAACATATTTATCAAACCCACTTTGTGAAAATATTAGAAGCATACCTTGAATGATGCCACTTGAATAATCTCAGTTCTTTTTTTTCTCCCAGAATATTAATTATAGATTTAACCAAACTTGGCATGTGGGTATATCTTGAAATTGTCTGAGACAAGTTCAGTGATTTTCTATCCATGATATCAGGCTCAAAATTTAAAGCCACGACAAAGACTTTTCCCTGCACTTACAAGTATCTTGTGAACATGTTAACTCGCACATGTAAGAAAATGTTTTTGTAACTAAATTTGGTGTGTTGGTGTTGCTCAAGAATATCTGAGAAGGTTTCAACAATCAGCAGTTAAGATGAATGAAAGGACAGACTTATTTTGGATTCCTGGAAATTCTTTAGCTAGTAGAGCATCAAGTCCTTTTGAGGGACTCCTGTTACATATCTGCTCATGAAGTAATTATTTTGTTAATATCACCAAAAATGTAATTTTCTTTGTCATCATTTAGCACAGTCTGATTAAAATCAACATCTACATATAATAGGCACCAATAAAGGTTCATGTTCTGCCGACCTTTGGAATTCCCAGTCCACTTACTTTTAGCAGCCTATCAGAATATACATTGTATTTTGTGTTAGGGAAAGTTATCATTTGAAACAATATGTTCCGAGTGAAGTTTTTCACTTTTATAAATGTGAAAGCTGTAATTTGATTGATGAATCAAAAGGTCAACAGAACATGACCATGTATTGGTGTCCGTCAGATCTCTGTTATGTCAGAGATCTTGATTTTAATCAGATTGTCATTCAGGACTTTTTCAATTTCCAATTTGAATTAGGTTTTCCAATTTGCATTAGATGAAGGTGGCTTCTATCCAAATAGACTGTTTCATTCAGTTAAAGATCTTCAAGTCGTTTTGCTACAATACTGTTTTACACAAACTAAGAGCCCATCACCTTCTGTTTTCCTGTCTGTATGAAAGGGTGTGAGTTAAATATTTACTGATAAAATGTTACCTAAATGATTCTCCCTTAACAATGTTTCAGGATATCCTGACACATTTACATCATTTTCTGGTGATGTAAGCACAAGGCCAACTTGATATATTTTCCCTAGAGTTTCTGTACCGTATATACTCGCTTATAAGTCGACGTTTATTTACTTAGAATTTGACTCATACAGAGTAGGGGTCGTCTTATAAGCGCGACATTAAAAAAATCTTGGGGTAATGTTGAAAACTCTAGATGTTTGCAGTACATAAAAATACTGTCAATTCATATATTTTTACGTTTTCATGCCACTATTCCTATGCAGTAATGCATATATGGTATGCACTGTGTTTATCCGTTTCATGACGGTATTCATTACACAATACATGTATCTACAGTTATTTGGATTTTATTAATTTGAAAATATTACCGGTAAATTAAATACTACCTACCGCAAAATGAAGTGTCCGTCAATGTTTACCGTGGGTGTTTACTAGTAAGTATATTGCCTCCATTTTCGTCCAAGTCCGAACAACCTGTATTTGTATTAATATTTGTGTTTTGCTGTATAAAGACTGTGCTTGATGCAATAAAAGTTTTGATTTAATTTGTATTTTCCTTTTCCACAAGTCAGATCTAATTCCCAAGTGATATTTCCCAAGTTATCTGCCAGTGCACGTGGGCCGATAAGCCTTTGGCTTGTAAAGGCACTCACTTTGTTTTCAAGTTGACAATCCTTTTGATCGAGCTGCCAATCTATACTTGTTCAGTGCCAAGTAGAGTTCTACAACTTCCTGTGCATATACTTTGACCTTAATCCCTTTGCTTGTAAAGGCACCACACTCTTTGTTTTCCCATGTGACAACCCTTTGATCAAGCCGCGAGTTCAGTGCCAAGTAACAGAGGGTGGCTATTTTGAACTCCCTGTGATCTTGCTGCACAATTGACATGTGTTCAGTTGCATCCTTTAATAGATTTCTGACTTTATGATCAAAGTGTTACTCACAGAGCCCAAGCTCAGTCTTTGTATAAGCACCTGCATATGACAGTAAAGCCGAAAATCAGAGTTGGACGAGATTTACGATGACTAGACGACGATGTAGGATTTCAGAACTTTATCAGACAATGAGGATTAATTCTTGGACTTTGTACCAGATGACATTGGATAGTGACATTTATAGGATACCGTGAATCACAAAAAAGTGGACTTAACTTTCATTGTTTATTTGTACGAGGTGTGGAATTAATATATTAATTGGATCATTCTGAACTTCTATTTTTATACCGGTATGTGACCTATAATTGAATTCACGGATTTATCATATAAATAGATTTGGAGTCCGACGATATTTACGATGACGGGATGACATTGGAGGAATTTAGAACTTTATTTGGTAACTCTGATGATGAGGATGAATTCTTGGGCTTTGAACCAGAGGACACTAGACAGTGACATTTATAGGATACCAATTTTATACCTGTATGTGACCCATAATCCAATTCATGGATTTATCATATAAATGGATTAAAAATGTTAAGCTATATGGATTTCATTACACAAAGTTGGACAAAATGTAAGTTGTAAATTTATTTGTACATATTCAACTCAATAATACAATTGTATTTATTCTACATTGGTTTTTGTTTTTATTTGTCCTATCTATCTATATGTCTATCTATCTATCCAGTTTGGCTTGTTTATTTTTCCTAATTGCAGTTCTGACTCAGTGATGACATGTCACCTCTTGCAGACGGATTTAATTTGCAAAAAACACCTCGACTTATAGGAGGGTCATAGCTGAATTGGCTTTTTGCAGCCATGAAAAGGGGGGTCGACTTATAGGCGAGTCGACTTATAATCGAGTATATGCGGTATATTAATGTGCACTAAATTAAAACCTTTTCATAAATCCCTAAGTTCAAGATATCAGTTCTTGATGGGGCATTCTAATATATATATCATTATTAGAAAATACTTAAACATTGGCTGCATCTGTATATTTCTTATTATCATGCTTATAAGTTTGCACATAGCAACATTTTTAAACATTGTTATTGTCATATCAAAAACACATGTATTCTTTTCATCAGTATTATCATTTTCTTTATCAGTGCTTGAGGAGCCACGGTGGTTCAGTGGTTAGCACACTGGACTCGTGACCAAAAGGGTGCAGGTTCGAATCCTACCATCGGACCAGCCTGGGTCAGCTACCGTGTCCTTGGGCAAGGCACGTTCCTCCAATTGCCTCGGCACTAAATAACCTACTTCTGTTGCTATATCGTAAAGCACCAAACCAAACCAATCATCAATCCTCAATACATGCACATGGCTAGCATTTATACATGTAATGTCATTCGTGTCAATATCAGAGGGTCTTTGTCTGGTTTGCTGGCATGTCCATGTTAGTATGTACAGCATTTACAGATTTTGTAGCTCAGGTATAGGTATCATTCCAAGTTATTTCTTTCAAAGAACAATGATTATGAGACTAGTGAAACTGAAATCATGAGTTATAGGAGTCAGCTGATCATGATAGATGTGTTTTATGCTAGTCATGTGAGGGGGATTGGGGTGTATGTGTGTGTGTGTGTGTGTGTGTGAAACATAAATATTATAATAGGCATGACTTATATTTTATTGTGATATTTATAAATGAGAACAATCATCTTCATCAAATATTTTGGCCTTTAGACAGGTTATCATTAGAAATGGATTGTTTTAAATAGAACACATGCATTTCCTGTTTAAAATTGCTCTGTTGTCTGATAAAGAAACATTCCATAATTAGAATCTTTCTTCTTCTAGTGCATTGGCTCATCATGGGGTGTTTTCTATGTCAGCAGTAATTTAAACCATTATCTCATGCTCACATATGAGTGTCAGCCCTTTTGCTTGTGGTGATGAGACAGGAGTTTTGGGATATAAATCAGCCGCATTACACAAACATAAACAGTAATTAAGTACTGCATTCACTTCAATACCAAATGGATTGGTTTGATTCGGTTTGGTGTTTTCGGGCACAGCAACACAAGTAGGTTATTTAGAGCTGAGGCAGTTGGAATAAAGTGTCTTGTCTAAGCACACACCACAGTAGATGACCTAGGCTGATCAATTGGTAGGATTCAAACTCGTACCCTTTCAGTCATCAGTCTAGCACACTAACTGTGTCTCAGCAGCTCCTGCCTCCACTAGCTGCCTCTTGCAACATATAGGAGGGCACATTAGGACTATTCTACATCCATTAGCCTGCAGGGGAATGGAAATGAGATTGTCATTTGTCCCAGATTTTGTAAATAAATCTTGAATGTCAAGAGGCAACTAACTGCTGTCAGCTAATCTTGAAATTTGTAATTTAAAGGTCACTGACTTAGACTTACAAAGGCTTGTGAATATGTTAGTTGTCCTTTCAGATTTTGATAAGATTATTTGGCATTGATGGATCACTGACTCTGCCCACCTTTACTCGCTGACTAATGCTGTCCCTGGTTAGGTGTAACTGATTACATAATGCCAGCTTGTAGGAGCAACCTCATCACCTGCATTGATGCCACTATATAACATATAAAAATTCAAATGGTCGTACAGGACAGGTCTGAGCAAATTGTTTTTTGCATCCACTTGACCAGGACAAGTTGTTTCAGAAACTTTACTTGTCCCACCTACCTTTTCACTTGTCCCAAAATTTAAATAACTTGTCAAGATATGATGAGATTTATGCACTTTAAGCCATAGAAAGAACAAACGAAATAATGTACAACATTTGTTTCTAAAAAATTTTTTTTTCAAAAAAATATATTTTAAACATTTTGTTACATCAGAGGTTTTCAGTTTTCCATTTTCCAAGTATCTTACATGTATATGCACTATTTCTTGCTCCAATACGGTAGCGTCAGTACTTCCATCAGCAAAAATGGAAAGGAATTTACTGGAATTCAGACTTCCCATAACTTCTTCTCTCAAGACTTGATCAATTGATAGAACAAAGTCTCTTGTCCTGAATCAATTATAATTGTCATCAAGTTTAACACCATTCTTCTCCTGGAGTGCACACAGCATTTCAATATCAGAAAATTGTTTTCCATAACAGGTTAGGCAGTAGACGGTGCTAAAGAGAGCTCTTATTTCTTTTCAATCTCAGTTAGTTTTGAAAGGGCCTCTCCTAGTGGAATGTCAGCAACTCTAACTTCAGGGAATTTCTGCACATGCAGGCTAGTGTCATGCATATAAGTTTTGTGCTGCACATGCCTTGTGTGGTCAAGAACTGTCTTGAGACTTGGTTGGTTCAATCCTGAATTTGTCAGTCCAATGCGGCTGAAATTTTCTCTGTATCTTGGTAGTGTCATATTTGACATTTTTTGCTGCCACAGAGTCTGGCTTAGATCTCTTTGGACAAACAGTTACCTCACACTCAGTGGAAGTCTTATGCTTTACCCCTCCGCTTTCACGTCAATTTTCCTTCTAATCTTACATATTAACTTCCTTGCAAAAATAATTTAGTAAACTCATTTTATCCACATAGTAAATATCACCTTGCTTGACAACTGCTTCTAAAGTGATCATAACATACATTTTATCCTTTAAATATAAATAGAGACAGCTCCTTAATTAGCATAATTCACTAATTATTTTGCTTCAAACGCAATATCAGACATGAAAGTTAATCCTCTGTATAATCAATTAAAACTTAAAGAATCATAACTGCCATTTAATCAGTTCAACCATCAATAATGTCGGTAAAGTGCCTTTCATTAATTTAATTGGATTTACTAGCTGGATTAAAATCAAAGGGTGCATCGTTCTTGAGGATATGGCTTGAGTAAACACAATACAATGAAGCCATTTAAAACACTGCTAATTAAGAATACTGACTTTATTTTGTTTCATGTGTTTTGATTCGCCAGTACTTTGGTCACTTAGTCCTATATGCAGTCAAGTGGGAATAGAACGTGCACACATGCAGCAGTTATCAATGACCACCATTAGGTTTGATACATGATGTAAATAAATACATGGAGAGCGGTAAAATCAAGCATTCAGTATGCCTAGAGGGGATGAATGGCCAGATAAAAGTAGATAATGTGATAATGGCATGAAAATAAGCACTTGCCCAACTTTTTTAAAATAGGAAAAATGTACTTGTCCTGGACTAGTGACTTGGACAATTTTACTTGCCCGACTTCAGAAATGAATAGTCTGGGATGTTGGGCTATGGAATTTGCTCAGCCCTGTGGTAACTTTACAATATTTCATTAAATTTTCTTGCAAATATCAGTCTGAGCAAAGCATTTATTTTGCTTTCAGTGAAGGTTAATTTTTAAAAAAATAATGTCAGTTTTATGCAAATTGATATGCTGATGAGTAGGGAGTGCTATCTTGGCAATCCATTACTTGTCCTTAACAATAAACAACAGACTTCAAAATCAAGATTTATGACACTATGGCATCTTCACTGAACTATTTCAAATCCCAAAACATGCCTGTATTAAGTATGTGATACTGTAGATAGTAATTAAATCTGCTTTCATTAAGGTTACTTCTGCTATATTGTGAGATTCATTGAGAGTCGACATTTGAAACAAAGATAAATATCTTTTACATAAAGAACAGCTCTAAAAGGATTTTAATGAGCATTCCTGAAAGAGTCGTTCATGGACAGGTATCCTTTGAATGGAGGTGATCTTATAGAAAGGTTTTGTCATTCATTTTTATCAATAATTCTTAAGAATATGTTTGCCATACATTTTAAAGGGGAGTAACTCCATGTTATTTATTATTTCAGGATATGCAGTTTAACCTTCACACGACTAAAGATCTTGAAAGCACTGGAGAATGAGCTAAATGCTGTTAATGTGGCTGTCAAAATGCAGGTATACATACATACATACATACATACATACATACATACATACATACATACATACATACATACATACATACATACATACATACATACAACATACATAGATACATATATGTACATACTAAATTCTCTTTTTTTTAATGTACTTTGTATTTTTGCTGGATTGCAAAGCATATCTGTCCATGGATTTATGATGACTACCCATCTGTGTCCATCTTGCCAGCTTTTTAAATGTCTGCCATAAGATGGTGGAGCATATCATGTTATGATGTCTTGTCTGTATGTACATCTGTTACCAGTTTCGTTTCCATGCAATAACTCAGGTTCTCCACCATCTCCAGTTAACGAACTTTGCAAATGGCTTGCACATGTGGTAAGGAGGTAGCTTATCAATTTTGGGGTCAGAGGTCAAGGTCACTTTGAAAGGAGAAAATGTTTTTTCAGTGGGTGTGTGGGATGCCGAAATCCACATAAAAGTCTGCATACTTTTCATTTTTGGATGCATGAAAATTCCAACAGCTCAGTTATAGGTATGTAGACTTTTTTATTGGCGAAATTCTCTTCCATTTGAATCATTTCTACAAAGTGAGTATCAGTCATATGGTGTGTGAGCTATTAGATGAAGTTCAGTCAATTGTAATGGGATTAGGTGAAGCCACATTGGTTAGATCTTAGCAGACAAGGAGATTGAGACACCTGTTAATCGATTTTCAGTTCCTAATGACCATTTTGATCAAAAGACTAATTACATGCAGATGTGCTTTGATACCTCTCTTTGATAAACATTACTCAGCACAGTTTTAATCCATCATGTTATAAATCCTTACGCAGTGTTTGAAACACTTGCATTTTATTGTATCATGTATTTAGAAATATAGTGCCAAGATTTTGGGACTTATTTTGTTTGTCTGAAGAATATGAACTCCCATGTAAATCATCATAAAATCAGCTCTTTTTAAGTGTCATGTACAGGTATACTTTTGTTTTCGAGTGATTATCATAAGTTTACTATTCTGATGGCAACTTTACATAATTCTTTGGTGCCAAGCACAGGACAGCAAACGAGCATAATTCTCACGAGACTGGTAGACAGAAATTAGTAGTTGCATTTAGTTTTAATAAAGAAAACAGAACACCAAAGAGACTGAGAGATTGGTGTAATAAGGACATTCCCATGGGCCGAAAAATGAGAAAACAGTGGCACGTTATTAGCTTTATGCCACTTGGTGTTGCGACTTTGGATGGAAAAATGCAAAGACAATGCAAGGAACAATAGGCCCAGAACTTACGGATTTTATCCTAAACCTGCTGTGTAGAATCTTTTTCTTAAGATTGTTTAAGAAAAAAGTGAATGTAGTATGCTGTGTTGCTTAAAGATGAAATGAAAAAAATAATGGAACATGGTCATTTGTTTCTTCTACCAGTGTCTTGGAAAATTTATTGATTTGAAATGGAATTAAGCTTATTAAATAAATTAATATAGAAAAGAAAGTGTAATCTCTTTCTTGATTCCTTCTTGCAGCACACAAAATTAAAGAATGGCAAAGTAAAGGCATTGAGAATTATTATATTTGTAACATCACAAGCAATCACAATTTTCACAGTTATCAACTGCCTTAATTTTTCTTTCGTTTATTATAATAAATATTTCACAGTGAATGTTAGCAATCTGATATATATTGGTGACACAATAATGCACACATGATGTTCTGAATTATTTCACGGGGAAAAGAGTAGTGTTTGGAACTCCTAGTTTTAGGACTGGGACTTCAACTTTTTCCAGAGACTGGACTGCAACTTTCAAAATCCTATGGAGAACCCTGGGTTTTGGACAAAAGTTTAGTTCTCGAACATGTACCCTCACCAAAGTTTGTGGATGACTTACACATTGGGTAAGAAAGACGCCTACTGATTTGAATGTTAAACAGTCTTCGTTCAAGGTCACTTTGACTGAAAGTTTGTGGAGGGCTTGCACTTGAGTTAGGAGGAGGCCTTTTGATATTTGCATAAAAGGTCCAAAGTCAGGGTTATTGTGGCTCAAAGAAAAATAGGTTTTGCAGAATAAGTTTTGTTCTTGAGTAGTTCCCTGACCAAACTTTGTGAATGACTTGCACTTAGGGTAATAAAGAAACAGATTCTGGGGTCTGAAGACAGACCTGCCAACCCTTACAATTTGATCATAAGTCTTACTGGAATGACCCTTAAATTATGAACGTGTGGATTAATAGCAAAAATTACACAAATACGATTGTTGTGGTCAAATCCGGAAACTGGTTTGTCCATGTTTGATATAGATCAAGGTTTCATATTAGATTCAGTGGAGTTGGTCAGGGAACCAGTGTAACTTTTACAGTAGTACGTCAGACACATTAAACTGCCAATATTTTTCCTGCAAAATGCCCACATGATCAAGCTGGTGCTTATAGCATTGTCTAGAAATGGCATTGAATGAACAAAAACATGTTAAAGATGAAAGGGACAATAAGCCGCTTAAAACATTTAAGCAGTCAGCATAGAAATATAGAAAGGAATATTCAGATTATTGGGCAAAAAGCAGGAAATGCAACAGTTATATTTATTGGACATGTATTGATTTGAGTATGTCTAATGGCAGGAGAGATGATTGCTGTCACCACTTGAAATTGAAAACAAAAAGACGAAACAAACCTTAAGATTACGTCAAGTTGAGAGAACTAGCAAGAAGCCTTTCAGCTTCGTGGGGTTTGGAACTGCAGTTTATGAACTGTACTGGAGGTAATTAAGGTCAAAGTGTACTTTACAAACTTTTTTAGTTCAACATGATGTTCGCCTTTGCTACATTTGTCTCAGATCACACTTCTGAACTTTGTAAATGCATGTTTCCACGTTGACGATAGCAGTACATGATATTTTGTTACACCTTCTGAAAAGTTGTCTGACTTGTAGAAAAATTTTGACTGCCTAACTGATAAGGTCTTGTTAGGGTTGGCAGGTACTGTAGACCTACTGTTTTATAAAAGGACTCTACTAAGCGTATGCTGCTGTATTCCTTTGTTCACCGTTCCAAAGATTCCTTATAACTGTGGGTTTGGGCATTAGACATGTTTAATATTGCTAAATCTATGGGTGAAAGTGATGAAAAACATAATCATTTAATTATTTTACGTAACTAATGTACTTCATTTGGTACAGTATGTTTTTCCAGTCCATATAACATATACCACAATACTCTGTTTCCAAATGTTAAGCAAATAATGTTTTATTAGCTCTACTGGTCATGGACCAGAAGAGTTTTGGGATGGCATATTGTCTGTCGTCCAACACCCATCCATCCATTAACACAAGCTTGTTATCACTACTCCTTCAAAACTACTAGAGAGGATTGCCGTTAAGCTTTATGCACAAATGCATCCCAAGGTCTAGTTGGTCCTAAATGAATATGGTGTTGCTCAGACATCCAATATGGTCACCATAGCAGCCATCTTGAAAATCTTGTTATTGCTACTTCTTCTGAGTGGATGGTCATATCAGCATGGGGTTTTCACTGAAAGACTTCCTATGATGTCTAGTTGGTCATAAATGAAATTGAAGCTGATCTGATGTCCAATATGGCTGCTGAGGCAGTCATCTTAAAAATCTTGTTATCACTACTCCTCCCAAAGGGAAAGTCATATTAATATGGGGTTTACCAGAAGATTTCTTATGATGTCAAGTTGGGCCCAAATGAAAATGGTGCCATTCTGACATCCAATATGGCAGACACAGCAGCCATCGTGAAAAAGTTTTATTTTTGCATACTCCTAATAAATGGATGGCCATATCAATATGGGGTTTTCACTGAAAGACTTACTATAAATTTGGTACCAATCTGATGTCCATTGTTGCCACAATGGTGGTTCTCTTGAAAATCACCAGCATATTTATTTTGATTTCTAGTTGGTCCTAAATAAAAATGGTGCTGCTCTGACATACAGTATGGCCACCATGGCAGCCATCTTGAAAATCTTGTTATTGCTACTCCTCCTGAATGGATGGTCATATCAACATTAGCTTTTCACTAAATGACTACTAATGATATCTAGTTGATCCTAAATGAAAATGGTGCCGATCTGATGTGCAATAGGGCCGCCATCTTGAAAATCTTGCTATCGCTACTCCTTCTACATGGATGGTCATATCAACATTGGGATTTCACTGAAAGACTTCTTATGATGTCTCATTGTTCCTAAATTAAAATGTTGTCGATCTGACGTCCAATATGGCAGCCACTGCAGCGATCTTGAAAATCTTGTTATTGCTAATGCTCCTGAATGGATGGTCATATCAACATGGCGTTTCACTAAAAGACTTCTTATGATGTCTAGCTGGTCCTAAATAAAAATGGTGCTGATCTGACACCCAGCATAGCCACCAAAGCAGCCATCTTAAAAATCTTGTTATCACAACTCTATTTGAACAGAAAGTCATATTGACGTGGGGTTTTCACCAGGAGACTTCTTATGATGTCCAGTTGGTCTTAAATGAAAATGGTGCCAATCTGACATCCAATATGGCCACCACAATAGCCATCTTGAAAATCTTGTTATTGCTACTCTATCTGGAAAGTCATATCTTGAAAATATTGTTATCTCTATTCCCCTCCAAATGGATGGCTATATCAACATGGGGTTTTCACCATTAGATTCTTATGATACCTAGTTGGTCCTAAATGAAAATGGTGCTAGTTGTACATCCAGTATGACTGCCATGACTGTGTTAAAAATCTTGTTTTCACTACTCCCCCTGAATGGATGAGGGGTCGCGGATGGCTGAGTGGTCTAAGGCGCTCACCTTTACCTATCACTGACATCTCACTTCTGTCTATGTGGGTTGGAGTTCGGGCTCGGCCAACATGAGTATGTGAGAATGCTTGCCTGTAGCTTCCTGTGGGTCGGTGGTTCTTCCTGGGGTTTTCCCAGGTTCTTCCTCCACCAGATATACTGGCCGCCATGTATAGCTATCATGTGCTGAAAAATGGCGCTAAACCCACAAAACCACAAACAAACCTGAGTGGATGATCATTATGACATGGGGTTTTTACCAAAAATACTTCTAATGATGTCTACTTTGTCCTAAATGAAAATGGTGCCAAGCTGACATCTAATATGTGTACCACAGCAGCTAATATGGAAATCTTGTTATCACTGAAGAATATCAGAGATGATTTCAACACTTGGTAGTTAAAAAGAAGAAATTGTCTTATCTTGAATTCCTGGAAATTCTTTTTAGCCAGTACAGTGTTAGTCCCTTGTTCTCATTTTGTTAAACTTTGTAGACTTACTTTTTTGACAAACCTTGTTAGCACAATGAAGCAAAAACCACTTTAGGTGAATAAATGAATAAATGAAATTTGGTAAGCATATTATATTTATATACAGATGACCTAATTAGATTTTCAGGCTATTTGTACACATTTAAAAACTTTGGACCAAAAAATGGTTAGCATGTTTTGGTAAAAACTCTTCAGGTGGATAAATGACATTTTGTAGGCGTATTTTTATATATGTGCAAATAACTGTGTTATATTTTCAGGACATTAAAGCAATTTTTCTTCTTAAATATTACTTACCGCAAAGTGAAGTGTCCATCAATGTTGTTTGCCATGGGTGTTTGCTAGTAAATATGTTGCTTCCATTTTCATGCAAGTCCAAAACAACCCGTGTTTGTGTAATATTTTGTGCCTGATGCAATACAAGTTTTGATTTGATTTGTATTTGCCTTTTCATAAGCCAGATCTAATTCCCATATGATATTTCCTAAGTTATCTGCCTATGCATGTGGGATGATCAGTTCTTATTGTGAAGGCAGCACTTACTTTGTTTTCTCAGTTGACAACTCTTTTGATAGAGCTGCGAATGTGACATGTTCAGTCCCTAAGTATGGACCTGTATTCATTTAACTGTGGGTGCTTCTTTTGAGCAATTTAACAGCTCCCTGTGCTTGTCTGATCTTAATTCCTTAGCTTGTAAAGGCAGCACCCACTTTGTTTTTGCAGTTGACAATCCTTTGACCGAGCTGTGAATTTTATACTTGTTCAGTGCCACTTAGAGTCCTGTATTCAGTTAACTGTGGGTACTTATTTTAACTCTCTGTGATCGTGCAGCACAGTTGACATCTGTTCAGTTGCAACAATCTTTTAATGAGACTTCAAAGACTCTATAATCAAAGTGTCACTTATAGAACCCATGCTCAGTCTCCACATAAATAACAGCGTTCTGTCAGTTACAGGGTACCATGTCACTTCGATATTGTATGTTGTGAATTTCTAAATATCTCTAGTTTCACCAATATGGGGGGAAAACAAACATAATGCTTACAATGGAGCATGCAAGTTAAAAGTTATAGACTTTGCAGAGAAACATAACAACTGCACTGCAGAACGTGAATTTGGTTTGTTTATTTTTCGAAAGTACAATTCTGACTCACTGATGACAAGTCATCACTTACAGATGGATTTGATTTCCAAAGTATACCCCGACTTACTGGAGGGTCAAAGAGAAATTAACTTTTTGCAGCCCTAAAAAGCGAGAGTGAACTTTCACATGTATGTTGAGTTGCCTTATAATTGAGTATATATGGTAATCAAAAGCTACTTGAGGTAGACAGTGAGATTTTGTTGGTATATTTGTGTTCATATGTAGATTTCCTGATGAGAGTTTCATGCCATTATTGGAATTTTTTGAAAAGAATTTGTTACTTGGACTTTTGTGTCTGCATATGTCTTGCTTGAATTATCAAACATGTCAGATACATGTTTTACAAGCACAAATCTAGTTATGTTTAAATTCACTTCTCAGGCACAGTCATAAACTTTGTTGATTCCATGCATCTCTCAGAATACTAAACCCATACACCAAGAGTGGATCTTAGAGCAGACTTTGATTAAGTTTCCTGTTCATCTTTTTTGTTTGACACTATCCATGGTAGTATCATGAAACCAAGGAATGCATGCATATCTCTACATATTGTACTCTAAACCAGAGAGGTAGGTCATGGTGACCTATATTTCATGCTTCACAGATTTTGGTCAATTGTAGCTTGCTTGGTTAGATCTACAGAATTAATTGATGCATTCTGGTCACAGCCAACCACTATGTTGAGGCAAGCTGTGTAGTCAGTGATTGCACTGTACATCTTGTTTGTATTATTGAACATATGTCAGTGAAGTGTGGTTTTGATGTTTAAATCAAAAAGGTTTTGTTGGATATGGCCACCATAGGTACATTATACTTCTCAGTTTCCATAGCAACTAGAAATGCATGTTTTCAGAAAGTACCAATTTTTAGTTGATGTATATAGATGTATATTAGTCACCACATAGGTCTTAAGTCAATAATCCTGTTGTCTTTCAGACATCAAAAAGACTGCTGCGATCTAATGAGATTGAGGTTCCAGCAGGGGGTGTGGTGGATGCAGTGCTGGATCTGTCATTTATGTTGCAAGTAAGCAACTGCCTATTTTGAATTCAGAGCTAGAAAAATCTTCTGCTAAACTGGAACAGTTACAAAGTTCACATATAAAATATTCTATCACTTGCCCAGAATTTTATACAGAATGTGAAGGATTAATCAAGATTTTAGTGGAGTTTCATGCAAATCTTCATTCAAGGCAAGTAAAAAAAAGTTTTAATTACATCTAATATGGCCACCATTACTAAAAATAGAAAAAACACTCAGCAAAATTTTACCAAAGTTTACACTAAGCATCCAGTCTTAAAGACATTTCAGATTTATACAGATGTTGCTGATCCACCATAAATTATTGCTGCATAACTAAAAATAGAAAAACATTTTAACAACTTTATCTTTAAAAAAAACACTAAACAGAATTTGACCAACTTCAGCTGAAAGCATCCTGGAATAAAGACCTGTCATTATTGAACAAATTATGCTGCATCAAATGTGGATGAAGACAGAAAAAAATAGAGAAACATTGAAAAAGTTGTTTTCATAACATATGCAACCAATAATATTTGAGGAAATTTCTACAGAAAGCATCCTACTGATCCAGATTTCTGGGTCATCTGCTCGTATTTGGCTATTTGGCAGATATCAACCAAGTGAGTGATCTCAGACCCACTTGGGCCTCTTGTTCTAGGACCCATTCAACATTATGGGTTTTAAAAATCTGGATTTGGCAAAATTCCTTGTTGTGTTTTCCAATACAGACACCTTTAACTTTAGTTCAGTGAATTGAGAGCCAAAGTATACAGATGACAGCAAAATTTGTGTACCTACGGAACACTCTGGCATCATGAGTTTGGCACAAATCAAGTTAAATTAAAAATTAACTGCATTTGCTCATATTATTTCTACAGTGGAATTATTTGAGATAATACAAGTCACCTAGTCTATATAATATAAAGAGGATATTTGCTTGCAACAAGTGAATAATGGATATCTTTCATCAAGTGGGTTAAAAGCTCAGTATTTTCACGAGTGGTGAAGCCATGATTGAAAATATTAGAGTTTTTCACCTACAAGATGAAATATATCCGTTATTCACTCATAGCAAGCAAATTTTCTTTTTATTTTATTCTCAAACAAATTGGCTAGCAATATGTGTAACAGATTGAAGTAGCAGATTTCTTCCTTTTTCCTGCATGATAAAGTCAGCGGTTTACCGTTTATGTTCTGCTGTGTTTTGTGTATATTCACACAGAAAATATCAGTAGTAACATAATTTTCCTTCCCAGTTCAAGGTAAAATGGCACATAGAAACAAAAATTGAGGAAAAGTAGTATATGCATGTTGTGCAATTTTAACTTGGTTCGTCTGCATGCGAGGCAGCCATGCAAGCATCTGAAATTACCTACAATTTCTTGGTCATAATGTTATCAATGTCTATTAACAGGGAAGTGAAAAAATATTTCTGGTCATTCTCGGCCTAGCATAAAATAAATGACTATAAACTCTGCTGTATAAGATTGGATGTCATCAGATTATTACTTGCTTCTAAAATGGTCCAGAACCATATTGTGCATCATCCTTTAAAATTCCACATTCCGATCTCTTTTCCCTTTTCTAAGTTATTTTTGTATATACAAACTGAATTTAAGGTATATATCTGTCAGAGCTTATGGAAAGAATTTTAAGTTGTAGCACTGGTATAAGACTTGCCAGCCACACAAATCAGGTTAATGTACTGCCAAGTTGATAAAGTAGGCTTCTTCAGGAATGGTGTTAATTAGGTGAACCACTTAGCATCCAGTGTAATCCATTCCCTATTACCACTTCAAATGCAAACAAATAGATTCTTCACCAGGCTGAGATAGATGCTTCAGTATTTGGAAAGAAGCAGCTTTTTCCATAATGCAGGGTTCAGTCTAGGATTCAGGGATATGGGCCAGTGGCCCCTTAATATTTTCTAATGGGGCCAGATTAGATTTTGACAGGCCAATATTTTACGTGGTTTCTCTTTTAAAACAGAAAACTTATTTGAATTCTTTAATAATTTCACACATTGCAATATATAATATTTAATGTAAATAAAGCAAGATAAAAAAAAATTATTTCTTCATTTGATTCAGTTCTTTATCTGCATTCTTCTCACAGTCAAAGGAAGTATCAATCATTTGATTACAAGTAAAATTGTATGGTTATGATGGCCTGCTTGTGAAGATAGCCATGTATAATGTAGATAAGTAACAAGTTTTTCCAACTTTTATACTGAAATAGAATTGATTCAGGGTACTTTATAGTAAAGCCAGTGTGTATGCTGTGGTCATTTCTCATTTTGTGGAGTGATAAATCTGTCTCTATAAAAAAAAAGTTAAAATATTTATCGTGACAGATTCATTGGTTTGTTCTTATTGTTGATCTTTTCTGTTTATTCAGACAAAGTATTTTGAATAGCAGTCTGAATCATTTACAAAGCAAACAAATAATGACATGCAGATGCGAATTACTCCATGTGCATCTATCTATAGTGTGATAATTTTTGCAGTCATCTCTACCTCTTTGCAATTTTTGCAATCATCTCTACCTCTTTGCAATTTTTGCAATCATCTCTACCTCTTTGCAATTTTTGCAGTCATCTCTACCTCTTTGCAATTTTTGCAGTCATCTCTACCTCTTTGCAATTTTTGCAGTCATCTCTACCTCTTTGCAATTTTTGCAGTCATCTCTACCTCTTTGCAATTTTTGCAATCATCTCTACCTCTTTGCAATTTTTGCAGTCATCTCTACCTCTTTGCAATTTTTGCAATCATCTCTACCTCTTTGCAATTTTTGCAATCATCTCTACCTCTTTGCAATTTTTGCAGTCATCTCTACCTCTTTGCAATTTTTGCAGTCATCTCTACCTCTTTGCAATTTTTGCAATCATCTCTACCTCTTTGCAATTTTTGCAATCATCTCTACCTCTTTGCAATTTTTGCAATCATCTCTACCTCTTAGCATTGTTTTTATCCAGCAAGAGACAGATACAGATTTTGACTTTAACAACATTGTTACCATGGAAATAGCAAGCCATGTTGCCTATGTTGCTGACTTTATTACTAAAAGTTCATTTCATTCAGTTCTGATGATGGACTGTATGAAGAGAGGAAAGCATCATAAGACAATTTCCTTTGTATAGTATTACTTTCATTCTAATTTGGGTGAATTTCCACAAAAAGTCTCCAGTATGTTTGCAAAACACCTCTTGTGAAGACGTACATTTGCATATAGTGAGACTGGTTATAATTTATGGCTGTGTCAAATATGAAGCTGGTATCATGCAGCTGTGTAACTAGTCTAGCTTCCTTCCCCCCACTCCCCATGAATCACTGTCAGTCAAGTGCTCATCTACATACCACACATTATGGGTACCTACTGGCAGCTGAATTCACAATAAGCAATGTGATAAACACAGTGACATTCAAAATTTGTGCTGATTATTTCAACACTGCTGTGTGGATGCATCTTTAATATTTGAGTGATCCATTTTTAGATCTACCGGTCATGGACCAGAAGAACTTATGGAATGGTCTGTTGTCCATCGGCTGTCGTCCATCTGTCCGTTAGCACAACTTTGTTATTTCTACTCCTCTTAAACTACTTGGAGGATTGCCATGAAACTTTACACACACATTCATCCCATGGTCTAGTTGGTCCTAAATGAAAATAGTGCTGCTTGGACATCCAATATGACATATTGTGATGTATAGTTGGTCCTAAATGAAAATGGCATCAATCTGACATCCAATATGGCCACCATGGCAGTTGTCTTGAAAATTGTTATTGTTATTGGTACTCCTCTTGAACGGAATGTTATATTGATGTGGAATTTTCACCAGAAGACTTCTTATCATGTCTAATATGGCCACCACATGGTGTTTTCACTAAAAGACTTCTTATTATGTCTAGTTGGTCCTAAATGAAAATGGTGCTGATCTGACATCCAATATGGCCACCATGGCAGCAATCTTGAAAATCTTTTTATTGCTACTCCTCCTCATGTTGATTCATTGACATGGCGTTCTCGCCAGAAGACTTCTTAACATATCTAGTTGGTCCTAAATTAAAATGGTGCCAATTTTATTGTCCAACTTGAAAATCTTATCGCTAGTTCCCTGATTGGGTGGTCATATCAACATGGGGTTTTCACTAAAAAGCTTATTATGATGTCTAGTTGATCCTGAATGATAATTGTACCAATCTTACATCCAGTATGCCCACCATGGTGGCCATCTTGAAAATCTTGTTATTGCTACTACTCCTCCTCAATGGATAGTCATATCAACATGGGTTTTGACTAATGACTTCTAATGATATCTTGTTGGTCCTAAATGAAAATGGTGCTGCTCAGAACATCGATCTTGAAAATATTGTAAGATTGCCATGGGGAAAAATTGTGACCAGAAGACTTCTTATGATGTCTAATTGGTCCTAAATGAAAGGGTACTGCTTGCGCATGCAATATGGCTGCTTCAGTGGCCATCTTGAAAATCTTGTTTTTTTATACTCCTCCTGAATGGATAGTCATATCAACATGGGGTTTTGACTAAATGACTGCTAATGATGTCTAGTTGGTCCTAAATGAAAATGGTGCTGCTCAGAACATCCAATATGGCCACCACAGTGGCCATCTTGAAAATCTTGTTATCACTACTCATGAATGAATTGTCATATCAGGATGGGGTTTTCACTGAAAGACTTCTTTTGATGTCTAGTTGGTTGTAAATGAAAATGGTGCCAATCTAACTTCCAATATGACCACCACAATGGCCATCTTGAAAGTCTTGCTAGCTGCATTTGCTAGATGGCTGGTCATAATAGTATTGTACTTGTGCCAAAAGACTTCTTATAATGTCTAGTTGGTTTTTAATGGAAATGGTGCCAATCTGATATACTATGGCAGCCATCTTAAAAATCTTGTTATTGTTACTTCTCCAAAACAGAAAGTTACATCAACATGGGGTTTCCATCAGAAGACTTCTTATGATGTCTTGTGGGTCTTAAATGATGTCTTGTTGGTCCTAAATGAAGATGGTGTCAATCTGACAGCCTCAGCGGTTAATTTGAACATTTTCTTATTGCTGAAGAATATCAGAGATGGTTTTGACTCTCTGCAGTTAAAAGGAAGAAATGGTCTTCTTTTGAATTCCTGGAAGTTCTTTTCAGCCAGTAGAGCATCAGTCCTTTTCTTTTTTGTCACAACTTGTTATATCTCCTTTGAATGTTGTTATCTTAAATTTCAAAAATGTATGGCTGCCACGTTAATTTTCAGGACAAAATGTATGGCAAGAGCATTAGAATTTCTGGATCCGAGTTGTGAATATATAATTGTGTTGATCTCTCATTGAATGCACCTATTAATGACATTGATAATATAAATTTCATGAATTTAGGAGTTTCTTGTAAGTGTTTACACATAGGTCATTTAAATATTCAGGGTATTGATGGAAAAATGCATGAGATGAAGCTTTTGTTAACCTCGCCAAAAAATAATACACATTTACTTGGACTCTCAGAAACAAACTTGACAGAAAATGGAGTGATATTTTTTTTGTATATCGATGGGTATGATAAACCATTTCACAGGGATAGAAAAGCAAGAGGAGATGGACTTCTTGTGTACAGGGTATAAAAAAGCAATATTGTTGCTAAAAGAATGGAAGATTTAGAATAACAGCAAAATAGAATCTTTTTGGCTACAGATTACTCCAGAAATCTACATAGTTGGTTTTGTGTACAGACATTGAATATTGTTTGGTTTGAGTACATGTACTTTGAACATCAGATAGATAAAATTTCAGCTGAAGGTGTTATAAATAGGGACCTTCTTAATGACCCAGTAAAGAAGAATTGGATTGATTTTATTGCTTCCTTTGGTCTGAAACAACTCATAAATGAACCCACTAGATAACATCTATCTCAAAAACACTAATATATCGAAAGGAAAACATTCTGGAAATAAAGGTTCCTTAGATTACTTTAAGCAATCATTTTACAGTTGTTCTTACGCAGTGATGGAAATCTACTTATAATAAGTAGATCTGATGGACACTAATATGAGTTCATGTTCTGTTTATGTTGTGGTTCACTAATAAAATCACAGCTTTCAAATTTCTGAAAGTGAAAAATGTCATTCAGGAACATATCATTACTAATGATAACTTTTCCTAACATGAAATTCTTTGGTCACCAGAACATGAACTTGTTATTTGTGTCTGTCTGAGATCTGATACATAATGGGGATCTCAATTGTAATTGGATTGCTCAGAGTCTTTACAGCACACATACCCATCATTCTTCCTAAGGCCCCTTTATTTCACAAGTGAGCTCTGGACCAGGATTTGGTGTAAACAGCATGAAGGTGTGTTATTATGTATAAATTAAATGTCTATTTACAGAACTTAGCACAGACTTTAGAAGTTGAAACTGCTGAGGATATTAGAGACAAAAAAATAGATTAATTGGCTCTAATTAGCGATAGTAACTTGTATATAGTTTTATAGGAAATAAAGATTTAATACTTGAACTTTTATAAGCTTTGCCATACCTCTATACTTAAAACAGTTATTTCACACATATTTTGTTGCAAAGATTGCAGGTAAATCATGCATGATTAGAGATGTAGTAATCACTTGCAAGTTAATAAATTACTCATAGACAAATTATTGTTGAGAAATTAAAGATTTAGTTCAGCAGAGGGAAAACAGATTTCACTACTAGAATGACTCGAGACTTTAAGAGAAATAGGATATTCGGATGTCTTCTGTGACTTCCCCTAGCTTCGTTAATAATAGGACAGCCATGGTTATCTGTGGGATTTGTTCAGTGAAAATTTGCAGTTAAACATGTTGCTTAAAATGTGTCTTCTCAATTGAATTCTTCATCTAGCATATCACCCAGTCCCCATCTAGCATACTACCCAGTCCCCATCTAGCATACCACCCAGTCCCCATCTTGCATACCACCCAGTCACAGTACAGTCTTCTCAGTTTAATTCCCCATCTACTGTAGCATACCACCCAGCCACAATACAGTTTTATCAATTGAATTCCCCATCTAGCATACCACCCAGCCACAATACAGTCACTAAAAATGTCTCTTCTCAACTGAATTCCCCATCTAGCATACCACTCAGTCACAATACAGTCTTCTCAACTGAATTCCCCATCTAACATACAACCCAGTCACAATACAGTCTTCTCAATTGAATTCCCCATCTAGCATACAACCCAGTCACAATACAGTCTTCTCAATTAAATTCCCCATCTAGCATACCACCCAGTCACAATACAATCTTCTCAATTGAATTCCCCAGCTAGCATACCACCCAGTCACAATACAATCTTCTCAATTAAATTCCCCATCTAGCATACAACCCAGTCACAATACAGTCTTCTCAATTGAATTCCCCATCTAGCATACCACCCAGTCACAATACAATCTTCTCAGTTGAATTCCCCAGCTAGCATACCACCCAGTCACAATACAATCTTCTCAATTGAATTCCCCATCTAGCATACAACCCAGTCACAATACAGTCTTCTCAATTAAATTCCCCATCTAGCATACAACCCAGTCACAATACAGTCTTCTCAATTGAATTCCCCATCTAGCATACCACCCAGTCACAATACAGTCTTCTCAATTGAATTCCCCAGCTAGCATACCACCCAGTCACAATACAGTCTTCTCAATTGAATTCCCCATCTAGCATACCACTCAATCACAATACAGTCACTAAAGATGTGTCTTCTCAACTGAATTCCCCATCTAACATACCACCTAGCCACAATACAGTCACTAAAGATGTGTCTTCTCAATTGAATTCCCCATCTAGCATATCACCCAGCCACAATACAGTCTTCTCAGTTGAATTCCCCATCTAGCATATCACCAAGCCACAATACAGTCACTAAAGATGTGTCTTCTCAATTGAATTCCCCATCTAGCATACCACCCAGCCACAATACAGTCTTCTCAATTGAATTCCCCATCTAGCATACCACCCAGTCACAATACAATCTTCTCAATTGAATTCCCCATCTAGCATACCACCCAGTCACAATACAATCTTCTCAATTGAATTCCCCATCTAGCATACCACCCAGTCACAATACAGTCACTAAAGATGTGTCTTCTCAATTGAATTCCCCATCTAGCATACCACCCAGCCACAATACAGTCTTCTCAATTGAATTCCCGATCTAGCATACCACCCAGTCACAATACAATCTTCTCAACTGAATTCCCCATCTAGCATACCAGCAGCCACAATACAGTCACTAAAGATGTGTCTTCTCAATTGAATTCCCCATCTAGCATATCACCCAGCCACAACACAGTCTTCTCAGTTGAATTTCCCATCTAGCATATCACCCAGTCACAATACAGTCTTCTCAGTTGAATTCCCCGACTAGCATACCACCCAGCCACAATACAGTCTTCTCAGTTGAATTTCCCGTCTAGCATACCACCAAGCCACAATACAGTCACTAAAGATGTGTCTTCTCAGTTGAATTCCCCATCTAGCATACCACCAAGCCACAATACAGTCACTAAAGATGTGTCTTCTCAATTGAATTCCCCGTCTAGCATACCACCAAGCCACAATACAGTCACTAAAGATGTGTCTTCTCAGTTGAATTCCCCATCTAGCATACCACCCAGTCACAATACAGTCAGTAAAGATGTGTCTTCTCAGTTGAATTCCCCATCTAGCATAGCACCAAGCCACAATACAGTCACTAAAGATGTGTCTTCTCAATTGAATTCCCCATCTAGCATACCACAGAGCCACAATACAGTCACTAAAGATGTGTCTTTTCAACTGAATTCCACATCTAGTATACCACCCAGCCACAATACAGTCTTCTCAATTGAATTCACCATCTAGCATACCACCCAGTCACAACACAGTCACTAAAGATGTGTCTTCTCAACTGAATTCCCCATCTAGCATACCACCCAGCCATAATACAGTCTTCTCAGTTGAATTCCCCGTCTAGCATACCACCCAGCCACAATACAGTCACTAAAGATGTGTCTTCTGAATTGAATTCCCCATCTAGCATACCACCCAGCCACAATACAGTCACTAAAGATGTGTCTTCTGAATTGAATTCCCCATATAGCATACCACCCAGCCACAATACAGTCACTAAAGATGTGTCTTCTCAATTGAATTCCCCATCTAGCATACCACACAGCCACAATACAGTCACTAAAGATGAGAAACTTTATTTTATGTTTGATAAGTTCAAAAGTAAAAATTAGATGTTGTTGCGACAAAAAGGCAACTAAGATGGTAAAATGAGCAGATTAGTCATTCGAAAGACAAAAATTGCAGGTATATATGACAGTACATAATAAATAATAGACATAGCTACATTAGATTGCAGTATATAATCTAGAATACCAGAAGTTCATTAAATTACTAGTAATGGACTTTTGCTAGCACTTTCAAATGATACGAAATACCCACATAATTACAAATGCTTCTCTTAGACAGCATTATAAACATTAGACACTGGAATATGAAGACAAATTATGAAGTTGGAAAATGGGACAAGTAAAAAACTTGGTCTCTTGCATTGGACAGGTGACTGGGAAAATATTTTGTACAGCCCTGAAATATCGATAAGTCAGCAAGTTATACATGTATGTCTTTTCAAAACTTTAATAATTAATACTAAATTCCTGAAGCATCTGAAACATATTCAGTGGAATATAATTCAAATCTTTGAACATATTGATAATTGTTTAGGTACTTGGATAATTTTTATAGAAACAGTAAACAAACATGCCCAATTAAAAACATACAGAATAACCAGTCAGGCTGAATCACTGCAGAGATTTTAGATACCATGAAGCAGAGAGGCAATTTTTAATCAAGGTGAATATAACATTTGGAGAAATAAAGTTTAATAAAATGATAAACCAAGCCTAAAGAGTTGTTGTTGGTGGTTCATTTTTAACAGCACTTTGAGTACATTATTGGCTATATCATGCCAAAAAAATGGGAGTTAGGTGCATTTCCCAAAATCACATCGAGGCAGCTGACCCAGGTTGGCCTGGATGGGTATCAAACCTGCAACCCTTGGATTACGAGTCCAATACTCTACCAAAACAGCTCATAATGAAACTGTGCTGGATAAAATAGAAACAACCCTAAAGCTGTTTGGAGAGTATTTAATGTGTTTGGTGTAGGAAAATAAGAGTTAAACTGAAATTTGATCTTTCAGTCATGAGTGCATCTATACTGATGATCCAAGTGATCTATCAAATATTTTAAATGACTTTTTTGTTCAAATTGCTGAAAAACTTAACCCAAACTTTGCACTGATCATTCAGAACTCATAAAGTTTTGTTCTGAAAAGCTTCCTGATGATATAAAGTTTAACATTCCTGAAATTAGCCCAGAATTTGTTTGAGGTATATACAAAAAAATGGATGATTCAAAAGCTAGAGGAGTTGATATGATTCAGTCGAGGCTACTTAGGTGCTCCTGCTATAGTTGAGAGTATAGCTTTTATTTGTAATCACAGTATTAAATCGAGCCATTTTCCACAATCTTGGAAAACTGCCAAGGTAACTCCATTGCATAAAGCCGGAACAAAAGATGATATAAATATATACAGAGACATCTATATCCTTCATTGTCTTTTCAAATTACTAGAAATACATGTACAAACATATGATAATCAGTCTGGTTTTTGACAGAAGTACACATGTAACTGCACTTAACATCCTTGATTGATAAATACATGTATCTTAAACCACTTTTATGGAACAATCAGGCAACCTCCGGGCATCTCTTCTTTTCATAATCATGAAATCCCAAGTCAAACAATTTTAAATAATATAAATACCTCCTGCATTTCTCAGTTATCACTTTGTTTCACACACAAATTTTCAGTACAACATGATATTTTATATATGTTTATGTGGTAATTGATGCTTGTGTTATAGGTTTGAAAGTTTGTACAGTATGATGCTTAGAATGACTAAATACATTACTGATAGGCCATATTTATCATATTGTGCAGTATATTGTACAGTATAGAGGGCCTTAAGGTGGATTAGTTTCTGTAACTGAGTTATCTTCAGGGGCGTAACTACCTCCTCCATGGCCCCTGCAATGTGTGTGTATGTGTGTGTGTGTCCCATTCAAGAAGGGGGCCAAAATCCCAAGTTTTATTACATTGGCAAGCCCAGTTCTGAATTTTTGCAGGGTTGACCAAAATTTGAAGTTACACTACTGGTTTTCTCTATATATATAATCATCAAATGTGTAATATGCATCCAGCCCAGTGGACCTACAAGTCACTTAAAAAATATACCATGATAGTCATCCAGCCCAGTGGACCTATATGTTACTTTAAATATATACCATAATAGTCATCCAGCCCAATGGACATATAAGTCACTTTTAATAGTCAAACTGATAGATAAACTGAAGTGAGGTGAACAATTTGCAGATATGAACAGAGGTGCTACAATTTTTTAAGTGGAGGGGAATTTGAAACAAGTTCATATAGAAGAGGGTTTTGGGGGTCAGAGCATTATCAGAATCAACAGCTCCCATTAACTCTTCAAGGCTGGAAGATTATTTTCATTTTCACCTGAGATGGGGATAGAGGACAAAAGTTATCTTGTTACCACTGATTCAATCCAAGGAAGTTGGATTCAGAGAGATTTTGTTTCACCAGTTGGTTAGAAGTTGTTTTGGATTCACTATTTTCTTGCCTACACATGAGCAGATGGGTAAAAATTTACTTTTAATTTTTAACTCTACTGGTCATCTCTCTGTCTATTAACAAAAATGTGTTATCGCTACTGCTCCTAAACTACTTGGAGGATTGCCTTGAAACTTTACACGCACATTCATCCCATGGTCTTGTTGGTTCTAATGAAAATGGTGCCACTCGAACATCCAGTATGGCCACCACAGTGGGCATCTTGAAAGTCTTATCACTATTCCTACTGAATGGAAAGTCATACTGACATGGGGTTTTCAGCAGAAAACCTCTTATGATGTCCAGTTGGTCCTAAATGACAATGGTGACAATATCATATCCAATATGGCCACCACAGTGGCCATCTAGAAATTTTTTTTATCTCTACTCCACATGATTGGATGGTCATATCAACATGGGGTTCTCACTAAAGGAATTCTTATAATGTCTGGTTGGTCTTAAATGAAAATGGGGCCGATCTGATGTCCAATATGGCCACCACAGTGGTCATCTTGTAAATCTCGTTATCGTTACTTCTACTGAACGGAAAGTCATATTGACATGGGGTTTTCACCAGAAGACTTAATATGATGTCAAGTTGGTCCTAAATGAACATGGTGCCAATTTGATATCCAGTATTGCCACCACAGTGTCCATCTTGAAAATCTTGTTATTGCTACTCGTCCTGAATGGATAGTCATATCAACATGGGGTTTTCACCAAAAGACTTTTTATGGTGTCTAATTGGTCCTAAATGAAAATGTTGCCAATCTGATGTCTAATATGGCTCCAATGGTGGCTATCCTGAAAACCTTGTTATTGCTAATCCTCCTGAACAAAAAGTAATATTGCCATAGGGTTTTCACCAGAAAACTTCTTATGATGTATAGTTGGTTCAGAATGAAAATGGTGCTGATCTGATGTCCAATATGGCCACCACAGTAGCCAGCTTGAAAATATTGTTATCGCTACTCCTCCTGAATGGATGATCATATCAGCATCGGGTTTTTACTAAATAACCTTATGATGTCTAGTTGGTCCTAATGGTGCCATTCAGACATTCAATATGCCTGCCACAGTGGCCATCTTGAAAATCTTGTTATCACTATTTCTCCCAAACGAATGGTCATATCAGCATGGGGTTTTCAATGAAAGACTTCTTGTAATGTCTAGTTGGTTTTAAATTAATATGGTGCCAAGCTAATATGACTGCCACAATGGCCATCTTAAAAATCTTGTTATCACTACATGTACTTCTAGATGGCACTACTTCTCTTCTCGACATTGTGTTTTCACCCAAAGACTTATTATGATGTCTAGTTGGTCCTAAATAGAAATGGTGCCAATCTGATATTGAATATTGCCAACATGTCATCCATCTAGAAAATCTTGTTATTGTTACTCAAAAAAAATGGAATGTCATATCAACATGGGGTTTCTACCAGAAGACTTCTTATGATACCTTGTTGGTCCTAAATGAAAATGGTGCCAAGCTGACATCCAATATGTCCACCACAGCAGCTAATTTGAAAATCTTATTATCACTGAAGAATATCAAAGATGGTTTCAACACTCCACAGTTTAAAGGAAGAATTGGTCTTATCTTGAATTCCAGGAAGTTCTTTTCAGCATGTAGAGTGTCAGTCCCTTCGAGGGACTCTTGTTTTTGCTTATTGGATCCATGATTTTTGCCTCCAGACCCCCTTTTTCCCAAATCTCAAACTTCCCCATATTTTTGCAAGATTTCATCTGTCCACTTGGACTGGTCAGTTTTAAATCTAACAAGAGGAAGAGGAAGTATAGACTCGGGATGCAAACTTTAGTTCAGGAACCAGCAATGTTTTGCCTAAACAAAATTTAGTCAAAATAATTTCACTTTTTTTCCTGTTTTTTTTTTTATTTGTGTAAAACGTCAACATTACTTGGCATCATTGTAAAGCTACATCTTTTCACTTGGGTCTATCATGAATTGTGATGATGTCACAGACTCCTGAACAAAGGTACCAATGAATTAAAGTCACTTGAGTTTGTAACGAAACTAACCCTTCTCAGTCTCTTCTCATACATGTAGCAACATTTTACACAGGTTTTCTCCTCCATTTTATCCATAACTTGTATTTACTTCTCTGTTCCTCAGATATATCCATATGCACACACGTACACACACCTCATGATCCACAGAAAGTCACTGGGATTTGCTAATTTACTGGGAACCATTTGTGTCAGAAAAAGGAGGAAAAAACTTGATTGTCATTAGTAACACCACAATGTAAAATTACTCAATTCTGTTTAAAATATGGTCGATCATGCATCATCTGTTCACAGTTGCTAATGACATCTTGTCAAAAACAGCTAAACAGAATTTAACCAGATTGGACAGGAAGCACCCTGGCATGAAGCTCTTTCAAATTTGTTTTAATGATGCATATCTGGCATCAAATATGGCTGTCATTACTAAAACTAGATAAAACTTTAAACAACTTTTTCTCAAGAACCACTTAACAGAATCTGACAACATTCTGCAGAAAGCATCCTGACATAAAGCTCGTTAAAATTTGTTCAAATGATACTAATCTGCTCTCAGATGAGGCCACCATTACTAAAATAGAAAAATCTTTAAACAAGTTCTTCTCAATAACAGCTAAACATAATTGACCAAATTTGAAAGAAAGCATCTTGGCATGAAAACTCGTTCAGATTTGTTCAAATAATGCTGATTTGCCATCAGATATGGCCACCATTACTAAAAATAAAAAAACCTTTAAATGATTCTTCTCAATAACTGCTGAGCAGAATTTGACCAACTTTGACAACAAGTATCCTAGCATGAAGATCTTTAAAATTTGTGTACCTGATGCTAATCCACTATCAAGTGTAGCTGCCATTACTAAAAATAAAAAAAACCTTTAAATAACTTCTTCTCAATAACCACTCAATGGAATTTGAACAAATTTGAATTAAAGCATCTTGGTATGAAGCTCTATTTTAAATTTGTTTAACTGATGCCAATCTACTATCAATGATGGCCACCATTACTAAAAGTTGAAAAACCTTTAAATTACTTTTTCTCAAGAACCACTCCACAGAATTTGACCAAATTTGAAAAAAAGCATCATGGCATGAAAGTCTTTCAACTTTATTCAGATGATGCTGATCTGCCATGAAATATGGCAACCATTGCTAAAAAAAGAAAGACCTTTAAACAACTTCTTTTCAAGAACAGCTTAAGAGAATTTGACCAAATTTGAAAGAAAGCATCCTGGCATGAAAGTCTTTAAAATTGTTCAAAAGAACCTAATCTGCCATCAGATATGGCCCCTGTTACTAAAAATAGAACAATATTTGAATGCCTGATTCACAAAACCTGCTTAACAGGATTTTACCAAATTTGATGGAAATCATTCTGGCATAAAGCTCTTTACAATTTGCTCAAATGATACCAATCCACCATCAAATATGACTGCTGTTACTATAAATACAACAACTTTTGATCGACTTCTCAAAATCAGCTCAACAGAATTTGACCAAATTTGACAATGGATCCTGGCACAGATGGCTTTCAGATAGGGGTGCAACGATTAATCGATATATCGATGTATCAGTAATTTTTCCATATCGATAGAAGAGGTGAAGAATTGATACAAAATGATACTTACCCTATACAAGTTACTTTAATTTTAATTTTCAGCAGCTGTGAATAATTATTAGTTGTTTACCTTTTTATACTTTAAACTGGGAATACATCTGAGACAATCGTAGCAGGCATATGCACTCATTTCTGTCAGTAAAACATAAAAACTATTGACAACATCCACTCGCCTTCCACAAAGTAACACAAGGTGACTAAATCATGTGGTTCAAAATATGCCCCCCCCCCCTCCCCAATTCCATGGTAATTATTTTATCCCATCAACATGTTCAGCCACTGATAACATATATCAACTTAAAGAAGTCATGCCAGATTTGTTTTCCATATATGATCTAAGTACTTTACTGATCATTTAATAAAACACTTTTATGTGAAGTTTAACTGTTGCTTCGTATCTTGTCTATTTGGATCAAATTTTAAGGCTACACTTCCGGTGTGTTATATAGTGAAATATGTTACATTCAATTCTGATTGGTGGTAATTGTTTGTTCAAGTGGGGGGGGGGAAACAATAACCACCAATTAGAACTAACTGTAGCTTGTTCACTGCATGACACACCAGATGTATTGGCATCCAAACTCGATCCAAATAGATTCAAAGCAACATAAAAACTTTGCACAAAAGTGGCTTTTAAATGATTTGTAAAGTACTTAAATTGTACATGTGGAACAAGTTTGGAATGTCCCCTTTTACACTGATATATGTAATCAGTGACTGAATGTGCCAACTGGATTAAAAAACAACAAATTAGCACAGAATCGGGGGGGGGGGGGGCAGATTCCAAACCGCATGAGTTACGAGTTATAGCCACCTTGTTAATTTGTAGAAGGGGAGTGGGTGTTGTCAATAATTTATTTTTCACTGACAGAAACGAGTGCCTGTGGCTGTGGCAGTTGTTTTGCATCAGCTAGAAATACAGTGTGAATGATTTGGTTGTTATCTCCGCTCCGCTCCCACATTCAGATTTGTTCTAGATAAGATTTTCCTTGCTTGACAAAATTGCACTATTTCTTCTGTTTTGAAGATAACACCATAATGCATTCCAACTTTAAGTGAAGACATGAAATTGGTTATAAGATGTTTTTAAAGCATTCATGCAGTGCAAAACAAATGGCATAGTGACCAAGATGAGTCCTGCATCTGATCAAATGGGGCAGCCTGAAATGGCCTAAAACGTTTAATTAAAGTCACCGACAACCAACAGGTAGTCTGTTTGGAAGTATTTTTTAAAAAAATGTTCAATGATAAGAATAGCAAATGAACAGATGATAAGGCTGTGTCTGTCTCAAATTTGCATACTAGAAATATAACGAATATGTTAACACGTATTAAACGTCACCAACCTACCATTGACGGACCTTCTAAAGATGAAAAGACTACAAAGTTGATATTTACATCGATAATGCATCGTATCATAGGCTGTGTATTGTGAGGTGTATCGTTTCACCGCTACTTTCAAATTTTACAAATGGTGCAACTACCAGGTGAGTGACATTAGGCCCACTTGGGCCTCCAGTTTTCAATACACTAAGATTGGAATTAAGTAAATAAGGAGGATTTTTGTAAAGATTTCTCAGGCATAGCATTTACTTAGTAATATGTTTTGATCTGTGTTTTCCAATTCAAAACCATGACTGGTCCTGTCCTCCCTTACTGTGTTCCTGTCCAATATTTTCCATGTCCCAATTATTATTATCCACAACAGCATGAATATCATGGGTGCCATAATTTGTGTGGGGCTTATACCCAATAATTTATGCACAGCTGCTTTATATTCTGATGTCAGTTTATAAATTCAGTCCTTTTGACCTTTTTCTGAGCTGTCATCTCCAAGTCCAGTGGAGTGAGTGATACGACATCATCCATGTAAGCCGCTATTAGCCTATAACTTCGCAAAAGGTTGAGGTAACTTGACATGAACAGCGTTTGAAAGTCGGCTTTTCATTAAAATTATCAACAATTATCAGTAAGTATATTATTTAATTTGCAAGAAAAACTTGATAAAATACTGTTACGACTCTATGGTCTAAGAAAAATGTAACAGAAAGAAAGTGAAACGAACAAATCAAGTAAAAATCAACAAGCAATTTATTACTAGATAATTAAAATGAAAAAATCAAAAAGTCACTTACAGTAATGTGTTTTGAAATCCTAATAATCCAATAAGAATGATTGTTCTAATCACAAGTCCTAAATATAGAATGTTCCGAATTCACGGCTGTGTCCTTGAATGTTATTATGTGCCAATGGTCTCCAAAGTCCTGATGTACTAGTAATCTTGATGTGCTGATGTCAAAATGAAGTATTCCAAATCTCTGAATAAGTTCAGTTAAATTCCAAAATCATTAATTAAAAATCCAAAATCCAAAAGTTTCTGAGCACTGTTATAATCCAATGAATATTTAAAATAATTCCTCTCTTAGAATTTGGAATGAATTTTCACAACTGTAATAGCTCTTTACAAGACTGATGGTAATGTCCAAACTGAAAAAATGTCTACCAAACATGGTATATATAAAGATTGGTCACATGACAGAATGTTCTAGAACATGTGTCATCTTAATGGAATTTTACTTGTAAACAAAATTCAACCTTGACCTTCAAATTGAGAAAACATATTGATCAAAACAACCTAATTCAAGGACACTAGTTAAACATGTTTTTCCTGATAAACATAAAGATTTAAGCAAATATTAAAGTGAAGAAACATTTATAATTTCCTAAAATATTTATAATATTATATAAACATCATACATAACAATACCAACCATATAGTTGGGGATCACTGACTTTAGAATTACCACCTGTTGTCTAGCTCAGAGTGAAATAGTACATGTGGGGTGTGAACAGCTGATTTTATATGACCTGTTTTAAATGATTTTAATTCTCTTTAAAGAGCTCCTCTCAAGCAAGTGGCTGGGTGAAAATTCTAGTTTATACATGCAAGGCCAAAGGCTTATGAAAAATAATGTATAGTTTTCCATTCTGGATTGACAGTTGCTTCATTTTTAGTATTATCATTCATTTTTCCCTTTTTGTAACAGGATGAAGCTGGGTTGGGATTGGATCTAGCCAAGACACTGAACACAATTTTATGAATAAAATGTTTTTTTATAATGTCAATGAACGATGAATGAATCTGACACCATACTCATGTGTATAAAGTCCATCAATGGGTTTAACAGAATGATGCACACAGAGTTCAACAATGGGTATAAGAAAATCATATCATTCCTGTATGAAACTAATCACAACATGTAACTTCAGTGAGTAATCAAATGAGAATCAATGTATGGAACTCATAAACAAATATGATTGATATATGTATCTATCATCAGGGATGATCAATGTATAGCATTTATAAACAGATATGATTGATATATGGATCTGTCACCATGGATGATCAATGTATAGAATTTATAAACAAATATGAACAATGTATCAACAAGTACAATAATGTATAATTGACTTTCACTCATATAGCGATATTGAATTATATTTTCACCCAATATAGTGATAATGAATAATACTGATTCAAAAATGGAACATATATGTATCTCGTGGTGTCTAGTCGATGATCGCAATGTATTTCCGGTTTGACAGTTCTCTTTGAATGATCAGGGAGCAACCACACATGGCCCACTCCTTCCAGTCTGCCGAAGGATCCCATTGAGAGCCTCCTTATTCCTTGCAGACCCATTGGTTTCAAAGCTTTGGTCCCTCACTGCGAGTAAACCAATACCATCCTCCGAGCCAACATCACCATTGACTGCATTATCCAGGTTACATGAAACCCCACAAAATTCTATGACTCCCCATGGAACTGCCAAAAATATAATAACTGAGCCGTGTAATACATGAGACATAGCTAAGTACGAACATAATGATATATGTTACACGTGTGTGCACATGAATTCACTTTGTTACACATTAAATTATTTCATCAGAACTACTGTAGGAGATTATTATTATTATAACAGCTACTTTCGTACATGAATCTGTGTCTGACAAGAATAATCGCACTGGATTATAAGAACTCGAACATTACTCATCCTTTAATGCATGCAACATATAATTGAATTCAGTTTGTCGGTTCAGTTATAAAAATTGCTAACTTGAAACAGACTATGGTCTATCTGATAGCATGTCATTATGTAACATAGGTCTGACTTTCATGAAAATTTAGAACAAATTCCCAAACATTCAATATATAAAAACAATTCTATCACATAAAATGGATAGCAAGAAAGAATACAATTTTATATTTCACATACCTCTACAGCTGAAGATAGCTTCTGTATAGTGGACAGTTTCCTGACAAAACTCATCTGTATTGTGATAATCCAGCAAGAATTTACTCTATAAGTACCCAGGTTATGGTCAAAATTGCGGCCAGTGAACTTGAGGTAATAGGGTTTCTCACTGCAGGCACTTTGTGCATGCAGCAGTGGGTAAACCAAACTTGGTATTTTGAAATAACTGTGGCTATAAACAACAATCACCCTTGGGTAATGCTGTATGTGGCAACAAAATCCGAGTACATTTTCGTTCATATATAATGCATTGGCATTAAGTAATCACAGTTCTGTGACACTTTTGAGCCTTTTTTTTAAAATTAATTTTTTTAATAAAAATTCAGTATAGCATCTTATCGTAAACCATTATTTTATGCTTTTTTATGATTTAAAAGAATTATAAATCTTCATCAGTTGACAGATGCAAGACCATACAAATACTTGACACTTGGCAGACATATTTGATTCCATCCGGTGGTGAACTAGCACCCAAAATAGTATTTTGTGGGTGATAATAACGGCTAGTTTTGTTGCTTCAGTCTTTTCCTTTGATTCTAATTAGAGTCTTGGCTACATGTATGTTGTTCTAAGGTCTTGTATGTGCTGACACACATAGCATGGCTTGTGGAACTGATCTTGGGACTAATGTTGCCAAGGTAAAGAGCCTGGGGCAGTCATTAAATTGTAAGATTTTGAGAAGTCTAGAGTTTAGCAGAGGGGGGGGGGGGGGGTTCACACCTGCACTTTCTCATGGTTTGGGAATGCAGTTTGTTTAAATAATTAGGAAAACATAATTATTTAATAATTGTATTATGAAATAATTATGGGCACCCTATGACAAACGTCTGACATTCTGAGTTAGCAACTGGCCATTTCAGCTCATCAACTAGACATGTCAAATTGGTTATATCAGTACCTATAGTTACCAAAGCTTCTACTTAGGTAAGAATGGAGCCACTTATTACAAGTGTATATGTACTTTATTGAGTTATATCATGTCTTCCATGTGTGTATCAAAGGTTGTGTTTGTGTAATACATCTTGCTGGAGTATGTTGTATGCATTAGCATAATTATTTTACTGAACTACTTTGAAAATTGCCCATAATTTCCCAACTAATTGGCCTATTAGTGTGCCTTCCACTTTACATTCAATTTTTATATACATTACCATGTATTAATTTATAATGTCAGCAACCTTGATGGAAGTTATTTATTCCCCTGATTTAGTTCTGTAGACTTGTATGAAATAGCTGTCTCAACATGGTATCTTTTGACAGAGTTCTGTACACTTGTATGAAATAGATGTCTAAACATGCTATCTTTGACATAGTTCTGTACACTTGTATGAAATAGATGTCTCAGCATGGTAAATTGGACATAGTTCTGTACACTTGTATGAAATAGATGTAAAAAATTTAGTATCTTTGACATAGTTCTGTACACTTGTATGAAATAACTGTCTAAACACATGGTATCTTTGACATCGTTCTGTACACTTGTATGAAATAGCTGTCTAAACATGGTATCTTTGACATAGTTTTGTGAAGATAATTAATGAAAGTCTCAGTGTAATTTTTCTGGCCTGCCTTACATGTCATATTATGTTTTAGTTTACTTAAGTCATTTCTAAAGCACACAAACTTTTAGAATTCCATAATTTCTTGACATTCAAGAACCTAAATTACATTCAGCATATAATTACGCCTTCTCAAATGTCCTTGTCTGCCTTTGTGTGTCAGTAATATTTTAAAAATATAAATTATAAACTGGCCTTGTGTGTTTCATGTGTATTCCTTTGTTGTGACTTGAATTTTCATCAGTTTCACATGCATTGTTTCATGTGCAAGTCACAATATGAAATTGATACTCAGCCTATTCTAGTTAAGCAGAATACATGTACCGTATTTTCCGGCCTATAAGTCGATACTTTTTTACCTGGAAGTCTGGGCTTCGTCTTATACTCCGAATTGACTTATATATGGATTATGTCATTGAAATTTGCTTTACCGTATGTTAATGTAATTTTTCGTACCCAAAAATCGTTGCATACAATGTACCAATAAATAATACCTATAAATAATACATGTACAGACCATCTTAATCATTTTCCCAATTAATCTGGAATAGCATAGTGATACCATTAATATTCATGAAACCGGAAGTTACTAGCGAAAGTGACGAAGCCAAGGTGTTGATCTGGCTTCGTCTTATACTCCGCATCGACTTATATATGGATGAAGGATTGAAAATTGATGAAATAAGCGAATTCGACTTATACTCCGCATCGACTTATAGGCCAGCAAATACGGTACATGTATTTGCATATTTTATGCACACAGTTGAACTAAAACTGCATAAAGCAAATGTTAAATACATTCAAATGATTATAAACTATTTATTTGAAGCCTTTAGTCCAAAGTTGTTTGTGTATTTGCTCCTGCCATAAGCACATCCCATGTTTTATGATGGTACATTCAATGAATATAAAGAGTATGATTTTGGGACAAGTTCCAGATATTCCCTGCACGTCTAAAATGATAGTACTTGATCACTGTGAGAACGCTGACTCAAAGCCATATAATACAACACACCCAGGACCCTGAATTAATCCTAGTCACACAGCTGTCTGCCACATTCTAAAAAGCGTTATTAACATCTTGAGGATCAAGACTCAATTTGGTATTGGAGGTTTGTGTATCATATTGTTCACAAAATACCCCTGAAAGAAATAAAAACATGCATTTCATTCCAAACCATGAAATATCATACCAAGTTTATTAAATTCATATCAAAAGCTCTGTATACCAATAATTGAGATGGGTCACATATATGGGGGTTTTATCATTTGAGTTAAATATAGAATCCATGTTTAATGCACCCATTTATGCCCATGTGTATTATCATTGTCATGTCAACATAATGCATAAATTCATATGCTTCACATGTGATTCACATAATACGTGTTCATATTTGTATTTCATATTGAATCCTTCCTTATGATCAGTACATTTAGGACCACTTATGTGACACATGAAAATCGTATATGTCCTATATGTATGGAAATTTCCCTTTGCATCTGCCACCAGTACTATTATGAGTTGGTCATTGTTTATGGAATTGGTTTGGTTTTAGTGTTTTTTGGCACATCAACACATGAAAAGTTATATTTTTTGAGTGGGCAAGACCCTCATGAATATTCAGCTGAAAGGTTAAACAGACAGGTCATTCTTGTTGACCTACAGTGTATACAATCATAAAAATGTATGTTGATACATCTGTAGCAAACTGTTGTGGACAAAAATTAGTATTTTCTAATATTAGAAAATCTGCACATTCTCTAGTATTAAAAAATGCATCCCATTTTGTAATATTAGAAAATAAGTGCCACCAGTAAGTAAAAGCAATATAGTCTACCTTAGAGGAAACAATAAAGAATCCCTCATTTAACAATTTAATGAATTTTTGCAGTTTGTGTGCTTTAGAAATGACTTAAACTTTGATCTTATTTATCTACAAAGACCTAGTTATATAGAAGAAGAAGAAATAAAAATGAAAATGAAATTTTACATGACACATACATTAATTATGGAACCTTTTTTAAAAAGAAAATACAAACATTTTGTCATAAATAATAAACAAAATAAAATACAAAACTTGCACCTTAGTTAGATGGATAAATAAAAAAATAGACTAATTTAAGGCTAGAATTATTAATTTTTGATAGGACTGCACCAGGAAATAATAATAATAATATTAGTAATAATAATAAATAATATTAGTAATAATAATAAATAATTTTATTTGTAACGCAGGCCATCAGCCCCAAATAGTGGTTAAAGCTCATTACAATAATTGCACACCAACAAAGTCATAAACAATGTCTGTATTACATATATGTACATACTAGAAGAGTTAGCCCCTTTTATTTATCTTGGAAACTCTTAACTGAGTTACGGTCCCTTTTGACTTTGCCCTTCAGTTTCCACTCTAGAAGTTTTGAAGTAAACTTCATTGATTGAAACCAAATTTGATATTAGACATTATATTAACAACACCTATGTCAAGTTTGATTTTAAATGTTTTCTGACGTTTGTTTGATGTAAAACTTAGTCCTTCATAGCATCATATTGGCTAGGATATCTGTGGTGTATAGACACATTCAAATTGCACAAATATTTTTTCATTATACATGTACTTCATTAGAAGAGACACAGAATCAAGTCATGCCTTTGTCTCAATTTACGTTTTTTTTTGGCAATGGAATGCAGCTTTAAAGACATTTTATCTTTCTAGTTAGAGATGCTCTGCATTAGAGGTTAGAAGATGTCAAACCTGGTGGTTGAATTTTTTAAAATATTTTTTATAGCAGCTATTGTCAGAATTTACTTGGATTGCATTAAAAATATGGATTAAATTCTGTATAGTCATAACTCTAAATCATCTGTTATGTATGTAAGCACAAAGTCACAAGGTTTTGTACTTGAGCTTTAATACACATCAGTTTCCAATATACATGTACATGTAGGTTATACATGTACATGTAGGTTGGTCTTAAGTGCAATTGCAAGTTGACTTTTATGTTGACAACTTGCCATCTCTGCAGTAAAATCAGGAAACAACTTCAATAAATAGCTGTCTGGTTTAAACAAGATCTAATTCACATTGGTTTATGATCAATATCCTTATAGCTGTGGTAAACAGTCTTGCTCATTCTGTCAGATGAAGTATTATGTACTGTACTTTGCTCTTGTGTAACACTGTGGTGGACTACCCTCTTTACAAGGTGTCCGATTTGGTTGGTTATCATTATCTAGAGGATGATTGACCTCGGTGTTATTGCCCGGATCGAGTAAATAATAAAATAAATTATGAAATTTATAGATGGAATAAATAGAGATCTGAGCAGATATATAGAACAGAAAAACATGAGCCCCTGTACATGAAATATAACAATTTAATCAATTACATAAAACAAATTGAGATAATACATTACATTAGGAAGATACACTTCTTTTTGAAATAAATCATTTACCAAATTTCAACACAAATATACTTATGTAAATAGCCGATCTGCTTAAAATGATAGACTTAGTTCATCATAGAATCGAGTGAACAATCGAAGTCATAGCCCAGCATGCCTGCATAACCTGCTTATCGCTGGTCACTTCAAATTCAATGTTGCTGTCCAGTCAAGGTTGGTGTTCTCCCTTTTTTTCTTCCCTTCTCACTCTTTCTTGTCTCGCTTCTTTCGGCCCTCAAACTTTGTGTGGGTAGGTAGGTAGGTGTATACATGGATAGGTAGGTATGTGGATGTGTAGATGTGTAGGTGGAGCTATTTTCCCCTTAAAAATAAAACAAGAAGCAACCTAAATATCCCGTCAGATTTTCCTCCTGGGAATAGAACATTACTCCACTCTCGTTACATCAGATATCGTCCTATTGGAATTCAAACAGATACCAAAGGCTATCTGGTCAGGCCAAGCCTGACAGACCATAAACAAACCTAGTTTCAGAAGATTAATGCATTTTCAAATGGCTATTTCATCACTAACTCACATTAACATCACACGAGACATAACAGTTTCAGTTCACATCCTAATTATACAAATGAATCAATGAAATTCACTTCAGGGCTTAACTACATTAATTTCGGTGAACACTCACTCAAGTCTTTATCATGCGTGAAATCATCCAAGACAACTTTTATCAAATAAAGTAATGGATGAAATTCTTAGAATACATGATTCCTATAACAATCAAGACGGCAAATTCAAACAATTTGTCAAACTCATATAAAGAAGATTATTGTATGAATTCAGACAAATGAACTCAAACAAAATAGTTATACTCATATCAAGAAACTGATGTACGAATTTAAACAAATAAATTCAGACAAATAATTATATTTATATCAACAAATTACATGAGATTGATGCAAATACCTTGTGCTTTTGAGACTTGCTTGCTTCTACTGCCAGAATTGTGTCCCTCAACTTCTTTACAGTGGTCCCTTGAACAATTGTTTATACGAGAGAATTTCCTCTTATTCTCAAGGAGTCAAGATCTCATCAGCCTTTCGCAGAAAAACTTGGACTGACTAAATTTTGCGATGTGGAAATTTAAAACATGAAATTTCATCTGGAAAACACGCTTCTTATTTAGCGTAACCAATCAGGATTAAATATATCTACCACCTTTTATAAATACACGCTCTACGCGGCTAGCGTACCCCCTTGATTTTTAAATAACCGATTCTGGAGAATTTCAAAAGATAATACAACTTCTACTAGTTTCTGCATCCTCTCACTTTGACATTTTTGATATCTAGACCTCCAAATAACCTTCTTCCAATCTGTCTGACCGTTAAATAAATGAATGCTTAATTAAGAATAAATTTCGCCCCCAACAGGGACATTAAACCATCGCTGTCTAGCGATTTCATACGGTACCTTTCCTCATAAATCAAATTAATTGTTCTCTGCCAAACTAAATTTGCTCTACTGAATACATCAACAGAAATTTGCACCCTTACAAACACATATCTGAAGGTTACATCCTGCTGAGGCAAGCAAAGTGCTGATTCGTTGATGGGAATTGAACCCACACCCTTCTGGCCACTCATCCATGCCTTAACCACCGAGCCACTTTGGCACCTAGACAGGGTAGACACAAATCTACCATCATATAATGCACCAGCAGATCAGGGTCTATGCCATTTGTTCTTCAGATTTAAAGTCAACATATACCCTGATAGTCTGGCTCATCATTCAACATTAGTTCTTGCCTGGAGATCACAAACCCTTTGAACTTGAGTTTGAGTTTGAGATTTTTGTATCAACCAACCAGTGAAAATTTTACTTTTGAAAAATCATTTTTGATTGGATAAAACACGAAACTCAATCTTAAACTCAAGCTTACAGTATTATGATCTGAAGGCCTGGGTTCACGTTTCTAGTATTTGCAGTGGTAAGCACTATACAGGGAAAATGTGGTACAGTCTGTATAGTTTCAGGTAGACTTGCATTGTTTTTTTACCATCTGTGTCTGACGTCATGCCATTTGAACTTGTTGTATAATCGCATAGCAAGTGTTCAGAGACCCTTTTTTTTTTTTCTTGATTCCTAGTGTCCTGGACTTCCAAATTGAATTTTTGTAGGGTTGAGTCATATGGCACTTGGGTCCCAATATTTCATTGAAGTTACATCAAGCATGCACATATTATTCTGTACAGTACTTGATTACAACATTAAATATATTTTCCTGTTAGAGCCCGCTGTTTCATTTCTCATTTCTGCCTAATCTTCATATACATGTAAGTGGTTCAGTACTATATCTGTTAATGATTCAGTTGTGACTGAGACCATCATACTTACATTTTTAAAGGTAGACATAACCAGGTTCAGAGGGAAAAAATGTGGGTCCTAGACATCAGGCTTAAGGTGTTTTAATCTCCAGGTGTTATGATTTTGTTGTTGTGACCATGAGATAAAAGAGGCAACAGCATTTCAGTGGTTTGATGAATGTGTCTGGTTATAGTATTTATTCAAACAAATAATCAGGCACATATTAGAAATACTACTATATTTCTAAAGAAGGGAATGGGTATTTCTTGGAAGTGTCCATTACTTGATGACCATAAGCAAGAGAATAAATGATGAAACCAAGTTTTTGCTGAAAAACACTTAGGGGGATATCAACATTTACTTTTTGTATGCCTGCCATAAGGTGGAGCATAATGTGTTATGATGTCCATCTATCCATCTGTACCAGTGTTGTTTCTGCACAATAACTTGAGTTCTCCACCATCTACAGTTACCAAACTCTATGGATATCCTGCACTTGGGGTAAGGAAGAAGCCTATTGAGGTAAGGGTATAAAGGTCAAAGATCAAGGTCACTATGACCAAAAGACCAATAATGGTTTCCACACAATAACTTTAGTTCTCCATCATATACAGTAACCAAACTTTGTGGATGGCTTGCACTTGATGTAAGGAAGAAACCTATTGATTTCAGGGTCAGAAGGCAAAAGAACAAGGTCAGAGTGATTGAAACAATAAAAATGATTTCAACACAGTAATTATTTGCAATCCCTTTGCTGCCCAACAGGGTGCAAACTGTTTATACTTGTGCAAAGCATTTGCAGATACCTAGCAAACTGATTTTTAAAAATGTATTTTTAATATATTCTGCAGCTGGATTGCAAAGGGATAGATATATGTGTGAAATGCCTCTTAAATATTCCACATAAAGTAGTATAGTACATGGTTTAAAAAAAATATAATTTCTCGCTTTAATGCACTTAAGTTACAAAGTATTTGCCTATTATAGTTCTCATCATTGTTTGCCCATTACAAAAAATGTTCTAAATTAACAAATGTGTACAGTTTTGTTCCATTTCTAGCAATTAAACCTAATCACCATCATAGTATCAGTCAGTTTTACTTGATTCTATGAAAATACTCGTGAGTAGTGTCAGTGACAATATCAGAATGTCTAATTTCAACAATTTGTGACATTGTCACTTTTCAGAAAGCCAGCATATGATAACAGGCAGGTACATATTGTTATATTTTACATTTCCTTGTGAATAGAACAAATTAAACATATTACAGAGTATATTAAAAGAAATTGGTTCTTCTTTTCCTTGCTTCTACAAATTTTATACTTGCCTCGAGTCAGTAGGAGAATCAAAATAATATAAATTATGAACCCATTTTATGCATTAACTACTGGACTTTGAGAACTTGCTGAATTACAGAGGCCAGGTACAAGGGCCAACAAAAATGTCCTTGTCTCATATACAATTACTCAAAGCCCACTGTTTCCATCTCAAATTTCCTCAATGGTAAGTCTGATGTATAAAAGCTGTCGAGTCTCTAAGTACTAAGTAAGTCAGGAAAGTCGGGCCACTTTCTTCACCAAAACTTCCAGCAGTTCCTAAATCTCCTTAGCAAAACTCTGAAAATAAATGTATATTTGCAATTTGTAATTAAACAGAATGGTAAAACATACACCAAACTATTAAATTTAAAACATTTCATGAATATATGCATAACTATGTTCATTTATAGAGGTTTACAGTCTCACCAAATATTCATTTCATTCAAAATTACTAAATACAATCAAATGTACATAACAAATCAATACATAATCTCAAGGCTATTCAGTCAACCATATAAATTGTGAATTTTTCAACTCTCTGATTTTCAGGCAGACACGCCAAATTGCATGCATTAAATAGTCATACTATCTTGTTAATACAAAGACTGCTCATTTCAGTCCATAGAATATTCTCGGAGCTAATCAACCAGAAATGGACAATGGGCATTTCCCATTAAAGCAATTATAGCTAATTTGAAAATTTTGTTATCGCTGAAGAATATAAGAGATGGTTTCAACACTCAACAGTTAAAAGGAAGAAATAGTCTTATCTTGAATTCCTGGAAATTCTTTTCACCCAGCAGAGCATCAGTCCCTTTGAGGGACTGTTGTTTTAAAACAAAGCATACTGTTCTCAATATATATGCACACATAAAACTTTGTATTGTCTTTTAATAATGAATTATTCAAATCGCTGATAACAGCAAGCAGAGTTGCATATAGGATCCCATGGGTAGGGGACATTGTCCCCCTTTCTCCAAATTTGGGGATACACAACATTTTAGAGGGGCAAATGAAAATAGTAGTACGTAATACACTATTAGTGCTATAAAATATGAGATACTCTTGTTTGCTTTGATAGTTTTGCCACCTTAACTTTGTGGTCTGCACTATACTATCACTTTTTTACTTTAACACTTACATTACTGCAATAAAAGTTGTATCACATGCTCAAGTAACTCATGAAAATATTAACATGTTTGAATATCTGGTTTACCTGAAATAAGCCGCACCATGGAATTTTCCATTCTGGATCTTGCTCTCATTTTACTTTAGTGTAGACTCTTTATCTACCAGCATTTATTATAATAAATACCAATGTTTTCTGAATTAATTTTCTGTCTAAACTAACAGATCAGTAATTAAATGACAAATTGTTTATTTGCATAAATTTGGTCTCTATTATCATTAATTCAACCTCAAAATAAATTGAATCTTCCTCGCCTTAGAGTTGACTTGAACCTCGAAAATACGTTACACTAATGTCCATCAAACACTTTACATTACAACTCGGCCGACTACCACCAACCTTGAATGTTTTCATTGCCAGATACATTGTTTCAAAATAGATATACATTGCCATCTTACAGTTTTATCACCTTTTGCAACTTTTTTTTTCTGATGAAAAAGCATCACGCCCAGGGGGATGCACAGGGTTAATATTTGGGGGACATAGGACAAAAAATTGGGGGAAACCCACGAACCTGCACTCAATGTGCAACACTGTGTCAAGTGATATTACAAGGGAGGTAACTCTTACACCTCCAATACCAAAGTCTATACGAGGTAACTTTACATAGTGAAGTACATTTTCAGGGCCAGCATTCTAAATTTCAAGTCTTCATTTCCCAAAGTCATACCATTTTTAGACAGTTTGTTAAATCATTTTTAAAAGTGGTTAAATTAGTCGAGTCTATAAAAAGTGTCCTCGAAATTTACTGTCTATAAAGTAAAGGTCAACAATTGGCCATTTTCCAGCACCCTTGAGATAAGAAGAACTGGAAGCACAAATAAACAGTAACGACCTATTCAGCCTTAATCCAATGCACCTACTCCATTCATTCATTTCATTCCAAAGCATTAAATATGGGTAGTTTTGCATTATGTTGAGATGCAATCAACTTGTTAAGGTCCCCATCTGCTTTGTATCAAATTCAAAATTTCAAAAGTGTGTGCCAGACACCAGTCATTATTATTAATGATATGAGAAAGATGATCAGCTTTTACATTCATGCATCTATGTATTCACTCCATTTCTAATGTAATGGACTGTGATGGACAAACACTGCGTAGTTTCAGAGCTGTGTCTTGCAAATTGCCTTTCATTAAACCATTTTGTACAATCCTGCAGACACTTGCATCATCTGAGAACCATGTTACTCTTTGATTCTATCAAATGTGTGCAAGTGTCAGTAAAACTTAAAGCACAGCACTTAATTCTCTCTATGTAGAGGATTTAAAAATGTCTCTTTCTGACCACATATCATGGGAGACACAATTTATGTTTCCACTTCATATCCAGCATATCCACAATATCGGAGCATTGGTTCATGTAAAAAGAAGCTTCTACTGTTAATAGACGTCAAACTGTGTTTCTAAGATTAAATTTGTTTTAGGTTGTCAGAAGATAATTTAATATTAGGAATACCAAGTATCAGCCAATAGAATATTCATACTAAGATATGTCTTAATCTAAGAGACATTTCCAGTTAAAGTACTCAGAAATACTCTGTCAAACTAGACTGTCTACTCCCTTTCATCTGCAATCTTTTGTCTCTTTAAACTACCCCTTCATTGCTAGTAATCATCAAAGCAACTCTGTGGAATAGAGATAATTACTGTGGAATAGAGATAATTACTGTGGAATAGAGATAATTACTGTGGAATAGGGATAATTACTGTTCAATGAATCAGTTGCCATGCCAAGAAACTGTAAAACCTGTACTGATATCCAAAAAGACTTCTCTGCTTTTGGAATGAAACCAGATTTTAATCAAATCATTTTTTTGCTGTACTGTTCAGAGACCAGAAAAGCTTATGCAATGGTCCATTGTTCATCTGTTAGCACAACTTTCTTATTGCTTCTCCTAAACTACTTTGAGGATTGCAATAAAACTTAACACACACACACACACACACGGTCTTTAATGAAAATTGTGCCACTCAGACATCCAATATGGCTACCACAGTGGCCATCTTGAGAATCTTGTTCTTGCTATTTCTTAACAAATGGACATATGGACATGAGGTTTTCACTAAAAGAATTCTTATTAGGTCTAGTTGGTCCTCAATGAAAATCATGTCAATCTGGCATCCAATATGGCTGCCATAGCAGCCATCTGAAAATCTTGTTAGTGCTAATCTTCCTAAATGGTAAGTCATATCAACATGGGGTTTTCAACAAAAAACTTCTTATGGTGACTTGTTTGTCCTAAATGAAACAATGCTGAATATAGCCGCCATAAAGGCCATCTTTAAAATCTTGTTTTCACTACTCCTCCTGAATAGATCAAAATGGGATTTTCACCAAAAGGCTTCTTATGATATCTAGTTGGTCCTGAGTAAAAATGTTGCCAATCTTGCATCCAATATGACCACCACGATGACCAGCTTTAAAATATCTGTATGGGTACTCTTCCTAATGGATGATCATATAGACACGTTTTTTTCACCAAAAAGGCTTGTTATGACATCTGGTTGGTTCTAAGTGAAAATGGTACTGATACATGTATTACACCCAATATGGCTGGCATGGGGGCCATATTGAAAATCTTGTTATCACTCAAAAATATCAGAGACTGTTTAAACACTCGTCAGTTAAAAAGAAGAAATGGTCTTATTAATATAGTGCCAAATGTATTTATTTTAGGTGGTATTGTAGTTATCTATGTCTTAGATGAGAAGATACATTTGAATATAATTTTATAAACTCTTTTGGTAAATTTAATTACTTCCTGTTGTAGAGTACAGTAGTTGGCTATGGTAGATGGGTAATGTACATTAGCAGGTTCCCCTTATTAGCCAAACATTTATTTTTGTGACCATTTGTTGTGAAATTTGTAGCTCTTTTGTAGGTGTAAAGTGCATAAAATAGAGTTAAGTAGTTGCAGTGTCATTTGGAATTAATCAGCTCATAAGGAAATATTTTACAAGTAATTTCCTACTAAATATAACAGTTTTGGAAATTCGAATACACATTAAATCTTAAAAAGGTGTGTGTGTGTGGAAAATGGATATATGGCTATAATTTGGTTATAGAATTTAGGCTTCGTGCATTTTGGTTTGTATAGTAGAGATAGATAAATGTCTGCAGTTGACACAAATTGACCATAAGTTTAGCTCAGTATTAAGTCTATAAAGGTCTTCAGGGAATGCTTTCTCTGAGGTTGGCTTGTTTCATTTTTAAGCTAGGGTCAACCATAGTGCTGGGAGTCAGCAAGCAGAACTAGAAAGGTTCATATAGAATTAAATGTGTTAAAGGAAAACCCTCTTGCTTGTCTAATTCTCCAACAGAAGTGCATTTACATCAAAATATGCACTACAACATTATCCTGGATTCCTGGAAATGCTTTTCAATAAGCAGAGTGTCAAACCCATCAAGGGACTCTTGTTCTTAACAATTTTAATTATAAATTTAACCAAACACTTAGCATGTGGTTATATCTTGACATTGTCTGACATAAGTTCAGTGATCTTCTGTCCATGATATCAGGTTCAAGGCCTGTGAGTCTATAACTCACACATAAGAAAATAGTTTTGTTACCAAATTTGGTACGGTGGAGTTTCTCAAGAACATCAGAGATAGTTTCATTCCCCAGCAGTTACAACAAAACAGTCTTATCTTGGATTCCTGAAAAGTCTTTTTGGCCAGTAGAACATCAGTGTCTTCAAGGGACTCCTCTTCCAGCATTTCACTCCCAGTAACCCCTTACCTCAGTACCACTCCTGCCCCAATTGGACAGTTGGGTCAGGAATTGTAATTGGGACACATTTTGGTTAAAGTGTTTTTTCTCATCGTTTATATATCTGCAACCCTTTGCCCAATTCACTTCATATTTGGAATACAATATCATCACATACACTCCTCCTCTCAGTATCACCTCTGCCATTGAGTTCTCTCCTTAGTTGCAACCATGGTGTCAAGAATTATAATGGAGAAACATACAGGTCAACATTTTTGGTTACAAAATTTGTTTCTTCACTTATATTTCTATAACAAATTCACTTCATGTTTGGAAGATAACATCATCATACACTAACCTAATGGTTTTTATTACTTCTTCCCTGGGTCAAGACCCTTGGTGGGGCATGTTGTCAATATATATGTCACCTTTTGGTTTAAGTTTTTGATTCTATCTCTTATGTTTAAAAAAGAAATTTTTTTTTCAATTCATTTCAAATTTGGAATATTATATGATCTCAGATTCCCCTTTCACCATATTCTGCTGGTGTCCCCTGGGTTAAATCCTTGGAGGTGGAACATCATTTGCTTAATTATTTTTTTAATAAATAGATACAAAAACTTCACTTTGTTAACTTAATATTTGGAATATTGTTTGATTCCATACTTCTGTACCACTGTTGCCCCAGGGTTATGTCCCTGGGTGGGGCCATGGGGTCAAGAATAGGATAAGATTATGATTATGATTATGATGATAATGGAATAAGACATCATCATATTCAGTTTCTAACCTATCACTTTGTATCACTGATGCTTTTGAGTTCTTTCCTTTGAGGGGAGGGTGATTGGGTTAAAAAGTATGATACTTTTTTGGGTGTTAGTTTTATTTTAGCATCCAATTTACACCTTATTTGGAATAAATAAGAACATCATATAAATTTCTGTTACTTCCTGTAGCATTCCTGCCATTTGATATATCAACAGCTGGTATTGTGTTTCTTAAAACAGTTCTTGTTTACTTCTGTAATGAGATAAAACCAGCTTTACACCTATTGTGCCATGCATAAGGCTTTCATTCAATGATTACATGTATCTGGTTATCCAAATTCATGATGTAGTTCTGTCTGTTATCAGATGTTATCAATAAAGTTGTATTATTTGTGAAAACAGCAGAAGAATCTATTGTCTACCTTTTGCAATCATAGACTAGTAATTCATCGTGTCTTTACTATTTTTTCATCAATAATTTAATTTTCATTACTCGTGTGCCTTTCTTTCAGTATCCCCATTTTTTGAAGAGAGATGTGAACAAGCTACATGTAATGTTACAGAGGAGAAAGAGATATAAGAACAAACAAATACCTGGCTACAAGACTTTGGCTGTGGGACAAATCAACATGGCCCAGGTAAACATTTTCATGTCCTGCCACAAATATGAAAGGGGTTTATAGTGTTACCCTTGTCTGTCCATTGTACTGTTGGTCAATGACACTTTGGTTAAGTTTTTGTGTTTAGATCAGGTGAGAAGAGATAATGGCAGGGCATTCATGTTCTATGAACACAGATTTATACCATGCGAAAAAAATGTGGGCATATGATGTTACCCATGTACATATGTCCATCACTTCATTCAGCACACCTTGGTTGAGTTTTGTGTTTAGATCAGGTAAATTATGGGGTGGGTGGCAGGGGCATTCATGTTCCAGGAACATATTTTTAGGTTTTTTAATGGCCATCAGTTGGAAAAGGTTTGAGAAATTCAATACTAAGGAACGATGTTTGTCAGAGACATTGGAAAACCTTTTCAGTTACAGAATCTGCTGTAATCCCCAATCCTGCCCAAAGTAATTTGAAAAATAAAAATCCATGTCTGATTTTGTACACATTACTTGGAGATTAATATTGTGCTAGTACATATTGCATGGAGATTAATATTGTGCTAGTACACATTGCTTGGAGATTAATATTGTGCTAGTGCACACTGCATGGAGATTAAGATTGTGCTAGTACAAATTGCATAGAGATTAAGATTGTACTAGTACACACTGCATGGAGATTAAGATTGAGCTAGTACACACTGCATGGATATTAAGATTGTTCTAGTACACATTGCATTGAGATGAAGATTGTGCTAGTACACATTACATGGAAATTAAGATTGTGCTGGAGATTAAGATTGTACTAGTACACACTGCATGGAGATTAAGATTATGCTAGTACACACTGCATGGAGATTAAGATTATGCTAGTACACACTGCATGGAAACTAAGATTGTGCTAGTACACATTACATGGAGATTAAGATTGTACTAGTACATATTGCATTGAGATTAAGATTGTGCTAGTACACATTGCATTGAGATTAAGATTGTGCTAGTACACACTGCATGGAGATTAAAATTGTGCTAGTACACACTGTATTGAGATTAAGATTGTACTAGTACACACTGCATGGAGATTAAGATTGTGCTAGTACACATTGCATTGAGATTAAGATTGTGCTAGTACACACTGCATGGAGATTAAGATTGTGCTAGTACACATTGCATTGAGATTAAGATTGTGCTAGTACACACTGCATGGAGATTAAGATTGTGCTAGTACACATTACATGGAGACTAAGATTGTACTACTACACACTGCATTGAGATTAAGATTGTGCTATTACACATTACATGGATATTAAGATTGTACTACTACACATTGCATTGAGATTAAGTGTGTACTAAATACTCATGTTATCAACTGACTTGTATTACATGGATAAAAACACTGAAATATTATTGGTAAGATGCTATTAAACTTCATTCAGATCTCTTCAGACTGAACCTGTAATGTAGTGTGTAATCCTTCAGCCTTGTGGATTTGAGGAGGGAATCAATCCAGAAGCATAGTTGAGTCTTTTATGCATCAAACAGAGATAGATCCTGAAATTGATGACACAGGTTAAAAATGGAGGGGAAAAAAAAAAAAAAAAAACTAACAGTTTTAAATGTACAATACAAATCATGTAAATAAAACTTTATTACATAATAAAAGTGTATGAATACTTGTGATCTTTAAATATCTGTTTGATGTTTTGAACTTGTGACCCAACCCATCCTACTTGGAAATAGAAACACCAGTTTTCATCATAGGAAGCTGTTGATACCAATGAAAAGTTGCAGAGTATTATAGATTACCTTTACCCGTCCACGTGGATGCGCAGGTGTCCATTTTGGTTTCCAGATGATAACTTAATTCTAGTTAACAGATTTCAGTGCAACTTATTACATGTTTCCCTTGACCCAAGGAAAAACCCTGTTCATTTGGGGATCAGTAGCAACAAATTTAAAGTCACTGTTGCTTAAAGATTTTGCCTATGCATTTCATTCCTCTATGGTAACTTAAGTTTTGGATAACAAAGTTGAATTAAATTTAGTAAATTTGTTTCCCTTAGCCTCATGAAGAACACTATTAATTTGGTTATAAGTAGCTCCAAGGCCAAGCTTACTGTTGCTAAAACTATATTATGCCTTAGCATTTCATTTCCAGATAATAACTTGAGCACTACATAATGCATTTCTTTGGGGTTTGAACCTTTAAGCTCAGGGTCACTGTTACTAAAAATAGATTCAGTTGCTGAATTTGAATTGCTTCTAAAATAATCTGCTTTATGTTAACCTTTTATGCACAATCCTTTATGACCATAAAATTCACTCAAGTGCATGTCTTTATATTTTCTTTATAAAGAAGTACATGTAGGCTGGATACCTTAACTTGTAATCAACTTTGCTACTGATGTAGCTATATACAGGATAGCATCACAATTCTTGGGAAATTTTACACCAGGAACAAATCCCAAGTGCATACTTGCCTGATCATGACCTGTCACACCGAAAACACGATTTTGACTCCCAAACAACTTGACTTAGTCTTGTTTATAAAACATGATTTCCAGTAAATCTTACAAAGAAGAGAGAGAGAGACCTTTCTTGACACTGTGATATATTTCTCTAACCTGTAGCCCATTAAACAATAAACAGTTGTGATTCACATAGCTTCATGCTTAAACTCAAACTGGGCAGTTTACTGTGTTGCTTGTAATTTTTCTTACATGAAAAAATATTTTCTTCAAAATACAAAAAAATAATGTGTACATTTTTTTTAATCATTTTGCAGAAGAGATTTTTTGTATGAAAAAATAAATGACCCGACATTAAGGACTCCAAAATATTTACATGACCATCAGTATTAAATTCATGTGCATTGGATATAATTGCGCTAAAGCACAGTATGTTGCTTGAATTTGCTTATGTATGTGTGTATTGGAATAGATAAGTTTGAAAACAGATAAGATGTTCCATCATCAAATTTTTATTCTTATACCTCATGATCCAATTGTTGTTACCACTCTGGAGTCCATATTTCTGATCTGATTTCAACCAGACTTGGAATAAGGCTTTATATCCTCAAATTCTTGGACAAGTTCAGCAGTGAGCAAGAACCATAAATATTAATGAGGTGTTCTTGCACCTGATTGGCTGATCTTGTTACCCCTCAGGATGCCATATTTCTGATCCTATTTGATCAAACTTGAAATATAAGTTGAACTTGGCTGGAATCAATAATGAGTGAGATCCATGCATATTAATGAGGTGATCTTGCATCTGATAGGTTGAGCTTTTTACCACTCTTGCAGCCATATTTCTTATCTGATTTTGATCACACTTGGAGTATATGCTTATGTCATCAAGATCTCATACAAGTTCAGTAATTATTACACATATTAATGAGTTGATCTTGCATACAATTAGCCAAGCTTGTTACCACTCTAGAGGCCATATTCTGATCCAATTTTTATCAAACTTGAAACATAAGCTTATGTCATTGAGATCTTGGATGAGTTTGATAATGGGTGGCATCCATGTATATTAATGACATAATCTTGCATCTGATTGGCTGAGCTTGTTAACGCTTTGGAAGCCATATTTGTGATCTGATTTTGATCAAACTTTAGATTTATGCTTCTATCCTCATCATCATGGGCTGTTTCAGTAAAAAGCAAGACCGATACATATTAATGAGGTGATCTTGCATCTGATTGATTAGGTTTCTTACCACTCTTGAAGCCATTTGTTTGATCTGTTGGGTTTATTATCATCAAGAACTTGGATGAATTCGATTATTAGCATGAGAGTGTGCATATTAATTAAGCCTTCATCTTTAGAAAGAATTTGTATCTGGATATAGTAAAATAGGTAAAATCCACATGACTTAAAGTTTGGGAGATAGTTTACATATGATGTGTTCTTAAACTACTACATAAGCCTGCTTAGTGAAATGGTCTACTATTAAGTTATTTTAGCCAATTGGGCACTCTTGTTTTCATTTGTTTGCATCAAATTTTGTGGTTTGTAGTTCTACTGGTAATAGACCAGAAGAGCTTATGGGATGGTCTTTCATTCGTTGTCCATCCTTCGTTTAGCACAAGTTCGATATCTTTACTCCTCCAGAAGTACTTGGAGGATTGTCATGAAACATTATACACATTCAACCTGTGGTCAAGTTGGTCCTAATGAAAATGGTACTGCTCGGATATCCAATATGGCTGCCACAGTGGCCATCTTTACAATTTTGTTATTGCTACTCCTCCTGAATGGAATTTTCATTTCAATATGTGGGTTTCACTGAAAGACTTCTTATGATGTCTAGTTGGTAATAAATGAAAATGGTGCCAATCCGACATCCAATATGGCCACCTTGAAAATCTTGTTATTGCTACTATGGAGGAATGGAAAGTCATATTGACATGTGGTTCTTGCCAGAAGACTTCTTATGATGTCTACTTGGTCCTAAATGAAAATGGTGCCAATCTGATGTCCAGTATGGTCACCACAGCAGCCATCTTGAAAAATGTATCACCACTCCTCCTGAATTGGAGGTCATATTGAGATGGTGTTTTCACCAGAAGACTTCTTATGATTTCTGGTAAGTCCTAAATGAAGATGGTGCTGAGCTGATGTCTGATATGGCTGCCACAGTGGCCATCTTGAAAATCATGTTATCGCTACTTCTCCTGAATGAATGGTCATATCAGTATGGGGTTTTCACTGAAACACTTCTTATGATGTTTTGTTGATTCTAAATTAAAATGGTGCTGATCTGACGTCCAATATGTCGCCATCTTGAAAATCTTGTTATACTCTTCTTAATGGAATGTCATTTTGACGACGTTTTCATCAGAGGAGTTCTTATGGTGTCTAGTTGGTCCTAAGTGAAAATGACTAATCCACAATATGGCCACCATATTGTTATGTTTACTCCTTCCAAGTGAATAGCTATATCAGTATGGGATTTTGGACCAGTAGACTTCTTATGTTACATAGTTGGTCCTAAATGAAAATGGTGCCAGTCATACATCCAATATGGCTGCCTTAAAAATCTTGTTGTCACTACTCCTCCTGAATGGATGATTATGATATGGGGATTTCACCATGAGACTTCTAATGATGTCTGCTTTGTCCTAAATGAAAATGTTGCCAAATTGACATCCAATATGTACACCACATCAGCTAATTAGGAAATCTTGTTATCGCTGAAGAATATCAGAGATAGTTTCAACACTTGCCAGTTAAAAGAAAGAAATGGTCTTCTTATGATGTCTACTTGATCGTAAATGAAAATGGTGCCGATTTGATGTCCAGTATAGCCACCACAGCAGACATCTTGAAAATCTTGCTATTGCTACTCCTATAAACATTGGGTTTTCACCAGAAGACTTCTTATAATGTCATAGTTGGTACAAAATGAAAATGGTGCGGATCTCATATCCAGTATGGCTACCATGGCAGCCATCTTGAAAATCTTGATATTGCTACTCCTAAATGGAAAGTTATATCAACATGGGGTTTTCACCAGAAGACTAATTATGGTATCTGATTGGTCCTGAATGAAAATGGTGCCGATCTGACCTCAAATGCAGCTGCCAGAATGAACATGCCGAAAATTTTGTCACAAATTTTCCAGCATGGATGGTGATATCAATATGAGGTTTTCACCAAAAGTCTTTAATGGTGTCTAGTTTGTCCTAATTGAAAATGGTGCCGATCTTACAGCCAATATGGCTGGCACAGTGGCTGATTTGAAAATTTTGTCGCTCGAGAAAAAATATCAGAGATGGTTTCAACACACAGTAGTTGAAAAAAGAAATGGTCCTATCTTGAATTCCTGGAAATTCTTTTCAGACATTAGAGTGTTAGCCCTTTTGAGGGACTCTTTTTTTAATTTGTGCTTAGTAGCAACCACAGAATCCAGTAAAATTGGGACCCAACAAAAAATAGTGAAGTATTGCATTATATATTGAATAATATATTCTCAGTTTATGTTTTCACACATAGTTGAAAATGGTATCCTTGTTAAAACTTTTTTTGATTGGCAATTTAAATTATAAAATATGTGAGCAATTGTCCTGTTCTGGAGCAAGAGTAGTGTGGGTTATGTTTAAGAGCACAATGTATACTTATTAAGGAAAGTATGGTTTTTTTTTTTTTTTGTCTTTTTCGTCACACAGTGTGACATTATAAATCACATGTTAGATAAGTCTTCATGTAGTACAATAGTTCATGTACAATACAATACATGGAAGTAAAGACTGTACTTCATTTCTAGACTTTCTGTATTAAACAGATACTCCAGCACCCTGTGGACAAGGAATTAAATCTCTACTGTAGTCTGAAAGATGGAACAAACATTATGGCCAAAGTCTCCATGCATGCTTTATCCAGTCAACCAGCTGACCATGAAGAAATCCAGAATGGACACCGGAAGCTAATATCCTCAGATATTGGTACGTAGCTATCATATGTTGTCATAAATGTACGTCTTGAAAATATTATTTCCTGTAGGTATAGCTTAGCCAAAGTGACCTGGCAGTTTAACTTTTCAGTGGAATATTCTATATCACCTTGTATGTTGTAGGTATTATTGTGTATGCATCTTGAATGCTTTGTTTGGATTAATTTCATTTTTAGCTCACCTGGACATGAACTTGGCAAACAGCATCCTGGCATGAAGAACTTTTAAATTTATAGAAATGAAGCTTGTTCTCCATCAGATATGACCACTGTTACAAAAAACAAAATAACCTTCAAACAATTTCTAAAAAAAAACTGCTGAACAGAATTTATACAAATTTAATAGAAGGCATCCTGGCATGAAGGTCTTCAACCTTGTACAAGTTATACTGATTCATTACCAAATATGGGTACTGTTACTAAAAACAGAAATACCTTTAAATGAATTCTCATAAAGTGATGAATAGAATTTTACCAAATTTGACAGAAAGCAACCTGGCATGAAAGCCTTTCAGATTCATACAGATTATGCCAATCTACCATCAAATATAGCTGCCATTACAAAAAATATACAACACTTTAAATGACTTCTCAAAAATCCATGAACAGAATTTGATCAAAGTTGACAGTATCCTGGCATGAAGGCCTTTTAATTTTATACAGATTATGCCAATTTGCCATAAAATATGGCTTCCATCCCTAAAACATATAAAAACTTTCAAATGATTAATTCCCAAAACTGTTCAGCAGAATTTGACCAAATTTGGCACTAAGCATCCGGGCATGAATCCCATTACAATTTTTACAAATGATGTTTGGTTACTAAGTATAGCTACTCTTACTGAAAATAGAGAAGCCTTTAAATGACTTCATCTCAGATAGAATTTGACCAAATCTGACAGAAAGCATCTTGGCATATGGACCTTTCAGTTTTGTACAAACAATGTCAGTCAGCTGTCAAATTTGGTTGCCATTACAACAAAATAGAAAAACCTTATAATTATTTCTTCTAAAATGCCTGTGAAGAGGTTGACCAGATTTGAAAGAAAGCATCATGGCAAAAAAATCTTTCCAGTTTGCACAAATTATGCCTATCTGCCATCCAGCATTGCTGCCATTTACTAAACAAGAGGCCTAAGTGGGCCTGAGGTCACTCACACAGCTGATATGTGCCTAATGGCTGAATGTAAGAGTAGTTAGCCAAGAAGTCTGAGTTAATATGATGCTTTCTGTAAAAGATACTTCCAGTGCTGTTAATCAAACATGTTAAGAAAATTATTTCGAGGTTTCTCTGATTTCCTCTTCATCCATATTTTATTGCAGATCAGCATCATTTCTCCAGTATTGAACAGCCTTTATATGCCAGGATGCTTTCTGTCAGAGTTGGTCAAATTCTCTTTAGTAGCTTTTCTTGAGATAAAGTTGCTTAAATGTTTGCCAAGTTTTAGTGTACTTGGTTGTAAGGCCATGTGAGCTTATGTGGCATCTGGTGTCCATCAACATCTGCTATTTTCAAGTTCTCAAAAAATGCCAAACCAATTTGAATCAAATTTGGCACAGAGCATCCTGTCATGAATGTCTTTCAAATTTATACAAATGAAGGCAATCAGCCATCAGATAAGGTCACTGATACTGAAAATTGAAAACCTTTAAATAACCTGGCCAGAAGCACAGAGCAGAATTTGATCAAATTTTGCGGAAAGCGTCCAGGCATGAAAGCCTTTTAGTTTTGTACAAATGATGCCTATCCAGCATCAAATAGGGCCACCATTATTAAAAATGGAAAATCTTTCAAGCAATTATTGAAAAACCACTTGACAGAATATGACTAAATTTTATAGAAAGCATTCAGGCATGAAGGACTTTTAAGTTTGTACAAATGTTGCCTCTCTGCATCAAATATGGCTGCTGTTACTAAAAATAGAAAAACCTTTAATAACTTATTCTAAATAACTGCATAACAGAATTTTACCAATTTGACAAAAAGTGTCTCCTAACACGGGTGCCTTTCAGATTGATATGAGTTATTCTGTTCAGCCATCAAATATGACTGCCGTTACAAAAAGCGATAAACATTACAGAATTTAATCTCCAAAAAATGCTGAACAGAATATGACCAACTTTGACACAGAGCAAATGGGTATGGGTCGTTCTAACATTGGACAAATGAAGCTGATGCAGTGTCAAATATGGAGGAAAATACAGCAACTAACCTTCAAACAAATGTTTTCATATCAACAGCATTGGAAGAAATTTCTACTGAAAGCATCCTATTGACCTAGATTCCTTGGTCAACTTCTCTTTGTCATTTGGCTGTTGGGCAGATGTCAAACATCTCAGGCCCAGCTGGGCCTCTTGTTGAGAAGACGTAGTACTAAGTCTGAAAAATGTGAGGCCAATTCTTAACTTTCAAACAATTTATTAAGTGTACTTCTACCATGTATTTCTTACAATTATAAAATTAATTTGCATAAATAATGATTGTGATACTCAAGGTCTCTTACCAAGGCAACCATTCTGATACAGATAACAACAAGTATAAGAGCAAAGAATGCAATAAAATGATTATTTTATGATGAACTGCTTAAAAGATAACACACTCAAATAATTCTGAAAACAATACAAGTACAGGAAATAAATACATCTTTCAAAACATAACTACAGGTATAATACAGACACATCTTGATTTTTGCCAGCATTGGGCATCATAAATCAGACAAATGTATAATGTGACAGGTAAGCGAAGAAATTCAAAAGCAGGAAAAGAAGAAAATTTTATATGTCATGTCTTGAAAATAGTCAGCAGAATAATTGTTCATTTCTCAAACACAAAGCCATGAAAACTATGGTATGCTTGGAGGCATGCAGCTGTACATAAAATTAATTTTGCATTGAATGCAGCAGTAAACTGTCTCCTTGCACTTCCTCTCTTGGTGCACCACTTGCATCTTGTTTTTGTCTGCCTTCTTTCTGTAGATTTATAACTCCTTTCATTGTGGATATTATTTAACATTTTTCGGTTTTCAATTTCTCTGTTCATTCATTGTTCCTTGCTCACTTATTATACTAGTATATACTCACACACCCAAGTAGGAGTCTTGAGATGAAATAATGTCTTGCAATCTTGAGTAAGCATATGTATCATCCCATTTTGAGACTTATTAAACCAATGAAGCTAAGTGGAAAGGAGACAATAGGTATCCATGGTGATGAATCCTGTGGAATGATGCCATGGTAGCTCAGTGGGTGTGTCCTTGGGAAAGGCACTTAGCTCCAATTTCCTTGGGATGATATAGCCAACAGTGTGTTAAAAGTGCTGTTAAACCCACAAACCAATAATGATGTTCTAGGCAGGTCCTAGCAGCCACTTTCCTCCCATTAGGCATGCTGGGATAGAAAATGTATGTTTAGCTCTGGATTTTTTTTGGTGAGTTTTGCAGGCATTTGAATCAATTTCAAACGATTAATTATTTATCATTAGATAAATAAGATATTCTTTTGTTGATTTCCATGTAATTATAAATGAATTGATGAAATATAATTTGACTGTTGGCTTTATGTTCAGACAGTTTTTGCTCATGGTATAATGACAATTCCTGTGAACATGTTCAAACTATTTTCAGAAAAATAGCTACTATAAAATGAAATAATAATCAATCATTTGAATAAACTTATAAATTCTTGTTCACCAAGAGTAGTTTGTGGAGCAAATAGGAAAGTTTTAAATGTTAGTTGCTAATATTCAAGCAAGCCAGATTACCTTTTTATATTTGTTTACTCAAGTGCATGTACATGTAATATTATGATAATAATGCTTGCAGATAATACTTGTTGGAATGTTTGTACCTTCGTTTCATATGCAAATGCCTTTCACTTATGAACATAACAGTTTTTAGCTCTACAGATCATAGACCAGAAAAGCTTATGAGAGGGCCTGTTGTCCATCGTCCATCGATCCGTTAGCACAAGTTTGTTACCTCTACTCCTCCTAAGCTACTTGGAGGATTGCCTTGAAACTTTACACACACATTCATCCCATGGTCTAGTTGGTCCTAAATGAAAATGGTGCTGCTTGGACATCCAATGTAGCTGCCACAGTGGCCATCTTAAAATATTGTTATCACTACTCCTCCTCAATGGATGGTCATATCAACATAAGGTTTTCACTAAAAGACTTCTTATGATGTTTAGTTGGTCCTAAATGAAAATGGTGCCTATCTTCTGTCCAATATGGCCACCACAGCAGCCATCTTGAAAATCTTGTTTTTGCTATTTCTCCTGAACAGAAAGTCATATTGACATGGGGTTTTCACCAGAAGACTTCTTATAATGTCTACTTGGTCCTAAATGAAAATGGTGCTAATCTGATATCCAATATGGCCACCACAGTGGCCATCTTGAAAATCTTGTTATGGCTTCTTCTCCTGAATGAAATGTAATATTACCATGGGGTTTTACCAGAAAACTACTTATGATGTCTAGTTAGTCGTAAATGGAAAGGAGCGGATCTGATGTCCAGTATGGCTGCCACAGTAGCCATCTTGAAAATCTTGTCATTGCTAATCCTCCTGAATGAAAAGTAATATTGCCATGGGGTTTTCACCGGAAGATTTCTTATGAGGTCTAGTTGGTCTTAAATAAAAATGGTGCTGATCTGATGTCCGATATGGCTGCCAAGGTGGCCATCTTGAAAATCCTGTTATTGCTAATCTTGCAGAATGAAAAGTAATATTGCCATGGGGTTTTCACCAGAAGACTTCTTATGATGTCTAGTAGGTCCTAAATGAAAATGGTGTCAATCTGATGTCCAATATGGCCACCACAGTGGCCATCTTGAAAATATTGTTATCACTACTCTCTTGAATGGATGGTCATATCAGCATGGGGTTTTTACTAAACAACTTCTTATGATGTCTAGTTGGTTCTAATGGTGCCATTCAAACATTAAATATGCCTGCTGCATTGGCCATCTTGACAATCTTCTTCTCACTATTTCTCCTGAATGAAGGGTCATATCAGCATGGGGTTTTCATTGAAAAGCTTCTTATGATGTCAGGTTGGTCAAGAATGAAAATGGTGCTGATCTGACTTCCAATATGATGGCCACAACTGCCATCTAAAAAATCTTGTTATCACTACTTCCCCTAGGTGGCTGGTCATATTGACATTGAGCTTTCACCAAAAGACTTATTATAATATCTTGTTCACCAAAAGACTTATTATAATATCTAGTTAGTACTAAATAGAAATGGGGCCAGTCTGATACTGAAAATGGTCACCATGGCATTGATCTTGAAAATCTTGTTATTGTTGCTTCTCCAAAAATGGAAAGCTGTATCATCACAGGGTTTCCACCAGAAGACTTCTTACAATGCCTTGTTGGGCCCAGATGAAAATTGTGCCAAGTTGACATCGGATATGCTCACCACAGCAGCTAATTTGAAAATCTTGATACCGCTGGAGAATATCAGAGATGGTTTCATTACTCCACAGTTAAAGGGAAGAAATGATCTTATCTTGAATTCCTGGAAATTCTTTTCATCTAGTAGAGCATCAGTCCCATTGAGGGACTCATGTTTCATTTTGGTGTACTGTTCTCACTAAGATTTCAATCTTCAATTTACTTTTATATGCACAAGTTCCTAATGTAAATAATTTGAGTATTTTGCCATAAGGTGAAACATGTATTTAAGAAGCAGCCAAGGGAGGGAAGCAAATTAACCAAGAATGGCAGGTGACTGCCCCATTGAGGTTTATATCTACAGAAGATTGGTTTAAGGACCCACAAGAAGGAAAATTGGGACAGCTGGTTGGATTTTTTAATAAATATTTTTTCTTTATTTTAGATCGTTCTCCAGATGTGGACAATGATACAGATTTTGAAGAGGGTGAGGACTATCAGGAGAACTCGTCCAACTATGAACTTAGTGACAGTGAACCCATGATGTTAGAGGATCACAGTCGACCCAGAGCTCGCAAAAGTAGCCGCAGTAAAGATAGCTCAGTCATATCACGAGTTAGTATTCTTTAATTTTGCATTCAATGTAATGAATGATCAACATCCTTAAATAATAAAGTTTGGTAATGTAGTTTCGGGTATTACAAAAGTCATGGTGTTGGGTTTATTGATGGTATCTTTTCTTCATGGCCCCACTATATTCTGTATACGTCACTTCCCATCACATCTAACTGTCCATCACAAGTTTTATTTCCATTCAAAAGCTTTGAAGGCCCTTATGGACTGAACAAAACTTGGTATTTTAATCAGTATATGCAGACTTAGGTAAGTTTGATTTTCATTATTTTCTACAAAAAGTTTATAGAGTTATCCCCTTTCTGACCTAGAACTTTGCCCTTTCTTATTGAACCAATCTTCCTTCAGTTGCACCAAATTAGCAGGAGCATCTATTGTTTCAGAACACTTATCTTGGTGACCAACTAAATTTTCCTGAAGTGATAATTTAAATGAAAACACTAGAGTTGCTTATGTTGTAATAACATCTTTTATATCATTCATGAGCCATAGATTTTTCTTTTTTAAATCTTTGTGTGAAGTTTTAGATTTCATATTATTCTCAGAAAAGAGAAGACTGAATGATCTGTTTATTTATTATGAGAAATTAACATTAAAGGCATTGTAACCAATATAATAAATAAGAAAAAAAACTAATTTGAGATACTTTATGTGTTCAGATATGCTATTGTTTTCATATGAATATGTACATTTTTTTAGTTGGCTTTTATTTTCATTTTAGCAAAGGAATATAAAGCAGAAGTTTGTTGCTCTTTTAAAGAAATTCAAAGTGACAGAAGAGGTAAGTGCCAAATTCAAAGTGACAGAAGAGGTAAGTGCCAAATTCAAAGTGACAGCAGAGGTAAGTACCAAAGCTATAAGGGTGTCATTTTTTATGTTGGGCTAAGTTTTGCCACAAGTGGAAAGTCATGCTGATTTTTCCATAACTAAAAACTGATTTTGTATTTCAGACCAATGCAGAAAATTATGTTAGACACTTGTATACATAGAGCAAATGGGTGTATATGCTCATTTCTTTTATATGAAAGTTTACCAGGAAAGAAAAAAAATCAGATTCTTTGAATCAACTATTTTTGATAACATACAGATTTAATTCAAGCCAGGGTATTCAGATTTTCTGTCACATTAGCTGGCAATTTTTATATGCCCGCTATAAGGTGAGCATTTTGTTTTGCAGTCCATCTGTCTGTCCCACTGTTCTGCCTGTTCTCAGCTTAATTTTCACACAATAACTCAAGTAGTCCACTATGTTTAGTTACCAGACTGTGGATGGTTTGTATTGTGGCGAGGAAGAACCCTGTTGATTTCAGGGTCAAAGGTCATGGTCACTGTGACTAAAAGAAAAATGTTTTTTGCACAATAACTTGAGTTCTCCACTATCTGCATTTGCCAATCTTTAGAATCAGAAGTTCAAAGGTCAGGGTTAGTGTGACTGAAAGAAATAAAAAATGGTTCTGCACAATAACTTGAGTTCTCCATTATCTGCAGTTACCAAACTTTGTGGATGGCTTGCACTTAGAGTAAGTAAGAAGACAATAACCTCGAAGATAGGTTCCTATCAAAAACAGATACAGATATTGAGATACAAGTTCTCTTTGCCTACTTTTATAGGATGAAATATAAATAAACTTTTTTACCTGCACTAACAATCAACCTATAAATCTTCACAGATTAATAATTTGCTCTTGATTAGGGTACAGATGCATGAAATTTCACTCACTTTTGCAAGCTACATGTGTGAATTCTCCGCAGATTGAAACGTAATTGCAAACAAAAATAAAGCGGTACCCCTCTTATAAAGCCACCCCTTCTGCAGCCGGAAAGTGGCCTTGTAAGAGGGATGGCCTTTCTAGAATTGGAGCAAAGTTGTGAATAATAATTACATATAAAGCATGAATGGCATAACCAATATTTAAATATTTAATATTTTCATTTAAAAATCAGAATCATATTGTGGAATCAGTGTGATACAACTTACATTAATGTTAATTAAAATAAATAGGAATAATCATCAATTGTGGTGCAAAACTGCCTTGTCAATAAAATCAGGGTACAAACATCTGGCGTTAACTATGATTGTTCATCCATTCATTTTCTCACTGCTTTCGAATTTTAACTGACGATGTATATTTGAATCTTTCTGACATCAGATTTATCAGCTGTGATCAAAGGGCTCTACCGCTTTTCGTCTTGTTGAATTATTTTCACTTCTAAACTGAGAATATCTGACATTTTGCACTTTTTTGCAACAACTTATTCCTGCATTTGCAATTTGTAGTTATTACATGAAATGCTCAGTGTTTACAAAGAAAGTGAGCTTGCCATGTGATCAACTGGTTTTAGTCAGGTACTCTTTTAAATACATTTTGTAATCTTAGGCTTACATAACATTTTTACCTCTACTGGTCCATTGTCTGCCATCCATCGTCCGTATGTCCATTAGGACAAGTTTGTTATTGCTGCTTCTCCTAAACTATTTTGAGGATTGCCATGAAACTTTACACACACGTTCATCTGATGGTCTAGTTGGTACTAAATGAAAATGGTGCCACTGGACATCCAATATGACTGCCACAGCAGCCATGTTAAAAATCTTGTTATTGCTACTCCTCCTGAGTGGATGGTCATGTCATCATGGGGTTTTCACTAAAAGAGTTTTTATGAGGTCTAGTTTGTTCTAAATAAGAATGGTACCAATTTGACAAAATGGCTGCCACAGCAGCCATCTTGAAAATCTTTCTTTCACAACTCTTCCTGAATATAAAGTCATATTGACATGGGGTTTTCACCAAAAGACGTCTTACAATGTCCAGGTGGTCCTAAATGAAAATGGTGCCGATATGACATCCAATATGGCCACCATACAGTGGCCATCTTGAAAATCTTGTTATTGCTACTCCATCTGAATCGATGGTCGTATCAACATGAGGTTTTCACTAAAAGACTTCTTATGATGTCTTGTTGGTCCTAAATGAAAATGAAACCGATATGACTTCCAATTTGGCCGCCACAGCAGCCATCTAAACGGAAAGTCATATTGATATGGTGTTGTCACCAAAAAACCTTTTATGATGTCATCTGTGTGTGATGAAGATAAAATTAGTTATAAGAAACAATAAAAACCAACTTACAAATGTAAAATCTATCAGAAGAAAACAGTTTGTGTTTCATATATAAACAAAACAAGTTCACTGTGTTATTTTGAAATATCACCAGTGATAAAATGTCATTTTATGACCAGTCATCAATGAAATTTAATTACACATACAACAATATAGTCTTTATACATAAAGATACAGTGAAACCCTGCAATAGCATGATGATTGTGGTCCACAGAAAGCCATCGTGCTATGTACCGTATTGTGCTATAGGCAAACAAGTCATTTAACTGAAGAAAATATTGCATGTGTATCCTCTTAGCTATACAAGATGGGGGTGGGGGGCTGCCAAACGATGGAAAAACTACAGACTTCATTGATGCAGTTATCAACTTGTTCCATATTAAACAAGAATTACTCAAAACTGTTATTACATATTTAATATTTATTTTTGTTGGCAAAGAAACCATTCATTGGTACATACATATAAATGTATACGAAAATTGCAACTTAAGCATAAATAGTTAGAGTACATGTACTCACAAGTCACCAGCCGATCTGGCTGTATCCATAATAGTAATTCCATACCATACTCTTTAAAAGATATATAATTTATATTTAAATATTCACAATATAAACTCCAGTTTGTTTAAATCCTAAGAATGATCATTTTGCTTTCTCTGCAAGTTGTCTCCATTCCCACCAAAAAAGATTACCCATTGTCAATAAGTGCATGTACGCTTCCTTTAGTTTGGCGGCATTTGCTCTGATCTTTGCTCTTTCTAAGTATAGTTGTACTTTAAATTCAAAGAACTGACACTTCTGTCGGCAAGTACAAAGGCATTACTCGTTAAGAAACTTAATGAGTAAACTCCTGGCATTGCACTGTACCATATATAATAATGTAAATTGACATCATTAAATGAAACAAAGAAAGATTCAAAATATATACCAAGTTCACATGTAAAAAAAAAAAAAAAAAATTCAAAATAAATATGTTAATTAGTAAACAGTGCTAATTGCGTTAAGAGTTGGGCATAAGGAATAAAGGTGGGATATAATGTGGACTCTGTTGAGAAGATGAATTAATCTTGGTACATGTTCGGTAGTTAAAGATCTTGCGAGATCTTTTTGCTATTGTTTACCTTGCATTAAGCTATGAGTGGATACAGGGTGCGTTGAAGACAAACACAAAAATGACTTAATGGCTTTATTGTTGCTGGTTCAATAATAATTAGATTAACAATTATCAGCTAACATATTCAAAAATAAGCAAGAAGGAGTGGGGGTTTTTTCGTGAAGAAAACAGCATATCTTGCCAAATTAATAAATCGAGCTCGTTTCATTTTGCACTAAAGAAAGCTCTGTAGTGCTTCAAGCAATTGATGAAATTAGTGTAAAATTTCAGGAGTCATGCCATGACCGTGCCATGTCCGAATTCATGTTAGAACGAAGCCTGGTATAGCGGGGTTTCACTGTACATTTATATGCATGTAAAAGGTACAGATTAATCCAGGAGTCTACTGCTTCATGAACTTTTTAATTGTTCTGAACAAATGCAATAACTGGCATATTTTGAAATTGCTTCAAGCAGCAAAATGACAAGTCATATCAAACACGACAGGAAAAACCTTTTTATGATTGGTTCATTGGTTCACATATTTCCAATCAAATACTGCATAAATAAAATTGGAATTATGATATATTTAAGCCACCACAGTTGCATGCGTATAATTAGGCATTTATTCAAACTTCACAAAGAAATAATTGTTTGGAGCTCAGAGTAATACTGGACTGAATTGCAATGCTTTTAGGAATTTGTACAGGTTTAAATCAGCTGGACAAAAGGAATGGTTACGTGATTTTCCCTCTGGTTCTCTATGTAAATAACTGGCCTTGGAACTAATTGGCTGGCAGTGATTTTGCACAGAATGTAATTGTTTTCATGATGCTATCGGCAGGTATTAGACTCAGAGGCAGACCATGACCTGGTGGATCCTGATACAAATCCCCAGGAAATTGATGACCTGTTTGACCAGCTGGAGGATCTGAGTGACAGTGACCCTGATCTGGAAGTTGAGGATAATGTTAGTGTAATGTCAACACCCAAACCCAGGCTAAGGTAGGATATGATAGTTAATTTTTTAAGTGTTTAGACAGATGATAAAAAGGGTGAATTGCAGCTAGTTGTGAACAATGAAAATTGTTTCACCAAATTAAAAAATGCATTTGATGTTACTGCCTGGCATGCACTGAGTTTATTATTTCACAGAAAAAGGATAGATTTGAGTTATGAAATAATAACATCATGCTGGATATTAGCAAAAAAAATCATTTATCTCATCTGTATCTGTAATAGTCAACACTTGCAGTTTCTCAAAGGACACAATCCTTTATTTTAATTTTATTTTGAGTGAAATTGGTTTATATGTGGACTGCAGATACATTTTAAAAAAAATGAAAAGTACCAAAAATACAACTAATAGGACTTATGAATGTATATATGTATCCATTGTTTCTTTTCGATACTCTGTATTGTCTTGCTTAGAGAAGAAGGGAGTCGCAGTTGCTCAGTGGCTAGCATGCTTGATTTTTGTCAAAAAATGTTCACAGATGTTACTGTAAATGAAATTTGCATACATTACACCATTTTAGGACACATCCCTCCCTCCCCTATGCCAGCCTACGCCCCCAGAATGAATACACCTGTTGCACATAGTTGTCATGTAGACAAATATACTAAATTTTACCATTTTAAACCTTCCCCTAGAGCCTAAAATATTACCCTCTTGCATATGTTTACCATATAACTGTGTATACTAATGTCTTTTTTAGCTTATGGGATGGTTTTTCATCTGTCATCCGTTGGCACAAGTTTGTTATCACTACTTCTCCTAAACTGCTTGGAGGATTTCCATGAAACTTTACACATACATTTATCGCATGGTTTAGTTGGTCCTAAATAAAAATGGTGCTGCTTGCACATCCAGTATGGCTGCCACAGCAGACATCTTGAAAATTGTGTTATATAATTATCGCTACTCCTCCCGAACAAAAAAGTCATATTGACATGGGGTTTCACCAGAAGACTTCTCATGATGTCTAGTTGGTCCTAAATGAAAATGGTGCTGCTCAGGCATACAATATGGCCATCACAGTGGCCATGTTGAAAATCTTGTTATCACTACTTCTCCTAAATGAATGATCATATCAGCATGAGATTTTCACTAAAAGACTTCTTATGGTGTCTAGTTGGTCATAAATGAAAATGGTACCAATCTAACCTGCAATATGGCCACCACAATGGCTGTCTGGTGAATTTTATTATCTTTACTTCTTCTAGAAGGCTGATCATATACACATTGAAGACTTCTTATAGTGTCTAGTTGGTCCTAAATGGAAATGGTGCACATCTGATATCCAATATGACCACAATGGCAGCCATCTTGAAATCATATCAACATGGGTTTTTCATCAGAAGACTTCTCTTAAATGGAAATTCATTTTGACATGGGGGTTTTCATCAGAAGAGTTCTTATGGTGTCTAGTTGGTCCTAGATGAAAATAATGCAAATTTAAAACATTATCTCTACTCCTCCCAAACGGATGGATGTATCAACATGGGGTTTTCACCAGTAGACTTCATATGATACCTATTTGGTCCTAAATGAAAATAGTGCCATTTGTAGATCCAATATTACTGCCACAATGGCTGTCTTGAAAATCTTAATGTCACTACTGCCCTGAATGGATGGTCATATTGACATGGAATTTTCACCAAAAGTTTCTAACGATGTCTGCTTAGTCCTAAATGAAAATGGTGCCAGTCTGACATCCAGTATGTCCACAACAGCAGCTAATTTGAAAATCTTGTTATTGCTTCGCTGAAGAATATCAGAGATAGTTTCAACACTCAGCAGTTACAAGGAAGAAATGGTCTCATCTTGAATTCCTGGAAATTTGTTATGTAGAGTAGAGTGTCAGTTCCTTTGAGGGACACTTGTTAGCTAATATCAACTCAGCTGTTAAGGAAGAGATAGCAGAATAGATGAACAAACAAAGAGTCTCACAAAATCCTTAAGGCTATTTAAAAAGCATGGGATATAAATTCAGTTTAATAACCTCACATTATTTGATACTATAATTTTGACAAACTTAGGATAATCGCTGATATATGTACATATTTAAGAAATTTCAACTAATTGGACCGAGTCTAAATGTAGTATTCAGACTGGCAATTTTGAGCTTGTTCATTTTTGTGTTCAGACAGTTTTGTAACTTTAGGATCTGAGTTTATCCAGATGTCCATGGCATCAAGTAACTGAGAACACAAGACTCTCTCTGGATGGGATGCCAATGAGTCATTGTTCAGCCTATTTGCTGGAGTAAAAATCCAGCCATTTACATTTTGCCTCAGCTGGCATAATTGAGATTAATGGCTTAGCTTAAGGTCACTACATGTACATCATATGAAAATCTGGACTTAAGTTTGAGATTGAAGTTTTACTCAGTCAATCAAAAGTGGCATTACAAAAAGTAAAGTCATTTATGATTGGCTGACACAAAATCTACAAGTCAAAGTCAAGCTCAGAAGCTTATTATTTCCAGGCTTAGACCCTTCTCAGAACACAAAAATGTCAGGGACTCTTAAGTCATGAGTTTAGTGTGCTAGCCACTAAGACAAAATTGGACTTGATTTCTTGCTCATATTATTGTTATGCCCCACCATGACAGTGGTAGGGCATAGTTACCCTTGTATGTCCATCCATTCTATATATATGTGTGTTCGTGTGTATGTATATATATATATATATATATATATATATATATATATATATATATATATATATATATATATATATATATATATATATATCCAACCTTCACACCTTGGTAAAATGTTGTGTTCAAGTCAGTCGGTAAAACACTTGTGGGGAATGGGTGTTCCTTGAACACATTTCTAGTTTTCTCAGCTATACAGTAATAGTCCATAACTATGCTGTCAGTGATATATGTTCATCATAATTATGACTTTATGTCACTATCTCACTACAGTGGACCCCCTCTTATAAAGGGCAATCTTTCAAGTGGCCTTATAATAGAGGTGGCCTTTCTAGAGGGGAATCACACATGTGAGTAAAAATTACATATGAAGCAAGAATTTTTCAACTAATTCTGAAACATTTAATATTTTATTTTAAAATAACATGTATGTTATAGAATCTGTGTGATGCAAACTCATTAATGTCATTTAAATTTTTTTTGAATAATCATCAATATGTTCTTACAACTATCTGAATAATATTTTAAGTTCACACCATATGTCACTGGCAAACACTTTGAACACAGTACAGTAGTTATGTCACTGGTGAACACTTTGAACACAGTACAGTAGTTATGTCACTGGTGAACACTTTGAACACATTACAATAGTTCATTAAGAATCCTTTTAGGCATGAATAATGTATCCAATTTTGTTTGTCTCATGGTTTCCATGGCTTTTGTTTTGTAGTTCTTGTGTTTTTGTAATTATGTCCACAAGTTCAACAATATTTTCAGCAAGGCCATGATCTAGTAATTATGTTGATGCAGTCATGCAGTTTGTAATGTAATGTAGTGTTTGGATGGTTGGTCATCATCACAGGTTGTGTCACTCTCAACATCACTTTCCTCTGCAGGAATGTTTTACTGGAATCCCTCAAACTGTGTAACAGTAATGAAAATGGTCAAGTTGTCATCAAACTGTGCATACCCTTAGAGGGTTGTACTTAGTGATTGAAGAAGAAGCAAGACCTCTTCATTGCAGTCATGTATGTTTCACTGGAATTCCTCACACTATGTAATAATGCATTATCCCAATCATCACTGATCATATTCTCTGTTGTTAAGATTATATCAAATTGTTCATTCTCCTTGAGGGTTGTCCCTGATGGTAGAATGAGAAGCAAATCATCTTTATTTCAGCATTCATCCACTTCCTTTAGTGCACTTGAAATCTTTTGGAAGAATCTACACTTCTTGAAGCACTTTTGGATCATCTCATCTGTACCACATCCCATGCAGAAGTCAACCATTGGATTGCATCCAGCAGAGTTGCCTGTTATGCTAACTCCAGTGCAGTTGAGACCTCATCCATCAGGAACAACACATGTCTCATTAGTTTTTTCCTGTACACGACTTTAACTGTTTGGATAATGCGTGCTTTCATTGACTGAAGTTTTGAAGTTCTGTTACAGGGGAAGTAAAAAAGCTTCACATCTGACAAATCCAGTTTTGGGTGTGCAAAACAGTTATCAAATAAAAGCAGGATCTTTCTGTTCTGCACTTTCATCTGCTGATTTAGTATTTTTAACAATGACTTGTATATTTGACCCTTCGTCCATGCTTTTCTGTGTGCATCATATGTCACTCTCAAACCTGTCTTGTTATATCCAATGAAGCTCCTTGGGTTTTGTGATTATCCAGTCACCAATGGACATGTACTCAGAGCAAAACTGTAAATCTCTCTTTTGCTTGTTTTTTTTTTCTTCCTCCAATTTTACATGCATCTCCTGTTTTTTTCACCTGCGATCTTGTTGGTGACATTTTGAAAAACAACCCAGCATAATCCCAGTTAAAGATATCCTAGCTGTCATATCCTCTGCATATATCATTCAGTCTTTGGCACAAATCCTCTACAACCAATTTGAGCAGATGCTTTAAAGAATATTTTGTCAGACATGAAATCTGTGTAACCACCTATTACTTGCTGTAAAGTTGTCATATCCCATTTCAGTTGATAAAATAGTTACCTTTTCTTTAATCGTGTGACCTGCATTGGAGTATTCTTAGCATGCATGATGCAAAACCATTAGAAAACCTCGTCATTCATATCAGGGTACAAACATCTCCTGGCTGTAACTATCTTTCTCTCAGTCCATTCCATTTTCTCACTTCTGGAAAATATTTTCCTTATCTTTGACAGTGTTGTTTATTTGAGTCTTTCTGACATCACATTTCTTTGCAAGGATCCTAGAACTCTCCTGTATTACATTCAGTTGAATTATTTTAAACTTTTTCTTCAAATGTAGAATTCTTCTCTTCTTCCTTGACATTTTGCATTATTTGCAACAACTTATTCTTTCATTGGCAACTATACCACTGTCAAACTATTTTGCACTTTTTAAATGAAATGCTGTTTACAAAGGAAGTGACCTTGTCCCATGATTAACTGGTCATAGCCATAGTCTGGTACCCTGTCCTGTACATTTCCTTTCTCAATGTACAAGAAGCCAAAAAAGGCTTTGATACCATTTTTATGTCACATAACTTGCGTTGAACAATACTGTGCTTCTCAGCTGTTAGCTTTTTTAGCTTTGTAACTTTTGGCAGTAATAATAGTCAGTAATTACTACAGTGACAGTTTTAGTTCTACTGGTCATAGACCAGAAGAGTTTATGGGATGGTCTGTTGGCCCCAAATAAATATGGTGCCACTTGGACATTCAACATGGCCACCACAGGACAAGGGGTTTTCACCAGAAGACTTCTTATGATGTATAGTTTGTCCAAGATGAACATATTGTTGAGCTGATGTTCAATATGGCCACCAGTGGCCATCTTAAAAATATTTTTATCACTCCTCCTGAATCGATGGTTGTATCAATATGGGGTTTTTACTAAACAACTTCTTATGCTGTGTAGTTGGTCCTAATGGTGCCATTCAGACATTCAATATGCCTGCCACAGGGGACATCTTGTAAATCTTATCACTATTTCTCCTGAATGAAGGGTCATATCAGTATGGGGTTTTCAGTGAAAGACTTCTTATGAAGTCTGGCTGTTCATAAATGAAAATGGTGTCAATCTGACGTCCAACTTCTAATATGACTGCCACAATTGCCATATTGAAAATCTTGTTATCACTACTCCTGAATGGCTGGTCATATTGACTTATTATGATGTTGGTACTTAATAGAAATGGCGCCAATCTGATATCAAATATGGCCACCATGGCATCCATCTTGAAAATCTTGTTATTGTTACTCCAAAAAAACAGAAAGTCATATCAACATGGGGTTTCCATTAGAAGACTTATGATGCCTTGTTGGTATTAAATGAAAATGATGCCAAGCTGACATCAAATATGTCCATCACAGCAGCTAATGTGAAAATCTTGTTATCGGTGAAGAATATCAAAGATGGTTTCAGCACTTAGCAGTTAAAAGGAAGAAATAGTCTTATCTTTAATTCCTGGAAATTCTTTTTAGCCAATAGAGCATCAGTCCCTTCAAGGGACTCTTGTTACATCATGCTAACTTATGTTGAACGATACTGTGCTTCTCTGCTGTTAGTTTTTGTTATCTTTATAATTATCGGCAGTACTAAATAGCCAGTAATTATCAAAGTGACAAAACATGATGTCTAAGGAACACACACCAGTAAGGATAATCAGATTGCTTACTACTTTGTATGGATTAAAGTTTGATACTTTATCGGCATGTTGGAACAAACATTGTGTAGAATTTAGAAATCAACAAATATTCATGAGATTTCCATCTGTAAATTCCAATATCTGTTTGCTCATGAGGAATAAATTTTACATTTGTCATCTTTTTTACTAATATGCTGGTTGCTGCTCATGTTAGAGGGGTGGTCATCCTATGGATTCTGGGCTTAAAAATGTGGGTAGCTGCTGGTCGGAAGTAGGAGGGGGGGGGGGGCATTCAAGGGGAGACCACTGTATTCATTTTGAGCATTAATAAAATGCAGAAAAAGTTTACAATGCAAAAGAATACCTTTTCACGATATTTTTGAAAACTAATCAGAATTTGTAACAATGACGTCAATGTCTCTCACTGATATTTTTGCAGGCCATTTTTCTCTGGAGGTGGAAGTCACAACAATATTGATAGACATGTAGTAAGTATTTTTAAAGTCAGATATAAGGTTACTTATAAACTTTTCATGGAACCTAAATAAAAGGTTACTTTTAAACTTTTTATGGAACAGAAAAGCTTATAAATTAGTACTTGTCAAGTATTCACAATACACAAAGTGTTGCTTGAGTTAAATATTTTTGTGAAGACTGCATCATTAGGAGTCAAGCAATTATAATTGTGTTTCCATGTTCCATGTTACATGGTCAAATGAAAAGCAATGCAATTATCTACTGGAAGTAACCTATCATAATGAGGAATCTTAACAATTCACTTTCTGTTCCAACTGTATTGAAATAAGTATTTACACATTTCATTGGATAGGTATAGTTCGATACACTGAAACCAATATATAGAGGACAGTGAATGAATATGAAAATTTTGTGATATGTGTACATACATATATATATATATATATATATATATATATATATATATATATATATATATATATATATATATATATATATATATATATATATATCTATCTCTTTTCTTCCTGTATGTAATTTCACTTCATATTATCATGCATCCATCTGTATTATCCAGAAATAGCACTTTCTGCTCTGTTTGGAGTATATTTTTAACTTAAAATACTTATTTCAATATGCCTTGATATGTCTGAGAAATCCAGAGTGGCTGTGTATTTACAGGAGAGTTAAATACTGGGTCACCAAACAAGCATGTCTGCTTTGCACAAATGCCTATATTCATGACAAAGTTCCATCCTTTTTATGGGGATGTGCGCTTTGTCGAGTGTTGGGGAATAGTGCAAGCCGGTAGGGTAGTGAGTGCTGTAACTCGTGGAACTGGGTTCTGTGCTCAGTAGGGGAAAAATGTTAATTCTCCAGCCTGTATGATAATATTCTCTCTCTCTGTCTCACACACACAAACAGACACACACACACAAACCAGGGATCCTAAAAATTTGCTGAATTCAACCAGATATTTTGATGGACTTCATAGACACACATGAATCTGCAGTTTGTAATATATATTCATATCAAAAAATTTCTTTCGACTCCTTCATAGTTATTATCAGGTGGTGGCAGTAAACCATAAGTTTATTCTTATGATTTGCAAGATTTTCCCACAATTCTGTAAAAAAAAAAAAAATTTTTTCTTCAAAATCTATTTACACAGCATTCCTATCTCCAATCTTGACATTGCCATATTTGCACTATGTTAAATGCACTCACTTAAAGTTCATCAGTTTGGCAAAAGCATTCTCTTTGTTTTGTTAATACAGATGTCTGTTTAATTTCCCTTCCACTTGCTGACTGTAAGTTTTTCATGTGTGTCAACACTCAGCCTGCACCACAGCTTTGTTTTGATCAAATTCTGGCATGAAAATCTATGTTCACACTCCACACTTGACACCGAAAGTACCTGTGAAATTTCTATCGAACAAATCACATTTGGGTACTGTCCTTTCTTTTAAAATAGTTTTCTCAGTAATTCAGCTGCCGACAGTCCTCTATAATCCTTGATCACTGATTTCATCGCTGTTCTCTCTTGATTGACCATAATGAGTGATCATTATCCATGTGATCATTACCAAACTGTGGCATGTCAAATAACATATTCAGGAGAAGTGTTCAGGCTCAAACACAGTGAATGCATTAAAAATCCAATAGTCCGGGAATCTATCACATATGTTTGCATGAATAATCCATACACACTACTGCTTTGGCTGGCAAGTCATTGTCACATGACAAACACTTCAATTCTATCCCTTTGAAGTGACTGCTGTCGCAGATGGCTGTAAGAAACTCAATGCAGAAGGGCCCAATATGGGGTGTATCTCCGAGATACTCAGCTTCCATCAAAGACAGTCCTATGACCAATGTCCGGTTACTCAGAGCATATGCAGGTCAAAACCTTTGAACTGCTGTACATGTCCATCAGGCTTCCCTGTATTTGCCAGACATATGCTCTGAGCAACCCAAGATAAAAGATCAGCTTCTCAATAAAGATATTTGTTATTCTAAAGTGTTTTCTTTTTTTTTTAAATTGGTAGGCTTATAGATGCCTGTGTGCAACAATAATAACTATCAGTCCTAGTTGTATTGCTTGAGAGAGCACTACTTACCATGTCAAAGTGTAAGCATAATAATGATGAAAACTGTAACCTTTAGCTGGTGTTTGCAGACAAGAGATTTGCCGTACATTACCACAAAGCAGCATGTTGATGGAATTTTTTTACATCACTGGATGCTCAGTACCTCAGAGATACACTCCATTTTGGTCCCTCTGGTCTGAATTTCTTACAGTCACGTGTGACAGTGGTCACTTCAAAGGGATAGAACTGAAGTGTTTTTCACAATGACTTGCCAGCCAAAGCAGTAGTGTATATTGATTATTAATGCAGACTCCCAGACCAAGAGATTTTTAATGCATTCACGGTGTTTGAGCCTAACACTTTTCCTGAAAATGTTAGTAACATGCCAGAGATTGGTAATGATCACATGGACATTTTGATGAGCGGTTAACCAAGAGAGAACAGTGACGCAGTCATCAGTGTTCATGAAGTAAAGAAGGAGAGGATATTCTCAAGTCAAATGTGTACAACAATTATAAAGGACTGTCAGCAGCTGAATTATTGACAAAACTAGTTTCAATGAAAAGACTATACCCAAATGTGATTCGTTGGATAGAAATTTCACAGGTACTTCCAGTGTCAAGTGTGGAGTGCGAGTGCGGATTATTGTGCCAGAAGTTGATCAAAACAAAGCTGTGGTGCAGGCAAATATCTGTATCAACAAAACAAAGAGAATGCTTTTGCCAAACTGATGAACTTTAAGTCAGAGAATTTACCAGAGTGCACTTGTGACAATGTCATGACCGTAGTGCAAATGTGGCAATATCATGTTTTGTGATATGAATACTGTGTAAATACATCTATGATAATGCAAATGTGACAATGTCATGATTGGTGATAGGAATACTGTGTAAATACATTGACCATAGTGCAAATATGACAATGTCATAATTGGTGATAGGAATACTGTGTAAATATGTTGACCATAGTGCAAATGTGGCAATGTCATGATTTGTGATAGGAATACTGTGTAAATATGTTGACCATAGTGCAGATGTGACAGTGTCATGATTTGTGATAGGAATACTGTGAAAATATGTTGACCATAGTGCAAATATGGCAATGTCATGATTTGTGATAGAAATACTGTGTAGATATGTTGACCATAGTGCAAATATGGCAATGTCATGATTGGTGATAGGAATACTGTGTAAATACGTTGACCTGTGTGCAAATATGGCAATGTCATGACCAGAGTGTAAATGTGGCATTGTCATGATTAGTGATAGGAATATTGTGTAAATACGTTGACCATAGTACTGATGTGACAATGTCATGACCATAGTGTAAGTGTGGCAATGTCATAATTGGTGATAGGAGTACTGTGTAAATACATTGACCATAGTGCAAATGTGGCAATTTCATGATTGGTGATAGGAATACTGTGTAAATATGTTTAAGATAGTGCAAATTAAAAAGAACACCAAAAGAAACATTAGAAAACATGTGTGGAAATCCATAGCAAATCTTCAGGACAAACTTGCAGTTTGCTGCTACCACCTGATGAGAAATATGGAGGGGGTCAAAACATTTTTTTAAAATGAATATATATTACAAACAGCAGGTTCATGCATGTCTATGAAGTCTGTCAAAATGTCCAGTTGCAAACGGGGAAAATTTAAGGATCCCTGATATATATATATATGTATATATATATGAGGATCCCTAAATTATGTATTATGTCTAACCCCCACCTCCACCCCACCACACACCCAAATGGAGGGGGGTTGGGTGAAGAAGAGGTCTTGTGCTGTCCATCGGTCTGTCATGCACACTTACCTTGCAAGCAAGATATCTAAAAGTATTATTGAGCCAAACCTGACCAAATTGGATATTTAGATACCGTAATTAACCCAAATAGTCAGACCTTCCAATTTTCCAGACACCATGTTTTCAAAATTTGTAATCATTTTAAATAGTACAAAAAATTTGCTGACATCAAGCAAAAAAGTAAAGTTGGGACGTAAACTTAGGAATGTTTTACCTGTACTCAGAAACTGATAATTAAGTAGTGAACCATCTAGCCATGAAGCTGCTTGGAATACCCTAATTATTATGTGGATTTTAAAAAGGTGTTGTCAGTAGGCAGCAATAAAAATGGCTGACACACTCCACAATTCGTGATCAAGCAGTTTCCTAAATAAACCAAGCCGTGAGCTTGTTAAAGGTAATGATAAAGGATAAATAGTCTTTCATGTTGAGACAGTTGGCTGAATTAATTACTGAATCACTTTCATAACTATAAAATCAATGGTCATTAGCATTACATTGATCCAACATATAATTGCTGGCTTCTTTTATACTGTACTGCTGGAGAACATACAAAGAGAGACAAAACAGTCATGCACATCAATGCCTATTCTAACTAAAATGGATTAATGCCTATTCTCACTAAAAATGGATTAATCTGTGTGATATAAAGTGTTTAAATATGTATGCGGGTTATTGTGTTTGTTTTCCCTTTTTCAGTAAACTAAACTGGGTTTTTACATTGATTTCTGATAAAGTGTTCAACATCTCCAACATGAGTTTCACAAGTTCTGTTGTCAGTTTTATTAAGTGGCATATTTCCCCTTGGTAACCTCATTTTGGATGTAGTTGGTTCAGTCTTCATATCTAGAATCTTACTACCAATAGTGATATTCTGCAGTTAAATTCCTAAACCATTCTAATTAATCTGGCTCCATTATATATTTAGGGCAATAATGCCATATTTGAAGTTTTAGTGTCAAGATTACTTCAGGCATTATTTAAATAAAATATGGATTATCTTTAGGATTTTCATGGGTAAGATAATATAAATAGATGTCCAAGACAATCTTTGTTATGAGACAATATTGATATTAGAACTGGGTCACATCTACACAATAAACAGACCATCATAGTTTTAGAAACAAAAAGAAAACAAACACCAGAAATGCAACCAGAATTCATTATTTGTAAAAAGAACATTGAAACATTATCATGCAGGTGTTCTTTATTGGCAAGCAAGGATATAATGCAACCTAGTTTACCTACCTAGACATTGTACTTGCTGGGTGCATCGATACACAATCAAGACAATAAATTAAATTTGCAGACAATATTCCAGGGAAAATTGATAATTTTTATTAGTACATGAATTATCCGAACAGAGAGATAAATTATTTTTTGTAGTGTCTGGTTATTTGGGTTATTGATGGTATGTTGAATGGGTCCCAATACCTAATTAGGTGTATGTAACTGCTCTTATTTTCAAGGTCACAGGTCAATACTTTGTGTTAAGTGAAGGAAGTGAGTAAACAAGTAAATGACATCAGCTTGTAATAAAAATATTTCCAATATGATTGGACCAAACTGAACCAAATTTGATATGCAGAATCCTTAGGCAGGGTCACAAGAACTGATTAGGTTTTCGTGATCTTAGGCAAATTTTTAAGTTTACACTAACATATTTTGTAATCAGTGGGGATTTATGCATCCTGAAAGGTTGAGGGAGGCCTACTTAGCATGTGAGCAAGATATCCTGAGAACAATTGAACCAGCATGACCTAATTGGTTATTTAGATGTCTTTGAAGGATTTCATTGTAATTAGTATTGCTTCCTTTATCACTGTTATCAACACCAAAAGATCACATAATTTGTCATCACAAATGGTTTCCAAAATACAGTACACACGTCGCGTTTTTATGATTCACCACTCAATTTGGTGGACGTTGACATATGTGTAGGAAGTCCACTCAGTCCAGTGGATTCCCCCCCCCCAGTATAGAGTAAATCCACTTGATTCTAGTGGAAATCTATCACTGATTTTATTGCTCTGCGAGTCGACACACTAAATAAACAAATGGGAGAAACTCCGACACCTTAAACCCAAACATGGCAGGTGTCAGTTTCATACCTTTACCGGTACAGTGGTAACATTTCTTGTGTATCTATCAGTAGCCTGGCTGAGGATACATACAGACGGATGCACGTAACGTAGAAAAAATATGAGGTTTAATATTTCTTGGATATCTTCCCACCCCTGTCCATGACAAAGCGTACATCAGAAAAAATTGCTTAGCTACAACATACATCCCTGCTGATTTAATACATGTATATGTACCTGTTAGCATATACAGATGCGTAAATTTACATACTGTTCTACATCAAGCGGCAACTTCGATATTCTTTCTCAATAAATGATATTTCATAAAAGTGTTTTGTGTACTGGTTATTAATTTGTCATAGTTTCCCTTTAATTTCCATACTATTTCCAAGATCCACCTTGAAATCATTTAAAGCAGTAATACATATAAAACTCAAAAAGAGATTACAAATGAATGCCGTAATATTTATATCGAACATGTACGATCATGAACACTGGCACATTATGACATGTATGTCACAATTCTTTCCAAAGTATATTAAAATAAAAAGATACACGAGCTATACTACGGAAAGGTTCTTCTTTTACTTTTACCCTTAAACTCTGAAAATAACATTGTTTATGAGAGAGGATGGCTATTTTTTAAATGCATGGAATTGTGTACACTGTATTGACTGTTGCACTCTATCAGTGGCCATTCATGTCATAAAGAAAGTGATTTCAATGAGAAAAAAAGTTACTTCCTGTCCTAACTTTTTTCACGAATCTACATTGCATCACCAGGCACTGGCTGAGGAGTATCATTCTTACTTTTAAGCCAGCCGCTATGCCTGTTGCTGTAGCTTCTTGCCTTGAGTCAACAACAGTCCGTCAGGACAGTTTCTACATGTCATTAGCTAATGTTCAATGTCGCGCCTCGATGTTTCAAAATGTACAGTACATTAACTGTTGAATGAAAATATCACAAAAGCACACACCTTAAAACTACAAAGATGTTAGTTTGTGAAAAACAAATTTGGACTGAGAAACGCATTTGATGTTAAGTTCTCATATTATTGTGTAAAACTGGTCTCTAGTGTTATATGAAAAACTAAATATAATTATTTTTATTTTCCCATTTAGAGACCTACCATTTAACTTAAATTTAGGGGAAAAAAAACTGTAATGGCCTTGATGCACATCTAACTTCATACTCTTTTTTATTGTTGTTAAAATCAGAACAAGTATAGTTGTTTCAAGCTATATCCCATCCCCTCCATCTCTCTTTCTCTCCCAGCCTACAACCCCCCCCCCACTCCATTGTGCAATAAGCAAATAGAGTAGAAGTCTTAAATGACTTAAATTAGGACAGTTCCTAGCAGCTACTGGTCAATGTCGCACTTTGATGTTTCAAAGTAAACATGGTTGAAGTGAGGAGTGACATTTTTACTTTGAAGTCAGCTGCTATGCTTGTTAACAATGGCCATTCAAGAAGTTGTTGAGCTTCGATCTTATTTTTTTTAGCCCCTATGTTTCAAAAGAAGCATTAACTAAGAATAAAAATGTTTTTGTTGTGTGTGGAAAAAAACGAATTTTGGACTTGTAATATGGAGTGAGAAACGCAATGTGGTCAAGTTGTGATATTTTTGTGTAAAACTGATTTGTAGTGGTATACAAAATAAACCATATACAATTTTTATTCTCCCAATTAATCATGCAAAGCTAACTTGGAAACAGGCATTGATAATTAGAGAGTATGCATTTTTGAAATGTGCTTCGTGCATGTTTATTTTTAAATTCATCTACCGACAAAATTTAGAAATACAATTTTGATTCCACTCATTATTTAAAAAAGTAAATATATAAATTGCTGCTTAGCAATTCATTTTGTGTTTAACAAGAATTTATATAATTTCTCATTATCTATTGTCGAATCTGGTCATAATTAACCATGTATGAACTTAATGCTTCAGAAATTTAATAGACTAAAAGTCTAATGAGTGAGCATTACTGCAATAATCAAGGTGATCCTGACAATATTTGTGACCACCTTAGAATTAATATGAACGGTTCAAAATAAATAGGAAATAATTGGGATTTACAACCTCTGAAGTCAAAACCTTTCCACCTCCAGGTCACCTCCAGGTCAGAGTAGTTAACGAAGTTCTAGCCATGAAAAATAAGAAGCCACATATTTACAGCAATCAGTGCAATAATAGAGATAGATTTTATAGTCTTGGCAGACACGTGTCTTAGCAATTTTGGGTGAAGTACAAGGCATTATTGATAGATATGATGTGTTCAGCTTGAGTGTAATACAGTATAAGTTAAACAAGGGGGAGAAAGAAGTAATTCCAAAGAGCAAAATAAATCTTACTGAATGATACATTAATAAACACCAGAAATTTTAAAAATTTCGCCAATTGAAGCAAATCAATCGTGATTACACACTTTTTATTGCTTTCACCCGTCCATTTGGTAATATTAAATTCGTTAGATGACCAAACCAGCAATCCTATGTATATTTTTTAAAGCTGTTGGTCATAGAAGGCAGCATCACACGCTTCGTAGAGTCTGAGTAAAAACAGTAGGTCTATGGTTAAAGTAAATACAGTAGGACCCCGCTATAGTACAATGGTCGGGGTCCACAAAACGGGATAGTGCTATGTCCCGAACCGTGCTATAACCAACCTAGACAAAACCAAGTCATTTAGCTGAAGAAAATGATGCATGCACCCAAAAAAATGGGGGGGTTGGGAGGGTAAATTGTGGGTTCAAAACAATGTGCTTCATTGGCACAGTTACCATCTTAAATCAATGCATAATAAACGATAAATACACATGCAGTGAAAACAGAGATTGCAGATGTAATATTTTACTTTATTCAGAGAACCATGCATTGGTACATTTATATGTACATGTCTATTGTATAGCATGAATAGTTAAAGGATCAACACGTGTACTCACCAGCCGATCTCATGGCATGCGTAGGAGTGAGTCCATAATAATTCCATCGAAAATATACACACAGAAGTATAATATCATTGTCTGATAAAGTTCTGAAATCCTACATCGTCGTCTAGTCATTTTAAATCGTCGTCTAGTCATCGTAAATCACGTTAGACACCGATTCCTCAACTGTACTGTCATATGCGGGTGCTTATGCACGAGACTGAGCTTGGGCTCTTGCAAGTAACACTTTGATCATAAAGTCAGAAATCTATTAAAGGATGCAACTGGACACATGTCAATTGTGCGGCAAGATCACAGGGAGTTCAAATAACCACCCTCTGTTACTTGGCACTGAACAAGCATCAAACAAGCGGCTTGATCAAAGGGTTGTCACGTGGGAAAACAAAGAGTGTGGTGCCTTTACAAGCTAAGGGATTAAGGTCATAGTATATGCACAGGAAGTTGTAGAACTCTACTTGAAAACAAAGTGAGTGCTTTTACAAGCCAGAGGCTTATCGGCCCACGTGCACTGGCAGATAACTTGGGAAATGTCACTTGGGAATTAAATCTGACTTGTGGAAACACCGGACTTAATCCTGTCCATGGCTTCAAGCTTCTCTTTAACAGAAAAAGCTTAACGTTTCCGTGTACTGTTATCCATTGTAAATAACTACTAATTAAAACTCTGACACCTATTTGTTTGAATGACTACAGCAAGAATAATTGTTAATCAACAATGGGGTCATTTTTATAGGGAATGTACAATATTATTCACTGGTCAACTGATTGCGTGGGGATTGTCTAACAACACCGCCAAGCCATGTGTGCGCGTTGGCGGCTTTCATTTTTTGATGTTTTATAAATCATTGCCACATGGTTTGAACAACTTTAGCTTTGAGATTGACTTTGATGATTGTCAATGACTTAAATTAATTGAGTTATAAATTCAGGTGTGAATCTTGTATCAACCACCGCATTGTTTGGTGCTTGGCTGTGTATGCAGTTGAATGAGCAAACATATGTCGGCTGTTGTTTGAGCAACGATTGTACACAGAATGTATTGAAGACAAAAAATAATTTTGTTTCATGTACGAAAAAATAGATGAAATTTCGGGAGCCATGCCACGATCGTGTTATATCCGAATTCATGCTATAACGAAGCGTGCTGTAGCGGGGTCCTACTGTACGTCTAGTTCCTGAGAAAATGTGTCGCATGGACATGTATATTTGAGTCGCAAGTACTAAGCAGGCTGGAATAGTAGAAGTTGTATATTGGATAGTGCCGTGTATATTTCATTGTGTGGGAACATGTTAAGCAAACAATTTAAAAGTGACTGGGGAAATTTTAAAAAATTGCAGCATTTCTCACATTCTTTTATTTTATTAATGGAATGAAACCCACTAATACATGTATTACGTGTGATTTCTTTTTCCTTTTGTTTGTTTAAAAACAGAATTTCTCTCTCTCTCTCTCTCATTAAAATTATGATAATTAAACTTTGTATAATTTGTGAAGCATCTAAGTAGTCTTGTGACTCTTTGCTTGCAAATTTATCTTTCATCTCATGCAATACACGTATGTGATACACGTTTAGTGGGCGAGTCTTTGAATATTAAACAGCATTGTGTAGAAATTAAAAAAAGCATTCTGCACTGTGTGCTGTAGCTGAGCTGATAGGTAAGTTCCACACAAGGTAGTGGGCATCCACTATTACATAATTATATTGCTTCAACTTTCAAATAGGCAATAAAACTTAATCCATCCACTACGAGCCATGACGTGGACAATCCCCGACGACCACTATATCTGGTCCGTGACGAACACAGTGTGAAAAGGATTAAGGTCCACCGTGGGAACATGGATTTTCATAAAAACATGACACGTGTACTGTATCTTACACACAAGTGAACATACACTCCTTTGCACAAAATATTAAATATTGACCTTGGAAATCTTTTTAAGGTCACCAGAATCAGTATAGGCCAGATTTGGTCCATTGATACCTGAAATATCTTTTTCACATAATGACCCCTTCTAGACATAAAATGTTGCCCTCTGACCATAAAATATTGGGGACTTTCTATATCACACTCCTAACATAATTTTGTTTAATTCACAGATTTCTCAAATTTTACAAATAACTTCTTTTATAAAACCTCTCAACAGAATATGACCAAATGTGACAGAATGCATCGTGGCATCGAGGGCTTTCAGTTTTGTACAAATTATTCCTATCCACCATCAAATATGGCTGATACTACTTCAGAATTTGACTAAATTTTACAGAAACCATCCTGGCAAAGAGGGCTTAAAGTTGTGTACAAATGATGCAGTTCCACCATCAGATGTGGCCACTGTTACTAAAATGGGCGAGAAAAAAAATGTTTGACAGAAAGGATCCTAGCATGAAGACCTTTTAATTTTATACAAATGATGATTTGCCATCAAGTATGGCTGCCACTACTAAAAATATTACAACTTTTAAACGATTTCTCATAAACCAATGGTCAGGGTGTGACCAATTGTGAAAGAAAGCATTGGCATAGTGGGCTTTAAGTTGTATGCCCCTCTCCACCATCAAATATGACACCCACTGCAAAAATACAGAAACCACTAAACAGAATTTGACCAAATTTTATATAAAGCATAGAGGGCTTTCAGTTTTCTTTTGACAAATTATGCTAATTCACCATTAAATATGGCCACTGTTATGAAAAATATAAAAACCTCTAAAAATTTGACAGAAAGCATCATGATGTGAAGACCTCAAATGATACCAATTTGCCTTCAAATATGGCTGCCACTACTTAAAATAGAAAAATCTTTAAATGACTTCTCTGAAACCATTGAACAGGGTTTGACCAAATTTACTGGAAAGCATCCAGGCATCAAGGCCTTCAGTTTTGTACAAATGATGCCAATCCACCTTCAGATATGGCCACCATCTCTAAAAATAAAAATTATCCATCAAATATGACCACTATTACTAAAAATAGAGAAAAAAACCTTTTAAATGACTTCTTTTTTTAAAAAAATGCTGTACATAATTTATCCAAATTTGACAGCATTTTTGCTTGAAGGTTTCTAAATTTTATACAAGTTATGGTGATCCACCGTCAAATATGGCTACCTTTACTGAAAATAAAGCAACCTTCAAATGATTTCTTAAAAATCACTGAAGAGAATTTAACCAAGTTCAACAGAAAGCACCAGGCCTTTCAAATTTGTACAGATAATGCTGCTGATCCATTATTAAACATGGCTACCATTACTAAAAAAAGAAGAAAAAAATTGGATGACTCACAAACCATTGAACAGCGCTTGACCAAATTTGACCAAAAGCATCCTGGCATTGAATTCCTTTAGCATTTGTACAAATGATGCCAATTCACTATCACATATGGCCACTGTTATAAAAATTATTTCAACAACTTTTCAGAAACTGCTGAAATTTGACAAAAAGCATCCAGACAAGAAGGCCTTTGTATAAATGATGATGATCTGACATCAGATTTGACCACATGAGTAACATAAACAAACTTAAAACGACTTCTAAAAACTGTTCAATGGAATTTTAATAAATTTGACAGCATCCTGACATAAAAAACCTTTTAATTATGCTTTTTAAGATGCAGATCCATTACTCGGTACGGCCATTGTTACTAAAACAAGTAAAACTTTTACACGACTTCTCAAAAACCGGGCAAAAGTAGTTGACTGAATTTCAGAGAAATCTTCTTGGCATAAGCCTTTTAGGATTGCACAAAATGATGCTGATACACCATGCAATATACCATATATACTCACGTATAAGCCAGGTCCAAATGCAAACAACATAGACCCTGATCTGCCGTCGCATAATGCACCAGCAGATCAGGGTCTGTGTTGTTTGCTCTACTGATTAGGCCTTACAAACTGCATAGACCCAGATCTGCCAGCACATTATGTGGTGGCAAATCTGCGTCTATATAGTTTGCAGTTGCTATAAGGTTATATGCAAGTATATACGGTGTGTGCCATTACTAAATAATGTAAAAAACATTAAATGTCAGAAAGAAGATCTTTTGGTCTGTTTGTATGCTTTAATTTGAAATGATCAAATATGATGTATGCCTTGCAGCCATGTCCTTCTCTTGAGTTCCTGTAGGAATTTGTTTTGCTAATGCACATTATTAGCATTAATTTGCACAAGATCCATATCGTCCCCGTATTAATTTATTCCCCTTATTTCCTTTTGTTCGCAGGACTTGTATGGTAAAGGTAGTGATGACAACAGTTCAAATAGCCATGCAGTAAGTCCCAGTGTCTGTGGCTTACCATTTTTTATGCCTGCTTTCTTGTTGCAGTCATACAGAAATTTGTATCCTAAAAATGATGTTTATCTTAACTGAAATTTCTATATTCAGCCATTCTTATAATCTACATATATATTTATAGCTTCCCTAACATGGATAGTGTTAATTTAATTCGCAGATTTTATCACTGTAAATGAAATTAATTTTGCGAGCATAAAATTTTCCTGAATCGAGTGGAGAAACTGAATTCCTGAAAAAGTTACTTATGGTAAAGGCAGTGATGGAATGTAGTACCTATATAATTTTGTCTTTCATTAATTTGCAAAAACATTTATGCTGCAAATGCGCTGATTGTGCTGGAGTTGTGAAAAATTAATGATGTTAAAATATCATTTATAGTATGTACCATGTTCACTGTAATTATTTAGCAAAAGTCTTTGATATAACAATTGGTGGCGGTGTGGTTCATTTGTTGTCATGTATATCACTCTTAAGCCATTATCAAGCACCCTGACTAATGCAGTATCTAAAATGTAATGCAGTTTTATAGCTACTAATGGAAAGTGTTGAAACCTGTATACATGACAATCCATATTGTGCTTGAATCTGGCATGTAAATATCATACATTTAGTTAATTTTGATTTTGATCGATACAAGAATTTATCAGCCCCAAAAAAGTGATTTTCACCAAGGCTGTAGGAAAATGTAATTTATCTTGAGTTGATAAATCTTTGTATCAGCCGAAATCAAGTCACAAATTGTTTTATTATATGACTTTTAGTTTCCTACATTTTCCCCATGTTAACAGCATTAAGAAATCACTTGATAAGATTTGAAGTGTACATCAAATAAAAGTGCTTCAAAAAAGCTCAACAAAAAGTTTGCTTTTAGTTTATTATATAAGATGTTAATAGGAATTTAAATGATTGAAATCATACAAAAATACAACAAAAAAAAATAGAAGTGCAAAGATGCAAAGATAAACATTAAATGTTAAGATTTGTTGTCCTTTCCCTCAATACCTTTCAGTTCTGAAACATTAATTTTACATGAAGGTAAGAACAGGCAAGAGGGGGGGGATGGGGGAGATGAATGGACAGATCGACACACGAAAGGATGAATACCATTCCATCACTTATGCATGATGTGTGACACATGCTCAAGCACAATTGCTTACTCTGAACAACACTTGTGTTCTATTGTCAGAAGTCTGAGTATCTGACTAACCTCCGCTGATGTCTTTGATGGAGTGACATAAGACTCTGAATAATCTATCAGGAGAACCTTTGATACCTTATAGAACCCTCGTGCTAATGTGAGGGTGATATACAATTTTTGTAAAGACTGTTTCTTGCAATTTAACCTATCAGAATATAGCTAGTAAAAAATAATGCTTTGTTGTAAAATAGGAATACATACTACATGACAATTATGGTACATTGGTCAGCACCAATCAAGACAGATTTTCGCTTTGGAGCATAATCAAAATTGATTTAAAACAAACATGTGGCCTCTAACAGTAAGAGAATCAGATAAGTATTGGTTTATTCCTGTTAATTGATTGTAATGTGATCATTGTTTCTTGTTAACTTTGTGTTACGACTCTAGGTCTTTAAATATGTTACAGAAAGAAAGAGAAACCGATAAACTCAAGTAAAATCAACAAGCAATTTATTTCCAGACAATTAAAGTGAAAATTCAAAAGATACTTACAATATTGTGAGTTAAATTCCAAATAATCCTAAATGTCCTAATGACAAGTCCAAAATATTAGAATGTTCCGAATGAATTCCAATAGCCTTGAATGCCCTAATGTACCACAAAGATGTAATCCAGAATGTATTTGAATGAGTTTACATAAATCCCAAAATCATGTATTAATCCAAAAGTCAATGAGCACTTTAGTAATTCCAATGAAGAATTTAAATAATTCCTCTCAAATTATATCTGATTTCAACAACACAACTGTAATTACTAAAATAGATTCCTTACAGACTGATCTTTAGAACCGGAATTCTTGAACAGGAATGAATTTGTTGACCAAAATTTGTATATAGATATATATACAAGCATACATGACCGATGTCACAACACAATATGAGTAATTCTAATGAAAAAATACTGGCTTACCTGACATATGTTACAAAAGTCCAATTGTGAAATGCCTATGAAAATACTAGCCTACCTGACACAAGTCACAACTTACAAGCATGGACAAAAGTTAAGTATGTATTTTCAAATAACCATACAACTTAGTCATAAACAAAAGTTCAGTATGTAAACATCATACATAACAATTGTCAAAGGAAATATTAAATAAATTCAACGTTCACATTTTTCCATGAGTGCAATGTGCTGTATAGCACTAAGCCTTTCTTTTTCTGACATTTTTTTACTGTTTTCATGCATGTTGAAGATATATTCCAACACAAAGATATGATTAGCATGGAGTTTAAATGCTTTCTTATATAGCATTGGATGATTCAAGTTAAAATAATATTATTATGCTTTTTTTTTAACAAAATCAGAATGAATGTTCATAGTATATAGTACTATGTTTCTGATAAAGTTTCAATGCTTCCTTTATGTTTTTTTAGTTAATTTTAATTTTAATTTTATTTATTTCATCAGTAAGCCTGATGTCACTGAATATTAACAGTGACAAGAGGCAGTGATATATCAGTGTTAGCAGTGATATTATATATATATATATATATATATATATATATATATATATATATATATATATATATATATATATATATATATATATATATATATATATATATATATATATAAAACACCGTTTAAAATATATATAGGAAATTGTATTTAAAACAAGATCAGATAATTAAATACTGGATATTTCAATGCATATCACAAGTTCCTGTGCAGTGTTTGTATAATATGCTACCTCAGTTATACCAAAATTTGGAATATAATATGGTTCTGAGGGTCCCTTGGGCTTCATTAAACAAATTTCAGAAAATAACGGAATTAAGGGAGTGTTCCATTCCATCCATTTATGGAAATGATTGTGTATTTGAAAAAAACATGCACATTGCTATGTTTTATGTACACATCATCAACTGAAAAACAATGAACTTTCTCTTGTTCCTGCAAGTACAGTCCAGCCTCATAAATCTGAATGAAACTCATTACCACCCTCAAAAAAAAAAAAAAATAGGGATTCATGTGGTACACAAGTTGTGTTAAAGTATAACCAAGCCTGCTTGTGTCATATTAGTTTAAAGCAACATGGACTCACCTTGGATGTACTTCCACTCCCTTGGATCAATGGAGTGTCAGTCCATTTAGGGTTAATCACTAAGCAGATACTGGTATCCATTTACAGCTTGGTCAACTGGAGAAACGAAGAATAAGTGCCTTTGCTTAATGGCATAGTGCCTATTATTATTACTATTATTATTATTAATAATATTATTATTATTATTATGATTGTTGTTATTTATTATTATTATTGTTATATTATTATTATTATTATTATTATTATTATTATTATTATTATTATTATTATTATTATTATTATTATTATTATTAATATTATTAAAGTAGCAGAAGGAAACTGTAACTGATTCCAAAGAAAATTATTTCTACCAAAGACAGTGAATTCCAGCAGTAGGCAAATAGATCATTGAGACTGGGCTGGACAATCAGTGAACAATATTTTGTATCTGCCTTATTACTTCTTGGAAATGATACATTCACTGGGCCAGTAAATTGCATTTACAATATAACTATGTCACACGTGCCATTGTCAGGAGCGTGACATGGATCAAGATATCACAGAACCACCAATCATCATCATCAACGAACCTGTCTCATCAGATTACCACAAACTTGACATAGGCAAACCAAAGTCACCAATACATAAATCTGCTCAGCTTAATCGGAAACGCAGCACATCCTATAAGGAGAAAAAGAACAAAAAGGAGCAAAAGCCCTCTAGTCGGCGGAACAGTACTGGTTGTGTTGAAGATTTGGTCAGTAGAAGGAGATGTAAAACTTTTATTTCAAATATACCTTTTTATATATAGAGCACTGCTTCTTTACAACAATATAGAGCACTGCCGCTTTACCATAAGATTGATACTGGCTATGTAATTTTATCCACAACATACTGATAGTTAATACTCATTCCCTGTATATCTTTTTGCCAGGTTTAAGTTCAGGTAATATCATTAGGATTTATGGAAAACAGTAGGCTGAAAAGGTTTTCCTTAAGAATAGAATGTCATTGGTTATATGATTCCAATAGTATAATAATATTTTGTCGTAACAGTATCAACAGGTGATCAAATTACTTAGGATACGACTGGGGCAACAATCTTGTATTGTAGGAGTAACTTACATGTTGGTCATATTTCAACCATAAATAATAGAATTTACCATTACAGTGTTAATCATTCCATCAATCAGACTGGATATTATTTCCATTTGCATTAGAATTATATTTCCCTTGTATTATACAAATGGAAAAATGCAGTTTTATGAGAAGGATATTAAATTTATTACAACATAACTTATCCTGTGCAAACTGAATTTAAACCTGGGAACATTTTGTATCATGATTTTAAAAGCTACCATTTATACTCTCTTATAAGTTGGGTCCAACTGCAAACAACATAGACCCTGATCTGCTAGTGCATATGTGCCAGCAGATGAGGGTGTGTGTTGTTTGTTCTACTCATTACTCCTAACAAACTGCACAGGCCTAAATTTGCAGGCACATTATGCGACAGCAGATTTGGGTCTTTGCAGTTGGATCCGACTTGTATGCGAGGATATATGCTTTCTCTTACTGCAGACTGTTGTTTACTGTATAGTGGTTATTTTTTTTGGGCTTTTATTGTCACTATATTTGCAATCAGTCAGTCTTGAGTCAAAACAAAATATCATAAAAGTGTCATAAAAAGTTAAATATTCTACATTTAAAAGCAGGGAACAATGAACAACAGACAACAGCATGAAATTAAAACACCATGAAAACATCATAAGATTGGCAGTTCAAATCTTTGACTCAGCAAAAATATCCTGCTATACAGTAAATGTACTCACTAAACTAACTGGAGCTTAATGCCTCCTAACAAAGCTAACATCTTTGTCTTAATACTGTAGTTACCGTCATTAATCTAAATATCTGCACCCTCCAATTTTCCAGACACCGTATTAAAATTTGTAATAATTTTCAGTAGTACAATTTCCGGAGACCAAGTGCACTTTTTGGCTGACTTTAAAAAAGAGTAAAGTTAGAATGTAAACCTAGGAGTCTATTACCCATACTCAAAAATTAGTGATTGAATAGACCTTTAAACCACTTTGATTATTTTAATTAAAACCAGACATTGAAACCACTTTCATTATTTTAATTTAAACCAGACCTTGAAACCACTTTCATTATTTTAATTAAAACCAGACCTTGAAACCACTTTCATTATTTTAATTAAAACCAGACCTTGAAACCACTTTCATTTTTTTAATTAAAACCAGACCTTGAAACCACTTTCATTATTTTAATTAAAACCAGACCTTGAAACCACTTTGATTATTTTAATTAAAACCAGACCTTGAAACCACTTTGATTATTTTAATTAAAACCAGACCTTGAAACCACTTTCATTATCATAATTAAAGCTAGAGCTCCTCTGGCCCTCCCAGCAGTTTATTTTCTTTTCTACAGGCTCAGAGGGCCAGAGACTGGCAGGTAATCAAATCTAAGATTATTTTTTTCTCCAAGGGGTCGCCATATTCACGCCCACTCTGTTGCCTTTTTCTAAACAATTTCTGGTTGTGAACTAGCATGCAGAGACGGTAAAAATAATTTTACTTTTGATAGATACTACTTTAAGACTCAAACTATGTTTCCTTTTCTATGCAGAGGCCTTCAGATTGTCAAGACTGAGGCCATTTGGTTCTGTTTACTGTTACCATCATTTTGACTCTGGGTGCATACACATAAAGGGGGATGTCACTGTTACCAAAATATATAACTCAGTTGGAAACATTCACCTAATGCAGTTAGACCTATGTGCACACTTATCTGTAATGGCACTACATCTACATAAAGAAAAACAAACACCAGAAATGTGGCCAGTATTCTTTATGTGTAAAACAAACACCAGAACTGCAGCCAGTAATCTTGATTTGTAAAACAAACACCAGAACTGTGGTCAGTACTCTTTATTTGTAAAAGAAAATACCCAATTATTATCGTGTTAAGTGTTCTTTATTTACAAGCAAGGATATAATGCAAGCTAGTGCACCGAGCCTGCTTCTGACCAGCATTGAATGGGCCAGGCACATCAGCACACAACAGATATTAATTTTCTGAACAAGTTATTCGGAAAAAATGATTATTTTCATTTGCACAAAAATAATCTAGATAGCGAGAAAAGTAATTATTTTTAATATCAGAAAAATTAGATAAATGACGGTAAGACGTTTTACTACTAACTCTGCTTGGTTGTTGGATGATACATATCATGATTCTTGGGTATAAATACAATATATACCATGATATGTATAATACAGTTAGGTGATACAATACACATTGTGATACAAGAGTCACGATACAATACTTATCACTGTACGGATTCCTACCATGTCTTTTTGTCTTTGCATGTAATGTCTCGTCACTATGTTGGTGTTGTAAGCGTGTGGCAAATTCTGCTAGTATTACCTAATATATCATGACCATTTTGGAGAGTCTGCAAATGATTTTGCTATTATTGAGCCCACATTAGTTGGAAGTGAGACATAACAGTCATTTTTCAGGCAACATCATTGGCAACAGTCAAGTTTTTGATTTGCACATATTACTTGGCATGAGTCATTATGAAACAGTTGATTATGTGATATGCTTGCTTGCTTGCTTGTCCCTTTTACATTGCAATCAAGGCCACAGTTGTAGAAAATTAGCATTGAGGTTTTGCTTTTAAGTTTTTTCATTTCCTAAACCCCATGATAGATTCTCATCATACGTGGGATGAATCATTATGCAACTAAGACAATTCATTCTATGACATGCTTGCATATGTGTGACCTTGGAATCAAGATCACAGTGATAGAAAATTTGCGCTAAGGCTTTGGCTAAAGTTTCTTCATTTGCTTTTGTATCCTAAACCCCTATATGGATTTTCTTCATACTTGAAACAATTCATTATGAAGCAAAAACAAGTCATTCTGCAACATGTTCGTTTGCCCCTGTGACCTTGGGTCAAGGTTACAGTCATAGAAAATTTACATTAAGGTTTTGGTTAAAGTTTCTTCATTTGCTTATATTTTCAAACCTCTTGATAGATTTTCTTCATACTTTCGATAAATCATTATGATGCTAAGACAATAATTTTTCATTCTGCACCATGCTCACACAACCTTTTCACCATGGGGTCAAGGTCAAACATTTTATTGGAAAACTTTGACTGGGGGCTCGACATACAGGCCCAGGCCTTTTTGTTAACTGTACAATGCCTTTGTAATTATTTAACCCCTAAAATCTAAAATATTTAAAGATTGGAGCCTTAAATACATCTGAGGGATTTATGCTTATGATTTTGTCTGCCATTATAGTCTTAACAAAGCATTATGGGATTGGAAGTGACTTTTGTATATGAACATAAAATCTATAAATTATCTTTCGTACCTTAATTTGTGATAAAAGATACAAATGTTCAACATACGATTAATTTATCATTATTTATCATTTTACATAACCATATCCAATTAAAAAAATTATTCTGATGTTTTGTCACTAAAATTGTTGGTTTCTTTTGCTACTTAAGGGATCCAGTCTGATAACTAATGTCTAGCAGATGGATAATAATACAAAAGAAGAAAAAAAACAGCACTGAAATCTTTAATATTTTTTTTTAAGTGATGTAAAGATCTTCAGTTTTCTCTCTTTTCTTGACTTAAATTCATGTATATTGTTATACATCACCTTCAAGTGCAACTGCATTGATGTATTGTCACACTCATGATGCAGTATGTATAGGAATATTCCAGCAGTATCAGATATCTATGCAGTATATTGTTGCAAAACCTTTTTTGCGATGCCGATATGTATTGTTAAATCATTACATCTCGAAACTATATAGTACAGGCTAGCTTTTGTCTTACTTTGCCACTAAACATATTACATAATGCCTGAATTGCTGATACAGCAAGTCTTTTCTTTTTCAACTTGTATATTATATTGCTGATACAGCAAACATTTGTCAGCATTTATATTATAAATACCATAATTCAGCTTTATAATTTACACACTCCTTTGTATGACTGAAAATTGCTGTCTAAATGAGTAAAAAAAATATTAAAAAAATCAAGTATTGCTCAGTCCTTTATTTACCATATATCCTCGCGTATGATCCGATACCAACTGCAAACTGCATAGACCCAGATCTGCTGTTGCATAATGCACCGGCAGATCTGGGTCTATGCAGTTTGTAAGGACTAATCAGTAGAACAAACAACATAGACCCTGATCTGCTGGCACATTCTGCGATGGCAGATCAGGGTCTATGTTGTATGTATTTGGACACGAGATATATGCGAGTATAAACGGTATATATAATTTAGTTGAATCAGTAGGTATAAAGTAAGGTTTTTGTTCAGCAGCTATACGTCATGAATAGATGAGCTGGATACTGTTTGGGTGGAGTGAAAAACAATTTTTAATGTTCAGCATGAGAGAGTGCATATTTGTGGACAGAGATTGTAACAGTGCTGATTTAATGTTTTTCCACAGAACTAAATTAGGCAGGCAGGAATAAATATATAATTGTTTTTGAACATAATTGTTTCTATGAGAAGAATTATTGTGTATAAAACAGCTGGGCAAATAACACTTTAAGTTTTGTCTGGGCAAGTGAAAAATATGGGACTTAGCCTCATTGTGGCATGGGAAATTTTAGAGATTCTCAAACCCTGAATACATGTTATCAATCTTGTATCTGTGTATCTGTCATGGTCTTTTGCTTAGTTTTAATAGATGTACATTTTAAACCTGAGGTAGCCACAAGCTTGCAGTTGTCATGCAGTTTCAGTATGCGTTGATAGTGCTAAAGAAGATTTGTTTGGACTAGAAAGAAAGTTTTTCATCAAGATGTTCCTTTCAGAAATTTTAAGTCTGGTATATTATATGTGTATTAATATACCCAACTTAAATTTCTTATAATAAAATCAGCTTCATCTGTTTTGTTTAAGTATAGCATGTTTCACATTGTTTGTTGTCTCATTGGCGTTAGTTTGGTGAGACATTGATATCACTTTTTTGGCAGCTACAGCATCATCATCAACAATGTTAAAGCTATATGTTAAGTTTTTGCAATTCCAATATGGGAGAATACATCACCACACAAATGCAGGTGAAACACTGGGCTCTTTGGAGTACCGTATATTTACTCGCGTATAAGCTGATACCAACTGCAAACTGCATAGACCCAGATCTGCTTTAGCAGTTTGTAAGGACTAATCAGTAGAACAAACAACATAGGCCCTGATCTGCCGGCTCATTATGTGATGGCAGATCAGGGTCTATGTTGTTTGCATTTGGACCCGGCTTATACGCAAGTATAGACGGTACTTGTATCTTTTTTATGATTTGATTTTAACAGCAGGGCTTAGTCGGTTAATATCAACTCACTACCCAATAAGCATCTTTATAAAACTTGACACCAAAATTTCATGAAGTGGAAAGGCTGAATTTCAAGTGGATTTTTCTCACACAAGTGAATGGTGAGACATCAGTATCACATTTCTCACACCTGTGAATGGTGAGACATCAGTATCACATTTCTCACACCTGTGAATGGTGAGACATTAATATCACTTTTCTTGCAGTGACTAATGTCATCAAGAATATTAAGATTTTGTGTTTAAGTTTGGAAGGTTATATGTTTTATACAACAGTTGCTGTATTCAACTTAAACTTTGGTAAAATATTACTAGATGCTTAAATTTTGTTGCATGGTATACTAGGATTTCCATTTTCACCTGCACCATCAGTAAGCTGCATTATAATTTTGTTCACGGGCAAGACGACCACATTTCATGGAACCCATGTTATATCCACACTTTTCAGGATATATTTTGATTGATCATGTCCATCCATCCATCCATCAATCCATGTGTCTGGCCATCAGTCCGTGTGTCTGTATAACCATCCATCAGTATGTGTCTGTACATCCATCCATCAGTTCATGTGTCTGTATATCCATCCATCAGTCCATGTGTCTGTACATCCATCCATCTGTCCATGTGTCTGTATATCCATCCATCTGTCCATGTGTCTGTACATCCATTTGTCTGTCTGTGTGTCTGTACATCCATCCATCTGTCCATGTGTCTGTACATCCATCCATCTGTCCGTGTGTCTGTACATCCATCCATCAGTCCATGTGTCTGTACATCCATCCATCTGTCCATGTGTCTGTACATCCATTCATCAGTCCGTGTGTCTGTACATCCTTCTATCTGTCCATTGGTCAGTGCCACAGTGGCTTAGTGGTTACCATGTCAGACATGCAGCCAAAAGGATGTGGGTTCCAAAACTACCATCACATTATCCCAAGTCAGCTGACATGGTGTATCCCATGGCAAGGCACTTTAATCTAATATCTTTGGCACTAAATAATTTTAATGTGCTGATGTGCTGTAAAACACCAAAATTAACCAAAACTGTCTATTGGTCACCTTGTAATCTGAACTCATACTACACCAATTAAGAGGGTAACCATATTTTGGTACCACTGTAGCAATATTGAAAATCTTCTTATCGCAACTCCTTCTGAACAGAAAGCTATAATAATGTCAGGTTTTCACCAGAAGACTTCTTATGATGTCCAGTTGGTCTTAAATGAAAATGGTGCCAAATTAACATCAAATATGGCCACCGCACAGCGGCAATCTTGAAAATCTTGTTATCGTTACTCTTCCTGAATGGATCGTTATATCAACATGCAGTTTTCACTAAAAGACTTCTTATGATGTCTACTTGGACCTAATGAAAATGTTGCTGATCTGGGGTCTAAATGGCTGCTACAGTGGCCAGCTTGAAAATTTTGTGTATCACTATTTCTCCTGAATGAATGGTCATGAATGAATGGTCATATCATCATGGGATTTTCACGTAAAAACTTCTTATTATGTTTTTGTTATCTTAAATTAAAATGGTGCTGATCTGACATTCAACATATAGCCATCTTGAAAATCTTGTTTTAGCTACTCCTCTTAAAGGGAAAGTGATTTTGACACTGTCTTTTCATCAGAAGAGTTCTTATGATGACTACTTGTTCCTAAATGAAAATAGCTAACCCTCAATATGACCACGATGGTGGCTATCTTGGAAATATTGTTATCTTTACTTTCAAATGGATGGCTATATCAACATGGGGTTTTCACCAATAGACTTTTTATGATACCTAGTTGGTCCTAAATGAAATTAATGCCAGTCATACATCCAATATGGCTGTCATGATGGCTGTCGTGAAAATCTTGTCACTACTTCCCCTGAATGGATGATCATTATGACATAGGGGTTTTCACCAAAAGACTTCTAATGATATCTACTATGTCCTAAATGAAAATGGTGCTAAGCTGACATTCAATATATCCACCACAGCAGCTAATTTGACTTTCTGGAAATTCTTTTCATGTAGTAGAGCATCAGTCCCTTCAAGAAACTCTTGTTTTACTGTAGACACATATGCATCATTGGGTAGATATGGGAGACCGGAGAGGCAGGAGTATATTTACATGCACAAATTGCCCCCTTTCCTCTAGTTTTATGTTATAGGTTTTATTTGTTGAAAAAAAAAGGAAATCAGCCATTCAGTATGGTCAGTTCTTTTTAAAAAAAAGAACTAAGTAACTTCTGAAAAGGCAATTTTCATTGGAATTTTGGGTAGGGTCTGTCAGGTGAGTGATTTCAGATCACTTCGGCTTCTTTTTTTATGCTAGTCATAATTTATGCATAATTTTATTGTTTCAAACGCTCTACCCAATTTTTAATATTAGAGCACTAACATGATCTTTATTGTTTTTGTTACATCTGGATTTCTTAATTTTTTATTCTTTCAAGCATTAGTAATTATAACCTGAATGGTTTTACCTGGTTATTTTATTTTTGAATTTTGAAGTAAATTTTTGCGTGAGATATAGTACTGATTTTAGAGCAGTACAAAATTATGATTACAAATTCATGTATGTTAAGGATAGATAATATTACTTTATACGAGTTTTGTCAGGTATTAGAAATTAATGTTTTTTGTGTCATAAGATGTTAAATACGCATCTACCTTTCCATTTTTAGCTTACCTGCACTAAGTGCATGGAGCTTATGCTGTAGACCTGGTGTCATAGTTGGCAGTGGCATTTGCATTAGCATGTGCTTTAGCCCTGGTGTCATAGTTGGCAGTGGCATTTGTATTAGCAAATGTTCACCTTTTATGTTTAAGTCAATATATGTGTAAGTGAGCTTTGCTGTCTTCTGATGGCTCCATTTCTTGTCGTTAGTTTTCTTAATTGTGTCCACTATTGTTAGATCAAAGATATAATGACTCAAATATCAAGTAGTTGGATACTTCATATCACTTTGATGACTTGAAACAATCACAAAGTTAAGCCATCTATTGCCAGTGACCTCAGATACTTAAAACAGCATGAAACTCACCAAAAAAAATAATCAAAGTATTCAAAATTCTTTTTTATATGAAGTAATAACCATTCATATATCTTCCTCTTGATCAAATTTACTCAACCATGAATTTGAGACTTTCTTTAAAAGTAGTTTTGACATCATGGTATAATCAAGCAGAATGACTACAAGATCCAAATTGTAATACTTTATCTATTTATGCATTTATGTCTATATGTCCTTCGTTGAAGTCTGTCAGAAAAATGGCTTTTGACTATGACATGCTGTCTACTCTCAGTTACTACAAGTCAGGCATGTGCAACCTATGCCATGCGGGCCACATGTGGCTCCCGACCTGGTTTTATCTGGTTACATTACATCATACGGTGTGCATTTAACATTTTTTATCTGACCTGCAGAAGTTGCACATGCCTGCTACAAGTAGGTTGTATTTCTAATAATATGCACTTTAATATATTAAGCTCAATTGGCATTTTGGTCTTGAAAAATAAGTCTTGCTAGCTGTGTAATGGGACATAACTCAGATTTGAATCTAGAAAAGGAAATGATTACTCAGATTACCTCCCTTGATATTATTTGACATCATCTATGTAGTACTTAAGACAGAATCATTAGCTACAGTGGCCATCTTGAAAGTCTTATAGCTACTACTCCTAGATGGAAAGTAATATTGACATGGTGTTTTCACCAGAAGACTTCTTACGGTGTCTAGTTGCTCCTGGAGGAAAGTGGTGTTGATCTGACCTCATATATGACCTCCATGGCAGCCATCTTGAAAAGCTACTTGTCACTATTCCTCCTAAATGGAAAGTTATATCGACATTGAGTGTTCAACAGATGACTTCTTATGGTGTATACCTGGTCCTGAATGAAAATGGTGCTGATCTGACGTTCATTATCTTGAAAATCTTTTTATGGGTTAGGGTTTGGGTTCTAGAATTGATGATCATATTGACATAGTGTTTTCACCAAATGATTTCTAATGATATCTGGTTGGTCCTAAATGCCCTGGAGACATCCAGTATGGCTGTAACAATTAATATTTTCGAAAATCTTGTCACAAATTCTCTTGAATGGATGGTCATATTGGCATGGGCCTTTTACCAAAGTCTTCTAATGGTGCCTAGTTTGTCCTAAATGACAACAGTGCTGATCATAGGTCCAATATGACTGCTACAATGGCTAATTTGAAAATGTTATCACTCAAGAATATCAGAGATGGTTTCAACACTTAGCAGTTAAAAAGAAGAAATGGTCTTATCTTGAATTCCAGGAAATTCTTTTTTGACAGTACCATGTCAGTCTCATCAAGGGACTCGCTTTTAATGTTATATGTCACTTTGTAAATTGAAACGTTGTATTGTGCTTGATTTTCATGTTTATGACAGCAACTACTAAGCTAGTCAATGTCTTTGTAATTGTAGAATAGCCATTATCATTGGTGTAAGCCGCTTTGTCTACATACAGTACACACGCAATGTACAGGCTTGTGTTCTCTCTCATGATAATATACAATAACATTTAACTAAAATAGATGTGTAGTGCTTCAGTAGTATGAATACAGTTATTTGCTATCATAATTAGTGTCAGTATGTCAGATATTTGTTCACTTAAACAGGAAACCTAGGTATGTACTCAACCAGTAAGTAGAACTTTTCATCCAACACCTTGCATTCAGTCAACATAAATAGGGATTAGGAGTCATAATAGGGTTAATTAATTAGCCATTCTAGTCAAACAAACAAACCAAGTACATGGAAGAAGCTTACAGTTGAGTACAAGTGTCCTAAAACTTTAATCATGAATAAATTATTATTGAACTGAAATATCACTAAACTTACAGTACATTAAAAAATTATTTTTAAATATAATTTATGGCATCCCATCTTTTATGGTGTGCCAACATACATGGCAAATACAGTATCTTGTCTTTATTTACTATTTTCATTGGTCAGATAAATGTACAGTGATCACTCGATTACCCACCCAGTTTCAGACAAGTATGAAACTTGATGATGATCGAGGTTAGTCTGATAAATAGATAGGCACAGGTAAATTCAACCAATGATCATAAAAAATGATGTATAGATCAGTAAAGTGAATTTGAACTAAATTACGCTTCTCACGTATGTACAGAAAATTATAAGAAAATTATGTTACTCAAGCTTACATCGACTTTCTTTTAATTAATATAATTGCACTCGTGGTGATCATTGTTGTTAGCATTAAGTTACACTGGCTATTATCATGAATGGTCTTGACGGCAGTCTATTGAGATAGTGACTGGTGGTGAGCACTGTGCCATGCACTGTTGATTTCTGTAGATAAGTAGAAACCCAAGTTAAGATAATGCTGATCACCATTACTGAAGGTAGTTTAGAAATTGAATCATTCTGACTGACAAACATGGCAGATATTCAAGGTCTGGGATCATTATTTATATTATTTATATATCATTTGTACATAGATTAGGCTTGGTTGATGGCAGATAGCAAGGGGGACAAATGAAAGGAGGAAATTTAAGAGCAAATCAGTTGGTACATTTAAATTTATTGGTGGTAACTAAGGGTGGTGAGAGACTGGGGGCAAGGAATCAGGGAGCACTGTTAATCAAATTTTTGTATGGTATCATATTTTATGTCTGTAACAAGCGTCATATTTCATCACCCCAATTATGATCTTTTTGCCTGTGGCAGCATGAATGATCAATTTTATGCTAAGCAAAAATTACAGAAACATGACCTTGAGTCAGTTTCACCAAATCATAATAATCGTTACAGTATTGTCTTGCTTTTTTTCAGCCGAGGAAAGCATTACTTGACCAGCTTAGTGTTATCCTTGGGGATGTTGATGACCGCCTACCTGTCCATGTGTTTCTAGTTAATACAGCAGAGTGGCAGGGACAGGTGGGTTCTGGGGGGGTTGTTATCTGATAATACATACATTCTAATTGTAATTTTTCTATTTAATACAGCAGAGTGGCAGGGACATGTGGGTTCTGGGAGTTGACATTGGATAATACATACATTCTAATTATAACGTATTTTCTTGATCAGTGCTAATTAATTTTGATTAATGTAAGACTGATGTTTATAAACTTTTCAAGTGACCTTCTCATTAAATATCTCTATATAGTGAAAGATATTTAAATAGAAGTTTTGAAGTCCTAAAGATGGAAATCTGTGAATACATTACATTGAATCTTTGTCTTGTCATTCAGATTTATAACTTGTATATTCATTCAACTTGATTATAATTTCACACAGTTTGATACATTTTTAGCGCAGTATATCCTTAAATTTAAATCAATAAAAGCTGGACTGATTTCCCACACATGTGGGTAGTCATGTAAAACATTATGCATTTCTGTTCAACATTAGATAGTCTTAGATGGCTCCCTTAGTCAGGCACTTCTGAGTCAGAATGATAAGACAAACCAAATAAAATATCACAATAATAAGTTATTCTACTAGTTGCATGATTACCATATTTATTAACGTGTAACATTCTTCTAACTTCACATACTTTAGAATGTGATCTGCCATCTCATAATGCATCAGGAAATCAGGGGCTATGCAGTACATTCTACTTAGGGTTTCTAATAAAGAGTATAGACTCACATTGGCCAATTTATTATGTGATGGCAGATCAGGGTCTATGTTGTACACAGATGTTACTTCCATTCAGGTGAATTCAATATGTAAACTGTTACAGCATGGCCTGAATTGTCCACATCTGTTGGAGGACAAAAAAGGAGTTATAAAGACTATAGTACATTCAAGATTAGTTAATACTGGTACATTAATGCAATAATTTTTTTCATATGGTAATGTCTGAGTAATAAACAAGACATATATCAATCAAATAGGTAACCATTTTTTTATTTGTGAAGTTAAAACTTGTAGATGCTAAGTTTAAGGTTCCTATGTGCAATGTGACTCAGTTGCCATTTTTGCAGTGTCATTCTTCTTAGACTGTTTCAATACATATTGATTGACTGGAACCAAGTTTTGAATTTTATTATAAAGTGAATGAAAATTAAAGAATCAGTCTGTGACATAGAAAATTGGCAGCTGATTGGCAATGTAAACCTCATAGAGACTTTCAAACACTGTTAGTCATACTAAATGTAAATCTCATACAAACTGTCAAACACTGTTTAGTCATACTAAATCAAACATTTAGAAGTTAATACTTTAAGAAAGAAAATGGGAACCTGTGTACTTAAGGTATGTCTTGCTTTTACTTGAATATAAAAATATCTACAAAATTAACATGGCAAAATGCTGGTATTGACTAATTTCAAGCATACTATAGGAGCTCACATACAGTTTATTCTGATTTATCCATCTTGTGTTTTATAAAATATTTGCCTTACTATGGCACTGTGAAATTGTACCAATTTGTTATAAGTCATATTTTTTTTCAGACAATGAGGTTTAACTCATTAACCCCTAGCGCCACGTTTACGCCTCATGAGGTTGTACCCTACTTCCGAGCTCTGTAACATGAACATCATTTAAGATACACTAAAGTGGATGGTATTTCAGGAAAGTAGACAGATGTAGCTCTACAATGATACCAAAAAATGTTGAATTTCTTCTTGCATTAAAAAATACAGCGAAAAAAATGCATTTTTTTAGACCCGATTTTTTTTAGGTCAAAAATTCCCAGTTCCGGAACCGGAGTTTGTGTCCGGATTTTAGACTTTTTGGCCTTAGATTTAAAGCAGACTGGTCCGAACTGCACACAGACAGATGAACCTTTGCAAAAAGTAGGATAAGTTTGAGATTTGGAGAAAAAAGGGTGCAGGACACAAAAATTGGGGATCCAATACAAAAAAAAAGAAAAAAAAAGAAGTCCAACTTTTACCCTTCTGCACATGCACGAGCGTAATAGCCAATGAAAAACAATGTTTCTGATACACCTAAGCATCCGGCTAAACGAAAAACTTTCTTAAGCAGATGTCTTTTGCTCCATTCAGAAGTAACCCCAGAAATACGTTTCCTACCCCCATTTCAGGCGAAAATGAAAAGAATCTCCAGGAGTTAATGAGTTAACAGATGTTTTTAAGCTAAGCATTTAGCATCAGATTACCGTATATACTCACGTATAAGCCGATACCAACTGCAAACTGCACAGACCCAGATCTGCTGTTGCATAATGCACCAGCAGATCAGGGTCTGTGCAGTTTGTAAGGACTAATCAGTAGACCAAGCAACAGAGACCTGATCTGTCGGCACATTATGTGATGGCAGATCAGGGTCTATGTGGTTTGCATTTGGACCCAGATTTTATGCGAGTATATACAGTAACAAGGTTTGAAATTGTAATTTTAAACAGATCCTAATAAGACGTACATTTTTACATGCAGTATGTTCAAATAAAATGAGAGTTCTAATGAAAATGATTGCACACCGGGATTCACCAACAGAATTTGAGACTGGACTGGTTAATCGAATTTAATTCTAGAATTCTGCTGTCTGGTTAGGTGAATTTTAAGTCTGACTTAAGTTAGACAAATGAAATGTGTTTTAAGTCTGGATTTATGTTCTTACACTTCGAACAAGGTCCCACTTTTGCCAACACAAGCAAAGGTTGTCTAGACTTGAAATATGTGATTGACTTGGAGCTCAAATATGAAGAGTTTTGTTTATCTGTTTATATGTTTTTCAGGAATTGTGTGGACTGATATGCATAAATAAAAAATCCGCTTTTCCCATACAATTTATTTCCATCGAATTGCTGATATTGAGTAGAAAAGGAAGATCAGCTTATTCTACAATGACATCACACAAAGCAGTAAACAGTGCCTTAGTCCAGGGAGGTAAAGCTGTCGGTAATTTTAGACTAGGTCACTCTGCATTGAGCAGACCATCCTTTTCTGCAGAAGCATACTTGTAGAATGGTTTGTAATGTAAATAATGGTTTATATGTGCCACATGGGGGCAGAATTGGTGAACAAGAAGAGAAAGAACTTTTCTGTTGTTGATGTCTTTAGGAGCGAAGGTGCAGAAAATAAGATCAAGCATTTAACTGCACTAGGGTTGACCAGCAAGTTGCAGTAAGAGGTTGGAGAGTACTGCACATTGTCAATTTCAATCAAAGTTATTACAGGCAATCCGATTATTACAAATCCATCTGAATGTTGCGTAGGGATTCAGACATCGATTCAGAAAAGTACTGAAACCTGACTTTATGATGATATTGGGAAAAAAGAAAAGCAAAAGGAATGGAAAGGACAAGAAAATAAGTCGTGCCTATCAAATAGAGTAAATAATTTTAAATCAGAAGCACATTTCTTCATTATTTTATCTCTACTTCTCATTGACTAGAAGAACTTATGGGATGGTCTGTTGTCCATCATCCATCTGTAGTCCGACGTACATCTGTCCTTAGCAACAAGTTTGTTATTGCTACTCCTCCTGAACTACTTGGAGGATTGCCATGAAACTTTACACATACACATTCATCCCATGGTCAGGTTGGTCCTAAATGAAAATGGTGCTGATCAGACATCTAATTATGGCTGCCACAGCAGCCATCATATAATCTTGTTATTGCTACTTCTTTTGCATGGATGGTTGTATCAACATTGGGTTTTCACTAAAAGACTTCTTATGATGTATAGTTTGTCCTAAATGAAAATGGTGCAGATCTGACATCCAATATGGCCACCACAGCAGCCATCTTGAAAATCTTTTTATCACTACTCCTCCTACATGGATTGTCATATCAACATGGGGTTTTCACTAAAAGACTTCTTATGATATCTAGTTGGTCCTAAATGAAAATAATGCCGATTTGACATCCAATGTGGCCACCATGGCAGCCATGTTAGAAATATTGTTATTGCTCCTTCTGAATGGATGGTCATATCAACATGGGGTTTTCACTAAAAGACTTCTTATGATGTCTAGACGGTCCCAAATGAAAATGGTGCCAATCTGATATCCAATATGGCCACCATGGCAGCCATTTAGAAAATCTTGTTATGGCAACTCCTTCTATATGAATGGTCATATCAACATGAGGTTTTCACTAAAAACTTCTTATGATGTCAAATTGGTCTTAAATGAAAATGCTGCTGATCTGATGTCCAATATGGCAACCACAGCAGTCATCTTGAAAATCTTGTTATTGCTAAAAAATTTTATTGGTGAAGAATATATGAGAGATGGTCTCAGCACTCGATAGTTAAAAGGAAGAAATGGTCTAATGTTGAATTTCTGGAAATTCTTTTCACACAATAAAGCATCAGTCACTTCAGGGGACTCTTTTTTACTTTTGCCTTGAGAAATAACTACGGAGAGATGTACAAACATCAGCTGATACATAGAACATGGAAAAAGATTATTGGAATAAATGTACTATTTTAGAGTAATGTTTAAAAGGGTTTCCCCATTTACCAACTCCATTTATGGCAATTTATTCTGTAAGAGTTACTGTGGAAAATTTTATCAAAAGAAGTTTATGGAATACTTAATTTCTTTTTGTGACCAACAACAAATGTAAAAGAAAAATACATTCCATGAATGCTGGGATTACACTGATATCACTCCGCAGTATGATTGTAATTTATCACAACAATGCACATCATTCAGTTTATTTATTTTTATTGTTCTCTGCCTTTTTGAAGAATATTGGGGGACATTTTCAAGGTCTAGGCCACGGCTCATTGTTTTATGTTTTGATTGGACTTTCCCTTTAGCTCTATAATTTTTAAGCTGTTTGAGATTAAGGCATGAAACTTGGTATATTGATACATCATCACTAGAAGGTGTGTCACATACTGTACTGTGCTATCTTGAAGGTCCAGGTCATGATTCAATATTTTGTATCCATCACACTTTCCCTTCTGCTTTAGAGTTTTAAAGCCATTTGAGATTAATGGATGAAACTTGGTATACATGTACATCATCTCTAGAAAGTGTGTCTCATATCACATTGGGGATCCTATCTGTAAGGTCAAGGTCACAGCTCAATATTTTATGTTTTCCTTCACTTTCTTTGCCACTCTATAACTTTTTAAGATTAAGCAATGCAGCTTAGCATACATTATGTCATCATAACATGTGTGTTGTGTACCACTTAGGGGGTCTTATTGTCAAGGTCATTGTCATGGCATTATATGTTGAATTTTTCTATTACACTTTCCTTTCCACTTTAAATTTAGATCCATTTGAGATGAAGGGATGAAACTTGATATAACTATACATCATCCTTTAAAGATGTGTCACATTCAATACTAGGATTCTTTAAGGTCAAGGTCACTGATTTCAGTCACATTTGCCCTTCTACTTTCTAACCAAATGGATGAAACTTGGTATGCTTATATATTGTTACTGGAAGATGTGTTGTATTGCACATTTTAAGTCTTATCGTCAAGGTCAAGGTCACTGCTCAATATTTTAATGTTTATTGTGTTTCTGCTTTAAATCATAAATGCTGTTTGAGGTACACCTCATGTATCAGAGTCAAGGGTTTATCTTCAAAGGCAAGGTCACTGATCAATTTTGAACCCCTTTTCTACACTTTTCCTGTAATGCTCTTTAAGATGTGACAATGAATCTTTGTTACTCTTGATGTCTTCCCATTAAAACTTTACAGCTCTGTTTTAAAGGTCATAGTCAAATTTCATAATTGAATGTTTATGACCCCACCATGGTAGGCAGAACACAAAAATTCACTGAATTCACTTTTTTCATTTGATTTAGGTATCAATTGCTAAATAGCCTGTATATTGGCTATATGCAGTAGCGTTAGTCATTTCCATTTCTTCAAATTCCCTAAAATTGCTCCTTATTTTGTAATCTTCAGTGAATTACTAACACTATTGTGTCTATTTTTAGTGAGTTTATCGTTCAACAGCAGCTTCACTTTCACACACATATCAAGGGGATGTAATGCCTGCTCAACTTTAGTGCATTTAACATTTTTACACTTAATAACTTGAGAATTACGCAAAAACATTTTATAGGAACTCCAGATTAGGCAGTTTTTAAGTGTTGAAGTTTCAAAAATAACTTGAAGTGAAAACCTCCATATTAGACCTTTAATTATCTGCCAATCAGATTTCTGGAACTTGGACTTAAGGCCAATTCCAGATTTAAGTTTTGTTGGTGAAATCCAGGCAAGGTAAAATTGTATTTTGTTCTTGATATTTCATCTGTATAAAGAGTTAATGTTATAATTTGGTCTGTTGCAGTTGTTGACACAGAAGCTGCAGGAGAAGCAGTTCAAGTTAATATGCACATGTTCTGATGCAGATGTCAAGGCTTCTGTTAGTGCTCTCGTCACAAAGATACAAAAATTGTAAGTATAGAGGTATATAGTACTCACAGTTTTTGCTGCATTTGAGATCAGACTTATTCAAAAATTAAAATGTATTTATTGGATACTATTGCCTTGCCATGCTGTCACTTGAAATAGGACTTCCATGCCACTTTTTTTGTGTCATAATGTAAGCAACAGTGACCTGCTGTTAATAGGAGGGTGTTGTATTCACCAGGATGCATGTATGTACAAAGATTTATCACCCTACAGCCAATTATGCACATGAACTGACCTACCATATATACTCGTGTATATCCCGGGTCCAAATGCAAACAACATAGACCCTGATCTGCCAGCACATTGCAGGCAGATCTGAGTCTATGCAGTTTGCTGTGTAAAACTGCTGATGAGATATTACAATAAAAAGTTTAACCCAGTGTCTTATAATTGGTCCAAAATTAAAGAAAGTTAGAACATTATGAATATAATGGTATTGGCTTATACGCGAGTATGTACGGTAAATGCAGAACTTTACCAAAATTGCTAATGTGGGGTAAAAATTTATATCTTTCCATTTGAATGATAAAATTTTTTTCATATCTGGTTTAAGATGAAAGCCTGCTGGGTCAGGCAGTCCTAAACCCTTTTATAGTGGAGGCAGCCATTTTGCACTGGGATGTATCCCATAATGTTCCAGCTGAGAAGGTGATGAATTTTTAAAAGATTGTGTCTTATTTTTAAAAAATTGTACTGTGTATTTTAAAGATTTTATCATTTTTGTGCCATTATCTTTGTTTTTTATACCTTTTTTGGGCACACTATATGCACTATATAGTCAAGATTGTGCTGTTAAACCCTATACATATACCTATCTATCTACCTACCTACCTATATACATGCATGCTTACATACATACATGTACACACACACACAGATGAGTGGGATGCGTTGTTGTGCTCTGATGTACATACCCACTTAAAGATGCTTGTCATGAATCCATGAGAGACTGATCTAAACCCAAACTTAACCAAAGTGTATGGAACTTTAAATGTAGTCACATCGACCTACTTTTGGCAGGAGAGTGTTGTACTTCCAAGACACATTCTTACATAAGAGGTAAAGATCTTATGGCCAACACTGTACAAGAAACTGAGTTTAACACAAAACTACATATTTTCAGCAGACATACAGTTAGACACAAATAACACTATATGATGCTGCCACCATTGTCTTGTTACAGAATTTTATATATTGATCTAATATTGTTTTATTTCTTTCCTTCAGCAAATGTTGCAAAAGGTATTTCAGACCCTCCCAATCTTGTTATATGTCTGTCCGATGTCTGTCATCCATTATCCATATATTCTCCCATGAATTTATTGTGGATCCATTTATTTTCATGGGTATTATTTTTAGGGTCTCACATTGAGGTGTGGGAGCCTTATTGAAATAACCTTTTCCATCTGTGTGTCTCTCCATCTGTCCATCTGTTCATCTTTCTTGTAACCATCAGTGCCCTGCAATCTTACAAATAACTCGATGCCATTTGGTAGGTGAATTGCCTGTGACACTTAGATGTGCCTCTTAAAGGTTTTGTCTTTTCAGGTTCAATTTTGATGGTTTTATTGTCCTCTTTCTATCAGTTTTATATCTACCCTACAGCAAGCAGATCCTTGTGACCAGCATAGCTCAGGTCCATCCATCCGAACACTGTAGTTGACTTGAAATCTTATGTGAAAATATTCTGACCAATCAAATATCAGCATTTGAACATTTCAAATAAAATTTTCCATTGACAAATTTTACTTGAAATTATGAGTAAAGTTTTATGACAGAGGGGCCAAGAAACAATTCATCATATTCTGATGCAATTTGCTGTGTACATTGTCTCATTGACCTGAATGTGTCTGTTATGGTTTTGTCTTGTCAATGCCATTTTGGACAAAGTTTTGGCCCTTGACAATTAACTGCATATCTTCACATGGGATGTTGCTTGCTACCAGCACAGCTCAAGAACCATTCAATATATTCTGATGCATTTTGGTATGAACATTGTCTTATAGACCTAGATGTTCCTTTTATGGGTTTTGTCTCATCTACTCTATTTTGGATAGAGTTATGCCCCTTGTCAAACATATTTTTGTCTTCAAATGGAAACTTGGAATGTTGGTTGCAGTCAGCATAGCTTAAGAGCCATTCAACATACTATGATGAAATTTGGTAAGAATATTGTCTCTTAGACCTAGATGTGTTTTATTGGTTTTGTCTTATATACACCATTTTAGACAGTTATGTCCCTTGTCGATCAACTTTATGTCTTTACATGGGATCTTGCTTGTAATCAGCATAGCTCAAGAACCATTTAACATATTCTGATGCAGTTGGATGTGAACATTGTTTCATAGATCTTTGTGTTTCATCTGTTTCTTTCGGGACAGAATTAGGCCCTTGTCAATCAACTTCATTTCTTTATCTTTCATGTGATTTTGCTTGTATTGATGAGACCTTGAAGGAGTTGGATTTCAAGCATTTCACATCATGATTTAGAGGAAATTGTAGTGAGCAGGGCCATTTGTGATGCATCCATTGCTGCTAGCTGGTTTTTAGCTCTACTGGTCTTAGACCAGAAGAGCTTATGGGATGATCTGTTATCCATCATCCATCCGTCCATTACCACAAGTTTGTTATTGCTACTCTTCCTAAACTACTTGGAGGATTGCCATGAAACATTACACACACATTCATCCCATGGTCTAGTTGGCCCTAGATGAAAATAGTGCTGTTTGGACATCCAATATAGCCACCACAGTGGCCATCTTGAAAATCTTGTTATTGCTACTCCTCCTGAATGGATGTCACATCAACATGGGGTTTTCACTAAAAGACTTCTTATGATGTCTAGTTTGTCCTAAATGAAAATGGTGCCAATCTGACATCCAATATGGCCACCATGGCAGCCATCTTGTAAATCTTTTTATCACTACTACTCCTAAATGGATAGTCATATCAACATGTGTTTTTCACTAAAAGACTTCTTAGGATGTCTAGTTAGTCCTAAATAAAAACAGTGCTGATCTGGGGTCCAATATGGACACCACAGCAGCCATCTTGAAAATCTTGCTATTGTTATTCTTCCTGAATGGATGTTCATATCAGCATGGTGTTTTCACTAAAAGACATCGTATGAAGTCTACTTGGTCCTGAATAAAAATGGTGCGAATCTGACATCCAATATGGCTGCCATGGCAGCTATTTTGAAAATCTTGTTTTCACTACTTCTGAATGGATGGTCATATTAACATGGGTTTTCAATAAAAGACTTCTTATGATATCTAGTTTATTCACTGCTTTTGACAAAGTACTTCAAAGTAATTGTTTACATTGCCACCATCTTGCAGCATGAATGAAATGATGGAATACCATGTATTTTCATCATTCAAAATGGTAGACATGGTTAAAAGGAAGAAATGGTCTTATATTGATTTCCTGGACATTCTTTTTGCCTAGTAGAGCATCAGTCCCTTCTAGGGACTCTTGTTTTCTTCAGTTTTGCAGAAAATTATATTGGCATCAGTAATTGAATTAATTGCTGTGTTTCAGAGGAGAGGAAAATCCTGTTTTCCCTACAGGTTGATGATTGTACATCATATCTCTCAATTCCTGGTTTGTAGCAACCAAAAAATAAATCCAGATTGGTACTCTCTTGAATTAAAGTGAATCCACAGTATATCTTGTTTGCATCATTTGATTTCTTGTCATATTTTACACATAAAGGTACAAGAGGACATTTAAGGTCTTTAGTGACCTCAAATGTCAATCCATCCATCAAGCATGTGGTTGTTAAAGGTCAAAATTGGATATCACCTTGTACAGAAAAAGTCACTGTCATGTGTTTTATTTCTAACGTAACATGCATGATTATATTTATCTCTGAAAATTAATTTACATGTGAAGGGACCGACAGTCGTATGTAAATTTTGCATGATGTGTTAATTGACTGTCTCTGGATGCAATGCAAAAGTAATTATCCTTGCATGTATTAAAGCTGATGTGCAAACTTTATCATGTAAACACATTGTTGACTACAGTACTCTCTGCAGTGTTTCAGATGGTTCAGACTTGGCCCTAGACAATTGTCTTGAAGCTTTTATAAAATTCAGTACACTCAGTAAAATTTCAGGATATGTTAGTGAGAGACCACGGCATTTAGGTACATGATATCTACTAATAATTTACTATTGTTTATATATGTAATACAGAATGCGTAATTGTGAATTAAATGCAATTTTGTCAGTGTTTTGCCTATATAAAATAAAATACAAATACTCTTTATTCAGAAAAGAAACAAAACCAAAATAAACAGCAGTTTAATAGGACGGGTTACAAATTCACCTTGTTGCTATAAATATAATTTGATGTCACTTACCTTCAAGATCTGGCGTGCACCACCATATTGCTTTTGGAAAAACAGAACAAAACTAGAGGGTATATAATATGATGCTTACGCTGAACTACTGTATATACTCATGTATAAGTTGATACCAACTACAAACTGCATAGACCCAGATCTGCCGGCGCATAATGCGCCGGCAGATCTGGGTCTATGCAGTTTGTAAGGACTAATCAGTAGAACAAACAGCATAGACCCTGATTTGCTGGTGCAGTATGCGACAGCAGATCAGGGTCTATGTTGTTTACATTTGGACACGGCTTATACGCGAGTATATATGGTATGTCTTATACTCTGTAAACTATGTTGTTCTGCTCATATCAATGTGTATACAACAACACTCAAAGATAAAATATTAACTAGATTTAGTAAATAAAACAAATGAAGATTTGTTTTATAGTTTTAAGTCTTATTTGGGGAGATTAGTGAATTCTCAACTAAGAAGATACTTGTTTTATTGTTTGGTCAAATAAAAACAGTAAATAATAAAACCCATTCAGTAGCAACTTCCTTTCATTGCTGTAATTTGCAACTTGTATTTCCATTCCTGGTTTCAGTAAAACACTAATGTCTGTTTTGCGAAATGTTATAGTCCTTTATCATCTCGTTCATGCGTAAATTCATATATTTGTCTACCTTTTTCTACAATCATCTATTGTTTGTTCATTTGTTTTGTTTGTTTGTTCATTTATTTATTTTATTCTTACGTCTACTCTTTTACTACCAACTTAAATGGACCTACCTCTGTTTATTCATCCATTTTATTGTGCATTCCTTTTAATTATAAGACTGACTGGTGAAATCGAAAAAACTAAACGAATTAGATTATTAATGGCAGTCTTGATAATAATTATTTAGAAGATTAAAAAATCATCAGAAAAATCCTACAGCACATAGTTATAATTAAATTGATACAGCCATGGTGGAGTGGATGAATTCCTGGAAATTATTTGAAATTTTATTAAAGCAAAAAAATATGTGCAATTAAATACTTTTCACGCATTAACTTTTTTCAGACATTAAAAAGATTGTATGGGTCAAAATTGGCATGAATAGGTAAATCAGTCAACAAAATCTAAATATTATAAAGAATACAAGTCATTATGAAATGTTGAGAAATATTCCTCTGGAGTTTTCTATATTTAGATGTTCTAGTCATAAACTTAATATTGGGGTAGGTATATATGAAGGTGACGTTGCTTCCAAGAGATTTTGTAACGTCGGTTCCAGAAATAATTTGCCATTAGTTCATGACAGACACTATGCTTTTTTTTTTTTTAAATTTGCCAAGATATTAGAGAAAGAAAAAAAATTAAGATAAACGTTGGTGTGCTCGTCCATCTTAATACAAATTCTATAGCTTGATTTCATCTCAAAGTCCACAGTTTATATACCATTTATTAGCTAGACAAAAACCTGTACTTATGTCTGACAATAATACTATAAGAAGTGCATTGCGCTTCAATATAGTGACCTTTGTTGTATTTATTAAAGGACAGTAGCCTAAGTTACTGAAATAAAGAATATAAATTTACATCAGTTTCCACTTGTAGGGAGATGACAATGTAACCATCCTTTCAGTTGTATAACAGTGACTTTCTATTAGACTGTAAGGTAATTTTGCCCCGGGAACATCGTCTTCAGTTAACTCTACATACTGTAACTTAGGTGCCATGTTACAAAGTTTGTCTGTAGGGTTTCAGACACTGCCTACTTTGGTTATTTTTAGGCATGAGGTCATTATGCATTGTGTCACATCTGCCCTATTCTAACAAATGATAAAAAACAGGACTCATTCATTATCTGCAGGATGCAGTAATTATTTGACTACTTTCCTGCCACTAATACTTTACTGGTGTAATCGATAACTTAATCATTTACTTTCTTATGCATGATTTACCATATACATGTACAGTGAAACCCCATAAAACTGAAAACCCTTGGACCCCCCCCCCCCCCACACACAGATTTTCAGTTTTGAGAAGTGTTCGTTTTACTGAGGTTTTTGCAGATGTGAAAAAAAAGTCTTTTTCTAAGCACTTATGTGATGAGAGAGAGAGAATGTAATTATGAGAGCATCGGTGGCTGTGTGTGTAAGGGTGCACCCAATTAAGAAAGCTGTTTTTTTTTTTAAATACATGTATTTAATGAAGAATTAACTGAACAATATATGTTTCTGCCAAAAATATCACAACCTGTCGCATAAATAAATAGTTGTTCCACATAGAAATATAGCCACAAGAAACATCAGAGGAATGATTACTTTTATAACTTTACTATAAGTCCATTAGAATTATGAATGATACTCCACAATTTTTAAATTCTCCGTATAATTCATAATTTGTACAGTTCAAGAGCCTGGCTTGAAGAAAGCATGGAGCATTGTCTTTTTTTCTACATCTTTCTTGAACTAATGTGGCATGTGTTAATTACTCCATTTCTTGTGATGTGGTCAAACAATGCTCATCCTTAGCAATCACAAAGTTTTTTATTCTCTATATAAAATCAAAAACTTCAGGGTATGTCATTGAGTGAATCTGACTTTTAGAATACTGCTTTGTCGGTCTCCATCGGCAAAGCATCAGAAGCAAGGCCACATGCCTGGCTAATAAAGCCCTGATATTTAATTAAAAAAACAAGCAAACAGCGTTCTGTTGATCACAATCACAATTAGATAATAAGCCGATAAATATAGCCTTTCTTAAATGGCCTACATACAGCATTTAGTTGTTAATAATTTGCCTTAAAAGCTGGCTCTTTTGTATGGTGCAAAGACTTCAGATAAGCCTATTGTCAGCCCTAATCTGTGTTGACGCACGTGTCAAGTATTGTGTTAACCTCACATGCCCTTGAGACATTTTCGGGGTCTTTGTCACACAGATCAGACCACTACAGTACTTGCTAACCGTAATTAATCTGTTCCAGCATGTGTCAGAAATTGAGCAGCTGAAATATAATTCCAAGTTTGAATTGAGTTTTGTTTTTATGGGGTTTTTTAAAGCGTAAAATTGAAATTTTTGATCGAAATTTGTTTTGGTATTCTGAGTTGATGGGTTTTAGTTTACTGGAAAAATTTTTATGATATTTAAGAAGGAAAGATTTGGGACTCTAAAAAAATGTTGGTCTCAAGGGGATTCCAGTATACTGAGGTTTCTGTTTAGAGGAGTTTCACTGTATTTGTTTCAGTAAACATTTCCTATTAACCAGTTCTTATTCAAAATATTAAATTTCAGAAAGAAAAAAAATACTGACTTGACCGATAATGGTGATTACTGATAAGTATTCAAAAAAATTTAATTATATTCCTTGTAGGATTTTTCTCAGAAAAGCCACTTGTCTCTGCTATATTTGAAAACATAATGTATAAGTAAAATTTACATTGACCCAAGACTTTATACTTCTCAGTAAAAACATTTGAAAATAATATATTTATTAAAAGTTTGATTGGAAAGAAAATGCTATTTAAAACCCTAGTAAGATCAAAATTAAATGAAGGTTAGTATTTATGGATTTTTCATGCATTGGATTTACAGTATGCAAATGAAAGATATTCCTAGAAAATTTTAGTTTTTATACAGTTTTCATGCTTAAATTTAAGGTTTACTTGATCAGTTGTAGTGGACACATATAACAATATCATAGAAATATCAACAAATACCACATTGGATGGGTACAGAATATTTAAATATTAATAAAACAAATGCAAGTTTGTGTTGTAAGTCATCAGTTATAACCAGTGTATTGTTTACAATAGCCAGATAATGAGATCAGAAAATTTACCAAAAGGGTGCTTAAAGTCCTTGATTATTGATTATTTCAGCATCAAAACCCAGTTTATATATTTTATAGCAAGTACAAATGCTAACCATAGTTAAAGTCCTTGATTATTGATTATTTCAACATCAAAACTCAATTTGTATATTTTATAGCAAGTACAAATGCTAACCATAGTTAAAGCCCTTGATTATTGATTATTTCAGCATCAGAACCCAATTTATATATTTTATAGCAAGTACAAATGCTAACCATAGTTAAAGCCCTTGATTATTGATTATTTCAACATCAAAACTCAATTTGTATATTTTATAGCAAGTACAAATGTTAACCATAGTTAAAGTCCTTGAATATTGATTATTTCAGCATCAAAACCCAATTTATATATTTTATTGCAAGTACAAAAACTAACCACAGTTAAAGCTGTTGAATATTGATTATTTCAGCATCAAAACCCAATTTATATATTTTATGGCAAGTACAAATGCTAACCATAGTTAAAGCCCTTGAATATTGATTATTTCAGCATCAAAACCCAATTTATATATTTTATAACAAGTACAAATGCTAACCATAGTTAAAGCCTTTGATTATTGATTATTTCAACATCAAAACCAGGTTGATATATTTTATAGCAAGAATAAATGCTAACCACAGTTAAAAATATCCTGACTACTGAGACCATGACCTTGTACATCATGGTAGACAACATTGCAACCAGCATGCATTTTTTGCATTATGCTTTAGGGTTATACAACATTTACATAAAAAAAAACTATACTTATATGCGTGTTACTGTCATCCTGAGATTTATTCGTTATTTTAAACATTTCTAAAATTGTTCTGGCTCTTTTATTCAGGAGAAGACACTGTGCAGTGCATTCATCAATGAATGATACCATTTTGCTAACACAATTATGCCTTGGTTGTAAAGCATGCTGCCATTGGTCACAGTTGATGATTCAGCAATCATATGCAACCAATCAAGGATATAAACAAGCACAGGGGCCATTAACTTGCACTGGATCAAACCTACACATGAATTGTAGCTATTAAATGAATTTTTTTATCAGTGAATCTGTCCAAACTCCCATTGAAAAATTAATCATTGTCCAAGGATCGATGCCCATCTGAAATACTGCTCTTAGTATTAAAATTGGTTATTGCTATGAGTATAGCATGTTTATTGGGGTCAGCCTGTATGTTTATCTGTTTGTATGTATTGATGTATGCAGATACTTAATGATGTATATATGCAGGCATGTGTGTTTGTGTTTCTGTGTATACCATCAAGTTTTGTTTTTATTTGGGTTTGTTTTGCATGGCATGGCAGTGTTGTGTTTGTTTATATATTGTTATATATAAAGGTTTCATTATGTGTATTCTGTTTATCTATATTTCCATCCATAACTAATTTATAACTATATCTATAAATCTAAGGAAATTACTTGTAAGATTGACGTCTACATAATACGGAAATATTCCTCAGACAAAATCACTGATAATCAATGTAAGCAAGAAATTTCAACATTTAACAACCTAATATAGGAACTTTTAGAGAGTTTTCAATACTTTGGGCCCCTTCATTTGACTGATAAAATGTTCCCTCCATCTGTCATCTAGCTAATTAAATGCAACCAAATGAAAACAAGTTTTAAATGTTTGGCAATAATATTTGTACACATATTAATCACTGTAAGGGTTTTAGGTCGTTATATATGTATCCACATTGGTGCACATTCACTCGAAGAGAAAGTGGGTCTGAAAATAATAGGGAAAATAGAAGAGAATATTTCTTTTTACTTTTTCATTAGTGGGTGTGTTTTACCATGTTTGATTGCTTAGTCCAGCTCGTCAAAGTCAGCAGAACCCTGTAGTAATCACATCTATCCATCTGTCTGACTGCATCTGTCAAACCATCAGTCTGTCCATCTGACAATAGTTTCGTTTGCATAAGATAACTTTACTGGGAATTGTTGGATTGTAACCAAATTTGGAATGCACCTTAATATTGATGAGACCTCAGAAGGTTTCTATTTCCAGCCTCCTACGGCAGCATTTAGAGGAGTTATGACCCCTGATTGCCCTTTCTCCTGACTTTGTTTTCCACAGCAAAACTTTACCAAGGTTTGTTGTATTTCAACATTGCCCATCCTCCTAACTGTAATTTTATCAGCTTAATTTTACAATACGGTATACAGCTCTGTATTGACAAGACCTTGAATGAGTTCAATTTCCAGCATTCCATAACATCATTTACAGGAGTTATGCCCCCTGATTGCCCTTGCTCCTGACTTAGGTTTCCACAGCATAACTTTATCAAGTTTTGTTGGATTCAACCAAATTTGGTATGAGGCTTTATATTGATAGGATCTTAACTTTGTTTGATTTCCAAAGTTCCATGACATCATTTGCAGGTGTTATGCCCTGAGTGCCTGTCCTCCCAACTTTGATTTTTGAACTACAACCAGATTTAGCATGCAGCTTTATGTTGATGAGACCTTGAATGAGTTTGATTTATAGCATGCCATGACATCATTTACAGGAGTTATGCCCACAGACTTTTGCCCTTCGTTGTGACTTTTGTCTCTGCAGCATAAACTTTACTAAGTATTTTTAGATTTCAACCAAATGTAGCATGCACCTTTATATCAATAATGCCTGGAATTATTTGATTTCTACCATTCCATGACATTTACAGACATGGCCGCCAGATTGTCCATACCCCTAACTTTGTTTTTTGCATCATTACTTTACCAAAGATTGTTGGATATCAACAAAATTTTGTACGCAGCTTTATATTAACGAGACCTTGAATCAATTTAATTTCCAGCATTCCACATTATCATTTAGAAGTGTTATGGCCACTGAGTGCCTGTTCTTCTGACTTTGGGTTTGGCAGCATGTTGTATTTCAGCCATTTGGGTTGCGGCTTTATATTTGACATGCAGCATTCCATATTATCATTAAGAGGTGCTATGGCCCCTGAATGCCCATTATGCAAACTTTGCTTCCCAACACAAGTTCCTCTGTTGAATGTCCTGCCAAGCGAATTGTAATGAGCAGGGCCCTTTGTGATCCATCCCATCACTAATACCGGTAGCTCGGTTTTGTTAATGTAATACTGTATTGTATTTCCAGGTTGATGTAATTTAGTGACATGAATGCGGTGATAATCTCTGTCTGTGTGTTTATCCTTCCATCCATCCATCCATCCATCCATCCATCCATTACCATATCTCTGTCTGTTAGTCCTTCCATCCATCCATTACCATATCTCTGTCTGTTAATCCTTCTATCCATTCATTACCATATCTCCTCCTAAAATGCAGGATGGAAATGTATTAAATTGATAGTTTTCTTGTCTGTATAAAAGTCGGTAACTATAAGCAAGAGAGGTATGATTCTTGGCTTTCTCCATTGTGCTCCCTGGGTGGGAATCAAAGATTAAGTATGCAAAATTTGAAGTGCAGTGACATTTTCAAATATATTTTGACCAAACTTTACATATGCAGTCATAGCAAGAAGATTCATCATATACATGACGGATTTTGGGTCATGACCCCATTTGCTATGGGTCATTTGCTGTGGTGAGCCATTGAAATCACTCCAGTTACAATTTTATTTAGGATTAGTGTCTTTTTTAGGTTAGTTTTTTTTTTCTCAGTTCCAAATACATGTAATTCTTATGTTGATGCTGTAGGTGATATTATTATTATTATTATTATTATTATTATTATTATTATTATTGTTATTAAAATTATCTTAAATGCACATAATTTGCATACCCAGACTGTTTAGTTGGTCCTAAAAGAAAATGGTGCTAATCTAACATCCAATGTGGCCACCATGGCAGCCATCTTGAAAATTGTGTTATTGCTACTCCTCCTGAATGGATGATCATATTCACATTTGGTTTCACCAAAAGACTTCTAATGATGTCTAGTTGGACCTAAATGAAAATGGTGCAGATCTTACATCCAATATGGCTGCCACAGCAGCTAATATGAAAATCTTGTTATTGGTAAAAACAAAAAATGTCAGATGGTTTCAACACTCAGCAGTTCAAAAGAAGAAATGGTTTTATCTTGAATTTGTGGATTTTCTCTTTGGCCAGTAGAGCAACAGTCCATTCAAGTGACTCTTGTTAGTAAGTGTTTTTCCTGAATGATTTTGCTAATGGAACTGTATGTTATGGTTAGAAATATCACCACAGAAATTTACAATGCATTTAGTTGTGAACTATATCTTGGATTTCAGGGTTTTATTTATTATCCCCTTGCCAATGAAGTTGAAAGGGAATACAGTGTTTGGCATATTTTTTCATTAGTGTGTTCAGTTGTTCATACATTCATTCCTTCATTCATTTGTTTGTTACAATGTTGATATCTTGACTCTATTTCATGTACACTCATGAAAATTGGTATGTGGATGTATCTTAGGAAGAGTAACTCAGCCATATCAAAACTAGGTAACTAATCTAATTTTCATGCTTGAGTCAGTTTCATATTTTTCATGCATGAATGACACATTTTCAGCTATTGGATCCTGTTTTGCCTACACTCATGAAAATTAGCATGTGGATGCATCTTAACAAGAGCAACTTTTAAAAAAACTAGGTCACTGTGAACCAATTTTAATGCTTGAGTGACTTGTTTTTTTTAGCTATCTATTTATTACACCCTGAATATTTTTTAACCCAATGTCTCCTAACCCAAGCATACCAGAACTAAGTCACTGTGACCTAATTTATATGCTTGAGCGACTTTTGTATTTTCAACAATTCATTTGTTGTACCTTCAACATCTTTGACCCTATTTCATCAATGCTTAATTAGTATGTAGATGCATCTCAAGGTAAGTAACTAAATCATACCAAATCTAGGTCATTGTGACCTATTTTTCATGCTTGAGTGACTTTGTATTTCACCCTTGTCTTCATTTCATCCTCAATATTGGACCCTATTTCACCTGCGCTAATGAAAATTGGTATGTAGATGCATCTCAAGGAGGGTAATTCGACCATGCCAAAGTTCATCAGTGTGATTTAAGTTTCATACTTAAATAACTTTTGTATTTTCAGCTAGTTATATGCTACACCATCATTATCTTGGAGCCTTTTTCACCTACACTCATAAAAATTGGTATGTGGATGCATCTCAACAAGAGTAGTGCAACCATATCAAAAGTAGATCTCTGTGATCTAATTTGCACATTTGAGTGACTTAATACATTTTCAGCTTTTCATTTGTTACATCCTCAATATCTTCGACCCTATTTCACCTGCACTAAAAAAAATTGGTACGTATATGCATCTCAACAAGAGTAACTTAACCATACAAAAACTGGGTCACTGTGACCTACTTTTCATGCTTGAGTGACATGTATTTTCAGCTATTCATTCCTTAAATCCTTAATATCTTCAACCATATTTTACCTTATGACAATTGGTATGTGGATTCATTCCAACAATAGTAACTTGGCCATACCAAGGCAAGGTCACTGTAACCTAATTTTCCAGCTTCCATGTCATTTATTTTCAGCTGTTGGTTTGATAACCCTCAATAACTTGGGCCCTATATTACCTACGCTCATGAAAATTTATATTGGATGCATCTCAAGAAGAGTGACTCAAGTATACCAAACACTAGACCACTGTGAACTAATTTCTACACTTCAGTAATATTTGTATTTTCAGCCATTTGTTACATCCTCGATATCTTTAATCCTATTACATCTAGATTAATCAAACTTTGTTTGGACCCTAAACTGATACAACTTTGTTGTTGATGCATATTAGTGAGTCGTAAATTGCAGTAATATTTCCTTCCTCCACATGATGTCTTAGTTGTTAGCTTAGACTCACAGTCAGCGGGTAATGGGTTTTGAAAAATCCAGCCTGAATCAGCTGTTATTTCTCTTTGCATGGTTCTTGACTCCCATTGCCTCGGTGTCAGTCCTCCATACCAACCTGGATATTGTCAGCTACTCCAGATATACTTCTGTTAGAGAGGGGATTGGTGTTTATGAGTGCGCACCTTGTTTTATTTATATATTTTTTGTTGCAGTTGTAATAGCAACTCCAAGAATCCCAGTACAATAAAGGTGGCTATAGCAGGAGGGGATGCTTATGTCAATTCAGTATTGCGGCCGTATGTAGAGCAGTTTTCTGCTAAATCTCCTGATTGGCAATCTTACATCAAATTTCTAGTCATTCCTTTTGGTGAGTATTCTACCATCATTATCCCATACAACTGTTCTGTGTTGTTATTTTCTTCTCCATGCTCTTTTTGGCTTGGAGGGAGTTCAGCCCTTCCATGCTTATGGCATAGTGACATTCTGTGCTACAGTGGTCCCCCTCTTATGAGGGGCCAACCGTTCTTCAGCAGAAAATTGGCCTTTCTAGAGGGGAATCGCACAGATGCAAGTAAAATTTACATATAAAGTATGAAAGGTGTAACTGATTTTTAAATATTTAATGTTTTCATTTAAAAATCACAGGCATGTTATGTAATCAGTGTGATAAAACTTGTATCAGTGTTATTTAAAATAATTATGAATAATCACCAATCATTGTGCAAAACCACCTCGTCAGTAAAATCAGGGGACAAACATCTGGCTGTAACTATCATAGTCCATCCATTCCATTTTCCCACTGCTGTATAATGTATAATTGATGATGTTTATTTTAATGTTTCTGAGATCAAATTTCTCAGTAGGAATAAAAAAGGACTCGCCCTCTTTTTGTTTTGTCAGATTGTACCCTTTCAGTTACATTTTGTAATATATGATAGAGAAGCCACAACGGCTAACATACCATTTTTACTTTCTGGCAGAGCAGCGTCACACTGACTTGAGCTGAACAACACTGTGTTGCTGGGTGGTTAGTTTTTGTCATATTGATAATCATTGGTGGTAATAATAGTCAGTGATATAAAAGTGACATAACCTAACATCTAGGGAACACAAAGCAGTTAGGATAATCAGATTACTTACCTCTTAATATGGATTAAAGTTACTTTATCTGCATGTTCGAACAAATGTCAATGTGTTGAATTTAGAAATTAATAAATATTAGCGAGATTTCTATCTGTAAACCCCATTATGTGGCCACTCACAAGGGGTAAATTTGATTGTTTTTGCACTAATATGCCGGCCACTGGCCACCTTAGAGGGGTGGCTCTCCTAGAGATGTACTTTTGAACACAAATTCATCAGTGCCAAGGGATTCTGGCTGTATAAAGCGGGTGGCCAGTGGTCAGGGGGGCGTTCAAGAGGGGGACCACTGTACCAAATATAGTTTGTATTATTAAAATAGCAACAATCTTTGTAGTCTTAATAAAAGAGTATATATCCACTGGTTTTTCATGTCAGTTTATGTCAAGGGAGGAAACTCAAATTTGAGTAAATTATTAGACCTGATAGTTATCTCCCTTGGACAGTGATGCCAACTCCTCCGATTTGATTGGAGCAGCTCCAAGAATTAGGCAATCCTTCTGAGAAAAATCCAAGTTCCAATCGAAACATGAAAAACTCCAGTATTTCTGCCATTTAGAAATACAAGGAATCATTTGGCTTTTTTTGTATCATCAAGCAGACAGCTTTTCTTCGTAATGCATTTGCCATTTTGAAAAAAATCAGACTCACGGAGCAAACAGAAAGCCCTCAATTCTATTGGCCGAATATTAGTTCATTCCTGCATTTTAATTGGTCACAATTATATCTTGCATTTCATTAGCCCATATTGTTTTTGTTCCAAGTAAAAGAATGTCTAAAACATGCATTTCCATTAATGATTTTTATCCCCCCAAAATATATAAAAAATGCATCAGATTGCACCATTTTCAGTATATCTTTTTAGAAAATCCCCTAGCTTGACATGCCTTTGGCATGTATTTGTGACTCCACCACTCAGCTGTGCTCAAATTTTGTATTCTCTCGGGTTGGCATCTCTGTTGAGATATTATTCCACTGATGGTAATACTTGCTTTTTAATAGTACTAATACATTACCTACTAATATTGCATTGCTATATCTTTTCCTGGTGCTAGTCCCCAGTCCAAGGACATTATTCCCTCCTCCAATTGGTAATAAAAAAAAGCAACATGATCGCAGTCTGATACCCTAGTCCACTTAAGACAATCAGAATATTTTCCTTCTTTTTCATGGACTTCATGCATTTATACATGTGTCTCTCTTGGGCACTTAACAGTTAGTCAGTTTGGGGCATCTTTTGGCATTTCTACTGTCGATCATATCAGCTCTACTGGTTACAGACCAGAAGAGCTTATGGGATGGTCTTTTGTCTGTAATATATTTTCTGTCCATCATCTGTCATCCATTGTCCATCCATCCATTAGCACAAGTTTGTTATTGCTACTCCTCCTAAACGACTGGAAGGATTGCCATTGAACTTTATACACTTTCATCCTGTGGTCTAATTGGTCCGAAATTAAAATAGTGTCTCTCAGACATCCAATATGACATCACAGTGGTCATCTTTAAAATCTTGTTATCACTACTATTACTGAATGGATGGTCATATCAAATTGAGGTTTTACTAAATTACTTCTTATGAAGGCCAATGGTAGACTTGTTTGCAATGAAGCTGAACAAACAAGCTTCCTCTTTATGTCTCTCCAGTGCCAGTCTGAGGTGAGATCGACTATGCCTATGTCTTCCCACCTTTCAGAATATTCCCTCCGGTTCTTAACAGAGTCAGGACTTCCAAGTCACAGCTCATCTTAATAGCTCCCCTGTGGTCCCAGAGATCATTGAACCACAAACCTGTTGGTCAACAATCCCAGGGAAATTACCACTGAGGAGGGATCTACTGTTGCACCACAGAGGGTCCCTCATTCATAGCACTCCTCAAGTCCTCCACCTTCATGCCTGGCTCATATTAAACAATCTATCTGACAATACCACTTTTTGAGCAAGTTCACCAAAATGCATTGCTCTGGCTGGAAGGCAATCGACCTTCAATGCCAATTGGAGAATTTTCTTTCATTGGTGCAGTAGGGCATTGATCCTATCTGCCCCTTTAACTGCAATTACCGATTGTCTTCTTTTTCTCTTCAAAGAAAGAGATTGTTCAGTATGCTCCATTAGGGGCTATAGAACAGCCCTAGTTAACTCATTGACCCCTGGAGATTTTTATCATTTTCGCGTGAAATGGGGGTAGGCAACACATTTTTGGGGTTACTTCTGAATTCAGCCAAACAGATCTGATTAAGAAAGTTTATCGTTTAGCCGGATGCTTAGGTGTATCAGAAACATTGTTTTTCATTGGCTATTATGCTCGCACATGTGCAGAAGGGTAAAAGTTGGACTTCTTTTCTTTTTTTTTTTTCGTATTGGACCCCCGATTTTTGTGTCCTGGCCCCTTTTTTCTCCAAATCTCAAACTTATCCTACTTTTTGCAAAGGTTCATCTGTCTGTGTGCAGTTCAGACGGGTCTGCTTTAGATCTAAGGCCAAAAAGTCTAAAATCCGGACACAAACTCCGGTTCCGCAACTGTCAATTTTCGACCTAAAAAAAATTGGGTCTCAAAAAATGCATTTTTTTCGCTGTACTTTTTAATGCGAGTAGAAAGTCGACATTATTTGGTATCATTGTAGAGCTACATATGTCTACTTTCCTGCAATACCATCCACTTTAGTGTATCTTAAATGATGTTGATGTTACAGAGCTCGGAAGTAGGGTACAACCTCAGGACGCGTAAACGTGGTGCTAGGGGTTAATGAGTTAACAGTCAAGTTCTCTATGGGCACCACTATAGGGCTAGACCCACATCTTTAAGAACTGATCAGATATTTTGAGCTCCAGAAATGATGAGTCTCTCACTTGTTAATGCCATGGTGGAACCTCTCATGTTCTATGGTCGCTATGTAAACCTCCTTATGAACCTTTGAGTGAAGCTTCCTTTGAGAATATTACCCTTAAAACAGTTTTCCTCCCCTCTCTAGCATTGGCAAGGAGGAGGATTGAAATTCATGCTTTGTTAGAGGTAAATGTTTACTTTTCAGTGGTAACTATGATTCAGTGTCTCTTCTTTGCCAACCAGGGTTTCTGGACAAGAATCAGCTACCTTTAGTAGCTTCTGTTTCTATTGAAATACCCAGTCTCAGTTGTATCTGTGCTTGGGATGATCAATATAGACTTCTTTGCCCAGTTAGACCTTTACAGTTCTATCTAGCTAAATCAAGAGGAAAAATATAGGGTCATAACCAATTTCTCTTTCATGAAAATTAAAGCCCATGTAGTCAGGGCTATTGCTGCATATTGGTTCTTTTTTTAATCATTCTTCTTTGGAAAGCTACCTTTTGGTGTTCTCACTCCACTTTCTAGCCATTTTACCTTTGTTCATTGGTGTACCAGAGTGAGGTTATTTATGCTTTGGGTCCAGTTCTATCAGCCCAAAAAGTTGTTGAGCCATCCTCCAGTCTGCAGTAGAACATCCAACTGGCAACAATGGTATGTTCACTTGAGAACTTGTATTACGCCATCAGCTTATCAACGGGCTGGCAATTTCAGGAATGCAGTAATAGTAGGTCATGTATTACTGATGTTTCCTGCTCAGATGTCCTTGAATCTCGATCCAAGTCAAAGAAGGAAGATATTCCAATTGTCAGAAGTGTACTAGGGTATCAGACTGGTATTATGTGTTTTTTTAATTCTATACCTCCAATTACTAATTGGAAGAGGGAATAATGTCCTTGGACAGCAGACTAGTGCCAGGAAAAGATATAGCAATGCAATAATAGTAGGAAAGTATTACATAATTAAAATCAGTTTAACACACACACACCCAAAAATAAAAACTACATTTAAAAGAGAACAACAAAAATTTCTTCAATAAAGTTTCAGCATTAATAAAATTTCTTATGACATATAAAGAAAATAAAATAAAGAAAAATATAAAGATTATTTAGAATAGTATGTCTGATGGTAAAAGGGACCATAAATAGCAATATCTCTGGAATTATGTTTTTTTTTCTATGTGATCTAGTGTGAATTTGTATTACTTTAACCCACCAATCCATCAGTATTCTCAATACTTTGATTATCACCTATTCTTTCTTATTCTTTTGGCTCTCTTGCCCCCCCCCCCCAAACATCCCCCCCCCCCAACTCTGTCACCAGCACTACACATAGTAAGGCCATATTTGTTCATTCCTCATGGAATGATAAATAATTCAATAAGTTTACAATATTTTTAACTGATTGTATTTCTTCCTGCATTAATAGATTATTTGCCATATAAACTGTCTCTGTTTAAACTTCATTTTTGTCAATTACATGCTGAAATAATGCAGAAGCTTATTTTGTTTTGTACAAGTTGTCATTATAAGGAATAAGAAAGCACTATTCACTGAGCATGATATCTTTTGACCCTGAATGATATCAAACCTTGTGGGATGTAACTAGAATCTATATTTAAATACTATATAGAAGGTACATCTCTATTGTTTATATTAATCCCCATTAAATCCCAATATTTTTTTTATCCCTATATTTTTCCCTGTAATTTTTTTAAAAATCCATACAATATCCCTGAATTTTGTGGGAGATGCACATGCCAATTTGTATACACTTTCTTCTTGAGAAAAAGAAGTGTAGAGTTGTCAGAATTTAGAATGTTTAAAACATTTGCTTAGGCAGTCATTGTATTAATTTGTTGAGTCAGATAGTATATGAACAAATGAAATACTCATTAAAATTTAAGAAAAATAGAACACATTTTCTTTGTTTGATTCAGCAAAATTTTAATATGACTTTGTTTTTGCAACAGACAATAACCTCAAGAAAAGGTTATTATTGAAAATGGGTGACAAGTATGGAGGTATAGGTCATTTCATATGTGACAGGGCAAAATTTTGATCTTACTAAATAACTAGTGAACCTCCATGCCTGATATTCAAAACTTTTTCTTTTCAGGTTCATACAAACTTGTGCAGAAAAATCTGAATTTTGACTCCTTTTAATTAAAAAGTTATTGAACTGATTACATAGGAATTAACAGCATTCTGCATGGAGAAGTGCATTTTTGGGAATAGCAAATGTAATGAACTGGAAAATTTGCATTTTCTATATATTATATCAAAATATATCAAAATATTTTATATAATTATATCAAAAATGGTAAACAACAGTGCAGCTAGATTTATGTCAGCAAAAGTTACTCTTAATGATTTAGTTTTAAAATATTTTATCTGAAATCTTATGAGGCCTTATTTGATCAGTACAGTTGAAAAGAAGACGAGCTTATCTTTCTTCAGTTGTACACTATTAATATTACTGATTAGAGACTATGCCATAGGTCAGCTTCACATATTTACTGTGTATTGTATATGTGAATGGTGCTGTACGGCACAGCAACACAAGTAGGTTATTTAGTGCTGAGGCAGTTGGAGTAAAGTGCCTTGCTCAAAGACACACCATGGTAGCTGACCCAGGCTGGTCTGATGGTAGGATTTGAACCCGCATCCTTGTGGTCACAAATCCAGCACACTAACCACTGAACCACTGCAGCTCCTCTACATGTAAATGGACAGGACATAACAGGGAATGAGTAAATCTGGCTTTTAGGGTGGAAAATGATGATAGCGTCAAAAGCTTATTTTAAAGCATGGTTTTAAAATTTTGAGTACTTGCAGAAAACTTCCCGAGTCCTGTAAACTTGTTTACCTTTAATAGCAATCAACCTATAAACCTCTGCAGAGTAATAGTTTGCTCTTGATTAGGCTACAAATACATGGAAATTTACTCTCTTGATTAGGCTACAAATACATGGAAATTCACTCTCTTGATTAGGCTACAAATACATGGAAATTCACTCTCTTGATTAGGCTACAAATACATGGAAATTCACTCTCTTGATTAGGCTACAAATACATGGAAATTCACTCTCTTGATAGGCTACAAATACATGGAAATTCACTCTCTTGATAGGCTACAAATACATGGAAATTCACTCTCTTGATAGGCTACAAATACATGGAAATTCACTCTCTTGATTAGGCTACAAATACATGGAAATTCACTCTCTTCTTCAAGCTTATTGTGTGAAGTTTCAAGAAGAATCTCTTAAATTGAAACATAGTTGCAGCCATAAATAAAATTAAATCAATCCAAAATTTGATAAAAAGCATGAAAATACTGTTTTTAAACTGTTTTACATTGCTCTTTGAACAGAAAAGACACAAGAGTAAATACTGTACTTAGAATACAAAAGCATTAAAAGGCAAAAGGGGGAGAATGGGCAGGTTGAAGATATAAATTCAAGAATAGAATATATCAACTTTGCTTTCGCTACATATTTGGAGCAAAATGAAAGGCACTGGGGCAAAGATTTCATCTGAATCACTTGCTAGTATGGACCCAGTTAAAAAAGGACATAGAATGATTTATCATGATGTATTTATGTACGTATGTATTATTATTTAACAGCACCTCAGCACAATAATAGCTGTTGAAGAATTGCACAAAAACTTCAGGAAGATAGCGTGTAAAATTCTCAAAACATTGTCTAAATTTGTTTATGATGAATGTACTCAATAAGATGTATTCAATACAATAGATGTATTCAATACAATAGATGTATTCAATACAATAGATGTATTCAGTGCAATAGATGTATTCAATACAACAGAGAAAAGATCAAGCAGATTCTTATTTCAATGCTTTGTATATATATTGACAAATTTGTATGGTATTCAGTTAATTATATTTGCATGTCATTATCCTAATATTTTTTTTCATAAATTTCCTATGAATTGCCTATATGTTTTGAGACCAAATGCCTTATAAACTCCCTATATAAATATGAAAACTAGGGTTGTAAGCACATAGGGTTTAAGCTTACATTGTTAATGTACTTCTCTGATTATCAGGACATTTTCATTCTTCTGCAGGCACTAGCTCTATAGGGAAGTATCTTTCCAGTGTAGACAACACATATAACTCCCTTTATAATGATTCTCTGTGGAAAGACACTTTTGAAAAAACGGAGACAGGCAAATTAGGTAAGATTATTTTTTTTATAGTTAAGCCACTTCTGTTGATTTATCTTCTATACAGAGACTGTTTGTGGCACACAATACCTATTTACATACTAATGTAGACATTGTTGACAAAAAAAGGTATGATTAGGTTTCAACTAAGCCTTAATTACTTTCTTTCTTAATTTTCAATGATCTAGAGATGGTTCAATGTTATAGTAATGCAGAATAGTATCTACCATTTATACTCGCGTATAAGCTCATACCAGCTGCAAACTGCATAGACCCAGATCTGCCATCGAATAATGTGCCGGCAGATCTGGGTCTATGCAGTTTGTAAGGACTAATCAGTAGAACAAACATCTTAGACCCTGATCTGCCGGCGCATTATGCGACGGCAGATCAGGGTCTATGTTGTTTGAATTTGGACTAGGCCTATACGCAAGTATTTATGGTATCTTTCTAAGTCTATGACACATTAAGTTTAGAGTCTCTCAGAGCATACTATAGTGCATTCATTATACCAATGCACAGGCAGTATATGTAAATAAAAAGAGCATCTCTTGTTGACCATTGGGGTGTTGCAGTAATGCGTGCACTGAATAGTCTCAGTGTCAATTTGTTACAGTCAGCCCACCTGCTTTACCTATGTGGGTGTTATAGACCTGATCCAAAAGCAAAACATAAACAAAAAATGTGCTGGGATATCATGAACACATTATTTTGGGTTACAGGGTCAGAGTTTATCCCATTATCACCTAGCAAGAAGTGAATGAAAGTGCCTGACTCTTTAGTGTTGGCAATTGGATAAAATTTAATGATCTGAAATCATCATTTTCTGCCTTGCAATCAGTGATTTATTAATAATGAATTAATTTGATTATGTGATATCTTGCCAAAACGGGCTATTTTTCAAATAGCCTGAAATCCACTGGTCATGTCACTGGAAATGATTGATGCTTGACCAAATCGATTAATCAGAACAGTGGTCATCGGAATCCCAGTCCATCAGAAGTTAACATCCATCAAATGCTGGTACCCATTCACAGCTTGCTCAATTGAGCCACATTGCCTGTCAATAAAACAATATATTTTTCTCCAAATATATAAGTTTTACAGCAGTTTCATTGCATTTTAAATCCACACAGTGGCTTCTTCCCTTGCATTACAGTAGCTATTGTAGTGGAAGAGTTTAATTCATGTATGAGTTTCTTTGAAATTCTTTTTGATATCAGTAATATGTTACCTGTCACTAATGTTTAGCTTATCCTTTCCACAATGGAAAAACCCTCATCCATGCCAGATGCACCATCCTCCTGTTCTAGAAAGTTCTTATAACACAGGCATTGACCCAGTCTGACTCCACATCATGGGCCCATGCGCAATAGCACTTCTTCATTCTTTTCTAGCTGACATACAGTCAACATTGGAAAATTCTCGATTGAGGAGAAAAAACATCTATCAGCAATGGTTTATTGCTGTTCAGGGCCTTATATTGATATTCCTCTTGATTGGCAAACATTATCCTTCAGTCCATTACTTCCAAAAAGTTCTTTTGGATAGTACAGAGTGATAATTTGCAGTGTTTTTGGTCACGACAAGCCCCCTACCCTTTCTACCCCATGTGGGTTCAAAAATTACCTTGTAGGAAAATGAAAATTTCTAGCAAGACAAAATTCACTTGAATATTATCCATACATATGTTTTCAAATTTGGTGTTTAGATGTATTACAGGGCTTTGTGTGTCAGTTTCATTACTGTTGTTTAATGCAGTGTGCATTATTAACACTAAGTTAATCTCTTAATCACATTAGTAGAGATTACATAATCCTCCACTCATTATTTAGTATTGTAGCATAAGTTTAATGCATACATGATGTTTCTTTACCACTGTTTATTCCTCTGCTAGTACATGACTTTGAGGTCTTAAACCCATGGGTAAGTAGTAAAGATAACAATACAGCTGATGCAACAATGGTTGCTATTAAACATCATTCTTTGTCATAAAAAAATTTCTTTTTCAGAATTTTTTTTTTCAGATGTCACAAAGTGTGGGTAATTGTGGCACAAAAAAGCCCCATGGGACACCCACACCACATGTCTTTCATGTACAAAATGTACATGAACAGACAATGTCCAATTTTTTATTTATGGTCCAACAGTGTCTGGGACCTCGCTGAAAACAGGCATACATATAAACAGAGGAAAGAAGTATGTTCTTCTTCCACTCCCTATGAATCCCAAGGATCTCCGAGTGTTCTGTCTAATACTGGAATTTAGTGTGTACCCCCAAATAAAAGAGGGAAAGACAGCACCTTCCTGGAGAGAGCAGTTGTTACCACTCCAGAGGAGGAAACAGCTTCTTTTCAAAGGATCAAGTGCACTCCCCCTAATAAATGAGAGAGGAGCAGTACCTTCCCTGATAAAGAGAGTGCTTCTTCTAGGAAGAAGGCAACAGCACTCATTAAGGGCTATAGCCTCAAAGCTGAGATCGAGTGTGCCCCCCCCCCAAACCATTGGAGGGAGGGGCAGCACCTTCCTAACCATGAGGAAAGATTTACCCCCAGAGGAGGTAGATCAACACCCTAGTATGGAGACTGATTCCCCCCCCCCCCCCCAACATTCTCCAGGTACCCAAATCTGAAGTGATGAGCAGTTCGTGTAACCCCAAAAGGGCTATGCGGTGTTGTAGTCTCTTAGTTCTGGGGAGGGTTCCTCCCACAGATCTGTTCAGGAGGGATCATCTTGGAAGGAGAGGGTCAGACCCCCTTCCCTTTCCTCCAGAAAATGCAATTTTTAGGGACAGTCCAGTCACTCCCATGAGGAGTCACAGGACATCAATGTCCCTTCTTCCCAGACTTCTCAGAGGAGGGATTGTTCTGGTTCTAATAGTCCTGCATCCTCCCGAGTTTGTGATCAGGAGGTTGATGGGTTGTGACTACTTGAAGCTGAATCTGCAAGACAACATAAGGGGTGGTCAATCCCCCCGCTACCCTGGTTTCAGCTTCCAGCTATAGAGAGTCCAATCCCCTGCCTGACCCATAAAGACCCCCCTCCGTTGCCGGAACTTTGCAAGTGGGGATTTTGTCAAGGGTAAGTCTTCGCTCGCCTCTCTGTGAAAACTTTAGAGGCTTTGGAGACTAAGGCCAGGTCAGTTGCGACCATAGCTTCACATGCTGACCTATTCTCAGCGGCTTTCTTCAGTCTTTTGAAGAAAGATTCATTATCACCCATTCCATTGCAATGGTTATTGGAATCAGTACCCAAGAAATCAAGACACATATTGTCTATGGCCATGGCGCTGTCAGCGGAGTTGCTCTACCTCTGCAGAAATGTCACTTTTGACACCTCAAAAGTCTTGCTAGAACATAGTGAGAACCTCTTTATGACTGTTTCCCAGGTATTGGAGACTCTGTTTGACAGTCTCATTCCATTCATTGCATCTCAGGATCTGAAGGACCATCAACATAGGTCCCTTATTTTGGCTTCTGGCCTTTTTAAAGCCATCCAGGAAACAAACTCAGCCTGATCGAGCCATGGGGCAGTCCAGGTTCCAAAAGGGCATGAAACCACAGAAGTCCAGTTGGCAACCCTCTTTCAAACCCCCTCTGCAACATTCCTCCATGAGATGGAGAGGCTGGAAAGGCAAGGCGAGAAAGTCAATGGACTTTGACAACTGGCTGCTGCACGACAGCAAGAAACAGTCCCCATCTTTAGTACTTCAATGAACCGCAGCTGCACAACAGCAGAAACAGTCCCTGTTACTTCATATGTTCCACTGTTGGTCCACAGTGATGCAGCTAGAACTTATACCAAACCTTGAGAAATCAGAGCTCATTCCTTCTCAGGATTTCATCTACATAGGAATGAATTTCCTCACCTATCTGAGCAGGGTTTGTGTTTCCCCAGACAGAATAAACAGAATCCTGGATCTCCTCAGGACTCAGCATGCCAAGACCTCATTGTCAGTTTGCCTTTACCTCTCTGTTCTGGGGTCCTTGAACTCTTCGGCAGACCTGGTACCACTGGGTAGATTCTATTTACGTCCTCTTCAGTTTCTCCTGTTGGCAATCTGGAAACCATACATGGATCCTCAGTCAGGCAATTTCTCCAGGGTTGGCATTTCAGTACCACCTCCAGTGGTGGGACAATCAAGAAAAATTTCTGACGGGAGTTCCACTGCATGCCCCCAACCCCACTCCTATCTGTATACAATGCATCAGATTCAGGGTGGGCTGCTTATTTAAAGTCAGAAGGACTACTTCGTCAGGGCCATTGGTCCCAGGAAGAAAGTCTCCTCCACATAAACAATTTAGAAATAAGAGCTGTGTTCTAATTAGACATCACATTCTTGGTTGCATATCTCAAATGTAAGGAGGCACTCATGCTCCTTTCTCTGCCTGGAAGTCTGGAGCATTCTGCACTGGGCAGTCAGAAGGAATTCAAGTTCATCACATTCCCGGAAAGAAAAATATCCATGCAGACAGTTTTGTCCAGGACAGGCAAGGTAGTTGTCACAGAATGGTCTCTGCATTATGCAGTTGCAGAGACCCTCTTTAAACTATGGGGGAAGCCTCTAGTGGACTTGTTTGCAATGAACTGAACATCAAGCTCCTGTTTTATGTCTCCCCAATTCCAGACCAAAGAGCCTGGACAGTGAACATCTTCAGCCTGAGGTGGGATTGGCTGTTTGCTTATGCATTCCTACCCATCAGATTGGTTCCACACGTAATTCATAAGGTCAGAACATCCAAAGATCGGATTATCCTGACAGCACCTCTGTGGCCTCAAAGGTCTTGGTTCAGCAACCTCATCGACCTGTTGATAGGCCAACCCAGTGTGTTACCTCAGTGGAAGAATCTAATATTGCAGCACAAGAGGGCTCTTCTTCAGAGCAGCCCCCAGATTCTCCACCTTCATGCTTGGCTCATCTCAAGCAATCTATCTGCCAGGCAAAGTTTTCAGGCAAATTGCCAACTGTATCGTCCATGCCATGAGATGTTCTGCCTCTAGGGTCCATAATGCAGAGTGGAGAATCTTTTGTGATTGGTGCATTAGGAAACATGTCAATCACAGGTGCCCCTCTCCTTACTTAGCAGATTTTCTACTCTTCCTCTCTGAGGAGAGATCTTGTTCGGTCTCCACAATCAGAGGTTATAGGACAGCCCTTTTAAAAACATTTAAATTCTCCAAAGGTCAGACCATTGGCTCAGATCCTAATTTGGCAGATCTTATTAAATTCTTCAAGTTGCAGAGACCTGTGTCTCAGTTGTTGATGCTGAGATGGAATCTTTCCTGTGTTTTGTTGGCCTTGACAAAACCCCCTTATGAACCTGTGAGTGAGGCCTCATTTGAAAATCTTACTCTTAAAATGAGAGTTTTTCCATTGCAGAAAGGGTAAGCTAAACAATAGTGACAGGTAAGTATTACATAATTTACAATTAGTTTACCCCCTCCCCAAAAAAAAACAAAACAAAAAAAAACGAACTACATTTTGTGAAATCTATAAGGTCATAAACAGATTTTGTGTATTGAGATTTTTTTTTTTAATGTGATTTTTTTGTGTTTATAGATACGCAAGAACTTGTAAATCGGGTCTCAAAGTACTTATCTACTGCCACTGGAACTGTCTCTATCCCAATAGCAGAAGCTATGATCATGTGCAGGGTGAAAGGGTGAGTGTGAATAATAACAAGAAGGCCTAGGCATGCATGTTGAGCCCATGATTGAAACATTGCTGTAAAACTGTAACTTTTACCCCAAAGGTCAAAAGATTGAGCAAGCATGTTGCAGAATGAATTGTTTTAGCTTCATCATGATTCATGCTAAGTATAAGCAAAATCAGTCAAGGATTTAGGAAATGTAAGCAAATGAAAAAACTTGAACCAAAACCTTAACAAACTGTCGATGCCAACACCACCACCAGGAACGTGACTGCTATGTTTTGCTTTCCCACTAATGTGAGCTTGACAATAATAACAATAATAATGATAATAATAACTAACAGTCTCAAAGAGTAATAATGTACATAAATTACTTAATCTAAATTTCAGAACAGTTCAAGAAATTGCATAACAAAGAATAATTGGCTGAACTTTATAAGTACAAGTGGTAATGGACAACTGTGTGTTGGTTTGTAATCTGACAATCCATATTTGGCATCAGTATATCACAATATGTAAACCCAAAAAGAGGTAACAAAGAAGTTGAGAAAAATTCTTCAAAGTATTCCACTCTTAAATTTTAATAGTTGGTATATTGAAACATTGCATTGTCTTTTTCAGTGGAGAAGATGATTCTTCCCAGATATTTGTCCCATTTCTAAGTGTAAGTGTGGTTATCTTTACAAAAATGGTATTTTCAAGCCTAATTCATCTAAAAACATCTTTATTTTTTTTTATCACTCGTAAATATTTTGTTAAATTGAAGCATAAGCATGTTGATCAAATGTTCAATACTTAAGTTGAGTCGATTGAAACATAGAATGTCAGAGTGCTAATAGTACATACATTATCACAGATTATCACTGGTCTACAGCCAAAATGCTTCCGCAATAAATGTTGTCAAACTTTACTAATTCTGGGTCACTGAGAACGAAAATGATGCTTAAAATTGTTGATTGGCTTTAGTTTTAAAGATATGATACTGGGTCAGTATATATGACCCTTGACTTGGGAATGGCGGACGATAAGTGAGTTATAAAGGGAAGGGATCTCAATTTAAACCAGAAATGACTAAAATACATCTTTGACTGGATCTATGAATAAATCTATGACTGTGTTTGGACAGTACTTGCTTTTTAGGCAAAACAATGAATGATGCAATCTGAAGCTGGTATTGCATCATACATGATATGAATTGCATCATGTTATTCCTATAAGTCATGGTTGATGCAATCATAACTAAGCTTACATCACTCTGCTGAAGAAATTGCCCTATATCAGCTCTACAAATCATACAGTGTCGTACTCTCTTATTTGTCAGTGTTTGATTTTGCAAAGGGACACATTTCTGTTTAGCCAAAGTGAGCAGAGATGCCTTGTACTTGTGTGAACAATGCAGATGACTTCTGCTATGTTTGTGGTGAAGTGACTTTTGCATCATAAAAGCGCAATATAACCACTATGGTTAAGGAAGCCTATCGCCTTTATTTTGGCTGCAAAATCGGAGATCAGGACAAGAGGTGGGCCCCACACATATGCTGCAACACTTGTGCAACAAATCTTTGCCAGTGGTTGAACAGGAAAAGGAAATCTATGCATTTTGCAGTGCCAATGATTTGGAGAGAGCCAACAGATCATATCAGCAATTGTTACTTCTGCATGGTGCCTCCAGTTGGGAAAGGTGTGTCAAAGAAGAAAAAGTGGACTGTGCATTATCCAAACATTCCAGCAGCTATACTCCCAGTACCCCATGGAGAAGGACTGCCGGTTCCTGATGCACCAGAATCATTCTCACTTGAGTCAGACGAGGAAGAGGAAGAGAATGAAACTTCTAGTCCTGAACCATCAATGTCACATGACCCATATTTTCTCCCATCCTCCTCCTCTGAACCATACCTCATAACACAAGGTGAACTGAATGACCTTGTCAGGGATTTGGAACTACCCAAGAGTAAGGCAGAGCTGTTGGGCTCCAGACTACAGAAGTGGAATCTCCTGGCAGGTGATGTTAGGGTTTCCATGTTCCGTGACCGTCAAAAGGATCTTGTCCCATTCTAATTTATGGAAGGTGATCTTGTAGCCTGCAACAACATCGATGGTGTGATGGCAGCCCTCAACATCGTTCATGATCCAGATGAGTGGAGACTGTTCATTGATTCATCGAAGACGAGTCTTAAAGCTGTTTTGCTGCATAATGGCAGTTTTTTGCCATCAATTCCAGTTGGTTATGCAGTCCATATGAAGGAAACCTATGAAAACATGAAACAACTTTTGAGGTGCATAAACTATGACCAACATCAGTGGCAGCTTTGTGGCGATTTCAAGGTTCTTGCTCTCTTACTTGGTCTGCAGACTGGATACATAAAATACTGCTGTTTTCATTGCGAATGGGATAGTTGTGTGAGAGATTCCCACTACATCAAGAGAGATTGGCTACTCCGACAGTCATTGGAGTCTGGGATGAAAACTGTTCAGCATCCACCAATTGTTGAATCAAGGAAGATTTTGTTAACACCCTTGCACATCAAACTGGGTCTGTTGAAGAACTTTGTCAAGGCCATGGACAAAACATGAGCAGCTTTCAAGTACCTCAGTGGAAATTTCCCAGGTAAAGTGAAGCTTAGATAAAGGAAGGTGTCTTTGTTGGTCCTCAGATTCGTGAACTTTGAGATGATGCATTTCACCATGCACTGCGTGGCAAGGAAAAGACGGCATGGAAAGCCTTCCAGTTAGTGGCAACAAATTTTCTCGGCAACAACAAGGCAGACAACTACATGGAGTTGGTGGAAAACCTCCTCAAGGCATACAAAAGCCTTGGTTGCAACATGTCACTGAAGATCCATTTTTTGCACTCTCATCTAGATTTTTTCACACCGAACTGCGGAGCAGTGAGTGACGAGCACAGCGAGCGATTTCCCCAGGACATTGCAACAATGGAGAAACACTATCAGGGCAAATGGAGCCCATCAATGCTTGCAGACTATTGCTCTACAGTGACAAGAGATGCTCCATTTAATGAATACAAGAGACAAGCCAAGAAGCGCCAAGTAGACACTGAATAAGGACTAAACTATGTACTTATATATACATACTAGTTTTTTTTACTTTTGTTTCAATATATTTTTTATTTATATAACCCTTTTTCTGTTTTTTAAAGTGTTACATAAACAGGACAGGTGAAATATTATCATGTAAAGCAACCATAAACACATAAAAAGACCTAGGTTTACAATTTATGATTAAAAGTCTACTATGTACACAATATACATAGACGTAAAATGTAAAAACTTAAATATCTTGGAAACAGTATCCAATCAGTTGTTTTAATTGTCATATTTGAATTCAGCACATCAAAATCCCTAATAAATAGCACATTTTATCTCTGAAGCAGACGACTTATAAAAAATTGTAGACCAATGTTATGTTTGACTAAAGAAGTTAACATACTTTATAACAAAAGATAAATACATGGTGTTGATTAGTATGTAATATCAGAGATTAGTAAAAGAAAAGTCATTTTTCACAGAAAATAAGGGTCTTTATAATTACTTTTATTCATAAAAATGTCAACATCTGCAAAGTCATCTATGGCACTTATAACTGTGTTAACATTTAAATCTTTAGCCTTTCTTTGAAGCAACAGAAACAGAAGTGGTCATTTTCAATTTTTAGATTTCATGGGCTGCCATATTGTTATTCATTTCATTATTGTTTTTAAATGCATTTTATGGGTCTATTCTTGAACTTGAACATTTATGGGGAAACTCCACCCTCCCTTCCCTTTCAAAAAAGTTTTTTTTCTTCCTGTAAATATAGCAGGGATTATTCCAATAAAAAAGGTAAGTCTTGCCAATATTATGTGCAATTTTTGCACATTTGTTTGATTTTTTGGTGTAATTTTTAAACACCTGCCTTAAGGTGAAGCATATCATGTTATGATTGTCCATCCATCCATCCAGTCTGTCTGTTCATTATTTTATTTCCACACAATAACTCCAATTTTCCACCATCTGCCATTACCACACATTATAAGTAGCTTGCATTTGGGCAAGGAAGAAACCTATTGATTTCAGGCTCAAAAGGTCAGAGGTCAAGGTCACAGGGACTGAAAGAAAGAAAACTTTTGACACAATAATTTGACTTCGTAATTGGCTTGCATTTTGAGATAAGAAAGATAATTATTGATTTTGGGGTTAAAAGGTCAGATGTCAAGTTAACAGTGACTCGAAGAAGAAAATTTTTTTCCACACAATATATTAAGTTCTTTCTCACTTACTTTGACCAGTCTTTGTGGATGGTTTGCATTTGAGACAAGGAAGACACCTATTCAATTTGTGATCATAAGGTCAAATGTTAAGGTTACATGGACTAAAAGAAGGAAAATCGATTTCCACAAAACTACTCAAGTTCTGTATCATATTTCTTGACTAAACTTTGTAAATGGCTTGCATTTCAAACTAGGAAGACACCAATTAAATTGAGGGTTAAAAGGTCAAAGGTCAGGGTCAGGAGGACTCCATGAAGGAAAATGGTTTACACATAATGACTCTAGTCCTATGCCAATTTGGTTATGACTTGTATTTGAGGCAAAATGGGCACCGATTGATTTTTGGGTTCTATAGGTCAAAGATCAAGGTGACTGAGACTGAAAAAAGAAAAATTATTTGCACAGAATAACAAGTTCTGTGTAGTTTTCCTTAGCCAAACTTTGCGGATGACTTGCATTTTAAACAAGGAAATCATCTAATGGTTTTGGATTCAGAAGTTCAAGGATCAGGGTCACAATGACTACAAGAAATGTCACTTCTTTGCAATATACCTACCGGTAGTCAAAAGTTCATTAGTGTCTTACATTTTTGGCTGTTATTTTCACTGGTTTGCAGCTGAAGCAAGGAAGAAACCCATTGATTTGAGGTCAAGGGGTAAACAGTCAGGGTCACATCGACAGTGGCATAGTGCATGACTTAAATGAGTACTGTGTCTTTAAGTATCTGAGTATCTGACAATTGAGAGGGTTTTACAGAAAGAAGTATAATCTATTTACAATTTACATTTTGCAGATGTATCATTACTATGTACTGTTTGCAGTACTTTTGTTCAGAAATTAGCATGAATTCCACAATCATGTGTGCTAGAATAGGCCATACGTTTTGGATGTCAAAAGTAGGTTACTGTGACCTTAATTTGATAACTAAGCTTGTTCAAAAGCAGTTTCATTGTATATACTTGTACAGCTCTATGGAATGTCCTTGCTGCATTCAATTTTCTTTTTCAAGTCTTGACTGGATCTTGAATTCACACAACTTAAAAAAGAAAAGACTAGGACCTTTACTAAAAAAAACCGCCATCATTAGAAAAGTTCCCCTTCAGAAAAATCCTTAAAAATTTGCAAGAACATTTGAAAGGATCAGAATAGCCTGATCTGAAAATATATTATGAGTATTTTCAGTAGCCTGGGAGACATTTCATCTCGAACTTTCTGGTAAAATCTTGGTAATACTTTTGAAAGTTTATAAGAATTCAAGAATAGATATTTGTAAATTTAAACCAATCTAGTGCTTTCCTCTTTATGTAACAAAGAAGATTATTGTCTTCATTTGGACTTAATTATCAATATGTAGCCTCTCATTTTGTTTGAATTTGTCAATCATTGTGTAGCTGTATACACAGCTAAATTTATGAAGAGCCACTTTAAGTAATTTTGGAACTAGTTTCCAAAATGTATTAATCTGTATAACAAGAACCTGATTTTTATTGAATATTTTTTTTTTTTTTACAGGAAATCAAGATAGGAACCATAGATGTTTTAAATGCATCAGGTTTGTAACATAAAAGCATTGACAGATATTGTTATGACACCACTGTTCATCTGCTTATTGTAACACACTGTACACATAACCCTTACACATAATTGGATCCCATTTGGTAGGTAAATTGCCTATTATAGCTTGAGAAAGTCCCAATGTCATATACTTATACTTATGAGTGCTAAATTTGGGCCTATCTCATTTTCAAACGGGTTATTTTAAAGTTTGGGTCCCCATGCCACTGTACCTCTCTCTTTCTCTCTATCAGGTAATCAGCCATTCAATTATGTCTTGATTCACAATTTTGGATCAAATGTGTATTGAATGCACAACTCAAAATAATGCATGGTGCACATTTTTCCCAAAGACTCTTATACTCCTAAATGAGATAATAGAACCAGCCACAATGGCTATTAAAAAACGGGTCCAATTTTGAGGAAGTTATTGCCCCTTTTCTATCAATTTTAAATCTCTTTAAGTATATCCTTGTAACAAACATAGATCAGGAACCATTCAGCATATTCTGATGCAATTTGGTGTGTACATTGTTTCATAGACCTAACTGTGTTTTTTTTGTGTTTTGTCTCTTTGACTCCATTTTGTACAGTTATGGCCCTTGATAATAAACTAAATGTCTACACATGGGATGTTGCTTATAACCAGCACAGCATCATATTTTTTAAACATATTCTGACACAATTTGGTATGAACATTGTCTCATAAACTTAATGTGCCTTTAATGGGTTTATTCTCATTAGTGAAGTGATTGCCCTTTGTTTCCATCTTTTGTTTTTGCACAAAAATCATTCATGATTTTAAGTGAATTTTTTTCCAGCATAAAATTGTTGCACTTTTGTACAAGTTTGATTGCCAGCATTTTACATTGTCATTTTGTAGACTTATGGCCCATTATTATTTGATACACCCACCCAACCCGACCCTCTTAGTTTCCATCAAGTTAAACTGAACAAATTGTAGCAAGTGAAGCCGTTTGTAATGTGCCCATTGCTTATAACTCTGGTTAAAAATAATGTTGTATACATGGATTGATATTTTGTATAATATAATTTTTTTTTCAAATTTAAATTGATGTAGGCTGATATTCTATAAATTCATAACTTAAAGAATACTATTTTCATGGCTTATCTTTCAGTATTAAGAGACACATTAATATATACATCCAAATTTTAAGCCAGTCTAAGTATATATAAGCACATAAGTGCAAACTAGATTTATATTTGATTTATTTGACATTATTCAAATGGGAGCCACTGAAGCTAATTTAGTAAATTATGTTGCTTTGAATGTTTTGTTTTTACAGAAGTCATCTCTGAAATTTCTTTAAGTTATATGTTATACTAAAACTGCTGTATTCACCAATTTTATTCACATTGTTCTTTTAGCTCTACTGGTCATAGATCAAAAGAGCTTATGGGATGGTCTGTTTTGTCATCGTCTGTCCATCTGTAGCACAAGTTTTTTAACTCTACTTTTCCTAAACTACTTGGACGATCACCATGAAATTTCACACACACATTCATCACATGGTTTAGTTAGTCCTAAATGAAAATGGTGTTCTAATATCCAATATGGTAACCACAGTGGCCATCTTGAAAATCTTTTTATTGCTACTCCTCCTGAATGGATGGTCATATCAGCATGGGGGTTTTCATTATAATACTTCTAATGTTGTCTAGCTAGTCCTGAATGAAAATGGTGCTGATCTGATGTCCAATATGGCCACTACAGCAGCCATTTTAAAAATCTTGTTATTGCTGATCGGATGGTCATATCAATATGGAATTTTCACAAACAGACTTTTTGTGATGTCTAGTTGGTCCTAAATGAAAATGGTGCCTACCTGATATCCAATATGGCCACCACAGAGGCCATCTTGAAAGTCATGTTATTGTTACTCCTGACCGAAGAGTAATATTGCCATTGGCCTTTAACCAGAATACTTCTTATGATGTCTAGCTGTTCCGAAATGAAAATTGTGCTGCTTACATCCAGAATGGCCACCACAGAGGCCATCTTGAAAATCTTGTTATTGCTACTCCACCTGAATGGATGGTTGAATCAACATGGGCTTTTACTAAACAACTTCTTACGATGTCTTGTTGGTCCTAAATGAAAATGGTGTTGCTCAGACATCCAACAGTGGCCATCTTGAAACTCTCGTTATCACTATGCCTGAATGAATGATCATATCGGCATGTGGTTTTCACTGAAAAACTTCTTATGATGTCTTGTTAGTATTAAATGAAAATGATGCTGATCTGACTTCCAATATGGCATCATGAAAATCTTGTTATGGCTACTTCTCCTAGATGGCTGGTCATGTCAGTATTGTGCTTTCACAAATAGACTTCTTGTGATGTTTGGTTGGCCCTAAATGGAAATGGTGCCAATCTGATATCCAATATGCCCACTTCAGTGGCCATCTTGAAAATCTTGTTATTGCTACTCCTCCTGAATGTATGGTCAGATCAACATGGGGTTTTCACTAAAAACTTCTTGTCATGTCTGGTTGATCTGAAATTAATTTGTTCTGATCTGATGTCCAAAATGGCCATCACAGTAGCCATCTTGAAAATCTTTTTATTACTACTCATACTAGAGGGAAAGTCATATTGACATGAGGTTTTCACCAGATGACTTCTAATGTCTAATTGGTCCTAAATGAAAATGCTGCTTATCTGATATCCAATATGGCCACCACAGTGGCCATCTTGAAAGTTTTGTTATCACTACTCCTCCTGAACAAAAAGTAATATTGCCATTGTCCTTTAACCAGAAGACTTCTTATGATGTCCAGCTGTTCCTAAATGAAAATTGTGCTGCTTACACATCCAGTATGGCCATCACAGGGGCCATCTTGAAAATATTGTCATTGCTTCTCCTCCTGAATGGACGTTCAAATCAACATGGGCTATACTAAACAACTTAAGATGTCTGGTTGAACCTAAATGATAATGCTGCTGCTCAGACATCCAGTATGACCACCACAGTGGCCATCTTGAAAATCTTGTTATTGCTACTCCACCTGAATGGATGGTTGAATCAACATGGGCTTTTACTAACAACTTCTTATGATGTCTTGTTGGTCCTAAATGAAAATGGTGTTGCTCAGACATCTAACAGTGGCCATCTTGAAAATCTTGCTATCACTATATCTGAATGAAGATCATATCAGCATGCGGTTTTCACTGAAAAACTTTTTATGATGTCTAGCTGGTATTAAATGAAAATGGTGCCGATCTTATTCCAATATGGCCACCATAATGGGCATTTTGAAAATCTTGTTATGGCTACTTCTCCTAGATGGCTGGTTATATCAGTATTGTGCTTTCACAAATAGACTTCTTGTGATGTCTAGTTGGTCCTAAATGGAAATGGTGCCAGTCTGGTATCTAATATGGCCACCATGGGAGTCGTCTTGAAAATCTTGTTATTGTTACTCCTCCAAAATGGAAAATCATGTCAACATGGGGTCTCCACCAGAAGACTTCTTATGATGTCTTTTTGGTCCTAAATGAAAATGGTGACAATCTGACACCCCATATGTCCACCACAGCAGCTAATTTGAAAATCATGTTATTGCTGAAGAATAGCAGGTGTTGTTTCAGCACTCAGCAGTTACAAGCAAGAAATGGTCTTGAATTCCAGGAAATTCTTATCGGCCAGTAGAGTGTCAGACCCTTCAAGAGACTCTTCTTTCTCCTTTTCAGTCAGCTTTTTTTTTGTTTGCATTGCAGTAGACTTTGATGATTACTTGACCAGCACACCATCTTTATCCAGTTCTCCACCAGTTAATGTGTCAGCTACAGAGAAACAGAAGGATCTGCATACTCCGCCAAATTCTCCAAATGTCACTGGGTCTCCAGCATCAGGAGGGTAAGTCAGGGGGGAAAACTCTTCTGTTCTTTCCTTTATGCCTCTCTCCCCTTTAGTCATCTCTGGTATCAACACTTTCACTATTCTAGGGAATAGAGTTGTCAAAAATTTCTCAGCAACATTCCACTTAGGCACCCTCAGCACAATTTTATTTTTGATTTTTTTGCTTTATGCTAGCATTCTATCTGTTGGTGCATCCATTCATCGAGGGGGGCAATTCAGGTGAAATAGTAACATCAGTGCCTGAGAAAATTAGTTATGTAGAGAAAGCAAAGGTGACTTTTTTCTCAAGTTGGCATCCTCATCCGCCCACTTTTATTTTCAGGCCATTAAATGCTTTTATGTTTTGGCACAATATCAGCAGTGTAAAACAGTTTAAACATAGTATTTTATGTTTTGGGATCAACTTTTGCATCAACTGATTCAGTAACTACAAGGTTGGCTTCTTAAATATATTCACAAAGGACTATGCTGTTTTACTTTGATTGAGAGATGGTGATTGTGTTCATTGGTATGGTGTTTCATGAGGATGAGTAGATGACAGTTAACAATGAAGGTTGAGGACCCTCGATGCAGCTGGGGTAGGGGTGTGGATCAAAAGTTACATTTACATAGGTAATATGAAATCTTGCTCGTAATCTTAACTACTTGTACACCAGTTTTGAGAGAGAATGTCTATAATTTGTGTGATGTTTCATGAAGATGAGTAGATGAAATCAGTTTTCAGATCCTGTATGCAGCCATAGGGGTTGGGTGGGCAGTGAACTTTTGACCCCCAGGAACTGCATCCAGAATCCAATACCCCCCTGTTGTCATCTTATAACAGCATTCCAGATAATGATCATCCTATCAAAATAAGTCTAGATGGAGTTCAGGTTACAAGGGAAAGCAGTGATGGATAAATGCCTAAACAGATGCATATGACTGATCACAATATATCTTGCTTAAAGTGTGGATATAATGCCGGTTGCCTGTTGGATTGCAATGAGCATTTACATTTTTATATTTATACATAAATTTTATTCTGTTTGTATCTTTTGTACACATTTTTGTCCTCCAGATTTACCCCTTCAGCTCCTCCCACTGCAACCCCTGGTGAATTTATGGAGCTTCAAGTAGATTATTGGACAGTAGCAAATAAACCTGAATCAGCAGACAAGGGGGATAAATCCAGTAAAAAAGACAGCAATAAATTCTCTCTCAAGACTGCATTCAGGTCCCTATATGTGTGTCGCCTACCTGCTAGTGGTGTAGTGGTGGCAGATCCTCAGTTCTCAATGGTGGTGGTTACGAAAGAAAAGAAACAGAAAAGTAAGTGTACTACTGATGTACTTGTGCGTAATTGGACATATGACAAAGAACTCTTTCAAGAGTAAACTCTGATGGGTTTGTTTTAAAGAGATGTTTGAATTAAAACTACCAGTTTAAACATGAAGATGGAAAGGATTATAAAATGTCAGCAATTTTTGTGAAAGAACATTTCCAGCAGTTTATTTTTGATCAAATATATAAACAGAATAGTAAGGATTTTTCTTTTCTTATATATTATGTTGCCAAAAAAAATCTAATGTGGTAATGACTTATCATGTTTTAGCACACTTGGCCAAAGCCAATGCAAGCTTATGGCAAGGACCTGTGTCTGCTGTCATCAGAATGTCTGTCCATATTTGCTATTTTTGACATCTTTTTAAAAACCACTGGGCCAGTTTGGACCAAACTTTGCAGGAATGTTCCTTAGGGCATGCTCTTCCAAATTTTGTTCAGGGTGGCTATCCTAGCAGTAATGTGTTTCCATAGCGACCATATGGATAGCCTGATAATAAAGCCCCCAAACATGTATTGGTATGTTGTGTGGTGTGGGGTCTGATCTCATAAAACTCAAATTTTGCAGACAGATCTGTCCGCAATGCAAGTAAACATATTGTTTTTAGACACTAGTATTTCTCACAGCTCTTGAGTTCCAGTCAGTTGAAGGGGCCTTTGGCAATCTGTATTGCATATTTCTCTATCAAATTCAGTGTTTGACAACTTTTAAATTCATGTGCAATAACACAACCCTATATCCTCATCAGTTTGAATTACTGGGCTACATCAGTGGATAGTCAGCTGTTCCATCAATATTGAGGAACTAATCAGATGTGACTTCGCTTATTCAAAATTATTGTTTTGGTCATATAACTTGAACATCAGTGGCATTGCTACATGATATGTGACTATCATTGTGGTTCAACAAGGCGTCAGGTTACAAAATCGATGGATTAATTGACTGTTCAGAGCAATTTATGTTACAATGCAAATTTCATGCATTTTGTAATATGACATGTTGTTGAACCATGATCATAGTCAGATAACCAGAAAGTCATCATGTGAGAGTCACATAATAAATCTACAGACATTGAGTTGCATGACCAAAACAACCATTTTGAATGTGGAAAACATTTCTTCTACTTTTCTAGAATGGCAGAGTCAAAAATTTTGTTAGATTAGTCACGAATGTTTCTTAGGACATGCTTTATCAAAACTGTGAGGATAAAAATAAAAGCCTAGTTTCAGTTTAATCTCCAGAACAGCTGATCCAGTTCTAATAAAACTTGGTTGGAACCATTCTTACAATATTCTGTACCAGAATTTGTCAATTTTGGAACCCCTAGCAATGGTCTGGTTTTTTATAGCAACCAGGTAAAATACCTGTTTTTAACTTCTTCTGCAGCATGGCTGAGCCAGTTTTGATCCTTAGAATATTCTGAGCCAATATTGTGTTTGGGGTGTCCCTCCCATAGCAACCAGGTGGAAAACCTACCTTCTTAGAACAACTTTCTCTCCCAAACTGCCTGTCCATATGAGATCAACTTTGATAGGTAGAGTCCTAGTTTGAATACCTTTCACATTTAAATGAAAGATGTAAATACAATATCTAGTTCAGCTGAAGTTACTCAAAGTAGAAACACAGTTAAACATTTCAAATACCACCAATTTCAACAAAATAGCTGGAAATTGTCGTGACATAGATGTCTTTTTACTGAGGTTACCTGCCTTATTACTACTACAGTTGCCTTTTAGACTAAGTGAGCAAAAGACCTCTTTTTAGCTCTACTGGTTTCAGTCCAGAAGAGCTTATGGGATGATCTGTTGTCTGTTGTGCATTGGCTGTTCTCTGTCATCTGTCCTTCCGTTAGCACAAGTTTGTTACCGCTACTACTCCTAAACTACTTGGAGGATTGCCTTGAAACTTTACACATGCATTCATCACATGGTTTAGTTTGTCCTAGATGAAAATGGTGCTGTTGGACATCCAATATGGCCACCACAGTGGCCATCTTGAAAATCTTCTTGTTGCTACTTCTCCTTAATGGATGGTCATATTAACATGGGGTTTTAACTAAAAGACTTATCATGATGTCTAGTTGGTCCTAAATGAAAATGGTGCCAATCTGACATCTAATATGGCCACTCTGGCATCCCTACTTCTCCTGAATGGATGGTCATATCAACTTGGGATTTTCACTACAAGACTCTTGTGATGTCTAGTTGGTTCTAAATAGAAAAAGTGCCAATCTGATATCCAATATGGCCACCATGGCAGTCATCATGAAACTTTTGTTATCGCTACTTCTTCAGAATGGATGGTGATATCAACATGGGGTTTTCACTGATATTCTTACGATGTCTAGCTGGTCCTAAGTATAAATGGTGCAGTTCTGACATCCAATATGGCCACCACAGCAGCTATCTTGAAAATATTATTGCTACTCCTCCTGAATGGAAAGTCATATCTTGAAAATATTGGTATCTCTTCTCTCCAAATGGATGGCTATATCAACATGTGGTTTTCACCAGTAGACTTCTTATGATAACTAGTATTTCATTAAATGAAAATGGTGCCAGTTGTACATTCCATATGGCTGCCATAATGACTGTCTTAAAAATCTTGTTGTCACTACTCCCCTTGAATGAATTATCACTATCACAGGAGTTTTTCACCAAGTCCTAAATGAAAATGGTGCCAGTTACAACAATTGTCTTAAATATCTTGTCACTATTCACCCTGAATGGATGATCATAACAACAAGGGATTTTCACCAAAAGACTTTTAACGATGTCTGCTTTTTCCTTAATGAAAATGGTTCCAACCTGACATCCAATGTGTGTAACACAGCAGTTGATTTGAAAATCTTAGCATTGCTGTTTCAACACTTGACAGTTAAAAGGAAGAAATGGTATTATTTTGAATTCCTGGAAATTCTTTTTGCCCAGTAGAGTGTCAGTCCATTTGAGGGACTCTTGTTTGGAATAAAAACTGCAGTTATACGTGAATATCATGATACATCATAATCTTTTCATTACTGAAAAAAGGGGCAAACTGTCCTGGGCAGGAAATGTGTATTTACATGATGACCAACATAAGGTAGAGTCGAACTTGTTACACAGATGTAAAAAAATTTCAGACACAGTCAATTTACATACCCTGAATGCAAGTCATTATTGCACATCCGCCATCACTAAAAAAGGCTACTGATCAATAATCTCAGACATGTTTCATTATCATAGAAGGGAGGACATAGGCCAAAACAAAGACCTCTCTGACCTTCTTGCAAACTTTGATTTGTCTCGACCAAAGGCTTTACCACTACGTCTGAAATGGAATTTACCTTGGGCTCAGATATGGCTGAATAAAGCATATTTCGAACATATGTCTAGAATCTCCTTGACTCACCTCTTGTATAAAACCTGCTACCTGCTTCCTAGTCATTCTAGTTATGGCAGGCAGAATCAATGAGTTATGTGCCTTGTCTGTTGATCTGAAATATCTGGAATTCCATATTTTACATCAATAAGTGTTTGTTATTTTCAGAGATTTTTTTAAAAAATTTTTTTAGCTCTACTAGTCATAGACCAATGGAGCTTATGGGATGGCCTGTTGTCTGGCATCTGATATCCATCCATCCATTAGTACAAGTTTATTATCACTACTCCTCAACTACTTGGAGGATTGCCATGAAGCTTTACACACACATTCATCACATGGTCTACTTTGTCCTAAATGAAAACGGTGCTGCTCAGATGACCAATATGGCTGGTACAGAAGCCATCTTGAAAATATTGTTTTCACTGCTCCTCCTGAATGGATGGTCATATCAACATGGGATTTTCACTAAAAGACTTCATATGAAGTATAGTTTGTCCTAAATGAAAATGGCGTCAATCTGACATCCAGTATGGCTACCACAAAATCTTGTTATCGCTACTCATGAACGAAAAGTCATTTTGGTATGGGGTTTTCACCAGAAGACTTCATATGATGTCCTGAATGAAAATGGTGCTGCCCAGACATCCAATAGGGCCACCACAATGGCCATCTTGAAATTCTTGTTAACGCTAATCCCTGAATGAATGGTCATATCAGCAAGTGATTTTCACTAACAAGACTTCTTAAGGTGTCCAGTTGGTCTTAAATAAAAATGTTGCTGGTCTGATATCCAGTATGACCACTGCAGTGGCAATCTTGAAAATCTTGCCAATAATTTTCCTAGATGGAAAGCCAAATTGACAATGGGTTTTCACCAGAAATGTTTTTATCATATCAAGTTGGTACTAAATTAAAATGGTCCCAATCTGATGTCCAGTATGGCCACCATGGTGGTTATCTTGAAAATTGTGTTATTGCTACTTCTCCTAAATGGAAAGTCATATCAACATGGGGTTTTCACCAGAAGACTAATTATGATATCTAGTTGGTCCTAAATGAAAATGGTGCCATTCTTACATCCAATATGGGTGCTGCAGCAGCTAATTTGAAAATATTATCACTCAAGAATATCGAAAATGGTTTCAACACTCAGCAGTTAAAAAGAAGAAATTATCTGATCTTGAATTCCTTGCAATTCATTTCAGACAGTAAAGCATTAGTCCCTTCAAGGGACTCTTGTTTATTGTGAAGCCTGCTTTGGCCAAAGTTTGACAGAGCAATCACTTTGGCTTCCATGTACATGTCCATATGCCCAGCCTAGATTAACATGGGTGTTAAAGTATTTTACTTAGCTAAATAAAAGTTGGGCTCGGCAGATAGGGTGTCTCTTGCCTTCAGTTGCAAGTTTTCAAAACAGGTGTGTTAAAAGAGATGGGTGATGTTTATAAAACAACTGAATCAGAGTACAGTATATACTTGAGTTATGAACTTTAAGTGGTTCAGTAGAGTTAAAGTTGAGTTTCAGTAAATATTTTCATGTTGACTTGATTTACTTTGATCTTGATTTTATTTGCAGTACGACTAGGAAAGAAGCCAAAGGAGGTGGAATCAAAAAGTCAGGTGATAGATGGCATCAGCAGGTTGATATGTACCTCTAAAAGCCAAAATTATTCTTTGAAAGGTAAGTATATACTCTGAATCCTCAAGTTTTCGTGAGCATAAAATATTTGACAGTTTAATGAGACAACTGACCCCATAGTAATGTAACTGAACTCAGGATCAGTGCAGCAAAATGAAAATCATGCTTAGAGTCTGTCAGTACCAGTAAAAATTGACCATGTATGTAGAGATACAAACAATAAGATGTTTAAATTTCTGTTTTATTCTAGCCACACTTGGAGCAAAGTTATCAAAGGTCAACATTTTTTAGCTCTACTGGTCATAGCACAAGTTTGTTATCGCTATTCTTCCTAAACAACTTCGAGAATTGCCATGAAACTTTTCACACACATTCATCCCATGGTCTAGTTGGTCCTAAATGAAAATGGTGTCTCTCAGACATCCAATATGGCCACCACAGTTGCCATCTTGAAAAGCTTGTTATTGCTACTCCTCTTAAATGGATTGTTGTATCAACATGGGGTTTTCACTGAAAGACTTCTTATGATGTCTAGTTGATCCTAAATGAAAATGATGCTGATCTGGCACCCAGTATGGCTGTTACTATAGCCATCTTGAAAATCTTGTTATTGCTACTCCACCTGAAGGGAAAGCCATATTGACATGGGGTTTTCACTGGAAGACTTGTGATGTCTAGTTGGTCATAAATGAAAATGGAGCTGATTAGACATCCAATATGGCCACAGCAGTGACCATCTTGAAATTTTGTTTAGCACTACTCCACTGAATGGATCTTGAAAATCTTGTTATAGCTACTCCTGAATGAATGGGCATATCAGCATGGGTTTTTCAGTGAAGGACTTCTTATGATGTCTAGTTGGTATTAAATGAAAATTGTGCCAATCTGACTTTCAATATGGTCACCACAATGGCCATCTTGAAATTCTTGTTATGGTTGCTTCACCTAGATGGCAGGTTATATCAACATTGTGCTTTCACTAAAAGACTTCTTATGATGTCTAGTTGGACCTAAATGGAAATGGTGCTAGTCTGATATCCAGTATGGTCACCATGGCAGCCTTCTTGAAAATCTTGTTATTGTTACTTCTCCAAAATGAAAAGTCATATCAACATGGGGTTTCCACCAGAAGACTTCTTATATCTTGTTGGTCCTAATGGTGCTAGTCTAACATCCATAGCAGCTAATTTAAAAATCTTATTATTGCTTAAGAATATCAGAAATGGTTTCAACACTCAGAAGTTAAAAGGAAGAAATGGTCTTCTCTTGAATTCCTGGACATTCTTTTCAGTCAGTAGAGCATCAGTCCATTCAAGGGACTCTTGTTAAGTTGGAGCATGAGTTAAATTTTTGCAACCAAGGGGTCAGACCTTCTGAAAATTGTATTTACATAAATGCCAACATGGCTATACAATATATGCATTGCTAGTAAGTGAATTGGAAAAATTTTGTCCTGAATTTGCAAAATTCATGAAAGTGGAGTTAGTCTAAATCATGGAATAACAGTAACAATTATTGTAAATTTTGCAGGAAATGATCTTCATTGGCTTTATTTCACATGACATAAACTAGTAGCAATAGTTTTCAGACTCTTAACACATAAAAATGTCCCATTATGTTCCTTTATTTACCTTGACCATAACTTTTTGGCTGGATTTTAAAGCAATTTTGCTTATGCATTCATGATGTCTTTTTGGAGGTTCATCTGCCTAGAAGTCCATCTGGCATCAACACTGAGGTTAGAGTTTGTGTTTAGGTATTTTCTCCAACACCATTGCATTCAGAGTCACATAACTTGGTATATAAATGTTTCATGAGGAGTACTAGAATCAGAAGTGCAAACTAAATCACTGTGACTGTCATTTCGTCGTTGGCAATCTGGCCATACTGCTATTGGCATTTTTTTTGTTTGATGTTTCTTGGTTCTTGGTTTGAACAGCATTTATTCAAGAGAACATGTTCAAATATGATTCATAACAATACAGTATCTGTGGATTCAGTAGAAAGCTGAAAGCTTGTTGAAAACTCTCTCCCCTATTACTGAGAAGTTTAACAACCAATAATTGCCTACTTACTTAAAGTAGATAGATCATATACAGATATAAATATATACATGATCAATTCTAGCATGTGTAATTTTGTCAGAAATCATGTGATAGTAAGAAAAGATGGAGAACATATGTGTGGATGTGAACTAAGTATTAATTGAAAAATCTCTTGATAATTTTATGAAGGCTTGCACTGCTATAAATATTTGCATATTAATTTCATCAGAATACATAGGATTGCCAGATCATAATGTCTTAATTGTAAGTAGATACTTGGTTCTTGAGAACCTCACCATAATATATACCTTATCAATAAGGTGATACAGCATAGGATGATTGCAAAAAATGTATACATTTAAAATTCCCAATATAGCCACAGGATGATTATGAAAGATGTATGCATGTGAAATGAATTTTGCCAATATAGCTGTATAGATCTTCCTTCTGTTGATATTCCCGATAATTAATTTGATCAAGCACTAGCCACACACTGAGTAAGAATTCAGGATGTCATTAATTTTGCAGTTTTCCTAGCCTGACCATGGAATTTGTATGCAGAATACTCATGCTTATGGCTTAATAATAATAATAAGAGCAACAACAACTTCAAACATATTATGGTACACAAGATGTTCCAGTCATGGAATTGATCTGACTTCAGTAAACCTGAATGAATGAGAACATTTGTATTTATAGATTTATAGTTATTATCTGTCAGTAGGCTTTATCTAACATTTCAATGGTAATGATTTGAGTTGGATTACGAAGTTTATGCAACATTTAATACCAAAAACTCAATATAGATATTGCTGTTGTTGATTGCAGTGGTTGTGGATGGAGTGGAATGGACAGGGGTGAAGTTTTTCCAGCTGTCCTCCCAGTGGCAGACACACATGAAGCAGTTTCCAGTTGCAGTGTTTAGTCACCATGATCCAGTCTTCAGTATTACTTGAGAAGACTTGAGTTAAAATAACAAAGAACATTATGATTTTATCAGTTACCAGCTATTTCCATTGTTAATACTCCTGCTTGGATGCTTAATGCATCTAATAATGGGGGATTTAAAGTGAAACAATTCTAAATTTCCTGCACATGAAATATTTTTTGCTCTAAAACCATTTTAGTTGTTTGTTTTGGGGTTTTTGTTACACCATCACATGTACTAGATTATTGCAGAAACTAAAGAAAATTGATGATATCAAATCTCTTACCATTAGATTGGTTTTGTAAGGAACAGGCAAACTGTAAGAATCTACTGAAAGATTTTTGGATAAATATGTAGATTTAAAATAATAGTAAGCTTAATAGATCGAGTACAAATAGGATTCATCAGCCAAATAAAAAATAGTAAGCTTAAGAGATTGAGTACAAATAGGATTCATCAACCAAATAAATAGTTAGCTTAGGAGATTGAGTATAAATAAGATTTATCAGCCAAATAAAAAATAGTAAGCTTAAGAGATTGAGTACAAATAGGATTCATCAGCCAAATAAAAAATAGTAAGCTTAAGAGATTTAATAGAAATAGAATTCATCAGCCAATTTACTGAAATTCTTTTCATCCCTATAGAGAATTAGACTTGTTTTCTTGTATTTAGGACGTTACTCTAAACACACAGAGAATACTTAATTAAAAATCCTTCTTTGTTCTTCAGGATTTCCTTACCATAGATTGGTGAAAATAGTTTTGTTTCTTAAAAGAAACATTAATCTCGTCTTTCACCATTAAATACGTACCAAACATTATATTTTTTTCAAGTAGCATTGCATTGTGGAATGTAAACCATTTTTAGAGTTTGATTTTTTTTTTTTTTTTTTTTTTTTTTTACCAATAACTTTTCCTTGAGGGTTCCAAACCTGTTAAATGTGAATTTGTTTCATTTTATGAATTGTACAATAATAGCTTGATTTGTGTATTGTGATAGTTTTGTAACTTTCATTTAGATATAAACTGGAGTTTTGTAACTTTTCCATTAGGTACAGAGTTTTGTTACTTTTCCATGTGGTACAGAGTTTTGTTACTTTTCCATGTGGTACAGAGTTTTGTTACTTTTCCATGTCATACAGAGTTTTGTTACTTTTCCATGTGGTACAGAGTTTTGTTACTTTTCCATGTGGTACAGAGTTTTGTTACTTTTCCATGTGGTACAGAGTTTTGTTACTTTTCCATGTCATACAGAGTTTTGTTACTTTTCCATGTGGTACAGAGTTTTGTTACTTTTCCATATCGTACAGAGTTTTGTTACTTTTCCATGTCGTATAGAGTTTTGATCAGTTTCAGTACTCTTTAGTAGTTTAATTGATGTGTTCATGGCAGATATATTTCTTAATGATTTTAGAAATGTATTTTTGGCAAGTAGCTGTGAAAAATAGGCAAAACTTACAATAAAGAGTCACATTTTAAATTTTGTAAAAATGTATCTTAGATACCAGCTGTTCCATAAAATGGAATATGTAATAGTTAGAATGTAATAATTATTTAAAATGTTGCTGCTATTCAAATGAGACACTTACAATTGATTTTAAAGTAAGCAATTTGTTGTTCAAGAATCAGATATAAATAAAATTCTTATGAACTTGAATAATTTTTGTCAAGTTCGCCATGGTGGAAGCTGATTATAGTGATCACTTTTACATCTGTGTGTTCATCTGTACAGACATACATATCTTTGTATGTTCATACCCTAGATTAAGGTCAGTGTTACTGTTTTTAGCTCAGTGTTGAAGTTGTTTACTCTCAGACAGGCATGATGAAAATGTGGTCTCTTTTTTGGAATGCTTCTTAAATTGGCATGATGAAAATGTGGTCTCTTTTTTGGAATGCTTCATAAATTGGCATGATGAAATGGGGGTCTCTTTTTTGAATGCTTCATAAATTGGCATGATGAAAATGGGGTCTCTTTTTTTGAATGGTTCATAAGTTGGCATGATGAAAATGGGGTCTTTTTTTTTGAATGGTTAATATATTATCAGTAACTTTACAGCAGTTTCTCAGTAGATTGTTTTTCCTATGATGTCATATGTTTTCCTAAAATTTCTTTTTTTGAATTCACTATCCGCAATGTTGGAGTCATCCTGTTGTAATAAATAAATAGATGAAGTTGATTCCATTACCATTTACTGATTTCAAGTACTTTGTGCCACTTGGGGGAAAATAAATACCTAAATACCCTACTAATTGCAAGTTTGTAACCAATAATATGTGCAAGGTAAATTATATTTCTATGGCCCAGAGTTACAATATGATAGAAATTAATATTCCTGTTAATAATAGTGATAAGAAAAGTTGACCCCAAAAGATAGCAAACCTATTTCCAAGGGAGATATCTCTTACTAGAAATGAAGTTTATAAATTGTTCATCAGGCCCAAAAAAATTATATGTGTGGTTCAGGTTACATAGCCAAAAAAAGTAGGGTAGGTCGATAGGCTTTTTTTTTTTTTTTTTTTTTTTTTTTAATACATGAATATATGCATAAGTATTATAATTAAGGTTCACCGCGAGTAAACGTTCAGCTTTAAGAAGCGTCTTTATGTATTTATTTACCCTTGGCAGCAAATTTTATTGATGGAAGAAAACCCCAAGTGTTCTTCAGTCCATTTTCAAAAGTAGAACCATGAACCTTTTGCAAACAAATGGCAGTTTTCTCACAAACAGGCTCAAGTGGATTTGTTCTGTTTCATACGTTTTAATTTGCTGGGTATTTGTTTTCATGTATACATTTAGCATGGGAAAACAAACCTATGTCTGAAAATGAGTATGGTGAATTTAGTTTGCTTCATTCCATCTACATGTCTGTCAGACTTGATTTATACTAGAGACAATTCTAACCTCATATCTGTCCTTGTCTGCAGCTGTCAGCGAAACTGAACAGAGCATCTGGTCTTCTTTAGGGCTGAAGACTGGGTGTTTTGATTGAAACAGATCCATGAATGTCCGATCATGATTCACTGACAATAAATAATTGCCACTGTTGCCGTGACGGCAGTTATTCAACTTCACAGCGAGTAGAGTAGAAGGGATGCTTCTTCCACACTCCATGTTGTTTTTTGTTCATCACTGCGCATGTCCGTTGTACAAGCAAACGAGCAAATAAAACCGAGTATTCCGATTGCTACTTTGGTATGGTCTAATTCGGTACAAATCATCATCACAGACGATGTTGGCGACTCAGGACAATTTTTTTTGGGGGGGGGGGGTAGCAAGAAAAAAAAGGTATGGTCGGATGCTAAACACTGGTCGGTCGGGTAACCTGAACCAACCATATTTTTCTTTTGGCCTCATGTCAAATTTATGTTATTTTCCAGACGTACTGAATAGGTATATTTTCTGTAAAGTACTTAAATTAAAATAATATTGGTAGTCAGAAATTAGGGAATATAATAATTAATAATAGTCTGTATTTTTGGCTTTACTTTTTGGCAGTATTATTAATTTGTAAGTAATGATAGAAAAAGAATGGAATATTCCTTTGTTGCATCAGTTATTCTTCACTAGTCATTATCAATATCATAAATGTATTATCAGCATTATGTAAGAGAACAAGCTACCCTATTTTGTAAATAAATGGCAAATCTTTGGGTAGTAAATGTTACATGTGCACACTTTGACTTACATGATATTTCTAGTCTTAACAGTATATTGTGTTCTGTGTATTCATTTTTATTTCAAAATTCTTTTTTGTATTTAAATAGACAGCTAATCCCCCAAAAACAAAGGAATTAGAATTTTGTGTGGCCAAGTTGTGCAGCATTGATGTATAGATCAGACTATCAAATAGGCTGTAAATATTGCTACACCTACATGTTAAGTGGTGGTGTCAATATCGTCTTGCATGGCATCATTATTATTTGATTGTCTTCCATTATTTTTTTGGTATTCATGTGTTCATTAAGAAAGAGAATCAAAGTTTGCCTAGCATAAGGCATGAATTATCAGTATAGTTAGGACAATATGCCAAAGAGGATGATACCTGTGCAAGTCACAAAAGTGACAAGAATTTCTGTCACCAAGCTAAAATCTTCAGACAGAGTTATCCAAAATTGTTTATGTTCTGGCAACTATCTATAGAGGACAATACAAATTAAATGTTTTTACAGGTAAAATATTGATAGTCTTTAGTTTTAATTTTGAATACAAAAATAGATTATTTGAATGATGAATTGTTGAAAATATGTTCATTAATCTCAAAAGTGTAAGAATTTTGAAAATGTTCTAAACTTGGAGTATGCCTTTGATTCACCTAGGTCTACATAATTGAAGAATTTTATTCAGTGGCTGAGAAATTTTAGTGTACAGGGTTACGACGATTTAGTGTAAGGGTTACGACAATAAATAGAAACGGATTTGAAGAAGTTTAAAATATGTGGTTATTTATGGAACATTTTGGCATATGGTAAATGTTTTTTGTTTTATTTGTATGCCCATGCCATATCTATGGAGGGAGCATATATTGTTACTCATGTCCATCCAGACCATCTCCTGTCACAAATGTCGATTCTGCTCAGAAACTTTTGAAGGACATAATGGATTGAAATGGAATTTGGTACGAGTCTTTACATTAAGAAGACCCAGGTCAGCTTCATTTTCACTGTCCTCTGACAAAATTTAACAATGTTATGGCCCCTGTTTAACTTGCAACTTTACCTACAATTTAATTTTCACTCTGGAACTTTTCAAAGGTCCTTCATGGAATGAAATAAGATTGGTATGAGGTTTAACATTAAGAAAACCCCAAGATAATTTTTATAATTTTAACCATATTCCAGCAAAATTTAAGAGAACTGTTTGACGTAAAACATGACCTTTCAATTTAATTTCCACTAGAGAAAATTGAAAGGACTTCATGTATTGAAATCAAATTTGGTAGGAGTTTTTATATGAATAAGACCTACGTCAAGTATCATTTTCACCTACTGGCAAAATTTTACTGAGTTATGGCTCCTTGTTTGACTTAGAACTTGCTCTTTAATTTCCTCTCATAAACTTTTGAAGACTTGATTTAAACTAAATTTAACATGAGGCTTTATATTAACAACACCTAAGTCAAGTTTTCTTTTTGTCTCACCTGCATAAGCATGGTGATACTATGGTAGTCACTTTTCCGTTGGTGCTAGCGGCAACCGTGTTCAAGTTCTGCATTCAAGTTTTTTAAAGTTATATTATCTTCTACATCAGTTGCTGGATTCAATTGAAACTCTGATAACATCACTATAGGACTAAAGTTTATGCACTGATATGCTAGGAGTTCCCCTCTTGCTTAAGCATAATGGTGAACAATATTCAAGTTTTGTGTTCAAGTTATTGAAAGTCACATATCTTCTACATCAGTGGCTGCATTCAAGTGACACTTGAGGATATTATTACTGTCAGTCTTAAGATTATATGTTGATATGATAAGAGTTCCTGTCCTGTCTTGTCTCCTTAAGTAGAAAGCTTGATTCATTATTGTGAGCAATGTTCAAGTTTTGTGTAAAACCTTCTTAGCATGATTAAAATGTTTTAAGTTTTTCTAAATTGTATTAACTTTTTGGACTTTGAACATTGTGGTCTGCAATAATTATTAGTGACCCTATTTGTGTCAAGTTCTATACTGTATTTCCTGTTGGTGTATAACAGTAGCTAGTCAGCTTGTTTAATCAACCTTTTTAATATCCTTATTGTATACATGTAATTAAAAAAGTACTGTTGATATACACTATACTATTTTTTACAAAGATTGTCAAATAAAGTTAGGACTTTGTAAAATTTGACCAAACAAGATTTCCTTACTGAGGTTTTATGTCAGGATTCACTTTTCCAGTTTATGCCATACCACGGCTTTAGCTGTAAGTATTTGTTTTTGATATGTACACATGACTTTGTCACTTGTAGCAATTATTTGTTTTAACCAAGTTTATGACTCCTCGATATACAGTCAAACCTGTCCTAAAGGTCACCTTTACTCAGTGGTCACCTGCTCACAAAAAACAGCCATTTTACCCCCCCCCCCCCTGAAAAGTTATTATATAAATGTCCTGTATGTAACGGTCACCTGCCTTCCGCGCTCAGCAGCCAGGTGTTTCCTAACCAAACAGTGGTTTCTCCATGCATTAAGCGATCACTGGTGAATATGTACAGTGAACACTCAGTCTATGCAAACTAAATTTTTGCTTTGTGAGGAAGGCATTATTTAGATAAAGGAATATCATGTGAATTGACGTGCAGACATTTCTTATCTCACTTGTACTCGCCGTACTTCAGTCACATCGATAGTGTAACTCAAAGGTGTCAATATGTCAAATTCGAAAGCGAGGCAGTTTTTATCATTAGGGTAGAGGGTCAAAGCAAATTGTTCACTGAATGGTGGTAAAAGTAATTGTGTTATAACAGCAGAAATGGAAATCACCTTTTGTGAAAGTGTGCCAGGTATAGTTTGATATCTTCATCTATTTGCCTGTTAATTAAAGCTATCTCTGAAGAAAAAAGTTCATCTTTGATAAAAGATACGAGTTACATCCCTTTTCATTAGGGTAAGGGGTCATTAAGTAATTTAAAACTTTGTCTATAAAGGCAGGTGAAGTTTTGTTTCATGGGTCACTAAAAATAGCCATATACAGCTTCTTTTGATTTCCTATTCATCACATGCTTCCGACATAAGCCGACTGTCTTTTGATCTCTATGAGTTGGGCAACTGGCTTATCCAGATTTTGTTTTTAAAGTGTGACAAGCTGTTTCCAAGCCTAACTTATATACAAGCAAGCAGACAAAAGAGTCAGTCCCCAGTTTTAGTTGTATGTAAGCTGTCAATCAGTAGTGAAATTGTTTTATCATGATGCACAAAAGAAACTAAGATCGGTGATTATTTTAAGTCAGTGATGATTTAGTTTATAGGTTGGATTCAAGTGAGCAGGATACAGTAATCTTGTGTGGAACATACATTTGGGAGAGAACAACATATACGCGTATTTTATGATTTTATTGAATAGTGCACATAAAACAATTTCGATAGCATAATAATAATAATAATATTAATGATATTCGATGCATGGAATTTGTTTTTAAAAAAAGTTTTAATAGGCGAACCTGTGTGCAGAGGTCACCTGTGTATAAAGGCCAGTTTTATCTTTTCCCATGGATGGCCGCCTTTGACAGGTTTGACTGTACTTTATTTCTCATCATCCTTTCTTGTTACCATTTCATATTTTGGTTAGAAAGGTAAATCAAAATTACCTTTATTATTTCCTCAGGATTTTGTTTTCCTTTTTGTATGTTTTGTCTTTCAATATTTTCTAAAACCTGTTAGCATTTGCACAAAATTAGGTTGTGCATATTTGAGTACTACTCTTGATGGTGGTATCACATTAAGTAATGCATCTTATTTTTGTCCTTGGTTTTTACATACATAGCACCAAGATATGTTACATTTCAACGAATGTATTTATATAAATGTTTAAGACAGAGATAAGTGCTTTATGCATCATTGATGCTTCTGCTACAGTGTAATAGTGCACGTATATTCTCAGGTCGGCGATGACAATAATATAACAACTGGTCAGTTGAAATTTTTACCTCAGATTCATAGAACTTAAATAGTAAAGATAGTTTACTGGAAACTTGGATATCTCAAAAACTATGTAGGATACTTGCATGAAACTTGGATATCTCAAAAGCTATGTAGAATACTTGCATGAAACTTGGATATCTCAAAAGCTATGTAGGATACTTGCATGAAACTTGGATATCTCAAAAGCTATGTAGGATACTTGCATGAAATTTCAGCTTTAGTAACTTTTTTCTTACAAAATATTCCTGCAAAGTTTGAAAACTGCTTTTTCAGAAACTTATTATCTAGACATTTTGTGAATTCAAGACCAGTCAGAAGGGTGAGTTATTCAATCCATACTTTGTGAAAATGACAATTAGTCAATGTAAGTTATCCAGGAGTACTAATATGTGAACAAGATTAGGAGATAAATTAAGGTTGAAGATATGGTAAAGTAACGAAGTAATTTACTTATGCTTTGTTCGACAAATGCTATGCCACTAGCATGTTGCTTAAGGTAGTCTTCTTTTGTAAAACCTCTGCTTACTACACAGCTTGATATGATGTATTCATTACATTACGATGTCATCAATATTGTCATTTTTTACTTGGGTCTATCATAGCACAGTGAACTTTGGAAGAGATTGGCTACTTCAGTCTCGTATTAAATAAAGAAAAATTAATACACATAATGCGAAAACAGTCCTGTGAAGGAAAATGATAAAGGCAGTGAAAACTATTTGAGACCTTTGGAAATCTGTTGCAATTTACAACCTTCTGTTAATTGGCTGAGCAGGCTCTTTGTCTGGAAAACTTATGTGATCTCAAAAATTGTGTCATAGTGAAAACATGAACTCATCATTTTTCTATGTATATTTAATAATAGCAGTCTGTACAAATAGGATGAATTTTTAAATACTTCTTCAGCTATTATTTTATGGACAAATATTGATAGGGTACTTTTTCCCTTACTTTTTATATATAAATAACTCTTACTTTGGGGATGGATATTTAGCTGAGAGTAATGCAACAAAATGCACACCAACCTGTACAATTTTAGGTGATTTTGGATTGCTTGGACCCTTAGCTTTGCATCGCACATCAATTTGTCAAAAAAGTCAAATACTAGGCATTTCACAAACAGTCATTCTTAATAGTATTATCAGTTATAGAGAAAGATCACCAAGATACAACTGAGATCAACAAGATACAACTGATTAAATGTTTTTACAGTTGTATCATTCAAAGAGTCGTGTCATTTTGAGGAAATGTTGCTTGGACCCAAATATGACATATTTCATATGACATGTCTAATTTGCTGACTAGATATTCAAGACAGAGCCAGTCTGAATAAATTTGACCTGCAAGCTTACTGTATACACATGTCAGAACTTTTAGAAAACATTCAAGGGTTAGTGGGTTAAAAACAAGGACAAAAAGAAAAAAATCGAAGTCTCATGTCAAAAGATGGGTAATGACCAAGAAAACAGAAGAATGAAATTAAAATGCCAGTAAGTCAAAAGCTCAAATTTTAATCACCATGACAATAACCCATTATTTTAAACATATATATGTAAATATAATGACACAAAAGTTGGATGACAGCATGGGGAAAGTGAGCTTTCCTACATTTTGATCTAAACCAAGGTCTTCCTCAGGAAAAAATAAAAAACATACACAGAGACACACACAAAGAATGATGTGTAGAATGAGAAATATTTATACAGATAAATACAAACCAATAAATATTTTGTGATAAATACTTTTTGTGCCAAAATCTAAATATTTATTGTTCTACACCTGTCATTCTTTGTGTGCATGTGTCTCTCTGTTTTTCATTGTCACATGAGAAAAATCTTTGCTTAAGGCGGCAACATAGGATAACTTTGTCATTTTCCATATGCGCCATTTTCCAACTTTTGTGAACTATATAATAATTGTGCTAATGGTTTGCTTTCCCATTTTGTTTCTTTCTTGGGATCTAGCATCTATCAAAGCCTATATCATTACCTGTCTTGTCTTTTAATGTTTAGCTGTACTGGTCATAGACCACAAGAGTTTATGGGATGGTATTTTGTCCATTGTCTGTCTATTGACCATCAGCAAGTTAGCACAGGTTTGTTATCGCTACTCCTCCTAAAGTACTTGGAGGATTGACTTGAAACTTTACACACACATTCATCCCATGGTCTTGCTTGTCCTCAATGAAAATAGTCATATCAACATGGGGTTTTCACTAAAAGACTTCTTTTGATGTCTAGTTGGTCCTAAATGAAAATGGTGCTGATCTGACATCCGGTATCTTGAAAATCTTGTTATCACTACCCCTTCTGAACAAAAAGTCAAATTGATATGTGGGTTTTCACCAGAAGACTTCTTATGATGTCTTGTTGGTCCCAAATGAAAAATGGTGCTGCTCGCAAAATCCAATATGGCTGCCACTGCTGCCATTTTGAGAATCTTGTTATTGCTACTCCTCCTGAATGAATGGTTGTATCAACTTGGGACCTTTTACTAAAAGACTTCTTATGATGTTTAGTTGGTCCTAAATAAAAATGGTGCTGCACAGACATCCAGTATGGCCACCACAGTAGCCATCTTGAAAATCATTATCACTACTTCTCCTGAATCAGCATGAGCTTTTCACTGAAAGACTTCACATGGTGCCTTGATGGTTGTAAATGAAAATGATGACAATCTAACCTCCAATATGGCCACTACAGTGGTCATTTGGAAAATCTTATTATTGCTACTTCTCCTAGATAGCTGGTCACCAGAAGACTTATTGTGGTGTCTAGTTGGTCCTAAATGAAAATGGTGTGCATCTGATATCCAATATGGCCACCATGGCAGCCATCTTGAAGATCTTTTTATTGTTACTCCCTTAAAACGGAAAGACATATCAACATGGAGTTTTCACCAGAAGACTTCTTGTAATGTCTTGTTGATTATAAATTATAATGGTGCTGATCTGATGTCCAGTATGACCACCATGGTGGTCTTCTTGAAAAATCTTGTTATGACTACTCCTCTTGAATTTAAAGTCCATTGGACATTGAGTTTTCATCAGAAGAGTTGTTGTGGTATCTAGTTGGTCCTAAATGAAAATGATGCAAATTGACCCTCAACATGGCCACCATGGTGGCAACCTTAAAAAGATTGTTATCTCTGCTCCTCCCAAATGGATGGCTATATCAACATGGGGTTTTTCGCCAATAGACTTATGAAACCTAGTTGGTCGCAAATGAAAATGGTACCTTTCATATATCCAATATAGCTGTCATTAAAATCTTGCTGTCACTACTGGATGGTCATATTTACATGGGGTTTTCGCTAAAAGATTTCTAATGATGTGTACATGGTTCTAAATGAAAATGGTGCCAATCTGACATCCAATATAACCACCACAGCAGCTAATTTGAACATCTTGTTATTGCTTAAGAATATCTGAGATGGTTTCAACACTCAGCAGTTAAGAGGAAGAAATGGTCTTATCTTGAATTCCTGGAAATTCTTTTCGTCCAGTAGAACATCAGTCCCTTTGAGGGATTCTTGTTAAATATAAATATATTTTTTTACAAAAATCTTTTCAATACAGTGGAAACTTCCATTGTAGCTCTTGTAACATGAATGTTGGAGAAATATTTTGCATTTGGACCATAAATGCACACTGACTTTTGACCTTAGCATCATTGTTGGTCCCCATTTTGACAACATAAACAAATACATGATGTATGGAATTTGCAGGTACACTTTTCCCTCTTTGTGCTTGTAGATCCATATGGTGTACAATTGATAGCATAAAATATGAAACTATTACTGTGTGAAGGAAAAATGTGAGAAAGGTAGAGAAGTGATATCGTGTTGATCTTGATTCTTTTGCCCTCTGAGTAAAAAAGCTTTATCGGTTAACTGTTTGTAATAAGTCCTGATTCTTTCAAATGAATGTGTTCTTTGTCATATCAACTGTTGCAGAATCTGATGACAAATCCACATTTTAAGTTGTGATCATTGTAGATTCCGTTTCCTTTTATCTGATGACGTCCATTGCACTAAAAATCATCAGGTTAACAGATTTTACTGAAAGACACAGTTCATTTTTTAACACTTCTGCTTTGTTCAACTATTGCTAATTAGCTAAACATAACTCTCCTTGACCATTGCATCAGGTACATGTGTCAGCTATTCTTTATTGTGTAATCGCCAGAAATCAGATTAGACCAAGGATAATTAACGCCAGATAAATAAATTGGGTATATATATCAGACATTCTGTATCCAAATGAAGACATTGGGAAATTAACGCCAGATAACTGAATTGGGTATATATGTCAGACATTCTGTATCCAAATGAAGACATAAAGCCAGATAAATGAATTGGGTATATATATCAGGCATTCTGTATCCAAATGAAGACATCGGGAAATTAAAGCCAGATAAATGAATTGGGTATATATATCAGGCATTCTGTATCCAAATGAAGACATCAGGGAAATTAACACCAGATAAATGAATTTGGTATATATATCGGGCATTCTGTATCCAAATGAAGACATCGGGATTGGAGGTGTGAAACTGTCAGTTAAACATAAAGTGTGAAGTAAGAAAAGAAACATATTCCAAAATATTGTATTATAAACATGCTCATTGGTTAAACAAAGGTCTGATCAAATTTAGTTGACTGTGTATCATTTTTCATGAAAAATGTTTATGACATTGTATCCATGGTGATATGTTAAATTATTGTATAAAGATATGTTTCTGCATGTCTTGTATCCATTTCAATTAATATAGTTTTTTTTTTTTAAGAATTTGGTTTTTACTGGGCTTCTCCACATCAAGGAAAAGTACAGACATGTTTTTATGTGAAACTCGCAGATTTATCTCCATACGATTTCTTCCCATAGTTCTAGCTAGTCATAATATAGGAAAGTGTTTTAACATTGATGTATATATTTTACCATACTTCTGATTTATTATTATTATGGTTTATTTGCTTGCCACTGACTATTTAAAGAATTAATAGTTCCAGTATTAGCTGGAAGCCCAGCATACCCTATTTCCATTGGAAAATCTGTATTAATAGGAAAAAAAATGCACAATTTAAGAGACATATCATTTTAAATATAAATATAATTAAGCCAACTTCATCCAAGGAATACTTTTTGAGTTATCAAAGCTCATGGTACTAGTATGTATTCTCTATATTTTAGTCTGTTTTGTACGACCTTGTCATTTGTGACATGGTGGAAATTTTAATATGGAGAGCTAACTTGTGTAGCTAATACAAGCATCTGATGGGTATTGCCCTTAATATGGAGAGCTAACTTGTGTAGCTAATACAAGCATTTGATGGGTGTTGCCCTTACCTTATTATTTGGGCAGGCTGTTATTACAGTTGTCCCCCTCTTATAAGGTCAATCCTTCTGCAGCTGAAAAAGTGACCTTATAAGAGGGGTGGCCTTTCCAGAGGGGGGAATCACACATTTGTGAGTAATAATTACACATGAAGTATGAAAGGTGCAACTAATTTTTAACTACTTAATATTTTAATTTAAAAATAAAAGGCATGTTATGGAATCAGTGTGATAAAACTTATATCAGTGTTATTGAAAATAATTTTGAATAAGGATCAGTCGTGGTGCAAAACCACCCTGTCAGGACAAAACATCTGGCTGTAATTATCAATGTTCATCCATTTCATTTTTCCCACTGCTGTCCAATTTGTAACTGATGATGTTTATTTTAATCTCTCTGACATCGAATTTCTTAGCAGTGATCAAATGACTCTTCCTCTTTTCGTTTACTTTATTTGATTTCACTTTTAAACTGAGAATGTTTGATGACATTTTGCACTTTTTGCAACAACTTATTCCTTTAGCAATTTGTTGTTATTACATGAAATGCTCAGTGTTTACAAAGGAAGTGAGCTTGTCACGTAATCAACTGTTTTTCGACTGGAACACTTTTAGGTACATTTTGTAATCAATGAGAAAGAAGTCACAATGGCTAACATACCATTTTTACTTTATGGCGACCAGATGTCATGCTGACTTGAGCTGAACAAAACTATTTTATTTGGCTTCTTGCAAGGGGTAAATTGACAGTTTTTTTCACTAATATGCTGGCCACTGGTTGTGTTAGAAGGGTGGCCATCCTAGAGGGGTCGTTTTGAACACAAACATATTAGTGCCACAGGATTCTGACCATATAAAACTGGTAGCTGCTGTTCATGGGGGGTCATTCAAGAGGGGGACCACTGTACTGATGAATTGCCAAGTCCCACATATCTCGTACCAGCTGTCAGTTCATACCAGTCATTGTTTATTCCAATTCCAGTTGATCTTTTACCAGTCTAAAAGCTAGGCCATGTGTGAATCATTATATAGTCATACCTGGATTGCTGTCAAACTAGGAGGCATTGTGGTTTACTGATTGTTAGATGCCATGGAAGTTTTCACTATCAGTTGAAAATTACTGTATGATAAAATGTTGACATTTTAAAAAGAAAAACTCTGAATCAATAGAAAAACCTATGCAGGTGATTTGTCAGTTGCAGAATTTCATTGAATAGTCGGGCACTTGCTTCTTAAAACAGATGCTCTATGAAATATAATATCACTTTGTCATTGAAGAAATTAAAGTAGTGCAACATTTTGGAGTGCGGTCTTCCGGAATTAAATGTGAACAAAACCAGTTCAGATTTGTAGTCCATTGTTGTGCATATTACGAATGTTGGCCAATTTTTTCCAAGGTTTACATGCATTTATCATTTGATGTTCCTTTTACATGATGGCATTTATGTTGACTGAACATGATAATTTTACATATAAATATGCACAGTACATGGAATTACTTGTAAAATCGGATTAATACTTGTGCATGTAAATATTATATGGGTCCATTAACTTGTGCAAACATATATAAATGTTATCTTCACATTTTTCTCCTTATGTTTAATTTACTATTTTTGTTCAAGTTCCACAAGGAAAGATAGTAATTTTGCAAAGATGTATAAATAGTTTTCTTAGTAACAGTTCACGCTCCGAAACTTTGTTTTGTGCAATACAATATGATAATGAACCAATTTTATAATTTTGCATTTGACATTTTAAAACAACATGCTAAGTCAGTATTATGTCTGCTTCTTGTACATTCATAGTTGACAAGCATTTGACAATGAATTTGTTTTGCTCTTCAAATAACATCAAACATGGCCAAGATAGAAGTTTATGTATAACATAGCAGTACAGTGTTCGCTAATCAGTGCTATTATACGTACAGTGATAGCCAAAATAAATGTGTATTAATTAAAAGCTTTCAACATTTTGTTTTTAATGATACAGTTTAAAGTCTTGACTTCTGTGTTTTCTAATCATACAATACAAGGGTAACTGGGTTGAAAATTAGAACATCTGAGCGTAGTCTGTGTCCATTAAAACTCTATCTTTTTGTCTCTCTTTAATGTTATTATAGACTAGAGATGGTTTGGCTGTCACCATATCCACTAATCTGGATGGTCAAATGGTGCTATCTTTTTCTTTTTCTTTTAGCTCACCTGTCATAAGGCTAAATGAGTTTTTGGCATTGTCCTTCATCCATTGTGCATCATCTGTTCACAGTCGTATTTACAACTTCTCAAAAACCACTTGATCGATTTGCACACGATTTTATAGGAGCATTATGGCATCATGGCATTACAAATTTGTTCAATGGAATTCAGTGTTCAATATGACTGCCATTACTAAAAATTGAAAAACCTTTAAAGAACCTTATCTCAAAAACCACTCAACATAATTTGACAGAAATCATCCTGGCATAAAGGCCTTTTCAGGTTTGTACAAGAGATGCCAGTCCACCATCAGATATATCAACTAGTACTAAAAAATAGAAAAACCTTTTAATGACTTCTTTTCAAAACCTGCTCAACAGAATTTGACCAAATTTTACAGAAAGTATTCAAGGCATGAAGGCCTTTCAAATTTGTATGAATGATACCAAGCCGCCATCAAATATGGCTCCCGTTACTAACAACAGGAAAAACTTTAATGACTTCTTGGAAACTGCTCAGAGGACATGGTTCATACAGCCCTGGAGATTATTGTTTTCAGTGACTTTTCAAAGACTTCTTCAAGTTTTCAAGAGTATTTTTCTTAAAGAAATTGAACTCTCTCCATATTTTTACTTTGTCACTGTATAAATAGGTACAAAAGTAGAAGAAAAACATAACTGTTCCACTATGGCAAAGCGACACTGCTCTATCTGGTAACTACCAGTGTTGTGTGTCATTTATTCAGAATGTATAGTTTTACATTTTATTCAGTTTAAATTTTTTTAATCCCCTCAGATAAATTCAAGTAGTTTCAGGCAAAACTCTAGGACTTTTCAAGGACAAAAGCTTTTTTGAAATTCAAAGAGTTTTCAACGCAACCACTCGAGGATCAACAGCACTGGAAGAAATTTCAACAAAAAACATCCTGCTGACCTTTATTTCTTGGCCAACTGCTCTCAGATTTGTCAGTTAGGCCAATGTAACCCAGGTGACCGATCTTTGGTCCACTTTAGCCGCTTGTTTTCATTAAAGTTTTGTTGTTTTTTTAATAAATATTTTATTTTATTTTAGAGTGCACCATTAAGTCCTGTCATCATTAAAATGATGCCATAGATTAAATATGGGTTAATACACTTAGATTCACCTTTTGGTTATAGCTACAGTGGCTGAGGTATTTAAGGCAACTGACTGGCTAAGCTGGTCCAGCCTTTTCATCCAGTAATATTATATACTCTATAGCATGTGTTGTTGTTGCTATATTTGTATCAATCAACCTTCTGCAACAAGAGGCTCAAACAGGCCTGATATTGCTCATCTGGCTTAAGTTACAGTTGGCCATTAACTATGCCAGCTTATGTAGTATTGTTAAAACATAAACTATCTCCTAATTTTTACCATATTTTACCTATTTTACCACAGTATGAAATTTCTTTTTCTCCAAAGATAAAGGATAATTAATATGCAAAGCTCTAGCTCACGATCAAAATTGTCCAAGATTTTGATGATATAAACCTATTTACCAAGTTTTATCATAATTGGATGAGAAATATAGTCTGTAGAGAAGTAACAAGCTCAGCAAATTGGTTTCAAAATCGCTTCATTAATATGGGCAGATTTCACTTGTTAAAGAACATGTCTAAAACCATGATATAATCTTCTTTACCAAGTAAATTCTGTGACCAGAGTGGAAAAAAGCTGAGCCAATCGGATACAAGATTACCTCAAAAATATGTGTTGATCGTGTTCATAATCAGACTCATTCAATATCTTGATGATAAGACAAATGAATAAGTTTTATCAAAATCTAATCATAAATAGAGTCAATAGATTGTTGACAAGTTCAGTCAGTCTGATGTATGATCACGTCAGCAATATGTGTGGATCCTGACCATCATCTAACATGTCCAATATCATGATGATATAAGCCCAAGTTCCAAATCGGAAATATAGTCTCCAGAGTGGTAACAAGCTCAGCCAATCATATGCAAGGTTACCTCATTAATATGCATGGATCTCACTCATTACCAAACTTGTTTGAGATCATGATGATATAAGCCCAAGTTCCAAATCAGAAATATAGTTTCCAGAGTGGTAACAAGCTCAGCCAATCATATGCAAGGTTACCTCATTAATATGCATGGATCTCACTCATTACCAAACTTGTTTGAGATCATGATGATATAAGCCCAAGTTCCAAATCAGAAATATAGTCTCCAGAGTGGTAACAAGCTCAGCCAATCATATGCAAGGTTGCCTCATTAATATGCATGGATCTCACTCATTACCAAACTTGTTTGAGATCATGATGATATAAGCCCAAGTTCCAAATCAGAAATATAGTCTCCAGAGTGGTAACAAGCTCAGCCAATCATATGCAAGGTTGCCTCATTAATATGCATGGATCTCACTCATTACCAAACTTGTTTGAGATCATGATGATATAAGCCCATATTCTTATTTTAGTTGAAATCATAAATGAATATAGTCTTCAGAGTGGCAACTAGTTCAACAAATCAGATACAAGGCCACCTCATTTATGTGCATGGATCTCACTCTTTAATGAACATGTCGAAGTTCAGGATGATACATGCCCATACTCCAAGTTTTATCAAAATCAGATTAGAAATATGGCCTCCAGAATGATAACAAGATCAGCCAATCAGATGCAAGGTCACTACATTAATATGCATGGGTCTCATTCATTATCTAATTCATCCAAGATCTTGATGAGATGAGCTTATTTTCCAAGTTTGATCAAAACCAGACCAGAAATATGATCTACAGAGTGGTAACAAGCTCAGTGAATCGAATGCAAGATCAGCTCATTGGATGTGCCTATCTTCATCCTACATGGCCATTTTAAATGCAACTCTTGTACAGGTCTCTTTGCAGCTAAGTTCTCATCTACACCTTGTGGTAATATGGTGTAACACCACAGTATCTGGTTTGTAAAAACTTTAACACAAACCTGAATACAGAATTATAGCTTTGATGCTGACACAGCTGTTTTATCTCACACTCTGGTGATTCATGTCAGACAAAAATTACATAGACAGTTTCCTTCATTAAAAAAATATAGAGCTGCTTGTTGCAACAGATAACAATTAACATAAAGTATTGAATGTCAGATCACTACTATTTTCATTTAATACCAACTGGACATCATAAGAAGTCTTCTGGTGAAAACCCCACGTCGGTATTACTTTCTCTTCAAGTCAGGTTGTGATATCAAGATTTTTAAGATGGCTGCCATGGTGACCATATTGGATGTCAGATCAGCACCATTTTCATTTAGGACAAGCTAGACATCATAAGAAGTCTTTTAGTGAAAACCCCATGTTGATACAACCATCCATTCAGGAGGAGCAGCAATAACAATATTTTCAAGATGGCTACTGTGGTGGCCTTATTGGATATCTGAGCAGCACCATTTTAATTTGGGACCAACTAGACCATGGAATGAATGTGTGTTTAAAGTTTCAATACAATCCTCCAAGTAGTTTAGGAGAAGTAGCAATAACAAACTTGTGCTGACCGACGGATGGATGATGGACCATCCCATAAGCTCCTCTGGTCTCTGACCAGTAGAGTTATAACCATGGCATGATATGATTACATGACCTCAATAAATATGGCATGATATGATTACATGACCTTCTCAATAACCATGGCATGATATGATTACATGACCTCAATAACCATGGTATGATATGATTACATGACCTTCTCAATAACCATCGTATGATATGATTACATGACCTTCTCAATAACCATGGCATATGATTACACGACCTTCTCAATAACCATGGCATATGATTACATGACTGTCTTTGCATGAATTTCATGAGCTCATGACATGTAATGACCATCTAAGCATGTGTTGAGCATGCTCAAGACGTGCACTCATAACTATCATGAATTAGAAATTGTGTTTGTAAAACATGTATGCCCCCACTGCTGTAATGTTGTTAGTATAGTGTTGTCTGTAGCTTATTTCTTCAATGATTAACCATGTGCTGCTCTAACAAAAGGACCAAATATTATCCAAGGCCTTTTCTGCCCCCCATTTTTCATTAAAAAAATAAATACAAATAAATTTCATGACTGTTTGTGTTAATTAGACCAACAAGTTGTTCACCACTGTCAGTCCTGTCAGAAAATGTTAAAAAGTGGATGAGAACGACATATTTGTCTATCTGTTAATGTTCCATTTAATATACAAATCAAACTGTTTTACAATAATTTTGTTTATATATTTCTATTTTATACATAAAATTACCATTAGACATGGACTGCTATATTGCAAATTGAAGAACATATGCTAAGTTAAGCAACTTTAAACACCAAGTTAGATGTGAACACAGGCTTGCTCGACAAGGAAATTTTGATAGATTGTATATCTATTATGAGCACCCTAATGTTCATAATATCATCCGGGAGCAAGACTAAGCTTGTGTCTAAAAACTAAATTATGTACAAATTTGACTACATAGTGTTTGGCAGGTTGTTGCTGTTGCATAATATCCACCTCGAAGTTTGAGAACATTATCATGTGTAAAGATACTGAACTACAGATGCTTACTACAATTTTATTTTATTCCTAGCAGTATTGTACTTTAAAAATACGGAGAAACCAATTTATTCAGATTGTTTGAAACAACCCTATTCATCTTTATCTTTCCTTTTTTTGACCTTCCATGTGTGGCCCAATCTTTTTTTGAGACACCAGCAGGGATCTGAAATGGACTGAGATGTCTTCTTTAAAATTGTATTTTGTTGTTCAACAAACCTGAATAAGAAAGATGAGTAGATATCTGAAATAGTTTTAAAATTCAATATAATGAAAGAAATAATTCATTTATGCTCAACTCTGCTTTGAGACTGCTTCTGGCATTCTCAGGGGGGAAGAGGAACGGAAAATAATCATGTTGCCTGAAATAAAACTAGTCAATATCTAAAGAATAAGGATAAGATTTACATATATTTAAGAAAACCAGTTGATATTTCTTCATATCATAAACATATTAATTTAAAAATAAAAATATTGAACTGTGTGTGCAGTATCCTCAATGTCAAGTAACATTGTATACAAATTATATGTAGCTGTAAATCCCTGTATAGGGTTCATAGAGTTAGTAGCTCATAAGATAACATAGCTACCTTCCATCCAGACAAATATGGTTAATACCTCAAATGAGAGGGTTTTTTTTCTGTTTTTTTTTTTTTTTTAGCTCACATGGTTGAAAGGCCAAGTGAGCTCGTGGTATGGCCCTGCATCCACCATGCGTTGTGTCATACATCGTGCAACGTGCATCATCTTTCATCAACATTGCTTGTTACCATTCTGGAGTCCATATTTCTGATATCAGACTTGGAATATAGGTTTATATAAACAAAATCTCAGACGAATTTGATAATGAGCAGGGTGTATGCATATTAATGAGGTGATCCTGCATCTGATTGGACAACCTTATTACAACTCTGAAGGCCATAATTCTGATCCGATTTTGATAAAACTTGGAATATATGCTTATATCATTAAGATCTCAGATGAATTCCATAATGAATGAGGTCCATGCATACTAATAAGGTATTCTTGCATCTGATTAGACTGAGCTTGTTACCACCCTGGAGGCCACATTTTCTGTTTCAATTTTTATCAAACTTGGAATATATGCTTATATCATTAAGATCTCAGATGAGTTCACTAATGGGCAACATCTATGCATATTAATGAGGTAATCTTGTGTCTGATTGGCTGACCTTGTTACCACTCTGGAGGTTGTATTCTGACTTTTATCAATCTTGGAATATATGCTTATATCATCAAAATCTTGGACAAGTTTGATGATGAGCGAGATCCACACATACTAAAGAGGTGATCTTGCATCTGATTGGCTGAGCTTGTCATCACTCTGGAGCCCATATTTTTAATCTGATTTATATCAGACCTGGAATATATGCCGATATCATCAGGATCATGAACAAGTTCGATAATGAGCGAGATACATGCATGCATATTATTGAGGTAATCTTGCATCTGATTGACTGAGCTTGTTGCCACTCTGGAAGCCACATTTCTGATCTGTTTTTTATCCAACTTGAAATCAGGGCTTATATAATCGAGATTTTGGATGGGTTCAATAATGAGCAAGATCCACCTATATTAATGATGTAATCTAGCATCTGATTGGCTGAGCATGTTACCACTCTAGAAGCCATAATTCTGATCTGGTTTTTGCTTATTTTATCAAGATATATAATGGTTTCTATTATGAGCAAGATCAACACACATTAATGAGGTGATCTTGCATATGATTGGCTGAGCTTCTTACCACTTGAGAGACTATCTATGACCAGAGTTTAATCAAACTTGGTAAATAGGCTAATATCCTCAAGATGTTGGATGATTTTTATTATGACCGAGACCTGTGCATGTATTTCTGAAGTAGCGATGGAGAGTTTTTTTACCACTCTAGAGACTGTATTTTTGATAGATTATTTAACAAGTTTGAACAAAATCTGATCAGAAATACAGTTGCTAAATTGTTTACAAGGTCAGCCAACCAGATGCAAGGCCACATCAAATAATGTGCAAGAATTTCACTCATAATCATACTTTCTGAATAAATTTTAATATGCAGGTTCATGGCACACACACACACACACACACACACATATATATATATATATATATATATATATATATATATATATATATATATATATATATATATATATATATATATATATATATATATATAATGTCAATTTAATGAATAATTTATGAATAGACCATATAAATGAGAAATACATGGAAAAGTTGAAAAATGTTCACGTCTTCTTTTTTTAATTTTTCAACATGCTGTTTTGATGGCAACTGGCATGTAAACACAAAACTTGTGTCATAACTGAAACAACACCACTTTGAATGAAGAAAATGGCCATTATTCATACACATGTAGTCCTATTTGAAAGTTGCTGTATGAGGAAATTGAACCCAATTATAAGCCCCCTCCCTATCCACAAGTTTTCAATAAATTAACCTGGCTGGCACCCTGGGCTTATCAAGGGAGAAATACCATATTCTGAAGACTGATTATTGTATAGAAACAATTACCTATTTCAGTGAAGAGAAAAGTTTTAAATAAAAAAAGTTAATAGGACTGATACAATATGAAAAAATGGTTATATGGCTGCAAGATCTAATCAGTAATAAAAAGTAATCCATATATATTATAACTCCAGTAGGAAGATGCTGAACATTTAGTGATAGAATTGCTGGAAATTGAACCACCCTGTAAATTGTAGTTTTTTCGGGGGGTAAAACCAATTTTAATTATGTAATACTTACCTGTTGCGATTGCGTAGCTAAACTATTTCCGTGACGGGAAATACCCGACCGTATGATGAGAATACATCCTCCCATAGGGTTGATTAAAAAGTTCTAATGAATAGTACTCTCTGTGTAAACCACACAGTCTTTGCATGTGACTCCCACAATTAATCTTTCTCTTTCAAGATGTAGCCTTAATTGTGGGGCATCAGTGCAGGGAGGGAGGGAATCTGGCAATAGCATAGTCCCCTTCATACAGCCATGGCCTTCAGGGTCTTGGCCCCATGGCAGTGAGATAGATGCCACAGTCCACAGAAGGAGGGAAGGGGACAACAGACTCTCCCCCAACCACACCAGGAGGGTTGAGAATTGCTCTCATACTTCTGCCGTGCCTGCCACTAAGGACAGTCCCCTGGTTCCGTCTGAGGAGTAATGAGTCAAGGTCCCTCTTACTCCCAAGTCCCTCCAGCCTAAAAAACAGAGACACTGGATCACATAGTCCTGCTTCCCAGGTTCAAGTGCAGGATGAGGATGTCCTTTCCGTCCTCATGGATTCTCACGAGTTTGATATGGAACCGACAGAGGTGGCACTCCCTTCCTTAGGATCCCCCGAACTGTCGGTTAAGGTGGCAGAGGAAGAAGAGGTCTGGTCGTTTGACAAAGTGGTTAATGAGGTTTACCGTCTATTGCCTAATGATTTGTGTCCCAAGCCCTCAGGCTCGGAGGACACTAAGATTCTCTTGGTAAATAGGCTAATATGCAGGGGACTGTCCAATTGCTGCTATGCGGTGGAAGGCCCCTGTGAGGGTTTAAGGGGATCATAGGGAAGGGGGGGATGCCAAGCTGATCCCCTTTCCTAGTCCTACATTGCTACGACGAATCAAATCCCAAGGAGGATTGAATGGTAGTATGGAGGGAGGGGGGTCTCGACCCAGACCCTCTCCCCATACCAATGGGCCTTGAATGACCAGTAATGACCAATACTCATAGCCCTATGACCAGTGACCAGTGACTCTCGCCCAGTGACCGGTATCTGGTGCCTGGCGATGCTTTGGTTGGTGACGGGGATAGGGAAAAAGGACAATTTACCTATCCTAGCTTAAGAAAACAATATGGAATTCTCAAAAGGTAATAATTAATCCCCCACGAACAATACATGAATGGGGAAATAACTGACTAACCAAGATTAAGAACAGGACGTTTCTTGGTATCAAGTTGCAAACTCACAAGAGAGTTTAATATTTCCAGACAAGGAAAATACTGGTCAAGGGTAAATAGCACCTGTAGTTTACGAAAAACATAATGAAAGAGCATAATTCGCTATGTGGACTCGTCTAGTGAAGGCAATTTCTCAAGTGATAATTTCACCGTCTTCATCAAGACGACAACCGGAACAAGAATGATTGTGGGACTCATGTGCAAAGAATGGGGGGTTTACACAGAGTCCTATTCACTAGAACTGACTAATCAACCCTATTGGAAGATGAATTCTCATCATACAGTCAGATATTTCCCATGATGGAAATAGATTAGCTATGCAATAGCAACAGAGTATGCCATTACTGATATTGAAATTCCAATTCACAAAGGGCCATAACTCATAAAAAAATGGCATTATTTGTGGGGAAAAGTAATCACATGATCTACATCTGACCATCACAGAGTGAAAAATTGTATGGCTCTGCATAAAATAGTTTTTGTACAATCATGCTGAAATAGATTCAGAAACAACCTAGAAAATTATGTCACTAAGGGCCGTAAAACATTGCACTAGACATGTAAAAATTGAATAAGGTCATCAACATATGACCTTCATAAAGTGTTAAAAGTTTCATGGCTCTACTATATATAAAATAGTTTTTGTGTAATTCTGCTGAAATGAGACTCGGGACCAACACTGGAAAATTCTAAGCCACAAGGGACTATAACTTCATAAAAAAATAGGACTATACCAAATCACTTATTTATGACCATGATAAAAAAAATTTTTAAAATTGTATGACTCTATGTTTAATAGTTTTTGTGCAATAAGGCTGAAATGGATTCTGGACCAACTGGGACTATTTTAAATCACAAAGTGATGTCTCTTTGGAAAAAAAAATGGGGGTATTTATATGAACATCTAATCAACTCATCTATTTATACACAACAAAATACAAATTTGTATAACGAAAGGTTTAATACATGAATTGTAAGAAAATTAAAGGTTACACGAGTATACTGCATTCTCTCTCTCAATTCTAATGCATGTCTCTATTCATCATTACATATATTTGACCAAGTCAAAGTATATATACAATAACATCAATAATTAAATAAAAATATTTGGCCCTCTCTGTTGGAGCTACTCATGGGATAGAATCTGAATGTAACACTGTACAAGACTATGGTGATTCCCAATCTATGCTAGGCTTGTCCCAGCATAAGACTGTATATTGGGTATGATCCCAGATCAAGTATCAAATGTGCTAGGCTGATCCCAGTGTTTAAGTGTATTCTGGGCTGATCCCAGCTTAAGTAGAATCTGTGCTAGGCTGATCCCAGATTCAATCAGCTATGTGCTAGGATGATCCCAGCATTAGAGCATATTCTGGGCTGATCCCAGCTTAAGTAGAATATGTGCTAGGCTGATCCCAGCATTTGAGTGTATTCTGGGCTGATCCCAGATTAAGTAGGCTATGTGCCAGACTGATCCCAGCATTAGAGTGTATTCTAGGCTGATCCCAGATTAAGTAGACTATGTGCCAGACTGATCCCAGCATTATAGTGTATTCTGGGCTGATCACAGATTAAGTAGACTACGTGCTAGGCTGATCCCAGCATTACAGAGTCTTCTGGGCTGACCCCAGCTTAAGTAAATCTATTCTAGACTGATGCCTGCTTGATAACGTATTTTGGGCTGATCCCATCTTAAGTAAATCTGTGCTAGGCTGATCACCACCTAAGAGTGTATTCTGGGTTGATCCCAGATTAGTGGAATAATGCAAGGTCGATCCCAGCATGAAGAAAGTATTCAGATCTTTTCCTATTTAAAACCATATGAGAAATGTATTAAACAGGCATGGCATTTATGTTATTAGTATAGCATATGAGTATCCAATTGGGAAACATACCCCTAGCCCATGGCAGCCCCATGAGAAAGGATTGCAACAAAAGCAATAAAAATACAAGAGCACACCCTACCATGGAGGCATCAACTGGTGGTGTCCAGGGGTGGTGGCGGTCCAGCACAAATCCATAAAATATAGTTGGATGCCGTGGCACCAAATCAATTGTCTGCAACTTCAAAAGGCCAGAAAAATTTACTATCACATGGTGCTCTATCTGATCATGAGATACTATATGTATACCATCTACCTTGCTTGGCTCTTTGAATACAGCTGCCGATGCTGACCAATAGGAAGGGTTCTGATCATGCACCTCAAACGTGATCCTCCCACTAGCCCCATGTAGACAGCAAGTTAAGGGGCTAATAATAGCTTATTGCATGAGTCACTGTCTACATCCCAATTTCAAGGTACATGTACAACCTTATACCAGTGTTTGCTTATGACTAGACAATTTTAACTTTATATCCTCATATCAGCCTGCAATACTATTAATACTTGTCCTAATGGTTATTAGTATGACCAAGCTTATTGTAAACTGGATATGTGTAATTACAATTAAGATCATCAAGTTGTGTATAAACTCAAATTAAGTAATTATCATCTTATGAACATGATAAAATGTGTAAAATTTCATGATTTGAGGTGTAATAGTTTTTGTGCTGTCACACTAAAATTGATTTGGGGCAGACATGTGGACAGACAGCAGCAAAACTACATGTATGCTTTCCTTGTACTAATATAGTGGGGCATGTTTACAATTTATTAAATGTCCAAATGCAGACATGATATGCAAAGGAATTTCTTTGAATATATTTTTCCACACCTGCACTAACACAAGGTATGAAGATATTCTAAGTCAATAAAGGGCCAGAACATGCTAGTTTTTACAAGGTATGAAGATATTCCAAGTAAAGGGCCAGAACATGCTAGTTTTTACAAGCTATGAAGATATTCCAAGTAATGGTCCAGAACATGCTAGTTTTCACCAGCTATGAAGATATTCTAAGTCAATAAGGGGCCAGAACATGCTAGTTTTCACAAGTTATGAAGATATTTCGAGTCAATAGAGGGCCAGAACATGCTAGTTTTTACAAGCTATGAAGAGATTCTAAGTCAAATGGCTAGATCATTGTAAGCTATGGTTTAAAATTGCTGATCATCGACTTGTTTGAGATTTTGTTCTGAAATAGCTTTTCAGGAAAATTTATTGGAATCAAACAAATGATGCTGATGCTAGAGTGTTCAAAAGAAATTGGAATGCATGGGTTTCATAATCAACAACCATAACTCTGCAAAATGAAGTCAAAATCTGGTCATCATCAAAGTCATCCAAGATCCTGCTGAGGAGACATTGGCAAATCTGGTTAAAATCTAACAAAAATTGTGAATGCTACAGTGTTCACAAGATAGTGGGATGCATATTCCAAGTTGTTCAAGGGCTCTTCCTGTGAAATGTCAAAATCTAATCCTCATATATTCATAACTGGACCTTGTAAATATAAAAATGCACAGCAACTTTGGTTTAAATCAAATAAAAAATGTAACTGCTAAAGTGTTCACATTCCAATGGAATGCTAATTCTATGTCATTCAAAATCCAATCATCACTGAATGTAGAACATTGTTAAGATGCAGCTACCCAGCAAATTTTGTTCAAATCAAATCAAACAAGGTTGTACGGTAACAGTGCATATGCTACAATAATCAAGGGCCATAACTCTAAGAAATGTATGCAGAACATGCTCATCAAACTCACCCAAGCTCTTGTTAAGATGATGCTTGACACCCAATTTAATTGAAATCTAATAATTTATGTGGAAGCTTGAGTGCTCACAAGGTTGTGCATCAGCAATGCCTATGTTCAAATGATAGAGGGCCATAACTCAATGAAATATGTGTGGAATCTGCTCATCATTAAACTCAATTGAGTTCTTACTGAGATAAAGTTTCACAGCAAATTTTATAGAAATCTAATCATAAATGTGGAAACTAGTGTGATATAAGGTTGTGCATTAGCAATGCCTGTCTTAGCAATTGGGGTCCAAAACTCGAAGAAATAAATGCAGAAAACGCTCATCATCTAACTCATTCCAGCTCCTGTTGAGATGAAGTTTAAAGGCAAATTAAGCTGAAATCTAACAATAAAATGTTGGGCAATAGCAATTCCTATGCTAAAATGATCAAGGACCATACCCCTAAGAAATATCTGCAGAATGTACTCATTATCGGACATGTCTGAGCTCTTGTTCAGTTGAAGCTTTGAGACAAATCTGGTTGAAATCTACGCCTATATATTAAACTAGAGTGTTTTCTGTGACTGCGACTTTGGCCCTAAGGTCAATGGGGCAAGCAAGCATGTTGCAGAATAAATTGTCTTAGCCTCAATAATGATTCATCCCAAATATGAAAAAAATCCATCAAATGGTTTAGGAAAATAAGCAAAATCTTATTCTCATATAAGTCATCAGTCCTTGTTAATATGACTCTAAACAAGTTCAAAATGTTGAGAAGATTTGTCTTAGCTTCATAATGATTCATCCCAAGTATAAAGAAAATCCATGGAGGGGTTTAGAAAATATACGCAAATGAAAAAACTTTAACCAAAACCTTAATGCAAAATTTATATGACTGTGATCTTTACCCTAAAGTAAATGGAGTACATGAGCAGGTTACAGAATGACTTGTGTCAAGTATAAAGAAAATCCATCAAGAGATTTAGGAAATAGAAGCAAATTAAAATACAATCAAAACCTAAATGCAGATTTTATAGGAGTATGACCTTGACTCCAAGGTCATAGGGGCAAGTGAGCATGTTAAAAAAAGAATTGTCTCAGCTTCAGAATGATTCATGCCAAGTATGATGAGAATTAATCAAGGGATTTAGGAGATGTAAACAAATGAAGCTAGAGGAATGGTGAGTAATTTCCCCATGTAAATATAACCCTGTCTCTCCCGCATCCCACCCCTACGCTATGATAAAGACCCATCCCTATCTCATGATCGAGATGAGTCTAAAGTCCAAAAATGGCATAACTTCTGAAAATAGTGCAGGTACAAAGACTGGTCAACATGCATATCTTCTGATGATGACCATAATATGTACCAAGTTTCACAACAAACCACTAAAAACTTCAATTGAAGATGCATCCACAAAATTCTATTATATTCTGCATCCAGCTATAAATAATAAAAAAGGTAATTCACAAAACTTTGCCAGTAAGTGTATCTTTAGATGATGACCATAATATGTACCACCTTTCACATCAATCCATCAATCCATAAAAAACTGCAAGGAATGTTGTGTCTTACACTACATTCAGCTACAGGACAAAAAGGGTAATAACTCTACCAAAAATTGTAAGAGCATCGTGATTTGTCAATATGTGTCTTCAGATGATGGCTATAACATGTATAAAGTTTCATTGCAATCCATTGAAAACAGAGACTAGATTCATTCAGAAGATGCTGTTACACTCGACATCCTGCTACAAATCAAAAAGAACAATAACTCTAATGAAATCACAGGAGCACAAAGATTTGTCCATATGTGCATCTTTAGATGATGGCCACAATATGTTCCAAGTTTTATAGTGATCCACAAAAGATTACAGGGCAAGCTGCATTCACAAAATTCTGTCATACACTGCATTTAACTGCACAACTAAAACGGTAATAACTCTAACAAAAGCTGTGGGAGGACAGTAATTTTTTGCTAAGCACATCTTTAAATGATGGCCATAATATGTACAAAGTTTCATGATAATCCAATGGAAACTGTGAGAATAGTTGGGTTCACAAAATTTTCTATCATGCACTAACATCAGGCTCCAAGTAAAAAGGGGCAATAACTCCTAAAAAAATCACGGGTGCACAATGGTTTGTCAATATGTGAATCTTCAGATGAAGATTGTACAATTTCCCAAATTTCATGGTGATCCATTCAAATCTGAGAGACTAGTTGCACTCACACATGATTCTGTCATACACTGCATTTAGGTGCAAGTCAAAAAGGGCAATAACTCTTATAAAAATTGTGGGAGCAAAGTGATTTGTTGATATGTGCATCTTCAGGTGATGAGCATAAATATTTATGAGGTTTTATGGCAGTCCATCAGAAACTGCAAGACTAGCTGCACTAACAAACACTTCACCATACACTGCAATAAGCTATCAGAAAAAAATGCAAACTCTAAAATCAATTGCTCAAGTAAAGTGATTTGTCAATATGCAGATGATGACCATTACATTTACCAAGTTTCCTGGCAATTCATTAGGGCACATTATATGCTTGCCCCATGTTTATACAGTCCACTATGTTGATAGCTTACATTTTTTTTTACACAGAAACCATTTTTCTTCTTTCAGAGTGACATTGACCTTTGATTTTTTTACCATGAAATTGATAGGCTTTCTCCTTACCCTAAGTGCAAGCCATCCACAAGGTCTGTGATAATGAACTAGTGTTATTGTGCAGAAAACATATATCTTCTTTTGTCCATTGGCCTTTGACCTTTTGACCTCCAAATCAGTAGCCTTCTTTCTTACCCCAAATGCAAGCCATTCAAAAAGTTTGGTTGTGGTATATAATGTCGAACTAATGTTATTGTGTGTAAACTATTTTTATTATTTCAGTCAGTCACGGTGACCATGACCTATCACCTTTTAATTTCAAAATCAATAGGGTTCTTCCTTACACTAAGTGCAGGCCATCTACAAAGTTTGGGAACAGTGGGTGATGGAAAACTCTTGTTACTGTGTATAAACAATATTGTTTCTTTCAGTCAGTGATCTTGTAAGGTCACTTTTTTGTGATAAGAGGCCTTTGTTGAGAGTCACAATGTTATAATGACATTTATAATTTCACAATGAAAATTTACATTGATTTTATTTTCTTGTCCAGTTTTTTTTTTACCTCTATCTTTTATTTTATTAACTTTTTATAGAATTTAAGCATTTTTACCTTTTTTATCTTGTACTGCTTCGTGTTTTAAGTTTATTTTGAATGGTTTTATCTCCTAATGTTTTCTTTATATTTACAATTTTAGACTTTACCTTTCATTGGCACCATATAGCACTACTGTGCTGATGTGCCATTAAACCCAATACATGCATACATACATACATACCTTGTAAATTATCATATTTGACAGAATAAGGACAATCACCTTTATGTGTCCTAGCCCCCTCCTTATTTTTTATGAACTTTTTCAGGCAACTGATTTAAAATCCTACTTAAAGGATATATTTACCACTACAAAATTCTTCTAAAATATGTGTTTTATTATTAGATTTCTTAAAGCTTTCCACTGTCAATTTTTCTTGTAGTATGTCTATTATCTCATATACAGTCAAGCAGGCTAGGACAAAAATAGAATGTATCAACCCAGTGTCACTCCTGTGTGTTCTATAAACAGTGGTCTAACCATGTGTCAACCCAGTGTCACTCCTGTGTGTACTGTAAACAGTGTTCTAACCATGTGTCAACCCAATGTCACTCCTGTGTGTACTGTAAACAGTGTTCTAACCATGTTTCAACCCAGTGTCACTCCTGTGTGTAATGTAAGCAGTATTCTAACCATGTGTCAACCCAATGTTACTCCTGTGTGTACTGTAAACAGTGTTCTAACCATGTGTCAACCCAATGTCCCACCTTTGTGTACTGTAAACAGTGTTCTAACCATGTGTCAACCCAATGTCACTCCTTTGTGTACTGTAATTAGTGTTCTAACCATGTAGTTGTTACATTTGTTACATATATCAGAATGTGTCAACTCAATGTCTCTCCTTTGTGTACTGTAATCAGTGTTCTAACCATGTAGTTGTTACATTTGTTACATGCATCAAATTGTGTCAACAACGTATGTCAATCCTTTGTGTACTGTAAACAGTGTTCTAACTATGTACTTGTTACATTTGTTACATGTATCAAACAGAAGTGTCAACCCAATGTCACTCCTTGGTGCACTGTAAACAGTGTTCTAATCATGTAGTTGTTACATTTGTTACATGCATCAGATGTGCAAGAATGAGCTTTTAAGAAGAACAATTTACATCAAGTATTTACTCCAAAACTGAATTAGACATACAAGACCAGTATGACTACATCTTTTTTAAAGGTAGGGTGAATGCGGTGCTATTATTATCTATGATAAAATAGGAAACGTTGTACCACAGGGGCTTTTATCATTGCTAACAATTTACCTATAAATAATATATGCACTATATATATAATAAGATTATATATAGTACATATATTATTTATAGGTAAATTGTCAGCAATGATACAAGCCCCTGCGAGTTGTACAATATAATAATAGCCATTTGCATTACACAGAAGTATTCTAAACCCACAACAGCCCTCACTGGCAACATCAACCATACTGTCAAAAATTATAATCGATACCCAAGATCGTAAAAAAACAAAAATGATGTAATGTCAATGTCCATGGTTCTATTTTTTCTTTGTATTTATAGATGCAATACGTGATATTGTATGCCAAGTCCATATGCACCACCTCATTAATTTTTCATTCTACATCAAAACAAGGCTGAGCACAGGGTTGTCATATGTAAGGTACTGATAAACAGTGACGACATTGAGTTCATAAAGAAATTCAATGAAAATAAATAAAAAAGCTTACCTCAAAGAGCTGTTGCTCAAAAAAGAGGTTACTGAATGGTTGTGCTTTGCAACTTTTCTTTTCTGATTTTCAAACTGAGAACATCCCCGTTTTTCACTCTGCATTATTGCACCATAGGATTAAATCCCTCACACAACAATTATGAAATGATAAGGTTTATAGTTAATTGAGTTTTTATTTTTAAAAAGTGGCTTATGCTTTGCATATTTAGTCTTTGACATTTATTATTTAATGGGGCAGAAAGATCAAATGAAGTCATCCTGAGGTTAGTGAACTTGAATGAGAGAGACACTTCTGAATCCAGACCGCTTGCATCAACACCTTTAATCTTATACTTATAGTTAAGTTCTGTCTAATACATACATCTGCAACTTTGGTGTCTAATTGGAGTAAAATGTGATTGGCAATCAAGTAAGCTAGTGATTCAAGTCTGAAAAACAATAAAGCACCCAAATTAACTAAAAAGGCATGTGGAAAATGACTGTTTACAAAGATGCTAGTTATGCAGTTCAAGAAGGCAGATGGGCACACTCAAGAGGGCAGAGAAGCCCCTCAATTTCTTTCTAGCCGGAACACTTTCATAATAAATATGGATGCTAGAACATTTGCAGGTGGACAGATGGATGGAATATTTGATGGACAGATGGAAACAATTTAAATATCAGCTCACTTTAGTGACAGGGGACAAAAGTGACGGGACAAAAATTCCAACCACTGCACACAATCTTAATTAAACAGCAGTCAATATGAATTGCTAGATATAAGGACATGTGCTGCCTCTCTTTAGATAAGAAATATACATACTTTATACTGGGAAAAAAACGATTTATGATTGAATTTTGACTAACATGCTGCATTAAACACAACGTCTTACGGTTTTGCTAGCAAAAAGCACAGCAAATCATTAGTTCTAGAAAGCAAAATACATCGACTTGCTAATATTTCCTTCAGTATCAAGTTTTGCATACTTTTTTAGGGAAGGCAAACACTACAACAGATTCAGAAATTTTACACAACAAAATTTGTCTCATTTGACTGTAATTTTTGCAGCATTTTTGTCTGATACAGTATACTGATCCCACTTCTTTTCTGGGTCATATGGCTCCCAACGACTGGCAGGGAAAATGTGTTTATTTCTCTCATACCAATTTCTCAGGCATACTTTCCCTGCATGAGACTCGGACTTTTCCACTGTTGCATCACTTATTATTCGCACATCATCATGGACATCAAAGTTAAACAATGCTCCACTCTTCCCACGAGCCTTTGTAACGATGAAATCGTAAAATGTGTAGTGCTGTGGAATGATTAAATCCTCCTTAATATACATAAGCTGGTCCACAGTAACCGTTTTGAGATCATTGAATTCTTTACGTAAAGTCTCAAGAGCTTTTTGAAGAAACTGTTGAATGCTGTTTCCCTTGCGAACACGACACTGCCTTCGATGTCCAGAACCATCCCAGTAGCTGAATGTGATCTCCATTTCATCATTTTTAATTCTCTCCTGCTCTGTTCTCCATTGTTGACAAAACTGTTCCCTAAAGAAGGAAACAAGTTTCTTTAATTTCTATGTGATGGTGATACATATAAGAATATCATGTGAAATATATGCATTTGAAGACATTTAACTGACATCATCTTTTTCACCCATGTAAGAGAAAATCTCGCTTATCTGTGAGCCTTAACTATCTTAATGGTCTTTTTGTGCTCCGTAGGTTGCATCAGTCTTCTTGTGACATTTTGATAATGTCATGATAGTAAGAAGCATGAAATCATCGAAATGTTTGATGCATTTCCATTTTGCAATTAAAGCAAGTATAGCCAGTTTTGAAATGGTGTGATCAATGCCTGAAACAATCTTGATATTGAAGCACTGGCAGGCAAATAATTTATCCATTCATCAAGTGTTCAAACGGTATAGTTCAATTGCATCATCGGCCTAACACCATGCAAACTTGTATGGAACTGATGTCTACTGCCTGCCCACAAAGCTCTCAATAAGAATTTAATAAATTGGATATTTTACTCCCTGATTTGGAACTACAGTAACTGTGTTTTTTGACATTTGATGGAATATTTTGTGAACACTGCAGAACACGAACTTAAGATACTAGACTTTCTTAATCATCAAGACATTAATCATGCCTTTAGTGGCCAGGATGAATTCTGACTGTATTTGAGTGAGTGTTCTCACAGTCAACAAATACTATCATTTCAAACATCCATGAAACATCCATAACTTGTCTCAATAGCATAGTTTATACTGATAGAAAGCCATAATTAAAAATGGACTGCGCTTTTGGCAGAATCAATACATGGACAGCTTTGAACTAAATTCTTAAAATTAAATTATGTGCAAAGTCGAAATGGTGCCAATAATCAATTCTTGACACAGTCAGACTGTGTCAAGAATTGATTGTTCACACCATTTCAATTTTGGCTGTACATGCAAATGATATAATGGAATACTGATAGAATAATTCTTCTCTCTTCTCATCTCATATGGGGTTGGCACCTTACAAGGAAATCTCGGTCTCAATTTTTTCTTCTTCTTGTGTTCAGCATAGCATCACACAAGACAAATTATAGAACACCTAATGAATATGATTATCTTATCTCATTGTCAACCCCATACATCAGTTCTTTTACTCTAATCCATGTAACAGAGAGGTCTTGTAGATATCATAAAAAGTATTTCAGTGAAAAACCCATGCCAATAGGACCAGCTGTTCAGATGAAGTAGCTATAACAAGATTTTCATGATGGCTACCATTGCAGCCATATTGTAGGTCTGATCGGTATAATTTTCATTTAGGACCAACTACATATCATAAGAAGTCTTTTAGTAAAAACCCCAAGTTGCTACAACTATCAATGCTGGAGAAGTAGTTGTAACAAGATTTTCAAAACTGTCACCATGGCAATGAAACAGGAGTTTGATAAGTACTATTTTCATTAGGACCAACTAGACATTGTAAGAAATCTTACTGGATGTTGGTGGGGCAACATTCTCAGTTAGGATCAACCAGACATCATAAGAAATCTTTTGGTGAAAACCTCTTGTCAATAATATGATCATCCATCCAGGAGGAGTGGCGATAGCAAGGATTTTAAAGATGGCTGCTGAGGCTGCCATATTGAATGTCAGGTTGTCACCATTTTCATTTAGGACCAACCTGACATCATAAAAAGTCTTTTAGTGAAAACCCTATGTCAATATGACCATCAATTAAGGAGAAGAGGCAATAAGATTTTCAAGATGGCCAGTTAAGTTTGGTTTGGTTTTGTGTGGTTTAACGCCATTTTTCAGCACATGATAGGCTATATATGGAAGCCAGTATATTTGGTGGAGGAAGAACCCAGAAGACCCCGGGAAGAACCACCGACCCATGGGAAGCTACTGGCAAGCTTTCTCACATACCTACACTGGTCAAGCTGAGACTCAAACCCACGTAGACAGAGGTGAGTTGTGAGTGATCTGTAAAGGCGAGCGCCTTAGACACTCAATTACCTGGGGCCCTGGCCATTTAGGACCAAACAGATATCATAAGAAGTCTTTTGGCAAAAACCCAATGTCAATATGACCATCCATTAGCAATGAGTAGTGATAAGATTTTCAAGATGGCTAACATATTTTATGTCAGATCAGGACCATTTACATTTACGACCAACTAGACATCATTAGAAATCTTCTGGTGAAAACCCCATGTCAATATGACCATTTATTAAGGAGGTGGGAGTAACTATAACAAGATTCTCAAGATGGTCATGGTGGCATATTATATGTCTGACTGACACCATTTTCATAAGGAATCTTTTGGTAAAATCCCCATGTCGATATAACCATTTATTCAGGAAGAGAACAAATACCAATTTTTTCAAGCTGACCAACAATTGATCATATTGGATGTCAGACCAGCACCATTTTCGTTTAGGACCAACTAGACATCATGAGAAGTCTTGTGGTGAAAACCCCATGTTAATATGACTATCCCCATTCAGGAGGTTTTGGTTTGGTTTGGTATTTTGGTGATAATCCACAATTCTGTTTTTTATGTCTAAATCTGATTTAATGTTGAGAATCTGGGGATGAGAGGGAAGAAAAGGCACATCATGAGTATTTACACTGATAAACAAAGTCCCATACTCTAATTTTGAAACCATGGGCAGTTATACGAGAGGTATTTTCAAAGTTCTGAATAGTATTGCACTGTATAACAAAGTTTTTATTAGTGAACAGCATGTCAGTGCATCCCCTCAAAGTACTCCCCATGCACCTCTACACACTTTCTCAGTCTGATTACCAATTATTAAATGCCATTTTGTATTCACTATTTGGAATGGTGTTCATACACTGGAAAACTGCACTTCCAACCACTTGGCGGCTTTCTAATTGCTAAATCCATGTTTCATTCAGATATTTCTGGTCACTTTTTTCATATTTGGTGACCAGCTGTTTGGCAATTTCAACCCAAGTCTTTTGATCAGCCGTCAACAGGACCCATCTTCCGCAAACCTTTCTGAGCTTTGAATGATTCTTCAATATATTACAAACAGTGGGCAAATTAATGCGCATGATAATAGAAATATTGTCCACTGTGTATCAAGCATATTCTTTAATTGCCCCCTTCACAGCAGCGACTTCCTGCACACCAATTGCAGACAACAGTCTTTCCGAATGTTGGTCATCTTCCATGGATTCGCAACCATCTTTGAACTGATGAAACCACTTCAAAATTATTGGATATAACAGAGAACTACCTTTGTAAACTTTATCCAAGTTGGCCTTGATATCAGTCAGAGAGTACTCTAAGAGCACCCAGATTTTACAACATGCTCTTTTCTTTTGCTCAGTAGCAGCTTTGTTTCTCCTTCTCCAACATTTTTACATCATTGTCATTAACCTATGTTATGTCACACAAATATATCTGCTTGTATGTGCAGCTGCAGATCATTTTACAGACCATCATTTTGTCCATCAATCAGTATTAAGTTTATTGACAGGTTGAAAGAAACAAAAGTTATAACAAAATATTCAGAACTTTCAAATACCCCTTGTATATATACTCAAACTGGCCTTTTGTTCACACAGGTGGTCTCTGAATGCAGTTTCACCATTCAAACTTGGTTCTTGAACAAATATGCACCTAATACCATTATTATTATTATTATTATTATTATTATTATTATTATTATTTCAGGCTATTGGCATAATTTCTTATTCAAAGAATTCACTGCATAAATGTATCATTCATAAAGGTTCCATTCATAGATTTCTTCAAGCTTTCCCTCTGCCTACTTTACATCTAGTACATTTTTACTTATATACATATATATATACTTATACATCTGCTTGTATAATGCAGCTCAGGATTTAAGAAATTTTATAACGGTCAGCTTGCCCCAGGGAAAATTGAACTTGTCATTATAAGATTTGAGCTTGCCTCAAAAAAATATGACAACATAATATCACAACAAAAGTTAAAAAATAAGATAATTCAAATAAAGAACTTTTGTTTTCTTTTTTTCTTTGTTTGAAACCAATTAAAGTTATCAAAAAGGATATGTGTAAATAGTACATGTAGACTGATATGTACAAGATCAAGGTTAGAAAACAAATATTGTTAGAAGAGCAAAGAGAGACATATCTATAGATATATAAATGGATAGAAAGATAAGGGTTTTGGAAATGACTAGATTTTTAGGAGAGAGAGAGATGTTTAGGAAAATGATCTTAAACTCAAAAATTAAACATAACCAAACAGAACAGTGTTAACTACATTTTCATCATCTTTTAATATATCATATGAAAAAAACGTGTTTATCTACTTGTTAGATTTGTTTGTGGAAACTTTGCCAAGTTTCCTTTCTTTTGCCTAAATAAGCAAAAGGACTAATTCCTTCAACTACATCAACAATACTGAAATCTAGACCTTTTGTAATGATTTATTTATACTCACAACTTTTTGAGAACACTTATTTTTATCGATTTATTTAACAATTATCACCTAGTCACCTTGGAATTGGCGACAAGACTCAAAACAAGCTTTGACAATCCAACTTTTGAGAATGATTTGAGAACAGTTATTTTTATTCATTTTATTATATACCAAACAGTATGTATTGGTTGCCTGTAATTTTATGCAAGAGTGTCAGTACACTGATCATACTTTTAAAGAAATGGAGGTGGCTAATCATTAGAGACAAGTACTTTTGATTTCTAAACACACCTGTCAAAGAAATCTCATGAGTTATATTATTGACAATTATCACCATGTTAGCGGGAAATTGGCAACATGCATCAAAACAATCTTTGACAGGCCGACTTTTACGAGTCAGCAAACTCAGCACATTTCAGAGCTTAATCACAAACTGCCTATGACTAGGTCAATACTTGAAAATCAATGAATCTCATATACTTACAAATATTACGATTAAAATATAAGTGATAAGTTAAAATATAAACATTTGTCAAAACTTGCTTCAAATAGTACATATATACTTATCATGTCTGTGCAAGAAAATGCAAGACTGACCTTGACACTGTATCAAATACAATGATTGACAGGTCACCTTTGTTCAAACACTTTTAAGTTGAAACACTGTTTTTGTCATGTATTTACTATAGAATGTGCGCAAGTTTTTGCCATGGTTTTTTTGCAGAATTTGGCACAACATTCCTTGAAATTTTTGAACCAAGAGAATATCTGATATGAAATTATGACTGTTGTGTTGAAATTTTGCATTATAAACAATAAGCAGGAAGACCTTACCATGATCTTTATCCCCAGACTATTATTAGGCAGTAAACACCAATAGAAATTGTTGAGTAGATCAAATTTTATCAACTAAAGCAAATTCAGGGGAAATTTTGTTGTTTATTAATCTCTTTTGATGAAAACATTTAGTACAGTCATCAGCGCACAGACACACACAGAGAAAAAAGGATAGCGGCTAAAAGGATGATGAGCTACCTGAAGTATCTAACCTAACTATGAATTTCCAAGCCATACTGTGGATTTATTCAAATTCTTAAAATAACAATGGAAAGATTAATCACTGTAAAGTTTCACTGACAGATTGATCTAAGTATGGTGAACATAAGCAAGATAAGGCATGCTTACACATCAATTCACATGACATGTTTTTACCTAAACAATGCCTTTCTTGGGGAAAACAGACACTTCATCTGCATGGTCAATACACTTGAGTGACCACTACCTAAAACAAAGCCTTTCTTGGGAAAAGAAACACTTCATTTGTACAGTTGATACACTCGAGTAACCACTTTAAACAGTAAGAAACCACTGTCTGGTTAGAAAACAGTTGGCTATTCTTTACAGAAAACATGTGACCATTTAATACACTACTTTAATAGAGGAAATTTCATGGGGGAGAAATGGGAATGGCCATTGAGACCAAGTGACTTATATAAAGGTGACCATTAGGGCAGGTTTGACTGTACATGCCATAGTCTGTAAAATATGCCAAAGATTTACATAAAACAAGCAGATAAAGGGTTACCAGGTAATAAAAACTGGAAAACAAGTTTAGATCCACAAGCTATGTTTATAACTGGAATGGATGGAAAAATGAATGGTAAGCCCACCTCAATTTGTTCTCTTCCTCTTCTCTATCTCTGTCAGGCAGAAAACTGGTGTCCACATGTGGATTTTTCCCTGCAAAGCATATATAACAAACATATCTCAAAATGGCTGATCTGTGAAATATGATAAAGACATTTGACACTGATCTGACTTTTTGTCCAAGTGAACTAGTAAACTGTGTGTTTTGTCCAAATGAACTAGTAAACTGTGTTTTGTCCAATTGAAATAGTAAATTGTGTTTTGTCCAAATGAACTAGTAAACTGTGTTTTGTCCAAATGAACTAGTAAACTGTGTTTTGTCCAAATGAACTAGTAAACTGTGTTTTGTCCAAATGAACTAGTAAACTGTGTTTTGTCCAAATGAACTAGTAAACTGTGTTTTATCCAAATGAACTAGTAAACTGTGTGTTTTGTGAAAATGAACTAGTAAACTGTGTTTTGTCCAAATGAACTAGTAAACTGTGTTTTGTCCAAATGAACTAGTAAACTGTGTTTTGTCCAAATGACCTAGTAACTGTCTTGTCCAAGTGAACTAGTAAACTGTGTTTTGTCCAAATGACCTAGTAACTGTTTTGTCCAAATGAACTAGTAAACTGTGTGTTTTGTGCAAATGAACAAGTAAACTGTGTGTTTTGTCAAAATGAACAAGTAAACTGTGTGTTTTGTGCAAATGAACAAGTAAACTGTGTGTTTTGTCCAAATGAACTAGTAAACTGTGTTTTGTCCAATTGAAATAGTAAATTGTGTTTTGTCCAAATGAACTAGTAAACTGTGTTTTGTCCAAATGAACTAGTGAAATTGTCTTTTTTCCAAATGAACTGTTTTGTCCAAATGAACTAGTAAACTGTGTGTTTTGTCCAAATGAACTAGTAAACTGTGTTTTATCCAAATGAACTAGTAAACTGTGTTTTGTCCAAATGAACTAGTAAACTGTGTTTTGTCCAAATGAACTGTTTTGTCCAAATGAACTAGTAAACTGTGTGTTTTGTCCAAATGAACTAGTAAACTGTGTTTTGTCCAAATGACCTAGTAACTGTTTTGTCCAAATGAACTAGTAAACTGTGTGTTTTGTGCAAATGAACAAGTAAACTGTGTGTTTTGTCAAAATGAACAAATAAACTGTGTGTTTTGTGCAAATGAACAAGTAAACTGTGTGTTTTGTCCAAATGAACTAGTAAACTGTGTTTTGTCCAAATGAACTAGTAAACTGTTTTGTCCAATTAACTAGTAAACTGTGTTTTGTCCAAATGAACTAGTAAACTGTGTTTTGTCCAAATGAACTAGTCAACTGTGTTTTGTCCAAATGAACTAGCAAACTGTGTGTTTTGTGCAAATGAACTAGTAAACTGTGTTTTGTCCAAATGACCTAGTAACTGTTTTGTCCAAATGAACTAGTAAACTGTGTGTTTTGTCCAAATGAACTAGTAAACTGTGTTTTGTCCAAATGACCTAGTAACTGTTTTGTCCAAATGAACTAGTAAACTGTGTGTTTTGTGCAAATGAACAAGTAAACTGTGTGTTTTGTCAAAATGAACAAGTAAACTGTGTGGCTTTTCTTGTGTTCTGTTTTAGATCATGTATGGAAGCCTGCACAATTACTTCAAATATATAGTATCCAACCTTTTTTGCTTTTTTGGAAAAGAAAGGGTTGTAACAAGAACTTCAAAGTTTCCATAAAAGGAAAACAAACTCTAATTTGTATTTGTGCTTTGAATGAATATATACTGAATGAATGGAAATAAATAAAAAAATTGTATTTAAATCTACTGCTCCATTCAACAGATATGGCCAATTAATACCAAAATATGCATATATTGTCCGTGCTACAGAACTCACAATGATGGATATAGTTGTGATGTTACTAAACCAAACCTAGTCTATTGCCAATCATGAATCATAGAGGAGGAAGGTTTAATGATTTCAGCTAGACCTGATTCTGTTATTACTATCTGTTTGAGTTACTATTTTATACTAACTTGGAAAATAAACTATACTATATAACAGTGGAAATATCAATGCGCTCAATAGTGTGCATGGGCACTGTACTAATACAATCGGATAAAATGTTACAACTTCAAACATTAAAAAAGTTGCTTTTCTTTGTTTTCATTTATAAAACTCTCATCATTCAATGATTCTACTGTTATATTACTGTAGTTGTTTCAATTTTTTTATCTTCTCAAAACAGACATACAATATATATGCTTTATTATCACAATTGTTCTACATTTATGAAATATATGCATACAGAGCTCTCCATTTTATCACAAATAGTCAAAAAGTATTACTGAAAATTGAAGTCTACCACTCTTTGCCTTGTCCTGTTCAAAGGTATATCAAAAAGTATTACTGACAATCTAAGTCTACCACTGTTTTGCCTTGTCATCTTCAAAAGGTATATCAAAAAGTATTACTGAAAATCAAAGTCTACCACTGTTTTGCCTTGTCCTCTTCAAAGGTATAGGTAAAAAAAAGGAGACAGCTTTCAAAATGAATGGAGACAGAAACAGAGAGATGGAGAGAGATTGAAGCGGGCACGGGAATTGTGTTTTTTCAGTGAATTCAAGTTTCTCCTAAAGAGAACTTTGTCATAACTGTAGAATTGTATGAACACCATCCTGTATAACTCTATGCTACTGAAATACACATAGCAAAACTTAATAGGGGCTGGATTAATAGATTTACAGTGACAAACATACACAAATTTTTGTTTCTTAACCCTCATATAACATGGCAATTCAAACAGTAAGTCTCTCTAATAAAAAAATACCTAGTCTTTTCTTCTTTCCTTGGACTATATCTATTATTTCATTTTCTTCTTCCTTTTCACTCTCCTCTTGTTCCTCATTATCCTCCACCTCTTCTTCATCCAAATTAAATGTTAGATTTGCAATCTGAAGAATGCAAAATAAAATATCACTTACTTTTCTGCACCTAAAATCTTCCCTGTAACCATGAAAAGTTACATTTTTGCTGTGAGCTTAGGCTCTTGGGCTTTACATCTGAAACATGGTTTTTTGTATGTATGTGTTATGGTGTGAAACAATCAATCTACCCCCTAACTTATCATCTGGTGACTTACAAAGAATTAATAAAAAAAACATATTAAATTCTTTGCAAACATTTCTTTATCATTTCTACGAATACCACATAACTCTTTAATCAACATCTGAGGTAACAGGCCAAAATGTAACCAAGTTGAAACTTACCTAAGCTAAATGTACCCAAGTAAAAACGTATTCAAGCCAAAAGGTTCCCAAGTCAAAATGCACCCAAGTAAAAATGTACCCAGTCAAAACATAACCAACTCAAGTCAAAATGTACCCAAGTCAAAAAGTACTGCTTTAGTTTCAAATGTTGCGAGTCACATATGTTTGTACTTCTACGTAAATTGTGAATAGGTTAGTTTTAGATTGATTTCATTGATCACATGTAGAACTGTATTTACCATATATACTCACATATAAGCCGGGTCCAAATGCAAACAACATAGACCCTGATCTGCAGTAGCAAAGTGCACCAGCAGATCAGGGTCTATGTTGTTTGTTCTACTGATTAGTCCTTACAAACTGCATAGACCCAGATCTGCCAGCGCATTATGCGTTATCTGGGTCTATGTAGTTTGCAGTTGGTACCAGCTTATATGCGAGTATATATGGTAAGAATTTAAGTGGTTCACTGACATAGGAACCAAATTCCAGTGATATTTTGTGATGATGCTAAATCTTTTACTAGATGGAGATCTACATGACTGTTATAAGTTTCATTTAATTTGTATAACAAATAAAAGTATGCAAGAATTGCAATTTATATATTCATGGTCTGACAAATCGTGTGCCTGATGCCCGTGGGCTACCGTGCAAACACCGGCAAAAGCACCTATAGCAAAACAACTGTCAGTCAGCATGATTTTTTATGATAATTAGCCTTCCCACAAAGCTCATAGCAATGCACATGGAGAAGTTATGATATTAACAACATCATGAAATCATGGCTCAGTTACTGTGACAATTAACTGCTCAAGATCATAAGTTGCAGAAACAGACAAGTGCTATATAAAGTTAATTTGGATTTAGGTGGATTATTGCAGGTGTGCAATCATATTTCTCCAATTCACTTGTCCCTAAGCGCTAATCTTATTAATGTTAAAATTTCATTTTGTAGGAATAAGTTTATTTTAATGTTGCTAAATATTTTATATTACTCCTTAAATTCACTAGTATTTAACAAAAAGAGATGCAGAAGGAAATTATTATATATTACATCACAATTCAAAATGAATGAATGGAGTGTGATCTATTTGTTTGGAAACTGTATTTTATTTAAATAACCCTGATGTAGTACCAAATTATAATGGGTCATAATTTCGGTCAGGGGTGGTCTGTTATAAAGAATATACAAACAGTTATAAAAATTTTTAAATACTGTCATGATGAAAGTAAAGTGTTAATTAAACATATGGAACTGATAGACAAAATGTTCTTTATTATTAATTTAGCAATATGAATGATTCAGGGTTAAAATGGATAAGTAGTTATTACTTTTAGTATTAGGAGTGCTCCAAGCATGCTTTTGTCTCATAGTTATGCAACTGTTTATTCAAGCTGATCAGATGCATACATCATCAGACCAAAGTCGAATTGGCACAAATTATCATGGTTTACTTTATGCCTGTGAAAATAAACGTTGCCTTTTCTTTTATTTGGCTGGATGATATGCAAGGTTGAAAAATTTTATATTATATTTTATAATAAATAGCAGAAATCAGGTATGTTTTGGTATAGTAACATTTTGACTGGGTATATTGTCTTTCATGAGTACATTTTGATTTCAGTATGTTATGATTCGGTTACGTTTTGGCATTTCAAGGTACGTTTTGACTTGGGTACATTTTGATTAGAACTCAACATCCTAATAGCCACCACAACACTAGCATGGCAAGAACCTTTATATCATACATGTTACACTGCATCAATATCATTTTAGGTTATTACAACTATTTACAGGGGTACTGTGATGGGGATTTAAATGGCCTGTTATTAAGAAAACATCTTAATGAGTCAGTTATATAGGAAAATGTTAGTCTCAGTCTTATCAAACCACATGTGTAGTTCAGGTTTCCATGTACTTTGTTTCTTTTTTCATCACTGCAATAATTTCCAATGAATTATTCCTGTGGGACAAAAATTCACATTTCTGAACACTATTACAGGTTGCGAAAAAACAAAACCATCAATAAACACTATCCAGACTATAACTTCTTTCATGCAGCAAATGGCTTTAATCTTCATGGGCGTTAATCTTTAATCTCATGGGCTTTAATCTTTAATCTCATGGGCTTTAATCTTCATGAATCAAAAAGTTTCCTATCAGTATAGGACTGATAAGCTCTCTTGATAGTTATGTTAATCCACCTCAAAATGGTGGAAGTCAAAATGTCAACCAAACCCTTAAGCAGGAGGAAAAGACGCTTCCTACCTTTTTTTCTCCCTTTTGAAGCTGCCAAAAAAAAAACATAAAGCAGCCCTAACTGGGCATAAAAGTCTATCTTGTTCATCCCCAACACAGAAACAACTGAGACTGGGGATCTCAATCAGGAGTGGAGCAACTGATGGAAGCTGTTTTTTTGCTGAAAAAAAAAGCCTGGTTGGCAAAGGAGAGAAAACAACTCATAATTTCCACTTAACTGCAGACAGCCTAGTTCTATGAATAGGGCATGAAGCTCACTCCTTCATCTTGTGGACACTAAAGAGTGCAAGAAAACAATCTTGAGGATAAGGTTCTTGAAAGAAGCTTCACCCAAAGGTTCATATGGAGTTTTAGTTAGAGACCTCAAGACACACGAGAGATTCCATCTAGACATTAGCAAGAGAGACACTGGACTTTGCAGCTTGAAATACTTGATCTGGTCAGCAATCTGAGACCACAACAATGACCAGGCCCTTCGAAAACCTGAATATGTTGGATAGGGCTGCCCTATACCCCTTGATAGTAGAAACTGAGCATTGTCTCTCTTCTAAAAGAAAGAGAAGAAATTCAGCCACTGCGCTCATAGATGGACAGCTATGATTAACGTTTTGTATCCATAATAACAATTAAATAATATTCATACTCATTGTTCATACCCATACTCATTTGTTCATACTCATTGTTCATACCCATACTCATTAGTTCATACCCATATTCATTAGTTCTTACTCATTGTTCATACCCATACTCATTTGTTCATACTCATTGTTCATACCCATACTCATTTGTTCATACTCATTGTTCATACACATACTACTTAGTTCATACTCATAGTTCATACCCATATTCATTAGTTCTTACTTATACTCATTATTTTATACATACTCATAGTTTATACTCATACTCAGTTCATACTCTTGCTCACAAGTTCATACTCGTACTGATAATTTCTTCCTAAACATATTATGGGTTCACTTTTCTTCATGCTATCTTGGCACTAATGATCACCAAAATAGCCAAAGGTGATCAAACTTTTCAGATGGCAATTAAAAAACATCATATACTCCTTCCTCATTTTATTGTACCCTTATGAGTCATGAAACCGCCTAGAATGCAGAGGCAGGTGTGGATCCCATTTTTTTTTATAAATGGAAAAAATAGGCTCATGTTCGCTTAAAATGTAAAAATCACGATAAATATTAGTAAATGAAAGCTCGATATAGCACTTGTTTTATTATTAACAGCAGTTAGTTCTCATTAATTTGAAATCTACACCATGAAATGTGCACAATTTTAAAAAGAGATCATATATTTTGTAAGAATGTCTTTAACAAAAATACTTTTCAATCAATAACAACACAAGATGAAATATCAAAATATCAATCAGTGAAAATGTTGGAAAATGCCTACTGGTGGTAACACTGTAAGAAATAAATAACAATTAAATAGGTCTTATCAAATGCAATTCATTTTGAAATTTATTTTTTTAATTAGAATGAAAGTAATCATTATAAAAGTAACATGCCCTTTTCTAATCAAACATGAAAGGTGTCAATCAACTGTCACTGCAATACTCACGTGTGCTTCCATGAGAATATAATTAAGTGCTTACTCAGCAGCTAAGATGGATTTATTTTGACAACTGTTGAGAACTTAATAATTTAAGGCAATTAGATTAGATGAAAATAAAAGAAATTCATGGTGTGTAATTTCAGGCAATTAGATTAGATGAAAATAAATGAAATTTATGGTGTATAATTTCAGGTAATTAGATTAGAGGAAAATAAATGAAATTCATGGTGTATAATTTCAGGTAATTAGATCAGATGAAAATAAATGAAATTCATGGTGTATAATTTCAGGTAATTATATTAGATGATCAAGATTAAAATTAAACATGGATATTCTTACAGGATTTACATTACTAGACTAGGATAAGGCAAAAAATAGTTTCCTGAAGTCTAGCATATGGTTATTCTCAGAAAAGTCAACTAATAATATGTTGTAAAAATAAATATGAATTCATTGTAAATCAATTTTAGGTTCTACAATTTTCACTAATATTCTGATGCATGATTAAATGACCAAATATTTCTCATGATTTGCTCATTGGCAATATGTATTTATATATTTTATTTTATAAGATTGCAAGTAACAGTAATACAACTTTCATGGAAAAACAATTTCTCAGTAAAATTGTAACAAATTTTATGTTCATTAAAATTTTGTGGTTGACAGTACAGTACAGTACATCATTATACAATTTATACAACATGAAACAAAAGCAGGTTTATGTGAATCATCACAATTATCAATATATAACCTTCATTCGATCACTCTGCTTCTTCTGTTCCTTTTGTTGTTCAATAAGTCTTGCTTCTGCATCCTTCTTTGCCAACTGTTTCTCTCTAGCTTTTACAACATCCTCTTGCTTGGCTTTCATTTCATTAAGAGTCACCAAACCTAGAAGTGAATGGCAAAAATATTAATATATGAAATTCATAATGATAATTTTATTACTGAAGCCTGAAATCATTGGCAGAACAAATGCTGATATATCAGCGCATTGCATAATGGTACATCTGGATTAGGGATTTTTCTATCATTTTTAAACTGGGGCCTGGGGTTATTTGGATTTAGGAAATTTTACATGTAAAAATGTCAAATTGGGAAATTTTGAATTTTTTTACACACTGGTAATTCACAAAATTTACAAAGAAAAGATTCTTCAACATTTAAATAATTCAATAGCCCAGCTTACTTTGATTCTTTTGATCCCATGCTATACCTGTCATAGCAATTTCTATCTCAAAGGACAATGATTTTTTGAAAAGTTCTGATTGGGAAATTTTACACACAAATTGGGAAAAGTGGACCGTTTTTGGTATTGGAAATCGAGTCAAATTTCTGCACCAAAACAGGCCTGGAAAAATTGCAGTGAACCTACGCTGTTTGCACTTTGATGCATGTCATACATGAGTAAATTTAGCACAAATGCAATGGCATGCATTAGGAGTGAAACGATACATTTCTGCCATGCATCGGTACTATTCTCGATACACAGCCTACGAAACGATACATTATCGATACAATATCAACTTGATGGTCTTTTCATCTTTAGAATGTCTGTCAGTGGTAGGGTGGTGCCATTTTTTATGTTTTGACATATTGAGTGTATTTCCTGTATGCAGATTACAAACAAACATAGACTTATCATCTGTTCATATGCCATTCTCATCCTTGACAAGATTTTTTAAAAAAATGTAAAAAAATGCTTCTAAACAGACTAGCTGTTAGTGATTTTTATTCACCCTTTTAGGCTATTTCAGGATGCTCCAATCAATCATATGCATGACTCATCCTGGTCACCACACCCTTTGTTTTACATTGAATGAATGTTTTTAAAACATCTTATTACCAGTTTCATGTCTTCACTTAAATTTTGAAGAGATTACGGTGTTATCTTCAAAACAGAAGAAACAGTGTAATTTCCTTGTGCAAGGAAATTCTTATCTAGAACAAGTCCGATTGTGGGAACGGAGATGACTAAGAGCCAAATCCTTCACATTGTACTTCCTCAGATGCAAATCAACTGCTGCGGCCACAGACATTTGTTTCTGTCAGTAAAAATGGAAATTATTGACAACACCCACTCCCTTTCTATAAATTTACGAGGTGGCTATACCTCGTGCAGTTTGGAATCTGCCCCCATGCCGATTCTGTGCTATTTTTTTTTTTAATCCCATCTGCAGGTTCAGTCCTTGATTATATATATCAATGTAAAAGGAGATATTCCAAACTTATTACCCATGTACGATTTAAGTACTTTACACATAGCATTTAATAGTCACTTTTGTGTGAAGTTTCTATCTTGCTTTGTATCTATTTGGATAGAGTTTGGATGCCAATATTTCTGGTATGTCATGCAGTGAACACGCTACAGTTAGTTATGATTGGTGGTTATTGTTTTACCCTGGACTTGAACAAACAATAACCAGAACTGCATAACACTGCGTGACACACAGGCTGTGTAGCCTTCAATTCAATCCAAGTAGACAAGATGCGATGCAACAGATAAATTTCGCATAAAAGTAGTTATTAAATGATCAGTAAAGTACTTAAATCATACATAGGGAAGAAATCTGCAATGTCTTCTTTCCGTTGATATATGTTATCAGTGGCTGAAGATGCAGACGAGATAAACTAATTAGCATGGAATTGCAGCAGGAGAAGGGGGCAGATTTCGAACCACGTGAGTCAGTCACCTTGTGTTAATTTGTAGAAGGTGAGTGGGTGTTGTCAATTGCTTTTATTTTTTACTGACAGAAATGAGTGCATTTACTTGCTATGGCTGTCTCAGATGAATTTTCAATTTAAAGAATGAAAAGGCAAATGACTAATAATTATTCAAGACTGCTGAAGAATAAAGTAACTTGCATAGAGTAAGTATCGTTTTGCATCGATTCTTCCCCTCTTGTATCGATATGGGTATCAATATAGAAAAAGTATCAATACAGTAGGACCCCGCTATAGCACACTTCGTTATAGCACGAATTCGGATATAACACAATCGTGGCATGGCTCCCGAAATTTCATCTATTTTTTCGTACATGAAACAAAATTATTTTTTCAAAGTACGAAAAATAATGTGTAAAAATTAATTATCATTGTGGGGAAGAGATCGTGTATGAATTCGGATATAATACGATCGTGGCGTGGCTACCAAAATTTTACAATAATTTCGCCGATTTCTTGAACTACTGCAAAGTTTTGTGCCAAAATAAACAAGAGTTTGATTTAATAATTTGGCAAGCTGTATTGTATTCTTGAAGAAAAAGTGTCTTATGATTGCATCATTTATTATATGAATATAGGTGCTGAACATTTCAATTTTTGAATGTTCATTTCAAATGTGTCAGTAGTCAATCACTGCACTTTGATCTTAGTTTATTTTTGAAAGATGTCAGCTCATTTTAAAGCTGACAAGTGTTAATCTTATTATTACTGGTACATGAACAATAAAGTCATTAAGTCTTCTTTGTGTTTGTCTTCAATACATTGTGTACAATCGTTGCTCAAACAATAGCCGACATATGTTTGCTCATTCAACTGCATACACTGCCAAGCACCAAACAATGCGGTGGTTGATAAAAGATTCGCACCTGAATTTATAAATCAATTAATTTAAGTCATTGACAATCATCAAAGTCAATCTCAAAGCTAAAGGTTGTTCAAACCATGCGTCAATGATTTATAAAACATAAAAAAACCAAAGCCGCCAACGCGCACACGTGGCTTGGCGGTGTTGTTAGACAATCCCCACGTAATCAGTTGACCAGTGAATAATATTGTACATTCCCTATAAAAATGACCCCATTGTTGATTAACAATTATTCTTGCTGTAGTTGTTCAAACAAATAGGTGTCAGAGAAGCCATGGACAGGACTAAGTCCGGTGTTTCCACAAGTCAGATTTAATTCCCAAGTGACATTTCCCAAGTTATCTGCCAGTGCACGTGGGCCGAGAAGCCTCTGGCTTGTAAAAGCACTCACTTTGTTTTCAAGTAGAGTCCTACAACTTCCTGTGCATATACTTTGACCTTAATCCCTTAGCTTGTAAAGGCGCCACACACTTTGTTTTCCCACGTGACGACCCTTTGATCAAGCCGCTTGTTTTATACTTGTTCAGTGCCAAGTAACAAAGGGTGGTTATTTGAACTCCCTGTGATCTTGCCGCACAATTGACACGTGTCCAGTTTCATCCTTTAATAGATTTCTGACTTTATGATCAAAGTGTTACTTGCAAGAGCCCAAGCTCAGCCTCGTGCATAAGCACCCGCATATGACAGTACAGTTGAGGAATCGGAGTCGAACGTGATTTACGATGACTAGACGACGACGATTTACAATGACTAGACGACGATGTAGGATTTTAGAACTTTATCAGACAATGATATTATACTTCTGTGCGCATATTTTCGATGGAATTATTATGGACTCACTCCTATGTATGCCATGAGATCGGCCGGTGAGTACACGTGTTGATCCTTTAACTATTCATGCTATACAATAGACATGTACATATAAATGTACCAATGCATGGTTCTCTGAATAAAGTAAAATATTATATGTGCAATCTCTGTTTTCACTGCATGTGTATTTATCGTTTATTATGCATTGATTTCAGATGGTAACTGTGCCAATGAAGCACGTTGTTTTGAGCCCACAATTTACCCCCCCCCCCCCCATTTTTTGGGTGCATGCATCATTTTCTTCAGCTAAATGACTTGGTTTTGTCTTGGTTGGTTATAGCACGGTTCAGGACATAGCACAATCCCGTTTTGTGGACCCCGACCATCGTACTATAGCGGGGTCCTACTGTACATCGATATATCGATTAATTGTTTCACCCCTAGCATGCATACAAACAAGGCAGCACATGCAAGTCCAAATGCAATGGCATGCACATAAACAAGGCAGCACAATCAAGTCCAAATGCAATGGCATGCACATAAACAAGGCAGCACAAGCAAGTCCAAATGCAATGACATGCACACAAACAAGGCAGCACAATCAAGTCCAAATGCAAAGGCATGCATACAAACAAGGCAGCACAAGCAAGTCCAAATGCAATGACATGCACACAAACAAGGCAGCACAAGCAAGTCTAAAATGCAATGGCATGCATACAAACAAGGCAGCACAAGCAAGTCTAAATGCAATGGCATGCATACAAGGCCAAATGCACTTACATGCATACAGTAAATGTTTCCATTACACATTTCCAGTAAACTTTCTATATGCCATTTTTTTTCCAATGATTCTAATTAATTATATAAACTTTCTTTGAATTAAAATGTCCTTAATTAATCCTGAAGTGCATAGAATTGTTGATTTTCAGTGGACTTTGCCTCCAAGTCACTTGTAATAGCATTATCACACCCATATTTATAACAGCTCTGGTTTTATTGAAGTTTTATGGAGTGAAAGAATTTTCTGTATTTTTCCGAGAATTCACTTTTTTTGTTTACTATTAACAGAACACAAATTTATCTTAGTGTAGTGTTACACTTTGAGTGCCTTTGTCCTATGCCTCCTCCCCCAAATCTTGCCCCATGTTTCAGTTGACAACCCATAAGCATGGTTATGAGGAATCCAAGAATCAATGTTTCAAAATCTAGACAGCCTGTCCAGAATGGATAACACATCCATTAAAACAACAAATTTCTATACAATCATACAGCATCTTCCTATGAGCCTATACTTACCTGTGCACAGTCAGTAACAATTAAGGTCCAATGAGAATAAAAGGTGTATACATTCCTCCAATTCCAGCACTATGAATTCCTTCAACATTTTTGGCCAACATAAGACAGTAACTATAAACATTAGTTTTCCTCATGAATTATCTGTATCTTTCTCTTCCTCTTCATCTCAATACTACTTTTTAACATATTTACAGACTAGTCAACTGGTTTCTTATCTAGAATCTGTTTTTCACATTGAGAAACTATCTTCTATGTACCAGTCTATCATATTGGCACTGAAGTACTTTTCTCCATATCTGTGTCCATACAGAAAACTCCTGATCAAAACTGTATCCCACATAAATCTAATTTTCATGATTTTTGACAATATAATTTGGAATGCAGAACTTGTACTGAAAATCTGCAATAATTCTGCAAAATCCGGAATGGTTGACATCTTTGCTATGTGCCCCTGGATGCACTTCTGTTATGCAAATATATATATATATATAAACATCAACAGCTATGGTGGCACTAGGTTTGTTCAGTTGTCTGCCAAGTTTAAGTGAAAAGTTATCAATGGCCAATAGCTTAAGATATTTTTTTAGGTTGAATTAATGAAGAAAGGGACTCAATTTCTGGAGGAAGAACTTGCAGAAATTTAGCATAAGGAATTATTAGTTTCAAAAGAAAAATAATTCAGAGAAGAAGTAAATTATTACATAAAACTCTGGTAGATATAGGATGAACAATAAAATTAAATGAGAGCAAAATCCAGAATAACAAATTTCATAGTGCAGATATTTTCATCTAAAGAAGACATTCAAATATGTAAATGTATCTGTGAGTCAACAAAGTGCTTGATGAAACTTTTATTACAATAATGTAAGAGTCCTCAGACAAGACAGTGGTGCGGTGCAGATGACAAAGTTAAGATGACTTAAGTGACAAAGCAAATTTCATTATCTCATTTTTTTACCACCACAAGTGCATTGAGTATTTTCTAGTATTTTTATTTGTCTCTTTGAAATTTCATGTCTCCCCAGATTTGTAGATCAGGAGGACAGTGTCCCCTGCTCTTGAGATCCTTGGCGTAACACAGTGTCATGTGCGCATTAGACCTTTTCAAGTTGGCACTTAGCTCTAAAGACCTAAATGGTTTGAAGCGAAACAACTTTATATGTCTTATTTATTAACAAGACTAACACAAATGGTAAATATTACACCAGCCACCTATCTTAATAAAGGTCATGACGACCTTGAACTAGGCATTGTAAGCATGAAATTATCAGGCTTCATTTTCTTATCAAGGGCAACCTACCTGTGAAGTTAAGTGAAGATATGTTTAGTAGACTTGAAGTTATTATGTGAAAATTAATTTACCTTTGTTGGATCACAGTGACCATGACAAAAGTAATCAACAGACTTCTTGGTATCATCAAGGGCAACATATCTGTAAGTTTTGGTGAAGGTATGTTTCAAAGATCTAAAGTTATCAAATAGAAACCAATTTACTTTCTGAGGCCATGCTAACCTTGACATTGACATTCAGATCCCAAAACATATAAGCTGCAAAATTTGATGAATATATGTGAAGCAGATTTTGTGTTATTGCATGTAAACCAATTTGCTTTGGTGGATCACAATGACCTTAATCTCTGACCTTTAAATCCATTAAATCAATATAATTCTTTGTCTCCTATAGGGCTACTCACCTGTAAAAAATTTTAAAGGTTTCTGAAGCAGAACTCACATATTTCATGGAAACCAATTATCTTTGGTCACTCACAATGAACTTGACCTTTAACCTTTTGACCATAAATAAATAGGGTTTTTCTCTCATATGTAGCAACCCACCTGCAAAGTTTGGTGAATGTATGTGAAGCAGAACTCAAGTTATAGCACAGAAATCAAATTGTTAATGGATGGATGGCAGGTCTATAACATAATTATCTCCACTTGATGGAAGGCATATACAAACCTGAAGAGTTTCAATTTAAGGATCATGTTGGAACAATACTGAGGCACTTGCTGTATATTCCAGCGAGGAATATCTTAGAGAAGGGAGGGGATGTGGAGCACTTTTAGCTAAAGGGGCACATTTGTTGAAGGAAGGGGGCACCTATTGGAACAAAGGGCAGCTTTTTGCAATATAAGGACTTAATGCAGACGATGAATTTTAAATTTCATCTTTTCTGAAGTGGAAACAAACAAAAGCACAATTATATGTTATGATGATTTGGTGAGAGGCAAAGAGGAGGACTCCTGAAGGACAGAGGGGAGGGGCTTGAACGACTCTGAGGACAGAGGGGAGGGCACTGAGGGCAGAAGAGTGGAACATATATCTATTTCAACATAGCTAGATCGCTGATAATGGTTTTGGTTAATCAAACCTTTTCTGTATATTTAACAATTCCAGATACAAATTTAGCACTGAACATACCAATGGTATTTGACTTGAGTTGTTGTTCTACAGCATCATAGTGTGTGGCAAATTTGTTCTGAATACTCCCAATTTTCAATTCCTCCTCTATCTTTTTCTTCTTAACCTCCATCTCCTCCTGCTCTTTCTGCCTTTTCTTCATCAGATTCATGGCACGGCCCCCCTCTGAGGCAGCTCCCTTGTAATGTGCCATGGTACACCTGAAAATGAGTTTTATAAGCCATTAAATTGTATTTAAAAAACAATGATATATTTTTCTCAACCAATCAAATTTCTAAAAATCATAATATGTTTACATATTTAAGCAATGATTAGTCTTTGTTATGTCTGCTAAAAATTCAACCTTGCCCATATTTTCTTTCCTTGACATCACTTACAGTACTCGCTTTGTGGTTAATTTAATTATTTCAAATAATTTTAACTCTGTACTGTTGAATCATTATATTCACATTATACACCTTCACTTTAAACAGGGGTTCCATTAAAGTTTCCTTTTTGGAAGTCCTGGACTTCCAAGGTTGAAAATTTGGAAGTCCCATACCTCAAACATGGAAGCCCATCGTTACACTTACCCAAAACCTTCTTGAAATTTATTGAAATTGTAGTCATCTTTACATGAATACATTTGTATGTGTGCATGCAGACATACATGTATTATGAAAAAGATAGAATTACTGTTACATTTAAGTACATGTAAATAGACTTGCCTTCCTATCATGACATGAGAGAAATATTTCCACTGTAAAAACATTTAATATACATATGCAGGGCTCAGGATATTTTATAAGAGAAGTGACTCGTAAAACAAAATCAACTGTCCTGCAGATTCTGTCTATGGCTGTCAAAATTGCCAAATACAGAAAGGAGCCCTTGCTGAATGGTTCATTCACATTTCATTTTAGATTCAAGAATGTAAATTCATATAACGCAAGCTTTAATATTTACAAAAGATAGCATTTTCATTTTATTTTTTATGTGTCTTTTAACAATATTAGAAAAATTTGGGAAAAATTCATATCCTTAACCATTCTGTTAATAACAGAACACCAATCCCAGAAAGTTATTGTACAGCATTTACGAATTGTGTCCTTTTCCTATGATTAACGTCTATTTAGAATAATACTTTATCGATATACATTTATTGAATACAAATGGAGACAATGTTTTTAATATGACTTAAAGAGTTGTACAAATGATAAATCTGCTAATTCAAGATTATCAACAAGATACATACATATATACTCACATATAAGCCAATACCAACTGCAAACTGCATAGACCCAGATCTGCCATTGCAAAATGCACCAGCAGATCTGGGTCTATGCAGTTTGTAAGGACTAATCAGTAGAACAAATAATATAGACCCTGATCTGCCAGCACATTATCAAATACCGTACATACTCATGTATATTTTAGGTCCAAATGCAAACAACATAGACCCTGATCTGCCGTCGCATAATGTGCCAGCAGATCAGGGTCTATGTTGTTTGTTCTACTGATTAGTCCTTAAAAACTGCATAGACCCAGATCTGCCGGCGCATTATGCGATGGCAGATCTGGGTCTATACAGTTTGCTGTTGGTATCAGGTTATACGCGAGTACATACAGTAATCGTTTTGTTAAAGAGAGGTGTTTCTTCTTTATGCGCCGGCAGATATGGGTCTATGCAGTTTGTAAGGACTAATCAGTAGAACAAACAACATAGACCCTGATCTGCCAGCACATTATGCGACGGCAGATCAGGGTCTATGTTGTTTGCATTTTCACCAGGCTTATACATGAGTAAATACTGTAATAAAGTTCTTTATTAATTGTCCTTCAATAATGCTATCATATACGATATTTATTGATATAAATGTGTATATGCTACTTTCAGAACAACTGTCCATGGTCTATTTAATCTGTTAATCATATGTCTTTGCAGTTTCTTAAGCTTCTCTCAATTACCAATGCAGCTTTGTATAGTTGAGATCTAGTCCTTGATAAAATTGGTGATGTAATCTTACAAGAGTATGTATGGTATTAGCCAAGTGCCAGTCTCAATATAGCTGAAAATGACTAGTGTACCCTTTAAGGTTTTACCCTGCCCAGTAAGGTTATGAAATACATATCTTTAATTGTCAGCACTTGGTATCAATCACACTGCCACTTTGAGCTCAGTGCTCGACATTCATTTTCTAGATTACTTCCCCAGTTAGGCAAGTTCTCACATAACCTACAAGCTCTGTCAATCAATTAGTTGCCCAGATCTAAAGCTCTCCCCCATTATAACATGCCTCATTATAACGTGATTTAGGATATAACATGATACTACTATGGACCCCATGACCAAAATCACACTAATGTATAACAACATGGGTCGAAGAAAACAAGGTGAAACTTAAGTCTTATAACTTCATTTCCTTTTCAAAATACCATTATTTAACAAATTTTTGATAGTACCCACTATACCACGGTTCAGAATATGATGCTATTCTCAATATATCGTGGTTCCATGGTTGCAATATAACGCAGTTCGGTACAAAATGTGGTCGTCAGTTATGGACCCCGACTACCACGTTAGAACAAGGGAGAGCTGTATTTTGGATCAAAAGGGAAACAAAATAGTAGCAAAATGTCCTAATACATGACTTAATTAATAATAGTCACATTTATTTGCATTTAAATGAAAACTAGAATACAGCAAGCTCACAGACTCATCAGGAAACTTGTATCTATATCAACATAAACATAGAAGCAAGAAGTCAGAAATTATTGCAAACAAATCCAAAACAAGATGATTGTATGACAAAAATAGACATAAATAAAACATAAACAAAAATGTGACATAGGATTAAATCATAAAAGGATTACATGTATAATTTTTTTAATATAAATCCCAGAAACAGAACAGTCAACAATCCTTATCAAAATCAAGCCACCTGTACTACTCTAAGAAGGTGCTGCCTGATAGGATGTGGAGGCGATCTCTCCCATCTGCTGGGGTGGTCTAGCCACCCCAGGTCCCTGACCGGTTTAGTTATCTATCAGGGGGATTTGGTCTAGTTGATTCATTTTTTCAACTGATCACCGTATCTTGTCGGTGTGGGGTTTATTTACCCCTTGTCCCCGGTGCAGCCGCTATCTATTGTTGCAGCCAGTTTCCTGTGACCCGGATTGCATTCCTGATTGATGCAGACGGGTTTTGAATTATAGTTTCGTTTCATGCAGCTGGGGTTGACTTAAGTGGCATTTAAACATAAAAACCCATATAAGTTTGTACGTAGAGAAGGGGTCAATAAAGAAGTGACTAGAAAACTCTTTAGAAATATTTATTTTCTAATTACCAGGACTTTTTATCCTGCAAATTGTGAAATACCACAGTTAGTGACTGAATTGCGAGACACAGAACCACCGTGGTATTATATAGGTTGTTAGTTGAGGTGGTGTTCGCCGGGGTTCTATCAAGCTCTTCCACAAGTACAGTGATTAGAAGAGATGCAAACATAACCCACCAATAGCGCCCGATGAGTCTCTACGGAAGTGCATCAGCGCTTCTATCAAGCTCTTCCACAAGTACAGTGATTAGAAGAGATGCAAACATCAACAAAAAGAGAAAACTGGACAATCCGGTTTTAGAACACCAATAAGTCAAGCGTTTGCTACTACCAAACCATTCAACCCCTTTCTACAAAGAAGCTAGGAAACTACTTTAAAAATTTGTCAAACTACAAAAAGTAGCAGATTATCTTCCGATATGCTGCCAAAATGGCAGAGTAGCTCGAGGGCTAGAGATCAGCTTGCGCCTGAGGTTTACAAATTGCCCAGAATTTGTAAACTCATGGAACACTATCCTTTTGGATACCTCAAAGAACTAACTAGCATTACTTTTACCCATACACTCAACAAAACAGATGAGTGTGAAGCAGACTTTCAAAAGGCTAGAAAAAGATAACAGTCCCCCGAATCAACTTGATAACACAGAAGCAGCATTTAAACAAATTTATGAAAGTTTATCCAGGTTTTACCAAGCCAAATATGGTAAACTACTAAACGATAATCCTGAAGTGAGAAGTGAAGTAAAGCGACCAGGACCAAAACAAAACTAATCCAGAAAAAACAAGAGACCGCAGGGGAAATGGCAGAAGGAACAACACGCATGCTGGAATCCTCAAAACTCTGAGATTGTTTGCTAATTTAGCAAATTTTAATCATAATTCTATCAATAAAGATAATAATCTTTACGTTTCAGATTTTGCCATAAATCTTTCCACTTTTCCACTTAATAATTTTCATATGTGTCTTAAACAAGGGATTATCCTTCAGTCCCACTATTAAGGAAATCAACCTGGGTCAAGTTCATAAGGACTTGGACCAGTTCTTTCGACGAATCAAGTTGAAACACTTTTTTCACAACTCACCAATACATATTGATGAAACAAACTATTTCGAAGACGAAATATTGCGTCGATTCAGACAAAAAAGCACATGGATACCTCCAAATCACAATGAATTCATTGAGGTTTTCAGTAAACTAGTAAAATTATCATTGTTGAATTTTAAACAAAAAAGGAGATATCACCTAAACATCTCAATAAAAGAAACGTAGTAACAAAAACATTGTTATTAAAAAAGACAATAAAGGCTCTGCTATTGTAATCATGAATACTGATGCTTACATCAAAGAAGCTTTAAGACAGTAAATGACGAGAATTATTATATTAAAACAAGGAATGACCTTACCGAGACACATTTAAATATGGTTAAAAACCTTTTACTTCAAATTCACGATAAAGGGGAATTCAAGTTTTTCAAAACCTTATCAACGACAAAGTCCGAACTCCGAAATTCTATCTCCTCCCGAAAATACATAAGAATCTTACTCCTGGAAATATCCCAGGAAGACCTATTAATAGTGGAAACAACTCACCCACTGAAAAAATCAGTAGTCTAATTGACGAACATATAAAACCATTCATCAAAATTATTCCCTCGTATATTAAAGATACCACGGATTTTATAAATAAGATTCAAGTAATCGATAATTTACCGGACAAATTTCTTTTTGGTCACAATGGACATCGCTTCCTTATACACTAACATACCAAACCACGAAGGTTTAACATCAATACCCAGTACTCTGGCTGCAAATAAACCCAAATATTGTCTCTCCAATCAGAGTATCTTTGCTTTATTAAAACTGGTGCTACACTGCAATAATTTTACCTTTGACGACTCCCATTACCTACAAATTGGTGGCACTGCTATGGGAACCAAAGTTGACCCATCCTATGCCAATATCTTTATGGGTGATCTGGAATCTAAACTGCTTAACTCAGCACCATATAAACCTTTTACCTATCTGAGGTTTACAGATGACATCTTTATTATCTGGACAGGATCCGAATTGGAATTAATCCAAGTTGCATGAAAATGGATAAATCTAAAATATTTAGAAGCACATTTACAAACCTCAAATATATTTCAAAGTAAAGAGGTCATTGTACTACATGTAATGTTATTTATTTACTCACCTGCCACCTCTGTGGCAAACAATACATAGGTGAGACCAAAAGGGAATTCCAAGTGAGAATTAAAGAACACTTAAGGGACATCCGTAATAAGAAGGATACCCCAGTGTCTAAACATTTTAACCAATCTGACCACAACATTAATTGTATTCAGTATCAGATAATAGAAATCATCCAATCTGATCCAGAGCTCAATAATAGCAACATTAATCGGAATAAAAATGTACTGTCTCACATCATATGACTTACAATTTCTATAAACACTTCCTCTTATTATTTTCATCAATAACAACTAAAAATTACTTGCCCAGTTGGGCAAGCTCTTTTAGCTTTCACTTGCCATGAACTTACCTTAGGCAATCGTTAAAGTCAAACACTGACAATACACAAGTTCTTTTAACAAGGTATCGAAAGTGATTCTTTCAAGTGCTAGTATATGTATCAGTAGATTGGCTGTCCAGAAATAAACTTAATTTTTTACTGACAATTTGCTAAGATATGTTGGGTCCAAGCTAGTAATCAAAATAGTCACCCTTGAGTCCGTCATTTCGCCTAAACACACCCAAATTGCAAAATTCACTTCATCTTGCCTTGATTTTATCTATTACTCCACCCCCTACTGTTTCAACACAATACATTAATAATGTCAGTAAAATGTCAACTTTTTTGTGTCAATTTCCCCTTCAAAGAGGAAGGTGGAAAGTTCAAAAAAAGAAATGTTATGCTCTGTAGTCAATATTGGTGCTAATTTGATGATCATAAATGCCAGAAATTACACTGTTATCTACAGAATTTCTTCTAAAATTCACACATGATCCTTGAAAAAAATGAATGAAAAATTGTATTTTGGATGCCTGATTTGAGGGATATTATAACTCAGTGCATACATCTAGATCCATTACTAATAAAATCAATCATTTTATCCAATAAATGAATAAAAAGATGACTTCTACTATGGAAACAGCTGCCGATTTTTGAATGTAACATACAGTATGATCCATGGCCCTATGGCTTGACATGATTATGTGATAAGAAATTTCACTCATGAGCCACTGATGTTATAGGTGAAACCAGCAAAACTTCAGCTAAAACAGCAAAGTCTGGAAACAAGTCTGAGTGCATAAAACTATTAATGTTCCATTGTGTTGTCACTTTGAAGCCCAAGGAAATGTCCTATTCCATGATTCATTCCATGAATCTCTGAGTATCTTTGACGTTCTGTTTTTCTTATATATCAAAACTGGATGCATTAACTATTTCTGTCAGCCAGTCAAGTGTGAATCAGGCTCATCTGCAGTCTTGCACTTCATACTTCAGAAATTATGTAAAGTTGGCATAAAAAAAGTACATGTTATAATCACTCAAAAACAAAAGTATATCTGTACATGACACAGAAAAATGGCTGATTTTATGACGATTAACATGGGAGTTCATATTCCTATGACAAAACAAGTCCCAAAATCTGGCAATTGGCAATTGGTTAACAGGTGTCTGAATCTCCTTGTCTGCTATGATTTAACCTATGCAGCTTCACCTAATCCCTTTACAATCACTTGAACTTTGTTTGATAACCTGCACACTACTTGACTGATGCTTGCTTTGTAGAAACAGATCAATAAAAGAGAAGTTCGCCAACAAAATAACTTGAGTACCAAGGTCTCAGCTGTTGGAATTTTCATACATCAAAAATTAAAAGTATGCATACTTATACATGGATTTCGCTTTCCTAGAGAACCCTGGAGATAGATGGTTGTTTCCAAGAGGGAGTTCCATTTAACAGGGAGTGTTTGGAAAGATTATGTTCCATAGATTGACAGATGAAGGATTAGATGACAAAAGAGATAATGGGGCCCCGGGTGGCCAAGTGGTCTAAGGCGCTCGCCTTTACAGACCACTGACATCTCACCTCTGTCTGCGTGGGTTCAAGTCTAGGACTCGGCCAACATGGGTATGTGATAAAGCTTGCCAGCAGCTCCCCGTGGGTTAGTGGGTCTTCCTGGGGTTTTCTCAGATTCTTCCTCCACCAAATATACTGGCTGCCATGTATAGCCTGTCATGTGCTGAAAAATGGCATTAAACCCATAACAACCAACCAAAAGAGGTATCAGATTTGCTGTCTAGATACAAAGGTCCAAATAATTAATAGCTGCAAGCCTCCAAAATCTTCATTATCTGTGGGTTATCAGCCACTGAATTGGGGTTTGTGTAGTTGTTCACTGTATGAGCAGTTATGTCAGAAAATAATAAAAAGTGAGCATAGAACAACTTGTTAGACTAAAGTCCAGCTCAACAGCAACATCTGCTGATTTTAAAGCAACTACTAGGTATGGAAATAAAGATCAAGCTAATATACTAATAACACATATATGCACAAAACTGTTGGCTTCTTGTGATCAAGCATAAGCATTCGTGTGTTTTTGTTTAATACTATAGTGGCCTAAGCATGCACTGAACTAAAGCCTAACCAAAATTTTCACTCTAACATACTACACCAATAGTGAGTTATTCATATTTTTTACATCAATTTTTTGTTCACTTTGGTGATACTTTTTAATAAAACACCAATGGTCTTTTTTGTGCTAAAAAGCAAAGAATAAGAAAAGAAGATGTATTCTGTGCAGCTACACTAAAGGGAGATAACTCGAAATTGCACTCAAATTGTGTTCCCCATATGCATAGTTTTAACCTTTGTTTGGGTGATCTGATGTAATATCCTTGTGAGCAGCAATGACATATGATTAAGTTCCAAAATTACGCATAAATATTCATGGGATATATGTGCATTTTTGTATATGCTTCTTACATGAAGATTGGTGCTAAATTGATGGTAAAAACAGTTTAACTAATTTTGAAAATGTCGATTTATAATCGATATTTGATATATACAACCATATTTATTGACATATACAACCATATTAATGTCATTTGGTCTGATTTTACTATTTAATTCAATGCTGTCACTCGTGAAGAACGCTGTTGACACCGTTGATGACGTCATTGTCTCGAAACAAGCGCGTTAGATCGCGAGAAACATGGTGCACGATCGACGGATGTACTCGAGATCAGGTGGTTGGATGATACATGAATGCCAACATTGTTTTAACGATGATTAAATGAAGTAGATATAGTTGAACACTTTCTATGGTTTATTTTAAATAGATTCTCACAATATTATAAAGGAACGCGTTAAAATTCACGTTAAGTGCACGAAAAGTGGTTGCTCGAGGCTAGTTTATATATGTCGATTTTTTTTCTTCAAAAATTCATTAAGTATCACTATTCTGTAGCCTCGAAAACACAAGACTTTCTTCTGAATTCGCTTTTCCCACTTTCATTACATTAATTCAGACTCCTTCTCTCTAATTATGAATCAAGTTTTAGACTAAAAATAAAACATACTTACCCACAATGTTTTTTCTCTCAGCAAAATGTAACTTTACAATACTATTTTAAACTGAGATACCACAAACGTTCGAGAAAGTTGAAAACACATGTTTTGATGACGTCTTCCGCATCATATATTAACCTGGAAAATCGTCCCTGATCTTAGGTAACGGAAAAGTGCTCTTATTTTAGTGGCGTGTATGTATCAGGAAAATCGTCATTTGCATGTAAATCATGCAGATTGTGAATGTTGGAGTTTGAAAATATGCATTAAAAGCTGCTGTGTGCACGAATAATATAATCTTTTGTTGTGTAGTCCTGGACACAAAACATACAATAATATAATCTTTTGTCGTGTAGTCCTGGGCACAAAACATACAAGCACATTACTCGGTCGTTGATTCCGTGTTACATCATATCCACAAAATTCACGTCTAAGTATCGATTCAAAGTGGATTAAATCAGTGTGAAACTGTTTAATAAGTGTACATTTTAGAAATGCTTGGTATTACATCAGTTGGAAGCTGTTTAATAAGTGTAATTTTTAGGCATGCTTGGGATAATAAAAATACTCTTAGATTTTATTCTCTAATAATCTAATAAGAGCTATCAACGATAAACTGGAATATGTGTATAAGTCATAGTGGAGATTTAATATATCTAGTACACAAGTAGTAAGCAATATTTTTACATTGAAATAAAATAAGAATTTGGTTTTAAAAACTACCTAATTATATATATATATATAGATATATATATATATAGATATATATATATATATATATATATATATATATATATATATATATATATATATATATATATATATTGATAGGAAATTATAAACAAAATACACACAGTTTCGTGTAATTGCATATTGTCTTAACATTAAAATGTTGGCGACATACTTGACCCATAACTTTAGAGAATTTAAATCTTTTTTTTAATGCTATGACTCAGTTGAAGATGAAAAACATTTTCTTTTGAAATGACCCAATTATAGTCAGATTCGTTTAGAATTATTGCAGAAATTTAATTTCATACGTTCTGATATTTGTTATGATGATGATATGCTTTTCTTTAAATTATGATATAATTTTTTGACTCGGAATGCGCACCTATATTAACGAAATTTGGGTATGATGCATTTCATCACCATGACAACACCATTGCTAGATTAAACGATTGGTTAAAATTAGTTTGTGTCACCTTCATGGGATATACACATGTAGTTTCTTACAGTATATGAAGTATTATAAATTAAACTGATGAATATATTTTCAAAATTAGCGACATGTTTGCTTCTCTAGTCGTTTGTACTAGTTTGGGTTTGATTATGTTTCATAAGGCATTTATAATATTTATTTCGCGCGGGCTTGTGTGTGTGTGTGTGTGTCTGTCTGTGTCTGTGTCAGTGTGTGTGGGTGTGTGTTATGATTCTTGTCTGTCATTGGTTCGCCTTCCATCATTACAGGTTTGGGTGATTTGGTATGCAATGTATATGTACATATACCTGGTTTGTTAGATCTGTATGTTTTCACTGTACTTGTCCTTTTTCTCTTTGTATGTGTTTATTTATGTTCTATTAACACATGTCTTGTATTATGTTAAAGGAAATACAAATATTATTATTATTATTATTATTATTATTATTATTATTATTATTATTATTATTATTATTATATTATTCTTTATATGATACTGACACATGCATACATACATATTTTTGACGGGATTCGTTTTTATTTATTTATTTATTTATTTAATTATTTTTTTATTTATTTATTTGGCAATGATGGAGAAGTATCTTATTTCTAACAGACCTGGGGTAGCCCTAAAAAGGGCCGTTGTGTTGAATTTTTTTATTAAAAAAATCATGGATTTTTCAACATGAGCTGCAACTGTCTTAAACCTTGACCTCGTCCGAGTGCCACTGTTGCTATTGTTGTTGTTACTTTATCGCTGTTGCCGTCTTAGTAGTAATCGATGTAGTGGATGTCATGGAGAGTTTGTAATTATTTGGATGCGCAGTCTTTTTCCCTTAGGCTGAATGAAGGAAGTTTCATACATCGCACTTAACTGTTTCAGTTCAGTCAAGATCTGTTGCAGTACACTCACGGTTTACCTGGTCTCAAACTGTTCATCGCTCATGGTTTTCATCATGTTGTCTCCTCTTTTGCTGCTGTTGTTGTTGTACAAAAGTCTCTTCGTCTTTTTGTGGTTGTAAAAACGTCTCTAGCTCTTCATTCTGTTTCTTTTGTAAATTTAAAAATTCTAGCAAGGGTTGTGATTCAGGAGGAGGTCCCGTCAAACATTTCTGGGATGATAAACAAAATTGCAGAAAGCAAAATTAAATTCCAATTCATTCTCTGGAACAGAGGATACCATGGGTGGAATAATACTACCCACAGCAGCAGTAGTAATACTGTGATTCGGGATATAGGAAGCCACTGCAGGCACACCCTAATATAACGGCCATCTTTGGTCGACCTGTTCTGGGAATTTGCCCAAACAACAAGAACACGCTCTCATATGTTTTTGCTTGTTCCTGTGTGTGCTCGCCCTAACAATTCGAGTTGATCTAGGAATACAAGACATGGCAGATCAACACTCGGCATGTTCTGTCATCTTTGTTCTTATCTACGCCCGCTGTAGAGATGGTGTGGCTTCTCAACTTGAGAACGAGGTTTTTGGCGGTTCTCAAACAAGGTTCTTGGCTTTAGGGCGAAAAGAACAACAGGATCATTGTACTAGGGTCAAGAACCTTGTTCTCGTGTCTCGCCCAAAGTCTTCGTTTTCAGTTCAGCCACGTATACTGTACTGGTACTGTCCCACATTTTGACGATGTGAAGCGTTGAAACGCTAATTAGTATATATAAGGAAAGTGATGTCACACAAATCTCATTCGTTCTGAATGGTGGATAAAAAAACAAGACATCGCTGAATTATGTTACACGCATTCTGATTGGTTGAACCTCGACTTCAATGTCAATCTGTGGCCCGTCTATATAAAGGGATGTGTTCGCCCGTTGTGACATCCGCTCTCGAGTCAAACCAAGATGTGGACTTCTGTGGAATCATCCACCATTATTTCTACCATTTTTTAGACTACCCGGTGTATGTGAAGTCAAAGTAGGCGATCACATACACCTCAGACATTGCACTATGGAGGATATAAGTATGCTCGGAAGGGCAAAAGTGCCTCAAAAGACTGTGGGTGTATGGACCGTCCGATGGTGAGGAGAAGCTTGAGAAGAAGAAAAGTGAAGAGGTGTCGTCTCTGTTAACAATCTCTGTTAACCCCACAACGGCCCTTGTCAGGGCCAGCCAGATTTCTAGAAACAGAGATACTACTCCAATATTGATAAAACTCTATGTTTCATATCTGTTGGCTTGTTTGTCTATTTATTTTGTATATTCAACATAAAACTCAAACCCCAACTCTTCTGTCTTTGTATATGCGATAATATAGGTGTGAGTGAGTGATCGTATGTATACGTGAATGTGTGAGCACTCATAGCCCCCCCCCCCCCTTAACCCCATTTTTGGGGTTGTATTTTGTCTGTTCTATGCGTTACTCTTCCTTACTCTACCTCCTTCTTTACATCCCCTTTAAAACCGTGTGCTGGTCAGTAGGTATGGGTGTTGGTAAGTAGATGGGGGTGCTGGTCAGTAACATTGTGTGTAGGTGAGTAGGCGTGAGTGTTGGTGAGTAGATGGGGTGCTGGACAGTAAAATTGTATATTGGTTAGTACATGAGGATGTTGGTGAGTAGATGGGTGTGCTGGTCAGTAACACTGTGTATTGATTAGAAGGTATGAATGTTGGTGAATAGATGAGTGTGTTGGTTATTAAAACTGTTTATTGGTTAGTAGGCGTGGGTGCTTGAACCCAGAATTACCCACCATGTTCAATTCCCCTTGCCCCCCATACCGTCCCACCATCTTAAAATCCCATATGCCCCCATACCATCACATAATTTTAATCCTATGGACGTAAATAATATTGCCTTTCCCTTTCCCCCAAAAATTACCCTAATGTTGAATGTTTGGATGTTTTTAACATTACATTTCCTATGCGCCCTTCCCCCCCCCCCATATATCGTCCAACAAATGATAGTCCTACGGACGTGGTTAACATTAAATTCACCTTTACATCCATATCGTCCCAATTCAAGATGGCCGGAGAGTGGATTTTTCCGTTTCACCCACACAGTTCCATTTCCCTATATTGTCCCATATAACTACCATCAGGTCTATTCTACATCATTGAGTCCGCAGGGGCACCTTGATTGACATGTTTGTTTACGTAAATAGTTGTGTAGATGTCTCAATATAATCTGATCAAAGACTTCTGAGACACAAATTGATGGTGAAATTTGTCGATAGTTTGAGGCAAGAAATATGTCACCTTTCTTGTATATTGACACTACATTAGTGAGCTTCAATTGATTAAGAAAAATGCATGATCTGAGGAATTTTTATTTAAAAGAATGCATAGTGGAATATATATATATTTATATATATTTATATATATATATATATATATATATATATATATATATATATATATATATATATATATATATATATATATATATATATCAGTAGATCTGCATTTCAATAGTCTATGATCTTTGTCTGCACCTAACTTTGTCTAGATTTAGTGTCAATATAATTTCCGATATTTCTTCCTAAATTATAACAATAGGAAATAGAGATGGGTTTGATCTGTTTTCGAAATGTCGTAAGGTTTTGTCGATATCATCCACACGGTTAACTGAGCAAAAGTATGAATTTAGTAATTCTTATGTTTCATTGTTGGTAACAGCATAGTCAGAGGAGTTTTCTAAGCATTTGTAGAGATAGTAATACATGTGAGTCAGGGGATGATTTCGAGATGTTGTTTTAATATTTTAAAATAAAATCTTGGGTTGGATTTTTGTTAGGGATGTTAAGTTTTCATTTGTTTTTCTGAAAGACGTTTTCCTTTGCTTTCTTTTTTATATTAGTAAACTTATTTTTCTGCCTTTGATGAGCTTTGTAATGGGTTGAATTTTTAGTTTTAGTGCCTTACACTGTAATCTAGCTCTAATTCGATATTCTTGTTGTAATAGAGAGTTGAACCATGGTTTATCATCTGTGATAATGATTTAACAATTCGAAAAACTCGCAGGATTGATCTACGGCTATCTGCTCGTTAAGTAATTCAACCCACTTAATTTCTTTCATTAATATTCCTAGAGTCTAAATATCAGCTGGTTGGAAAATCCATACTTCTTTTGTAAAAGTTAACAAAATCCTCTGAGGGGTTCCAATCATAAACATAGCTTCCTGATCTGATTTTGTCGATTCGATATGTATAACACCTGCCTCTATCAAGCCTGTCTGACCATTGACAAATATTGGGTCAAAGAGAATGTTCCTAGTCCGTGATGCACGTGTTGATTCCGTTACTACATTACGAAGGTTATAGATAGGTAATATTTCCGAAACAGATTGTGATTATTGGCAAACAGATCGGGGTAATGGCACATACAATTTGTATTCCAGTACCTGTTAAGGACTACGTGTGGAATTTAGTTACGTGTTAAACTGACAGACTTTGTAATAATCTACCCGAGAGTAATATACTTGTGTGTTCATGTCGATAGATATTACACAGGGTGATATTCATGTCTTTGAGGATATTTATGTGTTCATGTCGATAGATAGTACATAGGGGGATATTCATGTCTTTGAGGATATTTGTGTGTTAATGTCGATAATAATACATAGGGGGATATTCATGTCTTTGAGGATATTTATGTGTTTATGTCGATAGATATTACACAGGGTGATATTCACGTCTTTGAGGATATTTGTGTGTTTATGTCGATAGATATTACACAGGGTGATATTCACGTCTTTGAGGATATTTGTGTGTTAATGTCGATAATAATGCATAGGAGGATATTCATGTCTATGAGGATAACTTCTACCCAAATGATTTCATTAAATTCTGATTTTAATGCGTGTTTCCATACAGTAGACTAGTACTCCTTCACAGTAATTAGTTATATCCCTCCTTTAGAGGGGATTGTAGTCATTTATGTCTAGTTTATCTGTGGGTACAATTACATCAAGGTGTGTTTCGATGAAACAGAGGATATTCATACCTTGGACTAAACTGGTAATATTGTCAAATTCGTCTATGATGTCAAAACAGAAAGATTCAACTTGACATTTAGTATTGACTCGAAGAAAGGCCTTTTTGTAAATAAACACAACATCAAAATTGTATGTATTATGGATGAAAGATAGTTGATAAAATGTATCCTTGTATGACGTTAGATCATTAACCTCAGTCGCAGATCAAAGTTGGTTTGGGCACCGTGGATCTCTTTTGAATTAAGCTGGAAGCAGGGTCAGATTAGTATTCGTCAACAATGGTATGGAGTAAAGTAATAGTAGATAGAGAAAGAGAAATAGCAGTGATATAGGAAGACAAGTATTCATTGGGTACGTACATTTTATATTACTTCCAGTGATTTGACGGGGAAGTAATGAAGACAAAACAGTGTGGGTCTACATTGCTAAATAAGAGGCAAGTGCGAGAAGAATGTTAGTCAAGTATATTTAGGTTATGGTTTGATATGTATTTTGTAACACACTGTGCTTTAATATGCTTTTTTTCATTCATATATAAATACTATATTAGGAAACAAACATAACATAGCACCGTGCAGCAAGTCAGAAAAACTGGTTAAGCGCTTTCTAGGTCTACGGATCCCTTTTCAAGGCGGACGACACAAACAAAGAATAAATTGCCAACACATTAATACGCCGCCAATAAAGTGCCAATGAAAAATAAAAATGAAATCGTTCTAACGGATTACTAATTTGTTTGAACGGAATACAAAATCGTTCTAACGGATTACTAAATCGTTATAACTTATTAGTAAATCGTTCTAACGGATTACTAATTAGTTCTAACGGACAAGTAAATCATTAGTAGCACTGATGTTTACAATTACTATTTTTTTCCCTGAATAGAATAGTAGATATAGTTGTATTTGTCTACCAGCGTATGTTGTTGAAAGTTTGACTTTAATTTTGTAAGGGAAAACATAAACAAATTGTATACCAGCAAATATTAATATGACTGGTTTTTATAAAGAACCTAAAAATGCATTATTCTTTAAAGGATTTCATAACATGTTACCACACACACACACACACACACACACACACACACACACACACCGTTCCATCGTTAGGGAACAGGGACTATCATGTATCGGCTATCTTCGTCTCTTTTGTTTTCCGCGTATGAGGACGTTGTAGTCGGATAATTAACGTGTAAATTAAGTAAAGAAAAGAAGTCCTATACAAAGTTATAAAAGCGAAGATAAATGCAATATTTCTCTTGTCTTATAATTAATAATCATTATATAGATGTTCAGATCGACACAGTTTTGTTCATCTGTAAACATATTGCGGCTCAAAACCATCCAATTCATTTTTGGAAAAAATGTTAAAATATGTTTCTTTTTCTTTACCTTCATTTCTGAGAGAGAACAAGTACAAAGTAAAATCGCAAATTTTTGACCTTTTACGCCCTATTGTTTTCTTTCCGTGAGAACTGTATATATAAAAATATACTATATATATATAAAATAACGTGTAGTATGTGAAATAAAGACAACTTGAGGAGAAACAAAAAAGCATAGCTGCAGGTTTGGTAGTAATTATACTATATTAGTATCGGGACCCTAGTTCTAGTTTAGAGACTACTTCGTCTGCTACATCCGGTGTTTGAACAAATGGCGGCCGGAGAGGACAATGTTTTGTTTAAGCTTAGAAATCGAGAGGTCCTGCAGTTTGTTAAGAATTAATCTAATCTTCAGTTGTCTGTATATGAAAAATTATATCCATTATTTACAAAATTCTTCGATGACAGAATGCAATGCACCCATTTAAATGTTGCAAAGTCAGCTCAAACAAACGTCATTTCTTTACGTGTGGGTGGTTTGCCTCTGCACATTGTTTGTAAACAGAACATGTAATGCAGCCGTCGCCATTAAAAAAAAAAAAAAAAGATTAGTTATTGACGATTCCATCTTGGTAGAAGCTCAACAATAGCGATCACTTTGGCGTGCGTGACCGTCCGTCCGTCCATAATTCCGACCACAACCTAGATTAACCTCGATGTTCAAATTATTTTTACTTGGCTAAATAGAAGGTGGGCTTGACAAAAAAATGGCATTATCTTCCTAACAGTTTAATTTACATTCATGTTGATAAATATAAAAAAAAAATTTAGTGTGGGGGGGGGGGCGAAAATTGGCCTGTCCCAATGAGAAAGATTTGTAAAAAACGTGCAGAATTCTCAATTTGTAGCAATTTACTCCTAAAAATGTTCTTTCCAGTTGGTCTAATTCTTTACCAAAACGAGTGGCCTAGACCCTGTTCCCACTTACCTAAGAATATCCTTGATATGGGTGGTCTCATTTAGCAGAGCTGAAAACTCTGCCTTTATCAATGATGGAAATCATAAAGTTTAACACCTTAATATGAAGTATTTACCATATTATGTGCTTAGGTAATATTCTTTAGATATTAGTAATGGGTTTCTACTTAAATAATTCAACACACTTATGTAGATCATTTCAGTATAGTGACTTGAAATTTTTTTTAAATCAGGGCTAAGCAAATTGTTTTTTCATCCACTTGTCCAGGACAAGTGGTTTCAGAAAATCCACTTGTCCCACCTTACTTATCACTTGCCCCACCATACTTTTCACTTGCCCCAAAATGGTAATCACTTGCCGAGATTTCTTGAGATGTATGTACTTAATCCATAGAAAGAACAAACAAAACAATATACAACATAATTATTCCTTAAAAGAATGTAATTTTTCAATACATTGGTTGATATACATTTGGCTACTTCAGGTACATGTATATATGTTTTAGCTGCTGGATTTGAAAAAATTTCCATATAGATGTCTGCCACCTGGACTAGCACTAAGCTAGCAGTTGATAGCTGTGTCTGGATTAAAGTACTCAAGTTCTGGTCCATTTGGTGAAATGTTCATTAGAATTTTTAAACTCTCTTATGGGGCCTTGAGTGGCCGAGTGGTCTAAGGCGCTCGCCTTTACCGATCACTGCCATTTCACCTCTGTCCACGTGGGTTCGAGTCTCAGGCTCGGCCAATGTGGTTATGTGAGAAAGCTTGCTAGTAGCCTCCCGTGGGTTGGTGGTTCTTCCCGGGATTTTCCCGGGTTCTTCCTCCACCAGATATACTGGCCGCCATATATAGCCTATCATGTGCTGAAAAATGGTGTTAAACCCATAAAAACAAAAAACAAACTCTCTTGGTTTAAGGAATTCTCACACTCAGTAGCAGTCTTACAAGAATTTTCCTTCTTTGAATCGTCCTTATTACCTTCCTTGCGAAAATAGTTTAGCCAGCTCATTTTATCCACATTAGTAAATATAAAATTGCTTGACAACTACTTCTAAAGTGATCACAACAAACATTTTCTCTTTAAAATACGAACAGAGATAGCTCATTAATTGGCGTAATTGTTTTGCTTCAAATGCGATATCGCACGTGAAAGTTAATCCTCTGTATAATCAATCACAAAATGAAAGAATCATTACTGTCATTTAATCAGTTCATAAAGGAAACCAACACTGATATTGGTAAAGTAACTTTCATTAATTTAATTACACTGACTCGCTGGATTAAAATCAGAGTGAGCCGCTTGTGAGGATCTGGTGTGAGTAAACACGGTGCAACAAAGTCGCTTAAAACACTGTTAATTAATCATACTGGCTTTGTTTTGTTTGACGTGTTTTGATTTGCCAGTACGGTAATTTGGTTGCTTAGCTCAATATGCAGTCAAGCGGTAACAGAACGTGCACATATGTGATAGTTATCACTGACCACCTGTATATGTTATACAGGATGTATATGTATACATGGAGAGGGGTAGAATCAAGTATTCAGTATGCCCAGAGGGCATGAATGGCCAAATAAAGGTAGATATAGTGATTTTAGCACGAAAAAAAGAACTTGCCTGACTTTTTTAAAATAAGAAAAAAGCACTTGTCCCGGACTAGCGACTTGGAAAATTTTACTTGCCCGACTTCGAAAATGAATAGTCCAGGATGTCGGGCTATGGGATTTGCTCAGCCCTGTAAATATAGGTGGGTTCCTTTTGTGAAGTAATCAGCAATTATTTGTTAAACATTACTTAACCACATAATACAGTCAGTACTACAAAATAAAGTCTTAAACTTGATGATTTTATGAAGGATAAAGACAGAGTTTTAAGCTTAGCAGAATGAGAGATCACTTAAAAATACCAGGATGTAAAAACTCTTATTGTGGTGCATGTAATGGCAAATAGTCATTTCCTGTTGTCTTGTAACCACATAACTTTATGGGTTAAGTCAGTAAAACAAATTGGATCTTACATGTTTTATTGGGTGCAACCATATTGTGAGAGAGAAAATGAACCTCCAAAGTGGAGAGCTCTCAACATAGACAAAAGGGACTAATTCTTTTAGAATGTACGTACATGTGATGGGGATACTATGACATTGTCTGTGTGAGCTTATGGTGGTGAACTGTAGCCAATACAATTTACCCGAAGTGCACAGAGCTGGTATTATGTCAAATATGGCTTTGTTCCCCAAAATAATGAGTCCAGGCCACATTCCCAATCACGATAGTAAAATCCATTTGTTATTGTCTCACATGCATAAGCAAGGTGAGATAGAGTAGTTACTTTTCTGGTGCTGGCATCATTGTCGTCATCAACAGTGTTAAAGTTCTGCATTCAGGTTTTTTGGAAAGTCTTTTTAAAGAGTAAAAAAAGCCCTCCCCCTACCCTGCTTTTGTGTTTCTTTGTTTACACTGATTTTGCTTTAAATGATTTGTTTTCCTCTCCACAGATCCAGGGCTTATTCAAACACCACAGAAAGTCATTGACACAAAGAATTTTCAAGAAGATTCCAGGACGATTATGTTACCAGTTGCCTTCTCTTGTTCCTCCAATTGTTCTGGAAGAAGGGTGAATGGAATAGATACATTTTTTTGTCTCACTTGTGTTAGCATGATGGGATGATGAGATATAGTAGTCACTTTTCCTGCAGCGATGGCAACATCATTTTCTTAAAGTTTTGCAAGTGCATTAAAGTGTATCTTGTGCAACAGTTGCTGCATTCAAGTGAAGCTCTTTGATAATATCACTATAGGTCAAAATTTAATGGCGTGATATGCGAGGAGTTCATGTCTTGCGTGTCACCTACTTCAGCATCATGGTGAACAGTTTTAAAGTTTTGCATCCATGTTTTTGAAAGTAACGTATCTTCTACAAAATGTTGCTACTTTCAATTAAAACTCTTTGATGATATCACTTTAGGTCTAAAGTTTATGCTGTGATATGCTTAGAGTTCCTGTCTGTGTAAGGCTCATTCTCCACTAACAGGCACCATTGCAAAATTTGTGTTGAAAGGGTGTCAAATGTAAAAATACAATTTGCATGAAAACATTTTGAAAAATGTTTTGACTTTAGTTAAATCAGATTATCACAAAATGATCTAAAAGGTATTTGGTTGTGTTTCATGGCAAATAAATCCCCCAAAATCTCTGCAGATTTACATGAATTGAATGATTTCTGCATGTTCGAATCCTGTAGTATCTTAAAACAAATGAGAGCTGCATTAATATTCAGCCTACTGCTTCAGAGTTTAAAAACTTTAATTGTTACATACGAGATAATTACATAAAATATACCACATTTTGACTCTTTACCTACGTCATTTAGTGAGAGGAGTGCTTTTTATGTTGGAGATTTTCAAACAGATATTTTACCATATTTTCAAGACACATTTTTTGTATGTATAGCAAAGTGAATCCAAAAGTATCAAAGGAAATTTGGAATTTCTTTCTCTTCAAAATTATGTATAAAGTATGTAACAACATCTTGCATACAGTCAAACCTGCCCTAATGGTCACCTTTTTATAGCAGTCACCTGGTCTCAACGCTGTTCCCATTTCCCCCTGTGAAATTCCCTCTATAAAAGTCATGTATTGAATGTTCACCTGCATTCCGTGGTTGATGGCCAGGTGTTTCATAACCAAACAGTGGTTTCTTACTGCTTAAAGTGCTCACTTGAGCATATTAATTATGCAAATGAAGGTTTTGTTTTCCCAGGAAAGGCATTGTTTAGGTAAAGACATGTTATGTGAATTGATTTGTAAACATGCCTTATCTGCTTATATTCACTGCACTCGAGTCAGTCTGTCAGTGTTGCTTTAATTTGGCTAATGTCTCTGTTGTTTTTTTAAGAATTTCAATCGAGCCACCCTCTTTCACCACCTTCCCCATTTTTTGTGTGGGGGGATACTTGATGACCATGCTGAATGTATTAATCAGAAAAGATTAATAAGAGAACTAGTTTTATCTCGAATTTGCCTTTGTTTATAAAATTTAACCTTTTTAGTTTAAAAATAGATAATGGACCAACACTAAAGTCACTATTCCATATTAGATACTCTGTTCAAAATTTTCAGGGAATGCTGTGCCAAAATCTGCAAGAACACATAATTGAAGATGAAAACTCATGAACATCTGATAGTAAATACATGATGGGAATAGTGTTTCAACTTAAAAGGCATCACAGGTCTTTGAACAAAGGTGTCTTATCGTTCGTTGGGTTGACACTTTCTATATTTGACTTGGTCTGTTACTTCTGAGACTACTGACTTCATAATGTAGCAAAGAAAATTCATTTTGCCACACACTTACTTACCATTCTGATGTTGGGTTCAAAGTAACAATGTTTACAGTGATGCTTTGAGTGTAGGTTTGAGATGCAGGATTCCGGCCTTCTTGATTTGATACCCTGGATAAATATGCAGTCACATCTCCAGTTTAAAATCCTCCATTTAAAATGGTGCCACCCATACATCCAATATGGCCACCACAGCAACCAGCTTTAAAATCTTATCGCTGCATCTGAATTGATGGTTATATCAACATGGGGTTTTCAGTAAAAGACTTCTTATGATGTCTAGATGGTTGTATATGAAAATGGTGCCAATCTAACATCCAATATGGCCACCACAGCAGCCATCTTGAAAATCTTGTTATCATACTCCTCCTGAACAGAAAGTCATTTCAGCATGGGTTTTCACCATAAGACTTCTTATGGCATCTGGTTGTCTTAAATAAAAATGTTGCTGATCTGATATTCAGTATGACCACCCAGCAGCCATCTTGAAAATCTTATCACTTCTACTCCTAGATGGAAAGTTATATCAGCATTGGGTTTTCAACAGTAGGCTTCAAATGATGTCAAGTTGGTACCAAAGGAAAATGGTGCTGATCTGACATCCAGTATGGCCACCATGTTAGCCATCTTAAAAATCTTGTTATTGCTGCTCTTTCTAAATGGAAAGTCCTATCAACATGGGGTTTTCACCAGAAGACTAATTGTGATGTCTAGTTGGTCTTGAATTAAAATGGTGCAGATCTGACCTCAAATATGGTTGCCAGAATGAACATATTGAAATCTTGTCACTAATTCTCCTGAATGGATGGTCATATCAACATGGGGTGTTCACCAGAAAAAGTCTTCTAATAGTGTCTAGTTTGTCCAAAATGAAAATGGTGCCAATTTTATATGCAGAATGGCTGCCACAGTGGTTAATTTGAAAATCTTACTGCTCAAGAACATCAGAGATGGTTTCAACACTTGGTAGTTAAAAAGAATAAATGGTCTTATCTTGAAAAATAAATTTCCGACAGTAGACTGTCAGTCCCTTATAGGGACTCTTATTTTGAATTTCCGTGAGCCTGCACCTGTTAGTGGAGAATGAACCTTAAGCATCATTGTGGACAATGTTAAAGTTTTGAATTCAAGTTTTTGAAAGTTGTATATCTTTTACATCTGTGGCTACTGAAACTTGAGGATAATATTACTATAGGTCTAAAGTTTATATGCTAATATGCTAGTAGTTCCTGTCTTGCTTGTCTTGCCTGGTTAATATTACTAGAGGTCTAAAGTTTATATGCTAATATGCTAGTAGTTCCTGTCTTGCTTGTCTTGCCTGCTTAATATTACTAGAGGTCTAAAGTTTATATGCTAATATGCAAGTAGTTCCTGTCGTGCCTGCTTAATATTACTATAGGTCTAAAGTTAATATGCTAGTAGTTCCTGTCTTGCCGGTCTTGCCTGCTTGAGCAGAAAGCTTGGTTCATCATTGTGAACAATTTTAAAGTTTTCGAAAGGCACATATTTTCTGCATTTGTTGCTGCATTCAAATAAAACTTTGATATAATATTACAGTAATTCTAAAGTTTATACCCTGATACTCTGTTTTATATATATATGGCCACACATACAAGTTGATTGAATGAAATGATAACAGTCTGATTTAGAAACAATTTATAAGAAGCTTTTTACTCCCTTTTAAGAGTTGGAAGAAGGGTGCCTTGGGACATGTTTTTAATGATCAGAAAATAAAAATTTGGTTTGTAAACAGATTAGTTAATTAGATACATGAATGCTTATGAGAAAATAAAATATAGTTTTGGAAACAAATTGATTTGTGTAGCACTTTGATCCTAAAATATATTTTTGAAGAGGTAAAAAGGTAAAGGTGGGATATGGGGCTTATTTTGACCTGTTGTAAATAATAAGGATTGGAGAATAGGTATGACATATGTGATAGACTGTTTGTAGTTAAGATAATAAAAATATAAGTACTAATTACTACATATGAAGCTACAATTCACTTCATTCAGGTGTAAATACTAGAGTTCCATTTGTGTAAAATCTGCTCATGTAGCTTAAAGACATGGTGGGGGTATAAAAGTAGCATTAATTCTGGTAGTGAACAGACCTCAGAACAGGCACTTGAATGGTCCGATACATGCCTGATTGCATAGCCAGGCCTTGTCTCACACCTATACAGGTACAGTGTATTATCTACCAATTCCAAAGCTCTGCCTTTAAGTTTTAGTAGACAGTGTAAACTGACTATGCAATGCCATTTTAGCTCTACTGGTCATAGACCAGAAGAGCTTATGGGATGGTCTGTTGTCCATAGTCTGACGTCCATCTGTCCATTAGCACAAGTTGAAACTTCACACACACATTCATCTCAAGGTCTAGTTGGTCCTAAATGAAAATGGTGCTGCTCGGATATCCAGTATGCTATTGCTACTTCTCCTGAATGGATGGTCATATCAACATGGGGTTTTCGTTAAAAGACTTCTTATCATGTCTAGTTGGTCTTAAATAAAAATGGTGCCTATCTGATGCACAATATTGCCACTATGGCAGCCATCTTGAAAATCTTATTGCTACTCCTCTTATATGGATGGTCATATCAACACGGGGTTTTCACTGAAAGATGGTCCTATATGAAAATGGTGCTGATCTGACATCCAATATGGCCACTACAGTGGTCATCTTTAAAATCTTGTTATTGCTACTCCTGATGAATGGATGGTCATATCAACATGGGGTTCTCACTGAAAGACTTCTTATTATGTCTAGTTGGTCCTATATGAAAAGGGTGCCTATCTGATGCCCAAAATGGCTGCCATAGCAGCCATCTTGGAAATTTTGTTATTGCTACTCATCCTGAATGGATGATCATACCAACATGGGGTTTTCACTGAAAGACTTATGATGTCTAGTTGGTCCTAAATGAAAATGGTGCCGATCTGACATTGAATATGGCCACCACAGTGGCCATCTTGAGAATCTTGTTATCGCTACTCCTGAATGGATGGTTGTATCATTATAGGGTTTTCACTAATGATGTCTAGCTGGTCCTAAATAAAAATGAGGCTATGGCAGCCATCTTATAAATCTTGTTATCACAACTCTACTTGAACAGAAAGTCATATTGATGTGGGGTTTTCACCTGAAGACTTCTTATGATATCCATTTGGTCTTAAATGAAAATGGTGCTGATCTGATGTCTAGTATGGCTGCCATAGCAGCCATCTTGAAAATCTTGTTATTGCTACTCCTGAATGGAAAGTCATATCTTGAAAATATTGTTATCTCTACTCCTCTCCAAATGGATGGCTGTATCAGCATGGGATTTTCAGCAATAAACGTCTTATGATACCTAGCTGGTCTAAAATGAAAATGGTGCCAGTCGTACATCCAATATGGCTGCCATGGCGACTTAAAAATTGTGTTGTCACTACTCCCCCTGAATGGATGATCATAATGACATGGGGTTTTCACCAAGAGAGTTCTAATGATGACCACTTTGCCCTAAATGAAAATGGTGCCAAGCTGACATCCAATATGTGTACCATAACAGCTAATTTGAAAATCTTGTTATTGCTGAAGAATATCAGAGATGGTTTCAATACTCGACAGTTAAAAGAAAAAAATGGTCTTATATTTAGTTCCAGGAAATTCTTTTTGCCCAGAATAGCATCAGTCCCATCACGGGATTCTTGTTTTGTCCTTGGTGCAGTCTGACTCTATTTCTAAGCAAGTTCATTCTGTAATGCTCAATTCATGGCTTCATTACAGGTATGTTTTCCTCGGTTTCACCAAGTGTGGCCAATTTGTGGTGTCCTACACTTGTCATCTGGACACAAATGAGCATCTGGCCTGTCCTATCTACATTTACAGACTACAGTGGTGGTGGTTTGTGCCTGGACAGCCCCTCAGAATGGTAAGGGCAACAATATATTGGTAATGTTCAGTACTCATTAATTATAGATAAGGCATGAAAATCATATACTCATGTAACTGTTTGTTCTTTGTACCCCACAAGAAAGAATTATCACCAAAAAAAAATAGTTAAGGGATGTGTTCAGTCTAGGTTGTAACATTGTCTGCTACGGGAAAGTAAATTGGCATTGGAGCTAGATCAAATTTCCATCATTTTTCTTAGTTCAAATTCCTCTATGGCCAAGTGAGTTTATGGTATGGTCCTTCACACTTGTTATTTACAACTTCTGCTCAGAAACTGCTTTACCAATTTGCATGTGATTTTATAGGGAGCATTCTGGCATCCAGGCCTTTCAGATTTGTTCAATCAATGCCAATTTATCAACCATAATGGCTGCCATGAAAAAAAGCTTTAAATGATTTCTCAACAGAATTTGACAAAATTTAGCAAAGCATTTTGGCATGACAGTCTTTATAATTTGTTCAAATGATGCCAATCCACTATCCAGTATTGCTGCTATTAATAAGCATAGACAAATCTTTAAATGACTTCTGATAAAGTGGTCAACAGAAATTGACCAAATTTTAGAGAAAGCATAGAGGATTTTCAGATATTTACAAATGATGTGGATCTGCCATCAAAAATGGACACTGTTACTAAAAATAGAAAAACTTTTAAATTACTTCTTTTCAGAAACTGCCAAACAGAATTTGACAGCATCGTGGCATTATAAAGGGTTTTAAAAATTTATAAAAATGATATGGCAGTTGCTACTAAAAATAGCCAAACCATTAAATGATTTCTTAAAAATTGCTATAAAGAATTTGACCAAATTTGACAGCATTCTTACAAATTGCTCTAAAGAATTTGACCAAATTTGACAGCATTCTGGCATGAAGGACCTTTTGTTTTATACAAATGATGATGTTTTACAATCAAATATGGTCACCATTACTAAAATTATTAAAACCCTTAAATCATTTCTCACAGACTGCTCATTGGATTTTGACCAAATTTGACAGAGAGCATTTTGACATAGAGGGCTTTAAATTGTTTTGTAATCATGATGCCGATCTTCCTTCAAATATAACCATCATTAGAAAAAATAGAAAAAATAAACCTTTAAATGACTTCTTCAGAGAAACAGCAAGGCAGAATTGGACCTGATTTGCCATCAAATATGGCTGCCGCTTCTAAAAATTGAAAATCCTTTACATGACTAAATTTGACCAAAAGCACTCTGGCATGAAATGATTTTAATTGATACAAATGATGTTGATCTGCCATCAAATATGGGTGCTATTACCAAGAGATGGAACAACCTTTAACAACTTCTTTTTAAAAGAAACTGCTGAACAGAATTTGATGCAATTTGACAGAATGGGTCCAATCTTGAACACTTTTCAGATTTATACAAATGATGTTCAGCTGCCATAAAATGTGGCCACAGTTACTAAAAATAGAAAACAAATTACACAACATTATCACAAAAACTGCTGAACAGAATTTGACCAACTTTGACACAGAGTATTCTGGCTTTGAGGCCTTTCGATATTGGACATATGATGCTGATGTGCCATCAAGTATAAAGATACCAAAACTAGAGAAACCTTGAGCCAGCTGCTCTTGCATGTGGCTATTAGGCAGATATCACTCAGGTGAGCGATCTCAAGTCCACTTTGGCTTTTTGTTGAGGTAAACTTATCTAGATACACTACTTGCTATTTGGAAACAAGGATTCTGTTTCCTTTGCTATATAACCTCTTTTAGATCTGCTGATATGGCAAATTGACTTAGTAGGCTGTCAGAAATCAGGTATATATCTTTTCTGAAGAAGGCTTTACTTGGTATGGACAACCTGAAAAAATATATATATAGAGAGAGAGAGAGATAGTTACTTTCTACCATAAATTGTTACCAAATGATAATATTTCACTTTCAAATTTTCATTGAATCATTTCATTTGAATCTTCAAAGATGTTTTCTGAATGAACCCTGAAATAAAGTTTTCAATAGATGGTGACTGCATTACTGAAAATAATGACTAATCAGTAGAACAAACAACATAGACCCTGATCTGCCAGCACAAAATTATTTTTTTTTATTGTTTGTCCAGAATATATTGTTTCATTTTTCTTAGAAACCTTAAGCTTATCTGGTAAGCAGAATTTGAGATACTTTTTATATGCATCACTGATCCAGTCTCCTTGTAAACTAAACAAGTTCAGAGGGAAGCTCAGCTTGAAAAGCTAGAGTTGCACCCCCTCTTCTGAAACTATGAGTTGAAAATAAAGAAAGATCCTGATTAGTTTTACTGAGAAGTGATCTTAATTTAGATTGAAACATCCTGTAAGTCAAAATTTTATTATTTGGTAACATGAAGAGTGGAGATTTGGAATCTGCAGGCACTAATTCATGCATTCTCTTTAAAGCTGAAACTGGATACAAAACTGAGCCTTTTATTTTTGAAATAAGAATATCTAAAAGTGTTTCCCCAAACTGAATTGTTTTTGTATGCTTAAGACAAGGTTTTAATTTTTAACAAATAATCACAAATTATACTGTTTTTCAACAGATATGAACAATGCATGGATTGTATCAACAGATATGATTGATATATGGATTTATTAACAGATATGATCAATGTATGGAATTATCAACAAATATCATCAGTGTATGGAATTATCAACAGATATGATTAATGTATGGAATTATCAACAAATATGATCAGTGCATTTTTCATCAACAAATATGATGGTGCATTAGATTGTCACATAAAATAACATTGACTTTTAGGTTGAAAACCTAATATATATATTCAATTAACATATATAATGATGTTTATCTTGTGGCATCCAGGCGATGATCACAAGATAGGTATAGGACTGTCAGGGGACATAACTGTTTCTGGCTTCCCGATTTCTCGAGCCGCTTAGGTTCCAGAACAGTGGTCTGCTTCTACGGTATATATTTTGATAAATTTGGACATTTTTTAATGCAAAAACGTTGGAACCCAACAGAATAGACATCCGGACACATGTTTATGACACTAAGCGGCCCGTGGATTGAAAAATAATTTTTTTTTAGAAGCATTGAAAATTTCAGAATTTTTATTTCAACATATTAAGAGAAGGTATTAATCATAAACACCGTAGGTCTTAAGCTGCCAACCATTTTGAAGTTATCCATGTATGTTTCATATTTCTGAGTAATCTCTATTTATCGTACGAAGCCTCAATTCACGAGTCCTATTTAGTCATTTCAGCCATATGCCTGACCGGTGCATAGGCTAAGTTATCCCTCAAATATTTTAGCGCATTGTCAGTCACCAGTGTTATTCAATTATTGTGTGAAATTCGATTTAGTAAGATAACTTTGGTGAAGTTATTTCATATATATAATGATTTTCATTCAGATAAACAAAATAATGTTCATGTTTCTTCTCTGGAAATGTATGTATTCAATGTATTTCACTGAAACGGTGTCACGGCCAAAATATACCTGTATGAATTTTGTCCTTGAAGAAAGATCGATTCAAAATAATACATATAAATGACAAAGAATGAAATAAACGATAATTTTGGTTTGTTTCACATATTTCAAATTCTTCTCTACCAGAAGCCTTCCTTACAGAATCAAATGTTAACAAAAATAAATGCTAACTATCAATGCAGTAGTTATTTTTATAATGAAGGTTACAACTTGAACAGTTGTAATGTTGAGTAAAGCAGGAGTGACACCTGACAAAGTCAGTTGTTGAGAACCATTTTTTAAAAAATGTAAGTATTTTACAACCTGTTTAAATTCTGTGCTTCATTTGTTAATTGAAAAAAGATGCTAATTTTGTGCATTAATTTTATGATATTCTGTAGCAATTGCCGAAAATAATGTCTCTGATTGAGTACTCAATTTCAAAATGATCATCAAACTCAATTGCTCAAGCATTATGGATTTAAAGCAATTAGTACTAAATTAAAGATTATATTCAAATCAATTAAAGTAAGACCTATTAGATACTGAGATACAAGTTTTTTTTATCGAAAATTATTTTTTTTTTCAACATATTGCCAATATTTTACTTTATTGCATTGTCGCTAATAAGAAATGTCCACTGAGTTATCTCCCCCTTATTATGGTCCCTGTACAAATATTTTTTCATTTCTCGAGTTTAGTAATACTTAAGCATGGATGTATTTTGTTGAAATAAGTTTATAAACACATATGAAACACTTGTAATGAAAGTCCAACAGTTGTGTTAGATTTCATGAAAATAGATATGTGGTTGGGTACATGTATTCCTCAGATGGCTACCAACAAATGTGACTTAATATAGCTTTCATTCTTCGTCCTAATTAAAACTGAAGCTATAAACTTGTGTTTTAGCACTATCAAGAGTTACAGACTCTATTCATTTTCATGAAATTAAGTGGGACCACGTTTTTCTGAAAATTGAAAAAATGAATTTTGGGAATTGCACACCCCCACCCCTTTCGTGTCCAGAAATCATGCCAAGTAGCATTCACAGAGACAGTTCAGACTTCATTTTTATCATTCTTAGATGTGTCTCCATTGAAAAATAGCTTGGTTTAGTTGCAAAAACTGGTACATCATTTTTCATGTCCTATACCTGACAAGATATGTCCGATCTACTGCTCCAGACAAATGGGTAAGGAATGACCTTGTGGTCCACTCCTCCCAGCCTGCCGAAGGATTCTTCAAGAAGCTCCCTATCACACAGACCCATTGGTCCAGAACCTTTGGCCCCTCACTAAGTTAACCAATATCGTCCCTCAAACCAACACCACCATATACCACAGTAATTAGGTTACACAATCCCATAGAGTTTGATGATTCCCTGTAATAGCTGTACAGCTTAGATTGCCTCTGTGAAGTGAACAGCTTCCTGTCAAGACTTCTCTGAATTGTGATGATATAGAGAGAATTAGCACTATAAGTACTATAGTTGTGGTCAAACCCACAACCAGAGAACTCGGATAAATGGGTCCCCCAGATACTGGCGCTTTGTGCGAGCTGCAGCTGGTGAGCAGAAATCAGTATTTTCAAAATCGTAAAAGTGGTTAAAAACCATGCACCCCAGATAATGCTGTATGCTGCAAAGAAACCCATCTACATTTTTGTTGATATATAATACAAAGGTATTACCCTGCACACAATTCCATGACAGGTAAGTTGGCATCAGATTTGGTTTCCCAATGACATTTTAAGATGTAGTAAATAGATTGCAACACAAGGTATACATGTGTTCCCCTTATTCCAAGGAAGAACCCTATTGATTTGGGGGTCATTAGTTCCAAGGTCAAGGTCACTTGCTAAAAAAAATGATTTTGCTTTGCATTTCATTCTGGATATTAATTTTAAGTTCTAGGTAACAGAATTCAACAAAATTTAGAATGTGTTCCCCTCTTTGCAAGAAAGACCCCAATTGATTTGAGGGTGTTTATCTTCAAGGTCAAGGTCACAGATACTAAATATAGGTTTGGTCTTTGTATTTCATTCTGGACCAGAAATTAAGTTCTGTTCAACAGATTTCAATGAAATTTGGTACATATATTATAATCCTTTGCCTAAGAAAGAGCCCTATTGATTTGGATGTTGGTAGCTTGAAGTACAAATCCCAAATGTGTGAAGATTGATCTACTTGGAACCATGCCTGTGCATGTCCTTTCATGTGTATTCAAAGTATGCTGCAGAAAATACACTTAAAAACTAACCTTATATTGACTGGGTATCATGTACCTTTTGCACTCCTCATTTTGTGTTGCATTATTTTCATGCATTACTGTCATTATCATATGCATTTTCATCTTATATTATCTTTTTAAATTTTAAGTCGAAATCTTACAGTTATAAATTTTGTTGAATAATTCCATGGGAAAAATAGATAATTACTTTCTTGCTTTGACAGGTGTCTGACGTGAGACTGTTTGGGGAAGAAGATATTGTGCAGGATTTATATATCCTGTTTTGTGAATGGCCAGAAGATCACACTCAAGTGCTCATTTTTGGCCACAGGTTAGATGTTATTAAATGAGGTTTAAATCCTGACCCCATGAATTAAATGTTATATCGTGCTACAAGCTGTAACTTGTTGGTTTTTGGCACTGTATTTTTGTTAAAAGCTGAATGCAGATTAGTGAAATACTCATGTTTTTGCATCAAATACATTACATGCTAATAATAACATTAGGAAATCAAATCGGCTACTTCTCAAATCCAGCCCTCCTGGAAGGACAAAATATTGTCTTTCCTTCTATTTGTTATAAAGATGAAGGGAAGAAACTCTTCCAGACTACCACCCCTTGTCACCACTAAGTGGCCAGCCATATACCGGATGATATTCAGGTTTCACTGCGATACAATCATCATGCCTCTTGATATCCATCAGAATTAATCAATAATTTTACCCATCCATCTGTAAAGTCGGTATAGTATTGATAATTAGGGTTACTTCAAGACAATGGTAACTTTATTTTTGATTGACATTGATAATTATGCATATTTTTTTAAGTTTGTGGATTTTTTTTTGACCTTGTTAATATTCACAGTTTTGTACATTTTTCTTACAGACACTTCCTTTTATTTTGCTCCTCATGAGCCAGAATCTGCATGAAACACTGTACATGAATATGATGACTTTCATCTGTGCTCGGCTGATTCCAGCATAAGAGTGTATTATGGGTTAATCCCAGATTAAGTAGCATCAGTGCTAGGCTTATCCCTGCATTAGAGTGTATTCTGGGCTGTTACCAGATTAAGTAGAATCTGTGCTAGGCTAATCCCAGCTTAAGAGTGCATTCTGGACTAGTTCCAGATTAAGTAGAATTATGCTAGACTGATTCCAGCATGAAGAATGTATTCTGATTTCAAATTACATGTATCCTAACTAAACTAATTTGAATATCAAAAGACTGGTATGAGTCCAGTGGTACGAATTCACAGTATGGCCTGCACTGATCCTAGTCTACAAGTCTGGGCTGATCACAGAAGTCTCAATATAAGAGGTCGGTGTCTGGATGTGTCCCTAATTAAACCAATACAAATAATTTATTAAACAGGCATGGCATTATTATTAGTATAGAATATGAGTTTCTGATTGGGGAAAAAGACCTAACCCATGGCGACCCCATGAAGACATATTAATACAGGTTTAATTAAAGTACATGGGTATGTCCCACAATATACAGACCAAATTGGTGATGTCAGGGGTGGCAGCGGGCAAGCACAAACACAGAAAATATAGTTGGTTAATGAGACTCAAAACCAGCTGTCTGTAACTTTGAAAGCCCAGCGAAAGTAACTGATCATGTGGTACTACCTGCATACCATCTAATTTTTGATCTTTGAATACTGATACTAATGATGACCAGTAAGAGGAATTCTGGTCACGTAGACTGAACGCGATCCTACAACTAGCCCCAAGTAGACTGCCAGTTAAGAGGCTAAAAATAGCTTCATGCATGAGTCATTGACTACCTCCCAATTCCTCTGAACATGTGCAAAACCATAATACAAGAGTTTGTCAGTGACTAGACAGTTCCAAGTTCATATCATATCAGCCGACATTACTATAATCAATTCCCTTATGTTAAAACAATAAGAACCCAAACCACACCCCCCTTAACATATAACAAGATACTGATAAAGAACAAAATATCATTACAATTATCAATAAGCTAAAGCCAATTCTAAACCTTGACTATGAGTAAGTATAATTCATGAAAATCGTCATGTTGTGTATAAATTGATATAAAGTAATTATCATTTTATACACAACAAAATATAGATGTTCAATAAGAAAAGAAACACAAAATGTACAAGTTTTTTTCTTCTCATTTTCTTTTCTCTCTCTCTCTCTTTCTCTCTCTCTCTCTCTCTCTCTCTCTCTCTCTCTCTCTCTCTCTCTCTCTCTCCCAGTTCACAATACAATATATTCAATCATTACAAATATTGCACCAACTCAATATGTGTTATAAAATAACGTTACTACCTTAGCAAATAAACATATGGCTCTTGCTATGGCTACTACTCGTGAGCAAGAATCTGCAAGAAACACACTGTACTTGACTGATGATTCCCAATCTGTGCTAAGCTGATCCTAGCATAAGAGTATTCTGGGTTGATCCCAGATTAAGTAGAATCTGTGCTAGGCTGATCCCAGCATACAGTGTATTCTGAGGTGATCCCAAATTAATCAGAATATGTGCTAGGCTGATCCCAGCTTAAGAGTGCATTCTGGGATAATCCCAGAGTAAGTTGAATTGTGCTGAGCTGATCCCAGCATGAAGAATATATTCTGATTTCAAATTACATGTATCCTAACTAATTTTAATATCAAAAGACAGGGGTATGAGTCCAGTGTAACCTGAGCTGATCCCATTCTATAAGACTTGTATAGTCTGGACTGATTCCAAAAGTCTCAAGATAAGAGGTCAGTGTGGGGATGATCCTCTAATCATAGCAGAACAAAAACTTTATGAAATAGGCATGGCATTATTATTAGTATAGAATATGAGTATCCGATTGGGAAGAAAGCCGAAACAGATTTGATATTTTTTTTTAAACAAGAAATATAAATTGAAAGCCCTCAAGAAGATGCCAGTTGATAATTAGAAATGTAATAGTTATATGAAATGAGGATGTGATTACTAGAGAAACTGACTGCTAAGGCGTAAAACACTGGTACCAAGCAAGTATGATTTATCAAGAAGCTTTATAATGAAAGAAAACATTAATTGAAAGAATACAGGTGCTGAAACACTATGAACAATGGATGAGTGAATTAAAATTGAAAACTTGTGCAGAGTTGAAATTTAAGTAATGGGTTCATTGATAGCTAAAACTAACACTGAATGAATAAGTGAAATGAAGAAATGAAAACTAATCTAGTGAATCTTTACATTTTTAAGCACTCTGTGAGAAAAGTTGTAAATTCAGTACATGCAGATGTTCAAGATGCACAATAGAGTCATGAAATTTCCTTTAGGAAGCAGAGTGTACAATGAAGAACACAAGAAATAAACTTATGTACACAACTGCCCATGGGCAGACTGAATACTGTTAGTGTCCATGCTGATGTTGCACATTTAGCATGAAGATGACCAGCATCCTAAAAGTTTGGATTAAATGCCAACAGCAGCCACAGTTGTGGCTGCTCCTATATGAAAAGAATGACCTGAATAATTATACAGTCATCACATAGACTTTTTCAAACCACTGGGCCAGTAAACTTCCAAAATGCACTGCTCCGAGCCAAATTTCAGTGGCCCACAGAAAAATCAAAATATTAAATTTGCCATAGTATTTTCTCATAATAACCTTAACTGACTTTAACCAAATATATATTGTGTTAAAAATGAGAGGTTAAAGCTCAGATGACAAATTTGGAGGGTGGTGACACAGTGTCCCCTGCCCTTGGGATGCTAATTGCAACACTTAACAAACACTCTCTGATAAATTTGTGACAGTGTTTTGTAATGATACAGCAATCTTAGACAACTTTGAAATAACATTAGCCTCAGAGTTAAGCACTTTCGGTTGCAGATGCACACAAGTGCAGAGATGCTGCCAGGGCACGCGAGTGTGCGAATCGCGCACAATTTGTATGAATTCATGCACGAGAACTCCCGCAAATTCGTCTAAAGTTTGACATATAAAAATTTACTCTGCGCAGTATGCAATTTTTATTTAACTGTCAACCCTTAAATGAGGAGTAGAGGTCTCATAGTGCTTGTCTCATTATCTGTCTTTCTTCTGGTAGGCAACTGTTTACACATTTGAGTACTTCGGCTTGACATGAACGGTTGTTAAACTAAATTTGATTGGCACATTGGGCCCTGGAACAAGCATTGTTGAGGTTGAACATTGCATTCATGAAGGAAGTTTTACAAATGCTTGTTTAAAGTAAGGGCTCATAGAAAATCCAAAATGGCTGACTCCCAACATGGTTCATCTTCAGATGACGATTTCGTTCAGCAAATACTGGCTGATGATAGCGATGATGACAGTGATTTTTAAAGTTTTGAAGTATATGAGATTATTGGAGCCCAGAAAGTGTTAGTGGAAATACCAGTGAGTAATTTTGAACCCGAAAATAATGTTGAATACGAGTCTGATGTACATGCTGGATGGACAGAAACTGACGGCATGCCAGTCAACCCCCTATTAAGCGGTATTTCTAAATTAAATATCAAAAAGGCAGAATTCTAAGCCTAATTAAAATACAGGCAATTTAAAAGTAGAGTGCAATTTTCATTTCTCTAAGGGTTAAGATAATCTAAAAGAAATGAAAAAAAGGAGTTTATTTTTGATCAAAATACCTCTGTCTGAACAAGCTGACTATGGCATTGATGGATTTAAAACCCTAATACAACATTGTGAACAGATCAGAAATCTGGCTTAGTAGTCAGCAAAGCACTGATTCAAGAAAGTGAAACTTTGGCAGGGCTCTTGTTAGTGAAAAATATTATTTTGGAGCAGAGATATCCAAGAGACAATACCTCTGAGCTGTTGAAAATTGTACATAACAACAACAGAGAACAGTTTTCCAACTTGTTCAAGCTGGCTTAGCTAGCGATGCATATGTGAAAGGGGGTTCTCAGCACAGAACAATATTCATACACAGATAAGGAACAAATTAAGCTCAGAAATGATCAACAGATTAATGCTTATACAACTAGAGGAGACATCTTTTGAGGATTTTGATTTCAATATAGCAGGAAGAAAGAAAGAGATGGATATTTATGTGTTAGGTAAATATTGAACTATGGCCGTTTCCTCCTCCCCCTCATTTTTTTCTACTCCCCCCTTATTTTGGTGACAAGGGGGGAGCTCCCCCCTTTAGATAAAATCCTGGCAGCATCTCTGCAAGTGTCTGTTCTTTGAAGCAATTGCCTGTCTGTTTTTGGTGGCATCCCTGAACAACTGAAACAAATCAGATTTTTTTGCTCTAAGGTTAAAATTAATTCCCCAGTTAGATAATTCTTCCTTTAGTTTTGAAATCATCCATTTCTCTGGCAATGTCAAGTCATAGTTTGTCATAGATGGCACGTCATGGCAAAAGGTGAGGTTGAATCAGTTGGTGTGCATCCACTATGATTTCTGTCTGCCATGTATGTTTATGTTCACTTGGAATGTACCATGAATGACAAAAATCTCATACTAAATCCAAAGATGAATATTAGAAAGAAGAAAAACTTTCAATTTGTATAACAACTGTTATTCAAGGTTCAATTTCAGAGGATATTGATCAAACACAAACAGAAATATATTTGGATGATGAGAATCAAGACCAGTTGTTAGTAACTTTGAAAGAACAATGATGGTGACTGATCACGTGGTACTATCATCTAATTTTATTGGATCTTTGAATGCTGATGACAATGACAACCATTTAGAGGGATTCTGGTCATGTAGCCCAAAGTAGACAGACAATGAAGGGGCTAAAAAAAATAGCATTGTGCATCCATCATTCTCTACCTCCTAATTACATTGAGCATGTGTTTGTTTATGACTAGACAATTCTAAGTTCGTATCATCATATTAGCCTTTAATACTGTTATCAATTCCCTTATGTTTAAAAAAAAGAGAAACACTCTCTTAACATATGACCAGATACTGATAAACAACAAAATATCATTTCAGTTATCAGTAAGGGAAAACCTTGGTTATGTGTAAGTACAGTTAATGAAGGTCATCATGTTGTGTGTAAATTAAAATGAAATAATTATAAATTTAATGACAGTACAGTTATTGATATAGTTTGCACTATCGAGTTTGTCATTTCCCATTATTTTGTTGTTTTCTTTGTAATTTCAGATATACATTGGCAACCAAATGTTTGCCTATATTAGGTGCACATCATCTTCAGCTTGCAGTGTTTGTACAGCATGGTCATAGGGGACATATTCTACCACCTTGTGGAAAAGTCTATAGGGCAGGAAGATATGGGTGAAGTCCAGATCTACAGACAGTGACATCTTGCACCTTTACCAAAATACTGTATCTATAGCCAGCATGGTGGGGGAGACCACAATGGCCTCTCCCCTCTCCATGATTCCTAGAACCATATCTTTGGTGACTGTCACATCTGACTAGCTGGAAGTAGAAGAATGGTGTACAATAGATGTGTCCACACTACACTTACCGCAGTTTATACTTTATTCGCAGATGAGGTCATGTGTCCAGGAGATGACAACACAGTTGTTGGCTCCAGGGGAGTTTATATTGCACCTTTCATCATGTCTCTCCAATATAGACTTGGAGATGACAAGAGACTTTGCTCCCACTTTTTTACAGCCCAGTGGGCATAAGTTACCGTTACAACTGGGGACCAGAGGAGAGGGCCCTTCACATCAACCTTCTGGAAATGAAGGCCATAATCAACACCTTTCATCCCCGATAGTATTAACTTTATGGAAGGGTAATCCTCATATTGTCTGACAACTTTGTGGCAGTGACATACTTCCTCAAACAGTGTGGTACCAAATCACCTGACCTCTGTGTCCTGGTCTGGGACGTTCTGTGCTGGTGCTCCCAGCACAATATTACAGTCCAGATCAGACACATGTCTGGCAGACTTAATGTCCAGTCTGACTCGTTAAGAAGGGGCCAGACTCTTCACACCATGTGGTCCCTGCACCCATCGATCTTTTTGCATCGAATGATAGATCTCTCTACGACAAAGTGGAACCACAAACGGCCCACCTTTGTCTCCCCAGCTCCAGACCCAGAGAATTGGGCAATAGACGTCTGTTAGTCAGCTATGAATGGGTTTGGGTCTTCACCTTCCCTTTAACTGTTCTTATAATAATCAAAAAAAAAGGGACCAGACCTGCAAAGTGGTTCTGATAGATCCTGTCAGATGGGAAAATTCTTGGGTGAATGACCTGGTAGACATCCCCAGGAAAATCTCTATGACACCCAAACTGTTCAAGCAATCCTGATTGCAGGTTTTCATTCCTACCTGGACTGGCTCCTCCTTCATGTCTGGCTCTTGTCATGAGAGCCTTGCACAGAAAGAAATTGATCACTTTGATTGTGGACAGGATTGCACAAGTTAGATGGACTTGTGTATCGGGAAATGGCACCTTTTTATAGGCTGGTGCAAATGCAACCACATCATCCTCTTGCAGTCTTCAATCTCCTTACCTTGTTTTTTTTGCTCTTGAAGGAGATGAAGTGAACCCTTATTACTATCAAGGGCTACCGCTTCATGATTTCTGACACTTTCTGGCATCTTGGTAGAGGGGATATAGGTACTGACAAGGACCTGTCAGACTGGGTCAATTTTGACCTGAATCATTCCTGGTCACTCAACTTGTTTTCTAACAGTTACCTTTTTCTGGGTTCTGACATGGCTTAACCTAGACAAGTTCAAGATCCTGACTAGAACTTCACTGAAGCAACTATATTACAAACATTGTTTTTGTTAGCCCTAGCTTCAGCATGCAGGGTGAAGGGTGAGTGAATTGCATGCTCTTTTGGTGCATCCAAACTATCTTCAGTTTAAATCAGATGGTTCAGTTGTCCTAATGATGCAATCAGGCTTCAAAGCCAAGAGCAGGTTACCATCTGTGGGTAATCAGAAGGTAGTCATTTGCTCACTTTCCTTGATTGATATGTTGAGAGAGGCAGCACTTCAAGACTTACTTGAAATACGCTGAAAAGAGTCATGGGGCCCAACATCTCTTCCTTCCATTTGAGGTGTGAAACAAGCAATGTAACCCTGCAGGCCTTGGCATCTTGGCTTCAGTGGGTGGTATGCACAGGGTACTCTGACATTTCACATAATCAGATATGCCACATTAACATTTCAGCACATGAGATTCCAGCAATCTCTGTGAGCCTTGCATTTAAAAGCAACATTTCAGTCTGAGACATTGAGGCCATTGGCTGGCATGCACAGTCAACCTTCTAGAGCTTCCATCTTCAAGATCTAGCATTGCAGAGAAGTAAATTGAGTCTGGTGGGTTCACTGGCTGTGGCCCAGATGACCATCAGACCCTGTTAATGGCAGTACACCTTCCTCACAGGTGTGGGTTTGTACCTTTTGTGGGATTTACTCAGAATTTCTTTGTGAGAAAATGCCATTAGTTTCTCATTACATGTGTCTTGATGTCACATGGCCTTCAGTTGTGCTGCTATTATGTTAGGGAGTGGTTTTATCCTTAATTTTAGGAATTCCAGCCCTCCCACCTAATTTCTTGCAAATGTGACCATTTTTGTTGATGTTTCCCTCAATCTTAAACTAAAAAAACATCTGGTACATGGATGGCAACCTAGATGTTGCAGGTATGGTGATCTGGAAGAGTTTGTTCCCTTTATTTGTATGAGCTATGTATGGGAATAAATGAAATTTTTCATCTTTCTGGGAGGGTTGGATTAGAGAGGTAGCAGAGTTATTTCCTAAATGTAATGTAATCAGGTATTCTTGGAGAAACATAATTTATATAAAATATCCTATTGCAAGAATTATTTAAAAATTAGATAATTATTTTCCTGGAAATGACAGAGTGGCTAATCTATACAAGAGAAGTTAAAGTTGGAAAGCATTGACTTGCATTAACAAATATTTTTCAGTTTCCTTCACAAGTGATAGATGTGCGTATTTATGTGAGAGAGAGAGAGAGAGGAAGGGAGTGAGATACTCAGTAAAACAAAAACAATCAAAAGTGTTTATTTTTAAAGATCCATCTTTTAAAGCTTTTTTTGGCTCATTGAGAACTTAACTTTATTAATTTTGAAAGATCAACATGTATGCTGTTTTCATGTTGTACATACTTGCATGGGTAGGACTTGACTTGGATTAGAGTAAATTAATTTCCATCACTCTTCATTTGGAAAAGAAAAAAAAACTTGATTAGGGTATGCATTTTCTCTAATGAACTACCATATATACTAGAGTATAATCCAAATAATTTAGGAAAAAATAACAGCCAGGAAGAAGGGAGGTTGGCTTATCCGCGGGACAAGGTTTAAACATGATAATTTTAAAGTTGTCTTGTTGACTGCTGGTATATATTGGAGGAAACTGGATGGATAGATAGATAGTTAGGAATAATAGAGACAAAACCAGTGTAACATACAGTAAGGTATATTAATGAGTGGAATATGTCACAAATAAATTGACAACTTACATTTGGTTCATCTTCTTGTCATAAAATCCATAGAAATCTATAATGATTGACATTTTAAATCCGTTTATATGATAATCCATGAATTCTATTACAGGTCAGGAATGATCGAGTTTAAAAATAGTAGCCCAGAATGATTCAGTTCACAATATCCCATAATATGTTAATTCCACACGTCTTAATAATATACAATGAAAGTTAAGTCCACACTTTTGTGATTCACAGTATCCTATAAAGGTCACTGTCTAATGTCATCAGGTACAAAGCCCAAGAATTCATCCTCATTGTCTGAATGACCAAATATAGTACTGAAATCCTCCATTGTTGTCTAATCGTAAATATCTTCCGACTTCGGTTCCTTGTCTTTACTGTCATATGCGGGTGCTTATGTGGAGACTGAGCTTGGGCTCTGTAAGTGACAGTTCGATCATACAGTCTGTGAAATCTATTAAAGGATGCAACTGAGCAGGTGTCAATTGTGTGGCAAGATTACAGCGAATTTCAAATAACCACCCTATGTTACTTGGCACTGAACAAGTATCCAATACGGGGCTTGATCAAAGGGTTGTAATGTGGGAAAACAAAGATGATGCTCAGGGATTAAGGTCAAATGCACAGGGAATTATAGGACTCTACTTGGCACTAAACAAGTATCAAATTTGTGGCTCGATCAAAAGGATTGTCATCTTGAAAACAAAGTCAGTGCTGCCTTTGCAAGCCAAGGGCTTATTGACCCACGTGCACTAGCAGATAAAATGGGAAATATCACTTAGGAATTAGATCTGGCTGATGGAAAAAGAAAATATAAATCATATCAAAACTTTTATTGGATCAAACACAGTGCTAATACAGCAAAAAACAAAATATAATACAAATACAGGTTGTTCGAACTTGCGCGAAAATGGAAGCAATATACTTACTAGTAAACACCCACAGTAAACAACATTAATGGACACTTCACTTTGCGGTGGATAATTAATTTACCAGTAATATTTTCACGGGTCGGCTTATGTGCAGAGCATGCACTTTTTAATTTTTTGCCTATTCAGTTTGGGGGGTCGGCTTACACACGAACGGGATTATACTCAAGTATATACGGTATCCTTACATTTCCCATTGCATGATTAAAATATTTATAAGCTATAGGTGTAAATGATTTTTTTTCTTCTGCTTGTCAATCTACAGATAAGGTAAAATATCTTTTGTTAGTATCACATCTTTTAAGTTTTGTTTGATCAAATCTTTTTGTGCAAATTTTGAACAGGACTTCACTTCAGTTCTTGTTGTGAGGTCTTTGTCTTTTATTGTTTGGTTAGAGCTGGTAAAGTTTCAGATAATACATTACCTATAAATTTACTAGTTATACACTTGAATAGTATTTGAAAATGGCTTGCTCACAGTTGGTTCAATTTATTTGTAAATTTTAAAATGTTTGATTTCATCTTCCAGTGTATACAGCAGGGACCAAGAAAGTAGGCAATCATACCTCACAATCACAGCAGTGCCTTCACTTTCTCCATGTGCTGCATGCAAGGAGCTCAATTCCGGTCAGTATTAGAATCTATAGCCTATTAACCTTACAAGATATTCAGCAGGGCCCACAATTTTCATGAATGCAAAGATAGTGCTCCAATTGCTGAAGAAACAAATTAATAGGAACAAAGATTGTAATCTCAAATCGCAGAAAATCAAAATCTTTACTCAGTTTTAAATAGAAACAACTGAAGGGCAAAATTTATAATGATGTATGTTAAACTTAAATAATGTAGGTGAACATTAGCACAGAAGTGATTGGTATTGCCAGTTCCATAGAGTAGCAGTTTGATAAATATAGACTGAGCAGGGTTGATTCTTTCAGAAAAGAATGTGGAAAGTTCATGATAAATGTTGTTAGCTGTCCAGCACAGTACAATGTATCTCTGGGAATTTTTGATCCATTCAGTTCTGATGTTTGTTAGCTATAGTTTGAATCAGACATGTATACTGTGGAAAATAGCCCTTTGTACAATAATGTTTAATGTACAAAATTAAATATGAATTATGTTTATAAACATGACCATATCTTGTTAATATTAAAATGCTACATATAAATGGCAAAAGTAAAAGATGTTTTACATTTTTTTGAAGTCATATGTTTTTCATATGTTCATGAATAACATTTATCATTTTTGCCGCATGTGTGGTACATTTTATTTGTATTACTTATTTAAAGCTAATTATGTTTTACATATGTAATGCACTGCAACCTCTTAATTAGCCAGATAAGGCGTAAAACAACTTGTGGCTGCTGTGAAAGGAGATGGTGTTTGGCGGGGTTTAACATATATGTTGAAAGTACAAGCATGGACAATCAGATACTGGCTGGATATGGGAGGTTGATGAGAGTTGACCATCATGGAGGGGTAGGACTGTACATACAGTTGTCCCCGTTAGAATTCAGATACTTCTCTTACAACATGGGTATAGTCATGTGTCCCATTCAGTTGGTTATGTTTTATCAAAGTGTGTTTTTACGCACTGTTATGTCTCGGCCTTTTTACAACATACACCACTCCCTCGATAACTTGCACCCGGATAACTCACAAAACCGCTTATAATGCTGGGTCAGGCATGGATCCCTTTTTTTTTTACTAGAAAATATCCCCAAAAATTGGTCCCTATTTGATGAACGTGAAGAAAATCATGCTCAATATTGGTAAATGAAACCTTGATATATGTCAAAAATGGTGGTTAGTACCCGGAAATTTGAATCAATATCATGAAATTCTCAACATTAAATAAGAGGTCATATATTTTGTTAAATTTTCTTTCCAAACAACATTCTCAGTACACTGTAAATTACAATATTTGATGAAATTTTGTTCAATGAAAATGTCACTAATGCCTACTGGTGGCAACACTTTAAAAAATAAATACCAGTTAAAAAAGTTTTGTCAAGTGAAATTAATGTTTTACTTCTATCTTTTAATTCGGTTTCAGTGTATACATCATAAATGCAAGATGCCCTCTTGTATTCATATATTAAAAATGTCAATCTACCATTACAGCTATGTCCACGAGCATTTCTGTGAGAACCTAATTAAGTTCTGACCGTGTTTTGATATCTGACTTGTGGAAGAATTTGTTGTATTGTTACACTCAATTAAAAGCAGACCTGCTGTGTATTATCACATTAATCACTTCTTTTGTATCAAATCAAATAAAGGGGGTGGAATAAAAGAAAAGTTAAAAGGCATGCAAATCCTACCTGCGTAAGAGCTAGCAGTCATTGTCATGTCTCAGCTCAACTCATTTCAATAGATCAATCGAACACTGTTATAAATATTATTATGTAAGTAATATAATTAAATTAAATTAAATTAGCCTTCTCGCTCACAGATGTGGTCAAAGATAGCAAGGCAACCAAGTAAAATGAGTACTTGGTGAATTAAAAGCTTTGTTTCACAGATATGGTTCATTATGGAGAAGTGAGTTCCAAAGTTTGTAGTGAACTTAAAATTCATGAATTGGCACTCAGAGATTTCCTCAAGGTTGAGAAGTTTCACTATTACTTGTAACGAAATTACTTCATCATTAATTTTACTAATAGAACAATAAAAAAAATTGAGTTTTGATGTTGGCGGTTGTTTTGCAAAATAAATGTCGCAAGTTTTTGAAAAAAAGGAATCTTGTTTTGTTGTGAATCAGCAACAACAAAAAGCAGTGATGTAATACACTGTTTTTATGTACATGTGATGGTTGTTGAACCCTCTTGGAAAATGTTGTTAACGATCTTCAGAGGTTGGGTATCTTGAAAATAAAGTTAAAATTTATATATATATATATAAAAAAAAGCAAACAACTTCATTTGAAAAAGCTCTTTATTGACAGTTATTGATCAATTATAAAATGCGATTATAAAACAAGTATTCATCCATTAAACAGCACTGTTACCCCCCCTCCAGTTTTTCTCAATGTCCAGCGGGGATGGCATCCCCTTCTTAATGTTTTTTTAGGTCCCTTGGTAACTCGCACCCTCGCTTATAGTGCAGTTTATGTTTTTGGACCCCATTGTGCATGAGTTATCGAGGGAGAGATATACCTCTATATAATGATTTTTGCTTACAATGCATATCACTTTTATGGCTCCAATTAATAGTGTTATGAAGAAGGATATTTAGAACATACAGTACTGCATTTCAGATTCAACTTATTGTTCAGTCTAATAAGATAACTACACTAAGTGACTGAAAATGATTAGATTTTTCTTGACTCTGCCATTATCTTTAAACTGTCAGAAGAGATATCTTTTCATGAGCTGTCTGCAAACATCTTGATGCTCTCTGCAGAACCGATTGATCACATGACCTTAATGAACAGAATCTTGTGAAAACTGTAGAAAGAAGATTCTTGATGACTCCTGATCTAAACAAGACTACTCTTCATCGCACAGTATTAATCTCACTGGGCACCTGTTGCATTGTGTCCAATTAAAACACCTAGTTTTTTGTGGCCTACAAAGCTTACTCATGTCCAACCACGTCTCATCAATAATAAACATTATTTCACTTTTCAGAATCATCTTTCAATATATTTTCAGTACTTGAACATTAAAATTAGCTTATCCATTTATCATACCTTCCAACATCCCAGAAGGTGTTTCTTTTTCTTGAGACACGAAAAGTGTGTTTTGAGATCCCAAGGGTGGGGTGGGGGGGGGGGTGTCAGTGCACATAACCCAAAATAGCAACATTGTACAATTGAGAATAAGTTGTCTACTCATATAAGCCTATAGTAAACGACTGAAATTCAAATTTGAATAAAAGAAAATAAAATATTTTTGCTTTGAAGCATTGAATGCCATTTCAAACAGAAAATAGTTGGTTTTGTTAGCGGCTGACCATTAAATTTTTATGGGGGAGAAGGGCCTGGGATTTTCTTTTGAACCAGGATATTATTTTTCTATTATCTCAGGATAATGTATTATTTTTTTCAACTGATATAATGGATCTAATTAGGTTTTTTTTTCTTCACAAATCAGAGCAAGAACATTTGTCTCGAGCTACATGGGGGCTAGACATTTATTTTTAACAAAAGCCCAGCCCCCCCCCCCATTAAATAGTTTGTCCCTCCGCATTGTCAAATATAATCAATACACATACATCTCACATAATCACAACCACAGACATACTGGGTGGTATTACGATGTTGACGGATATTGTAAACTCCAGAATGACTAATGTCAATATGATGTTTGCAGTACTGCAAAGAATAAATACTCCCACATGCTGCTGCACTTCATAAAGTCAGACTCCATCAACCAGGAGTTCTAAAATTTAGTTTTGCTTGGCTTTGCTTGCTTCACCGATGGCTTATTCTTCCCTGAATCACTCATGTGTTACAACATTTTGCCTTAAAAAATTAATCACACTTCCATGCTATTCAAACTACTGCAATAATATATGGAGTAAAATCCAACTTCAAAGAAACATTGCCACTGATCACGGATTAGCCAATAATCTTTAACAAAGATGGCTTAAACATTATCATTCAAGGCATCAAAGTGTAGTCACTTTTGTTTGTTCAACGCGCATCTCTTTGATTTACCTAAGGGACTGACTATTTAAGGGGGGGAGGTGGAAATTTTTGGAGAAAAAAATGTCCAGCCCCCAAATAACTTCCACAAAATGTTCTTCCTCTGACTTTTAGGGAAAAATAATTAATTAGATCCATTATATTAGTTTAAAAAAATTATCTTCAGGTAAAAGAGAAAAAAATATCCTGGTTCGAACGAAAATCACATGCCCCCCCCCCCCAATTTAAATGGTCGGCCTCTAACTTCTAATGAATTGGGTTGTTCCACTTGGTGTACTTTACCTATGCAGATTAGCCTGATGGCCTGAGTCATAACACAACATCACCCTAGCTATTGTCAGTCAATTCAGTAGTCTGTGGAAGGATGGTTGTTTATCTCTGACCAACTTACTTTTTAATCACCTCTGTGACAATCAACTGTATAAACTGCCCCAAGGTGATATAGGTTACAGGCATATATTGGGGTGTCAAGAAAGGTCTTGCTCTTTTTTGTTTTTTGCTAAGATTACTGAAAATTGTGTTTTTCTAAACATGACAGTGTCTGGGAAGGGGTGAGGGTAACAAATCATGTTTTTTGTGAGACATGTTCTGGCAGGTATGTTTTATCTGTAACAGACTAATTTTTGCTGCAAAGCAATGTAAACAAGAAGGATTAATTTGCCATTCATGTCTGCTTTTTGAATCGGTGAATTTATAAGTTAATGTTCATTGTTGCTATTTAAACTTACTTTGAAAGAGACTAAAAGCTGAGACAACACAGAAATAATTTGAGTTTCAAAGACTATTCTTTTTGTGAATCATGATGAGAACTGGTTAATGGTGAGAACTGGTAGGACGCCAGTAGAGAAGACTTGTATCATTTCTATGGTGGTGTCATTTTCATTTTAGGCATAGACATAAAGATTACATTTTTGCTTTCAGCCACTTCACTTTCTCTAACTTGTGCATTTACAGTTTTATGAGCATTTCATCTTGAGGAATACTACTCCCTGCTGGCAGAAATAGGTCATAGTGACCTGCTTTTCAGGTTAAGATTAGCCATCATACAGTGTTGGAATAGGAGAGCAAACATTTTGTGGAAATTTTGTGTGCCTTTTGGGTAAATTTAGGGTAAGGGTTAGGGATGATTCAGCAGGGGGGTAGCATTGTATATAATTCTTGTGTCATGTAGGTAAGATTTTATGGGAAGATTATGTTTCAACAATGACATAGCTTGGCAAAGCTTATCTCTTTTCCTCTTGTCACTTATTTCAGGACCAGAAACTTCAGAGAATTCCAACAGTGAGAAGACTCTTTGTCTCAGACATGGATTCTGTGTCCATACAAAGTATGTGCTTACACCTCCATTCCCAGTGTTCTGTCCTCGTGTTCAACTGAAATTTGATGGCTTCATAATTATTAACACTGGAGACTCCATCATAGCTCTCAGTGTACAACTGAGCACCAGGAAAAAGTTGGATTCACAAGGACAGAAGGCAGATGCAGCTCTCCGCGAGACTCGACAAAACTCCACAGATGACAAGCACAGGGAAAAGCCAGAGAATGGTGCTATTTCTGGGTCTAATAATACATGTAATGCTCAAGACTCCTTAGTTCATCTTAATACTCATGCAAGAGTAGAGGTAAATGAAAAATCCCTCCAGCTTTCATTATCACGGTGTTCAGATTCAGAAGATCAAAAGGAAAATGAATCTATTCACTCGCCAGAAGTCAGGTTGGACAAATGTAAAAGTCCGAAGAGTCCACCAGAAGTGAAATTTGAGAAAATCAAAAGTCCCAAGAGTCCCAAATGTGTCTTATTCCCAAGTCAGAAGAGCCCTACAAATCCGTTACCTCACGATAACTGGTTTGATTGTCTAGGTTTTGGAAGCTCCTCAAACCAGAATTCCTCATCCAGCCTTAGAAAAATGCATCCAGGATGTAGTGGAATAAATGTCCATCCAGTGGCTAAAGATCTCTATAACTTTGATTCTGATGACAGTGAGGACAGTAGTTCAAATTTACGGTATTCCATTTCTGGAGTTGGTAGATACTCACTTAGGTCGAGACAAGTTGGAAATAACCAGGACTTAGTCTCGCATGCTCAAAATATAATCATTGCTCAAGCTTCTATTGGTTCTCGTGAAAAGATGTTGCAAAATAATGGCAAGTTTAGTCCACTACACAGTAGTCAGGCTCTAAATTTTGACATTGGGAGGCCAAGTCTCACGGTTGATGTGTGCATTCACCCACGAGCACTGGCATCATCACAGAGGTCATTTTTCTCGCCGAGCAATAGTGAAAATGGTTCTTCCTGTGGAAATAGTCCCGTAGTAGAAAGTCCAATGTTTGTGTCCAATGAGCCCAAAACAATTACTTTCTCATGCAGGAGATACTCTTTCAAAGAGGGGGAACCAGAATCAGAATCTCCATTGGGATCTGAAGGTATATACACTCTTGTTCCTACAAATATGAGATAGTTTGTCAAATTGAATATTAATCTTTTTGGGATACAAGCACAGTACAAGTAGATTTATTGACTGCTGTCTTGCTGAGACCTAAATTGTCACTTTCTTCTGCCAGTACTAGTATTGTAATCCACATCAACAGTGGTAAGATTTGGTTTGATAGTTTCTTAAAAGTCATATACTCAACATCACAGCACAGTTCATAGGTGAGATTGAATGGTTTCACCGAGTCATTCATGTCATCATGTGTGTGACATAATGCCTGGCATATTTATAGTAAAAACCTATAACCCCTCAGGTGATTACAAAATTGAGCATTATCTCAGGCACGCAAAAATAGGTCATTGTTGCATTTTTATGGGGCAAGTGCAGCATATGCATCTTGATTTTCTCCTGTCCATATGTCCATCCTTTGTCTGACCCTGGGCTAGCTGTAAGCACATTTATGCACAGCAGAAACCACTGACCTAGGTACTTGAAGTTTGATAGGCATATCTGCACTTCTAAGAAAATTACATGATTTTTATACCATTTAAGTGATTTTTGCTTTTTTCAGTTTTTGGCACTTTTTTGGATGTAGACTTATGCCCCTGCCATCTCTATAGAGGTGGTAGTGTTGCCCATGTCTTTCCATCCTGTCTTGTCATGTCCCATCACATCCCATAATGTCACATCATGTCCTGTCACAAATTTTGTTTCTGCTCAATAACTTTAAAGGAATTCATAAATTGAAATAAACATTTGATATGACGTTTTATATTATGATGACCTAGGTCAAGTTCCATTTTCACCTTTTTCTGTCGAATTTTTCAGAGTTATTCCCCGTCTTTTACTTAGAACTTTGCCCTTCGATTTCATTTCCACTCAGTTACTTTTGAAGGACTGGATGGATTGAAATCAAATTTGGTATGGAGCGTTACATTAGGAAGAGCCAGGTCAACTTCCATTTTGCTGTTTTCCATCAAAAGTTTAATGGAGTAATGGCCCCTATTTGAGTTAAAAAATGTGCCTATCAATTTTGTTTCTGATTGATAACTTTTGAAGGCCTTAATGAATTGAAATCAAATTTGGTATGAGGCTTTACACCAAGACCTAGATCAAGATTGATTTTCTCCATTTTCTGTCAAAAAGTTTACATAATAATGGCCTCTATATAAGTTAGAACTTTGCCATTCAGTTTTGTTTCCACTCAGTAACTTTTGAAGGGTTTCATGGCTTGAATTCAAATTTGGTATGAGCCTTTACATAGGAAGTCCTAGGTATGGTTTGATTTTTGCCATTTTCTGGCAGAATTTTATGGAGTTATGGCCCCTGTTTGCCTTCAGTTTTGTTTTTGCTTAGTAACTTTTGAATGACTTTATGGATTGGAGTCAAATTTGTTACGAGGCTTTATATTAAGAAGACCTAATCCAGGTTTGATGTTTTCTAACTTTCTTAGCACAAAATAACTTTAATGTGTTGCGGTGCCATACAATACCATACCAGACCAAATGGGCATCCATACTATTTGGACACATTTATAGTTGAGTAAAACCCTTGTTAGCACAATTACACTGATACTGCTTGATAGAAGCAAAATTAAAATTGGTAGGCATATTTATATGCATATGTAGCTGACCTTGTTAGATTTTTATGGTTAGCTTATTGAAATGAATTTTGCAAGTTTTGTCAGTCTTTTGTAATTTTAACTCACCTGGCTATAAGACCTGGTGAGCTTATGATATGGTCCTTGATCTATCATGCATCATATGTTGTCTGTTGTGAGTCATGCATTTATCCACACATGCTCATTGCAGCTCTGGAGGCTATATTTTTTATATGATTACAATTGGACTTGGAACATGGGTTTATATCATCAAAATCTCGGATGAGTCTTGAATAACAAGCAAAATCCAGAGATATTTATCGGGGGATCTTGCATTAGATTGACTGAGCTTGTCACCTTGGAGGCCATATTTCTGACTCGGTTTTAATCAGACTTGGAATATAAGCTTTTATTATTAAGATCTCAGACAATTGTGATAGAGTGAGATCCACATATGTTAATGAGGTGATCATGTATTTGATTGACTGAGCTTGTTTACACTTTGTAGGCCATATATAAAGTCTGATTTTGAGCAAACTTGGAATATTAGTTTATATCATCAAGATTTTTTATTAATTAGGTGATCATGCATCTGATTGGTTGAGCTTGTGACCACTCTTGAGACTATTTCTGATGTAATTGTGATCAAACCTGGTAAATAGGTTTATATTTTATCGAGATGTTGAATAATGTTTTGTTTTGAGCAAGATTTAAGCTTAAATTTAATTAGGTGATATTTGCTTCTAATTGGCTTATGTTGATCAAACTTGACTACTTGGCTAATATCATCAAGATGTTGGATGAGTTTTATTTTGAGCAAGACCTTTGCATATTAATGTGGTGATCTCGCATCTGATTGGCCTTTCTTGTTACCACTCTATAGACTATAATTTTGATGAGTAATATTATAACTGCGATCCACACATATTAATGATGTGATCTTGCATCAGATTGGCTTAGCTTGTCAACACTCTAGCAACTCTATTTTGGATCAGATTTTGATCAGACTTGTTAAATAGTCTTATATCATTAAGATGTTGGATGACTTTGATGATCATTAGCAAGATCGACACATTTTTATAAGGTAATCATATTGTATCTGTTTGGCTGAGCGTGTTGGACTCCGGAGACCAAATTTCGAGCAGATTTTGCTTAGATTTGGTAAATGAACTTTTAACATTATAGTCTTAGAAAGGATTTGAATATATAATGAGGTGATCTTGCATCTGATTGACTGAGTTTATTACCTCTCTAGAGACTCTTTTTCTCATCTTATTTCGATACAATTGGTAAATAGGTTTATATCATCAAGATCTTGGATGAGTTCGATTATAAGCAAGATCTATGCATATTTATTATGCCTTTATCTTAAGATGTTTTTTTTTTCTTCAGATTATAGTAAAACAGGTAAAATTGACATGATATAAAGTTTGGGAGATAGATTGCCTAGGGTTATGTTCTAAAAATACTACATAAGCCTGCTTAGTGATATAGTCAACTGTTAATTTATGTTGGGCCTTTTCTTTTTATATCTAAACTATTTATTTGATAATATATCATTTTTCTATGGACAATCAGTTTTAATTGTGGAATTTCCAACTTTAATTTTGAATTGAATGCAAAATCTTATGTCTGCCTATTCATTGGGTCACTTGGGAGGTATTGTAATTTTTTTTAACAATTTTACATTACCTTTACTGGAGTTTACTGTTTTATGTACCTACCATGTTCTATGGCGGGGCATATATTATTAAGCATGTTTGTTCATCACAAATTTTGTTTCTGCTGATTACCTTTTGAAGGACTTAATTGATTGCCCCAAATTTAGTTGAGGTTTATATGAAGAAGATTTGACCAAGTTATTGCACCTGTTGGACTTGGAACTTTGCCCTTGTATATTGAACCAAGTTGTTTTTTCTATTTCAATTGAACCACATTGGTTGGGACATCATGTTGTATGGATACAATTAATGTAGTAGCTATATGTACTTATTCGCAGTTTATGAATTAGATTATTTTTCAGGCAGGCTTATATAGCCCAGTTCTAATGTACTTGTTTTTGTACCTGTGCAGTTCCAGGTTTGATCCCCAATTCTAACACGTGCAAGTATCGATGGACACCCATTCAAGGTCAGAGGCCTGCTCTGGTTTTCTCTGAGACCAGTTCATCTCAGCATCTGAGTACATTGCATAAGTTGATAGAACTTGTACAGTCAGCATAAAATAGATAAAGTTTCATTTAAACTTGTTTTCAGATGACTTAGCATATGGTGGTGTGCTTCCTATGGAAGCAAGAGGGCCACATGACAGACTCTTATCCCTACAGATTGGCTCATCCGACAGTCATGATGATGGCTCAAAGCAGGTACTGTATTTCTCCAGATGTAATACAGTGGTCCCCCTGATCAAAGGCTTCCCTCAAGATAAGCCATCCCAAATAAGAGGCTCTTTGCAAGAGAGACCACCTCCTGATCAGAGGCCATCTTGCCTGACACCAAAATAGTATATTTTTACTATTTTGTTCACCTCTTTTATAAGGTCAGCTTTTTGGTGCAGAAGGAGAGGCCTTAGAAGAGGGGGACCATGTTTGTACCTATTTTTGCACATTACACAACAGGTACACAGTATTTATGCCAACAAAAAACCACAACATTCCAGGTCCTGTATTCTCAAAACTCTTTTGAACTGTTATCAAGTTAAAAAAAACAACAAATTAGATATTATACTATAGGTATATTCATGTAATTGAAATGCACATGCTAGTAGAGAAACCAAAGTTAGGAAGATCCTGAAATTAAACAAGTTTAACATTATTGTACAAGTTTTCGAACATCAGTGATTTTGGAGTTTAAGGTTGAGTGTTTTTGTTAATGAATAATAAGTTTTGAGAATACAGGAGCCAGGTCATATTCATATTGGTGTTTTTTGTGGAATTCTGATGCTTGCTTGTGTGTTTGGTCTTTCTTTATATAAAATAAGTAATAATATGAGTTGTTCATAATCATTTATTAGATACACTTGAAACACAAACTTGATACTGCAAGATGAAAATGCAGAGGAATCAGTAAGAGCTTGACACAAAGCATATATCACAGGGTCTGATAGATTTCCCATAGGGCTATTAGAAAAAGAACCTGCCAGCCCAAGTTCAGTTCAGTCGTCAAGGGAAGGCATTTTGATACGAAACTGTTACCTTAAGTCTTTCCTTTTTCTTTATTGTAAATATCATTCATTGTGAAATATTTGTGTAGTGTGAAAAAATGTAGAACAAGTTGTGATATCCTGTTGTAGCCCCTGGACTCCAAGTTGTGATATCATGTAGTAGCCCCTGGACTCTGGCTACAAGATTTGTCAGACCTTGTTATCATACACATAAAACTAGAACTTTCAGGAGTTTGTTACATTCTCAGGGGTTCTATTAACTTTTCATGAGGGCCCCGCTCCACTAAGTTGGCGGAGCCCTATATTAATCATGTTGTCCATCCATTGGTCTTGCCAGCTATCAACAGTTTGTTTTGTGCAAGATAACTTTACTGATAATTTTTGGATTTTAACCAGATTTGCTATGCAGTCTTATCTTGATGAGGCCTTGAAGAGTTTCGATTTCTAACCGTCTTTGTAATTATTTTGAGGAGTTATGGGCCCAGATTGCCCCTGCTCCTAATTTTCATTTCTGCAGCTTTACTTTACCAAGGATTGATGGATTCCAACCAAATTTGGTATGCTGCACTATGTAGATGAGACCTTGAATGAGTTTTATTTCCTGCTTTCCTTGATAGCTTTTACTTGATTAAGGCCCCTAATTGTCTCTCCTCCAGACTTTGGTTTCCACAGCATTACTTTACCATGGATTGCTGTATTTTAACCAAATTTGATATGCAGCTGTATGTTGACAAGATCAGTTTCCAGTGTTCCATCTCCCCATTTACATGAGTTATGGCCCCAAGTTGTCTGTGCTTCTGATTTTGGTTTCTGCAGCATTTCTTTACCAAGGATTGTTAGATTTCAATCAGATTTGGCATGCAGCTTTATATAGATGAGATGTTGAATGAATATAATCTCCAGCATTCAAAGTCATCATTTACTGGAGTTATAACCACTCAATACCCATTCTCCAAACTTTCTTTCCCAACACAAGTTTCTATGTTTTCAGGCCCTCTTGAAGAAATTGTAGTTAGCAGAGACCTGTGCAATTCTCCCATTGCTAATAGCTCAAGTTTTTTTGAAGTCCTGGACTTCCATGGTTGGAAATTTGGAAGCCACATACCTGAAGCACTTACCTGAAAACTTGTATACATTTATACAAGTTTTAGTCATCTTGATGTGAATATGATCACTATTACATTTAAAAACATGTAAATAGACTTTCTTTCTGGTCATGACATCAAAGAAATATTCAAACTGTGAAAACATTAATATACATATATACAGCTGCATATCAAATTTGGTTAAAATACAGCAATTCTTGGCAAAGTAATGCTGTGGAAACCAAAGTCTGGAGGATAGACAATTATGGGCCTTAATCGTGTTAAAAATATCATGGAAAGTAGGAAATTAAACAAATTCAAGGTCGCATCTATATGCCGCTTGGACATTCAATGTGGCCAGCACAGCGGTTGTCTTGAAAATCTTGTTATTGCTACTCCTCCAAAATGAATGGTCATATCAACATGGGGTTTCACTGAAAGACTTCTTATGATATCTGGTTGGTCCTAAATAACAATGATGCCGATGTAAAGTCCAATATGGCCACCACTGCAGCCATCTTGAAAATCTTATTGCTATTCCTCCTAAATGGAAAGTCATATTGACTTGGAGTTTTCACCAGAAGACTTCTTTAGGATGTCTAGTTGGTCCTAAATGAAAATGGTGCCGATCTGATGTCCAGTATGGCCACCACAGCAACCATCTTGAAAATTGTATGGCTACTCCTCCTGATTGGATGGTCATATAAACAATGGGTTAACACTAAAATACTTCTTATCCTGTCTAGTTGGTCCTAAATGAAATTTGTTGCTGATCTGACATCCAATAAGGCCACAACAGCAGATATCTTGAAATTCCTGTCATCCTTTCTTCTCCTGAATGGTTATTATTGTGCCATCAGATTTTCACCAGAAGACTTCTTATTATGTCTAGTTGGTCTCAAATGAAGATGGTGCTGATCTGATGTCCAATACAGTTGCCACAGCTGCCATCTTGAAAATCTTGTTATTGCTATTCCTCCCGAATGGAAGTTCATATCAACATGGGGTGTTCACTAAAAGACTTCTTATGATGTCTAGTTGGTCCTAAATGAAAATGGTGCCCATCTCATGTCCAACATGGCCTCCATAGTTGCCATCTTGAAAATATTATCACTACTCCTCCAGAACAGAAAGTGATATTGCCATGGGGTTTTCACCAGAAGATGTCTAGATGGTCCTAAATAAAAGGGTGCTTCTTTCACCTCCAGTATATCCACCACAACAGCCATCTTAAAAATCTTGTTTTCGTTAATCTTCCTGAATGGATGGTCATATCAACATTGGTTTTTTAGCTCTACTGGTTATAGACCAGAAGAGCTTTATGGGATTGTTTTTCATCCATCTGTCCCTTAGCACAAATTTGTTATCACTACTAAAAAAAAACTACTTGGAGGATTGCCATGAAATTTTACACACAAATTCATCGCATGGTCTAGTTGGTCCTAAATGAATATGGTGATGCTCGGACAACCAATATGGCCACCACAGCAGCCATCTTGAAATCCTGTTATTGCTACCTCTCTTGAATGGATGGTCATATTCACATGGGGATTTTACTTATTGCTTCTTCATATGTCTATTTGGCCCCAAATGAAAATGGTACTGATGTACAATATGGCTGTTATGGCAGTCATCTTGAAAATTTTTGTTATTGCTACTCCTCCTGAACAGAAAGTCATATTGACATGGGGTTTTCACCAGAAGACTTTTTATGATGTCTAGTTGGTCCTAAATAAAAATGGTGCCAATCTGATGTCTAATATGGATGCCACAACAGCCATCTTGAAAATCTTGTTATTGCTATTCTTTCAGAATGGAAGTTCATATCAGCTTGGGGTTTTCACTGAAAGACTTCTTATGATGTGTAATTGGTGTTAAATGAAAATGGTGCCGATGTGACATCCAATATGACCACTGTGGCAGCCATCTTGAAAATCTTGTTATTGCTACTCTTGAACGGAGTCATATTGACATGAGGTTTTCACTGGAAGACCTTTTATGTCTAGTAGGTCCTAAATGAAAATGGTGCCAATCTTATGTCTAATATGGCCACCACAGTGGCCATCTTGAAAATCTTTTTATTGCTATACCTCCTGAATGGATGGTCATATCAACATGGGGTTTTCTCTGTAAGACTTCTTATGTTGTCTAGTTGGTCCTAAATGGAAATGGTGTTGATGTGATGTCCAATATGACTGCAACAGCAGCCATCTTGAAAATCTTGTTATTGCTACTCCACCTTAACAAAAAATCATATTGACATGGGGTTTCACCAGAAGACTTCTTATGTCCTAAATAAAAATCATGCCGCTCGCACATCCAATATTGCTGCCACTGCTGCCGTCTTGATAATTTTGTTATCGCTACTTCTCCTGAATGGGTGAGTGTATCAACATGGGGTTTTTACTAAAAGACTTCTTATGAGGTCTAGTTGGTCCTGAATGAAAATGGTGGCGCTTAGTGATATCTAGTTGGTCCCAAATGACACCATGGCAGCCATCTTGAAAATCTTGTTATCGCTATTCCTCATGAACAGAAAGTGATATTGACATGGGGTTTTCACCAGAAGACTTTTTAGGATGTCAAGTTGGTCCTAAATAAAAATGGTGCTGATCTGATGTCCATAATGGCCACAACAGTGGCCATCTTGAAAATTGTATTGCTACTTCTCCTGAACAGATGGTCATATGAACATGCAACATAAGGTTTTTGCTAAAAGACTTCTTATCATGTCTAGTTGATCTGACATCCAATATGGCCACCACAGCAGCTATCTTGAAAATCTTGTTATCCTTTCTCCTCCTGAATGGAAAGTCATATTGACATGAGATTTTCACCAGAAGACTTCTTATGATGTTTATTTGGTTCCAAATATAAATAGTGCTGATCTGATGTCCAATATGGCCATTACAGTGGCTATCTTGAAAATCTTGTTATCACTACTTCTTATGAATGGATGGACGTATCAACAGTTGGTCCTAAATGAAAATGGTGCCGATCTGCTGTCCAATATGGCCATTATAGTTGCCATCTTGAAAATCGTTATGGCTGTTTCTCCTGAACGGAAAGTGATATTGCCATGGGGTTTTCACCAGATGACTTCTTATGATGTCTAGTTGGTCCTAAATGAGAAGGGGTGCTGCTTACACATCCAATATGGCCACAACCATGGCCAGCTTGAAAATCTTATTATCGTTACTCCTCCTAAATGGATGGTCATATCAACATGTTGTTTTTTTTCGCTCTACTGAGGAGCTTTATTGAATGGTTTTTCATCCGTTGTCTGTCTGTCCTTTGGCACAAGTTTGTTATTGCTACACCTCCTAAACTACTTGAATGATTGCCATGAAACTTTATACATTCATCTCATGGTGTAGTTGGTTCTAAATGAAAATGGTGCTGCTGAGACATCCAATATGGCTGCCACAGCCGCAATCTTGAAAATCTTGTTATTGCTACTTCTCCTGAATGGATGGTCATATCAAACTTGGGGTTTTCACTAAAAAATTTCTTATGAAAATGGTGCCAATGTAACATCCAATATGGCTGTCACGGCAGCCATCTGAAACATTTTGTTATTGCTACTCCTCCTGGATGGAAAGTCATATTGACATGGGGTTTTCTTCAGAAGACTTTTTATGATGTCTGGCTGGACTGAAATGAAAATGGTGCCAATCTGATGTCCAATATGGTCACCACAATGACCATCTTGAAAATCTTATCACTACTCCTTCTGAATGTATGGTGATATCAGCTTCAGACTTTCACTGAAATACTTATGATGACTAATTGGTGCTAAATGAAAATGGTGCCAATTTGACATCCAATATGGCCACCATGGCAATCATCTGTGGCCACCATGGCAATCATCTTGAAAATCTTGTTATTATACTCCTGAACAGAAAGTCATATTAATATGAGATTTTCACTGGATTCTTATGATGTCTATTTGGTCCCAAATGAAAATGGTGCTGATCTGATGTCCAATATGGCTGTCATAGTGGCCATCTTGAAAATCTTATCACTACTCCTCCTGAATGGATGGTCATATCAACATGGGGTGTTCACTAAAAGACTTCTTATGATGTTTAGTTGGTTCCTAAATGGAAATGGTGCCAATCTCATGTCCAATATGGTCACCATAGTTGCCATCTTGAAAATCTTGAAAATCTTGTTATGGCTACTCCTCCTGAATGAAAAGTTATATTGCCATGGGGTTTTCACCAGAAGGCTTCTTATGATGTTTAGTTCATACTAAATGAAAAGGGTGCTTCTTACGCATCCAATATGGCCACTTCAATGGCCATCTTGAAAATCTTATTATCACTACTCCTTATGAATTGATGGTGTATCAACATGGGTTTTAGCTCTACTGGTCATAGACTAGAAGATCTTATGGGATGGTTTTTCATCCATTCCTTAGCACAAGTTTGTTATAGCCACTCTTCCTAAACTAATTGGAGGATTGCCATGAAACTTTACACACACGTTCATCCCATGGTGTAGTTGGTTCTATATGAAAATGTTGCTGCTCAGACACCCAATATGGCTGCCACAGCAGCCATCTTGAAAATCTTGTTATTGCTACTTCTCCTGAATGGATGGTCATATCAGCATGGGGGTTTCACTGAAAAACTTTTTATGATGTCTGGTTGGTCCTAAATGAAAATGTTTCCAATCTGTTGTGAAATATGACTGCTTTGGGAGCCATCTTGAAAATCTTTTTAACGCTACTTCTTCTGAATGGATGGTCATATCAAGATAGGGTTTTCACTAAAAGATTACTTATGATGTCTAGTTGATGTTGGAGCTTCTTCTAATCTTGATTTAATATGACAAGGCATGTTTCTGCATTTATCATCTCTGAAGCTTCATCACTCTTTGGTTTTATGCTCTTTGCCATTTGGTTTGCCGCTGTTGTTTAGGAGCTGTATAGAGGATGTGCAGAAGGAGGCAACACAAAAGGTGCCTCTCCAGCTGTCCTTATCCCCTCTCCTACTTTTTCAACCTCAGCATTCTCTGAGATGATTGGAGTTAGAGGGATAGATAACTGCATCCCACTCAACAACAGGAGGCTTGGCCACAACCCAGTTTCAGACAGCAAGACTTTTCAGTCTTAGTACTTCATGGTTCATGGTTCCTAGAAGAATCTATCTTTCACATCAACAATCTCGAAATGAGAGCGGTATTCCTAGCCTTGCAGGGGTGCATTGACACAGTATGAAGTTGCTGCATGATGGTCTTCTGACAACACGTCGTCATAGTATACCTTGGGCAACAAGGCAGCACACATGCATCATCTCTTTATGTGGAGGTTTGGAGCCTATTTTGCTGGTAAACTTCAGAGGGGATATTACCAAGTTTGTCATATCCCCAGCAACAAGAATATTCTTGCGGACAGTCTGTCCAGGAAAGGCAAGGTAGTCATCACGGATTGGTTGGTGCACCAATCCATAGTGGACTCCATGTTCAAACTGTGGGAGAGACCCTTGGTGGACTTGTTTGCAACAAAACTGAACAACAGGCTCCCCTTTTATGTCTCGCCAGTTCTAGATCAGAGAGCCTGGGCAGTGGATGCATTCAGCCTGAAGTGAAATCGCCTGTTCGCTTTTGCCTTTCCACCCTTCAGGGTAATTCTGCCAGTGCTTCAGAAAGTCAGGACCTCCACTGCTCAGTTCATCTTGATAGCCTCTTTAAGGCCCCAATGATTGTGGTTCAGTGATATTCTTGACCTGCTGATAGACCAGCCGAGGACATTGCCTCAGAGGAAGGACGTTCTGTCTCAGTACAGGGGCTTCCTCCTACACAACAGTCCAGATTCTCCACCTTAACCCTTGGCTCATCTCAGATACTATCAACCAGGACAAGTTTTCAAGCAAAGTTGCAGAGTGCATCATTCAGGCCAGGAGGCTTTTCAAATCTAAGGGTTATGATGCCAAGTGGAGAATCTTTTACGATTGCTGCAGTAGGCAATGCATTAATCCTAGCTGTCCCTCTTTGAGTGAAGTAGCTGATTTCCTTCTCTTCCTTTTTAAAGAGAAACAATGCTCAGTTTATACTATCAAGGGCTATAGGGCAGCCCTATCAAACACACTCAAGTTTTCAAAAGGTCTGGCCATCAGTTCGGATTCTCACATCTTCATAACATTAACATGATCGGGCAAATATTCTCTAAGAAACATAATTTACTAAACATTTACTTTCCAAATAATTGGGAGACCAGAAGCACTTGAGGAAGGTTTTCAAGTTGGCTGAAGTATTCTTTGATCTTCTTGCATTAGGAAGCCACAACAATCATCGCTTCTTTTCTATCATTGGTAGTATCATATCCTGTAAAGCATAATGCTTTTTTTTATCTTAGTGAATTTGTAAATTAAGCTTGTTTGCAAATTTTTCAAATTACAGGTCAACAAAAAGTTTATTGTATATATAAATATTTAATTGAATCATAATTTATCATGAATATTATTTTCAGGGATTTAATTTTTAGTTCTAAATTTGTGAAAATGTATACCTAAACTGTGTTTCAGGTAGCTATTTTTAGAGGGGCACCTTGCCCTGCCTTTATATTGGAGTGCCCTCAATTTTAGCCTCGAGTCCATTTGTTATGTAGCCCATTTTTATTTTTTTTAAGCGCCATCTTTTCTCGATGAGCAATGTTAAATTTTGTTTTGATCTTTGTGTATGTAAAGCAACCAGAAACACATTTGAATGTCTTCTCTGCTTACTTTTTATTGGTATTGTAAGGATTGTTCACAAAATCTGTCAAATAAACATTGAGTGCGGATGATTCTGCCGATTCCATTAACCAGTTACATTCAGACAAAAAAATTGAATAAGTTACTAGCCCCAAAAAGTCTTATGAAAGTAGTGAAAGATTTACATATGTATGTCATAGTTACAAAATGTTGTAAACACCAAATAAACCATCGTTCTACTATGGCATATGTTGAAGTTGAAAATAGAATTTGCCATATTTCAGTTGCTTATGATTGTAACGGCTTCACAAAAAGTGATAATTGAACAAGATCTAGATTATTATCACTAACTCATTAAAATAATATTACTTGTCATATTTACTACTGCTACACATTCAGCAAAGGAAGATTTGTAAGGTCACTAATGGGTCCATTGTTACAATGCACAATAATGTGGCCTTATTTATTTCATATTTATACCTTAGTAAAAATGAAATGTTTTCATAATGAAATAATCATACTATACAATTTTATATTTTTAATAAAATAATTATTTTTACACTGTATTTTGTAATTCTCTTTTTATGATGGGTTTTGCCTTTTAAAATGTACTGGGTGCCCTGAGGTGGTGTTTAACTGCAAATTTGTGCCCTTTTTGGTGCCCCTTAATTTTTCAGTTCCAGCTGGAACACTGTTGACAAAATTTGGTGATTGACAGTGTTGGGAATCAGTTGAAATTTAAAGATTAATGATTGGTTCATCATAACCGTTTAACCATTGATTTTATTTTAGCAAGAGACTTCTTCCATATTTTTCTATGGACCATGTCATTTTCGAATACTTGGTAATGGTTAAGTTGCTTGTATCTTGTAAAGTCAAATGGTTTACTGACACATTTGTCACCAGCCATGTTGTTGGCATTTGGGTTTTACTGAAAAATGGAAGCTGTATTGACTTGAAGCTTTTATTCACATATTTTACTTTTTCCTGGAATATTTTGTCCACAAGAGTTATGGAAATAAATGAATGCTTGGTTATTTAACTTTTCTTTTGATTATTTTGATTAATCGTCACACCACTAGCGATTGGCAGTATAGCAATATAGGGATCATACATGTTTTTTCAGGTGTCAGCGTTCACCGAATTCCAAGGGGGTCGTTGAAACCCAAACCCGAAGGGCAAGGGTTTGAACATGCCGGAGGGATTAGGCAAATGTTGATACCAGAAAAAAATTGTTCGATTGCTATTCTAACATAAAAACCCTCAAAAAACTTTTAATTTTCATGACTACAGTAGCTACAATTAAAGGGTAATTACATATGTTAAGGCTTTAAAATTACTACTATTAAAGGTTAATTACATTTGTCAAAGCTATGAAATGCTGAAAATTTAAGGTTAATTACATCTGTCAAAACTATGACATGACTACAATTTTAGGTTAGTTACATTTGTCAAAGCTATGAAATAACTACAATTAAAGGTTAATTACATTTGTCAAAACTATGAAATGACTACAGTTACAACTATGAATGTAACATATGATACATCTCTATTGTTAAAACTTTAAAATTGGATCTTTGAGAGTATAGAAAGGTAATTTATTAAAGTAAAATACACAGGGATAGGAAACTCCTTATCCCACCAAATGTTGTTCAAATGAGGGTACTCAGCACCTAAGATAAAGGGACATATGTATATACAATAATAATACATATATTTTTAGACTTTACACATATTGTAAAATGCACTGCTGCTATTTTTTCTTGAAAATTGAAGTATATTTTTTCATTTTTTAGGTTTGTTTCACCTGTTGGTAGAAATAAGGCATCATTTCACTGAAGATATCTTGGTTACTATCAGTTATAAAATAAATAAAATTATATAAGAATGGAGAGAAGATTTAAATAAAATTACGTCAGAATGGAGGGAAGAAATTGTTTTTTCCCAGTGTGTTAGTCCCAGGTAGTTATTTATCATCTTTGAAAAATTTGCCTCAATCTTTCGAAAGTGGAGTGATTACAATGACCGCGGCTATTCCTAGTTTTAGAGGACTTCAGAATTTGAGATTCATATATTGTTGTATGAATTATAATTACAGTTTATGTGTAAAATTATAAGTTAAGAAATTATTATATGATTCACATTGTACAATAACCCATAGGTGTGTACTCAAGATTTTGGCTTGTTTTTCATGTGCATAATCAAGAAACTTGTTATGAAAATAATTTATTGAACAAGTAAGAAACTATATTGATGACATCATGCAGTGTTGGCCTATTAACTATTATTTAATTACAGGATAAGATAAACATAAAACAGTGGACATTTGATGTGGAGATTTATATGGAGAAGGCCATCAAGAAAACTGCTGAATGGGGTCACCGTTATGTTGACTTCATTAATTATGATCTGCAAGTATTGGATGTAAGTACAGAGTACATGACTCTTCTTTTGGAATTATGTATTTTTGTTGAGCCTACATTAGTGAGAAGTAAGACATAGCAGTCACTTTCCGGTTCCAGCATCGTCATCATCAGCAGTACGTGTCTCTTCTTCTGGAATTATGTAATTTTGTTGGACCCATATTAATGGGAAGAATGACATAGCATTCACTTTTTCAGTGCCAGCATTGTTGTCATCAGCAGTTTATGGTTTTGGTTATAGTTTTTCATTTGTATGTATTTTATAAACCCCTTGAGAGATTCTAATCATACGTGTCATGAATCATTATAAAGCTAAGACAGTTCATTCTGTGACATGCTTGTTTGCCTCTTTGACAATGGGATCAATAGCACAGTAATAGACATTTTTTGTTTAGGTATTGGTTAAAGTTGTTTTTTTTTTTTTTTTTTATATTTTCTAAACCCCTTAAAGGATTTTGCTTATACTCAAAGTGAAACATTATGAAGCTCATACTCAAAGTGAAACATTATGAAGCTAAGACAATTCATTTTGTGACATGCTCACTTGTTTCTTTTTCCTTGGGGTCAAAGTCGGGGTCATAGAAAATTTGCATTAAGGTTTTATGTTAGTTTTTTCATTCACCTCAATTTGATGGATTTTGCATGGGATAAATCATTATGAAGCTAATAACATTTATTCTGCAATAAGCTCACTTGCCCCTTTGACCTTGGGGTCAAGGTCATAGTCATATATATGTGTTAAAGTTTTGGTTGAAGTTTTTTTATTTGTTCATATTTCTAAACTCCATGATGGGTTTTGTTAATACTACTGATGAATTGTTATGAAACTTACACAGTTCAGTCTGCAACATGGTTGCCCAACTTTTCGACTTTGGGGTGAAGGTCATTCACTTTACAGAAATGTTTTAGCAATGTTTCAATTGTGGGTTCAACATGCAATCTCTGACCTTCTGAAAATTTTTTTCTGTTGTCTTGTCATATTGAAGTCTGGCAGAATTAATCACATGCTCCACTATAGTCCAAAGTTTCACATGGCACTTGTTTTTTTTTACCTTTGTACTGACTCATTATGTTAGATAGGGGAAAATGTAAACTTTTGGTCCAAGGGATTTGTTTTCATTTCTGTAAATCAAGTTTTCTCTAATTTTCTCTATTTAAATACTGTGCAGGTGTGTTCTGACAGAGGATTTGTGTTAGGGCAAGTCTACGCTCTGGTCCATGCCCGAGAAGATATCAGCCAGATCAAAAAAGCAAGGAGAAAGTAAGAATTTACTGCTTGTAACAGAGATGTCAAGAGACATTACAAATTGTGCCAATGTTTAAGAAGTTTGGTCTTATCTGACTATTCACAGTTACTTTTAAAAATAGCTAACTTACATACTGAAATCAAGCAATCTTCTAATCCGCCCCTCCAGACCCAGTTCCAATTCAATTTATGTTCTTACACAGGAAACTAAAGTACTATAACCATAAAACTTGTGTTATACTTTCTCCAAATACATTCCTTGATCACATAAACATTAGGAAATAAACTCCGCTACCTCTTAGATGCAGCAATCATAGAAAGACCAAAATTTAGTCTTTCCCATCTATACACATAGACAGAGAGAAGAAAATCTTACCCATCACCTCCCCTTTACCACTGCTAGGTGGCTATCCATCAACCAGATGTTTACCAATTTAAGCTTTCACATACTTGACCTCTCGAAATCCAGAGATATCTTCGTTGTTTTTACCCATCCATCTAGAAAGTCAGTATGGTATTATGTATTAATGTAGTTAGATAAGATAAGAAGAATTCTTTATTTCAAACTACATGGTCCATACATATGAATTAAAATATAAATGTACATGTTAGTACGTGTTCCATAATTATTTTAAATTTCTGATAAATATTTTTGTGAATCTTTTCACAGTTGTTGACTTCATTATTCTGACCTTGTACTCCAATATGATATCGTTGGTGCTCATTTTTGGCTGTTTATTCATGCACACTACCTGTATTTTTTGCTTGTTTATGTAACAAGTGTTTGTAATTGTTGTATGTGAACACTTTCAGGATTTTATTTTCCAAATTTTTTGTCATACTTGTCATTTCAGTTGAAAAATGGCGACGAAATATCCCCAGTGCAAAAAGTTTAAGGCCATTAAAGACATGCATGAGATATGTCTCACTTGCACAAGGTGTTCCGTGACTTCTACCTGTAGTGTATGTGCGATATGGTTAGAGGGGATTTGGTTTTGCAGAAAGCCTGAAGAGCAAAGAAAGGCGTGATGTCTCAGTTAATGGAATGCAGCATCTTGAATCTTCACCAGAAGACATCATCAGTTGTCACTGTAGTGTGGGACACCATGATGTTTCCCCCCTCCCCCATCCAAAATGATGTATATGGTGCCTACTGTGACTGTTGCATATGGTCAACTTGAAGAAACAAGGGATTGCAGAGATGCTAGCCCCACATCCTTCCCAGATGGCGCTGGAGTCATGTGTAGACTGGTTCAAGAAGCAACAACACAATTGCTGATCTCAGGGGGAACTTTTGGCCTGACAACCGGTGTAAGTCTCCAATAATGACTGGGGGAGTGTCCTTCCTTATTCCAGCAGTCCAATGGGTGTAAGTCCCGCACCCCCCACATGTCTGAGCATGGCCTTCAGGCCTGTAAATCTGGGCACATGGGGTATTTTCCAGATATTGATGATCCATAATGCCATAATTTCATGCTGTATGCCCCAAGCTGTATGCTACAATCCTGGCTGCCAATGAACTGGTCCGGCCATCCATCTGGCCATACTTTTTGACTAGTTACCAGAGATCCATAATTTTGGCGAGCTGTGCTGCCTCCCAGCTGGCAGTTCTGTGGTATGCGGAGTCATGCGAGGATCTATTTAGTCAGTCCATCCATTTTGCTGCACATTCATCCCAGGTGGTTCCCGAGCTTACTGTTTAGCTGGCTGCCATGCCAACCATTAAGTCAGCCACCGAGCCAACCATCCAGCCGACCATCCAGAATACATACCAACTATCCATACCAGCAAGAGAAGCCATGACATTTGCCTGGCAGCTAATTCATCTGGCGAGGAAGTTATTCATGGAGTTCCACTTGAAAGTGGCTGTGGAGGAAATTTACTGTGTTTTACTAATTTTCGAGTGCCCTCCACTGCCATGTGCGAGCCAAGCCTTTAAGGTGAGAATGCTTCTATTGACATGAAAGATAAGAATGAACACCCCTCTTTTTCCGTCTATTGAACCAGTCAGCAAAGATAAAAAGATATCTTACAATCTCTCTGATAAGATCGGGACCCAGGTTCTCATCATGTCAGACAACTTGTTGGTTCTGATCTAACTTCTCAAACAGGTGGGAATGAAATCATCCAATATATGCATTCTGGTTTGGGACTTTCTGCACTGGTGCTTCCAGCTACAGTGCACAGTCCAGATCAGACATATTCCCAGCAGGCTTTATGTCCTGGCCAACATACTGTCAAGAAGGAGCCAAAAGGTCCATTCATCGGTTTAACAGAAGATTTATACACTTTAGGGGCATCCAATGATAGATCTTTTTGCGATAAGGTGGAATGACAAACTGCCCATTTTCATCTCTCCAGAGAGCTAGAAGCACTATCAGTCATTTGGGAGGGGTTTTGTAGCTATTCCTGCCCCCCCCCCCCCCCCAGTGCTAGTACAGAAAATAATACAGAAAATGTGGGGTGATAACTGCAAGGTGATTCTGATAGCTCCTCCCAGGTGGGACAGATCCTGGGTGAATGATCTGCTTGATCTAGCGATTGACTTCCCAGGAAAATCCTGGCGAGGTCCAACCAGCTCAGACAGTCACTGTCTTAGGTGTTTCACCACAGCCTGGACAGGCTTCTTCATGCCTGGCTCTTATCATGAGAGCCTTGTATAGAAAGGAATTTAAAACTTCAATCATTAAGAGAATCTCACAAGCTAGGAGGCTCTCCACTTACAAGGGAAAGGGGCAGATCTTCTGACTTTTTGAGGAGTAATAGTTAGCCTCAATTACTATCAAAGGCTGCTGCTCCATGATCTCCAACACTTTGGCAGATGGAATGGTGGCCATGATAAGGATCTATCAGACCTGCTAGCCAGTTTTGACTTTACTAGGCCACAACCTCTCACCCTCTTTCCTAAATGGAATCTTTCATGACATGGCTCAATTGTAATCAGTTTGGACCTTCAGCCAGAACCTCACCAAAGCTGCCATCATTTAAAACATGTTTTCTGATAGCTTTAGCTTCCGCTTGCAGTGTGAGCGAGTTGCATGCCCTTTCAATGGACCTGAACTATCTCCAATTCAGATTGGATGGTTCCATGGTTCTAATGACACAACTGGGCTTCATAGCTATGAATGGGTTGCCATCAGTGGGCAATCAAAGAGTGATCATGCACTTCCTCTTGATATAGATGGCAATGCAAGACCCAGTCTGTGCTCTAAAGCACTACTTGAAGCACATGTACTTGAAGTGCATGGAGACGGGTTGTGGGGCCCAACGTGTCTTTTTTCCAGTGAAAGCCAGGAAAGAGGATATAACCCCTCAAGCCATAGCATTGTGGCTGAATAGGGTAATATGCTCTGAATACTTTGAGATCTCAAAAGATAAGATATGCCACATGAAGATTTGAGCTCATGAGATTTGAGCGATCTCTGCAAGTCTCATGTTCAAATGCAACATTTCAATCTGAGACATAATAGAAGCCATTAGCTTCTTTATATGTGACCTTGCTTCACAGAGACAAGAATTAAATCTGGTGAATCCAGTGGCTGCAGCCAATTTGACGTTAACACAACCGCCTTATGGGTGTGGGCTTAGTGCTTTTGCTGGATTTTCCCAGAATGTTTTGCTCTGTGATCAGGGAATGCACTCGATAGAGAAAGTGAATTTGTTAGTAAATTATGTTTTTCCAAGAGTACTTACCTGATCACATGACTATTAAACCATCAACACCTCCCTGCAAATGCAAGCATCCTCATTAATATATTGCTCAGCTTAAACTGGTAAACATCCTGTTGATTGGTAGCCACCTAGCAGTGGTATGGAGAGATAATGGGTAAGATATTTTTTACTTTGTGTATATGTTATATAGATGGGGAAGAAGAAATTTTCAGCTTTCCAGGATTGCTGGATTTGAGAGGTAGCAGAGTTTATTTCTCAACTTTAATATGATAGGATAAGTATTCTCAGAGAAACAAAATTTACCGCAAAATTTACTCCCCCCCCCCCCCTAGTTCAGGTTGTTGGTCTCTGCTGACGTTTTTCTGGAGATGATTACTGCTTTTGAGTGGAAAAGAGGACAGTTTATGGTTAAATTATGTTTTATTTAGACTCGAAATGTGCATATGTTTACTGCTGCTGGTAGCAACTTTAGACTAGATGGACTGAGATCGTGTGAGTAAAAGTGGACTGAGATTGTGTGAGTAAAAGTGGACTGAGATCGTGTGAGTAAAAGTGGACTGAGGTTGTGTGAGTAAAAGTGGACTGAGGTTGTGTGAGTAAAAGTGGACTGAGATTGTGTGAGTAAAAGTGGACTGAGATTGTGTGAGTAAAAGTGGACTGAGGTTGTGTGAGTAAAAGTGGACAGATTGTGTGAGTAGAAGTGGACTGAGATTGTGTAAGTAAAAGTGTACTGCGATTGTGTGAGTAAAAGTGGACTGAGATTGTGTGAGTAAAAGTGGACTGAAGTTGTGTGAGTAAAAGTGGACTGAGATTGTGTGAGTAGAAGTGGACTGAGATTGTGTGAGTAGAAGGGGACAGGTTGTGTGAGTAAAAGTGGACTGAGGTTGTGTGAGTAAAAGTGGACTGAGATTGTGTGAGTAAAAGTGTACTGAGATTGATTAAAAGTGGACTGAGATTGTGTGAGTAAAAGTGGACTGAGGTTGTGTGAGTAAAAGGTATACAAGAACCAAAAAGTACAGAAATGGAGAATGGGCACCAACCTGCAACTTTTTGTTTCATGTGCAGTGCTTTAAACTCAATTCCATTACACCCATACCTGAATTCTGACTGGCTTGGAAACTATTCAAATGAGTACATATGTATGTAAATCCTTTTTAACCATCTATATATATAGAGGGCAACCTTACACAACATAAAGAGGAATGTTCAAAATGGAAAAATTAAACTTCTTGGCATAAAAAATAAGATTTGTGTTTTAAGAGCAGTAATACATACATGTCACTATTGCCTTGCTTACCTTTTCCGGGACAGAATTACCCTCGTCCACATTACAAAATTCCATCCTCCCATAGATGGAACTTTTTAGAAAGTCTGGAAAAGAAAGAACACAGACCCAGTCTGACTTCCACCACATAGGCCCATGCGCAGTAGTATCTGTTCTCTTTTTCAGGGATGCCATTATTAATTGGTTGATGTTCAAATTGCTCTTGGAAAAATTTCCTTTTTCTCATGTCCAAAATGTGTTCTGGCATTCAGATCTGTTTTTCTGTATTATTTAGAGTGAAAATACCCTCAGTCCTTTGTATATTGAGTGGTTGTATAAGCTCTGTTTTGAGATTTTAGACATTGTTGTGATGTTTTTTTAGTGGCACCCTTATTATTATACCCTTTCCCTTTGGCGATAGGGTATGTAATAGCCATTCCTATTGGCATCCAAATTTTGTAGTCCCATATCATTAATATAACTATTTATGTAGTTTCCAGAAATCTAGGGTAAGTAACATCTTCCCCTTTCACATCTGGAATTTTTGTGACCTCATATCATCCTCTCTCTCTCTCTCCCTCTATATATATATATATATATATATATATATACACACACATAGATGCACACACACACACACATGTATATTGAATATATATTTTGAATAATATTATATGATGAATCTATAAGATGCTCTTAGGAGGTCCGACACCATTCATTATTATTAAATGTAGTGTGTTTTGGAGGTCTCGCATCACTCATTATCATCAATATTGTGTTTCGGAGGTCTTACACCACTATTTTCAACAGTGTGTTTAATGGAGGTCTCATACAATTGATTATCATTATCAATATTTTTGTTTATTGCTTTCTGTTTCAGAAAATGTTTCTTTGCAGGATCAAAAATGTCGCAGAGTGTGGGTGAGTGTTGGTATGAAAAAAAAAACATGGGAGACACACCCCACCTGCATTTCATGCACTTATTGTGAACGTATGGATGGTTGTCTGTTCTGTTATTTATGGTCAGAAAAGGTCTGCAACCTTGCTCAGAGTCAGTGCACATATAAGGGGAAGAAGAAAGGCCCTTCTTCCTCCTTGTCTCCTCGATCCCAGGAGCATATGGGATCCTTTTCTAAGTCTCTCAGAACTCAGAAAAAGACTCCTTGATCCCAGGAGAGTATGGGATCCTTCTCTGGCTTCTTAGGGTTCAGAAGAAGAAGACCTCTTTGTTAGAGAAGAGCACTCATAGATCTCAGGAGGATATAGGATCCCTCTCTGGGTCCCACAGGACTCAGAGCAAGACTCCTTGATTCCAGGAGGATATGGGATCTTTTTCTTCTCAGATTTATAAAACCCAAAGATCCCGGATGGTCGATCTGACTCAGTCAATGCTGGTGAGGGTTTGATCCAGGGTCCATCTCAAAAGGAAATAATGGGGTTCAGAGTGAGTCGAACCCCCTCCCCCCCCTCAGTGAGGGAGTAGCAGCACCCTCTCAAAGCCCATTCAAGGTGAGCAGATTGAGCCACCCTGCAAGGGGAGAGCAGCAGTCTTGCTCTATAATTTCTGAGGAGGGTTTCTTCATCAGATCAGAGTCAATACATACCCATCCCGTCGCTATGCTACCGATTAATCCTGTTGGGGACAAGGAGTTGATGTATAGACACACGACTAGGGAAGGGGGTAGACAGACATCGGCATCCCCCACACAAACACACTCTTCCCTATAATCCCTTTAATCCCTACAAAGCCATCAGCGAAGTTTTTTAAAGGGATGCATCCCCAGTCCAGAAAGCAACTCCAATTTAAACCTCTCTCTCCCCCCATCTGTAGCTAGATGAGGTGTCTGGAAGGGCCCAGGGAAGAAGTTTGCAGACCCCTCCCCCTTCCCTAAGGAAGGGGGGGGGCAGCTCTAGGGTCTTGCTCCCTCTCCTGCCGTGCATCCTTCTTCCTGGGGATTCCCATGTGTGCTTAGCAAGCCTGCTTTTCAGAGTTTTGGTCAGGCATCAGGGAAGATACATGGGTCCTTTCTATTCTACGGGAGGGCTACTGGTTTTGTTTCTGAGAGCACCCTTGTCTTTCAAGGATTCCCAGCCTATTTCACCAGTCAAAACTGGTTCAGATAAGGGCAGTAGAGAGGGTAGAAAATGAGCAGTCACCAGCCTTCTACTCCTGAATTTTCCTGGTATTCACAAAAGGCGGAAGGTTATCAGTTTATCACCAATCTTTCTGCCTTAAACAAGTTTCGTTAAGAGGAACCATTCAGGATTTATTTTATGTGGGGATGAACTTCCTCACCAATTTAGGGTGAGTTCGTGTTCCACTGGACAGAATAGACAGAATCATGGCTATTTTGGCAGCTCTTCAAGCCAAGACTTCTTGTTGGCTTGCCTGTACCTATCCCTTGAACTCCACAGCGGACCTGGTTCCCCTAGACTGTACTTGCGCCCTCTCCAGTTTCTTCTTTTGGTGAACTGGAGCCCACATAGAGATCCCGTCAGCTCAGATTTCTCTAGGACCAGATTTTCATCACTGTTTGAGTTGATGGGCTGGTTTCTCTCTGGAGTACCAATACATGACCCCGAATCCCATTTCTGTCTGCACACAGACATATCAGATTTGGGTTGGGTTGCACACTTAGAGCCAGAAGGGGTAGTTCTTCAGGGCTCGTGGTCCCATTAAGAAGCTACCTTTCACATAAACAATTCGGAAATGAGGGCAGTATTCTTAACCCTACAGGGGTGCATAGACCAAATAAGGAGTCATTGTGTGATGGTTTCCTCCGACAACACATTGGTAGTAGCATACCTCAGGAAACAAGGAGGCACACATGCTCCTTCTCTTTGCTTGGAGGTTTGGAACCTCCTTCGCTGAGCAACCTTAGAGGGGATTACCCTTCAGGTTTGCCATATTTCAAGCAAGAAAAATATCCTGGAAAATATTCTGTCCAGGAGAGGCAAGGTAATCCTCACAGAGTGGTCTCTGCACCAGTCTGTAGCAGAGTCCCTGTTCAGACTGGGGGGAGACCCTTAGTGGACTAGTTCACGATGAGACTGAACCCCTTTTATGTCTCCCCAGTACCAGATCAGAGGGCTTGGGCAATGGATGGATTCATTCCAGGTTAGGTTCATCTGTTCATACACCCTTAAGAATGATTCTTCAAGTGCTCCAGAAAGTCAGGATTTCCACTGCTCAACTCATTCTGACAGCTCTTTTGATGGCTCCAGCGATTGTGGTTCAACAATCTACTCAACCAGTTGGTAGACCTAACCAGGTCATTATCTTAGAGGAGGAACCTGCTGTAACAGCACAGGAGTATCTTTTTCACAGCAGTCCACAGATTCTCCACCTTCGTGCTTGGCTCATTTCAAGTGATCAATCCACAGGACACATTTTTGAGCAAAGTTGCCAACTGCATCGTCCAGGCTAAGAGATGGTTCATGTCCAAGGTCTACACTGCAGAGTGGAGAATCTTCTGTGATTGGTGCAGTAGGAAGCACGTTGCGCCTTGCTGTCCCTCTCTTTCTTCGCTTACTGTTTGAAGAGAGAGAATGTTCGATATTCATGCCTTGTCTGTACAAAAGGGTTGTTTATGGTTCAGCAGTAATTATGAGTTCATTTCTCTCCTTTGTCAACCTGGGTTTCTGGCAAAGAATCAGATGCCTATCGGTAGCTGCACTTCCTGTTGAGATCCCCAGTCTCAGTCGTATCTGCGCTGGGGATGATCAAGATAGACTTCTGTGGCCAGATAGGGCCCAGTAGTTATGGCACAAAAGTGGTCCAATCTACCAACAACTTACAATACCATAAGGCTGAGTATATCATCTTTTCTATCATTTTTGTGATCATGAACCTCCCTCCGAACTGGCAAATTCAGCAAGACAATAGTGTCTGGTGTTGTATTACTGCTATTGAAATGTAGTTTGTGTGTGTGTGTGTGGGGGGGGGGGGGGGGGGTAAAAAAAATTATAATAATGTAATACTTACCTGTCACAATTGTGAGATTCCCTTCTCCCACACTGCTCTGATGTCCAACAAGTAGTCTGGGTCCAAGAAAAAGAGGACAGATACTACTGTGAATGGGCGTATGATGGGGGAGTCAGATTGGGTCTGTGTTCTTTCTGTTCTAGACTTTCAAGAACATTTTATCTGTGTGAGGATGGAATTTTCTAATGTGGACAAGGGTAATTCCATCCCAGAAAAGGTAAGCAAGACAGTAGTGACAGATAAGTATTATATTATTAAAATTAGTTTTACCGCCTCCATAAAACTACATTTTGTATAGATTTAATTTCTCAGAAATGTTTTACTGCACTTTCACAAGAAATAAGTTATTGGTGGTGATTTTGGGAGATTTCTCTTTAAGGAGCAATGTGTTTTTGATATTGCTATATGACTCTACTAATGCTTTTAAACTTTGTCTTGCAGCAGACTTTTGGTTAAGTTGTACCAGACCAGTTTCACCTTTGAATGGAATATTGGAACAGGTAAGAATTGTTAGAGATAACTTTGTTTCAGTCGCAGAAGCAAGTTTTTAACTCACTCACACATAAACTTCACTGGCTAAGTTCAAAATCAGATCATCTGTGATTGGAACATTTTGACCAGAGTTCATTACAAAGTAGGGTGTGTTACAATTGTTCATCCTTGCAGGGTGTGTATAATGACATGAGAACATATTTTGAATTCTAACCCTGTACTTTCCTTTTTTTGTTGTTGTAAATTATAGGGTCCTCTTTTCCCTTCTCATTTGAATTTAAATAGTTTTATACAAACATTGTACGAGTCCAGTATGATATCTAGGTATTGTGTAACCATTGTGTACAACAGAACGATGTTTGGCGAGCTGATCCTAGTCAGCTTATTGTCATAACACACTTGATTTGTATTTCATTGGTCCTGCATTCAGTTCCAATTTTCGGCACAAGCAAGGTTACCTGATGCTTATCTGGGGTTGGTGGTTTTCTTCAGGTTTTCCCTGTTTCCTCCAACTCCAAGACCGCCCAATCCTAACGCTGGCCCATCAGATACTTGATATACCACAGCTGTTAGAATATCAGCCCTTCAGAAACTTGATATACCACATAAGTTGTTGGAACACAAGTCCTTCAGAAGCTTGATATACCACAGAAGTTGTTTGAACACCAGCCCTTCAGAAACTTCATGTACCACAGTTGTTTGAACAGCAGCCCATCAGAAACTTGATACACCACAGAAATTGTTAGAACACCAGCCCCAAACTTGATATGCCACACTTGTTAGATTGGCCCTTCAGAAACTTTATATACCATGGAAGTTGATAGAACACCAGTCTTCAGAAATTTGATATACCATGGAAGTTGATAGAACACCAGCCCTTAGAAACTTGATACACCACAGAAGTTGTTAGAACACCAGCCACAAACTTGATATGCCACAGTTGTTAGAACATCAGCCCTTCAGAAACTTGATATAACATGGAAGTTGATAGAACACCAGCCCTTCAGAAACTTGATACACCACAGAAATTGTTAAACTAGTTGTACAATTGAAATAATATAAATAGTTTAATTAAACATTGCATTTTTTTATCTAGAGAATGAGATTGCAAGAACTGTAATGAAAAATAAGTGATTAACAAATTTTATAACATGATGTTTTTCATTGTATTGCACATTCTGAAACCTTGATTTTATTAGGCATGGCTCCTATTTCCTTGGCATGATATAGTCAATAATATGTTAAAAGTGCCATTAAAACCAACAAAAATAAACAAATGGACTTTATTAGGGCCTACTTGCTGAAGTTGGTGGAATCCTGGTGTAATCACATTGTCCATCCCTGAACAAATTCATTTTTATTTGTTTTTAGTCACTTTATTGAATATATACATACATACTTTCATACATTGGTTATATTAGCAGGCAGGGATGAGTTAAGACTAAATATTTGCTTCCCCTCCCCAACTCCACCAATCCCTAAGAATCATAACCCATAATATATATGCGCATTTGACCTTTGATCCCCTCACAGGAGCCCTAGGAGAGGGGGCAAAAAGTTATATGCCATTTGTGAAAATTATCTCCCAAGTTTGGTGAATTTCTACCTAGCTGTTTAGTAGGAGAAAAGAGTCACTGATGGATGGATGGACAGATGGATGAGAGTCTGGAGGCTATCTATGTTTTTTGCTCACCTGGCCATAAGGCCATGGGAGGTTATGGTATGGCTCTTCATCTGCTGTGTGTTGTCCATCTTGCATTGTGTGTCATCTAACAATTGCTTGTTACCACTCTGGAGTCCATATTTCTGACCCCATTTGAATCATACTTGGAATATGGGTTTATATCATCAAAACCTCAGACGAGTTTGATAATGAGCAAGATACATGCATATTAATGAGGTGATCTTATATCTGATTGGCTAACTTTGCTGCCACTCTGGAGGCCATATTTCTGAACCAATTTCGATCAAACTTGGAATATATGCTTATATCATTAAGATTTCGGATGAGGTCAATAATGAGCAAAATCCATGTGTATTAATTAGGCAATTTTGCATCTGATTGGCTGAGCTTGTTACCACATTGGAGGCCATATTTCTGATCCAATTTTGATCAAATTTGGAATATATGCTTATATCATTAAGATCTATGATGGGTTAAATAATGAGCGAGATTCCATGCATACTAATGAGATGATCTTGCATCTGATTGGCTGAACTTTGTTACTCCTCTGGAAGTCATATTTCTGATTCAATTTTATAAAACTTTAAATATAAGCTTATTTCATCAAGATCTTGACTGGATTTGATAATGAGTGAGATCCATGCATATTAATGAGATAATCTTGCATCAGATTGGCTGACCATGTCACCACTCTGGAGACCATATTTCTGATCTGATCTTGATGCAACTTTGAGTATATGCTTATATCATCAAACTCTTGTACAAGTTCGATAAAGAGTGAGATGCATGCATATTAATGAGTTGATCTTGCATCTGATTGGCTGAGCCTGTTACCACAGTGGAAGCCATAATTCTGATCTGATTTTGATCAAACTTGAAATATTGGCTCATATCATCAAGATCTTGGATTGGTTTGATAATGAGCGAGATCCATGAATATTAATGATGTAATCTTGCATCTGATTGGCTGAGCTAGTTACCATTCTGGAAACCATATTTTTGATAGATTTTGATCAAACTTGGAAGATATGCTTCTATCATCAAGATCTTGGAGTGTTTCAGTAATGAGAGAGATTGATGCATATTAATGAGGTGAACTTGCATCTGATTGTCTGGGTTTCTTATCACTCTTGAAGTCATATTAATTTAAAAAAATTATCAGGTCGGTTTATTATTATCAAGATCTTGGATGACTTCAACTATGATCAAGAAACTGTGCATATTAATTATGCCTTAATCTTTAGAAAGAATTTTTATCAGGATATAGTAAAATAGATAAAATCAACATGATATAAAGTTTGGGAGATAGTTTACATAGGATGTGTACTGAAACTACTGCATAAGAATGCTTAGTGAAACGGTCAACTGTTAAGGTATGTAAGCCAGGCAAGAGATATCAGGCCCACTTGGGTCTTTTGTTTGGTTAGATATAAGGAAATATTGCACTCTTCTAGTGGAAACATTTTGTATTGTCACTCATTTGCCACCAGTGATAATACAAAGTGTTTCCACTTCACAAGTAAAATATTTCCTTATATCTACTTTTAAAAATGAAGATTTTCTTTTTATAGTATATTTTTAAAGACATAAAGCATCAACTTGCATGGATTTGTTTTCATTCTGTGCCAGTACGGTTAATGGCTGTAATATTACTACATGGATAAAAAAACTTCCAAAACTTGACCATGATTTACATATAATGCTTCATACAAAACACAAAATTATTTTTATTTTCGTTATAACATTTTTTGTGTGGATCGATACAGTGAACATTGTTGGGGAGGATGTAGAATCATGACAGAACAGTTGGATCCAACAGACTTCACAGCATAACATCTTTAAATTAAAGATTTGAATGATTGTGAGTTTATCCATTAGGATTTTGCTTATTTATTTTCTTTATTTCTGCATTCAAACATGAATTATGTGGCCTTGCTACTAACTTAAATCCAACTCAAGCACAAGTTCCCCCACTAGATACCTTAAAGGTCTGTGGTGATTGGAGAGCGGCAAAGCAGCAGGTGTGGATACACTGTGAGCTGTAGCTGCAGACCTGCATACAGCTGGCTCAGGGCAGAGGGTCGCTTTTCACTGGACCGAAGCAGCAGTGGAACTCAGCAGCCCTGTAAGGGATTACACTGTTCACCTCCATAGCATGAGGAAGTGGTTAGAAAAGGTGCCTTAAACATTGCCTGCTTCACCTTAACCCTGGTCAGCATACTGCAGCTGATGGCGATTCCACCTTAGCGGTAGAAAATGACACAAAAAGATAAAGGTGACTCCACTACCATCAGTGCCTGGAATGTGTGCACACTAATGGACAGTACATCAGCAGATAGACCAGAGATAAGAACAGCTCTAATTGGTAGAGAACTGGTCAAATTTAACATCCAGATAAAACTCACCTAGCTGAGGAGGGACAACTCACGGAAGTATTAGCCGGCTACACCTTCTTCTGGAGTGGCCAAAGTAAGGAAGAGCAACGTGAAGCTCATGTTGGGTTTACCATCAAATCACAGCTAGTCAGCAAGCTCACAAATCTCCCAAAGGGAGTGAATGACAAACTCGTGCAAATGGGACTCCCACTGACTGGAAAAAGTCATGTAACTATCATCTGCGTCAATGTACCCACCATGACCAACCAAGATGAGATCAAGGACAAATTTTGTGAAGATGTGGAGTCTCGTATCGTGGAAGTACTGAAGGCAGACAAGCTTATCATGGTTACTTCAGTGCTAGAGTTGGTGCAGATCATCAGACATGGCCAGGCATCATTGGCAAAAATGGTTTTGGCAAATGCAACAATAACGGACTCCTCCTACTGAGGAAATATTGTGAATGCAACTTCCTAATCATCAACACAGTCTTTCTCCTGCCAAACCTCAACAAGACGTCTTGGATGCATCTGCGCTTCAAACACTGGTATCTCATTGACCATGTCATCATCAGGTAGAATGTCTAAGTGACGAAGGGCATGAGAAGTGCAGAATGCTGGACTGACCACAGGCTCATTGCATTCAAGCTCAATTTCCGGATTTATCCTAGCAGACACACAAGGCAAAAAAACACCCAAAAAGCTCAGTGGCTCCAAATTGAAATCAGAAAATGTGAAACAGGTGTTTGTTGAAGAACTGTGCAGCCAACAAGTAACAATTGATGCAAACTCCAAGAATGTTTAGGAAAACTGGGCAGTCTTCTGAGACTCTGTTGTGTACTCAGCTGCATCCAAAACCCTCGGTCCCACCACAGGTAAATATCAAGATAGGTCTGATGAGAACAATGATGACATAGAGGGACTACTGTATGAGAAACATTGGCTCCAAAAGGCCTGTTTAGAAGACTGCTTTTTATCATCTAAGAAGGTATACTTCAACAACATCAAGAGGACTGTTCAATGCAAACTCAGAGAATTGCAAGACTCTTGGCTGAGCAACAAGGCAGGTGGGATTCAGTCCTTCGCAGACAAGAATGACATGAAGAACTTCTATGATGCTTTGAATATGATCTGTGGGCCAGTCATCAGGAATATCTCCAATACTGAGTGCTGATGGCACCACACTGCTCACTGATAAAAGAAAGATACTACAAAGATGGGCAGAACACTTCAGCAGCATTCTCAATCAACAATCAACTATCATTGAGGACGCAATTGATTGACTACCCCAAGTGGAAATCAGCATATCTCTTGCTGATCCTCTGAAGCTGACTGAAACAGAAAGCAATGGACCTGCTGTAAAATGGCAAAGCACCTGGAGCAGATGCTATACCAGCAGTCTACAAAGCTGGAGGCTCACAGATGGCTCAGAAACTGACAACTCTTCCAGTCAATGTGGACTCAAGGAACTATACCCCATGAGTATAAGGATGCAACCATCGTCCACATGTACAAGCAGAAAGGCAACAGACAACTCTGCAACAACCATTGGGGTATCTCCTTGCTGTCAATAGCTGGCAAAATCCTTGCCAGTTTTCTGCAGGCGCACATCACATTAATCAAAGGCTCCTGCCTGAGAGTCGGTGTGGCTTCAGGAAAGAACGAGGAACCATAGAAATGGTGTTTGCAGCTTGTCAACTCCAGGAGAAATGCCAGGAATAGAACTCCAATCTGTACACAACTGTCGCTGACCAGACTAAAGCCTTTGACATAGTTTGGGATGGGGGGGCCTCAGGAAAATCATGGTAAAATTTGGTTGCCCAGAGAAATTTATTGTAATAATTCAGCAAATCCATGATGGCATGCTCGCTCGCGTTGTGGACAATGGTGAGTCATCGAACCATTCCCAGTCACCAATGGAGTCAAGCAAAGCTGCGTGTTTGCCCAAACACCTACTTCAGCAGTACACTGTCACATACAGTCTACATTGATGATGAAACCAATGCCAAAATTGCCAAAGAGAGTGTGGCCTTCAGCAGACTGTGCACAAATGTATGGGAGTGCAGAGGCATCAGTCAGCAAACAAAACTGAAGGTTTACAAAGCCATTGTGTTGCCGATCCTGCTGTATGCATGCAAAACCTGGACAGTCTACAGATGCCATGCCAAGAAACTGAACCATTTTCACATGGGCTGCTTGAGGAAACTGATGAGGATAAGATGGCAGGACAAGGTCCCAGACACTGAAGTTCTTACATGGGCAGGCATTCCAAGCATCCACATTTTGCTTATGAAATCACAGATGAGATGAGCAGGCTACATCACCAGGATGTCAGATGAGCAACAACCAAAGAAGATCTTCTGCGACAAGTGAAGGAGGGAAAGTGATCTCAGAGAGGTCAGGAGAAACACTTAAAGACTCCCGCAAGTCATCCTTGAAACACTTCAACATTGACTTGAGCCTTGGGAAGATCTCGCACAGGATCACTCCACGTGGCACAGTCTCATCCATACAGAGGTAGTGCAGAAGCGCATATATCATAAATCTTGGAACTGCAGCATGTCCTCTGTTGATCAAGCAACCCCAAGCAGCATCTGCTGTCCATGGTGCCACAGACAGTTCAGAGCACAAATTGGCCTGATCAGCCACTCACATGCTTACAGAAACCAAACCAGTTAGTGATGTCATGGTCATCTTTGAACTTAAAGGATGAACAACAACAGGTGGCCTGGACAAGTTTGCAGTCTAGTTCAGTAATAGATGTAGCTTCCAAATTTTGGAAGTCATTTAATTTCAGTTTATAGTCAACACTTATCTATCTCTGATTTCTGCATCATTTTCAGACATGATTAAGAGTGTGATGAGAGTTAAAATTGCTAATTAAACAACTGTTAAATTTGATATTTAATCGAAACTTTTTTCCTTCAAAGTTTTACTGTTGTAGAGCATTTTAGATATGGATGAAACAGAATATCAAATAGAAACAGATCATATAAGTTCAGTTGATAATTTGCATAATTCATGTGGAAAACTATTTTAAATAAATTAATACTTGAAGTATACTTCTTGTTGTTTGGAGTTTGTAGGTATTTTTTATGGCACATCCTGATTGATTACATAAATGTACAGTGGTGATATCACTTTTTTCTCACACTGATATATTTCAGTATCTCGGTATGAAATATATAGTAAATCACAATATCCCCGATGCATAAGGGTTGCGATAATGAATACTTGATTTTTTTCTTCACAAGGCTCAGTTTATTCCTATATAGGAGTAAAATCTTACAAAAACAATAGCTGAATCTTTTGTAATTTTCTATGCTTAATTCCATTCATTTAGTGAGAACATTTTTGTATTAAAAATGTATTTTATATTCATTTAAATGATTGCTTAAATAATCTCTTCCATTGTGTGTATATATGTTTGTTTTTTTGGCAATGTGACCCACCTAGTTTCAGTGATTCAGTCACATATGGACACAGCAACCAATTCAGTTCCCACTGACTGTAATGTTAATGTTTGGCCAATTTACTATACTTCCATGTAAAACATGTTTTCATCCTATAAATGATCTATCTATGAGGTAACTTTTAAAAGGATGAAAATGAGATGCTGCTTGGGGTGTTTTTGAGGAAGATTCCCTTGTAGGTACCTACTATAAAAATCCGGCCTGGTGAGATCACCCCATTTACATTCAGTAGTACCTGTGCAGCGACAGCAAGAAAATAAACAATTTATCCATACATAGGCTTTTTCTGAACAAATTATGTTCATTTTTTCCCAGTAATTTATTTCAGCCAATCAGTGACCTTCATTCTTTTAAATATGGTATTTAATAAACCACCACACATAGGCTGGTTTCATAGCTCATAAAATAATTACCAGTAGTTGTTTGTGACCATGTGTCTCCAAATTTGGAACTTCTAGATAAACTATGTATTGTCTTTAAAACAAAAAAATACAAAAAGCCCTCGCTTTTGGTGTAGTGTTTGGTCACCATTTGTACTTGATGTTGATATAACAATTTCTTTTATGGTTTGCTTAAATGTAAATAAAAAAATTATATACTAGTAATAAGTTCTTCCATGTCAATTAACTTTACTCAGCACCTGATAATCTCATTATTTATGACCATTAGTTGGGCTCACAGCTGTTGTCTGGCATGAGGGCTGTTTCAGTAAAATATTCTTGGGACCTAGGGAAAGCACTTTTAATGTGAAGTAGTCACCAATAGATGCAAGTTAGAATTTTGTATCATTTTCACATGAACTCCTTGAGTAATCAGGATGCCCTGGCACATAGTTTTAAAAATGTACCTTCTCTGGGCACCATGTATGTTTGAATGGGACAGTCCGGAGTCATTGCAGTGTTATGCAACACAGATCAGCTTGTGTTTCCAGAAACTGACAAAGTCCCACAGGCTGTACTAAAAAACATAACAAATATACAATAACTGGGCCTTGTATCGAAAAAAGTAATGACTGGTATGATCTCAAATGTATAAGTTAGCTAATTTTATTTAAAGTAATAAGTCTGTAACTTTAAAAAATTCCTGTGAAATTAGGAAAGATTTACTTGTGCAAATGAGGGTGGGCAGAGTTTAAGGCAGATAGTTCATTAACAACAAGTCAGATATAACTACTTTTATTTCAGATGACTATGAGACCCTTCATATTGACAGCCTTCTTGAAATAGATGAGAGAGATGCCAGAAAGTAAGTATATTGTTTGAAATGGTGCTCTTGCAGACTCTGTATAAATTGTTATTTAAAGATGTCCAAATAGTACATACTGTGGACACTGGATCAGAATGTGATAGGTCCAAGTCCAACTCGGACTATTGCTGTTATGTCCATAACGAAGTACTTACCCCAACTTGTTCCTGTCATCACAGCTATAAATGTGTTCTTGCATCAGTTGGTGGGGTGAACCCACATGGATTGGCATCCCATTTAGGAAGTGTTGTACAATCTCATCCATTTATCTCCATTTGTACATTTGTACCATATTATTAGTGCTTACCATATATTGATTTGCTGATGTACATCTTTCTGTATACCTGTGTCACATTATTAGTGCTTACTGTATGTAGATTTGCTGATGTACATCTCTCTCTCTCTACATCTGTACCACATTATTAGTGCTTACCATATATTGATTTGCTAATGTACATCTCTCTCTACACCTGTGTCACATTATTAGTGCTTACTGTATGTAGATTTGCTGATGTACATCTCTCTCTCTACATCTGTACCACATTTTTAGTGCTTACCATATATTGATTTGCTAATGTACATCTCTCTCTACATCTGTGTCACATTATTAGTGCTTACTGGGTTTTTGTGCAATTCTTCATTTTTACATATTTCAAATTTTGGCACCATAAGGCTGCTGCTGTGCTGAGGTTCTATTAAATGCTACTACATACATACATGCAGTTTATCTCTATACTGTTACAGTTTATGGAGTAAGATGCCTTAGATTTTATGTCAAAAATGGCTCATGAATGAGTGAAGAGATAGCGTTGCAGTCTGGTCAAAAGTATCTATAAGATAATAGGCTGATGTTATCAACTTGCCATTGAAGAAGAAACATCATCTATATTTTATCCCTAAATGCAATGAACAGTAAACCCAATCATTTTTTTCTGGAAGAATATCTGCTTCAAACATCCCAGTGATGTCAGTCTGATTCATGAGATTTTTGGTTTGAAAATTTGGTGTCCAATTTATGTCTAATATGCTGTATATTGTATAAATATTAAATTTGCCAAAGTGATGCCAAGTTAGATCTTTGCATAAGAGATAGATGATGATAAAAAAAATCTCACCAGGAGTAAGAAAGTGGCAAGCAAATGATGTCATACTATGAATACACTATATGTTTGGCATAAAATCACATTGCACTAAGTTCATCATGTGAAGTTTTCTTAACAAAATAGGTTTTAATATTTCACTACGGTTGGACTTTATAATTATCTTATTATTTAATAGGTAATGTTATTATTGTTGAGCCCGTCTTGGCAGAAGCTTGACATGGCGATTATTTTGGCATCCATATGCGTGTCCATACTTCTGTACATCTGTCCACAATATAGATTAAGGTAATTGTAAAAAAAATTTGGATTAAACTCAGTGTTACATTTTTGTGCTTTCTAGCTAAATAAAAGGCTGGTTTAACACAAAGGGATTCTCTTACTGTTACAGTGTGTTTTTCAGTATCTTTTTAATACATACAAGGAACTGACTCTCTTGTTTAGGAAAGACTGGAAGCCAGGGTTTAAGGAGTGCACAATACTTCGACGTCAAACATGCGTGCCACAGTCTGTGTTCAAAACAGTCCACGTGCTTTCAAATGAATCAGTATTCAAGGGTAAGTTCTATTAACCAAGTTTTGACATTATGGTCACATTCTTGGGGCCCTATAGTATTCACCTTTTCCATCTGTCCAGCTGTCTGTCTGTTCACACTTCTTCTAACATGCATAGCTCTGCAACCCTTGCACATAATTGGATGCCATTTGGTGAGTGATTTACCTATTATATGTAGATGCGCCTTTTAAAGGTTTTGACTTTTGATATCCAGTTTTGATGGAGTTGTTGCCCTTTTTCCATCAATATTACATCCCCACTACAGCAGATCTTGTAACCAGTCTAAATCAAGAATCTTTCCACTTATTCTGATGCAGTTTGGTGTGTGCTTTGCCTCAAGACCAAGATGTGCCTTTTATGGGCTTGTCAAAGCCATTTTCAATAAAGTTATGGCCCTCAACAACTAACTTCATATTTTCTCATCGGCTGTTGCTAATGCAGGGTTGCATCAGGGATATGCAGTTGTGAAAATCCCACTCAAATTCAATATTTTGTTCAAAAGTTTTGAATCTGTACGGGCATAATCATGCAGAAAATAAGGATTGTACACATTTTTATGAATCATGCACACTTTATTTCCAAGAAATGGAGAAATTACCCGTTTTGCTCCTGTAGTTATGCTTTTGCCAGCCATTATTTCAGCTGAATGTGACTAGACCTTTTCATTTCATTAAACAAATTGCACCCTTAGTTCAACTGACTTGGGCATTCCTTGGATACCATCAGTCTTCAAAGAACTGAAATGGCAGTCAGCAGAGTTTTGAAAATGCAACCACTAGATTTCTGCAAGGATTTAGTCAATAAGGAAAGGGCATCAAAGTAAATATAGTACAGATAAAGCAGTTAGACTCTAAGCTGTTCCACAGTGTCAGTATGGGCTGGCAACTGTGCGAGTGCCTATATATATATATATATATGTATGTGTGTATATATATATATATATATATATATATATATATATATATATATATATATATATATATATATATATATATATATCCAATTGTAATAATATTTTGACCAATTGCAAAATTCTTCTGTCAGATATTAGAGTCAGATATTCCTACTTATGAAAATAATTGTTATTTTTTCCTTATATTTAATTTCACAACTGTAAAATCAAATAATTTCAAACCCCTTATCTGACATTATCTGACAAAACAAGCACAGGATGGCAAATCTTTGTATGACAAGTGTCAGACTGCCTTGAGCATCAATCATAATTGCTCACTAATGCTGGCTTCCTACTTTACCAACAAAGCAGATTAAGGTATACACTGCCACACCTGACTGATCCCATCTATGCTGGTATGCATACTGTCAGGCATCAAACAGAATCTCCATTTTAAATTGTCAGCATTCATATACCAATAAATACTGTTGCACCTTTGTTTCTTCTTTGAATATATTCCCTTATCACATTAACGTTAGGAAAATAAGCTAGCTACCTCCTGAATCCAGCCTTCATGAAAAAAGATGCAAATTTTGTCTTTTTTGTATATATAGTATGTAGACAAGGAAGAAGCTCTCACACATTACCTTCCCTTGACAACCGCTAGATGTCTCCAGTTTTAAGCTTTAGCTTCGCACTATCAAGTAGTGTTTTTTGGACCACTGGAAAATCCTTAAAAATCTTCATGTTTTCTATCCATCTGTACAGGAATTCTTGAAATATAAGTGTAGTAAGGTTCTTACTACAAGTGGCAAATATTTTTTTTTTATTTGATCAATATTTATGTGAATATTTTGCACAGTGTGGACTTTGTTTATTCTAACCTAATGTTTTGGTATTGTCGATACATGTTGTTGGTTGTTATTAACGTGTACTGCATATATATTGGCACTTGTTTTCATAATGTGTGTTGTTTTTGTGGCATTTGGCACTTTTTCTTCTTTTCATTTGCTAATATTTTCTTTTCTTTCATCGTTCTTGTCTTGTCAATGAAACAATGACGATGAAATCAGAAAATGTCTGGTCTGTGGTGTTGAGAAAGAGCATTAAGAACAAGGAAAGACATGTGAAGTCTTGTCCAGATAACTGTGATGTGTTGAGTATTCACCCTAAGATAGCATCGATAGCTAGCGTAGTGGTGGATGTCACAGTGGTCTCCTCCCTGCCCCCCTTAAAAGTCAGACATACGATGCTAACAATGACTATCAAATCTGCAGAATTGGTGGAACAAGGGGCAACGGAGTTGCTGTCCCTGAGTTCATCTCAGATGTTGCTAGAGTTACAAAATGCATCAATAGTTACAAGTAATGATGCAGTTACTGAATGCATGGCAGTTTATGCCTGTGCATTTGTCACAATCCATTGTGAATTTGGAACTTATGGGGGAGTGTTCCGCCCATTTTTGGGCAGCCCAGTGTGCGTAAGTCCCCTCACATGTTTGACCATGGCCTTCAGGCCTATAAGTCAGGACATTTGGGGCTTTTTCTGGATCTTAATGATCCATGTCAGTATTCTTTTTTTCTGTATGAAGCAGCTCTGATGAACCAGTGTGCCATACCTCATAGTGGCAGATAGTGCCAGTGTATACAGAACCATACAGGGATCAGACTGACCAATCCATTCATTTTGCTGCACATTCTGCATGGGAGGTTCTAATTCTGACTGTTCAACTGACCATCCAGCTGACAGCCAGATATGCCAGCTGTACGGCAACTGAGTCAAGCGTCCAGCCGGCAATTGAGCTGACTGACCAGCACTGGCTGTCCATACCTCGCACAATGAGTGTGAGGATACCTTTGTTGCCTTAACTTACCCAGATCCAACAATGGAACAGACTGAGTTTAGCTTTAAGGTAGCTGTAGAGGAAATCTGCAGAGTTCTGAATGTCCACCACCGCCAACTGCAAGCCAGGCCTATAAAGTAAATGCGTTGGTAGACTTGGAAAATAGGACGAACTTCCCTCCTTCTGTCTACTGCTGCAGTTGGTGAAAATTTCCAATTGTTTGTCGGAAAAAAAACTGTGACCTGGGAAACACAAAAGCATTTGTTTTAGGGAAAGTCAACTTCCAGCATCCTTTTTTGCAAGCTGGTACAGGATGCAGTTACAGTTGAGCTTCTGACATTAGATAAGAACATCACCCACTGTTATACAAGGTGGATAAAAGTGTTTTTCACGCCACCTCAAAGCTCGTTTGGAACATAGTCGCAACATCACTGATGTTGGATCTAGCATCACTACCCATTTTCTGACTTGCCGAAAAGGCAGACAGCAACCATGCTTGGGACTCAATTGCAAGGATTGCCAAGGTTATCAACAGAGCTGCACTCCATTTGATGACAAATGCTCTGATGGCTTCTGCCAATTTAGATTTTTTGAGATGACACCTTTTTTCGGTTGCCTTTATTATTCGGCAGTAGGGCAGAGGAAGTGTGGAGGCAAGCACGCAAGAACTGCCCCTCCAACTGACTATGCCAACTGTGCAGACATTCAGGCCTAATCATTCTCAACCTCAAAGAAGAGTTGGCAAAGATTTGAGAGGAGGAATACTGAACAGCAACAGTTTCATCCACAATCTAATTTCAGGAGACAACAGGCTTCTCAATATAGGAGGCAGTTTGATAACGAGGATAAGAAACAAGGTTTCTCTTTCCCCATGCCTCCAAACAACCACCATTGACTCACCACCTTGACCGCCCACAGACAGCCTACCAGAAGGCGCCAGATTCATTCATTTTCATCAGTGTTCGATCAACCTTTTTTTGCACAATGAATGGGCAATCCAAGTTGTTTCAGAAGGGCTTCAGTTTTTATTTACCCAACCCCCTCCCCTTTTGTCTTCTCCCTTCATAATGGAAGTTCTGTTAGATTTGGAGAAAGCCGAAATTGTGCTGAAGGAGATAAGGTCATTACTTGACAAGCGGGTGGTGGAGATTGTTCAGAAAACAAATTCTCCTGGGTTTTATTCCAGGTTCTTTCTTGTTTCAGTGGCCAACAGAAAACTCAGGCCAATCATTGACCTCAGCCACCTCAACAAATACACTGTGGTGCCAGAGTTCAAGATGGAAGTGGCTCATTCAATCAGACTTTTCATAAAAAGGGATGACTTTGCGATCAGTCTAGATCTGGCCTTCTTAGCCAGGTATAGTTTATCAGTAAGAAGAATTCAATAATTCTCTTCTTAGCTGGGTATAGGTGTCTTGGATCACATAACCTTCGGTTGTGCTGCTCTCAAGTTAGGAGAACAGGCTATGCTTCATATAGGGAATCCAAACATTCTTCCCTTGAAAGGTGCTCGTGGCAGAGGTAGGATGCTTAGTATTCCCTCTTCCTATTTCCCATTTTTCAAACATTAATGTGATTGGGGAATGTATTCAAAGGAGAGAGCAAATTTTTTAAGTAAATTATGTTTCTCTGAGAATATTTACCTGATCACATTACAATGAAACCCTCCCAGCCTCCCCACAAAGGCTGGCATCCTACTCGATGTATTGCACAGCTTAAAACTGGTGACACCTAGCAGTGGTCAAGGGGAGGTAATGGGCAAGAATTTCTTCCTTTGTCTATGTAATACATAGAAAAGACAAAATTTTTGTCTTTTTTCAAGAAGGCTGGATTTGGGAGGTAGCAAGCTTATTTTCATAATGTTAATGTGATCGGGTAAGTATTCTCCAAGAAACATAAATTTACTTTAAAATTTGCTTTTTAAGCTTAGGTGACTTTTGCATTGTCAGCTCTTCATTTGTTACATTCTTGATATCTTGGACCCAGTTTCACCTACACTCATGAAAATTAATATGTGGATACATCTTGAGGAAAGTAACTTGACCATACCAAAACTAGGTCATTGTGACCCAGGTTTCATGCTTGAGTGACTTTTTTATTGTCAGCTATCAATGCATTACATGCACAGTAACTTGGACCTTATTACACCTATTCTCATGAAAAATGGTATTTGCATGTATCTCTAGGAAAGTAACTGAACCATACCAAAAATAGATCAATGTGACCCAGATTTTATACTGGAGTGATGTTTGTATTTTTAGCTGTTCATTCGTTACACCCTCAATATCTTGAACTCTATTTCATTTACACAGATCTTTAGGAAAGTAACTCAGTCATATCAAAACCTGGTCTATGTAACCCAATTTTAAAGCTTGAGTTTTGTGTTTTCAGCTATTAATACACCATCAATATGTTAGACCCTATATTATCACATCTTCAGCACTGTAACCTAATTTCATGCTTGAGTGACTTTCATATTTTCAGCTATCCATTCATTACACCCTTAATATTTTTGGACCTTATTTCACTTACACTCATGAAAATGATACGTGAATGCATCTCAAGGACAGTAACTCAATCAAATGTTGTCACTGTCACCTAATTTTAAGGTTTGACTGACTAGGATTCTCCTCCTTTCCTGTCTGTATATTGTCTGCTACTCTAAATATGCTCCTGTTGGCACTGGGACTTATGTTTATGAGTAAACACCTTGTTAAACCTCTGTATACTGGCCACTTCCTTAAATTGTCCAAGCACATTTCCTGGCTCAAATATACTTTACACACACACATTCATTCCATGGTCTACTTGGTCCTAAATGAAAATGGTGCCGCTCGGGCATCCAATATGGCCACCACAGTGGCCATCTTGAAATTCTTGCTATCGCTACTCCTAATAATGGATGGTAATATCAACATGGGACTTTTACTAAAAGACTTCTAAATGAAAATGGGGCCGATCTGATGTCCAGTATGGCTGCCACAGTGGCCATCTTCAAACACTTGTTACCGCTACTTATCCTGAACGAAATGTAATATTGCCATGGGGATTTCACCAGAAGACTTCTTGTGATGTCTAGTTTGTCCTAATTGAAAATGGTGCCAATCTGATGTCCAGTATGTCCACCACAGTGGCCATCTTTAAGATCTTGTTATCGTTACTTCTCCTGAACTAAATATAATATTGCCATGGGGTTTTCACCAGAATTCTTGTGATATCTAGTTTGTCCTAAATGAAAATGGTGCAGAGATGATGTCAGATATGGCTGCCACAGTAGCCGTCTTGAAAATCTTGTTATTGCTAATCCTCCTGAATGAAAGTGCCGTGGGGTTTTCACCAGAAGACTTCTTATGATGTATAGTTGGTCCAAAATGAAAATGGTTTCTATCTGATGTCCAGTATGGCCACAACAGCAGCCATCTTGAAAATATTTTCATCACTGCTTCTCCTGAATGGATGGTCATATCAAGTTGGGGTTTTTACTAAACAACTTCTTATGATGTCTAGTTGGTCCTAATAGTGCCATGCAGACATTCAGTATGCCTGCCACAGTGGCCATCTTGAAAATCTTGTTATCACTATTTCTCCTGAATGAATGGTCTTTCATATCAGCATGTGGTTTTCACTGAAATACTTCTTATGATGTTTAGTTGGTCGTAAATGAGAATGGTGCTGATCTGAGTCTAATATGACTGCCACTATAGCCATCTTGAAAATCTTGTTATGACCACTCCTTCTAAATGGCTGATCATATCGACATTGTGCTTTCACCAAAAGACTTCTTATGATGTCTAGTTGGTACTAAATAGAAATGTTGCTGATGTGATACCGAATATGGCCACCATGGCATTCATTTTGAACATCTTGTTATTGTTGCTTCTCCAAAATGAAAGTCATATCAACATGGGGTTTCCACCAGAAGACTTCTTGTGATGTCTTGTTTGTCCTTAATGAAAATGGTGCCAAGTTGACATACATTATGCCCACCACAGCAGCTAATTTGAAAATCTTGTAATCGCTAAAGAATATCAAAGATGGTTTCAACACTCAGCAGTTAAAAGAAAGGAATAGTCTTATCTTGAATTCCTGGAAATTCTTTTCAGACAGTAGGGAGTAAGTCCTTTCAAGGGACTCTTGTTTAGGGTCAGAATGATTTGGGCATCATCAGAGTCACTAAGACATATCCTATGACTTGACTTTGCCATTTTAGTGTGACCATGACCTAAATATCTCCTGAAAACATTGTCAAATATTGTTTCAGGTATTTTCAGTTCTCTACCAACTTCTGACAAAATTCTCGGGTATTGTGAAATTATTTTTTTTGCCATATAAAAATGTCTTCTGTGATTATGTCTTTTATGGTCACACCATGCTGAACATGAAAATCTCTCTAACTCACAAGTTTCAACTCCACAGAGAACCTATACTAAACAAAATCTGAGATATTTCATATATAAGGCAGTGACAATTGCATCCCAGATATTACCTCCATGAAGAAGAAAAAGGACAGTGAACAACAACAACTAATTTCCCACAAAATCACTCACTGTGGAAATTTTCATAAAAAATGTGCAGCCTATAATGCACATTTGTAGGTCAAAACTTCATCTTAAACCCAGCTAGTACAAATGTGTTTTTGCACTATAATTGTCCCCTTGTGCATACAACATAAAGTCATGTATTCTTGACATGACAATAAATAACAAAGTATAAAAATGGAGATATGAATTTTTCTTCTGTCAAAATTTTACCGTATGGCTAATCATATATGAAACTGTTTAGTGCTGCCTTGGTTTTGTGCCATGATTAATCCCTCAGTTATGTTGTTTATGTTGAATACACAAGACAGTAACAGCAGACATTCCAGTCCCTGGTTTTGTAGTGTTGGGATAACTATCACTGGCAGACCACCAGAAAATGAGTCAAGCAGTGTACCATGAACATGATGCCACAATCATTACAATGCTTTGTCTAGAGTCAGTAAAAGTCAATCATATTATCGCCTGAAAATGAATGCATATGACACGATTCCATTCTTCAATTTAGACAAAGTAAAGTAGGAGAGGACATAAATCCATTATATCTTTCCAGTGGTAGAGATAACAAGTGGTGGAAATCTTTGAAGGATTCCTTTGAATTGATACATTGTAAAGTAAAACCTGTCTTTAAGGACACACAATGGAATTTGACTACAAACTTTTGTTCTTTATGGACAGACATCCTTTACATCCAACTGAAATCAATGTATAAGATTAAGAAAAGGGTTTATAAAATGTTATTTATGAGCAGGTGTTCTTTATTTAGGTATGTCTGCTAAGGCAGGATTTACTGTAGATCTGCATCAATATAGCTACAAATATTTTCCTTTTTACATTATTCCTAAGGATATTTTCCTTTCCTAATATTTTCCTTTTTTTTTTTTTTTACATATTTCAGGACGATCCCTTCAGACTTTGCTTTCCGTTCAACATTACACAGCTATATTGTTATAGTTATGAGGCCTTAGGTTGGGTGTCAGAGGTTGTGAGTCAAGGTGCACAACGGCTACAAGCTGAAGACTGATGCATCTAGATGAGAAGATATCAATCCTGATTCGTCCATTCATTGAAACAGATTTGACAAAGGGATGCAAAGGATATTTTTCTCACTGCACATAACTTTTACCACTCAGTTTTGATTTAAAGACATTAACAGAATAAAACAGGATATATGGTAATACAAGAACTCTGTAGATTTGAATGTAAACAGTTGTAAAATTGTTTTTCCTTTTTTCAAAAAATGAATAAATCAACATTTGACTTGAAGGTTCATTTTTAAAACATCAAAAATTATTGTATTCAAATCAGCACAATTTGATAATGACTGTTATATCTGTAATGTACCATATATACTTGCTTATAATATTGGTCCAACTCAAAACAACATAGACCCTAATCTGCCATCACTTAATTCTCCAGCAAATCAGGGTCTGTGTTGTTTGCTCTACTGATAACTCGATACAAACTGCATAGACCCAGATCTGCCGGCGCATAATGCAATGGCAGATCTGGGTCTATGCAGTTTGCAGTTGCATCTGACTTGTATGTGAGTATATATGGTATGTGACTATTTTAACATGTAATATGGCTTAGTCAGAGCTCTAGATAAGCAGCATATGTGTATTTTATGCAAATAAAATTATTAAAAATGCATAAATAATTTTGTATTGAAAGTATGCAAAAGAGTTTAAGCATTCAGTTCAAAGTTGTCAGTGTATTTCTTCTGCTATAAGTATAGCAAATGTTTTATTATTATTTGATCAATGTAAACTATGCAATCAGGAGAACGTCTGGATGTTCTGTACATGTTTGAAATAATAGTACTCGATCACAGTGAGCCATATGTATAAACGCACCCTAAGATAGTTTTGGTCACTAAGCCATTTAATGTATTCTCAAAGGCATGAAAAACATCTTGATGATTAAGACTCAATCTAGTATCATAAGTTGTATTGCATGGTGCCGACAAAATACCTTATTAAAATTTCAAATAACCCAACTAGTTCCAAAACAGGGAAATACCCATTTCAATTGAAATCTTATATAGAGCTGTGACTTAGAAAACAATTCTGAAAGTTACACTTTCTCCAGCAATCATCAACATTAGAGGTATAGTCATCGATGGAAAGATGTTCATTTTAGTTCATTTGGAGGAATGGATGATTTGTTTTTAGATGGGAAGGAAAATTGTTATTGTGACCAACATCTAAGAGTCCAGTTACTTAACAAATTGGCCAATGAGATCTTGACAGTATTCTTTATTGTTCAGTTTTGATTTTCAACAGTACTTTAAGTACAAAAGCTGAATAAATGTAATTATCCTCCTGTAAACTTCTATAATTTGTCATGTTATGGATTCATGACCAAACATAATGTAAGATGATTCACAGTCACAAATCTTTTCCATACATTGTATGATGCGATGTCCATAAAACTGAGAGATTGACTTTTATGTTACGAAGAAAAAAGTAATTGTGAATTTAATAAAGAGCAGTGAATTGTCCAGTGAAAATGGGCATATCTCGAAGTATCAAATTTGTAAAAAATCTATGTGATTTGACACATTTATTACTTCTCTTTCATTAGTTTCAAAAATGTTTGTAAGATGTGGAGATTTGTGATGCTGCTTTTTGTCAGGTAAAGTCACATCGAATAGCATATAATAATAATAATGATTAATATTAATAATAATAATGGTGAAGACTTAGTAAAGCTCTTAATCTTTAGAAGCTCTGAGCGTTTTACAATATTAGTTAACACATAAGGACATATATATGGACACGATTACAAAAACAATTATCATGAAATTACCAACAAAAAGGTTTAGTTTTAAGAGAACTCTTGAATGAGATCACAGTGTCATTGTGTCTAAGTTCAACAGGCAATTCATTCCAGGTAGCTGGGCCCTGGTATGCAAAAGAATGTCTGTAGGACTTCGTTTTGATAGTGGGAATAATGAGAATACGAGTGTCGGAAGAGGAGTGTAAGTATCTAGATGGGGTGCACATGTGGGTGAGGTCCAATAGGTATTTTGGACTGGAGGCTGTCAACGAAATGTAGCATAGAGAACAGATTTTGTGTTTGATTCTGGAGCAAACAGGTAACCAGTGGAGGGTACATAGCAGGGTGGAAGAGTGCTCGGTTCTTGGTACTCTAAGGATGATCAGAGCAACTGTGTTTTTAACTTTTTGTAGTTTCTGTAGGAGATACTGAGAACCAGAACCAGATGAAAGTAAATTACAATAGACCAGTCTAGAGAGTACTAAGGAACACATGAGTGTTTTTTAGTGGCATCAACTGAAAGAAAATTGCAAATGGAGCTGATATGTCTCAGCTCAGATATGCAGCCTTGCATATGTTCATGTCATGCTGGTGTAATGAGAGAGTACTGTCAAGAGTGACACCTAGGTTTTTCAAACTGATTGTGTGAATTTAATGTTCGTGTTGATGATTTTTATTGTTTGAGGCAAAGGATGGAAATGAGGAAGCCTTTGAGTGGTGATCAGAATGGCTTCAGTTTTATCATCATTCATCTGCAGCTTGTTACATGTCATCCATGACTTCGCATTCGAAATGCACCTCTCTACGCCTTGGATGGTACCATCAACTTCAGTTGGGTGGCTAGCTTTGTATATTTGGGTGTCATCAGCATACAATTGGTGAGACACCGGATGACAATCTATGACACTTGAGAGGGGCTGAGAGTATAGAATGAAGATAACAGGTCCAAGTACAGACCCCTGTGGAACACCAAAACATAGATCAACTGACTGGAATGTTTTCCATTTATGGACACAGTTTGTGTCCTCTTGAGTAAGTATGACTTGAACCATAGTAAGGCTGTATTGTGAATGCCAAATACATGATGGAGACAGTGAAGTAATATATCATGGTCTGTTGTGTCAAATGCTGCAGATAAGTCAAGGAGGGTGAGGACTGTAATCTTTCCACTATCCAAACTAGAGAGAAGGTCATTAACTATTTTTAGAAGGGTAGTTTTGGTACTGTGGCGAGGGCAATATGCAGACTGTAAATTGCTAAAAAGAATATTTAAATTCAGATGAGATACCAGTTAGGACAGAACAACTTTTTCTAAGATTTTTGACATGAATGGGGGGTTAGAAACAGGGCGGTAGTTTTTTAAAATCGTTATGGTCAAGTGTTGGTTTCTTCAACAGAGGCTTCACAATGGCAGTTTGAAAAATAATGGGAATTCCCCAGATGAGATAGAAGTATTAATAACATTTTTTAGTGAAGGCAATATTGAATCTAAGCACTCAAGCAGCAGTGATGTTGGAATCAGATCAAGTTCACATCACTTTGGGGCACTCTTCATCAGGATTGTATGTAAGAAATCTGTAGAAACAGGCTCAAATGCTGTTAAAGGTTGCTTTTAAATTCTGTATCACAACTGTGTGGTGTCAATAAGTTGATTGAAATTGTGTTGTCAAGCTGATCTCTAATGGTTTGCACTTTGTCACGGAAGAAATTTGCAAATGGGTCTGGAAGTTCTACCAGGGAGAAGGTTGTTGGAAGTGGTGTACATTTGTTCTTTGACATAAACTTGTTAGTAATATCAAAGAGTTCTTTGCAGCTGGAGCTTTCAATGATCTTAGTACTGAAATAGGTTGATTTCGCTGTATGAGCTATGTTCGTGACATTCTTCTTAGTGGCTTCATATATTTCCTTATGAATAGTAAGACCGGATGAAAGCCAGAGCTTCTCAGCTTTACGGTGTTCTCTTTTAGCAGTCGAAGCTGGTCCCTAACACCACTATACCATGGAGAACACTTTTGAATTGATACTCTGCACTTGGTTGCTGGGGCATGTTCGTCAAGCAATGAACGCAAGCACTTATCAAGTTGTTCTACTGTCGGAGGTAACAAAGTTGTTAGGTTTGCTTGGATGTCATGTATTAGTTGGGTTCTATTAATCATATGGAGGTTTCTCATATTAGCAAACAAAGATGGAGGATACGTCAAGATGGCATATGACACAGAGGTGATCTGATGCAAGTTCGTGGGGCACCAATGAATACTGTAGAATATTATAGAATAGCATGCACAAGTTGTATATCTCTGCTTATCAAGAGATACAAGCAGTTAATCTCTGTGCATGGTAAAGTTTTTTTTTTAATGTAGCAAATTAGAAGTGATGAACAGATGAAATCACATTCTTAGATTTATGAAAGTTCATAAAGAGAGCTGTTAGTTTTTTGTTGGACAGTTCATTGTTTCATCTGCATATATAGTCCCGCTTTTGCATAAAGCCTGTAAAAAAAAAAATTCCCATCTTGATTTACCAAAGTGAACCACAGTTGCATGACCTAGTTTTATTCCTTTGAGAAAAGACCATGTCAGTATTACTCAACAACACAATGTTATATGATGAATTTGAAGGTGACCACGGTTAACAAACAGTGCCCAAAGGTAGCCATTATTGAATCGTGCTTTCTAGTATATGTATATGTCCAGTAGGCGCTTAAAAATACTGGGGAAATAGTAAGTGTCTTAATGAGTATGATATTTTATGCTGCTACATGCGAATAAAGTGAATATCTGGATTAGCCACAAGTTTCATAAATCTGAAATTATTTTTTTATTTTTAAGTTCTTTTTTTTGTCTGATAAATTTCTAGGGTCGGTCAGGAAACGAAAACAAAACTTTTTCTTTTGGTCCAAACTTGAAAGTCCCTCTCAGTTTTATTGACATAGCATGGCACAGTGCATGGGAGAGATTGCTGACCATGTGATGGGAAGTTTAGCTGGAAAAGGACTGTTTGTCTGATGCAAGGAATTTAGAAGATCAAAGGTTTTGCATATGCAAACTACACAATAAAAATCAAAACTTGGAAAATGTATGTTTAGAATTAAAAAAATGATTTTGGACAACAAAATTACGTATGCATAGGGAGCTTTGCTTATATTAGTCATATCAACTTACTTTTATTATGTGTAGTTTTGTTAGTCAGTAGGGTTAGTTTTATCTTTTGTTAGATATTAGAAACTAGTTTTTCAGAGATTATACATTTTTAGAACATTTAGTTCCTACATTATTGTTTTTTTGGTCAACGGCCTGATTTGCTTATGCCGTTAAATGTCTTTCTATCTGCTTATATTTTTAACAGTAATATCCAAAACTGTTCTATTTTTTTGCATAAAGACCCATATGTAACATTTGTAAAAGTAATACATGTCAGCATCTTGCATTGCAATCAGTTTTATTGCTGTAATTAAGACTTAAAAAATCCCAAAATAATGTACTTGTCCAAAATGGAGATTTTCATGAAAGGGCACAAAAATCTGAATTTTCCCTTCATACTGTGCAGAGCAAAGGATTTTCAAAGCTCTTTAATATTATTGCTAAGTTTGATAATTTGTTTTTCTTTTTTTTTTTTTTGTTGATTTATTTTGTCTGTTTTAGGTTAAGATTTGCCCATATCAGAGATTATTTAATGCTCTTACTACATTATTTATTCCAGAAAAAACTTCGGATTTGAATGTTTACTGTATCCTCATAGGGCAAGTTCATCACAATGAGCACTATTTCAGATAAGGTTGCTGTTGATTAGAGGGGATTTAAAAACTGGTGGAAAATAGGTAAATATAGGAAAACAATAAAACCACAATTAACACAAATTAATTTAATTTTAAATATGTAGAATAATACTAGGGCATGACATAAATAGTACAACAAGTATTTGCAAGTTCAGCTATCACATGTGTTTGGTCAAAACTTGGGATTTTGGAACCAGATATTTAGTAATACATCTAAGGACTATTTCAAGATAATTTTCCTCACAAGAATGGAAAACAAATATTTTACTGGCTCCATGTCAATAGCAGAAAAAATGGAAGTGTAACAATATATATTTTGCTACTGTATATATTCTGTTACAAGTCTGATCCAACTGTAAACAACATAGACCTTGATCTGCCGGTGGGACATAACTTATATGCGAGTATATATGGTAGATCCTTTGTTCATATTGTCCCTCAATAAAACAATGATCAACAAATGTCCCACCCCTTCTTGGAAATTCAAATGGAAGTCTGTGAGAGATTTAATGAGTATTGTGTCTCAAATGACATGATGGTGACTTCAAGAATATTTTTAGTGAGTGGATCTCTTTGCAATGCACACATTTGTAATACCTCTAGCTGTTAAAAATAGGCAACCGAAAAAAAGAGACGGGACAGAAATATAGATCCTAATTAGACTTGTTATTTCCCATTTTGTAGTCAACAAAGTCTTTTAGTAATTTTGATTGAACTTGAATCATTGTAATAGCCTTGAATAACATGTTGAAAAAGAAATGGAATAATAGGATCCTTAATGTAACATATGCTGTCAAGTCAGGAACAATTATGGATTTAGTGTACCTGATAAAATACTCACCCAAAATCACAGACATTCACTTTTTGTTCTTGTGCTTTTTTTTTTTTATATGAAAAGTTTACTTAAACTATCAGCTGAGAGACAACATGCAAAAGCACTACTAAGTTGCTGAGTTCTGTGTCACTTATGAATTATTTTAAAAGATGCATGTGGCCTACATATTAGTCAAAACTTGTTGTTAGATCATATCACCTTTCATCGTTTCAAATTTGGGCAAAGTTTACACTTGTGTAATGATATTGCTTTATGCCATGTTACTTTCAAATTTGGGCAAAGTTTACACTTGTGTAATGGTATTGCTTTATGCTATGTTACTAAGAAATTTAAAAGTGTGTTTGAAAGTCATTATATTCACATCAATATTAAATAGAGAATTAGGAGCAAACAAAGCCATAGTTCCATCCAGTTCACACACAGAATTTTGTTCCTGTTATTTTCCATATTTTTTGGCACATACTAATGTACCCATAGCCAAAATAGTTTTAATTTTGCAATGATGCACTCATCCAAGATGCATAATGCATCAGGTGCCTATATTGTTCATTTCATGAGACTAACTTGTAAAGACATCTTGCTGTGGTGTATTGGTAGCGATTGGTCCACAGACCACAATAACTTGTTGAAATTGACAGAATTGACACCTGCATAGAAAGGAATGAAAGGTCAGCACATCTTGCATCTTTGATGAGTCTTTCATGGGAAAGTTAACATTATTTTGGGCATGGACTTAATACATTCCCATTGATAAACATCACATGCAGCCTTTACTCCAAGTGGATCAGTATATGATTTGCTGACAAAATAGAATCCATTGACAGGTTTGATTGGTCAGCAGTCTTAATACTGGTGCAAGACTAGTGTTACACAAGTTTGTAAAGTGCAAAAAACACACAACACAGTACACCAGTGCATACTCCTCACTGAAAAGTAGGAAGTCTTGTTGAATGGTTTTTGTGGTCTCATTGTTATTGGCAATTCACTGGACTGTAATATTATACTAGTAGTATGCTTTGTCACCAATCAAACCTGTGCCATATTCATTAGTTCATCTTGTTTAACAACCATTGTTACTTTTGTACATGTAGACAGTACAGTAAAAATTTCTTTTCACTTCTCAATTTGTGTGGGAAACTAACAGTACTGATCTGTTACATTGTTCCATTGAATGGAAATAAAAATCTGAAAATTCTTGTTCTTGTTTTTTTTGCAGTGTTTTTTTTTTTTTTCTTCAATGATATGGAATCCAAGGTTTACATTACATGAATGAAATAATAGGATATTATTGAACTTCATTTTCTCATATTAATAAATTCTTAATTTTGACAGATAGAAAGAGTCATATTTCTAAACAACATACAGTGGATTTTAACCTTCATATCATGGAGATGAAATGATGGGTACAATTAGAAGTATTGACCTATTCTGTTGATGAGTTGAATAATGGAACAAGGGTAGACATTTAATAATTGTACATGTGCAGAGTTGTAGCATTCTTATGCTGAACTCAGGAATGCAGGCAAATTGTCTTTCTGGTTAGGGAAGGTAATGTAGGGGAGGGAAAAACTCCTGTAGACTACTGACCATTTTTTTGGATAACCTGAAATAAATCAAGTATCAATTTCAGCTTAAATCATTTACATTGAAGCGGCACCACATGCACACAAATGACATGCACCTTTGACACTACCAGTCTCATGCACATTACCTGTCACTCATTGTTAAAGCTTCATGTATTCAATTTAAAAGTATATAATTCAGTTTTACAGTCCCTAAAATATTCTACAGTATCATCAAGACTATTTTGTATCCCTTTCAGATGTTGAATATGATAGTCCATATTTTAAGCTATTGTAAAAATTGCTTTAAAAAAGGTCATTATTGATATATCATGTGGCCTCAAATTGATGACAAGTCTAGATTTTAACTTTACTGGTTGAATTCCAGAAGAGCTTATGTGATGGGTTGGCATCCATCATCCATTAGCAGTTGTTTGTTATTGCCATAAAAGTTGGTTTGGTTTGGTCAGGTGTTTTATAGCAGAGCAACACAAGTAAATTATTTAGCACCTAGGCAATTGGAGTAAAATGCCTACATCATGGTAGCCGATCTGGGCTGATCTGATGGTAATATTTTAACCCGTGGTCTTTTGGCCACAAGTTCAGCATGCTAACCACTGAACTACTGCAGATCAAATGAAAGTTGGTATAGAGTTTTTATCTTGAGGTCTAGTTGGTCCCAAATGAAACTGGTGCCCTTTGAACATCCAATCTTTAAAATAATTTTATGGTTACTCCTTCTGAACAGATGGTGATATCAACTGAGGTTTTCAATTAAAAGGCAACTTTTTATGATATGTAGAAGGTCCTAAATGAAACTGGTGCCCTTTGAACATCCAATCTTTAAAATAATTTTATGGTTACTCCTTCTGAACAGATGGTGATATCAACTAAGGTTTTCAATTAAAAGGCAACTTTTTATGATATGTAGAAGGTCCTAAATGAAACTGGTGCCCTTTGAACATCCAATCTTTAAAATAATTTTATGGTTACTCCTTCTGAACAGATGGTGATATCAACTGAGGTTTTCAATTAAAAGGCAACTTTTTATGATATGTAGAAGGTCCTAAATGAAAATGGTGCCAATCAGAAACCAACATAGCCGCCATGGGGGCTATCTTGAAAATCTTGTTAGCACTACTTTTCCAGAAAGGATGGTCATATTGACATAGGGTATTCACTAAAAGACTTCTTATGACATGTGGATGGTCCTAATTTAAAATGGTGGTGATCTGACATCCAATATGGCCATCTTGAAAATCTTATTGCTACTCCTGTACAGATGGTCAGATTGACATGGTATTTTCACTGAAACACATCTTTTGACAAGCAGATGATCCACAGTGAAAACAGTACTAATCTGGCATCTAACATGGCCACCATGAAAATCTTGTTTTTGCCACTTCTTATGACTAGATGATCATATTGACATTGCATTTTCACTGAAACACTTCATACTATATGTAGCTGGTCAAATTTGAAAATGGTGCCAATCTGACCTCACATAACAGTCCACAATGGAGGCAATTTTGAAAATCACTATCACTACTGCTTCTGAATGGGTGGTCAGATCATTGTGGGATTTTCAATACAAGATAAATGGATTTTAGTTGGTCCTGAATGAAAATGGTGTGGCTATCACCTCTTAATATGGCCACCACAGTCATTTTAATAAAATCTTGTCACGACTACCCATCCTGAATGGATGGTCATATCAAAATTGGGTTTGGGCACGTCAGGCAATATGTAGTTGGGTTAAAATGATACAGATCTAACTTCCTTGACAATCTTCTTCTGGCTACTTCTCCTGAATGGATGTTTGTATTGAGATTGGCTTTTCATTACAATAATTAGCAGGTCCTGAATGAAACTGGTGCTAACCTGACCTCCAACATGGCAACCATAGTAACCATCTAAAAAATCTTGTTATCACAACTCCTTCTGAAGCAAATGGTAGCCTTGATATGGGGTTTTAACTGACAATAGGCCCAAAAGGTCATGAGATTGCTCACCTGGCTGACCTCTGCCTGATAGCCAAACGCAAGAGAAGTTGGCCAATAAATCTGGGTCAGTGGGATGCTTTCTGTTGAAATTTCATCCAATGCTGTTGATTGCACATGTTATGAAAACAATTGTTTCAAGGTTTTTTATGTTTTGTTATCTTCATCCATATTGGATGGCACATCAATATCATTTGCCAAATACTGAAAGGCCTCAGTGCTAGTAATGGTGCAATGTTTACTACAATTTCTAAACATGTACACTGTTTACCATAACTGAAACAATGCCGTTTAAATAGAATCAATTAGCAACTAAACCTTTGCCATGATATACCCATTAGGAAAACTGAACAGATGACAGCTATTATAATGTACATGCTGTACCTCGCTCAACTTGCAATTGTTTCATTTCCTGTAATTCTTATACCTGTTATTACGACAGGATTCAGTTTTTAAGGCATGTTTTTGTTTAACATGTGTGAATAAATTTGCAACCAGGCTTACTGCCTGGACATGCGCATATGATGCTTTGTAGGATCTACGATGACAAAGAAACTATGCAGTAGCTTACAAACTTTCTTTACATTAAAATATTACTAATGTTGCAAAGGTATAAAATGTAGTTGAATTTTTTTTTTATTAGCATTACAAGTAAATCATCCTCATGTATAATTTTATGTAATGTGTGCTACAACCAACTCTTGTCAATTTATACTTTTTCCTAGTGATGCCACATTTGATGTGAAAATCATACATACTTTAAGAACAGAATTAACAGAAAAATCTTAATAAACTAAATATGGAAATATATAATTTAATTGGAACAGGTAGTTCCTGCATCACTGACAGCCACATGCATGTTCCTTAACAAGTTTATTGATTTTGTAAATATTTACAAACAGTAAACTAAACCAAGCTGTTTATTACATGTTGCAGTCTTAGTTGCTAGGATTCTTTCTATCAAAGTTGGTCAGATTCTCTTAAGCTGTTTTCTAAAAGCATATTATGTTATGATGTCCATCTGTCTGCTACCAGTTTGGTTTCAGCACATTAACATGATTGTCCAGCATCTACGGTTACCACACTTGGGATAAGGAAGAAGTCTATTGTTTTAGGGCTTAAAAGTTCCAAGGTTAAGGTCACTGTGGCTCTGAAAGAAGGAAACCAGTCTCTGCACAATAACTTGAGTTCTCCCCAATTTTCAGTTACCAAACTATGTTTTTTGGCTTGAACATGGGGTAAGGAAGAAACCTATGGATTTCAGTTTTGAGGTCGAGTTCAAAGGTCAAGGTCACTGATTGAAAGAATAACTGGTTTCCACACGGGGTACTCTTGCCAATCTTTTATTGATTATGGCCATGTTTGATGACAAATAGAATATTTTGAACAAACTTGTAAGTCCTTCATGCTGGAATGCTGCCAAATTCTGCTAAGCTGTTTCTGATAAGTGGTTTTAAATGTTTCTATTTTTAGTAACAGTGGCCATTTTTTATGGCAGATCACCATCATTTGTACAAATTTGAAAAGCATTTGGGCCAGATTGTCTTTTGTCAAATTTGGTAAAAATATATTGAGTTGTTTTTATAAAAGAAAGGAAGCAATTTCATGGGTTTTCTGTTTTTAGTAGCTTTGGCTTAATTTGATGGTGGATCAGTATCATTACACAAATTTGAAAGACCTTCATACCAGGATGCTTTTTGTCAAATTTGGGAGGGTACAAATCTTTACAAATACATTTATCCCAAGATCTAGTTGGTCCTAAATGAAAATGGTGCCCCTTGGACATCCAGTAAGGCCACAATGGCAACCATCTTGAAAATCTTAACATTATTACTCCTGAAGAAAACAACAGACGGCCATATCGACGTGGGGTTTTCACTAAAAGACTTCTATGATGTCTACATGGTCCTAAATGAAAACAGTGCCATTTTGACATTTAGTGTGGCTGTCATGGTGGCCACCTTGAAAATCTTGTTATTGCTACTTCTCCTGAACAGATGGTCATATTGACATGGGGTTTTCACTAAATACTTATTATGTTGTTAGCCCTGAATGAAAATGGTGCCCCTCAGAGATTCAATATTGCCACCATAGTGGCCATCTTGAAAATCTTGTTATTGCTACTCCTGAATGGATCATCATATCGACATGGGCTTTTTTACTAAAAGATATCTAATGATGTCTCATTGGTCCTAAATGAAAATGGCTGTCCTCAGACATCCATTATGGCCACCATGGTGCACATCTTGAAAATCTTGTTATTGCTATGCTTCCTGGATGGATATTCATATCTACATGGGGTTTTCACTAACAGACGTCCAATATAGCCACCATGGCATCCATCTTTTAACTATTGTTATCACTACTCCTCCTGAATAGATGGTTATGTCAACATGGGGTTTTCATGAACAGACTTCTTATGATGTCTAGGTTGTCCCAACTCAAAATGGTGCCCCTTGCACATCTAATATGGCTGCCTCAGTGGACATCTTGAAAACCTTGTTGTCACTAATTCTTCGGTCTTTAGTTGGTCCTCAATAACAATGATACCAATGTGGCCTGACATAATGTGACAATTCTTGTAAAAGTTACTTCTCCAGAATGGACAACCTTACTGACTTTTTAGTTTGTTTACTATTTCTTTCTTGCAGTATATAATTGTTCCTGTATTAAAATTATGCCAATACAACTTTCAAAATGGCTGCCTAGATGGCCATTCTGAAAATCTTTATATTTGACATGGGGTATTAACTAAAACACAAAAACTAAAACCAAAAACACTATAGCAATATGTAGTTAGTCTTGATGAAAATGGTGATCAGAATTCCAAAATGGCACCATAGCCATCTCAAAAATCCTGTTATCATTACTTCTCTTGCATGAATGGTGGCATTGACATGGCATTTTCATTAAAACACATTATTACAATATTTTGAGTTGTTCTGAATACAACTGTGCATATCTGATGTTATGACTCTATGGCCTAAAAATATGTAACAGAAAGAAAGTGAAACCAACAAAATCAAGTAAAATCAACAGGAAATTTATTTCTAGACAATTAAAGTGAAAATTTAGAAGACACTTACAATAACGTGAATTAAAGTCCAAATAATCCTAAGTGTCCTAATCACAAGTCCAAAAATATATAATGTTCTGAATGTATTCCAGTAGCCTTGAATGTCCTGATGTGCAAGTAGTCTTGAATGTCCTAATATGCCTGAATGATGTAATCCAGAATACCTTTAAATTAATTCACAAAAATCCCAAAGTCATGTATCAATCCAAAAGGAGAATGAGCACTTTAGTACTTCCAATGAATATTTTAAATAAATAATTCCTCTCTCTGAATTTGCTCTGATTTTCACAACACAACTATAAACATCTGATTATTAAAATGATTCTTCATAGACTGACCATTACAACAAGAATGAAATATTGCTTACCAAACTTCCTATATATAAACACAGGTCACCTGACATAATATTTTAGAAAATCATAATGGCTTACCTGACAAATATCAGTAATTCTAGTGGAAAAACCAGTATAATTGTAAACAAAAACAACCCTGACCTCAAATTCTAAGTAAACAACTTGTTTACATTTTATAACCAAGGACAAAGTTAAATATGTAGGACAAAAGGTAAATATGTAAACCTTATACATACCACTGACCATCAACATATCTGCACTTGTATGAAGGGGTTTGAAAACCAGACCTAATTAACCTTGGGGTCATATGAAAGGTCATTGCTTGTAAACACAGTGACTTGTCCATATACAAGTGAATATTGACCAGACTTTGAATTTAGTTCCATTTCAATGATAGTCAGCAGTCTGATATTGATTTTAAGGTCAACAGTCTTGACTTAGATTTTTAACTGTACTGGCTGATAAGCATGATAACACAAACAAGTATGAATGGATTTGTATCATTTAACCCCAATTGTGGATATACCTGAAGAATATCTTGAATGATACTGCAATAACTTTGGGTCTTTCTCCCAAATAATATTACTTTTTAATTTAACTAAACTTACATGTGGTTATATCTTTACATTGTCTTGATCCATAATATCAGGTTCAAGATCAAAGACTATGATAAAGAATTTTGTACTGCACTTACAGGTACTTTGTGAACATGTTAACTCAAACATAAGAAATTAGTTTTTTTGCCAAATTTGGTATGTTGGAGTTTCTCAAGAATATCAGAGATGGTTTCAATCCTCAGCAGTTAAAAGATGAGACAGTCTTATCTTAGATTCCTGGATATTCTTGTTGACCAGTTGAGAACGAGTCCCTTCAAGGGACTCTTGTTCCAAATTTGAAAGTCCTCTATGCCAGGCTAATTTTTGTCAAATTTGCATGAGTTCTGATGTGTTTTTTATGAGCAGTCGTTTGAAGATTTTTCTATTTTTAGTAATGGTGCCCATATTTGATTGTAGATCAGCATCATTTGTACAAAATTAAAAGCCATAAATGCTCTTCACATTAGAAAAAATTATGTTAAGCGGTTTTGAAGAAGTTGTTTCAAGGATTTTCTATTTTAGTATCTGAAGTTATATCTAATGGCAGATTGGCATCATTTGTACCAATCTAGAAGCCCACTTTGCCAGGATGCTTTGTCCAATTTGGTCAGATTTTTTTAGCAGTTTTCGAGAAGTCATTAAGTTTTTTTTTCTACTTTTAATAATGGCAGCCATATTTGAATACAGATTAATATTACTTGTACAAACTTGAAAGGCCTTCATGCCTAGATGCTCACTGCCAAGTTTGGTTGAAACTGGTTGTGTTTTTTTGAGAAGTTGAAAACAGCAATAGTTTATAAATGCACAATGGGCAGTAGATAATGGATGCAGGGCCATACCATAAGTTCACTTGGCCAGTTGAGCTAAAAAAAACTCTTGCTATATATAATTAGTTCCAAATGAAAATACAGTGCAGATCTGACTACCACTATGTTCATGCTATTATGAACAAGTTTGAAAACCAGACCTTACTTAACCTTGGGGTTAAGTCAAAGGTCGTTGCTTGCACTTTTTACTTCAATGAGCTGATGAACATAGTGACTTGTTTCTATAAAAATGAATTTTGACCAGACTGCTTTGTATTTCATTGTTTTCTCAATAAACATGTTGATGGTCAGCACTCTGACATTGATTTCAATGTCAAAGGTCTTGACTCAGTGGTGGTGGAGGGGTATCTGTAATGGCTTGTGAGCATGATAACACAAACAAGAGTCCCTTCAAGGGACCAATGAAGGGACTGATGCTCTACTGGGTGAAATGAATTTCCAGGAATTCTTACCTTTTAAATGCCAAATGTTGAAACCATCTCTGATATTCTTCAATGATAACAAGATTTTCAAATTAGCTGCTGTGGTGGACATATTAGATGTCAGATTGGCACCATTGTCATTTAGGACAAAGTAGACATCATTAGAAGTCTTTTGGTCAAAACCCCATGTCATAATGATCATCCATTCAGGGGGAGTAGTGACCACAAGATTTTCACGACAGCCGTCATGGCAGCCATCTTGGATGTACAACTGGTACCATTTTCATTTAGGACCAACCAGGTATCATAAGGAGTCAATTGGTGAAAACCCTGTGTTGATATAGCCATCCATTTGGGAGTAGAGATAACAATATTTTCAAGATAGCCACCATGGTGGTCATATTGAGGGTTAGTCATTTTCATTTAGGATGAAGTAGACACCATATGAACTCTTCTGATGAAATCCCAAAGTCAAAATGACTTTCCCTTTAAGAGAAGTAGCTAAAACAAGATTTTCAAGATGGCCACATATTTGATATCAGATCAGCACAATTTTAATTTGAGATCAATAAAACTTTGTAAAAAGTTTTTTAGTGAAAACCCCATGATGATATGACTATTAATTCAGGAGAGGTAGTGATAAAAAGATTTTCAAGCTGGTCACTGTGGCAGCAATATTAGACCCCAGATCAGCAGCATTTTCATTGTGAACCAAGTAGACATTATAAGAAGTCTTTTAGTGAATACCTTGTGTTGATATGACTGTCCATTCAGGTGAAGTAGCGATAACAAGATTTTCATGATGGCTGCTGTGTGGCATCAATATTGGATGTCAGATCGGCACCATGTTCATTTAAGACCAACTGGACATCATAAAAAGTCTTCTGGTGAAAATCCCATGTCAATATAACTTTCTGTTTAGGAGTTGCGATAAGATTTTCAAGATGACTGCCATATTAGACGATTGTTACCATTTTTTTTAAGGACCAAATAGACATCATAAGAAGTCTTTTAGTGAAGACCCATATTTATATGATCATCCATGTAGGAGGAGTAGTGATAACAAGATTTTCAGGATGGCCATATTGGACCCCAGATCAGCACCATTTTCATTCAGGACTAACTAGACTTCATAAGTATTTTAGTGAAAACTCCATGGCGGCTGAATTGGAAATCAGATTGGCACCATGTTTATTTAGGACCAACTGGACATCATAAGAAGTCTTTTGGTGAAAACCCCACGTCACTATAACTTAATGTTCAAGAGTAGTTGCAATTAGAAGATTTTCAAGATGAATGCCATGTTGGACTTCAGAACGGCACAATTTTTTTTAGGACCAACTAGATATCGTAAGAAGTCTTTTAGTGAAAACTCAATGTTGATATGACCATCCATGTAGGAGGAGTAGCGATAACAATATTTTCAAGATGACAGCTGTGGTGGCAATATTGGATCCCAGATCAGCACCATTTTCATTTAGGATTAGCTAGACATCATAAGAAGTCTTTTAGTGAAAACTCTGTGTTGATATGACCATCCATTCAGGAGTAGTAGTGATCAAAAGATTTTCAAGATGGCTGCTGTGGTGGCCATATTGGACAACAGATCGGCATCATGTTCATTTAGGACCAACTAGACATCATAAAATGTTTTTTTTGTGAAAACCTCATTTTGATACGACCATCCCTTTCTATAGTAGTAGTGATAACAAGATTTTCAAGATGGCTGCCATGGCGGCCACATTGGACATCAGATTGGCACCATTTTCATTTAGGACCAAGTAGACATCATAAGAAGTCTATCAGTTAAAACCCCATGTTATACGACCATCCATATGGGAGTAGTAGCGATAAACAAGATTTTTAAGATGGCTGCCATGGAGGCTATATGGAACATCACATCTGCACCATTTTCATTTAGGACCAACTAGACATCATAAGAAGTCTTTTAGTGAAAACCCCATTTTGATATGACTTGTGCTAATGGACAGACGGACAACAGGCCATTCCATAAGCTATTCTGGTCTATGACCAGTAGAGCTAACAAGTATAAATGGATTTTCATCAAACCCAGTTTCTAAATATATCTGAAGACTACCTTGAATGATGCACGTGCTTTCCTGTTTTGACCTCCACACCAAAGTTTGAGCTTCTTGGGTAGGTCTCCAATGGTAAGGACTCTGGAGGAGTAACAATAAGATTTTCAAGATGGATGCTATGGTGGCCATATTGGATGTATGAGCACCACCATTTTCATCTTGGATCAACTAGACCATGGGATGAATGTATGTGTAAAGTTTCATGGCAGTCCAAGAACGGACGGACGAAAGACATAACATACGCTGTGGCAGCCATATTTTATGTCAGATCGGCACCATTTTCATTTAAGATCAAGAAGATATCATAAGAAGTCTTTTAGTGAAAACCCCATGTTGATATGATCATACTTTCAGGAGAAGTAGCCACAACAAGATTTTCAAGATGGCTGCCATGGTGGCAATATTGGACATCAGATCAGCACCATTTTCATTTTGGACCAACAAGACCTCATAAGTCTTTTGGTGAAAATCCCATGTTGATATGACCATACCTTCAGGAGGAGTAGCAATAACAAGATTTTCAAGATGGCAGCTGTGGCTGCCATATTGGATGCATGAGCAGCACCATTTTCATTTAGGACCAAATTGATAATGGGATTAATGTGTGTTTACAGTTTCATGGCAATCCTCCAAGTAGTTTAGGAGGAGTAGCGATAAAAAACTTGTACTAACAGACAGACAGATGATGGATAACAGGCCATTCAATAAGCTCTTCTGGTCTTTGAACAGTAGAGCTAACAGGTATAAATGGATTTTCATCAAACCCAGTTTCTGAATATATCTGAAGACTATCTTGAATGATGCACATGCTTTCCCGTTTTGATCTCCACGCCAAAGTTTGAGATTCTTGGGCAGGTCTCCGATGGTAAGGACTCCCCCAATGGCTAGTGTCTGTTGGATATGTACATTTGTATTTTCATGTCCAGTTAATTATATATATAATTATGGGGTGGGGATATTAATAAATTGAAAGTTACAACCCTGGGGGTAGGGATGGACCCCAAGGTCAATGTCAGTTGCATGTAGAAATTTGTTTTTTTCATGCCCAGTAAGGGTATGTATTTTTATAGGGTGGGAATCTCAATAGTTCCTTAGTGATGACTCGGGGGCAAAGTCCCTGGGGCTAGGGTCAATGTCAGTTGCACATATAAATTTGTTGTTTCATGCCCAGTTAGTGTATATATGGTGGGGAAAGACTCAAGGGTCCCAGTCTGACATGTGTTAACACTTGGTCCATTGAAAACACATGTTGATTCTCAGACATGAGATGTACCACTTTTTTTAAATTTTTTTATTCTTTATGTAAAATCACCCATATTCTGCACACCCCCCTCCATCCCCTTGCAAAGGGTGTGATAGAAATTCTCAAATTTGGCATGTTGTATACCTATTAGGCTATTGTTGACCCAAGTTTCATGTGTGTAGCTTTAACAGTGCAACAGTTAAAGGTTATTACACATGTACATTTGTCTCTATGTAAATATGGTACTGCATCTCAATATTCTTTAAATGTACAGGGATCACATCTTTTTTTTTCCCTTAGAAAAATATTAATTATGGATTAAATCAAACTTAGTATGTGGGTATATGTTGACAGTATCTGAGATGAGTTCAGTTATTTTCTATCAATGAAATAAAGTTCAAAGTTGAAGGCCATGCCAGATTTTTTTTACTGTAACTCAAACATGTAACGAATATTTCTTTGTTACCAAGTTTGATATGTTGGAGTTTCTCAAGAATATCTGAGATAATTTCAATACTTGGCAATTAAAAAAGATCAGAGGGAAGAAACTGACTTCTTATGAATTTTGTCCAGCAGTGTGTCAGTTCCTTCAAGGCACTCTTGTGTTAATCAGACTTCTTTTTATTCAACAATTATTATGACATCTAGTATTGAAATTGTGTAGGAAAAGTCATATAAAATGTATTCCTAATTAAATGCAATTGATTGCATTTTATTAACAAGACTAGATGGGAAATCTATATCATTAATCACAGAAACTATTAAAATAAGAAATATGTTCATGGACCATAAATGTCCACAGTAATATAAACACAAACTTAATCAAATGGAGAGATGGATGGAGCAGAGTTAGTATGTACACCTTCTAAACTGGGGTGGGGTGGGGGTGTACAAATATACTTGAACAATAAGGACTTTAATTTATCCAATACATTATACTTTTAAAGTCTTTTTTCCAGCTATTGGCGCATGATCATTTTTTCCCCCAGCTATTAGTGTATTATCATTTTTGTTTCCAGTTGTTAATGCATGATCATTTTTGTTTCCAGTTGTTAATGCATGATCATTTTTGTTTCCAGTTGTTAATGCATGATCATTTTTGTTTCCAGTTGTCAATGCATGATCATTTTTGTTTCCAGTTGTTAATGCATGATCATTTTTGTTTCCAGTTGTTAATGCATGATCGTTTTTTTTGTCCAGTTGTTAATGCATGATCATTTTTGCTTCCAGTTGTTAATGCATGATCATTTTTGTTTCCAGTTGTTATTGCATGATCATTTTTTCCCCCAGCTATTAGTGCATTATCATTTTTGTTTCCAGTTGTTAATGCATGATCATTTTTGTTTCCAGTTGTTAATGCATGATCATTTTTGTTTCCAGTTGTTAATGCATGATCGTTTTTTTGTCCAGCTGTTAGTGCATGATCATTGTTTTTTTCAGTTGTTAATGCATGATCGTTTTTGTTTTCAGCATGATTCAACTGGCCATAATGTTTTCACCTATTGGGAGGGTGTCCGACATAAAAGCATTAATTTTGAAAAATGACACTATGCTAATGTTTTTGGTGAGTGAAAGGGTCATAATGAAGACTGACACCTGATTTCATATTACTCTGCCTTTTTGTAAAGTGGACAAATTGTTCTTTTAAATATCCAAGCATCTAGTCAATATTTTTCACCTAAATATTACAAGTATGACATCAAAAGACCTACCACAAGTTTCGTCTATTCAACTAATAACAAACCCTTGCAAACAATATAGATGATTTAATGATTCATTAAAAATTTAGTCAGACAAATTCAGGCAAATTCTCTCTATCATTCTCTCTGTCTCTTGCACATAAACAGATTCACACATTAAAACATGTTTGTTCAAACCTTCTCACATAGTTTAGTTTGACCTCAACTTTCAGCAATGCAATTTCATGCACTTATCAAATCTACCCTAATAACTAAATTTTAATAAATTATAATTAGTGGTAGATAATAATAAATTCACAGAAATGTTCATCTGCTGTTTCATTTCAACAAGAAAAGAAATCTTGCAATGTTTGAAAATTTTTATGAACATACTCACAATCTATTTCATTTTCTGTGTTCATTTCTATCATCAGGAACAGATCCTTGGATTAATTGTAACATAATTCCAATCTTTACCTCTATGGAGAACATAAAGTTATAACTTTTCAATTAGTTTTGGGCTATTCCACTTCAAAGGATGTACCATGATTGAAATGCAAGGTAAAATAATGTTTATGAGTAATGGATAATGGTTTGATGTTCTTATCCAGAGAGTACTTCTTTATATGATGGCATGAAGGGAAAATCATTTCCAGTGGTTGTGGTTCTAAATGAACTCGCTTTCCATTCCCTGGTATATCCTTTTGAATAGTATGGCCCTACGAGATAATCTGAAGCATGTAGCTTTGTCTGAAAATACTTGGTCTTTATATGTTCTGGGTTGATCATCAATGATATGAAACTTTAATGTATGTACATAAATTATTAACTAGAGCAACTGCAGTGGCTCACCATTGCTAATCATACTTTTTCCTGCATATTCCAACATCCTTCTATAACCTCCCCCAGCTCTCACCCCCACCCCTAGCCAATGACCCCGAGGTCATAATGCAAATGCCATCACATATATGATGTGTCTTCCTTCTGTGACTGCATAAAGTTTGATCAGAAAATATTTGAAAATGTCATTTTTCTGTTGAATTTTGTTTAATCTGACCTTTGACCCACTTCCCGGTGCCCTAGGGGTTGGAGACAAGGATTACATCCCTCTTGGGCAACATAACAACAAAGTGCTTTAGTGGGAGATGAGGAAATGGACAAATGGACACTCAGGCAGATGGACAGACAGAAGAAGAGTATTACAATATCCCTCAGCCTGAAGATAATAATGATATTTACATTTTTCTAGTACAATTGCACAAGTCTTGCATATTAGGCAGTTTCAAAGACAGAATGTTTGGTTCATAGCTGTCTGCAGTAGCATTTCAGAAAATTAAGATGTGGCAAACTTGGATAACTTTTCTAAAAGTTTCATCATTAGTACTTTGTCTATCAGATGATGCAAACAAAAAACACGACATGTGATTATTAAAATTAAAGACAGATAAATGGATGAATACAAATTATAAGTTCCCAACTTTTCTTCAAATGAAAAAACCTTGCAAATATGAGCACATCACACTTTCATAGTTCAGTGGATGCACACTCCCATAATGCAATGGACCATTGTTGTAATGACTTAGAATCAAAGGTAAATATACCTCAAACAACAGCACACAAAAGCTTATGCTACACCCTATGTAATGTCAAGTGTCCAAGTGATACTGAACTTTATACTGGTGTACATTTAGTGCTACTTTCTGATTTGATAAGTGTCCATGCACCATTTATACTCTCTTTTTCTCTCTGTACTAACTGAAAGGCTGAAAGACATGTCAGGACAGTTGAAATATATTTTTAAAACAAATAAACATGATCTCCATATCTCTAGCTGCTGATTCTTGTGGACTATCACCATGCTACTTAATGTCCCCCCTGCTTTTTAGGATCATATCTGTATATACACTAGCTAGCAACAAAAATCTTTGTCAGAACAGCTGCAAAACATCTATAAAAAAAAATACCCCCACTAATTATTACTCTTTTTGGGGAATGGGAAAGTGGAACGAGATATGTGCATTAACTAGCTAACCAGACAGACCCTGTGAGACATCTGCCTTTTAATCCAAAATATGTCTACAAAGAATGTCCTTATATCACATAGGACAAATACCAGTGGCCATAAAAGGTCTGTAATCCATAACTTCCAATACATCTCTAAGACCATGTTCTCTGAAGTGAACTACTGCAAGCCAATGTTTATGGATTAACACAAGTGAAAGACTCTTTCTTATACATGAAGCATATGGATGTGATGTAGATATGAACCAAATTGGACCTTATAAATGCAACGATGAAATAACATTAGATAATGCATTATTTTAGACAATTTTTCCCCACTACCTCTGAAAATGTCAAATATTTCTGATCTGGATAAAACAGAAAATTGAAATATTTCTGATTGTATGGAATGGAAATTTACTGAAGCACTTATTTAAAAAATGTTACAGATTTTTAAAAATGACACAATCCCAATGCTAATTACTTCTGCAATCAAGGTTTTAGTTGAAGTTTGTGCCCATCCCTGGAAATGACTTGAAGTCCTTCTTCAGGCTTGAAGTGTTGTATAAAATCCAGATAAATAAATAAATATGTGATTGGTTATGCCATGAACACTATGAATATGATAAAGAATATTATGAGCACTGCAAATATCTTTATCATTAACCATCTATTCGATGTCACTGATTGAAAGTATTTCAAAATTTCACTGTGCGCAGCTTCAACATTCATTTGAGTGTCCTCCACATTAGAATCAATCCTGAAAAAGAGAAAGGTAAAAGATTACTTTGCTGAACAGGCAATATATATTGTCTTTAAACATGGTGTAAAAAATAAACTGGAAAATTGAACTATTTGTGGGATGGAAATACATGTGAGACAAGACTAAATTTTAGGCAATTCCAGGTTATCAAACAAAGCTTGATGGGGTAATGTCTTTTATTTTTTACATTTTCTTTATATAAACAGAAAGTATCCAAAATATCCTCCATGGCAGACAAAACTGAATTCAAATAACTCTCAAAAGCCTGCAAAATTGGTAAAATTAAAAGAGAACCAAAAACCAGTCTTGGACAATGTGAAGAAGACCAATAGGATTTCAAGTTATGTCTTCATAATCTTGAGGAGAAATTATAGGTCTTGTGAATATACAGAATAACTAATGTACCAGCATGGCTGTCAAATGGGACAGTCAATTCTGAATTGTTTACAATACAACTTTGCACAAATGAAATGTGCAACCCATTAATATCACAGTGAAATACATCCGATAAAATGTAAAAATTTCACACATGTATGTTAATAATACAGATTTTGCATCTATGCACATAAAGTTCACGTACCGTTTATACTTGCGTATAATGCGGGTCCAAATGCAAACAACAAAGACCCCGATCTACTGTCGCATAATGCGCTAGCAGATCAGGGTTTTTGTTGTTTGTTCTACTGATTAGTCCTTACAAACTGCATAGACCAAGATCTGCCTGCGCATTATGCTATGGCAGATCGTGGTCTATGCAGTTTGCAGTTGGTATAAATTTATACACGAGTATATACGGTAAATAGTTACATACCTTGCCACCATTTCCTCTTGCTCTTTGACCATATGTGCCAGCTGTGTAAATATCTGACCCAACTCAACTATTGTCGATTCAATGTTCTGCATGGTCTCGGCTCTACTTTGTATATATGAATCCTGAAATAATACATTTAAAATCAATGAATTTGGATGTAATTTTTGATAATTACAAATGCCTCAAACTTCAATAACATAAGTTTTGATACAGTCGTGCCATAGCAATCTAAACAAAGGTCCTTCACATACAAAATGTGAATCTTGGGGAAAAAAATTCATACAAGAATTTAGATTACACATTATACTACTTATTAAAGATTGTACAATTGTATACCTTCCAAATAATAACAAACTGAGCTCTTAAAAAGGATAATTTAAAGTCCATTTCAAACAAAGAGTTTTCATTGGTTTTCACATGATAAAAACAAACAGATAAAAAAAATTTGCCTAAGTTTGATTAACTGTACATGTAACTGAAAGAAAAATGTTTGATTGCCAAAAAGTATAAGTCATCTTAGAAAGAAAAAAAGAAGAAGAAAAAAAAAAAACAGCATTGAGTATAGTTGGGTTAAATAGTGCAATGGGAAAGCCACTTGCTCTATACCTCTGCAGTTCCTAGCCAGAACTATGCTGCTAGCAGATGAAAAATACTGACCCAATTTGATGGTCTCTGGGTAATGGAATTAAATACTGACCCAATTTGATGGTCTCTGGGTAATGGAATTAAATACTGACCCAATCTGATGGTCTCTGGGTAATGGAATTAAATACTGACCCAATCTGATGGTCTCTGGGTAATGGAATTAAATTATGAAGTAAAGTTATGCTTGAGCTATAAGTATGGAGGGTTCCACAAGATATCCTCTCTTTCATGGCATGAGTTATTAGGACTCAATTTGCAGAAGATATTCCCTCTTTCATGGCATGAGTCATTAGGACTCAATTTGCACAAGATATCCCCTCTTCCATGGCACGAGTCATTAGGACTCAATTTGTAAGAAATGTTGCACAGATCTTGAAAAAAATAGGTCACAATAACAGTTTTGGTGCATGACCTACACACAACCTATGATACATCAAACGTGCAACTTTGGTGGCAACTGCTGAATGGGTATTGGAATCAGATCTCTGGCAGGAGTTTAAAGCCATGGTCAGTAAACCCAGAAAAATAGGGCACACTGGCTTAGTTTTTGTGCATGAAAAACTGTGTCTCAGTATGAATCCAAAGTTTATCTTCTGTGATGACAGTTTAAAGAGTTTGGGAATTAGAGTCCAGACAAAATCTGTATGCAATGATGAATAAATCCTAGAAAGTAGGTCACGGCAACCCAGTTTTGGTGCATAACAACTTTATCCTAAGATGCATCTACACTACAAGTTTGGTGTCAATAGGTGCAATGAAATAAGAGTTACAGCCTGGACAGGTAGCATGAATGGATGGACAAAGCGAAGCATATAAAATTGGTTCTTCTTGAAGTAGGGGTATAACAAAATACTAGCCAGTACATATGTACTGGTATCAACCTGTTCGTCTATGAGCTGCAGCTGCTGCTGATACCGTGACCTATCACCTGCCCCTGGGTGGTCATCCATCATGTCTATTGCCACCTGACCACCTGTGGCCCCCATATGTTTAGCCTCATCCTGCAGGAGAACAGACTGACCTAGGGACAGAACAAAATCAAGCGTAGTTAATAATGACTTTTGCATCAGTGAAAATTTGCAACTTCAAGCAAATGTCCAAAATCATGACAATATTTGTTTTTGCAAATAATGGTTTTTATACCTTCTATGTTTCATTATCCTATTATGAAAAATATTTTCACTAATTCAGTTGCTTATTTTGCAAAAATATTACACTAAAAGAAGTGATACGCAGTAAATATGTATTAATACGATTTGACTGATACAAGTCAAATAACCAACTATGTCATTGAAGATTCTTACAGTATTTGTTACAGCTCAAATATGTTCATACTTTTCAACTGAGAAAGGGCTGTATGAGATGCAATTTACATCTGCATAGGTGGAGTATTCCAACTGTTTCAAAATAAACATACCAATTCACCAAATTAATGTCCACTGCCTAGCACCTTGAAGAAACATGAAAGCATCAGTAATGTGATCTTTGACCCTGATCATGAAGATATGACCTAAAACTCGACACATCTACTAGTATACATACATAAATGCTTTAAGTTTCATCTCTCTACCTTAAACAGCTGTAAAATTAAAAGGCAGATGGAAAACTTAGAAAGCTGGGTTTTGACCTTGACTATGATGACAAAACACCAAAAGAGGGTATGCAACACAACCTCTACTGATAATTTGTAAGTGCACCAAGAGTTATGAATTTATCTCAAACAGCATTAAAAATACAGTATGAAAAATACAGTATGAAACTGAAAGTGTGATGGACAGATGGACAAATGAATGGAAATGCAAATACTATGTCCCACACTTTTTGCAGAAAGGCAGGGGACAATATAATAATAGAACATAAATGGCAAACTCTGTGTCATTTTTGCCCAATTTAATTTAAATGGATTTGAATTAAAATGCAAAGTGCAAAAATAGCTTCACAACAAAAGATGTGCTTTTTGTTATAACATACAAACACAAGAAATCCACAGTGTTATGTCTTGCCAGCTCTGCTGTGGCATAATCCACAGTATGCCATGTCTTGGCAGAATTGCTGTAGGGGCTGAGCAAATCCCATAGCCCAACATCCCGGACTATTCATTTTTGAAGTCGGGCAAGTAAAATTTTCCAAGTCGCTAGTCCGGGACAAGTGCTTTTTTTAAAAAGTCGGGCAAGTCCTTATTTACGTGCTTTAATCACTATATCTACCTTTATTTGGCCAATCATGCCCTCTGGGCGTACTGAATACTTGATTCTACCCCTCTTCATGTATACATTTACATTCTGTATAACACTGTTACTGCTTGACTGCACATTGAGCTAAGCGACCAAATTATCGGCAAATCAAAACACGTCAAACAAAAGAAAGCCAGTATGATCAATTAGCAGTGTTTTAAGCGACTTTGTTGCATTGTGTTTACTCAAGCCAGATCTTTACGAGCGGCTCACTATGATTTTAATCCAGCGAGTCAGTGTAATTAAATTAATGAAAGGTACTTTACCGACATCGGTGTTGGTTTCCTTTATGAACTGATTAAATGACAGTAATGATTCTTTAATTTTTAATTGATTATACAGATGATTAACTTCCACATGCGATATTGCATTTGAAGCGAAACAATTACGCTAATTAATGAGCTGTCTCTGTTCGTATTTAAAAGAGAAAATGTATGTTATGATCACTTTAGAAGTAGTTGTCAAGCAAGCTGATAGTTACTCTGTGTATAAAATGAGTGTGCAGAATTATTTTCGCAAGGAAGATAATAAGGGCGATTCGGAGAAGTAAATTTTTTGTGAAAGTGGAGGGATAAAACGTAAGACTGCTACTGAATGTGCGGTAGCTATTTCTCCAAAGAGACATAAGCAGAGCCTTTGAGATGCTTTAGAGCATTTGACTACAGGCACTTTCCTCATGAGAGGGCAGCTCTGTTGAAATATGAGAGGGAAGATATGCAGGTTCTTCTTAATCATCTTCAGGGCTGAGCAAATTTGCTCAACCCTGAGATATGACTTTCTATTCAGGTGGAGTAGCAATAACAAGATTTTCAACATGGCTGCTGTGGCGGCAATATTGGATATCAGATCGGCATAAATTTTATTTAAGACCAACTGGACATCACAAGAAGTCTTCTGGTGAAAACCCCACGTCCACCTGACTTTCTGTTCAAGCAGAGTTGTGATAAAAGATTTTCAAGATGGCTGCCCTGGTGTCCCTATTGGACTTCAGATTGGCACCATTTTTATTTAGGACCAACTAAACATCATAAGAAGTCTTTAGTGAAAATACCATGTTGATAAGACCATCCATTCAGGAGAAGCAATAACAAGATTTTCAAGATGGCTCCAATGGCGGCCATATTTGACATCAGATCAGCACCATTTTCATTTCTTAATTAACTGGACATCATAATAAGTTTTGTGGTGAAAACCCCATGTTGATATGACCATCCATTCAAGGAGTAGCCATAACAAGATTTTCAAGATGGCTGCTGTGGTGGCCATATTGGAAATCAGATTGGCCCCATTTTCATTTAGGACCAACTTGACATCATTTGAAGTCTTTTATTGAAAACCCCATGTTGATATGACCATTCATGTAGGAGGAGTTGTCATAACAAGATTTTCAAGATAGCTGTTGTGGCAGCTATATTGGACATCAAATCAGTCCTATTTTCATTTAGGACCAACTAGACATCAGAAGTCTTTTCGTGAAAACCCCATGTTGATATGACCATCCACTCAGGAGGAGTGGTGATAACAAGATTTTCAAGATGTGATATTGGACGTGCGAGAAGCACCATTTTCATCTAGGACCAAGTAGAATATGGGATGAATGTGTGTGTAAAGTTTCAAGGCAATCTTCCAAGTAGTTTAGGAGGGGTAGCGATAACAAACTTGTGCTAACAGACAGACAGACAACAGATGACGGTCAACAGATCATCCAGTAAACTCTTCTGATCAATGACCAGTAAAGCTAAAAGTCAGGATTCTATGAAATGTATATAAAATTGACTACAACATTTTTATTGTTTGTATCCTCTTCCAAATGTATCTTAAATGGGGTTTATACTGAATTAAAATTTACCTTGCTGTCCAAATGTTGCTGGTGGCATACTGGCTGATACAGAAGACTGTGAAAACTGTTCCCTTCGATTTTTCTGATGTTTTAGGTTCTGAAAGGCCACAGATTTCAGTTAAAACAGCAAAGTTAATATCAAGAATTGCTCCTAATTGATAACAAAGGTATTTTTACCTCAACTCTGAAACGCAAAATTATTCTACAGAGCTTGTCAAAAGATTTTGCTGACAAATGCTTCATGTACAGAGATTTTTCTAGCCTTGAAACTTTACTACCTTTCTAGGAAGAAAAAAAGTCAAAACATTTTCAAAGGGCTAAGCAGCCCACCCAAGTATGAATTTCTTTTATTTATAGGACACTGACAAACCTCTCTTGAGCAATTCAGTGCAGTTGACTACAACAGGTTGATTGTAAATTAAGAGAAATTGTTCAGTATAATTCTTCTGAAATAGAAAGTTGACAGGGAAAGATGTTGTTTAATAAGACCTAGCTTACATAACTTGATATTTGACCATTTCGCTAAGCAGTGTAACAACACATGCTATGTAAACTATCTCCCAAACTTTATATCATGTTCATTTTATCTATTTTACTATATCCTGATAAAAATTCTTTCTAGAGATGAAGGCATAAATAATACGCGCAGTTAGATGCTCATAATCAAAGTCATCCAAGATCTTGATGATGATAAGCCCAGCTGATCAAATATATGACTTCAAGAGTGGTAAGAAGCCCAGACAATCAAATGCAAGATCACCTCATTAACATGCATTGATCTCGCTCATTACTGAAATGCTCCAAGATCCTGATGACAGAAGCGTGTATTCCATGTTTAATCAAATTCAGAACACAAATATAGTTTCCAGAGTGGTAACAAGCTTAGCCAATCAGATGCAAGATTACATTATTAATATGCATGGATCTTGCTCATCAGCAAACTCATCCAAGATCTTCATGATATAAGCCAATATTTCAAGTTTGAAAAAAATCGGATCAGAAGATGGCTTCAAGAGTTGTAACAAGCTCATCAGATGCATGATCACCTCATTAATATACATGCATCTCTCATTATTGAACTTGTACATGATCTTGATGATGTAAACATATATTCCAACTTTGATCAATATCAGATGAGAAATATGACTTCCAGATTGGTAACAGTCTCAGACCATCAGGTGAAAGATCGCCTCATTAATACTGGTGGATTTCACTCATTATCAAACCCATCAGAGATCTTGATGATATAAGCATATATTCCAAGTTTGATCTAAATTGGATCAGAAATATGGCCTCCACAGTGGTAACAAGGTCAGCCAATCAGATGCAAGGATATATCATTAATTTGCACGGATCTTGCTCATTATCAAACCCATCCAAGATCTTGATCGTAAAAGCCTCTAGTCTGAGTAGTAGGCATGGCAAGTTGGAGGGGCAATTCCTGTGCTGCCAACCTCCTTACTTCCTCTATCCTACCACCAAATAATAACTGCAACCCAAAGGGTGTCATACAGAGCACCAAGGAATGTTGCAACTTGAGTGATGACAAGCAAAGATCAAAATCAGATCAGAAATTAATATGGCCTCGAGAGTGATAACAAGGTTAGCCAATCAGGTGCAAGCTCACCTCATTAATATACATGGATCTTGCTCATTACTGAACTTGTCTGAAATTCTGATGACATAAAACCATATTCCAAGTTTGACTGAAATCAGATCAGAAATATGGACTTCTGGGTGGTAACAAGCAACTGCTGACAGACAGATGCACAACAGATGCAGGGCCATACCATAAGCTCCTTTGACCCTTTGGCCAGGTGAACTAAAAATGGTTACATTTTCACATTTGGTTAGTAGGAATAATACCAAAATAATGTTTTTTTTAAAAAGTCAAACGCACAAAGGGCCACCATTTATTCTTGACTAATTTAATAGATTGTTCCAGGTTCCCTCAGCCTTTAGTGCTAGCCTCAAAGAATAAATATATGGGGAAGAAAAAAACCCATAACAAAGATTACATTAAAAGAAAACAAAAGTATAGTGAATGGCACATTATACATCTGCTCTGTGTTTAATTGTCCTCTATGTAGGCACTAGTACACAGTCTTGAACTAACTTAATGTGCAGAAACCGTGACCTCTAACTCTTAGATCCCAGAATCTAAAGGTTTCCATATTACTCTAAGTACAAGTCGTCCACAAACTTTGATCCAAGAACTTACTCAAGGACAAAAGTTATCCTGCAAAACTGAATTTTCTGAGTCACAATGGCCTTGACCACTGACCTTTTGACACCAAAATCAAATGACATATTCCAAACCTTAAGTGCAAGCCTTCCACTAACTTTAGTTAAGGTACATGGTCTATGACTAAAGTTATTATGCCAAAACCATTTGTCTTCTTTCAGTCATTGTGACCTTGACCTTTGACATAAAAATCAACAGGCTTACCCAATGTGTATGCATGTATGTATTAGGGTTCAATGGCACATCAGCACAATATTGGCTATATGGTGCCAATTAAAAGTAAAGTTCAAAAAATTTTAATATAAAGAATTGTACAGTAAACTTTAGGAACATAAACCTGTCCAAATAAACATAAATATGAAGTACCGGTACTACAACATAACAGGTAAAGATACCCAAAGTTTAAGTCATCCACAAATTTTGGTTAAGGTACATGGTCAATAACTTAAATTTCTGTGCAGAAACCATTTTTCTTCTTTCAGTCAGTGACCTCTGGACCCCAAAATCAATAGGCTTCTTCCTTACCCTAAGTGCAAGCCATCCAAAAAGTTTGGAAACTGTAGATGGTGGAGAACTTGAGTTATTGTGAAGAAACTATTTTTCTTCTTTCAGTTAGTGACTTTGACCTCTGACTTTTTGACATTGACACTGATAGGATACCCCAAGTGCAAGACATACACAAAGTTTGGTAACTGTAGATGGTGAACAACTCAAGTTATTCTGCAGAATGAAATTGGTAAAAAAAGGAATGGACAACATCATAACATACTATGCTCAGCCTTATGGTGGGAATTTAATTTTCAAGCTTTGATACACAACCCAGAGAAGGTAAGAAAGCAAATATTCATGCAACTGTTGGCTGTCATCAATAATTATCATATTTTCCAATTATCTTGTACAGATGTTTAGGAACAACAAGATTGGTGTTTTACATTACAATAACTTTCTAGATCAAGATTGGTGTTTTACATTACAATAACTTTCTAGATCAGACAAGTTTATAACAATATTTAAAGTGTGTGCTCAGAATCATAATCATTTTCCTTTTCTCCAAATACCCATTAGTATATGAACTGTAAAATATATGCAAATAGGCTGAAATGTATTTCAAAATAAGAAATCTGCCTCAAAACAACATTATGATATGATGCAAATAAGAAATTTACAAATATTTCAGTTACAATGACATTTTCAAATATCTTCTCACCAAACTTTATATATGCAGTCATACCAGGAAGACACATCATAGATGTGGCAGATTTTGTGGTTTGACACCCTGGAGCAATGGGGTGGGGGGAATATGCAGTAGCTAAAGTTTCTTTATATTCCCACATAAAACCTAAAACCCTATCAAACATGTTGCCAACTGAAAACTCATAACATGGATTTTACATCAAGAACAAGGATAATTTTAATTTTAAAAAATATTTTTCATTTGCTTTTAAATTAGGCATGTCAACTATGTGTAAAATTTCAAAATAAAGAAAAGATAATTAGCTATTCTCATTCTTATGTTATCTAGAGAAGACAAGATTTGCAAGCAAATCCTAAACCAAGTACAACAATATAAGTCTAAAATGGAAATCAATTTTATACTCACTTCTGTCCTCACTTCAAGAACTTGTCTGAAATTATTTGACATGTTTGCCAACTGGGACTGAAAATAGTAATAACAGTAATGTTAAAGCTGCATTCCCTCTCAAAAAACTGAAAAATTAAGATAACTGAATAACATGATTTTGTTGCTCTTCCAAAGATTAGTGATGAAACTATTTTTGAACAAAGGTACACTTGGCTCAAAAAAAAGGGGAATCCAAGTGGGGACCTAAAATACTGAGCAGAAGATTTAGCATTTACATAAGGTGGAGGGACTCCCAGTAGACTGTTCATCATTCACACCTATCATGATGTCTACAAACCAGCAACAAGGTCACCGTGACACAAGCAACTGTCCACAGCCAATCCATAATTAACCTGATGTTTGGCAAAACTGAGTAAAGAGCATGTTCTCTCCATACACAAAGTTGTTACAAATAAGAAAACATTGATATACATATTTATTTAATTAACTGGAAAATGCATCAGTGTCAGTTCCAGATTAGATGTTGCTTCAGTTTTAGTATCATCCTTCCATACTACACTCTATCCAACTATTTATAAAAATGATATTTTCTTTCAGAAAACTGCACCATAGAATTTCAGCCCCAAACAGTATTTTATATCACTCAACTGTTTTAAAAATTATTTATTTACTGACAAGAAAAAGTGATTACACTGAAAATATGTAACACCCAGTGTTGCAATTAGGATCCCCAGGGTTGGGGACACTGTGTCCCCCACCCTCCCAATTTGGGGACACATTTTAAAGAGACAACAGAAAATTTTAGTACATGATGCACTAAAAGTGCTAAAAAAATGAGACAATTTTATTTGCTTCTACAGTTTTTCAACTGTAACTTTGCTCTCTGCATTGTACTATCATATTTTCCTTGGACATTTACATTATTGCAAAAAATGCTTATCATGTGATCAAGTAACTCATGAAAACATTAATCTGTTTGAATATCTGGTTAACCTGAAATGAGCTGCACCATGGAAATTTCTGTTTTGGATCTTGCTCTCATTTAACTTTAGTGTTCACTCATTATCTATCAGCATTTATTATAATAAGTACCTATTTTTCTTAATTACGTTTCTTTTCAAATTAATAAATCATTCATTAAATGACAAATTGTATATTTGCATAAATTTAGTCTCTTTTGCCATTAATGCAATCTCAAAATAAATTAAATCTTCCTTGCCGTAGGTGTGACTTTAACCTCGAAAATACATTTTACTAGTGGCCATCAAAGACTACATTGTAATTCGGACCACTACCACAAACAATGAATGTTTTCATTGCCAGATACATTTTTTAAAAATGAATATTCATTGCCATCTTACAATTTTTATCACCTTTAATGACTTTGGCCATTGCTAGTACCAACACAGACGTGGATGGCCATTCACTAATGAAACAGTGTATTTTTCAATTTTTCTTGACCAAAAAGCACACCCAACAGGGGTGCACAGGGTCAAGATTTTGGGGACATAGACAAAAAGTTGCTGGAAACGTGCAAGCCTGAGCTCAATGTTCAACACTGGTAATACCTAATTGATGGGCATTTCTGGTCAAGTCCAATGGTAATGTTTTAATTCATAAGGTCCTCAAACATGTGCCAGAGGATGAAAATAAAGGTTAGCTGTTGTGCCTTTTTAATTAGGACCTAGGCTACAAATATTTTGTTCTAAAGGTCTGATATGTGCTGACACACCGCCACATTGTTAAACAGCACATGCTATCGTGTGAAGGCGTATTATGGTAATCTCTATCTGAACTTAAATATATAAGTGTCGACCCTTGGGCACTTCTTTAGTTATTGGGCTTTGACAAGTCCAGTTGATAAGATTTCACACCTCTTTTGTATTGTGCTTTGTGCCTATAGAGCATTGAAACAACTGAGAAAAAACATAGGAATATTATGGTCAACTTATGTCCAATGTCGGTCAGGTCAAGTTAGCTAATGGTTATTTGAGCTCTTTTGTTGGTCATATCCAGCAAATATGACGAATTTTGGATATATATATATATATATAAATATGTATGTATGTATGTATGTATGTATGTATGTATGTATGTATGTATGTATGTGTGTGTGTGTGTATGTGTGTGTGTATGTATGTGTGTATGTATGTGTGTGTGTATGTATGTATGTATGTATGTATGTATGTATGTATGTATGTATGTGTGTGTGTATGTATGTATGTGTATGTATGTATGTATGTGTGTGTGTATGTATGTATGTGTTGCAGATTAAAAGTTAGGTTCTAAAAATAAAATTAAAACAAATTGCACAAAAAACTTTCAGAAGATAAACCATTCCAAAAAAATTTAAATATGAAATACTACAAGATAAAAGATAAAGATGTTAAAATTCTGTAAAATGATTATAAATTAAGAGATAGTGACAAAACTATAAAATTCTCAAAAATATATGGTCAAATTTTTTAAATAAACTGCATTCCCTCAAGAAGTCCAAGATTTTCTCTGGTGGAATATCATCATAAAATTCCTTAATTGTGTTCACATAAAAACTTCTGTCTCACAGAGATACACTCGACTAGGATGTGTTCCACTGTCAGTGAACACTGGCAGGGTATGCACCCTGGTAAAGTTTCGCCTACCAGGAGGAATGCATGAGTCAGGTATGTGTCTTTTACGCAATCGACACAATACCACCGCATCTCTGTGATTTAATGTACAAGATGTTGCCAACAAGTTGCTAAGGCATTAGGAGAACCAAAAAAGACATGGTGCTCCTTGAAATGAAAGTACATGTACATACAGAATAAATTTTGATATTGCTTTAAAATTCCATCAGTGACAAATGCATGAACAAGTTGCTTACAAGTTTAATTATTCTTAAGTATGGACAAAGGTTATCCATTATTAACACAATATATAGTCAATTTCATAGACTCATTGTAATAACACTGTACAACAAAAAGTGAAAATATACATGCATCATTTGTCAAAGTGAATTTGTCTATTTGTTTCTATGGCAAACTTAGAACGAATTAATTTACATGTTTGCTATCTGCCTCTGCTGAAGAGATGTCTCTAAATAAAAACATGATGGACAGATTGATAAAATATTGTTCTTTTACTTGTGTTTACTGGATTTATATAATGTCTGCACAATACCTATCTCATTTCCTATGCATCTTCTTTCTTTCTTTAATAACCATAACTATACAGATTTGCAATAATATGAGTGACACAAATAATACACAATGATATAATAAAAAATTAAATAATCATGCATGACACAGCGCAATATTATATTTTCAAAAAATATCAAGCCAGCTTACAACAGGCAGGCTGGCATGCATTTATCCACCCATCCATCGATACATCAGGTCCGGACAAATCCACTTGCCCAACGTGCAGGACAAGCTCCAATTCTGCCCAAGCAACCTCAAGTTTCATGGTACTTTCCCATGGGCAAGTAAAACAAACAGAGGGAGAGAGAGAGATTCGTATTCAGTTCTTAATGATTTATGTTTTGCTCTGCGATCTCGCCACAGTACATACATCAGCACCCATTTTCAGCATTTATACGTCTGCATTCTACTGCATAAAAGCCTGCAGTTTCATTCATCTATTGATCCTTTATGCTGTCACTTCCATCCTGTAGTCAATGTAGAGGTCAGTGTCACATTTTCTTATGCATATGTGACAATGTGAATACTTATTATTTGAAGCAAGTTTTGACAAATTGATAAAAAAAATATTTATATTTTAACTTGTCAGTTACATTCTAATCATAATATACAGAATTCACAAAGATTCAAGTCCTAACATAGCCACAGGCAGTGGGTGAGCAGGTTCTTCCCTAATCATTATGCTGGTCAATGAAACTGCCTCGCTGACTTTCTGGTCTAGCTCAAACTTAGAGTCAGCCGACTCTCTCAAAAGAAGGCTTGTCAAAGATTGGTTTGATGCAACAAAGACTGGTTTCAAGAACAAAGACTGGTTTGATGCATGTCACCTATTTCAAGGCAATTAGGTGATAACTATTCATAACAGGTGTGTTATGAAGTAAAAGAAACTCGTCTCAAATGATTAGCCACATGACTTTCTCTAAAAGTGTTATTATCTACTGTTTACATGGTAATTACAGGAGACCTGTAAATACTTGCTGTTTGGCAAATAATTATATGGATAAAAAAAAGTGTTCTCAAATCATTTAAGTGTATAAATAAATAAATCAATACAAAACCATTCTCCTTACCAAAACAAGATTTCTTTAGTGTTGGTGTAGTTCAAGAGATGAGTCTGTCTATCTATGCTCTTCTAACTATCTATGCATCCTATTATCCAGGTATTAATTCAAGTCCTTCCCTTTTTATCTCACCTACATGTCTATCTACATGTACTAATAGATATATATATATATTTTTTTATAACTTTAATTATTGGCATAAGCTTTTAATGTGCAAAATAAGAAGAATAACAAAATCAACAAAATAAGCTGTTTATTTGTAAAATAAATATTACACAATTTCAAGAATACATCCCATATTTTATTTTAACTTATTTTTTAAACTTTCATTGTCATATTACATTGTCATATTTTGAGACAAACTCAAATGGAGAACTGAAAGACCGTGATGCCTTATGTCCAATTTGATAACATTCTTGTGAGCAGTTTATAACAAGAAATTGGTTCACAGTTTTCTGATAGCTGATCAACATTACTGTATGAAATTCAAAGGCCTTGATGCCAAAGTGATATCTGTCAAGTTTGGTCAAAATCTATTGGGCAGTTTATGAGAAAAAGTCCTTTAGAGGTTTTAATAATTATAGTTAAAGTGGCCAGATTTCATGGTGAATCAGCAGCCTTTGTGTGAACTCAAAGACAGCAGGATGCTCTGTTAAATTTGGTTGAAATATGTTGTGTGGTTTTTTAATTAGAAACCATCTAAAGATTTTTTTTTTACAGTAATGACTGCCATATATGATTTGAGATTGGACAGTTTTATTCATAAATACCTGAAAGGACCTTTAAAAAAGCAGACAGACAGATGCACGACAAATGGCATACAATGCACACTGTACCATACTATATGAAGAATATGTTTAAAGTCATAATAAGAAATATTATTCCTTGCAAGTTAATAGTACTATAATATATGTTGTACATCTGATGCCAATACTACCAATTTTGTTGGTGCCTGCCTGAAAAGACTGTGTCTTACTACCTGCTAATGCAGACCTGAAAAAAACAATGAGTTGCAGACAAAGAGAAGGAGAGAGACTGGTGTACCTGTAAAGCAACAACCACTGAATTGGAGTGAGTCTGATTTTGCCCATTCTGTGTCTGTTTTGTCCGGATAAGCTCCTGCAACTGTGCAATCTGTTTGTTTAAACTGTTTATGTCCTCTTTGATGATGTATGTTAATTCCTGTATCTCAACTGGCTTGTCATCAAACAAGGACTTCCTTTTGGCCACTTAAATGAAGAAGTTGTCATCTTTATAAGTTACATCATTTTTCTTATAATACAAGTAATTTGGTACATACATGAAGATAAAGATACTTTTTGTTTCAAAATTATAGGCAGCAAGCAAATTAAAGGAATTGATCTTCCCTACTTTTGGTGAAATAACTGCACAGTTGGCAAATATTTTTGCCTTAAATCTGACACAGTTTGATTTCCAGACAGGTAAACTAAAATTATCACTTTATATTAGTCCTCATTATTTAATACTCATTGCATTGAATAATTAGAGCTGTTCTCTAAGGCGTCAAAATTGTCTCTATTTAGTAATCGATTGTCAGGTGAGAAACTTGCTTGCTTTACACAATTTTTAACTGCATTTTTCTAAGCTGAACATTGAGCAAACTCTACATCTTCAATAAATTTCACCATCAATATGAAGAATTAACAGCTAGCCAGATGGAAAGTCATTGGCCCCATTTCCATTTAGAACCAAATATACATCATAAGAAGTCTTTTGGTGAAAGCACAATGTCGATATGACCAGAAAACTAGGAGAAGTAGTGAAAACAAGATTTTAAAGATGGCCATTGTGGCAGTCACATTAGAAGTCGCATCAGCACCATTTTCATTTATGACCAACTAAACATCATAAGAAGTCTTTCAGTTAAAAACCCATGCTGATATGACCCTTCATAGTACTAACAAGATTTTCAAGATGGGCACAGTGACAGGCATACTGAATGTCTGAATAGCACCATCAGGAACAACTCGACATAATAATAATAATATTGACTTTATTTAGAGAAGGTAACTCAATTAGTTACAGGAACTAATATACCTTGAGACCTTCTATCATAAGAAATTGTTTAATAAAAACCCCATGTTTATATGACCGTCATTCAGGAGGAGTAGTGATAATAATTTTCAAGATGGCTGTTGTTGTGGCCACGAACCAGACACCATAATAAGTCTTCTGGTGAAAACCCCATGGAAATATTACTTTTCATTCAGGAGGATTAGCAATAACAAGATTTTCAAGGTGGCTGCTCTGGTGGCATATTGGTCATCAAATCAGCACCATATTCATTTAGGACAAAACTACAAATCATAAGAAGTCTTTTAGTGAAAACCCCATGTCAATATGACTTCCCATTCAGGAAGAGTAGCGATAATAAGGTTTTCAAGATGGCCACTGTGGTGACCTTATTCGACATCAGATTGGCCCATTTTCATTTAGGACCAGCCAGACTCTTTAAGAAGTTATTTGGTGAAACCCATGTTGATATGACCATCCATTCAGGAGGAGTAGCGATAACAAGATTTTCAAGATGGCTGCTGTGGCAGCCATATTGGATACCAAATTGGCACCATTTTCATTTAGGACCAACTTGACATAAGAAGATTTATGGTCAAAACCCCATGTCAATATGACTATTTCTTTGGAGTCGCGATAACTGGATTTTCAACATGGCCACTGTGGCAGCCATTATGGATATCAGATCAACACCATTTTGATTTAGGATCAACTAGACATCATAAGAAATCTTTTACTGAAAACCTCATGTTGATATGACCATCCTTTCAGGAGTAGTAGTGATAACTGACAATCCCATAAGCTCTTCTGGTCTATGACCAGTAGAGCTAAAAACTACTAGTTCAACAGGAAATTTACCAGCCTTGAGCTTGTGGACTACTGCTAATTTTGAGCCCTAGACAATCAGGAGCTTTACCTAAACAATGATTTTGAGTGCTAGTGCTGATAATCGATCTCACTCAGGTCTCATCAATATCCAGCTTCATACCCAATTTCGGTGAAATCTAAAGATAATTAAGGAATAATCGTGTGGAAACTAAAGTCAGATGGGCAGACAGACAGATGTAAGGATGAACAAGCACAATTAAATATATCCAGTTTTCTACAAAAAAACATTGTACATATAAAGTTGATTTGACCAAGCTGCAAACATTGCAGACATGTCAGCACAGGGCAAATTGAAAGATACCTGACCTTCATAAGGCAAGAACGGGAGTATTGTGAACAGCACATCATATGCTCATAGCTTGTTTAATAGTCCTATGTGTAGGCACTAAGAAGACACTGTTGACATTTCGTCAAGGTATGTGGTCTTGAACTAAACTAACTTTGCAAAAACCAATTTTTTCTTATCCGACATACCATGACCTTTGAATTTTAGACACCAAAATCTATAGATTACTTTCTTAACCTAAATGCAAGTGACCCCAAAATCAACAGGATTCTATCATAACTCCAAGTGCAAGTCATCCACAAAATTTAGTCCATGTCTGTGATATAGAACTAAATTTATTGTCAAGAAACCATATTTCTTCTTTCAGTCACAGGGATCTTGTTCTTTAACATTTTGACCCCCAAATCAAAATGCTTATTCCTTACCACAAGTGCAAGCCATCAACAGAATTTGGTCCAAGTCTGTGTGGTGGAACTAATGTTACTGTTCAGAAACCACTTTTCTTCTTCTTCCTGACCCAAATGCAAGCTATTAACAAAATTTGGTAATGATAGATGGTGCAAAACTCAAATTATTGTGCAGAAATCAAATCGGGAACAGATGGATGGATGGATGTAATAACATGATACACCGAGTCTTATTGTGGCCATAGAAAAAAGCAACATGGTAAGATTTCTTCCCAAGTTATGTGATGCAAGCAGTATTATTTTCAAATTATGGAATGAGATAATTGATGGTTTTTTAAAATTGTGGGTTTCATCACCAAAAGTCCATTTGGTCACTTTCTGTCCACTCTGGTTGCATGCAATGAAAAATTAAACAGTATGATTTCACAAATTACATGCACTCAATTTTGTCCAAATATGTTTTATTTGTCATCTTCTCTTTTTAACCAAATAAATCATATTGAAAATATGAGGATTTTGATTCAGGAATACCAAGCATGGTTTACATATCAAAGTAAACGAACAAATTTAGGAATGGTAACATTTTAAGAGCTTAAAAAATCTATTCTCATGACCTTTTTCTATGTTCTGTATTTTACTAAATGTACATTCTCATACTTACACAATGTCAACTTTTCTAATTTTGCAAAGGTGTTGGCAATGTCTCTACCAATTCTCCTGCAATAAATAACCATACAAATTATGAAATATCATAAATCTATTGTACTAACAAAATATCTCATTAAAATTTCTTCCCAACCAATTTCATTATATTTCCAAAGAAACTATTATTTCTTCTACTGAAGTAATTTACAAATGCTGACTTTTTTATAGTAAAAGAAACAAACTTACAAACAAATGGTTTCATAATGTACATAACAAAGTTTAGCAATTCAATAAGTCTATAAAGAAAATATTTTTGTAATTTTTGTGACCTAGCCAACTTTGAAAATGTTTCCATCTTTTAAACTTTTGTGATGTACTAGTACAGTATCTCAATGGATTGATTACTCACTTTGCAATCTGTGTAAATTCACTTCTTTGCCGGAGTGCTGCATTTTGTCTGGTGGCCACCAATCCATTTCCCTAGGGAAAAAGAACAAAGTTAAATGGTGTATTTTTGTGGTGCTCAGAAACCTGACCTGACTATAATGGAATGGACATCTCTAGTAAATGCTTGGAATAGCTGGATCATATACAGTGATTCTTTACTATAAAGCCCATCAATACACCACTTATACCATGGGTATGGTCATGGATCTCATTCAATTATGAAATTATTTGAAAATCAATGCAACTTGAATTATTTCACCTAATTTTTAATGTGATTTCACACTATTAAATACCATACCTTATATACTTGCGTATAAGCAGAGTACGAATGCAAACAACATAGACCCTGATCTGCCATCGCATAATGCGCTGGCAGATCAAGGTCTATGTTGTTTGTTCTACTGATTAGTCCTTACAAACTGCATAGACCCAGATCTGTCATCTCATAATGCGTTGGCAGATCTGGGTCTATGCAGTTTGCAGTTGCAGGGATGGTGCTGGCTTTAAAAAAGTTGTCGCCCAAAAAATCGCAAATCTCAATATTTTGTCGCCAATTTTCAAAAAGTGTCGCCAAGCAAGGAGCAAGTATTTTTCCATGTCTATTAATGTAGAAGGCAATGAAAAATGAAAAAGATGGAGTATTTATTACTTTAATGACAGCAAACAATACAATACCACAATATTACAGAATAAATCATTGCATGACTGTTTTGTATGCTTATATATAATGTTTTGCACTAATAAAATGTTGTTTCATAAAAATAATAAAATCGAATGTAACATGAGTATGCATCGTGATTTTACGGCTGCCCACTTGCTAAATGCAGTTTCAAAGTCGAAGTCTCCTTCATATTCGTTTGTGCCGATTCTCATTAGATTATCTCTCTTTGATGTAGTTAGCTTCAGACAAATTGGGTTGTTCCACTTAGTGTACTTTACCTATGCAAATTAGCCTAATGGGCTCTCCCTCAGCAGTGCTCAAAGCATTGACATGACACATCACCCTAGCTATTGTGAGCCAATTCAATCAATCTCTGAAAGGTGTCTGTTTATCTCTTAACGCCTTACCTTTTAATTGTCTTTAAACAGTTGTATAAACTGACCGACTTTTTATCATATTAAATGATACACTGTATTCAGTTTATTACAGACTCAGTATTTGTAAATTTCTTGTGTCGGCTGAACAGTAGAATGTTAAGCTGCCTGTCTTAGCTAGACGAGAACCGTGTATATTTCAGTGTCATAGGGTCACAGGGGTGTGATTGATACATCTTGTCGTGTGCCTCAAAGCCTTATTATGTACATGTTTCAATATAGTATTCTAAAGTTTCTAAAGACTACTGTTCAAGACTAGTTTTCTTTATAATATTTTCTTCTTTTTGTTTGAATGTAAAATTCTTGAAGATTGTCCGAAAAGTATGAAACACATATCACAGAACATCAGTTTTAATTTTCTATCATATCTCTGCAACGGACACCCAAATTTCCAACTGTCAAGAAATTTTCGGGATTTCGGTGTCCGTTCATCATGATGTGGTGTTGTATTTAAAAGCATTACCACCAGCTGCACTACAAGTAGATGATGTTGGACTTCCAGGTATTACATCTGTTCAGTTACTGGGTTGTCTGATGCACTTGCATCTAAATCCAAATGCTGTTAATTTTGTTAACTTAATCTTTTTATTTGTGATCAAAAAAATCCCTTGTCCGTCCCAGCATATATGGCTGTTAGAACTTTGGAATTGTCCCCTCGTAAAAAGCCATTTTAAAAAGTCAGTCAACTTAATCTTAGGATGAGATGATGAACACGAAAAGTCTAACTTACGTTTACCCATTACAGTATATAGTTCTGATTGAGACTGAATTCTATTTTTCATTTACTTCGTATTTATACAGAACGATTGGGGCTTCAAAGGTAATCAGTTTTCTTTTAAGTTTCAGCAATTTTTTTTTTTCAAGTACATTTTTCCAACAAAAAAAAAAAAAAAAAAAAAAAAAGGATTAGCGGTCGTTTGGTCGATTGTAGCTTGTCCGGTAGCATGACTATATGAGTGTATCACCGCATACAGTACTCAGGCCAGAAGTTAGCATAAGCGGTCAATATGAACAAAGGATTTGTTTATGTAACAATAGATAGATTCCAGTGCATTGTATACCCAAGTTTGCGGCTTCCTTTCATGGTGCCTTTGAATTCCTCCACTCCAAACCCAAGATTGTATATACAAGTTTTAACAGCCAAAAACATTGTCGCCAAAAAAAACGCCAGATGGTATATTTTGTCGCCAATCAGGAGAAAAAAATTGCAATTTGCGACATTGGCGATGCCCAGCGCGATCCCTGAGTTGGTATTGGCTTATACACAAGTATATATGGTAGTTTTTTTTGGGGGGGGCACTACTTTGAGAGTCTTGTTGGAACATCCTCAGCTTAACACTCCCTCACTTACAACTTGCATCACTTTATAGCTATCACAAACAGTATTATGAAGAAGGAGTGCTGTGGTTCTAAAAGTGCCAGGAC